>JAFREQ010000028.1:257500-1702500 GCA_025331565.1 Holacanthus passer
GATCACGGCCCCCCTGGCGTGCCTCTCGCTGGCGTACTGGACGAAAGCGTAGCCCTTGTGCACGGAGCAGCCCAGCACCCGGCCATACTTGGAGAAGATGCTCTCCACGTCCGACTTCTTCACCACGGCCGTGTTCAGGTTGCCGATAAACACCCGGGAGTTGATGGACTTCGGATCTGTCTTGTTGGTCACATTGCTGGTCTGGACCTTCAGCGACATGCTGGAGAGACGGGCAACGGAAGCGACTGACGGATGGATGGATCTGGAGGGAGAGACGCAGAGAGGTGGGGATCTGAGGAGAATAAAAGAGAACAGATCACTAGTATTAGTCACAAGTGACAGATAATGGAGGACAGCTGCAGCCCACGTCCTCGCCGACTGAAACATCGGAGACTGAAGAAAAATGTCAAAACTTTACTGAGCAAACAAGTGTTCATTCATTTACACATAAGCGTCAAGACCTTGGTGCATTGAGAAGAGTCGAGCTTTTGTAAGAGGAGATAATAAATAAGAATAAAGTAAGTCAGAGCGGACTTCTTGTGAAATAATCAAATAACAGTCTTGGTGAGTTTCGACTTTTCGGAGCATGTAAAGTTCACACAGTTCAGATGTCTCTAATGTGAAAAGACTTTTGTAGGTGAAGTTGTTTCACGTCATTAGTGGAGCTTTTTTTTTTTGCAAAATATATTTAATGATTTTTTTAGTGCACCGTAACAGTAACATGGAAATAATTTATGACAGAGAACAGAAAAAACATCAAGAAATAATCAAGCAAGTAAACAAATAAAATAATTAAAACAAGGAATAAAATAGAAGAAAGAAATGAAATAAATTATAAAACAAATCAACAAGAATGCATCTATAAAATAAACACGTGGATAATTTGACATTTACAATACTTTCATTCAGAGATCCTTCAATTATTAACAAGAAAGTAAAGTTAAGTGAATAAATAAGGCTGAAGACTGTTTGATCCTAATTTCCCACTCAGGATATAAAAAAAGAGAAAAGAGCATTTTTTTGCATTTATTTTTTTTAACATCTTGAGAGGTAGATTGTCACAGGACATTTTACCCTGAAACTATCTGTTTTTAATTTAAGATAAAACAGAGCAGGTCTATATCAACTTAACCTCCTTTTTCATTTCATCCAATATCTATTACTTTTGGGGAAGAAAATGTGAGTATGATTTCCACAAATGTAAGTCCACGTCCTCTTCAACACAGTTCAGAGAGGAGTTTCATTTCAGTTTGATCCTCCTGTTGAATCCTGTCCATGTTGTCCATGTCCCTCCTTACAAGTATACATGTAGTTCTTTGCTTTCACACCACAGACAAACTGCAGCTCTAATGCAAAGAGAGTCCCAGATTTCTACAGCACCTGAAGGCACCACAACACAAGCCTCATATTGAGTAATGTAAAAAGAAAAAAAATCAGAGGGCAGCAGATTTTTATATCACACATAATGAACACTGTTACAAAACAAATTATAGAAGATTCATGAATGAAGAGGAAAGAATGACGTCTTTAGCGGAGTGATGATCAGCACTGAAGGGACAGAGATTCAAAGCAGATTTACAATACAGCCGATAACTGAAGAACCATCTTCACCTCGACTCGTACCTCAGTGAAATACTGAGTGCTCTTCCGAATAGGGACGTTTCACAAAGCAGTCATTAAACACAACCCGTAACACTCTGACTCCCTGACGACACAACTTCTCCTTCAATTGAAATGGAAAGAACAGCTTCAGTCAAATCCAAACATCTCTTTGCCTTAAAGCGAGAGGAAAAAGATGAACAACCAAGCAACAAGTTTGCTCTGATCAGCCGAGCAGCAGCGGACCAAACCGCCGCTGCTGCTTCATCACACGAGACGAGCTCAATCGATCACAGAGCCACATTTGAAAACCAAATGTGGTTTTTATCCACATCCTCGCAGCGTGCTGAGTCCCTTCATCCACATAACTAATGAACACAAGCCGAGAAGACAAGAGGAGAAGGAAGAGACGGAGGAGAGGAGAGAGGGGGAGGAAGATGAGGAGCGCTGGAAGGAAACGAAAACCAAGAAATGACACAGGAGGTTAAATTAAATTCAACCTTAAAATTAATTAGCACAATGAATTAAATTATGGCAACAAAAGTTTTATTACTCATTAAAAGACTTTTATACCCTAAAGTCACAATTTGAGACTCATTAACATTCACTGGGTGAATAAATGTTAAACAACTTTAGTCCACGTCATCACTTCTCAACCTTTCGGCTTCTGATCCCTTAAAGTGAAGAAATATCTACTTACGATCCCACAGGTTCTGATCTTCATGTTGACATGAGCTGGTAACCAAAGACTTTTCCATCTGACATTGATTGATTTGGGGACTTTTTAGAGAAGAGATGAAAGCGCCTCTATTTTAAGAGAAAAAAGCAAAAACTAGATAAAGGAAAACAATTTTGCAATGCATTTATTTATTTTCTGTCTTTATTGCGTTTAGTCTTAAGGAACCTGGAACTATGTTACATGAGAAACATGTGACTGCAAAACATGTTGCAATAACCAAATGCAAGTGACTTTGACTTGTGATTACTGTGTTGATTTGGGTTTGGTAGGTGCAATGAAGTCTGTGAGAAGCTACAGTATCCTATGTGTAAGATAATACAGTATGTAAATGTATTTTGTTGTGTGTTTGTTTTTGTTAATATTACAACCCATGATTTTTTAAATACGGCTCAATCTGTGTGATATAAGTGCTGGATCACTAAAGACCTCATGTATGTCCAGTAGGAATGTTTGAATAAAATACCTATACATGTGAAGGTTAATCATCTCACAACCTCTCAGGTTTCTCTTGGGAGCCTTGAAAAACCCCATCAGAAGGAGTCTGAATGCTGACAGAAGGTTTTTCACCCCTCAGAGATGATAAAAAGCTTTTTTTGCTGAATGCAAATGTGTCTGACCTCAGATAGAGGCTCAGCTCACAGGAATAAAACACCTGTCGATCGGAGGGTGAAACACAGCAGCAGGAGCGACTGTAGTTCTCCAGAACTAACACACAGACTGAGGTGATCTCAGGTGAACCCAGACGAAGACCTTCACTTCTCTCAGTCCGAGCTCCAGCTTCAGAGGATTGTGTCTCAGGTTTCATCGCTGCTGAATTTCCACTTTGCATTCACATACAAACTTGGCATTTACAGAAAGAGACTCATGTAAATGAGTGAGTGACTCATCTGAACTAGTGATAGTACAGTAGTGGGAGTGAAGGCTGACAGATGAGTCGGCAGAGAGATGGAGCAACTGGAGGTTTGTTGTTCTGTCAACACTGACATGAAGCAGAGGAGACAGACGACAGAGTATTAGAGATGTGGTTCACTGCTCTGGGACAAAACTGATGGAGAGACTTCACTTGCTTTTGCTTTTTGACCTGGAAACATTCTGGCACAGAAAGAAAGAAATATAGATGAAAATAGGACTATGTACATAAAGAATTTTGTTCGATTTAAAGACTTCCATCTTGACTTAAGGAAAGACTTTTGACTTAACTTAGATGTATTTTATTTCCATTCAAAGTCACTCATGAAAACTCGTGTGTTTCTTTGAGGTCTAACAAATGTGTTGAATGCATTTCCTTCCTCACAAAACCAGATTTTAAGTGTTTTAAATCCAGCATTGTTTACATCCTTTTCTTCCTTGTCTTTGCTTTTGCATCAAAGCATATTTTGGCATCTTATTGCATCATTAAATTCACTGGAATAGTTTGAAACCACTGGCACAACTGTCTTTCCTCACCCACATGAAGGCGCGTGCATGTGAGCGACGTAAACTAAACTAAACACTCACTGAAAACCAGATTTAAAATACTACAAAACTCGACAGGGAACCTTTAACCACGAGGGAGTAACAGACACTACACGGAGGGAGAAGCTTCCTTATAATCACACATAATTGCTCTTAGAAGTCCAGGAAATAATAACACTGGAAAATTAGCTCTCGAGCTGAAAAGCAGCATCAAAAGCACTTTTAAGAGCAACACTGGGTTTTATTTTATTCTGTTTTAAGCCTCAGTTTCATTAAGTCACTGGAGAATCACTGTTCCCAACAATTTTTTCTGTCCCTTTTCACCGAGCGGCCTGAAACTGACATGAAATTGAACTCCAGCAGAAGCACTTACATAACGGCCGTGAAGCATCGCAGCACGTCTCCCCGACGCTGAAGGAGCAGGAGCTCCACAGAAACTACAACCAAAGCAAACCCGACAACAAGAGCAAATATTGTCTGCAGTTTGAAAAGCTGAGTATCAAGATGTCGAGTATAGTGAAGTGATGTTGAGATATATGTTTACTGTGTGTGTGTACATGTAAAGGTCTATGTTGAAATTGAAGCAATGAGACGAATGCAACCATGAAAAATTTGATTTGTTTGTGCGTCAGTCATCAGATCAGAAAGGAACAAATCCACAAAATGAAACCACACACTCACACTCACACACACACACACACATTGGATTGCTGGATGTTCTGTTGTCCACTAAATGTGAACCTCTGTAATAGACACACACACACACACACACACACACACACAACCCTCTGTTTGTTTGTTGTCCCACAAGCAGACGATCGTCCAAGCTCTGTGTCTGTCTCTCTCTCTCTCTTGTCTTTTCTCTCGGGCTTCTCTGTGCTGGACCGTCAGCCAACCTTGGACCTCTCTCTCTCTCTCTCTCTCTCTCTCCTGGCTGTCGATGATTCTTGCCAGATATTTTGGATCCGGATCTTTGTCCTCCAGGAGATTCAGCCTCCCCTTCTTGTCTTTCTCTCTCTCCGTCCCTTGTGTCCTTGTTTCCTTTCTCTGTGTGAATGGTGCTTGAGTTTTGTCTCTCGTGTGTTTGTGTCGTCCTCTTCCAGGTCTCTGTGGTCGTGTGGCTTTCACTATTGCATTACACTACATGTCCAAGAGTGTATGGACACTAAGACATTTCAGCCATATGTGACTGTTGACCACATCGTCCTGAATCGATGGGCATTAATCTCTAACAGCCTCCTCTCTTCTGGTTTCAGATTTTGGATCCTGGCTGCAGGGATTTGCTCCCATTCATCCACAAGAGCATCAGTGAGGTCCAGCACTGATGTTGGGTGATCAGGTGGCTCATATTCTGCGTTCCAGTTCATCCCAAAGGTTTTGGACGGGGTTGAGGTCAGAGCTCTGTGCAGACCAGACAAGTTCCCCCATGCTGGGATGTGGCTTTGAGCACATGTTGTATTGTCAGATTGAAAACAGGAAAGTGTAAAACCCAAATGACGGTGTCTAAAATATCATGTTAGGTTGTAGCATTAGATTGACTTAAAATACACTAAGGGGCTGAAACAATAAAAAAACAGACTCCAAACAAAAGTAGGTGGGCATGTCCGGATACTTTTGGCCACATAGTGTGTCTGTCTTTCTGACTGCATGTCTGTTTGTGCTCCTCTTCTCTCCCTCGCCCTCATTAGAAATATCCAGCAGTGAGTCTGGGCTCCAGGAGGGAAGACATGCTTATTATTCAACACTGCTGACTACGAATGTGTGTGTGTGTGTGTGTGTGTGTGTGTGTGTGTGTGTGTGTGTGTGTGTGTGTGTGTTACAGGAAAGAAGAGACTTTTGCCTTCAGACCTGCATCTCAAGAAAAGTTAAAAGGTTAAAAAGTCAAGTCAAGTTAAAGCGACTTTCTGTGTGTGTGTGTGTGTGTGTGTGTGTGTGTGTGTGTGATTTGATGATCTGGTACCTTCGACCTGACCTTCCGGGTGACAGAGGCACCTTAAACCCGATTGGTCAAACTCTAATAAATGAAACTGAGCTTTGCCCCAAAGGACCTGTGTGTGTGTGTGTGTGTGTGTGTGTGTGTGTGTGTGTGTGTTTCAGAGGTCCACATTTAGTGGACAACAGAAGAGTGTCGATCCAGCAAATGTGTGTGTGTGTGCATGTGTGTGTTTGTGTGGGGGTGATAGAGAGAGAGAGAGAGAGAGAGAGAGAGACAAGGTTTGTTTGAATATTTCCACTTTCTCTGTGTGTGTGTGTGTGTGTGTGTGTGTAATAAACTGGCATCTACTAAGAGAAATAAAAGGCTTACATGATGCTAAATGCACACACACACACACACACACACACACACACACAGGAAGCTGCAGGTTGGCATTTTCAACTTCCTGCATGACGAGTCATTTATGTATCGCTGTGTTTCTGTTGGAGCAGAGGTTTGTCTGTGTTGGCAAACAGTGCACATACTATATGATGAGTAATAGTTCATAATTAATTAAATAATTCTCCATTCGTACACACACACACACACACACACAGATGCACAAATTAATTAATGAACAACCAGGCTGCAATTTCAGCTGAAAGAAATCCCACAGTTCTGCTTTGTATACATTAGCATAAGAGAAGATACAAATAGAATCTAAGCCACAGAATGAAAAGACTCAGTATTAATCAAGCTTTACATCCAGATGAGTGTTACATGTTTTCATTGTAAAGCAAAATGCACAATTTTCCAGAGAAAACAGCCTTTGGTGGAAACAGAGGAACGCTTCCTGTGGCACAGACCAGAACACTGAAACCCAGCCATCTCATGCTCTATAAGCAAATTAGCTTTAAGAGCTTGCTCCTTTAGGGTTTCATGGTTTGATGATACAGTGCGTGCATACATTAGCATAAAACAGGATGGAGCTTGTAAGCCTTATAAATGAAACACAGAGCTGACTTTGTGGTTTTCATGTAAATTTTAGCTTTTAAACTCAAATGAGCTTCATATCAAAGTCATATTTTTATCCTCACTTACCATCAAAACTTGTTGAGTTTCTGAAAGCACAAACTACTTAACCATAATATTTAAACACAGCTTGTCCAATTACATCCTCAAATACAATTCAAACAACTGGATTTATCTCTGAACTCGTGTTTGAAAGGATGAGAACGCATCCTGCACCCAGTCAAAACGATGAGAGTCTGGAGGGTACCAATAAAATAATTAGTAATTATATTAAGATAATTGATAGACTTTTGAAAAAAAGTGAAAAAGATGTAAAATTAAAAGCACTTTTAAAACTTCAGCACCTTTTATCTCCCTCCTCCGGCAGTGAGAATAATTACACAAACACTGTTGACGTGTTAATGACTTTAGAAAAAACAATAGAAAAAAGCTCCTTAAATGTGAGGGATCTTGGGGGGAGCCAGGTCAGAGGTCAACAGCTGGCCAATCAGAGCTCTTACAGCTGCTCACATGTCTTCAGATGAAAACAATCACTGTAGACATAATAATAAAAGCTGGAACCAAATGAATTGTGGGTAGAATATTACAGGCAGAAAAAAAAAATAACTTCAAAGACATTTTAAAATGTATTTTATGATTAATTTTATTAATTAATTGCCAGAATAAGGAAATAGAATAATAAATTGGTAAATTCCATTATCTACTTTTACTTTGTTTCTAATCTATATTTATAATCTAAATGCAAATGTAATTAATTGATTTAGTGGTTTCATGTAAATTATTCAGCGATTGTAATTAAACGGTGAAACTTTCTTTTCCGTTTCCACTGCTGGTCGGCCTGAAAACCCGACGCAGCGACCTGACCCGGTGCCCCGAGTCCGGACAAAACCAGGTGCCCTTGAGCAAATCCTCGAACCCCTGCCAGCCGAAGCCGACCTCGCGCCCCCTCCAGCACATATCAATCACTCTGCAGATGTGTGTGTGCTGTGTGTGTGAGATTAACATTCACATCAGCTCTCCATGTTCTCGCCCATTAACATGTCTATTAACATTTCCATATAGAGGCAGAGAAGCCGGCCAGTAAACCGAAGGTCACCGGGTTGATCCCAGCGGTGCATTCAAGTGTCTATTCAAGCTGTGAGCTGAAGGGCGGCTGGGATCACGTCCACAGCACCTACAACCTCTGTTCAAGTGCCCATGAGCAAGGCAATGAAAGTAATCACACCCCATCACAAGGCAGCCTCTGTCTGTGACTCTGTGTGTAGGATCAGCAATTAAAGCTAATACTATAAGACACTGCTCTGTGATTATACACATTATACAAATACTGCCTTCAGGCGCTGTTGGAAATATCACAATTACGACTTGAACACAGAGTCAACATGACAAAGAGGCCACAGAAGTCAGAGGTCATTGTGAGAAACTGATTTTCAAATTCTTGATACTCAAACATGAATTAATTTGTTTTGTCAGATTTGATATTAACAGTAACTTTAAGTCTGACATTTGGTCATGATTGCTTCCAAACTTTTCCAAAACTATTTTAAGGCAAACGTGTCACTGAACTCAGAGTTCTGCAGTTTGACATAATTTCTCTGAAACATCCGGGAATCAAGGAGAGGAAATTAAAAAACGATTGTATCAACTGACAATGAAGCTTTACAATCAGTGTCCAATTAGTGACATAATGATTCAGAAGTCAAACATTCAGACTAATGAAGCGAAGTGTCTGCTGATTGATCTCTGCTAATTAATTCCACATAAGACAAAACGATTGTGGGAGTTTTATCGGCTGATGGTAACAGTGATTCAGACACGTCTGACAAATAGACAAGTCAGTTATCTTCAGTTTGTTCTGTCACTGCAGCACAAAGACGATTTGTGTTTTTGAGTAAAACACCTGCCAAAGAAAATTCCGTGCCAAGTCAATTTGACTGAATATTACGCAGATTATGAAGAACACTCGAATGCAGCACAGAAGAAAAGACTGGAAAACTTTCTGTCTGTGCTGGAAGTGAAATGCAAATGAAAATAGACACTGCAATTTGCAATTTATATTAGCGAGCTGCAGAGTTACACGACTTCAGCCTCGTAAGATTAGATTTATAAAGCGAACGTCTCCAAGGCTCATATATGAACATATAGGAACATATGGTGTGATATTTTCCATGTTTACTCAGAGGAGACATTCGGCTGCAAACATATCATCCTACACTTTCCTGCTTGCTGTTTGCTCCCTCTTGGACTGATGTATCTCTGCATTACTTCCATGTGCCCATGTTAATTTCTGTACTTTTTACGTACGGCCTGCTCCATACCGCACGCTGGTTTAATATTTTAAATTATGCAGTTTAAAGTGGACTCCAGAGAGAGCCTGCATCACAAGATTAACTTTTCTAATTTGTACCAGATTTGCATTGAAGTGTACATTTTTTGAGTTATTTAAAGATGCTGGTTTGCATTTATATCAGTATTACCATTATATTAAATTAAAACATATTAAACATCCATCCATGTCTCTGCTCCACATTATGTTCTATATGTTTATACCAGCAGGCAAATCTACGACCACCACAATTCAAGCTGATCACATCCACTGTTCTTTGTAAAAGACAAAATTACACAGTTTGACAGTCGTTGTTCTTATCGAAAGGAGGTGATTAGTTATTCACTGTAAATAAAATTTTATACTTTTTTAAATTTTATACTGCAATTAAAAGAGCAGTTATAGCAAATCAGTGCAAAGATATCAAACAGAATAATGTTAATTTTGGGGCTCCAGGGAAATTCAGCTTTCACTCACGTTGTCAATTCCTAAAGCCATAACTGATATCTACTATCACTCTCATATATAATCCTCATGTAGCAGGTTGATGCATTTTCTCTGTGATGGAGGTTGAAGGAAGCAGCTTCACCATGAAAGTAATTGATATCACAATTATATTACAAAATAATTATCACAGCAAACAATAACATTAAATTATCGTAGAAATGATTGGAGGTTGGCCGAACATCACTGAACCTAATGCGTTTGTTTGTCTGCTCCAGTGTCAACATGAAATAACGAATTATGAACATTATGAGCTGAAAATGCAACTGGACCTCATGAGTCATGTGTAATGTCAGACATTCAGAAAGACAGTTTTGGTGTAAAAGCATCCCAAAAGATCCACAATAAGAAGGAGAAGAGGTTCTGGTTCCAAATAATCATCCGACCAAATACCGATCATGTTCCTCGGTGAAGGGCTGGAAAAGGAGGAGAGGGTGTCAGGTGGATTTTCGAGAGCAGCGAGGGAAAGCTGAGAGGAGCCGCGGCTCAGCGGGGAGATGATAATGTGAAGCACATCATAAAAAGTCGAGTTTTCAGCCCGGAAGACAAGAAGCGACTCCGCCCTCAGTGAGAGAAGGTCATTTCACCACAGAGGAGCCGGCAGGGAGAAACACTTCATGATAATAAATAGAACAGACGAGACGGCGGCTGCTTTGGGATTAGAGTCACTTCCATGAACTTTGCTTACAACACAAGGTGGTAATCCTGTGATAGAACAAATCATTGTGGACTCACAGTCAATATTCACACAGCCAATAACACCGATGTTATATCACTGAGAATCTGACTTACTCACATACATACAGCCTGACCTTTGAAACCATGAGAGCTTCTCCTCAGGGGTTTGCATCCAAAAGCGAACAAGTTTCACTTTCTCTATAAAAGAGACCTCGACTGATCTGATGATGAAAACGCTGAAAACAAGCGGCAGACATACAGAATTCAATTTCTGAAATATGAATGACCTGTGACCTGGAGTGATTAAAAATACTTTTCAAATCAAATGAACTCTTCTGCCGAACACTTCTCACTCTGAAATACAGACACTTCATGAATCTGTCATGAAGCCAAGGATCACCTGCAACACACCTGCAGGCCACCAGCCAAATAACAGGATAAATCACACAACCAAAGTGCAGACTAATGGATCTGATAACTTGTTTTAATGCACAGTTCAGTCCATCGGGCCATTTGCTTTCACTTCTCCACAGTTCAGAGAGAAGGACACAGCTTTCTGCAACGGACCAACTTCAATGCGATTTATAGTTTCTACATCTTTGTATTCGTAAGGTGTCGCCCGTGTGTGTGAGGGTCTGCGCAGCCCAGCATTCATGACTGCATGGACGAACGTGAATATGTCCAAATATATGGAGACACTCACATCTGCTTTTGGACCACACCTATTACATGCCATGTATTTTTTTTTTAAAACAAATTCACAGATACAAGATCATCACCATCACATCACCTCTGTTCTAACCTCTCTTCATCGCTCTTGGTTGATGAGTTGCTGAGCTGATTTTCAGAGTTTACTGACATTTACACTTCGTGGACTTGCTCCCAGCCATGATGTTGAAACGCTGCTCACAACTGAACTCCAGATCATCGGGCAGAGCTCTTCTGATTGTTCCCAAACAGAGGTTCAAGATAAAAGATGATCAAGGTTTTGCAGTTCAATCTCAGGAACTCACTGTCTGAATCTTAAGTTCTCTGCAAACTCAGCAACATCTTTATAAATCACTTCTCCAAACTTCTTTCAAACAGTCGTTTGTTAATGTTAGTCCTCATTTTTATTGGTAGCAGTAGAAGTAATTCAATATTTATCCAGTTACCTACAAGGAGTGGGTGCAAGGACAAACATGACAGTCTATTGCAATCCAAAGCAATTTCCCTGTAATAAATCCCGCTTTTGGAAAGCTTAAAATATTTTTCTGGCACTGTTGTTTCAACTCTATGCTAATTTGCGAGACTGTAGTTAATGTTGAAGTTGCACTGTGTTGCATTAGACTGTGCAGGTGTTCGTGTCATCGTGACCTCCCGCTGGATCTGGGAGGAGCTGGTACAGTGTTTGGACGTGGTTGGTGATCGTCCACCTGTAGGACGAGGCCGGAGCAGCTCTCACCTGGATTCACCCCGTCAGCATTGTGTGTGTGTGTGTGAAAAGAAGGATGTGTAACATTTTGCCCATTCAGAGCAGCAGCACAGAGGAGGACGGATGTGAACTGCCAAGAACATGGACGTGTTCAGTCGACAGTACGTGTGAGAGAGAGAGAGAGAGAGAGAGAGAGATGGGAAGAAAGAAAGAGGGAGTCAGTGTGTTTGGCAGAGATAACAAGACAGACCTGGACAAATGTGGTACAACAAGGAAACAATTTTCTTCGCCAACAAAATGAGAAACGAGAGAGAGAGAGAGAGAGAGAGAGACTAATTTAGTGTCACAGGGTGATTTGTTTTCACTTGCTGTCATGGTGTTAGTGTGTAATGTTGAATATTTGACCTTCAATTAGAGACTGGCAATTACTAATTTCTCTCTTTGTCCGCCTCCTGTTTCAACGAGACAATGCTCCCGAGCACAAAGCCACATCCATTAGGACATGTTTTCCCAGTTTGGTGTTGAAGATCTTGACAGGTTAGACAGAGCTCAACCCCGTCCGACACTTCTGGGACGATCTGGAAAATCGACTGCGAGCCATCACATATCGGCCAAAAAAAAAAAAAATCCTACAACCATTTTCTAAAATCTGAAAAAGCTGAAACCAGAGGAGTGGACTCATACATTTCCATCTAACCTAAACATTATTCTAACCTTGACACTAAAACCGACCCTTCATCCTCAAACAGCCTCTCAAGACACCTGGAAGTTGCAGTTTCACATAAACATTAGAATAAATCTCAGAGTGACAGTATGGAGACAAAGTGAAGCATCGGCTCAAGGACAACACGTGTGTGAATGTGCGCGTGTGAAATAATGCATAAATTCATGCACATTAAACTTTCACACACCGACACACAGCGCTCCTTTGTTGCTACTTGAAATTCTTTTAAACCCTCATTTCCACTCTGATCCATTCGTGTTGCACAAGACCCTCTGACTCACACACACACACACACACACACACCGAATTATTGCTTGAGGTAACAGCTGTAGCAAAAGGATAAACTCAGATCCATGAAACGCATACAGACACTCACTCACACACACACACACACACACACACTCTGGTTGTTGGCTCGATGCATAACTGAAGAGTCGAGCTGGAAGCCCCCGAGCAAGGCTGCAGGCTGGGCTGGCACACACACACCAGACACACACCAGCCCTCACAACACACACACAAATCCACATGGACATTCACAAACAGACACATGTGAAAATCACACACATCACGACTGGAAATGATAAGAGGACACACACACACACACACACACACACACACACACACACACACACACACACACACACGCTAGAGAAGGTGTGACCTTGGTGAATAACAGTTTAGCTCTGGCCTGGTTTGGATAATGATAATGAATCGACCTTCTTACGTGGGATAACCACACTGATGATGATGGAATGTGTGTGTGTGAGAGAGAAAGTGTGTGTGTGTGTGTGTGTGTGTGTGTGTACTAAACTAGAAACAGCAGCTTTTATATTTTGGTTGGTTGAAGATGAATGACCCACTACAACATATGATTACATTAGTTTCTCATTTCTAGACACATTCTTCTACATAAAAAACAAAATATTCTTATTAAGGTGAATCAATTACATTATATTATAATAAATAATCTTGTCATGTGACTAATCTTTTCCTTTTCTTTGGTGTTCAACTTCAAACCGTCAGTAAATTCTCAGATAAAAGCTTCAACTCTCACACACTTTTGGCCAAATAGTGTAAGTTGACCTTAAAGCAGTTCAGGAAAAGAACATTGTTTTATAGTATCTGTAACCTTTTTCCTCTGTTTCCTTCCATATCTCTTTGTCTGCTGGTCTCTCTCCACAGCCACGTTTTCATCTGCTCCCTCTTCGCCGTCTCTCTGGCAGATCAGTGCCGAGCCGACCGAGCGTCGCCACTTCAGCTCCCTGCAGCCTGCAGAGTGGTCTTCATGTGTTATCACTGAGATTTTGGTGAACTGAGCACAGAAATGTGGCTTTAGAGTCCGGAGCAAGAGCGAGGGAGAAAGTGAGAGATCATCCATCTGTGACCACAGATGTAGCTCGTAGTTAGCATGTGTCTTTATAGAAACAGGCCTGAGTGAGACAAAACAACTATAAATACAAATCAATGTACAGTCAGACTTTAACAAGCCCATATACGAAAACCACCATCGAGTCCTCAATGATCCACGTGATGATCATTTGAATGATTCAGATTAATAGAAACCACCATGTAACGTTGGTGTGGGATGGTATATAAATGGAGAGACGAGTCGATATCTGCATGACAGCAATGATTTGATTGTTGAGACAATGTGAACAGGTGAGAACAGTCCCAAAGAAACAAGTCGTGTCAAAGAAGCAAAGCAACAAGTTCAGGATTTTTCTTTACTTCACTGGTATTAAAACACCAAACTGAACTGGATGAAAAGTCGAGGGTTTCTCTGAAAATACATTTCTTGCTATTTGTAGGGTCAGTTTGATTTTCTTTGGTCTGAGTCAGAGGAGATGATCTTACATTTTTACATATAGCCTTCAGCAGGTTAAGGTCACTTCTCCATGAAAAGCTGATCAGCATTTGCAAAGAACAGGAATCACACGTAGTCGTATTCAAGTAGTTTAGTTTTTGAATCAGTGAATCAGGTTTATGAATATGTTTTCAGATACAAGGAATTTGCCTCGTTATGTCGGTGCATGACAAAAACAAAATACCAGAAAATATGAGATGAAGATAAAATCATATAAAAATACAAAAAATAAAAGCATAAATAGAAAATGTTACAAAAACAAAAAAAAATTAGAAACAAGAGATGGAGTCAAATCATCTATTACTTCAATAGCTTTAGTATGAAAGCACGAGTGTAAATCTGAATCTGTCTCAGTCTGTCAGCTACGAACTAAACAGGTTTATCTCACTAGTTCAAACACTGAGAAAAAACAACACTCTTAAAATAAATATGATTCTTTCCTTCCTCTGGTCGCATTAGGAAACACTAACCGGAACATTCTCCCTGTTTCTTCTCCGCAGTCTGACCCTCACTCACTTGGCTTTTACAACTCATTTCCCAATATTAAAGGAAACATCCACTCCAACACTGGTGGAAATGCACCTTTGATTTCTGGGTCCATTTTGTTGTTGTTTCCTTGAGGCAAAGTGGGCTAAAAGTACATTTTACAGCCTTTCATCACAAAATAACTCCTGGACTCTTTGAACATCACAGAGCGACGATGTGCATTAAACGTAAGAGCGGCTCGAGGCTTCGCTTTAAAAGTCTTATTTCAACAGTTTCCTTATTCCAAGCAGCTCTTTGATCAATGTTAGTGTCGTCGCACATAAAGCTTCCCTGAAACGAGCACACGCTTATCTGCAGTGCAGTGACACAAATATGACTTACAACACAAACATTTCACGTTTGAGTCGTTTATCTGATCGTGAGAATGATGAAGGTCAATGGCAGAATTACTTTCAATCTCACGACCTGCAACTGGTGCTGAAGATTCGGACGAGGTGGCCTGGAGGTCACAGAAGCAAACTAATGACGAAAAGGTTTGATGCAAAGGCTACGAGGATGAATCTAAATGATGAAGTGAAAACTCATGGACATGCTGTAATTACCTCCACTGAAGAGTCATCAAGTATGAGACATTTAACCCTGAGTTAAAGTCACTTATTTTCAACAGTGCATCGTTTCGGATTCTGACGACATTAAGGCTTTTATGGGTGATACCTGCACACCTGACCGTTCACTGCTGGCTTCGTCCCAGGTGACTCCTACCTTCCCACTCGGGGCGACATCAGCCGTCTCCATTGCCTCCACAGGTTGCCTATAAATCACTGCCCCGCAGGCCAACGGGCAGTAATAGAGACAGATAGTCTCTCTTAGACTGCATTAATGAACTGTTGTTCCTGGAACCCGGACGGCCGATGGACGGATCGATACGGCATTGTTTTCTGCACCGCCATCACGGCAGACCCGCCATCAGCTCGCTATCGGTTCAGGCAGAGAATTAATAAAAGGGCAATTTACGAAATCAACAATTACTTAAATAATGATTTTAAAGATCGTCAAGAATGAAAGTTTCCGCCTCCGTTGAGTCGAGCGGATTTGAGCTGGTTCGAGTGCAGAGACCGGCCGCTCCTTTCTGTGGTTTTCCATTTTTGTTGCAGCAAACATTGAGTTGAAAATCAACCAGAATATTTAACCTGACCCGAAAGATTATGGCTTAAAAACAATTACTTTTGAGAAAAGTTGACTGAATGAAGTCAGATCTGGTAAAGCGCAAAACAAGACCGCAAATACTGTCCATCACATTCTGCAAACCATACTGCGATGCTGACATTTGTACAGCATAAATTTAAAATTACCTCGACCTTTATTGGTTTCCATTCATTTCCAGACTGGTTATAATGTGATGGAGACTTTTCACACAGTGATCATGTAACACTGATGAAAATATGAGCAGACTTGATGTTGACTGCAGTGAATTTCCTGACAGAAATGAATGGAAATCAATGGCTGCCTGGAAACGTAGGAAACTATACATTTAAAAAAATAAAGGCTAGATTTGAAATGGGTGAAAGTTTTGGTTTCCTGTTTCCTTTTTCAGCAAACTAAACATCATTCAGTATTTTCCCACGGTCTCTCTATCTATGATCGCTCATGTTTTCCTGTTTGTTTTACCACCAAACATGAGCTGCACCGTCTGAAAGAAGATGGAGATGGATGGTTTTGCAACACTTTGCAAGGTCAGGAGTCTGACTGATGTGACATAATTACGTCCCATAATTACAGTTAGTACAAAGATTCTGAATTTGTGAAACCCATTAAAATGCAATCAGATGAAACTGGCAGAGAAAAACGTGAAGGAAAAAGGGGAGAGAACGACCAAAGTTCCAGATTTGACAACATTAGTTCAGATCAAACACCAACATTCTCTCCTCCTTTATCACCCTTTTCTTTTCTCCGCTCTCATCTTCATCTTTCAACTTCCTCCTTTTCCCATTTTCTACTCCTCTCTCCTCTCTCGCTCCCTTTTTATCATCGAATCTCAATTCACGTTTTTGCCTTTTCCTTTATTTTCCTCTCTTCTCTCTTCTCTTCCCTCCCCTCTCATCTCTCCTTACACCTCTCTTTCTCACCCGTCCTCTCGCTCTTCTCATTCCGTCTCTCCTCTATAAATGTCATCATCAAACTTCTTCAGCTTTGCTCTCCTCTTTTCATCCCGCCTTTTCCTCTCTTTCGCCATTCCCCCATCAGTTCTCTTCCTTCATCCTCTACTCTCTCTCCATCCTCTTTTTCATTTTCCACTAATTTTTCTTTCTCCCCCCTCCCCCTATTTTTTCTTTCCTCTCTTTCTCCCTCGCTCAAACCCTTCCTCCTCTCCATCACAGCATTTCCTTCCTTGCTTGTTCTCCGGATGATGAACGACTGGTTGTTCCACTCATCCATCTACTGGGCAGCCTCATCTATCTATCCACTGCCGGCCACCCCCTCCACCCCCAACCCACACACACACACACACACACACACACACTTATACAACGAAGAAACACACCAACATAAACACAGAAACACATAACAGTATGAACCCCCCACACACACACTCAAGGTGTCCACAGAGAAAAAGATGAAGTGTAATTTGAATGGCCTCGGCCCTACACACACACACACACACACACACCCTCCCCCAGGGTGCGTCAGTACAGCTTCTGATTAAAGAGCCTCTATAGAAAATCGATGCCTCCTTCATTACAGCCTTACCTCTCTCTATCTCTCTCTCCTTCTACACCTCCGCCCCTCTCTCTCCATCCAGGCGTCATCCCTCCACCTCCCTCCACTCCGCCCATTCATCTTTCTCTCAATTTCAAATATGCGTTATTGTAAAAGCAATAAGGTGTCTCACATGTAGTAAATCCAGCGTTGACGAATCATAATGAATAAACTGCGGCCGTATCAATAACAATATCAGTGGAGTTGATTTAATACTGAGAGTGAAGAGGGAAGTTTTCCAAAGTGCTTAAAATACGGGCAGCGAGCAGAAAAGCAAAGAAGTGCACATAAAATTCACACAAATAAAAACCGTCGGTCCGACTCTTGAAAATAAGTGATTGCCTCGTATTTCTCACAGACAAGAAGCCGATCGGTTGAAATCTCTCCTGAGTCAAAGTCTTTGTCCATCAAACCATAAGAAGAATAACACAAAGTTTACCCTCACTTTTCTTTATTTAAAATGTATTCTCAGTAATATGCTACTGTGATTACAAAAAAGTTAGGACACTGTGTAAAACATAAATAAAACAAATGTGATCATTTGCTAATCCTCTCTGACATTTACTCAATGACAATATATTTAATGTTTGATCATCAGCTTCATTGATTGTTGTAAATATCTGCTCATTCTGAATTTGATGCAGCAACATGTTTCAAACAAGTTGGGACAGGAGCAACAAAAGACTGTGAAAGTTGTGGACTGATCCAAAAACACCTGTTTGGATCATTCCACAGGTAAACAGGTTCATTGGTAACAGGTGATAGGATCATGATTGGGTATGAAATGTTCATCCTGGAAAGACTCAGTCGTTCACAAGCGAGGATGGAGAGAGGTTCAACACTTTGTGAACACATGATTGTAGAAAGGAGATTAATACATGAGCTCAGAACAACTTCAGAAAACAGTTGTCAGTAAACACAGTTTGTTTGCAAATGATTGCATTCTGGTTTTATTTACATTTTATACAGCGTCTCAACCTTTTGAGAATCAGGGTTGGAAGAACAAAAGATTATCACTAAGGTGCAAAAAGCAAATGTCCGCGATGCCAGAAATGTAACAGGGTAATGACAAGTATATGAATACAAATGTAAACTGGTTAATGTTGAGATGAAAAGCCAAAATAAACACAGTGACAAAATCATAAATGGGTTCACTGCAGCCGGTGAACAGCAAGGTGCAGATAGATCAACAGTAACGACCACAGATATGTGTGAGAAATGACACATAGCTGTATCAACATCAAATCTGAAGCACAGTTCAAAGTTCAATGGTTATGTCCATGATATTTCACGCAATGTGCCTGAGCCAAAAAAAAAAAAAAAGCCACAGGTCTGATTCAAGACTCATAGCTACTGTGTTAAGTTATTTTCTTTATATTTTAATTTGAGGAGTTTGTTCTCCCTCCCTCCCTCCCTCCCTCCCTCCCTGCCTGTCTCCTCTCTGCAGCTGTGGATTATGGGATCAACACTTAAAGGAGGAAATGCTAAGAAGTGATGAGACAGGGGCCTCATCACACACACACACACACACACACACACACACACACTGTAACAACAAACACATTTGGATGTAGGTTTGAGTCTGGGGGCGTGTTTAATTTATCCTCCTGGAGCAGATTAAGGCCTGTTAAAATCTGTCCACCCTGGGCTCGCCTGCTAAAATAACAAGCACTCCTACACACCTTGCATCAACGGAGACACAGAGCACAAACTCCTGCTTTCTGCATGTTTTCCACCACATTCAAAGGATGAAATGTGTTTTAGCTGCTGGAAATGTGGCCGGAAAATGAAATTCAGCAGCTTTTTAACGGCACAGCTAAATGTTCATTTTAAGCTCCAGCAGAGGAAACCTGTTGTTCTTCTACAGCTGAAGCTAAAGATTCAGATATTTGTCATCTTCGTCGACCAGACGTGAACCCATAAACCAGCTGTTTCCTACCGGAGGGTTGATTTGTGTGGTCGATTTAGTCATTCTCAGTTTATAACCTGGTTAATGTCACACTGAGCAACATTCAATATATGATTCCTCTCAGTCTGGTTAGACACAAATAACCAACAATGATCAATCAATTACAGACAGGAGGAGAAGTCATGGTATCGTAGACAGGATGAGCTAATCCAGAGATAAAATCTGAATATATTTCCTAGTGTTAACATGCATCAGTGCTGGTGAATAGAACAGTGGATTATTCCGACACGATGACGCCCAGCGAGAGATCACCAGCAGGCAGCGAGTGTGTGTCGGTGTTGACCTGGAAAGTTGAATAATCTCATCATGTCCACTCTTGAAAGACGCTGCTTTAAAAAAACGACATTAAATTACTTATGGCTGCAGAGGGCTTCTATTGTATGATGCATTATTAATTATCTTCAGCGTCTTCTTTGTCTAGCACCTCCTCTCTTACAGACACACACTCTATACAGCCTGTACAGTATCACACAGTTCAGAGCTGCTACAGCAACATACAGCGACTCCTGAATACTAATGACGAACTGGAAAACCTGTACCCATGTATACAGTCATGCCACATGGGTACGACTGTGAATTTAATTTAATCAGGCTAACAACACACACACACACACACACCTGATCTTAATTGAACTCCAATCACACACACACTGAAGTTGCACTATTCAAACTGCTTCTTCTTTGTCGTTCTTTGAATCGACACGTGCGACTGGATGAATGAATGCTGGTGATTCAGGACACGTCTCCTTCTATTTATGATTCACTGTGGGAGAGGACATGCTAATGAAAAAATGCAGACAGTCACAAGTAAACACTGCTTGCTTTGAAATGGTCAGAACCAAAAATATTGGAAACAGCTGCTCTAAGAAATGCATCGATGTTTTTATCATCTAAATGAAGCCAGGACTGCAGCTTTGACACCACAGGTCAAAGGTGATTTGAAATGTTGCTCGAACAGCAAAGTTGTTCTGACAGTTTAAAGCTGTATTAAGTTTAGTTTCCTGGTCACCTGGAGGACAAAAGAACTGCACGACATAAAATACCATGATTGGAAAATAAGCAAACCGGACATGTTATCACTGTAAAAGCTGTTACAGGTAACATGTTCAATGTCAGCAGACACAGAACAACATTATCATCGAGCTGTGTTTGTGTCGACACGATGAATGAATCCTGCCTCATCAGCTGCTTCATGATCCACTTTGTTCACCAGCCAGTCAAACTTTGTCTGCAGTTTGGTTCAGGTGGTTTTCAGTCGGCTTATCGGAGCTTGTTTGCTGTGGCGTTCGACTATAACTATAAACTAAAAAAGGAGCGAAGTCGGTGATAACGATTGTTGGCGCTGTCAAAAAATGAGAACTCTCCTCCCAGCAGAGACTCTGAGAGGTAAATCGAACCTGTATCGCTGCTGTTGTGTGTTTCTCCACTTTTTATTGTGACTATCAACCATCCTGACAGCACAGCCAAAGACTGCTGGACCAATAGATCACGTCTGATTCTCTCTGAGACCCAAAACAGCAGAACAAACTATACGGCAGGAAAGTTTCATCCAACACAGGACGAGACACTGTTTTTATATTGTACAGTTTCGTAATGACAAGCTCATACAGTCTCCACCCATGTGTGTTATCATTCAGGGATCCAAGGCAGTAATTAACGTCATATTATTTAATGGTGCTATATATCAATAAAAAGTGAACTATGCTTGTGAACATTAAAGGTTGTTCCATCATTTTTATTTTCTGTTTTATTGGTGCTGACTTGCTATAATTCATTTCAACTACGGCAAGTTTTAATTTAGTAAAAGAATTATTGGGAAAATTTTAAAAAAACGGACTTTTGGAATAAAACTGCAACCCATCCAGTAAAACTGTTGAATTATGTAAGAATAAAAACAACAAGAACAATGAAAAAACATTTCAGTTATTGAATTATTTCATTTGTTGTGTCATTTACGCTCATTTAACAAACACACACAGCTGCACACACACACACACACACACACACACACACACACACACACAGTCTTGGCACTGACGTCGTTTGCATATTGCATGAACTGCAGCTTCTTTGTCATCAGTCTCACCAAACCGAGGCTGGATTTTGTGCTAATTAGACCCAAACAAACAAATAACGACAGACAAACAGAGCTGACAGGGGGCTGATGGGAGCTCGCAGCCCGGTGACGCCTCATATTTTAAGAAACTCTTTTTATAGACTACTTAACGACGGGTTCATGCAAGAAGGTGTCAGAGATAGAAAAGATAAAGGCAACTTCACACTGAATCAAAACACACCCACACATTCACACACCTTTTTCACCTTTATTTATTCAGAGAAAATCAGCTTTTATTTTCTATGGAGCACACACATGAAATAATAATGGATACGGAGAACTGAGTTCTTGCTTCATAAACAGATTCTTATTTAGAGCTTTAATGAGTGAATATAAAGCAACCAAATGTAAACTACAACTAAACAAGCTGTGGATAACTAGGATCATTCTTGTAAAGATGAGACTGCCTTGCTCGAGGATCTAGAGTCGGGGACGACACATCACAGACATGTGATCCGACAAACAAACTTTTTCCTGAGGAAGTCATTGATGCAAAACAAATCTGTACTTCGGAGAAAGAGTTCCACATCAATAAAAACCTGTTGGTCAAACATCCAGCCAGGGTACAAGCTGATGGCCGACATTAGGTTCAAGATTCAAGAAGTTTCATCGTCGTATGTAGAGTAGAAACACAGCGGTCACGTCCGTCTCCCTTCACGTAAACGAAGAGTAAAAAAATAAAATAATAATAACGTAAGAAACAAAGAATTTAAGCAGGTATATACATTTTCAAAAATTAAAAATTCAAAAAGTTAAAAAAGTAAAGTTTGCTATGCAACATGCAAATTGTACATAGAACATTGCACAGTATGTAAACTGTGACACTGCATTATTTAACTAGACAGCACTTTTACAGTAAGCGCTCGTGTTAGTGAGAGTATGCGACATCTAATGACTTCGACATCGTTCGACACTGTCTTGTTCTTTCTGTTTTGCAAGATACGAAGAAACGCACAAAAAGAAAAAAAAAGCAGAAGGCGACTGACTCCTTTTTCAGCTGGTCTTGTAAGTGGAGTTATAATGACATGGACTTGTGGCAGCCATTATATTATATATTATAAAAAGCTATTTGTTTGAGCTTGAACCACATTTTAAAAAAAGAAAAAACACCAATGGTCCACGGGGTCTATTTCGGTCTAGTTTCCCGTCAAAACAACCATTTTTCATTTACTTCTAGTCATAATCATGCAGATAGTTGTGGTTTGATTTCAAGTGATTCTCCGCCTCCGATTTCTTTGTCTCTTTCCCAAAACAGAGGCGAATGGAATTTTGTTTGCGGCGCGTACTATTTTAAAAACTCAGCGTTTCATTTCTAGAAACCGTGTTGCTGTTGCCGATAGTAAGAGAGAAACTACTCTCTGTCTTTCCTAAGATAACTAACCAACCCGACAATCCATCAGCAGCTCGTATGTCTCTAACTGTCAGTGTCTGTCGGTACATTGTCGACCTGTTCCTGCCTCTGTCCGTTCTCTTTATCTCTCCCTCTCCACCTTTCTGATTGCGTGTGCGTTTCTCTCCGTGTTCCTCGCCGCGGGAAGCGGGAAAAAGAAAACACTAAGATAGCGGGATATAAGAAGTGGAGCTCCTGCCAGCGGCCGCAGACTGGCATTTCAGCTGATTGGCACTGCGGGCGGTTAACGCGGCGGCACATACAGGATGTTAATGGGAAGCACAGCCCGGGGACACACTCGCATTCTGGACTCTGTGTGTCTGCGTGAGCGTGTAATTGGTGGCTACTTTTGAACATTTATGTGCAAGACTTGTATTTTCTGTGCAGGCATTTGAGAGTCATTAAAATGTGTGTCAGTGTGTGTTTGTGCAGAGGCTATAATTCTACATCTGCTGTCACACAGACTGTCTCTGTGTGTGTGTGTGTGTGTGTGTGTGTGTGTGTGTGTGTGATTAATTCCTGAATCAATCTCTGCACACTCTCTGTCAAGCTCAATTATCTGTCAATTTATCATGTACAGAGGCCTTTCAGAATCACTGCTGTGCCCTCAAGGTCGCAGGTTCGAATCCCGTGAGGAGAAAGTTAAAGAGAATCGTCCTCCATCTGAGGCGACCGCGACCATTTGTCTCTCACACACTTCAAAAGTGGTGCAAAGGAACCAAACACATTTATTCAACAGTCCTGTATTTTAATGCAATTTTGAGTATTTTTGTTTTATGCTACTTTATACGTCCACTTCACGATGAGAAACATTGAGCATAACAAGTATTTTATTGTCACTTTGCAGATTCAGGTGGTGAATTGTCAAATGTCCACCTGTGTTGGACAGACTGTACCTGTCATCTCTAGAGCCATGTTACCATCACAGCTATAAAATGGTTTATATGTTAATGTATCAGCAATAATTAAATAAGATAATAAAGAAAATCCACATTTCTAAACAAAGTTATTCAGTTTTCGGTGCCTTTTAAAACGACCCATACGAGAATTACAAGAATCAGTAACAAAAATATACAAGTGTTTGATTGTGTTTGAAGGAAAGACAGGCATCATTATTGACTATTGGTAGAAGACAGGATGAAAACAGCGACGATCTGAAAACTCATCTTTCCATCTCCAGCTCATCCTGCGAAGTTTTGTTTGAACCAATGACCAGCGCTGTCGTTTGTCTGGTGAGGACAGACTTACTGTAATGGATAATATTTCCCAAATTCAAACTTATGATAAATTATTCAAATCGAGTATTTTTGCATCGCTGCATTGTCACTTTGACTTAATCGAATAATCCCAACACCTACAGTATATTAATGATTTCATTCCGTCCTTCTTCCATATCTTTTGTCTTTCACTGTTGTTTTCAGTTTTTTCCACCAACTTTCTTTTGGCACTCACACACACACACCCACACACACACACAGGACAGAGCCCTGAGGTGAAGGATGTTGAATGCTCAGTCAAGTAAGAAACAAGGGTGAGACCCATTTTAACCTCCATCTCTCTCCTCCACTTCTTCCCTCTTTGTCTTTTCCTCTTTGTCCAAAAACATCACCCTCCATCTTTCTCTCCTTGTTTTCTCTCTCTCTCTCTCTCTGTCTCTCTGTCTCTCTCTCTTGAATCGAAGCCATCTTTATCTGCAGGACAAATGGGAATCTACTGACCACACCATCAATCTAACATTATAGATTCTGCATCTGTGCATTCGGATCACTTGGAAATACAAACAGTGAAATATGAATGAAAACAAAGGTTTGACCTGTTCTCTCTGATTTAGATATTAATCCCTCAGACTGCAGCTGTTTTCAATGCATCAACGACAGGCGGCTGATATTTCTTCATATTCATGTAAACTAAAGGTCAGATGCGTTTCCCGTTCACAAACCAAACGAACATTGTCGGTTAATAATCAATCGCACGCGAAAACACTGGTGTCGTATGGACACATTTAATGATCAACACAAGTCTGTCGGGGATTAATTAAAGCATAAATATGTTGAATTTGTATTAATGAAGTTTAATATTTCACTCAGTGATTTACAACAGCTCCTCTGCTGACGTGTCTGTTTGCAGCAGGTCACTCAGGAGAATCTTCATGTGTTCGTGAATCAATGAATGAACAGGCAGCGAATAAGAGTCTATGCATGTTGGAAAAATGATCTGTTTTTCCTCACATTAACATACGTGACGGCTTTAGTCCTGATCAGGCTACACATGAGACATGAGGTGGAGCGAGTTCCCTCCACAACAAACAGGCTTGATGTTTGTGACGCAGCAGCAAAAATCTGCCGACAATGACCTGAGTGACGCACTTATTTCTTATTTGTTGATTTAAAAAATATGAAATATGGACCTAATAAAGTTTCAGTTTCCATCTAGTTTCAGCTTTCTGTCTTGTGAGGTGAAGGATTCGCCAACTTTAGCTCCACACACACGGGAGACCACTGAGATCTGATTGGCTCAGTCCAACAGAAATCGATCGAGCTCACGTTCTGGTTTTTGGTTGTCTTTCTTTCTCGTCCTCTCTTATAACATCCTTCCTTGATCTCTCTATGTCAAGATGTTTAAGTTGTTATTTGAAACTTTACACATTCAACACATACAACATAACACACACACTCTCCCTCACTGATATAAAGCACTCTCCAGCTTCTCATCATCACCTGAACCATCACAACCAAACACTCAACCCTTGAAGCCAAGTCTGACCCTCAAACAGCCCTTTGAAGTTGTGAGAACAGACCGAAATGTCCTCACTTGTTCCCGTCCTCACTGTGAAGCAAGCGCACACACACACACACGCAGGATGTGTTTCAACAGGATTAGCTCAGCACTGTCTCGTAGCCTTATGCTTAAATAAAAGCCCGACTAAAAACTTTAATGAGGCAATTGGATGCAAAATCATGACAGTCTTTCCCTGCATGCACACACACACACACACATACACATACACACAAACACACACACACACACACACACACACACACACAAACTGCTTATGCATGCATATTTGCTTATACAAATATTTATAAATCCTGTTTATATGCCAAAATTTAAATTCAGGTAAATACATACGGTAGCCACACACACACACACACACACACACACACACACACACGCACACACACACTGGAGTGTCTTTTGAAGGAGATAAGAGGACAAAATGAGTCGAGCAGGAGGGAGGAGAGGAAGGAAAGAGAAGAATAAAGCGGGGTGAGGACGAGGACAGAAGATAACAGAGGAGCGAGGAGGGTTTAAAATAGAAGAGGAGAGAGCAGCAAAAAACAAAAGAGAAGGAGGAGGAAGAGGAAGAGAACCAGAGGAGAAAGGAAGCAACGACGAAGGGAAGAAGGAAGTGAAAGAGAAGATGACTGAGGGGGAAAAGTAAGGAGGAGGGTTCATTTAGTTTAGAGTGTCAAAGTGAGTGACGTCTGACTGACACCACAGCGAGACGAGTGACAAAACAGAGCGAGAGAACAAAGACTGTGATGATATATAATCTACTATAGAATATATAAGGAAACTCTTCGTCTCCAGCCGAACACAATGGAGATGAATGGAAGTTTATTTGTGATGCTCACGACAGCTTCACGACAGCAGCTCCATGATGACACAGTTTCAGTAGTTTCAGAAGATTTACACTTTATTTAACCTTCCTGGACATTTCCAAAGAAATTAGGATAAGCAAACAAACAAAACAAACAAGCAAACAAACATCTCAATACTTTCCAATTTCCTAAAACAGCAGGTAGTTTCAAACAAACATTACTCAAACTGAAATAAACAAAGCATTTCTGGGACTATTTTCAGAGGCGGATTAATACACGTTTGGCGCTCAAGTCTTTTCTTAGGATCTGCGACAGTGAGAAAAATATAGAACAGTAGGATTTTTATCAATTGTGCAAATTCAGTTGTGCTATGTTATGTTAAGTAATAGGTTCGTATTAGACAAAAATACAACGATAGGACAGAGGTAGAAACACAGAAGGATTTTCTTTACCACTGCGTCAGTCATTCAGGGTCACAGCAGAGCATTTATTTTCATTTCCACAAGGTGTTAAGACTTTAAGATCTGTCATATATAAAATCGCTCAGCGTGGCTCCATAACAAAGACTTCAAAATGCAAGAGTCGGAGTCGTGTTTTCCGTCGACTGTTTCCTGGAGGAGATTTGTTTCAGCGGGTGTTTGACAGGAAATGTTGTTATGCAGCGCTGATATGAAAACATTTCACCCAGAGCAGAGACATCAGAAGAAAACTTTTTCTTCAGGTTACTCAGTCGGGTTATTTCACTGTGTGGAAATTGTTTTTTTTTTCTTCCTGTTAGCAGGAGGAGACTCTGACTGTGACACATCCAGCTACAACATCCTCTCTGGTTTCTACATGACGGCACAGAAGCATCTCTATAAAACTGTCAGCAGTAAAAGCTTGTGCTTGTCTGGAGCCTCTGTTTGCATACGTTCCTTTTACTGGTGTCACAGAATCATAAAACCAGACGCTAATATGTGTCTGTGTCAGCACACCTTGATGCATTTTTGTGCATGAGAGAGAGAGAGAGAGAGAGTGTTAGTGTTGTTTCTTTTATGTGTTTTATGTTCAGTTCCAGTTGTGTCCAATCACTTTCACCCATATAAAACCACAGCTGCTCTCATGTCTGTCTGTGCAAAGATGTGTGTGTGTGTGTGTGTGTGTGTATTAAAGCCCATTAACACAGTATGCTGTAGTTAACAAAATGGTTTTTATATAAGCAGACTCATATTAACACACTCGCAATAAGGATCTTACTAAAGTGAGACTTTATTAGAGGAAGCACTGTGTGTGTGTGTGTGTGTGTGTGTGTGTATGTTTAATTATAATGGACCTGTGTGTATGTTATTGGATGCGTTTTTATGTGCAACTGTTTTTATATGTTTAAACAATGATAGATGGCGGCAATTTCTTTCCCACATCATAAACAAGACATGTTCATCTCTCTACCACTGTTGCACACACACACACACACACACACACACAGAGAGAAGCCATGGACTGATAAACATTTCAGTCTTCATTAAAGGTCCTATATACAACATTCACTGCCACAAGATGTTGAACCAGAGACACACGGAGGGAGTGAACGGTTTGCTCAGGACGCCATCACCCAACTTTACATCTTCACATAGCAAATAGCTGCTCGCTGCTTTATCAATGTTCAGAATCTCATATATAGACTCTTGAAGCTTGCGTTCAACATGAGACAACCAGCAACCAGAGGCCAATCTGAGGTTTTTGTTCTGTGAAGGAAATGAGAATTTGTTGCTGAGCCTGAAAAGCCGAGTCGGGCGTGTTCTTAGATATACGCCACACAAACAAAGAACACACTCAAGGAAATGTTTGGAAAAAGAACCCTGACGTTCACATGTACTGCAGCCAGAGGGCGCTGTCACCGGCGACGTGATGAATTGACAGAATAGCCGACCGTTGTTTCGCTGCTGATCTTTTGACGATGACGACAACAACTCAAACTACTGAAACGAAGCTGGAAGCACAAACACACCTGAAGTGAAATATAGTCGAGTCTGTTCAGTCGGAGGAAATAAAAGACAATAAAACACAAGCACACTGTTTATTACACCACATGGACAGAAGAGAGGAAACATGGTCAACAAATGATGTGCAGAGCGGCTCAGTGTACGTACAGACACACCAACAAACAACAGCAAAAACACAGTGTGTGTGTGTGTGTGTGTGTGTGCTGGGTTTCATTGCTCTGAATTGAAGTGCAGTCACACATGCCTTCACATAAAGGCCTCCGTGCACACACACAGTCATTTGGGTCTCTCCATCATTGTGTCGCTGTGTGAAGCACAAACCCACACATACACATAACACACTCATATATTTTGCTTTCTCAGTCCTATCAAACACACATGTATCCACATACGTACACACACACGCACACACACACACACACACACACATCGCCAACAGGAACAATACCAGAGGTGTCAAGATGATTGACCATCCCATAAGCCTCTGTGATATGAGATGCCGTGTCCCACAATGCACTGCAGCGAGTCTTTGAGCCACCACTTAAAAGTTTTCTGGAAATGTCACCGAGCTCTGGACTCAAACACCAAACAGCCGCCTGGATAAAACACATCATTAACTGAGGTTCATCAGTCAGCGTGTGCCAGGTCGCAGCCGACCATCGCGAGTCGGCGTTTCATAAAACATCTTAAACATTTTTCTGAGTAGATGTCTCAAGATTTAACTCCGTACTGCCAACACGTCCTCATGCACGAAAAGAGAGATGTGCTTCAAAAACAACGTATGTGGTTATTGGAGAGTATCAGGGACAGACTAACACATGGTTATGTTTAGGAAACAACACTTCTTGGTTTGGTTTAGAAAAATATGTAAGTTAAAAGACGTCGTCATTGACTGCGACGTCCTGAGTGAAAGTCTGGTTGTGTTTGATCCATCAGGCGCCAGAAAACCTGTTTGTCTCTCGTCCCTTCCTCAACATTATTTGAATCCCTGCACATGGCAAAGTTATGATACAGGCCCATAAGAAGCAGGAGTGGATATGATGTATCAGGAACTGGTCACATCTGAGTGGATACATTTCACTGTTTGCATTTTCACATAGAGATAACTGGAAAACATGCAGAGAAGCATATTTGATAAATATATATTTTATGAAAAAACGTGTGTGCAGAAGATGGTTAATTAGAAAAAAACATCCTTAAGTCTTAATACATAAAGTTTTATTGTTTTTAATCACAATTTATAGTTTAACATTTAGTTTCGTTAAACCTGTGATTTCATGTCAAACATCTCTCTGTTGTATTCTGTGTATGATCGTATGGGACAATATGATTTACATTGACATTTAAACATGGATGTACAAAACACAGGACTTCAAAAAACAGACAAATCAGCTTCTGCTTCTTCTTAATCGTTTAGAAAAAAAGAGTCCACGGGGAAACTTAGAAGAGTTAGACAAGACAGATTAAAGTTAAGCCGGTTGATAGAAAAAACAAAAACAACAAAGAGACAATACTTTGCTGAAGTTATTGAACATCACTGATAATGCAGAGAACAGCAAGAGGATCTGAGGCGGGATTTTTCCTTCATGACTGAAACAAAGATGCTCCACAGGCTTTTTATTATAAATCCACTGTTTGCCTCATGTTGTTTCTTATCCACTTATTGTTCTTCTGTATGAAACATTCAGAAACTGTTTTTATTGTTACCACCTGCCGACGCTGCCTCTCGCCGCCGAATTAAGCCTTTTGGTTTGTGGTCGCAATTAATCCCAACGACGTTTGCTTCACCAAGACAACAACAACTAGAACAACAGGGTTTATTCGAGCGTGGAAGAGCGACGCTGTGGAAAGAGGGCGAAGGAGGAGCGTGCATGTTGCTTCAGAGCGCACCGAAGCGAGGCGGTGTCAAGTCATATGAATAACACACACACACACACACGTTCATTTCCATAGATGCACGAAGAAACACACACCACCCGACTGTGCTGCAGTGACGGGGTGAGGCCACATCAGCGTCAAACCTGCTCCAAACGTCGATGAAACAAAGTGAAAGTGGGCCACAAATCAAACTTACAGTAGTTTAATTTCTCTGCTACTGTGACCTGAGTTAAAGGGTCAGTTCACCCAAAACGCACACAGACACACAGACGTATTATTTTACTTGCTCTTTACTCCAACACTTGTTGTTATCTTTACACTCCGACGGTTTTGTTTCAGTTTGATTTAGCGAGACTTTCTAGGCTTCTCAATAAAAAAGAGCTTAAGGCGTTCGGTCATTCTTCTCAAAGCATCAAGATTATATAAAAACTCAGTAAAGTCTCTCTTCAGATTTAACGGTGTCTGCAGGAGACCTGGTGCAGATACGTGTCTTTGCAAACAACCGACGAGACTAAAACTAAATAAAGAACCTTTATGAGTGTTTTCTGAACAACATTTTGAGGGTTTTGCAATGTCTTTGTGTTTAGAGAGGATGTATACATGAGTTGTTTGGAGGGATGTCACTGTTCATGGTCAGCACCAGTTTCCTGCCGCTGTCAACATCATCGACGTGGGTGTCGAGGAGGCCTTCACTGAAAATCTGCCCTTTGAGAATCAAACACCTCCTGTTTTCTTTCTGAAAAGTTTGTGGTTTGCTTGTTTGTGGATGAGGAGCTTTAGTCAGTTTGGATTCAGTTACAATGGATTCCAATGCAGACCCAGAGTCAGGGCAAAAAAAAAAAAAAAATATGTCCAACCATCCTCAGAAAAATCTGCAGCATCACTTCTCCAAATGCTGAATGTACAGGAGAAATGGTTTGGGGAGCTTCTGTGAAGGATTTTTAGTTGACAACAGGGAGTTAACATTCGATATTCAAAATTACATTTTCAGAGAGTTCCTTGAATGCACCTTGGCTCAAAGATCTGCATTATTTTCAGATGACTTTCTCTTTGAAGTGGTGCCAATATTTGAGTTGTCTTCATTGTTTTGGTTTTATAAATCTCCTCATTCCTTATGTCTAATTCGCTCACACATAGATCCATGTATTTACTTCTGTCTTGCTATATTTCCATTTTCATTCAGTGTTTTTCTTCCATACATATTGCAGCAGTACAGGTTGAACACTGGAGCAGTCCGAATAGTTTACCTCTCTGGGTGTGTTTAATAATTCATCCTCTTATTTCAGCCTGGTGTAAATGAACTCCGCTGAGAGCCGGCTATGAACTAATGTCTCAAACACAACGAGGAACCGGCGTCCCCCTTTTTTCACTGCCAATACCCACATTACTGCAGTATTAAACTTTCAGCACACAGATTACTTATTTAACGAGTATTTATCCGAGGGTAGTTTGTTACGCGTGGGGTCTCACCGTCCTGCTTCACATGCACGCCTGCAGCTCCCAGTGCAACCACAGCCTGTCGACACACACAGCGAGTGCTTTGCTCAAGGGCAGCGAAGTGAGAGTACAACTTCTGTTCTAATTCAATATGTTACTAGTACTTCTACTACTACTACTAATAATAATCAGTATTCCTTATGGTACAAAAGTAACAGATTACTTACAATTCAGTTGCATTTGAAAAGATGTAACCTTCACAAATGCATCAATAATTAAAATTCCTCATCCGCTTGATTCACACACTACTCTCAAGTGGTACAAGCAAGAAAATGCTCTCTGGAAGAAACCTTGACGAGGCATCAGACAAGGATGATTCCAGGGTTGATACGATCCCAGCGGACGGCTCAACAAACACTGACATAAAAATAAAATCAACAATATAGAAATAAGTCAAATCAAACAGATGAGCATGTATGTTAATCATCCAATGTCTTTAAATGTGCTGAATTATAAAAGATATATTTAATTGAAATTATGATTAGTCAAAACCACAATGAAGATATTTAAGGTTTGACTTGTTATGACTTAAATTAGATTCTCCATTTAATTCAAGGGTCAGTTCTTACTAATAGGAATCTCAAATGAAAGTTCTGACTGCTCATAAATGCACTGAGGATGTCTCTAATGGAAAGTTTAATAAATGATGAAATGCAGTTATGATTTCTGTGACATCATTACAGAGCTTATCTTATATTGTGCGAAATAAAGTGTGTGCCAACTTTTTTTTTTTTGCTTTGTTGTTTAACATTTCTGCACCGGAAGGATCTGACCATGATCCGCTCGCCTGTTCTTCTGTTGCTGTTGGCCGTGTTTTGGTGTGAGAATTGGGAGCATAAGAGCATCAGACTGGAGGTGAGAGCGTTGGCAGAGTCGATAACCCTGTGCGGCTCGTGTCAACATCAAGAAGGATGAGTTTCCTGTCAGACACGAATCTTGGCACAGCTATTGGAAAAATCCTGATGGCTACGGTGCGATTGAGCTTCTTACCAGCTCACTTTTCTTGCAGACAAAGGTCATCGCAGGACGAGACGCACTGCTAGTTAGTGGCCGCGGCTCCTCGGCCTCTGAGGACCTTTTGAAAGTTGAATGCGTAACATAAATTTTAATAAAGCATGCTCCTCTCTGCCGGCTCCCTAACCTCGACCCAACTTAAGTGTCAACAAGCAAAGGCTGCAGAGACACAAAAACACCACATCAAATATTCAGTGACCGAGCTGTTTACTGCTCGCAGAGACCGCGGCACAAACCGAACGCGATTCAAGTGAGGGTTTCTGAAGACGCGGGCTGAACGGCGCCCCCGCTGTCTGCTTCCGCTGCGGTCGCATGCCGCCGCCATTTTGCAAGAACAAGGCTGTAAATTATTCAGGTTTGTGCAACAAGGGATTTTCTTTAACCACAGTCTGATAAGAGAAGGAAGCTCATGACTCTCATTGTCCTGCTTTAAGAGTATTTCAAGTCTTTCTAACCAGTTAGATTTTTTTTTTTTTTTGCCAAAAAAACAGCTTAACTACCTTTTAGTGTATTTTGGAGATCAGAGTTGAGAGGTGAACTTTTTCCATTAATCTCTTTCCATTTCTCATCTGTTTCTCTGGGTTTTTTTCTCCATCTTTGCCCTTTTCTCGCTTTGTTTTTCCGACATTTAATCTTCTCTCTTGCACTTTATCACCCCTCTATCTGCACGCTATGTTAATTTCTTCTCATTCTCTCTATCTGGACTTTACAACTCTGTCTTCATCCTCCACCTCTCTTTTTCTCTCTATTACTTTCCTCTACAACACTTCTGCTCTTTTCTTCCTTTTCTGGTCTTTTTTTCTTACAATATCTTCTCTCTCACTTTCCCTCTCTTGATTTCAGCTTCATCCTTATTTCACCCCTCTCCTCTCATTCATTCTCTCATCCCCTTGTCTTTTCCTCTCTTCCCTTCATTTCTTCCTCCTTTTCCTCTCTCTCTCTCATCTTCTCTCTTTCACCCAGCTTATATAATCAGCCCTGAAGGGCGACACTTTTTAATTATTTCCCCTCTTTCTGCAGATGAGTGCGCTCCATCATAACCTGCCCGCTCGTTTTATGTTATTTTCTGTTAAATAACCAGCAGGATGAGGAAACTTCCAGTGCAATTTTGAGTTAAATGAAATTTTTCCAAACCAATTTGACCAATGAAGTTGTCGGCGTCTGGAGAATTACGCCTGTCTATTAACTTCACTTAATGTTCTTAATGTGGCGCTCGGCGGTCGTCGCGGCTGAAATGACACCTTTTCTTCCTCCTCAGAATTCCCTGGAGATGAAGGCGAGAGATGGGTGGGCGGCGTGTGACCTTTTGACTCCTGAGCAATGGATTCTGGGTATTGCCGTGGGGTGAAACAGCGAGTGAGCGGAAATAAAATAAAAGAGAGAAAAGGGAAAAGTGTATTGTGTGTGTGTGTATTGTGTGTGTGTGTGTGTGTGTGGGGGGGTGTTAAGAGAGAAGATGGCTGAGCAAGGCATTAAAAAAGTGTGTGTGTGTGTGTGTGTGTGGTTCTGTGCCAGGTAAAAGATCAGTGTGTACATGACAAAGAACCAGTACAACGGGGAAAAAAAAACACAGACTGCGACAGAACTGAAGAGAACGTAGTTGACATGCGACTGAGAACAGCGCCACCTACAGAAACCCAAATGAATTACACGCTGCACTACATGCTCCTCCTCCTCTCATCTTCTTACTGAAATCATCAGGCAAACTGCTAATGAAGTCGTCAGTTTGTGTTTAAATTAAAGCAGCTAGTTCTTCCTTTAAACGATTCTATGACCCTTTACAAAAGATAAGTCAGTTTGGTCAACTATTATGCTTCATCTTGGAAACTTTAAATGATCCATTACAAACTCAAATATGTAGATTCGACCTTTTCCAGAGAAGATTATTATGATGATGAAAATACTTCATGTTCATATGATGGCGAGTTTTGATGATAATAGACTTTTGGAAAACTATTTGTGAAAATCTTTCTACTATTAACTACTGTTGGTAAATTCATCCCCTGCTGCCTCAAGTATCGAAATTAAATGAAAGCACCAGTTTAGAAACATCAGTATCGCAAAAGAACCTCAAAGTCGTGGCTCAGTGGTGAACAATTATATAGATGAAACGGCGGCACACAGTATAAAAATACATGGTGTTAAAACTCATAGTCAGCAGCAGGAGTCTGCATGTTGCATCATATTGATCCACAACATGTGATTTTACGTACGGCTCATACAGCAGGTAACAACATTAACTACTTAAATCTTTCAACATATGATGGTTATGAACTGGTCCACGTAGATTTCAGGTTTATACTGTGAGATCATTTATGTAGAGGTGGACTTTCTATTTTGAGCAAATCTTCCAAACCATGTTTCTTCTGCAAAATCCAGAGTCCTCAGTCGATGTAAACGGACAGATTTGCTACTTACAGTATTTTCAGACGAGGCTTCATTAGGCACTTGCAAACACTCACATGAGTAATTAAAAACAACCTTTTCAATCAATTAAATAAAATTTTACCTAAAGTGCAAAATTAAGTGAGCGCCGTCATTTTAGGGCAAAATAAATAAAAACTAACTGAACAAATGCTGTAAAGCCAAGTTTAATTTAGCATTAAAGCTTGTAAGTCCGACACTTCTGGGACAATACAAAGGACTCATTTAGCCTCAGTATTAGAAAGCTGATGTGCACAAAAACACCTGTGAAAGAATGTGAACTAAAGACAGAATATGAGTAAGAATGAACGAGAAGCTGCAAATAGCAACTGACAATAACATTATGTCGACATCATGAGTGAACGGGGCGAAGACAATGGAAGATTCATAAGGTTATGAAAAGTATGAGCAGATGAAATTATCGTGACAATTAATTCAAATATGAAATAAGGAAGAATTCATTAGGATGTATAAATAATGTAAAAGAAGACACAATGAGAGGAAGATTAATTGCAAGCGTTTACATCTCACATCCGCGACGTGCAGCAGATATGCAAACATTTGATTTCATTACATCCAGCTGCTGTCGTCCTGTCAGCTCTCGCCGCCGCTGCGAGCTGTTACACCGCCAGAGTTTTTAATTTGTATTTTAATGTTTGTGTTCTGCGCCGCCGCTGCGAGCCCTGTTTGCAAACCAAATGTTCCCGACTGCGCGGAGTTTAAATTGAATCCTGCCTCCGACCCGGGGTTGTGAATAAGAGCAGGCGGGACATGAGAGGAGGAACAGCGACGGGTTCGCCAGGTGGCTGAATGGTTGTTGGTATAAATCAAACACACAGAGACACTGAAACACATCTCTTTCACTCTGTTTCTCTTCCACTTCAAATGGTGCTGACAATCATACCTTTGTTATCTCTCTCACACACACACACACACACACAGTAATAAGGGGGAGATGAGATGAAAGCTACCTGTGCAATTGTCTTCCCATTACAGTACATAGCCACCAGTGTGGACTCTCTTTGTGTGTGTGTGTGTGTGGATCACTTGGCATTCGATCCTGTCAGAGTGTTTCCTGGCAATAGACACACATAAATACTGGCTGGCCGGAGCCGGTTTCTTCCACTCCGGACGGACAGGACAGCTGGCGAGACAAAGACGCGCAGGTCTATTTCCATTCATGAATCTGTCATTTCTAAATCGTTTTAATTTAATAATCTCCGCCCCTCGATCGCCATCCAGTTCTTAAAAAAAAGCTTTTACATTGACAGTAGCTCTTCTGCACATCTGGGCCAAGTTCTTTTCATCCGTGTGAAGTGAGTTTTCCTGGAAGGAGCAAACTTCCTCCTCGTGAAAGCAGTAACAGTCTTTTCAGTTTGATGTGGACTGTGTGTTCGATCGTCGCCACAGAGTCAGTTCCAACACACAGCTGCTCATCTCCCAGCTGTTTTTTTGGATCTTTTGAGGAGTGATGTGAATGAATGTTTCTTGTTTTGTTCTCACTGTTCTCATCACAGTCCTCGTTTGGGAAGTTTGATTTCCAGGATCTTTCATCCGTCCTTCAGTCTTCAGTCTCGTCTGTTTTGGAAACGAATTTGCTCATTTCACATGCTACTTTTACATTTATGTTTGAAATAAAACTGAAGTGCTGCATGTCACTAAACAAGTGATCTCCAGCTTGAAAAGGTTCATTCATCGCACACATTTTTAGCAACAGCCAGAGGAGTCTAGCACACAGTCTTTATGGGTCTGAAAATGTGCCGAGTGTTTCTTTGTGTTTCGACATCTTGCAGCACGGTGTCCAGTTCTTAATACATCCATGATGCAGCGTCATAAAGATCAGCATCAAGGAAAGACATTTTTAGGATTTCATTTTGTTCCCTATTTGCCATATGAGCTCAAACACAGCTGCTTAGCTCCGCCCGCTGAGGTTTCCCTAAAACAATGGCTGCATCCGAGTCACTTTCACCATTCCCTTATTGACACGACGCTGGAAAAGTAGGGCAACATCATATCGTGCCTCATTCCACAGGTGTGCAGGCGTCCACAGAAAAGAGTGGGTGCAGGTGAATCATGAAACAGAAGTCAGCCTTTTGACCTTTAAGGTGATTTGTACAGTATCTTCAACCCCCAACACTTCACACACAACAGCAAAAAACGGGCTGATTCCTCAGTCCATATATCCAACCACAAACTGAACATGTATCTGAAAACATATTTCTGATTATCAGTTAATTCATGAATCACTCAGGTGACTCATCCAGGCCTCTGCTGATACACAACGTGTCATCTGTGTCTATGAATGATGCTCAAAAGCTCAATTGTTGACCTGAAACTAGACAAAGAGGGTAAATTCTGTCTGAATATTTATGTTTTAAAATCAACATCAGTTCAAGACAAATTTCACTTAAATGCCTGAAGATGTTACATATAAATGAGAGTCAATGTGTCAATGTCAATCGACTCAAACAAAGTTCTGAGAACACAAGAAAAAAAACAAGAAAAGCATCAATAGGCAAACATCAGTAAGAAAACAGGAAATAAAACCATTAAGTAGAAGTCAAAACACGAGACAACTGGATTAAAATCACCGCAACACTAATGTACCAGTGCCGATGTTTCTAAACGTCTCCTCATGTGTCATCGACCTGTCGGCGGCTTAATACGACGAGACAGCAGGAAAATCTCAGCTGCTCCGAGCTGATCTTCCCTCAGCTGACGTCTGAGCAGCAGCCGGGCCGAGACGAGCCGAGACGAGCGGAGACGAGCTGTCAGCGGCAGCGTGAGGGCGACGCCCGGCGAAGTCAACAGACCAAGGCTGACAACGGCGAGGCAGGAACAGCTCGTTAAGGAAGGTCGTTAACAGAGCCCTCGTTAAAGGGGAAATTTCAACAGAAGAAAAAGTTCGGCTGATTAGTCCGAAATTATGTGATTCAGACGGGAAGTGTGACATGTAACAAGAAGAAGCTGTCAAAAGTTTAAGGGTTGAATAAGTTCGTTTCAGCTCTTGATCGTCTGTGATCACAGGATCATCGTCTTCTTTCATAGGAACCTTTGTGTGTCGTTGTGGTTTTGCAGCTACCGTGAAACATCCAAAAAGGGATGTTTGAGCATGTTTAGAGCTTTAATTTTGCTGACTAATAAACGGAGATTCTGGGTTTGTATATTGCGACAGATGGGCGACAAATGAAAGAAAAGTGTGTCAGTAATGTGTCGTTCCAGTCGGGAACAGCTTCTCAGATCTTCACTGGATCGGCCCCAGAAGAGATTCTCTCATTTAATGTTCTGATGGTGGAAAACGCCGTCTAACACATTACTCCAGATTCAAACTGAAGGTGTTTTTACCTGAGAAATGATTTGTCCGGCAGCAGGTGGCTCCCATCGACTGATTCAACACATTTTTACTGACATTTGAGACTTGGTGGTTGTTTGAGGGGCGAAACTAAACGAGTTATTCTTGGTGATCACACATCGATTACAACGTTAACACACCTGTGTCTGACTGTGTTTACACTGATTTAGCATCTTGACATATTCTGCTGTTTGTCTCAGTCGCTCTGGGTGAGGATGTCAGCTGAACGACAAGTTAAATGCCAAATGTAAATGTACTGTCTACGCTGACCACAGGTGGTCAACAGGGCTCCCGAAGTTTTCAGTGTCAAAACAGACGGGTGGTGTTTCCAGTCAGATGCAGACATGAGAGAGACACCAACACTTTTCGAAATATCCAACATTTTAATCTTCAGACAGTTATCACCGAGCTTCACTGTGCTTTTCAGCTGGTTGTGCAATGTAAAGGAAACGTTCAGAGAAAGTTTTTCTCTCTGAATGTTTCCGTTGACTAAAGAAATAGGTAATTCTCCCCCAGGAGTTGGTAGAGACCAAACACAGAGACGAAAGAGCGAGAGAGGATTGGACATCGGCAGAAATACAATTACAAATGAAAGATAATGTCACTTCTTAACTGCTGGATGTTGTAATAAAAAAATCAAGTTGAAGGTTTACATTTTAAATGACTTTCTGATAACATTTGACTGATAACATTCATCAACCAAGACAATAAGACAAGACAATAAAGGACAAAGCCATCAATGAATCATATATGACATGAAACATAAACTACATAAAACATTTTTGGTTAAAAATGTTTAGTGCATTAATGATAAAGGACATGACACAATTACCAAGTTTCATCTTACTAGTTGTACAACCTCTGACTTCACTGTGTCCCCTCAACTTTTAAAACCAAACCCCGTCGACACACACGCAGTTTTGATAAAGTGAATCCGACAGTAATCAGATGCATCCAGAAAGGTCAAGGCTCCCATTTCCATGAGGAGTCTTTCACTGCCTAAACACATTACTCAGTGGATTAAATTCAATAACCTCGTCCACACACACACACACATATGATTGAGCAATCCATATTAAAACCATACACACCATCATTCTGACCCCCGCTTTCATGTGTATTCATTATTCACAGCTCGACAGCAGCTTGTGTTTCTGCATATTCGCATAATCAGAGTCGCTCCGGCCTAAGAGGATAAATTCTAATGATGTTGGTGACTGACATTTTTGGTTCAGAGCGAAGTGTCTGGACAATGATGGGATGGATTAGCATGAGATTTGTGACAGGCGTTCGTGTCCCCTTCAGGAGGAATCAGACTTGGGTGATCCACCATGTTTCCTATCGAAGGATCTCGACAATTCTCGGGCAGATGTCTGTGAAATTTGGTAAAAACTAGATCCTCTAAACTACTCAATTCTACGAAAAAAATTCTCATCAGTCTCAATTGTACGTTGCGTTTAGTGCAAGTATGAGAAAATTGCATTACATAAGAAACAGACGAGACTGGTCACCGAGAGACATTTGTTAAATTCAAAACTAGAATCTGAATCACAACAAAGATGCTCCTTTAATCCCAACCAGCTGACGTTCATTCGTTTATCCACCTTCTCTCTCGCTGTTCTGCATCCAATCTGCATCCATGTCGATCTGTGCTCTGCGATGCCTTTGGTGACAAACCCTGTTGTGTTAAAAGCCCATTAGAAGCAAATTTGACTTGACTTGAATCAGATGTGACCTTCTGCTCCCTGGATTGACCTTTCAGCAGAGTCCGTCCTCGTCTAATCTTGTTACTGAGAGCTGCAGGACAGAAGGCCGAAAGGGGACAGACACAGCACAAAGACGTTTTTAAACTACTGGCACAGCGAAGTGTGGACGAGCTTCACAGCTGCTCTGTACATCTGAAGGGTACTTTCACTTCATATGCTAATAATCAGCTTTTGGTTTGTAATTAAGCCTCTGAAGTCTCAGTGGTTCTGTGAGTGCACTGCAATCATGTTTCCCCCTTTTATTAATAAATGCTCATTGGATCATTCTCGACATTTATCAACAATAAGATATAAATCCATCAATATCTGCAAAACTAATGAAAGAAGCATTGTGATTGTCCCAAAACTGACAATTTAATCATTTGTTATCCTTTGTTATCAAGTTTAAAGCAGCCTTTTCTTCATATTTTTCCTTGAGTTACGTACATTTATATTTGGATTTTGTCAAACTGCAACATCACTTTAGGACTTTTTAAACTCTTCATGAGCCTTTGTCATCAGTTCATTTATATCTATATTATATTTAAACTATATTCACAAAATATCTGATTAAAAAGGATTCAAGACTTCCAAGGTCCTTAGTCGACACAGAGTTGATTTTGAACTTTACTGCATCGTTCTGAAACCTTCAGAACCAAAACACTAATATATATTCTGGTTTATTTCTCTAAAACTGTTCTAATAACATAGTATTTTATTTTTGGTTTTCTGATTTTCGATGCAGTAATGGCATGTTTTCTGGATAACAAAAAGTCTTTTATGCCATTTATATCTCAGGAAAGTGAAATCCTCCTCAGACCTACCTGCTCCCGTTCACCTTGATCAGCACAGGTGAAAAGCAGAACAGTGACCTGGTCCACTGTGTGATTTGAGTAGAGGACAGTAAACCTCCTGCCAGTGTAACCACATCATCACATCACCTCCATCAGAAAACCAACAAACTGAGCATTAGTGCCTCAGTTTGACCTTTGAGCAGAGCCGAGCACTCGTGTGTTTAATCCCTTTATGAAGTGCTGCAGGGGTGAAGGCGAGCAAAGAGGGCTGAGGGAGTGTTGGTGAAAGAGTGCGAAAAGAGAGACCGGAGACCTTCCTGACTCCAGATCAGAGCCGAGCGAATATGGAAATGATGTCACGTGAATAAGATAAAAGATTATATGGCTCCATACATCTGCTTTGTGGATAAAGTAAAATCACTACTATCACATTATCATTCACTCAGTAGTTAAAGTAGGAAGCAGGAGAAAAAGTATTGAGATGTAACACACTTTTGTTTTTGGTCGTTGCATGAAATTTGTTGACAGTGACAGAAACACAGAAAAATGCTCGCCTTCCTGTTTGTCTAAGCATTTTCTGCCTTGCTTTCAAATTCACACTGAGAAGCAACAGAACCAGAAACAGTAAAACCAACATATACATTTACAGGACGTCATTAAAAGACTCGACGATCAATACAAACTCCAGGCTGTGTTGGCCTTACGTGTCCCTCGTGAAGTAATACTATAATTTGATTTATTAGTAAGAGCTTCAAAGCTAAGACGAGAGCGTCCTTTGGATGTACTTTTCTTTATTGTTAATTTTGACAGCATCATCTTCAGCTCACTTCCCAGAACACCACAGCACTTTTTTCTTTTTAATCAAAGAGCGTCTCCTTCAGTGTAAATTCTGCAGCTGCATGCCACACCGGCTGACAGCCTGAACTATTTTTCATGTATTTTAAATTGAAATGTCACAACAAGGATTTAGGTTTCGTATCAAGCAAAAGGCTGCCGGTAAACGCTTTTGAAAGAAATACAATCTGCCTTTGTCGGGACAGGAGATAAACATTGTCCCCTCGGTTTGAGAATACTGAATGTACAAGTTAGCTGGAGCCGCTTTGAAAGAGAGGAACGAGATGGAAAATAAAATATTGTTTCCAGCTAGAAACTGTGAGGAATAGTCGTCAACATTGTCTTTGACAGACAAGACTTTTGTTTTACACGACGAGCAGTTTCTGCACGACTGTATTTAAAAGAACAGGTTGCTGCTGTACCAGAGCGGAGAGGTCGGAGCCAGACGCACACACAGAATAAAACAAGAGGATGAAGATGAGGAAGAGGTAGAAACAGGAAACAGAAAAGATGTGAGGACTTAAATCAGTGGTCATGTATTCTCAAAAGAAAATTCAGCACTTGCGCAAAATGTAAATGTAAATTTTCAGAGTTTCTAAATCATGCATTTCTATTTTTGAGATAAACACTGGAAAGACAGATTTGCACACATTTTCTGTAGCTACCGAGGTTTACGCTCTTACATGATTGGAGTCTGATTTAACCTTAGAACTACTTAAAACACACGCACACAGCTCAGCATGAAACATGAGCTCATTTGCTGCCAGTGGAAAAGACTTGCACACATAAAAGCGTGATAGAATAAAAAGAGGGGAATGAAAACGAGCCGTGGTTGTAGTTGAAAAATTACAAATGCACAAAATTACACACACATAACATCGTAACTTGCAAATATAATTATGTGCATTCCAAACCCGTTTTGCACATGTTTGCATCTCTTTGGGGGTTTTACATTATACACACCAAAAAAAAAAAACACTGGATCTTCTCAAATTCAGCAGCTGAAGTCTTTTCTACGTGTTCTTTGATGCTTTGAACCAGATTCACATTCATACTCTTTCACACAAACTGACACTTAATGCACATTCAAGCCAAATGTCAATCAGCATGAAAACACAACTAAAATTCTGCCCCACAAGCGCCGCCCTAGAGGCTCTGATGCTCATTACAGGTTTCCAGTGGTGGTTTGCCTCTGCCAGGGTTTTCCCATGTCAAGGATTCAGTGTGATATTCACGGCCAGGGTCTCGAGGTGCCGCGGGGCAGAGGAGGGGGTCCAGTCTGAGGGAACTGCATCTCTGCTTTTTGCACATGATGTGGTTCTGCTGGCTTCATCAGGCCGTGACCTTCAGGAGTCGTGTGTCAGGACGAGAGTCAGAACCTCCAGGTCTGAGGCCGTGGTTCTCTGCCGAAATGCAGATCGTTGCTGCTGCAAGGAAGGAGTTCAAGTATCTCTGGGTCTCGAGTGAAGACAAAATGGAGCGTGAGACGACAGGCGGATTGAAGCAGCGTCAGCAGTAATGCAGCAGTTTTACCAAACCATTGAGGTGAAGAGAAATCTCAACCAGAAGGCAAAGCTTTGGATTTACCAGTCGATCTATGTTCCAACCCTCATCTGTGGGCATGAGCGTTGGACAGTGACCGAAAGAATGAAATCACAGATACAAGCAGCTGAAGTGAGTTTCCTCTGCAGGATGGAGGATGGTGGATGACTCTTAGAGACAGGGTGAGGAGCTCAGACATCTGATCAGGATGCCTCCTGACGCCTCCCCTGGAGGATTTCCAGGCACATCCAACTGGAAGGGGACTCCGGGGCAGACCCAGAACACGCCGGAGGGATTCAGTATCTTATCTGGACTGGGGACGCCTTCGGATCCTCAAGATAAGCAGGAGAAAATGGATGGATGCTTCCCGTGTATTTCAAACCCATTCAGCACATGTGCAGGTCCCCACTCTCGTGAGACTCTGCTGGTCATTTTAACTTGACTGAACGGTCACATTATTCCACTCACACACTTTCAGGTCCACATTAACACAAATATTGTCACACAGACCCTGATCCCACATCCCATAACCGTCCTGCCTGTGTGTGTGGAGGCGAGCTGACACCTGGATGCTGTCTGTGATTTGTGAGGCTGTTTTCAATGCAGGAGGCTGCAGGAACAGATTAAACTATAACTCAGCGCTCAGCTCACAGATATGCAGGAGGCATGGAGGCCGCGAACGCACACATCAAACACATCTGCCAGGAAACACACAGGCTGCTATAGATTCCCACTAATGGTCGACGAACTGCACCTAAACTGAGCTAATTCACTCTGAGGACTTTACTTCTTTCTCTCCTTGTATCCTTCCTTCCTTCCTTTTTATTCGCTCTCCCCTTCCACCTTTCTCCTTTATTACTTTCAACACATGCTAATACAACAAATCATAGCAGGAGAAATGAAGCGCAGAGAAGGCTCATATACAACTCATATTAACAACATAGTGCTTCATGCTGTCTAATCAGTCCTAGATTAATGTTGTGCATGTACACACACACACACACACACACAGATTTGTTCTCAATGAAGTTCTTCCTTTTGTTTTGCCTCCTCTTTCAATCATCCATTCTTTATCCCTTCATCTAATGCATTCACTTACATTAGGGAAATGCTGCATGTGTTACAACAACAACAACAATAATAATAGTAATATTTATTTGTATGGCACCTTTCATACTAGAAATGCAGCTCAAAGTTCTTTACATCATGTGGTGTTGCCCTGTTTCGATCCTTATAAATGTTTTTGTTTGTTTGTTAAAATAATTCATGAAAATCGATCGATGTGATGCATCAAGGAAAGATAAAAAATATCAAACTGACTGTTGTGCAGGTCGTGTTTTTGATGTATGATTCAATGATCGAGTCCAAAGACGGCGAACGATCGTACCGGGATCCACCGTGATGACGACTGAAGTAAAGAGAATTTGAAATTCTTTGGATGAACTGTGAACTTTACTCATTCTGCTTGAGTGATAGGACGGATTAACACTTCACTGCATTTCCCCCAAAGAGAATAAGAGACTTAATGGTGTCGGTTAATACCACAGAGACTGAATCAGATCCCTCGAGGTGTATGTTGTCTCTTATTTTCAGTAAGGTAGAAGTTAGAGGACGGAGGCTGAGTGGACTGGTTATAGTGGGACAGAGAGGCCAAGTGGACTGGTCATAGTGGGACAGAGAGGCTGAGTGGACTGGTCATAGTGGGACAGAGAGGCTGAGTGGACTGGTTATAGTGGGACAGAGACTGAGTGGACTGGTCATAGTGGGACAGAGAGGCTGAGTGGACTGGTTATAGTGGGACACAGAGACTGAGTGGACTGGTCATAGTGGGACAGAGACTCTGAGTGGACCAGTTATAGTGGGACAGAGGCAGAGTGGACTGGTTATAGTGGGACAGAGAGGCTGAGTGGACTGGTTATAGTGGAACAGAGAGGCTGAGTGGACTGGTTATAGTGGGACAGAGACTCTGAGTGGACTGGTTATAGTGGGACAGAGACTCTGAGTGGACTGGTCATAGTGGGACAGAGAGACTGAGTGGACCGGTTATAGACTTCTTCACATCTTTCCCTTCCTTCCTTCCATCCCTCCTACCTCCTTTTCCTTCTTACAGTTAGACCTTCCTTCTTTTCGTCCTTTCCTTACAAAACCTCCATCCCTTAATGTCCTCCTTTACTCCTCCCTCCGTGCACTTAGAGGCACGTTGGTGATGAAAAACTAACCTTTATTGAATCACTATGCTTCCTTCAATTTGTATCGTCCATGCATTCATTCATTCGTTTGCTATAAGTGAGGATATTGACAACTCGGGGAAACGTTAATTCGGCCTAACTGAAGGAACTTTTTTCCCGTCTTTCCTCCCTTCTTTCCTTTATTCAATCAATCAAATTGACACAGCAAAATGACTCTAATGATTCTGTTCGTGTGGAAAGCTCTTACAGGAAATTAGCTTTCTGATGCCCTTGGGATGACACTCACTTCTGATTCTGTCTGATTAAACAAAGCATCGGAAAAATAACCAAAAGAGCCTGAAACATGTACCATAATCTACAGCACGCTTTAATGCAGCTAATCCCTCTGCTCGCATTTTTAATTAAACAGCAGAGGAGTTAAAAAAAAAATACTAGTGTAAGATAAAAGACTTATCTGGTGACTTAATGTTTAATATTTAATATGTTAATTCTAACACTGAATTTAAGAGGTTTATCTCAGGCCAGGTCGGACGATCTTGAGAACTTGAATTGTTCTGACTTCTATTAATTCTTTAGGGTCACATTCACAAAACATCCTGAGGCTAAAAGTAGCTTCTAATTGGCTGAGTTTGGAGAAAAGGGGTGTGTCAGTCCTAATTTTGAGACGATTTGGTCAAACTGTGGGTTCAGACAACAAAAACGAGAAGAGAAGCGAAATGTGAAGTCATCAACGAAAATCCATTTGAAAATGTTTAAGCTGGAGCGAGAAAGTCACATTTTTACTCCAGGACTTAATGAATGTGCTTCATAAAGAGACGAGAGGAACAAGGAGAGGGACTGGAGGGAAATGATATCAATCCAACATCGCTGCAGAGGATTGTTGGCTCGACTCTCCGCTCACACTGGATAAAAAGAGAAGTTTGCAGCGCTGATGAAGTTGGACGATCTCAACTGAGTCAGAATCATTCATCAAACCGAAACGCTCTCTTCAGACTCCACGTTGAACAGCAGCTCATTAAATGTAATTAATCACCAACTGCAATAAATGAATAAAGCTGATCTCGTGGCTTTCGCTAGATTAGCCGGCAAAATTGGTGCAATATGAAGAATTATTCATCAAAAGGACGAGGATTCGTTCAGCGAGAAAAAAAAAAAGTCACATCATTAACATGCAGAAGGCTTTTAGTGAAATCTACTTGACATGTCAACACTTTCTTTCATGTAACCTGTGGCACAGTTTTGCAAAATAAAATAAATCAAATGAAAGGCGATAATATGAAACCAAGGTCCCTGTGTGGTGGCGTGATGTGTGTCTTAGACCCCCGAGGGCAACACAAGGCCTCGAGACACTTTAATGTTTCATAGAAAGCCTCCATTACAAACTGGGTGAATAGTTTAAAAAACACAAGCATCTACAAGAAGATGCTATCAAGTTGCATTATTTGAGCTTTTACCCGTTATAGAGACTAAAATATCACAAAATTTCAGAATCTGTCTCATTCAGTTTGACAGCGCTTTTTAAACATTTCGCCTCCACATTGCCAAACTGAGCTGAATAATTTTCTTTTTGTTGAATATTCTCACACTAATTGTCTTTAAATTCAGTGACGTATTCGTCTGATCTCCCACCCATCAACCATCTTATTTGTTAGCGTATCTGATCAGTGAATCCATGACGCATCATGGTGACCTATCATTTCTTTTTTATATATTTTAGAGTTCACTTGCAGAAATGTGCTTCTCTTTGCACTCTCCCCTGCTTCCTGCCTCCTCGCTGTATCAATCAAAACAGCTAATAAAACACTTTGGTGGATGGTGGTCCGCTCGGCCTCCTCGGGGAAAAAGATGATTCATTCAGAGAGGAAAGAAAATATATAGAGAGGGAATCTACTTATTGAGGAGTTGATGTATTGTGGATTTTGCTGACCAGCAAATTTGCACTTCGGGGATTGAGAAAGCAATCTTTCTAAAAAAAAAATAATGTGAGTTATCTTCTTTTTTGAGGAATGTATGAGAGTCCTGAATGTGTGGGACTCCGTGAGGTCTTTGTTTAATTTGATGAGAGTCCATTTATCCTGACTGAGCTGAGAGGCCACTGGAGTTCACCCGACTTTCACTTCAGTTTGAAAACTGTCTGCTCTGTTTGTGATTATATCCAGCTTCTCTTGAGCAAGGCAGCTAAACCAAACCAGTTTGCATCACTGTATGAACAACACAGTATCTCCAGTATCAGTGCACATTTCTGTATTTTGACATTACGAAATACCAACATGTAAACACTGATAAAGACGGGGACAAGATGTAACGACAGAATTAAAAGAACTATTACATGGGACGAGAGGTTGGGTCGTGTTGGAAGATATTATGTGACTGTATTTTATGCAGCTAATTTCTGATACCAAGCTGTGTTGAACTGTGTAACTGCACAGTTCAGTGCTGCTAGTGTATTTACTGGGAAACCATAAAATGCCAAAACAGTCTGTCATCATTTGAGCCAGCAGATGATGCAAACTGAACTAACCTGACCAACAACCAATACGCTGCTAATGTGCCCTGTGTGGATCTCAAACAGGTTAATGTTCTGCACGTCTGAAGACTTTTATTCTTTGAGGCCATAGTTTCACAGTGTACGAATGTTTCAGCACAGACACATGTATGTAATGTGAGTCCCAATGATTCAGGTACGTCTGGATTTTACACCTTTATATGTAAGATGTGCTTCAGTTTTGGCAAATAAAAACACTTGGTTAAAGTTAGTGAGGCTCAAATTCCTGATCAAAATAAACCCACACTGACTGTTTATAGGTGGAGGAATGGCACCTGACCTCCCTCGTTCTGCTGCAGTACCGAGAGAGAACAGTCATCATGTGCACGACTACAAGAGATCATTCATCAGAAAAACAACACAGGCTACCTGAACCCACCAGCGCTGTTGTTTTCTTTCGTGTCTTCCTGGAATACAGACTCTCTTCACAACCCTGACATGAAAAGTTCTTTGATGACTGATTGATGGATGCGGCTGCAGATGTAGAAAGGCTTTGCACTGGATGTGGTCTTGTTCCTGCAGATGGATCAAACGTTGCAGGCAGATGGACGGACGGATGACGCACAGACGGTCCTGACAGTGCGACTAACCCGACAGATCGAAAGGTGCAGATAAACTTGGGGGGGATCCAGAGACTGTGGGTGGCGGTCGGATGAGAGGACCAGGTTTGAGGATGAATGGACAGATGATAGATGGAGGAAATGGGAGCCAACGCGTTTGGCAGCGGTTGAGCTGCAGGTATCGACAGGGCAATGCTTTATGGGATAAGATGCATCGCTAATGCAGCCAAGTGGAGAAGCACACAGACAGCGGCCAAAATGAACGAACTGCAAATAATGAGCTCAGTTGATAATTATCATCATTTACAACCACACCTCGCTCTTTCCTTAATGAGCCAATGTTAGTCGGCGCGAGCTAAAAGGTCAGAGAAACATCCAGAAATCCAGTTTTCTCCAGATTGCCTCTGCACTGCATTTCCCAGGGATCAGCTGTCAATCAAACTGTGTGGGTGGGAGGCTTGTTGGTGGGGAGTGTCAATCACAGCGAGCGGTGCACAAACTTCCAACAGTGTGTGTTTCTGCACGCTTTCCTCACCATCACTCAACTGTTTACTGAGAAAGATTCATTTAGCAAACCTCATTGTGAACATACGGCAGCAGGTATGAATAATGGCAATGAAAATAAATATGATGAAAAATAAAAAGTGACTTGTTTTGGGTTGTACGATGCATAGACGTCTTTATTTTAATTCCTTAATCTTGTTGTCAGTGAACCTCTCTTATACTTTTATTTATCCATTTTATACAGACTTTAATTTGATCGTTGTATCTTTGGGTTTTGTAATCATACGAAGGTGATTTATGTGAATTTACATGAAGCCTCTGATTGTATTTGTATATCTGTGCATTTATTGCACTGGTTGTTTGTCATTATGTTCAGGATATAAAAGAACTTCATTAATCCCAAAGGAATACTGTGCGCCCAAGATGATGAGTAGTAAAATAATGTATACACAGTACACACTGTATATACACACAACTGTAAATACTGGCTTGGGTCAGGCAGAATATTTTATGTTGTTATTTTATTTAATCACATTTTATCATGTTGGAGATTATTTATTTGAAGTCAACAGCCAATATATTGTTTATTTACATTGTTATTTCATTGGATGAGTTAAATCATGTGGAACAGCGGAGGTTCCAGCTAATTAGCTGAAAACAACACAGTAACAGTCAACAGTAAACAGATAATGACTGTAAACAGTGTTGTTAAATGGAAATTAGACAATGATGGTGTCATTAATGCAAATAACCTATAATGCCTGGGGAGTGTAATTAAAACACACACACACACACACACTTCAGTTTCCACATGGTCCTACATTACATGCAAACTCAGAGGGTTGATGTTCACTGGCCAGTTTTGCTTAATATGTAAACGTGGGTGTGTGTGTGTGTGTGTGTGTGTGCGTGTGGGAAGGGTCACATTAATTAGCTGGTTATCAGTTTAACAGCAGAAGGTCAGAACTGAGCAGGTAATGAAGCCGAACGTGTGTGTGTCCTCTGCCGCAGAGTCACAGAGCTGCTGGGAAATGAGCCTGAACCAATCAGAGTGTTTCCTCTGACACACACTCTTTAACACACTCGTTAACGCCGCTTCCAACTCTCTCTGGCTCTCAGTCTTTCCTTCCTGCTTTCTCCTCCTCTTGGATCCTGTTTCATTCCACCTCGAGCGACACATAATCGTTATGTGGACTGGTCATTTTTGGAAATATCATTGGAGAAAGGACTCTGAAGTAAAACTGTTGTTAATGAGATGAAGTTACAACTGAACGAGTTCTAAACTGAGCTTAACGTAAATGTAAAATAATGACTGCTGAAACATTTTAAGAGTTGATATGTGAGAGAAATCAGTCGACTTCAGATCAAATCAAGTTGTCACATACACAGTCATACACAGTAAAACATAGGGTGAAATTCTGGTGCCTCAATCCAAATCTACTCTAACAAACAGGAAACAAAGATGAATCTAACAATAAAATATAAACCAACTTAGCAAATTGATAAAATAGAAATATATAAGAAAGTGAAAATGAACAGTGGGACAAAGCTCAGTTCAGTCAGTAATGATTTTTAATGCTGAATGTGCATTTAAGAAAAATGAGTGCAACAATACAAACACTAGTGAGTTTCAGAAAAATGAAAGAATGAAAGAATACAACCAGTACATAATAATATACAAACATAAAGTGACAGTGATGGATGACAGCTGGATGCATTATCAGTACTGTGTGTGTAAAGACACTGATTCAGGACCAGAACAGCCTGAGGGAGGAAACTCCTCCTCATCCTCTCGGCCTTCGGGCAGCGGTGACGCCTCCCCGGCCGCCACAGAGAGGAGTCTGATGTCGGGGTGACTCGGGTCTTTAATCATCCTCTCAGCTCTCGTCCTGCACCTCCTGCTCTAAATGTCTCACAGGGCTGAGAGCTGACATCTGATGGTGCTTTCTGCTGACCGCTCCACCCTCCGCCGGCCGGCCGGTCTCTCTCTCTGCTGTTTCCAAACCAGGAAGTCATTCTGCCTGTCAGGACGCTCGATGGTGCAGGGGGGTGGCCTGAAGTCCCTCAGGTGTCTGCGGTGGCGGAGATGCTGACAGGCTTTTTCATCAAGGTGTCGAAGTGAGAGGACCATGATACGTCCTCAGTGATGCAGACACTGAGGTCCTACCTGTCCTTCCTCTCCACCAGCTGTGGATCCTGAGGTGATGGTAATTCCTCTCCTGCCTGAGGTTGTTCTCCAGATGAGTCACTAGCTTGGCCTTCTCTTCATTATCAGAGCTCAGTCCCACCACGACTGTGCGATCATCAAACTTAATGATGGTGCTGGAGCCAGTACAGGAAGCACAGCGGGGGGCTCAGGACACATCCTTGTGGGACTCCTGTGTTGCTTCATCTTGTCTTCTTCCACGTCTTGCAGATGACAGTTCAATGAAAAGCATAACTTTAAAGCAACTTTTTTATCAGACATATGTGTATTTAATTTCTATTCAGAGACTGAAGGAATGTTTGCCTGGTTTGGTCTGTTGGTCTTTCTGTGATGTCCGTAGGCACGTCAGCAGCGTGTTGGTCTGTTGGTCCACCTCTTTAGTCCAGACTGAAATATCAACAACTTGAATAGATTGCCAGTGACTTTTGTACAAACATCCACATTCGTCCAGAAGATGAATCCTTATTACTTTGATATCCCCTGACTTTTCCTGTAGCGCCACCATGAGGTTGACAAATGTGGCATTGACATTCATGTTATTCTCAGGATGAACTGTAATAACGTAGGTGATCACTTTCATCTTGTGGCATCATCCAGTCATAATTCAATCTGTCCAACTACCTTTAAAGTCATTCCCATCAGCCTCCTCTCCGACTTCACCTCCTTCACTTTCTCCACCTTCTCCAACCTGTTCTACCCATGAACCTCTCTTTCCTTGCATCTATCTCCTCTCCTTCCTCCTCCTACCTCCTGCTGTCCTCTCCATCCTCTTTTCCCCTCTGCACTCTTTTCCTTCCTATATGCATATATATACTCTCCCTGCTCTCCTCAGTTAGGTCTCTCTACATCCTTTATGTCCTTCTTCCTCCTCCTTACATCTTCCCTTCTTACCATCCATCTCTTCACCATCCTTCTTACCTCCCATCCATGCTTCTCTTTCTACACCTCCTCCAATCCTCTCCACCTTATCTCCTCCTCCTCTTCTCTACCTCCCATCCTGTTATCCTTTACTTTCCTCTCTTACCTCCCTACATCTGTTCATCCCTCCATCTTTCAGGTCATGTCTGAGGCTGTTTGACTGGTCTTTGAATGGCTTAGTAACATTTTCATGAAAATTTCACTTCGGCCGCATCTATAATTAAACAGCAGCTTCGCTTTATCAGTCATTAGACACGCACACACACTCATGCAACCACACACTCATGCAACCACACACACTCTTCAAGCTCTCCTCCTCTGCTCTCCTCTTACACCTTCTCTCCTCCTCTTCTTCGACGCCTTTCATCAGTTTCTCCTCTTGTCTCCACGTCCTCGCCTCTCTTCATTTTGTACTTTCCACCTCTCTTCTTCTTCCTATTGCCTCCTTTGATCTCTCCTTCTCTCTGTTCCTTGCTTCCTCTCTTTTCTCCTTTAATGTCCAGGCATGCTTCCTTTTCTTCTTCTTGCTTTTGTCCCCTCATCTGCTCAATCTTCATTTTGTATTTTAACTTATTCTCCTCCTCACTTCTCTTCTCTTCACTCATTTTTCTTCCTCCCTTCATCTTCATCTTTCAAGCTTGTCAGTTTTTAAATTCTCTGTAACTTAGACTTAACTCTGACTTTTGTCGTGTTCAATCCCACTCATAACGCCACCTGCTGTTGTGGAGAGTGTATTACTGAGGATCTTAGTGACCTTCATCACAATCACACAGCAAAATATTGTGCAAAAAGTCCCAATTTTTTTTATACTTGCAAAACATGCTGTGTTTGTATCTGAAGTATGATGTATTTAGAAATATGCCGTGTACTTGTTTTGTATTTGTAAAACAAAAAGCGTGAGTTTGTTAATGGTGTTGTGAATTGTGAATTTTAATTAATTAAGTTTTGTTTGTTAAGCTTTGGCAGGAAATTAGCTCCTTAGTGATCCAACCTCGATCTGACCAAACTACAAACTGCACTTTGCATATGTTCATACTGCAGATGAGCAAAGTCAACAGTCGCTGACAGTTGGCTGGAGAATGAATCGAGGTCTGACCTGGACCTGCATCGAAATATGTTGCCTTCATGAGCTACTGTAAACCACAGATACAAACAAGGAAGTGTTCAAAATGCTTAGGCAGGTAACTGATCCCATGTGGTTTTTAGTGATGCATTCTGGTTTGCTTGAATCTTCCTCTGTGTGAAAACAAACCAACTCACCCTGGATCTGGACAAGAGCCAGTGAACTGTAGGTTTAAAAATGCCCTGAGATGTTCTTCGGCCGAATGTGTGTGTCACACCAACAAAGGCCGAGATTTAAAGTGAGCTGACATCAACATTAAGTGAAATAAATTACAAATGAGACGGTGCAGATGGAGGGAGGTGCAAAGAGAGCGAGCAGAGAGAGGAGCGATGAAGAGAAAGAAAGCAAATGATGGAGAGAGGAGGAGGAGAGGTTTCCATCTGTTACTGTGTTTCTGCTGAATCAGGGAGGTGACTGAGTTTCTAAATGTCAGGACTCTTCTTGACTCCTGACTGCACGCACACACACACACACACACACACACACACATGAATGTTGGAGCACAGGCAATTTGCATTAATGAGAGTTTAGTTGAAAAATTTGGCAAAGCCAGAGAGATATCAACAATAATGGAGAGTGGGAGAGAGAGAGAGATGCTGACAAAGACCATGAAGGGAAGAGAGACGACGGACAAGTCAGTCAATCAACTAGTCAGTGAACAACCAGTCAGCCAAGTACATCAGCAGTCAGTCAAGTGGCTGCGCTGAAACATATTCATGAGCTCTGTTGTCAGGAAATCAAACACAGGAGACACAAAGAAGAAAACAAAACCTGCATTGTTAAAAAGAAGCTGGTAGTTTCTGGCATCATTATGTTTAGTTGTCAGGCAGCGAAACATCCAGTGTCTGAACGGCTTTAAATGCAGCGGCAGAGAGTGTTTTCAGTCCCTGCTCGCAGCAGCATTTCCATGTAATGATAATGTTGCATACAGAACATTTCCTCATCTCCAGCAAGTTTCAGGATGATTTTCAAAGCGTGCTCAGTCAAACTGAAACCGATGGCTATCAATCTAAAAACTGAGGATGTGATGAGGAAAACATAACATCCACTATTGCAATATAAACATGACATGAAGTGTGACGAAGATTTCATGCAAATCCTTCACTTTGAGGAATGAGTGAACCAGTCACGAGCTCACAGGCTGAAAGATGTTTGCGTGCCACACCTCCATTATCTGATATGCCCTGTGGCTTGTGTGTGTGTGTGTGTGTGTGTGTGTGCTTCTAGTCTACGTGTAGGTGTTTGTCTCTCTAGGCACTGAGCATATGTGTACGTGTGTGTGTCAATGTTAAGCCCCATCTGCTCTAAAGTGATGTTCATCTGGCTGCTGGCTTCACTGTGTGTGTGTGTGTGTGTGTGTGTTATACTGCAGGAGGAGGAACACTTGAAGCCACAGAGAGAAATCATTTCATAACTCATCTTTTCAAGACGTTGCTCCATACTTAAAACTTCTGTGTGCATTTATATTTAAACAGTAGAAACTTCATTTCATTCACAGCCTCAAAGCTTCAACTGGACAAACAGTGTTGGTTTCACTGGGCCTCACTGATGTTGCCTGTCATTCCCCATCTTTCTACTCAAGCTAAATAGAAAAGGCATAAAAATGACCACAAGAGAACTATAAAAAATTTGGCTTTGGACTTTTGAACTCATGTATTTGGGAAACCTAATGGCAGGTTTCCTCAGACAGGGAAAACCTTGTAAAAGCCTCATTGACTGAGCGTCAGTTCACCCAAATCAAACAATTCAACACACACATCATATCTGTGTTTAATGTCACCAAACTCTCAGTTTAACTTGACAAACGAAACATTTTTTCATTTTGGGGACATTTTTGGTTTCCTGCTTGTGTCTTTTCTGTGTGTGTCATTACACTGTGTGACAGTTAATCAACATGAGCGACGTGTTGTGGCACAAATAGGAAAATATGTGTTTTTAATAATCAGGATGAAAACTGGATGTGACGTTAAAATAAAAATACTATGTACAAAGTGTTATTTTTCTCTTTTGCTTTCTTTGGTTTGTGTGACATTAAACATTTTGTCTGTATTTAAGTTATCAAAATTCCTACCTGCCATTTGTGGCTGCTGCTTCCATTCATTTTGATTATACGCTGCACCTTCTAGAAACGCCACCGTCTTCCAAATTGCAGCTCTCGCTTTGGACACAAACTCCTTCTGCATTAATATAAATTGCTCGGGCTTCAGTGAAACCACTGACTGTCTTTACAATCAGAAAAATTGATGAGCTTGGTCTTTGTATTCTCGGCTGCGCGCTCAAATTGCTGCGAGCGGCTGAAGGCGCTTGTGGGAAAATCAGCAAAACAGAGATTAAGCATGTCAGTCGGATCGTCTGCGCTGTCGACTACATTTCATGTATTTGTAATAGCTTTTCAATTATTTGTAGCTGTGATATCTTTGAAACGATGACCCCATACCAAACCCGCAGACGTAATAGCTCTCGCAGTCCAATTATTTTAATTTGATATTAATTTCTCCTGTAGAGATTTTTAATCATTTTGCTTCTTACATGCTGATTGTATTCCTGGGACTAATTCAGGAAACGCTAACAGTTTGAAGTGGCTCATATTTGGATATTTAGATCATGACATATTGGCAACTGTGTTAAAACTGCATGTGTGTGTGTGTGTGATGAGTTTCCACTGTGTTTGGGTACATTTTTCAAGCCATGGGAGCAATTTTCCAGCGATCAGAGCTCACAGCTTAATGAGTCGAGGGGAAACAGTAATACAGATCATTTAAGAAAATGCTGTGAGGTTGGGTTTGTCATGAAATCGCTGTGATGTGCTTCTGCGTGATAAATAACTCAAATGAAAATGTGCCATCGTTGCTAAGTGGAAGAGCTTCTTTATAACCGAGAGCAGAACGTGCAGATGTTAAGGAAGAGCTTCAGGTTTTAATGGTGTCGCGTTCATCCACTCACAGCGCAGATCTTAATGTGAACACGGTCCGGCGCGTTCTTGTTTCCTATTGTGCGTTTAATATCTGAGATGGGTAAAGACTTGAAGGCCTCATAAATCACCAATCACAATGATGAAACCAAGATTCATAAAAACCAAATCAGTTTTCAGCAATTCAACGGCCCAGTGCTTCTGTTCTGTTCGAGATTCTGGCAATAGAGTTTTTTCTCCACGAGATTCTAAGTGATATCCGCTGCTTGTCTACCAGTTGACTAGTGACAATCACAATCATATTGATGCAGGTGTAATGGCCATCCTTCATAACCTGATCAGCTGATGCTGTTAATGGCATTTGCTGCTGAAGATTTCCACTTTTCAGACCACAGAAAATCCTGCATTAAAAAAAACTCCAATGGGCTAAATTGGTCAAAGCATGAAATATAATCCAGTAAGTCCAGTTTGAGTGATGGATTCATGAATCTGAAGGCTCATCAGCACCAAAAGACAATTTTTTATAATAATATGAGACTGGACTTTATAGCTTGAAAAAGTTATCACAGCGACAACCAAATGTTTATGGTCCATGAGAAGCATCAAAATGAAAACACATCACAACTCTTCTCCAGAATACGATGCTTTATTCCAGAAATGTTTTCAACCATCTTGCTTTCATCAGGGCGGTGAATGAGGTTGTTTCTCATTTCCTTATTTGCAGTCCATTAACAAAATATCACTAAATGCAGAACGGTGCACTGGAGAAAACACTGATCTTCGCTGTGCGTCCGAAGGCAGAAAAATGCGACGGGAAACAAGTCGTACATTTCTCTAATGCATGAAACTGTTATCAGTGTGAACGAGGAGTAAAAAGCAGATCTGTAAGAGAATTTTCACAGCTTTCTTAAATATGTTCAAAACAAGCTCTGCGCTCTGTTGAAGCTCTGGTGAATTATCCCACAGTAAATTGCCTGAAGCTTCTCTGGTGGGTCGTCGTCAGCAGTCAACGCATGAACTGCATCTGCACACATTAGCGTTGTGTAACATAAAATGTGGAGCTGGATTAACATTTAAATCTCCGTAAAATGATGAAATCATCGAACACTGCAAACATAATATATAAATATGAATTGTGCACGAGTAACACAGAACAACACGGTTTATTTGTTTCTCTGCAAAAGAGACCACCTGGGTGTTTTCTTCATTATTCATTCTGTATTTTCAGTCCACAAGGAAATCACCAGCACGGCTACAGAGAACAGGAAGGTAAAAGGAAAGAATGTCAGATTTCCCACTTACAAAAAGGACTGCGAGTTTTACAATCCACGTTTCTATTACAGGATCCCCCCCTGAGAGGAACATTTGGAGCGACACAACCTGCACCAGAGAGAGACGGAAGCCCACTGAACCAAAACTGAATTTACCCTGCAGCTATATTGCTACTGAGAATCAGAGGAAACGCTGGACATCCAGGTCGTCAGGAAAAAAAAAAAAAAAGACACATCTGTATTCTGTACAGAAAAACACCTGCTGTATGTAAAGCCAAATGGCTGAAAACAGGATGGAGGAAAACCTACAGCAACACAAAGTCAGTTTGGTTTGATGGAAAAACAGTTCTTTTAGAAATTGTGGATTGAATCATGGACCCGCTGAGCTACAATGTAAACGTTCAGTAAATCAGTTGCCATATTTCCTGAGTGGAGTGACCTTGAGCAAGACACACACACACACATATATATACATACACACACACACACACACACACAGCCATGTCAGTTCAGCTAAAAGCATCAAGCTGAAAGTGTCACACGAGAATATCTAAGCACCCTGATATATACACAACAGACCTGCTGTGAGTGCATATGCAAACATGCTCCATACATTCAACCACACAGCCACATTTAGGGCTGCACGTGGACACACAAGGTTTAATTTGAGCTTCAGATCCAAACAATTTCTACCTAAATTACACAAAAGTCTAACAGTGGTCGACTGGTTCTTTGTCTCTGATTTTCTTATGAGCCAAATCTTTGACACACATTTTGAGTATAATTAAAACCTGCAACACAAAAGAACAAAGGAAATCCCATCAATAAGAATCATGATTTAAGATTGGAACCTGCTAATTATCCTACACTGGTCAATCGGTCCTTTGACTCCAGGACAAGCATGGAGTGATATCTGAATGAATATAAAAGTGCTGTTTACACCAGTAATGATTGAACACCGGATTGAAACGTACCTACAGTTCCACTAATTTCTGTTACTATTGCCGATACGACACCTGAGTTTCGTCTGAAGATCAATTCAATCATTAAAATGAAAGCAGCCGAAGTTCTCGAATGTTAAATGTCTAAACACAAGCAGCTGCACGAGAACTTCTGCTGAACTTCTCAAATGTCACAATTGACAAAATGATGATTCCAGGAGCTGCGTGATCAAAGGGGAAGCGCGACGACCCCCTGCTGTGTCACCTGGCGTTCGCTGTGTGATGCAGCCATCTGAGGATGTTGGTGTAACCTGGAACACCCGAGGGCGGCGGCGTGTTAGCAGGTTACTGAAGCCTGACTGGGTGCAGCTCTGGATTTCTGTCTGCTCCCTCTCCCTTCTCCTCACAGGAGCCTATCCGTTTTGGTTTAATATGCTGACTTAAGTTTATCTTTGTATTGTATTTTGCACCTTACAACACACACATATCCACCAAGCAATCTGATAATCCTTAGTTGGCCATTGTGTGTTTCCCTTCTGTTGTGGCCACTTGAACCAGATCACAACATAAGCAAATTTTAAACCTGAGCAGAGAGTCAAAGCCAACATGACACATTTTAGGCCATTACAACAAAAGCATTGAGGTCTGATATCCAGCACTAAATGTGATGATGCTCCAAACACACACAACTGCTGATTTACGATCTGTTACTGTGAATATAAGTGAACTTTATTTGGCCAGAAATAACAGAGTCAACCTTGAACATCTACGTGAATTCATTCCACAACAGAAATATTCACTCTTTGTAAAAAAAAAAAAAAGCCAGAAATATGCAACAAAAATCTATATAAAAAAAATCAATTTCCTACAACTTAGAGTGGACATGTTGAACGACGCTGCCCCGTTGCCCTCTGCTGACTGAATCACACACGACGCTGCAGAACACAAACACTAATGAGTCTCCACACACGGAGTCAAAGTGCAGCAGCATCTATTCATTATCAGCACAGAGGCGCTAAATAATTAACACGGCCAAGTTTAAATCGGAATTATTATTTATTTATCCGTGTTTTCATTTGTCTCTTCTCCATCAATACAACAGCCTGAACACATGCAGCATGAACACAGTGAATCGTGAGTGTGTCTCAGTTTTTACTGTCTCTCAGCTCATACTGTGCTGCCATCAAGTGTCATACAGTTCCCTTCAAACCTATTGGAACAACAACGCCAAGTTCTTCATTTCTGCTGTGCAATGAAAACATACATAGATCAGGATTTCAACTTTTACTTCCAGTTATTTCCATCCAGATCTGTTAAACAACTTAGAAGACAGAAACTTTTATAACATTTTTAGGTGAGTTAAAATAGATTAAAGTGAATAATGCTTTATATTTAGTTCCAAATCCTTTGTGTGCATTAAAAGCATCGAACCAGTGACGTCACCAAACTTTTCCTCTTTTGCGATGCCTTCACTGCAGCCTCTTTGGCAGGAGAGACGGACGCTGAGCAGGGTTTCGGTCTGGAGACTTGCTCGGTCTGAAACCTTCCACTCTGTCCCCCAGATGAACTGCTCGGTTGTTGTCTTGCCGCGTGATGAAGCATCGCCTGATCAGCTTGGACGTATTTCTCTTTAAGTTTGCAGACAAGAGGTTTCATAGACGTCTGAGTTCATTCTGCTGCTGCCATCATGTGTTTTAATTTCCCCTGAAGATCAATGAGCTCGTCCCTGAAGCAGCCGTGATGTTACCTCCTCTGGGTTTTACAGACGAGCTCGTGTGTTTGGGATTATGAGCAGATCCTCTCTTGATACCTTCACTCCTGAGGTCGTCGGTGATGTTGCTGACTCTTGTTTCAGGGTTTGTCTTTTACAGCTCTCACAATGTTTCTGTCATCAGCTGCTGATGTTTTCTTTGATCTACAGGTTCGACGTCTGTTGCTCCACCAGCGCTTTCTTTCTTCTTCGAGATGTTCCAAATGGTTGTACTGGTTTATGGCCGATGTTTGTGCAACGGCTCCGATTGATTTTCCGTCTTCTCTCAGCTTCAAAATTGCTCCCTTTTCTTCCATAGACAGCTCTCTGGTCGTCATGTTCTTTTTAACTATAAGTGCAGCCTGCACAGGAAACCCAAACTGAAACTGAGAGCAGACATTTATTGTTTGAATAATCCATGTAACAGGACACACCTGGACAACATCTGTCTCACATGTTCCAATAGTTTTGCTCACATGAAAAATCTGTGGTTTCAAACAAAAAGTTAAACAAATCTAGATTTAAAAACCTGGAATCATCATCCCATCTTTTAATGTCAAACCCAAATGTTTTCAGTGTAAAGCAAAAATAAATCACTGTTCCAATAGTTTCGGAGGGAACTGTGTTACTGTTGTCGTCAGGTGAGAAGCTTTCATCTCCAGTTTTCTTGCTCTCGAAGACTCAGAGACTCATCAGCACTGTGTGAAAAAAATGCAGCCCACTCATTCATTGCAATGGAGCTGCTGCATTGTCACAGCGCAGGTGTCGTAACGTGCAAGGCCGTTCTGAAAAGCCGCATTGACTTGGCTGCACATTCGCCCCTGACACCGTGCAAAGTCGTCGGCGGTGCAGCGGCAGCCAATCAAATGTGTGCAAACGAACATTCCCCTTTCTCATGTTATAATAAACTGCTCCACCATGTTTTGGCTCCTGATCAGCCTTTGAACTGGGTCTGGCTTTTTTTTTTTTAAACACAGTGCCATTTTCAGTCTGGATGACAGATAAAACCCTCTCAAAGCCATTAATGCCTGAAATGTTTTGTTATGCTGCAGCAAGGCCATTTTCCTCAGCTCCATTTGGGGATGCAGGCTTTTCACCTGTAAACAGCTGACAAGCCAACCACGACTCAACAAAAGACAGATCTGCCATGAGACAGATTTTGGCGTGAGTTGTATTGATTTGTTTGTTTGCACTGCGATAACTGATTTTTTGACCACTGGGGGGCAGCAGAAACAAGTTATGAACATTAATATACTAACTAATTAGCAAACAGACTCTTATTTAAAATGAAGTGTTTACAGAGCAGAGCAGAGTTTGCTTCCACCTGATGAACATAAGTCCAACATTCAACCAGTTTTAGCTCTTTTTTGGTCTCCACCAACCATCTGAGCAGGTGCTGCACAGTGAGTTCAGAGCTTTTATGCTGAAAAACACTGCTGTTTGGATTCTTTTACTGTGAAATTCTGTGAACAAAAATATAAGCAATCAGTACCTCCTGAGTGAGAGATCAGTCCCACCACGTCTCTCAAGTTAGCTGGATATTGGAAAACTTTGCAACTTTGTGAGTCTGAGTTTAATCTGATTGATCTCTGCAGGAAGCTAAAGAGTCGGGTGTATGAGTGACGGGTGTATGAGGCGAATATGTTTTGCTCCATTCCTCATAGAAATAAACACTGAGTGAAATTCTGTTCAAACAGAGAAGAGCTTTATTCAAACACCTGTGAGACTGTGCACGGCCTCTGATATAGAAAACATCAATTAGTGGAGCTTTAAGCAGTTAATGTGGGACCAAAGCTTGGAAAATTAAAACATTAAATTACGTGTGTTTTGCCAAATAACTGGTTTTGGGACCATCTGTAAGTGAAACATATTTTAGAATTAAGCTTTGTTCTGCTCCAAACAAAATAAAATCCCATATGCTTGTAAACAGAACACACACACTCCTCATCAGCAACAAGCAGACTGATCCTCACACACACACACACAGCAGCATCATCAATCCTCTGCACACGATGACTGAGAATAATAAAGATGAAACACCTTCACAGAGTCGAGTAACCGGCGAGCAGCAGCAGCAGCGGCCTCACTGATCTTATCCTGCAGACTCTGTTCTTCCCCTGAGCCTCAGTCCTGCCTCGAGCTGCGTCTTACACTGCACAGCACCGACTCCACGCCACAGCGAGCGATTCACACCGTGCACGTTAAAACACTTACACACACACACACCTGCCACTGTGCTGCTGCGTGAGGCTGAGGAGTGCATCACTGTGGGATTATGTTTTCAGTCACATGCCTTTTTGAAAATACTCTCATTCCCCCCACAAGCCACTTCCTGACGTTACCTTCGACAATATTACTCTCATAAACCTTCATTCCTCGTGTGAGAAGATGGTTCATATTCACGGGAAAGGGAACTTCTTGCTCATTCACGAGGCCCGGCCTGCGGCTTTAAACTCTGATGTTATTTGTGTGGAGGTGGATTTCCCTCCCGGCAGTCCACAGAAATTCTGTCACATCTCACAGTCACTTCTTCGGTTTTCTATTGTTATTCTTTTCCCTCTATTTTCCAGCAAGAGCAAGAAGCAAATTTCTTCACTTTCAACAGTTTTTAAAAAAAAATATGTCTCACACTTGAGTCAGCTGCAAAATAACTATGTATTCATTAACCTAATGTATTTAAGGAAGTCATTTTCCCACTTTCACTGTCACTTAAGCAGGTTTAATCCAGAAACTTAAGGAAATTACAAATTCACAATTGAAAGCATCCTTTAAATGTTGTTATTCCTGGATATGCCTCCTGCTTTTTATTAATTGAACAATGACTGATCAACATTTTCAACCTGATTCTCAGTCGTGGTCACCAAATGCCAAAACAAATCTCAGATTCAGATTCAACCTGCAGCTTTACAAGAACAAGATGTGATGAAAGGTGGTGGGCAGGGTCAAATCTGTGAGGAGCAATAGTCAGTCTGCTGATAGGACACATGAGGGCTGCAGAGCAGGACATGGCAGAGTGAGAAATCAGACCTGTCAGCTCCATGAGGCTGCTGAAGTGTGTGTGTGTGTGTGTGTGTGTGTGTGTGTGTGTGAGTGAGGCTGTAATCACACACCGACCCTGACAGAGAATCACAACTGAGATCACAGTTCAACAGAATCAAAAGCACGTCCATGGATGAAGATCAGCTGCCCATCATCATCACCATCATCATCATCATCACAACCATCAGCATCCTCATCCTCAGGCTGCGTGCGCAACATTCAAGTTTCAGAGACAATGAAATCCCATTTGGCTTTTATAAAAAAAAAAAGAAAGAAAGAAAGAAAAAATCAAACTGCAAGAATGAGATGAAAGAATTAAATAGAAAATCAAAATAAGATCACAGAGAGAAAAGACATGTGTTTGTGCTTAAAACGAAAAGAGACGGAAGCGAGAAAATATCACAAAAACAAACAAAAGAAACTGGAAATAAACACAAGAAAAGACAGAAGATGTTTCCTTCAGCGACAAGAGACACAGAGGATCCGAGCAGCCGCTGAGATCCGGGAAAAAACAAGAGGAGGAGGAGGAAAACCAGCAAGAAAGACAAGAGGAAAAAGAGAGAAAACTGACCTTCCAACGGAGGCAAAAACGCTGCAAGAGGCTGGAGCAGAGGAGCAGACAGGCTCGGTGTGCGCTCGGTTCCCGGCTGGAGCTCCGACTGCGCGCCGGCCGGAGGGGCGGGGAGGAAGAGCAGCAGAGCGCCGACTGGAGCGAACCACTGAGAGCAGGCAGGCGGGGGGAGACAGAGAGGGAGGCGGGGGGAGGCAGAGGGGGAGGCCGGGCAGCAGAGCGGCTGGAGCTCCGTGCGTAATTACGCACCTGGATAGAAAAGCGCACAGACGGAGCGACTCTTAAAGTGACATCAGTCCAAAATGAATTCACTATAAAAGAGTGATTTTTCAGGGGGATGGTTTGATCAGGCAGGTTGGAGGTGTCAACACACCTGCTGCACAGGTACATGAACACCTGTGCACGATATAACCTGCTGTTAACCGAGTCTGTCAAACACTCTATGATCTGTGTCAGGGTTTTGTGTTTTTTTCTGTGTGGCACTGATTTTGTTCAGGCTTTGCTTCAGGTGCTGGGGGCGTGGTCTTCAGGTGCTGGGGGCGTGGTCTTCAGGTGTTGGGGGCGTGGTCTTCAGGTGCTGGGGACGTGGTCTACAGCTGCTCCTCATTCACCTCATCACTGGCAGCTTTTAATGCCTCATGGTTTCTCCTGTAAGCTGCCGGATCGTCCACACTTCCACTCTCCCTGTGCTTGTGTTGTACAGACATTATGGTCGTTACCTGTTTTCTTGAGCTTTATGTCTTTGTGCCTCAGGATCAACTTGCTCCACCTGTGTGTCTCCTGCTGTCTCTGCTCAGCGGTTCAACCACCCACCGCCCAGCCTCTGACCGCCGAAGCACTTCACCAGCAACTCTTGTGACAGTCACCTTATTGTTTTTGTGAATTTACTGGAGTTTCCCTTAATAACTCCCTTTAACCTTTTCCCTCGTCTGTGTCTCGCTCCTGGGTCCAGTTTAAGAAAACCTTAACCGTCACAATCTGATCTCTTTCAGCGTTTGTCGTAGGACCGCATGTGTTTGATCCAAACAAAAATTGATCCTGATGTAATTCATTCCGCTTCTGAGGAGGATACACTTAGAAAATCTAAAGGTGAAGCGACCACAATATCAGACAAAAACGAAAAATAAGCCATGAAGTGTCTGATCTTGTGGTCACTTCACTTTCAGATTTTCTAAGTTTATGCACTTCCACATTCTCGACAACAACCCTGTTAACGTATTTGAATCAGGGGAATTAATCTGAACAAGTGGGAGAAGAGTTCTTCCAGCCTGCTGTTCTTCACATCATTAAGAGGAATTCTCAATGGAGTCAGAGTTACCCCGGGAGATTTCATGCTGCTTGGTCAGAATTGAGAAAATGTCATGTTGGATTTTTGTGGGTGCCAGAACAGAAGTTGCTGGAGAGTCTCAGGCAAAATGTGCTTTAGTCACAGAGTGGAAAAGAAGAGAAGAGGTCGGCTCAGCTTTCGTATGAGGTTATAAATGAGTTATGTGAAAAGGCAAACAGGACAATTTGTGCCATAAATGGTTTTCAACAGGACATGACACGGTGAATGCAGAACCTTGATGGTGAAATAGTACGAATTATCTAATGAAGCAAAGTCGTCAGTGAAGGTTTGTCATATGTGTCTGAACATTTAGTCTGATGCTTTGAAATGAGAGATAAAGAAATGAGAAAAATCTGATTCTACTTTTCTAGTTTTCGATAATCAGACTAAAAATGCAAAGCGTACATTTGTCAAAGTAAACCTCAGTGACCTCAGTTTCTCAATGTAGATCCAAACTGCCAGATGTAATAAAACCTGTTGATCGTGCAAAGCATCAGTAGAGGCAGAATAGTTATCCACAGACTCGTTTATCAGAGAAAAGTGCAGTAAATACAGTTGACACATCGCAGCTTCTCACTCATTCCTCCTGTCAAAAAATCTGGGCTGTGAGCATGTACAGTACACAGTGCGCAGTACACAGTACACAGTACACAGTATTCCCTGTTGCTGTTACTAATCTTAACCTCACACAGCAGCTATAAAGTTGCCAGAGAGACTTTTTGATCTTGGAGCATAAAGTTATTTGTTTTCTTGACACCAGTGAAGTTTGAAACTCTTGACATTCTTTAAAAGCCAAAGGGCAATCTGGCACACACACACACATACACACACACACACACACGGTTATCTATGAACACAGTTGAGAGGAGACAGCGATGGGAGTTATGTGACGAGAGGAAGAACGAGATTGTTTATTTTGTTGTGCTACTTGTTTCTCTGTTTTTCTCCTTCAAGGGCAGAGAGAGCTGGTGAGAATGAGGGGGGGCGAGCGAGGAAGAAACAAATGGAGAGAGAGAGAGAGAGAGATGAGACAGACGGAGAAGAAGAAAAACTGAAGCACAGAAGATGCAGATCGGCGGCGGCTGTTTACACAATCACGCTCATGTCGAGAATAAAAGCGGCAGCTGTAATTGAACTGATGAAGGCAAAATAAAAAGTTCAGCCTGGACACTCACATCAAGGATTTAATTATTTATTGTAGTAATATGTGTTTTAGTTCATGTGACGCTCTGGAAGAAGTCTTAGTAATCTTGGCACAAACCATCCCTGAGCTCACAACCCCCACAATATCTAATGAACACATATTAAAAACATACAAAATTCATGCACAACTAAATGCTCCTGCAGGAGGAGGCGGAGGGAGCTCAGAGTCGTACGCAGACTGAATGTATAGATGAGTGTATAGATGGACCCCCTGCTGTGAGAAACAGGACGTGGACGTGCACGACTGGAGGATGTATTAAATATACTATAAAGTGACTCTCGCCTCATCGGCTTCATTTGCTGCTACAAAATATCCAATTTCATCTGGACCTTTGTTGCTGATGGTGAGAAAATTTTCAGCTGTAAAACAGATCGTAAAACACACAATAATCATTGCATTTAAAATTTAAATCTGGCTGCATTTACTGTCAGATGAGGTCAGCTTTTATGATGCACTGCAACTGGAGGCTGCATGAATCAGTATTTTTATGTTAATAGTGGAATATATATATATGCTCATTGTGATTCAGTCTAATTGCTCTCAGCAGCCTTGTTTCCAGCAGGCGGCTGTTTTCAGCAAAAAGGTCACGTTCACTAGTTGCCCGGCAGATAGAGAGACAAAGTCGGTGAGAAGCTGGTGAACACAGAGGATCATTTAGCAGCTAAAGAGGCAGATATGTTTTAAGGAGGTGGTGGAGACCAAAACAAACTTTCAAGGAGAAACGGTGTCAGGAGCCAGAGACACGACTCCAAATGAATGTTGAGCTCCATCTTAGTGTGTCCATGATGAGTTAACAGCTTGTTGCACTGCCCCAAGTGGTCAAAAAATGTACTGAATGAATGGTCGGTCACAGCAGTATTTAAAAAACAACAGCCACGATGAGTCGATTTGCACATTGAGGTAAATTAAAAATAATCAGAGCTTTTGCAAGAGTAAATCTCTCTTAAAATGAATTTGTGCTCGACCAGTTGCAGTCAGTCGTCACAGTGCTGAGCTTTGAGGGAGTGAAGAGCTGGAGGGTCCAAAATGGAGGACATTATCTTGCACTATCCATTTTTATATAAGCCTGCAACATTAGCAGCACTCCTCTTTGTATCTGTGTACTTCTGCAAAAGCTGTCTCACAAAGGCGTGCACGTTAATGCATCTGTGCCATTTTCATTTTCATAGTCACCATCAATTTCAAAATGCTGGTTAACTAACTTCAGCAGGCCGGGCAGTATTTTAAACAACTTTATACACACATACAATTTAGTGAGTATATACAGAAGAAAGAGTGCCTGCAAATATCTTTATTACTTTTTTATCAATCTCACAATCACGACGTCCTCATCTCAATCTAAAAGAGCTGTTTTCTCATGAACTATTGAAAACTGTCAAAACTGGCTCCATAACTCTTGTAGATAAAAGTAGATCTAGATTTATTTGGTCAGAATTTTTAATACTCAGATTCATGAAATAGTAGAATGTATGTTTTTATATCATACAGCATGAGGTTAATGGTAAGTGGCTTTTGTGATCTTGTCAGTTCGTCATTCAAAGATGTCACTAAAGAGACAGAGAGGGTGGTTTCGACTTTTGAAGCCTCCCAGAATTTGTAACCACATTCTCCTCCTTCATGCTCATATTGAATTATTTTCCTCCCTCAGTGCTGCAGTGAAACAGAGGCGGCGAGCATTGAAGAGACTTATTTGATTTTCTTCAGCGAGGAGTCTGATGTTGAAGCACAAAGGGAAGAGAGAGCTGCTTGTCTGAAGCTGTTCTCCTTTTGGCTGAGAGGAAACAGAGGAGGAGTGACACAGAGAGTTTCTTAATAAAACAGCTCACTTTAAAAAGCTGATTGAAACTGAAGTCATCTGGAGGCGGAGAAAAGAGATGTGAGCGTCATTGTTCTTCAACAGAACATGTGAGTCTGGTCTAATGTCACCGGAACGACCCCGACTGCAAACAACCTTCAACACACAGAGACGATCTTTTAGTGAGCTGTAATTAAACACGGGATGGTTCATAGACTTGAACAAAAAACCTGTAAAAGTCACAGTAAACAGTCGGCAGTTGTGGAGGTACAGAGTCACAAGTTACCAGTTGCATTTACATGGATTATTCAAACATTTTTAAAGGCAGAAGTGAAATAAAGATTAGCAGAATGTGAAAATGTTCGACTGAGATCTTGCATGTTGAAACTACTGTGGAGCTGCTGTAAGACGCAGTTCCTCCAATGGCCACTAGAGAGGTGCAAGACAACTTGAAATCAATAGGAAAACCCCAAATGTCTCTGCCTCAATACACAATCAACCTTGTTTAGTTAAGTAGAAGTGGTTTTATTTTTCATCTGTTGTTCACTTTCTGGCTTATTGCATAAACTCACGTGATGCAGAATAAGTCTCAGTAACTAAAGTAAGTTCAGGTAACTAAAGGAATCAAATAGGAAATTACACTGGCATGAATTGGAGAATCGGTGTGGAGCAATGTCAGATGAGTTTGTGGTGAAGGAAAAGTTGAACAAATTTTCATTTTGTCATCGGTAACCTCTTCAAATTGTGATAATTACACCAGCAGATCATGATTATGTATCAATAACCTGCATGTTTTCAACTAAAATCATAATTTTATCAGCCATTTGTATCTAACAATGTCCTTGATGAATGAGGATCTGGTCGTGATCCAGCTCATCTGCACTTTTACAGGTTTGGGCCGAAGGACTCGAGGCTCTGATTGTTCCAGATTCATTTTAAATCAGCTTCAGAGAACCAAAAAAATCCAGACTCACATCTAATCATTAACATTGTATTTTTGATATCTTGATTATTCAGGTATGAAGAACTGGAGCAGGTTTTATCAGGGAACATGTAATTTAAAACAAACAAGTGCCTGAAATGAGTTTAATTTTCAAGGTTCATTATCTTTCCTCTGTCTTTCAAATGAACTCCGTCAGGTTTCAGTCTCATGCAGCTGTTTATTAAGCCATGAGGTGTCGTGGTCTGTCTTTCTTCTCCACCTTCTCAGTTTGATAATACGTCTCATGTGACAGGTCAAAACTGCTGGTGAATCCATTTATGCAACATGTTTAAGTGTTAATCCAAAACTTAAAAAAAAAAATGAAGTGTACGTCAAGAGTTTTGCTCCAAAATAAGAAACATTAGAAACAAACTAACAAAGTCGTTTTTAATAACAGTTGGTTCACAGATGGTCTGGATCTGCTGCTTATCAAATAATAAACTTATTATTTTTCTTAGCTGCTTCTGCCACTTTTTGAAAAATGGCCTCTTTAATATTTACTATGGAATCCGTCAATCTAAAGTTAAAACATTATGATTTGTTTCGTGTTTGTTTTTTTAACCAGCAGCTGTCTGTCAAGCCACATCTGTCCGTCACGCAGAAATCTGTAAACACGAGGAGATAAACGTGATTTAAAGTGTTGTCGAAGCAGATATATTCGTCATGAGGAAACACGCTCCCCTCCTTCCTTCCTCCAACTGTTCTGAACGACAGTTGCATGAAGCAGCAGACGGGACAGGTGGGGGCTGGAGTCCTGAGAGACGTCTGTATGTCTCACTGTCCGATGCGACAGCTGTGGGTGTCAGTGATGTTTGTGGGATCCAAAAATATACATGAAAACTGAGAAGATATCACATATTCTTCTGCTGTTGGGTGGAAATGTGTTCCTCAACATATTGCAACTAAAGAAAACAACTTGGAGTTCTTTACTTACCAAACATACCTCATCTAACCCTGCGCTCGCTACCCAGAAGATCTCATAGTCAAAACACAACAGATTTGGGAAGAGGCATAATTACCTTCTCTCCTTAGTTTACCCCAATTAGAGCATTTTACACCAGCTCTGAAGATCAGGAAGGAAATCCTACGTCTTAGTTTCCAACCCTAAAAGCTTCCTAACAAGTTGTTGCTCCGAAAATTACGTCTGGGACGGCAACTTTGGCGCCTAATGAGCTGAGGAAGTGTTGTGTAAGCAAGCGAGCCGCGTCTGGTGGGGGGATAGTTTCGCTTTATGGCTTTAATCCACCTGAACTCGAGGTGTGGGAGCTGCTTCAGATTCTCAGCCCGGAGAGAAACAGTCATGTATGTGGGCAAAGAGCTGGATGGTGGGAACATGTGTCCAGGTGGCATCCAGAAGCAGATTGAGCTTCAGCAGGTGTTTGAACAGTGGTTATGTTCCGGTATTTACACCTGGTTAGACTCTATGATGAACAGTGGGCATCCATCAGTTTGACCAAGCTGAGGGTCTTTAACCTCATCTTCACCCGGCGGGGATGATTAGAAAAAGACTGCGGCTCCTTGTGGACTCAGTTTTCCTCCAAAAACGAAGAGAAACTGTAAAAACCTTTCACAGCAGAAATATTTTACCCAGAAAGACTGAATGATTCATTTAATTTTAAATATTTCCTTCAGAAGTTTTAATGTGAAATCTCCATCCTTCTGAGAATGAACTCTGCCAACTTCTGCCTTTCAGGTCAGTGAATGACAGAAAATCCACCTAAGAGTCATTTTGGATCAAATTAACTTTCTATACATTCTCAAACTGTGGTTTTTATTCAGCTCGGCTCAGCTGCAGACACAACCAGGCCTTGATTTAAAACTTGTTCCTCCTATTTTCAAGAAGAATCCTCTGATCTGGTCCTTTTTAATTTGATATTGATTTGATGTTCTTCAGTCCAAACTTCCTCCATCTTCATCTGTTGTCTTGATTAAATCAGTAACGTTTCCACAGCACTAATCCAATCAGAGTCACTGCTAAAATTCATTCACCTTCATCAGTCATTCATTACAATTTAATTTAAATAGCCTCCTGTTCTATTTCTATATCAATTTCCTAAAGGCTTCACCCTGTAAGATCTGTCATACTGGGTTTTTTATTATGCATGTGAAAATTTTCTTTTGTCCTTCTGCCCTTCGTGTCCACTCCTTCTGTATTTAACAACTGCGTGACCTGACCTCTGCTCCTACATTTTCTTCAGCATCCAGCAGTCAAGGCTCGAACAGAAGAGGAGATGTAGACGTTTGCAGAGTGTAACATCGCTCTGACCCTTTTCTCCACACGGGGTTGACATGGTGTTAACATGGCACAGCTGCTTCCTTGTTGTCTTATTGCCTTTCACATTTAAGGGTTGTGAACTCTTGTGTGTTATCCTCTGTTTGTCATCTGCTTGTGGACCTTTGTGTCACAGCAGCTTCACCCTTCACCCAACACTGACGGCTCTGAAGGGGCAAAGCCTCTGAAGTTAGAAAACATAACTCGTGTTAATCATGTTCAGAAAACCTTTTGTGTTTTCCTGTGAGACATTTAAAAAAAAATGTGAGGAAAGCTGGGAATGCCATGCTGCTATTAAAAGACCACTTAGACTAAACCCTGATCCGACACCGTGGTTCTTTTTATGGTTTTATCTGTGAATTGAGCTTTGAATAAATCACAGTGGCAGAAAAAACACACAGAATAAATTATTCATATGTCAGCGTGTGAGCAGGATTTTCATTGTCTTGGAGCTTCACCTCCGTCGAACATGACAGTTTAATTTTCTCCCGTTGACCTTTTCATGCGACACAGTCTCTGATAAGCTCAGCTAGAATCCACACACACACACACACACACACACACACACCTCACATCCCAGCCTTTACTCTTAATCTTCTTTTCAGTCATCTAACCTCACAGCACCTCAATAAATACCCGTCTGCACATATAAAAATATTCCATTCATGTGTCCACGCACAAAGTGATAACAACTGAATCATCCCCACATTTAAAAAAGACATTTAATAGTCTAGTGTTTAAGGAAAAAGACTGTTTTCCTGTGTGTGAGTGTTTGTGTGCTTTTTATCTTGAAAAGTATTTTTAAACCTGTCTCAGTATTTTCATCACCTGTTCCCTTTCTCTGCTTCAAACTAATACAATATCTCATGAAATCCAGTAAAAATACAAACAGGGGGAAAAAATCAGCACTGCCAAAATTTTACTTTACAAGAAAGGGACAAAGTACGTCATCTCATGTACTTTGGAGTATGATTGAGCTGTAGGGATAAATAAAGAGAAAAGGCTGAGATCCCTCAACAGCTTCCCACAAATCTGCATTGTGTTATGGACTGTATGACCAAGACGGAGGTGCAGTTACCGGGAATCAAACACTGAGTCATGGCAAAGTTGGGTGAGAATTGAATTCATGCAGCCTAAAACCAAAACTCTAACAGTCTTAAAGGGTCAGTTCACAAAAATCAAAACAAAAAAAAAACAACATACTTTTGATGTGTAGCCATCTAGATAGTGAATATTTCTTCAGTAGAAAGTAATTCCACTGACAATTTGTAACAGTGAGGCTGGTAGATAATTTCATTAAATATACTGCTTATGATTTTTCCAAATGTCATGTTTTAATTCTGTAACACAACAAACCAACATTTCAGTAGATATCTCAATATTTGTTAAGTATTTGCATTGACACAACTGGAGGAAAATGTGCCTGTGATTTGGGTGAACTGAGCCTTTAAGCCTCAAAAAGTTTATTTAAGAAGCGAAGTGTGAGCTTAGTTTTTCAAGAAATGTCCTCACAGTCAAGGCTTAAGTCACAAATTGGTTACCATATAAATAAAAGAGAAGACGCCCACAGCTGCTGTTCTAAAATCTTCAAATGTCAGCGCTCAGTATTTATGATCCAAACCTTGAAGACGGCTCGGCCAGTACAAATGGAGCAGACCTTGCTCGTGTAAGAAAATGTATGAGTGAGTCAGACTGACACACACACACACACACACACACACACACAGAGTGCTTCTTGTTTTTTATCAGTGTGTGCAGGTGTGTAAAGGTGCTTTCAGACAGCTGGTCACAGATTCTCCCTCAATAAACAATATCTAATAGTTATTTCTTGCATCAGATTTGGGGACGGTGAAAAGACTTGAGTGTTGAACTACAGTTGGCAGAGAGAGAGAGAGAGAGAGAGAGAGAGACCTCACACCAGCCTGAGTAATGCAACAAGTCAGTGTTTGTCATAACTGAGTCCAGACAGCAGATACAGTTTTCATTTCCTGGTGAGCTGGTGACATTTTCCCAGCAGCCATCACATCTGAGCCTCTGCAGGAAGGAGAGATGCACTACGGTATATTTTTCCACAGATAGTGATGTAGGAGCATGTAATCATATTAAACCATAATCACAGGGCATTTTCTGTGACGCTGAGTATTTGAACACGTACCTGACAGTGCTGATGTGCAGCTGCCTTTTGCACATCAAGGCGGTGGAGATGCATGTTTGTGGAAAGTCACAGACGGCGGATTAAAGTTTGTACTATTCACTGGTTGAACAAATATGAGCCTGTCAAAGGAAAGAGTGAAGTATTTAGGGATGAATTTTATTTTATGTCTGCATTCATATATGTCGACCTAAATGGACGGAAACCGACTGTGAGCCGTCAGTGCCTGGTTGGCGACGGACCAGGTGCCAGGAGAGAAGCTCACCGGGGTTCGTCTTGGACATGCATCTATTCTTGAGCGTGTTCGACCGCAGCACATATGTTGGCCTGTGAGTAGCTGATACAGCTGCAGGGTTTGTGGTAATTAATTCCCCTGGATTTAACCACACATAATTTCTCCTGTACTACCCGTGCTGTGACACCAGGGGGGCAATAAGACGTTAGTACCGACAGTAACTGCGGCTGCGGTTAAGCAGCACGTTTGGATACGTTTAGTTTCCTTCAACATGAAATGAAATGAAGATGAACTGCACAGAATCCATGACAGAATAAACCGAATGCAAACTGAATGCAGGAAGCTTTATAAGGTTACATGGGCCTCAATATTATAATGCACAGAGAAGCACAAATCTATTTTGTGCTTTATATATAAACGAATCTCCCCACAAAAATATTTTTCAGCACACACAAAAATGTTTATCGTTGATCGTCGTGTTGTCTGTAGAAGCGTCCGGTTCTGTTGTCTGTCGTTCTGGCACCAGCTTTCCTCGTTTGCTTCGTTTGGAGGCCTTTCATTTTGATGCATAGCGAAGGTAGAAGACTGAAAACCAAAGATGATCTTGACAACTTTTATATTTTTAAGCGTGTGCACAGAGCAGCACAGAAGTCAATGCACGTTAAATCAGGTTTGTGTTTTGCAATTACAGTTTTGTCTCTACTCAAAATCTGACTTGTAGATTAATACGTGCTTGAATTTGTTTTGTGGTTGTTTGGTTCGTTGTGTTGCCGATAAACTCCATACATGAAAGTGTGTGTGTGTGCATGTGTGTGTGCAGAGTTGTTGGTCATCCTTCCCATCGCTCACACTGACAAATGTCTCTTAAACACAGACAGATGACAGCAGCGTACAGTCATTTATCACAAACACACAGACACAAACAGCAAAAAGCTATTATGAATGTTTTTATGATCTTTAGTGTAATGGTTCCAGCTTCAATAATGACACTAAATCACCTCAGACAGCCGGTGAAAAAGGTTTTAAAAGCAGCCCCCCCCTTCCTGACACACACACACACACACACACAACCTCAGATCTTCACTTTCTACAACTACATCCATCCTCCAAAAGGTTTAGAGTTTATTTGAGACATTTGTGGCTGCTACATTTCTTGACATACACAGGATGTAGCACCAATGTGAAAGTGAGGGACAAAAACAAGTTAGTTCTCAATAAAGTTGGATGAAAATAATGCGGTTTGACAATCACAATGATCGGAATTTAGTTTGATTAATAAAGGAAAAAAACAGTTATCTGAGACATTAAGATATTTAAGGATGTAAATAGTTGATTGATTGATTGATTGATCATTTTCAGTTTGATTTCATTTACAACCTGATCATCTGCTTGTGTTTCTTAATGCATCGAATGTAATTTTTAGCTATTTCATTGTGCTCATGAATTACAATTACTTTGTGAGCACAATGTCATCCTAACCAACAGACATGATGGCTAAAACTTTGAAGTTATCCAAGTTATACAAAAAGTCCAGCTGTTAAAGTCAGTTAAGGAGACAGTCAGATTTAGCATCAGTGCTTGTTGGACGGTTGAACAGCTTCAGAAACCCAAACACCTCTCGGGTGACAGAACTTGGGGAGCTACGTCTGATTTTCTATAACTTTCTGAAACAGATAATCCAACAACAAACTTTACACAGCGTTTAACCATGTGCTGTTTGGAGGTGAGAAAGTTGGGTTTGGTCTTGCAACAACATGAATATTTTCCAGGAGACACTGTCTGAAAGCTTTTTCAATGTGGCTACTGAGAACTATAAACTCCGTCTGTTATTCTTCAAGCATAATCTGTCTCTTACTGTTATTTTGGAACAAATAATTCATGCTACTCCAGATGTCAAACAAATATGAAGCGTCAGTGCTAAAAAAAAAAAAAGGTTGTTTTCTTGCCTAAAAATGACTGTGATCTAATCTTTTAACAGCTCTGACAAATGTGAAAAAAAAAGTTTGATAATCACACTCTTCATATCTAAATAATCTCCATCTGACACTCGTGTTCAATCGACGCCTTTTATGAGACGTGTTGTCTGATTAAAGACTTTAATCTTAACAGTTTTACATGTTGCTTTTCCCCCTCGATATCCTCTACAATGTCAACCTCCTCTCTATCTATGAATTGCACTGAAAACTATTAAAGAAGCCTTTTGCCAAAATGAAAATCACATTTTCTATATGCCGTTCACAACAGAGACTCTCTGCTTCAACGGCCAATGTAATATTCTGCTTTCATAACTCAACAATGGGGCATTAAAAAAGACTAAATGCTATATCCATTCTATAATTTCATTCTCTAATTGAATTCTTAAACATATGCGGCTGCACAAAGCCCCATAAGAAGCACTAATCCAGGCTGCTTTCATTCACTTTGAAATAATTGTTTTCTTTGTGGTAAATATCCATCAAGCTTAATCCTGTCAGGCCTGAGAAATGTTGCAATGGATGATTGAGCAACAATTTTCTTTTAACCTTCATTTGCCCCGGGAAACGTCGGGCTGGAATCTCAGGCTGATTGGACGGCTTTTTGAAAATGTATTTACTGTTTGTTTAACTACGTAGTCGCACTGACACGAGAGGGTTCCTTCAGAGAAGAGTTGGCCTAGAAAGCAACATGAAGACAAATGCAAAATGATGCAAACATGCACCAAAATAATCACAGGAAGTTCACAAGCAGTTATCAAAGGTGTCATAAGATTTGTTCATGTCCATTTTTTTTATTGTGCCATTTTCAGTAACGTTTCAGCATGTGAGAATGTCTCAGTCGAGAACAAAAGACAGCGTCCTCTGCACCGGACAAGGAGACAACAAACGCTGCAGAAATGCAATCACGCGCTCGTCCTCTGACAACGACTGAAAGCCTCATCTCAACAAACAGGTCAGCGACAGAATGTAGAAACACCCTGGAAAGACATCAGGCAACACGAGAAGGAAAACCTGGCTCCTAAGAGAAGACGGTCTCTCCAAGCAGGTGGTGGGTTTGTGAATGAACCTCCCCGGAGTCAGCCCGAGGAGCAGGTCCAACTTCGCATAAATGTCGAGCAGGTGGAGGGGTTTCTTTTTCTTAAAGTACTTCTGTTGCGTTTGGAGACAGTGGTGTTGTAGCAGAGGAGCTCCAACCACCGCCGGAGGAACCATCACCTCAACCTTCCTCACTGACGACTGTGACGATGCATCATCGTCTGCATCACAAGTGGAAACGGCCGAGGAGCCCAGACGCCAACAAACTGCAGGAACTGGGACGAGGAAAGCAAAGCACTTTTGTGGCACTTGTCACTGCCGTTCTTACACAGGTAAGAATCCTCTTGTGTCGAGGTCTGTGATTCAATCTAAATGCAAAGATGCAACAGCTGTCCTACATTTCTGTCTTACATTAGTTTCAATCTTCATTGCACCAAATGCATTTCAAATCTGTCTTCTGATGTTTTATGATCGACACTGAAATAAAAACCAAAATATGTTTTTTTGAGTTACAGATTTTGTCATTAGCAACTTCTAAAATGCTTCATTATAATATCTATAAACCTGTGACAGTTCATTTGTTCAGATGTCTTATTCTTTTAAGACATCACGCTGGAATTTTGTCATACTTTCTTCAGATGTAAGTATAAATATGACATTTACTCAAAGTTAAGTATGTGCATGGAAAATTCGCCACCGATAGAATTAATCAATTTCCCACAATACATTTATAGCAAATGTATGCAGTCAAGTTCTAGTCCAACTTCAAACAGTGAAAGCCTCAAGGAAAAAAAAGTACAAGACTTTAAATGAGTTGTGCTGATTTTCTTCTTTCCATTATTATTCTTTATCCTCCAGACAAATGCAGTTTGTAAGTGCATGTAATAATGGAGCCTTGTATGATCACACGAGTCCGGACAACATGTCGGTAATGAGCGCTGGTGAAAGTCCAGATTCCGTTAACATGGGAGTGTGGAGAGTGTGTGTGATCCACAGCCAATCTGATGAGATTTTAATTAGGTTAATCACATCATTGTTGTTGTTCTGACATTATAACAAAAACCTCATGGTGCAACTGCGCTTTGCCAGATTCACATCAGTCGGCTTGAAACCCAAACGATCATTGGCGAAATATCAAGGGGCCTTTAATAATAATGAAATGATTAAAAACTCTGTTCGTGTTCACGCTGGTCGAGTTTAGTTCACTGAGCTTACGGTGCTTTTAATGAACCACAGGCCAGTTAAGTAGCCAACAATCTGCTGGACACTTTGCTTTGCTCTTCTTTTGGGCAAGCAATTATTGGGAGGGACAAACTTTTCCTTTGGTAATTGCCTCGACATCCACACTTTGAAATACTGCATCTATTGAGTACGTGAAGAAGTTAGAAAACTGAGGCTTAAAGACGGAACAGAAACATTTCAGGGTTTGGACAGCTCTCCTGTTTTCAAGTTGTATGAAATGTCTTTTTCACTTGGCAGGAATCAGTTGTTTCTCTGTTTTCTTTGAAGAGAAGAAAACTTTTGCTTCTAAAGCTTGTTTGAAAAAAAAAAAAATCTAAAATGCTAAAGTCCCCGAAGGGAGCCTCGGAGTGATACCTTTAACCAGAAACCTGCTTGTCAGTCGAACATCTTTGATGCATATTTTTTGGTTAAAAAGCTGTTTGAATTCCCTCATTGGCTGATTATTGTCGGAAAATGTAGCACAAAATCTAGGCCAGATCTGCTCTTGTCAAACAAACCACCGGAGGCGTTTCCCCTGCTGAACATCAGCTGCCAAATCAAGAGAGTCTCTGTTACAATGCTCAAAGTTTCAGACCAGCGATTAACAGCCTTCAGTCGCTCGGTTCAGCTTCCTGTGCGGCCGTTCTGCTGAGTGCTTTCACCTCCAACACACATATGAACACACTTCATTCACTCACATAACCACGTCAAACACTTCAGATCCTCATTCAGGCACTAAATGTGTATCATCTCTCTCTTGGAGATCGTTACAGCGACGGATTCACGCTCGCGGTTTATGGTTCAAGCTATAGCAGCGTTTAAAAATGAGACTTTGAATGTTCAATCTACTCTGTATTGTTGTTTGAATAATTTAATATTCCAAATTTACTGTTCATTTTTTTTTCAAAACATTATGACATTACAGTTCACGACTTGTTTCTTTAATGATGTTGAAAATTTGCCAAAACATTTTGAGGCACGGAAAAACTAATTTTCCAGTTCGGTACTTTTTCAGGATTTCCATGTCTGCGGGAACAAAATGCTCACTGTGTGTTAATACCTGAGTTATGTAGCAGCCATTTATTAATATCCTGCGGTGACTGTTGACATAATGAGCTGTGATAGAACGTCCTCGAGGACAGCGTCCTTAATCTGTGGGCTTGGAGCTGGCAGGGACGCGTGGACCTTGGACGTTTGTGTGCGTGTCCTGCCAACAGCGAAAGGGTCATTTCAGGGTTGATGCTCAGGGTGAAGGTGAGGAATTAAAACTGAGTTAAGGTGAGCAGCAGCGAGTGGTGAAGTTAAAGGTCGGGGCCGATGTAGTACACAGCTGCAGGCTAACTTAATTCAATCTCTACCTCTCTCTCTCTCTCTCTCTCTCTCTCCTCCACCCAGATCCTGCAAGGTCTTCATTAGACAGACACACATACACAGCGTACTACACCTTTAACCTCTCTTACTCTTTCAATCAAAACACACACACACACACAAATACACATTTTTCAGTAAGTGTGCAGCACCTGTGCTCTATAGCAGCCGAAAGCTCGGAGTTAAAGGAGACGTTATCCTTGAGACTGAGTGGTAAATTTGCAGTCGAGTATCTCAAGAAGCACTTTTGGTTTCCTTTCTTGAAAGTTTCTGAGTCGCCACTTCAAATGGAAGGTCGCTGCTCAGAGATCCAGACCCACTAATGACAACACCTGTATTGTATGATCGTCTTCACGGGCATTTAAAAGAAGAAAGTGAGACGCAGTGGAGAGCTGGCTTTAAGATATTCCTAAAATAAAAAGTAAGTAATCACGACGCCATCTTGACAACGCCACACGGTCTGAACAAACTGTCTTCGCCATCTGCTGCGCGGAGGTGAAGCTGAATGTCGAGGATTTGCCGTGTGTGTGTGTGTTTTTTTTCTATTGCAGTTAAAAGCAGCCTTCAGTTGCAGCAATAAGAGAAGAGAACAGCCTTCAATTTAAAGCTGTGGGCGTCTTTCTCACATTAAGATTAGTCGTAAATGTGCAATGCATTTATGTTTTTGTTCAGTTCTAAGGGAAACAGGTAGAAGTGATCAGGTGATGTTATTGAGTCCAACAGATTCTACGTAAAAGAAAAGAATTTATGGTGAAACCTGGCATTATCGATGTATAATTAGAGTAATAAATGATAACTAATGTTAATCTGAGGCCGAAAGCAGAACAGAGAAGCAGGTGAATATGTAGAACCAGATTTGTAGATAAGCAGGAGATGAACGACTGAACAGATGAACCTGATGTGAGATGTAAAATTCAGTGTAAGAAATTTCAATGAAACTGCATAAAACAAGTTCATTTGAAATTAAAACGAGGTTCAAATGGCCTCATTTCAAAGCCACGAACGCCCTGGACACTGTTAATAATACAAGGTGAGAGATTTGTTTTTTTTAATCCCACATGAGCTTTTCTCTTTTCTAATGATGCTCTGAAGCAAATCAAAGTATCCACAAAGAATTCTGCAGCTGATTGGCTCCCGAATATCCACCGGTGACGGCTCCCACACATGCAATAATAGACGCGTTAGAAAAGTGTAAAACTGTTCTTAATTAATAATTCAGTGGAACCAGTGTTGATTGCTTTAGCGCCTTTAAGGTGCCAGAATACTCAGAACCTTTGATTGGGGCAATTTTGAACGACTATAAACTTGTTTTCCTTCTGATGTGGTTGAACGACGTATTGTATAAACCTATAAATCTCTTTTTTGGCACAACCTGGTCTTCACTGTTTTCTGCTTGGCCACCTTTTTGACTCAGGTCTTCACTCTACAATCTTTCCCTTCCTCTGGTTTTATCTATGGAAATCCCCAAGAACATGACCACAACCTTCCCTAAAGGCCTGTAAAAAGACTCTGAGTCTTTAGAAACTCACCAGAATCCACAACTTCTCCCAAGAACTTTTGTCAAACTTTGCTTCTCAGAACCTTCCTTTCCCCAAACTACACACAACTGAATGTAAACTATTCTCAAATTCTCACCTGAACCTCCCCAGCACCTTGCTATATAGTGCCCCCCCCACACACACACACACACACACAGCTTTTCCCATGGAGTGATTAGTAGCTGAAAGTCCCCCAGAGCCGCCTGGGCTCGTTAACACCTCGTTTTCTCCTCGTTAGACTGAGATCAAAGACAGGGGGGTAATTAACGAGGTTCTCACCACTGTAGGCTATTGCACAGCCCCAATCTCTGCTCTGCTGCTGGTTTAGACTAACACACACACACACACTCGCACGCACACACACGCACATCACCTGGTTTCAATGCTCGCGCAAAGTCTGCTCATACACACTAATGCATATACACACCTATCACACACACACTCATACACCTTTGCACTCACAAACACACACTTTCAGCACTGATTCCACACACACACACACACACACACACACAGAATCCAAACAGTGAATTTTGGATGTATAGCAGTAGCAGAGTCCTGCAGGGTGTGTTCAAACTCTGTATGGGTGTGATGAATATACAATATTACAAGGTTTTTTTTTTCTACACTGCGTGAATCCTACAATATATTAATTATAATATATAAGTTTTGATAGATGTGTCCTTTGATGCAGAGAAATCAATTATTAAGTGGTTCCTAACTCGGGGGTCAGGAGGGCTTCCAAAATAAATCTGAGGGGTCCCAAGATGATTGAAGGAAGAAATAATACTTTTTTCTGACTTCTCTAATGTTTGCATTTGTATTATGAACATTCGCATCTTAAGATTAAAATACCTTCAACTTGAACAATCAAAGAAGGTTCAACTGCTCATAACTCTTGTCCACACTGAAGCTATAACACCCACAGCTCTGTATTAACATGTGACCTTTGCTCTCTTTCATTTGAGCTGAGTCAGTCTGGGCTGAAGACTCCGGCAAAACAACGCAGGGTCAGAAAAAAAACCTAAACTTGGCTAATCAAATACTACAAGTGTTTATTCCTGGTTGATTACTTTGTAAAAAATAAAACTATATTATGGATCCAGAGGTGTAAAATCCTTCCTCATAGTATCATAAACAGCTGTGTTGTGTTTCCACATCTGATAATCCATCAAACTGTCTATTACTCTATTACTCAAACTGGACTTCCTGGATCATATGTCAACATCTCACCTGTACCTGAAATCACCAACGCAGCCACTTATTGATGCAGGGCTGTATGTGTATGTGTATGTGTATGTGTGTGTGTATATCATCCACTGTGTTGCTCTCTATAGCTTGTTCAACCCCGACAGCCCGCAAATACACCTCGTGCTTATTAAGCAGGCTGTCATGCATGTGTTAACTTACTGTCACACGCTAATTTATTTCAACATGACCAAACAGCTTAGTAGCACGCGACAAGCCTTGTGTGTGTGTGTGTGTGTGTGTGTGTGTGTGTGTGTAGGTTAGCCAGTGAAAGATGGGTTAAGAGGAAGAGGATCTTAATGTACCAGTTAAAAAAACACAAGATGATGACAGGAAGAGAGTGATGACTTGAATATGCATCAGTGTGGACGTACTTTCAAATCTGCACTTTGATGGGACGAGGTGATGAAGGCAGTGGCAGGACGACATAAGAGCAAAGCAGTGTCTGTGTTTTTTTAGAAGAATTGCAACCTGCATTTAAAGTCCATTTTGGAACCTTCCTTCTATAGAAAGGGTCAAGAGGAAATTTTAAAAAAAAATCTAACAACAAAACTAATTGTAGACTTCAGTGGGCGTCAGAACGAATCCAGGGCTGACGCAGGAAAACAGGAAGTAACAAGTCAGTTTGCAGGTAAATATATTTCAGGCAGAAATGACACAATGGCACAAGTCAACACTGACAATCTGGCAACTTAATAGAGGAAAGTAGGACTGAATTCACACTGAGGCCTAATGAAGCGTTGGAAGCAGATGTGCAGGCAGGTTGCTGATCAGCCGCTGGGCAGAGGAAGAAAAGAGTGACGGGAAAAAGTGTTGAGGCAAAGTGAGAGGGGGAAATTTGCAATATTATTAAAGCGCTTGGGAGATCTCCCACCAGGTCACCAGCATTCAGCCGCCTTCAAACCTTCAACAGGTAGAGATTTCTTTTAGTTACACCTGTGCGATTCCTGCCACGACCATCAATAAAGACCTATCATGTTCACTGATATGATGAGAGGAGCTAATAAAGGTAGTGTCAGGGAAAAAAAACCCCACTGTGACAAAGGATCACAGTCTGAAATCGAAGTCTGAAGTCTCTTTTGAAAACCTTTTGAAATCAAGGGAAATTTTAAAAAAAAAAAACATTTCTTCAATAAGATGTTTTTCATCAGGATTTTTCAGTCACACCTGAGTGATTCCTGCCATGACCGTCAATAAAGACCTATTATGTTCACTGATACGCCAGCGCCAGGGTTTCACAGGAATGAGAGAGCGAGGCAAAGGAAAGGTAGAAATAAAGAGAGAGAGAGAGAGATAGCGACACTGATTCTATTTAATGATCTGCTTAATTGTTGATCATTGCCTTTTATTTGTCTCTTACACTTTGTTGCTTCAGTAATTTTGTTTTCATTACACTAATATGATTAATTAAAACTGACAAAGGTGGAGGACAAATATTGACTTTCTATTATTTTTAAGTTTTATGTAAAATAACACACATCTCTCTCTCTCTTTAACAAGCCGTTCTCTGTTAATTAAAACACCAACTGTTGTTGATTTACTTGTTTTTTTAATCCTCTTAATGTAACACTGGGCTGCTGGGACACTATCTGGATTCTGTTCAGCATTTAATTTACACACACACACACACACACACACACTGCTGTGTTTCTTTCTATGGACATTTCTTTCTCTCTTATATTTGCAGCAGTGTGCTGAACATGAATTTTATGACTTTTCATCTTGCAAAAATTTTCATTGAAAGTTGGTGTAAACACAGAAAGAAAATGCAGCTCTTTCCAAACTAAAATAAAATTCTCAATAAGACAGTGAGTATAAATGTAAAGTTTGGTTGTTGAATAACTTGGGGACACTTATTATTACTTATTTAAATTTGCTTTAGACAACAGTGTGTGTCAGATGAATGTAATATAAAGAGCTTAAGAGTGAGTCCATCTTTGCAATGAGAATAACCTCCATAAATCCCCATTAAATTCCAAACCAGGAAGATTTTATAGAACTAGAAGTTTGTTGTATTATTTTAACAAGTCACAGCTGAGTTATGGTTCTATGAAAGACACTTTTCCTACCAAAGAAACCATCTTGTTTTTTTCAGCACATACATCCTCTCTGCTCTGCGGTAGGTCGACTCCATCCATGAAGGAACACCGTGATGCAAATGCCACATGCATATTCAATGTAGCAGCTAAATACCCCCCTCACTGCACACGTCGCATCCCCTGCACGACAGCCGCTCAGCCCTGTGGTGCTGTGTGTAGGCATGTAGGAAACACGAGAGGTGTTATTCAAGTGTGTCAGCGGGCTAATCCTCGGCAGCGTGCTGTCGGTAGCTGCCCCGAAGCTACGGGAGCTCAGAGAGACTGCAGCTGTGCACAGATCAGCATGTTGGGGGTTTGATATATTAGCAGAGCTGCTGGTTTGTACACACATGTGTGCGAGATCCACAACACAGGACTCTTCAGCGGGGCCCCAAGGGTTCTCGAGGAAGTTTAGTCGTCACCAAAGAGGTTCCGGGGCTTCTAATGTCGAGTTCACACCACAGGATTGTAGTCTGACTTTCAACACACCGACAGTTTTTGGAGACGGCCGACAAAAGCTCCCAGATCAGAGGCAACTCGCCGTTCACTTCCCGCTCGATCGCCTCATGTGAACCTTTCAAAGACACAATCCAAGAACTCGCAGAGAAACCGCCGAGGTCTCGCAGACACACAAAAGATATCAAGCACGCTAATTATCTGGTGATGTGAGGGACGGGTTGAGGAGCCACGCAACGAGACAGGAGTCGAGAGAGAGAGATGGAAAAGCAGCAGCCAGAAGCCACATTTAACACGACAACTACAACGGCAACATGGCTGCAAATCAGTCATCAAACAACTCAGACATCCATTGTGGAGGAAAAAAATGTCCTGCACGTGGTATCGTGTCATTTCCTGTGTCACTTCTCGTGTGTGTTTTCGGGACAAAACCTAGTTTGGAGACCAGGGATTCCTCCTGGTAGTGTAAACATCAGTCTGACAACTTGATGAAATTCTCGCTGTCCTTGATAGTTCTGGGTCTTCGAGACGTTTCGATGCTAAATGAGATTGTTTCGTGAGTCTTTGAATAAATATTTGGGACCTTGAGAAGATGCTGATGATGAGGATCTTACTCCTGCACCCAGGGGTTTGTGAAAGCTCTCTAACCAAAGCCTAATTAATTCCACATCTTTTATTTTCCATATTAACCACAATGAAACAGCGTACTTGTGTCTATATTATGCAGTACATTTGTAGGATTCTCATTGAACGCTGTCTCTTTTTTCTGTTCACCTGTTCATCCCTGTGGTTCTGGATGCGGATGCTGAGTCTGTATTTCACACTGTGCCAGTTTACTGTGCAGCATTTCTCTTCCTCAGCTCCGCTCATATAACAAACTGTATGAAGAATGTGTTTTGGTGTTGGAGCTTATATGCATTATGAATGGAGCCTGCTGCTTCCAGTTTCTCCTGGGAGGGAAGAGCAAGCTGGAGACTGTGGTATGAACTGTGGTGGTAAAGAGAGGAGGAGGAGGAGGAGGAGGAAGAGGGAGAGGAGAGAAGGAGGAGAGGAGAGGAAGAGGAGATGAAGAGGAAGAGGAAGGTGGGACGAGGAGGAGGAAGAAAGGAGGAAGAGGAAAAGGAAAAGAAAAGGAAGAGGAGAGGAGAAGGAAACAAAAGGGGATGGAGAAATGGTAAGAAGAGAAACAAAGAAAGAGTAAATGACCAAAGATGAAATTAGAGGAGAGGAAGAGGATCCATAAAAAAAGACTAGAAAACTAGTTGCATGTAGGTTTAAGCTTTGAGATGAAGAGACAGATGGACAATCAGGTTCGGGACACACTCGAGAGGAGATATTTCTCTCCCCTCAGAAACTTGGGAGGAGAAAAATGAGGAAATATCAAGAAATCCTATCACATATAAAACCACACTGAGGCTGTGTGGATTCTGTCTCTGGATCTTCCCATCAGAGAAATTGCTCCCCTCTAACATAACCCACAAAGCAACGTCTTTAATCGCCAGGAGAATCTCATTCAGAGAAAAGACTGTTAACCCAAAATGAGACAATTAAAGAAGGGAGGAAGAAGGCGAGTGAATGGGAATAAAGGGGGGGCAGATGGGAATGAAAGGTGGGAGGAATTAATTGATATTCAATGGAGGACAAAGGACAGTGAGAGAAAAGGAGGGAGGAGAGACAAGGTAAAGATCGGGGGAAGGAGAGAGGAGGGTCGTTATAAAGGGATGGAGGAAGAGGAAGATTGGAAGAGGAAGGAAAAGCAAAGAGCAGGTAGGAGGCTGAGGAAAGAGTGAACAGGAAGAAGGATGGAAATTATGTATACAAGCATTTAGTCATACACACTCAAGCAGAGACACAATACGATAACAACATTTATGTGAGATAGGGACAAGCACAAAGACATACACACTCACACACACTCACACACACACACACAAAGACTTAAATGGGATTAGTGATTGAGAGTTGCAGAGGCCAACAGAGCAGCAATCAAACTGAACTCTGAGGATAATGATACTGTAGCACACACACATATACACACACATACAGTATACACACACACACACACACACACACTTGCTTCTTGCCAGTGCAACACAAGGGATCAATAGTAAGCTTGGTTCCTGTAAGCTGTTAAATGCATGACTGAGAGAAACCGACCACAAGCAACAAGTTCCACAGCTGCAGTCTGTGAAGATCGGACACGATGCTCGGGAGATATTCGTCTGAAGACAGGAGGATGACACAGCTGTGGCCCGACAAAGAAAAGAAAAGAAAAAGGAAAGACATACAATCCTATGAATCGATCATGGTGGAGAGTGTGCACATCGAGCCGGGAGCAGGATGACGGCAATGTGTCAGTGACTGATCTGCTGCATCTTCAGGTCTGGTCTGGAAGTAGTTTCAGAAAATCACCTTCATGGTTAAAACAAACTAATCACAAATCTAGTGTCAAAGGCTAAATATCCACCAAGACCTTCAGGCAGCTTGTTTTCCACAGCACTTTGAACATCTCTAATCTGATGGAGCAGATATTTCTGCAACTATGGTGAGTGGAGAAAATAATATATGAATAAATTACTTTAAACAATTTTAGCTGAACATCTCTCGCTGAGTGTAAACTTAGGAGGTCGGAGAAGCTGTGGACTGAACGGTTGGACGAGTCGGACGAGGTAACACACCGCTGGCATCTTGGTGTGCAGGTGGTGAGTCAGAGCTTCTGAAGAGCTACAGCAACATTATGCTATTTCACTTCTGGGGAATGACCAAACGGGTCATTTTAATCACTTCAACAAACAACTAACACTGTCATTGAAAAAGAAGAAGGGAAGAGGAACCGACGTCTCTGAATACAAATACAAAAAGCAAATATCATCTGGACAGAATTGTGTTTACAAATTTTGCTCTGGACCAAAATCTTGGACAAATGGACACTGACTGATCGACCGATGGACGTGTGTGTGAGGGCAAAAGCAACCCCACACACACACACACGCACACACACACACACTGTACTGTATCTTTGCTGTTAATTCCCTGCTGAGCTGCTTCCTTGTTATTCAATTAGATTCTCAGCGTCTGCAGCAGAGAAAACCTGCTGGAACCTCTGTTACCTTCAGTCAGTACAGTGTGTGTGTGTGTGTGTGTGTGTGTGTGTGTGTGTGTGTGTGTGTGTGTGTGTGTGGGGAGAGAGGGTGGGGTCTGAAAGAGACAAATTATGTGTTAAAGCATAGTGAATATATGTGTTTGTGTGATGCTGCTTGTCTGCAGCTGCGTGTGTGTGTTAGAGTGTGTGTGAGGTAACCAAGGATTATACCACATAGATGGGTAACATGACTGTGTGTGTGTGTGTGTGTGTGTGTGTGTGTTGTTGTTGTTGTTACAGAGAGGCCCACCTTCCCTGTTATGCAGGTTGACTGAGATCGTAGCGAGTCTCATTTGACGTCCCATGATTCATTTCAGGAGGCGAAGAAGGGAAAGAGAGAGTGTGTGTGTGTGTGTGTGTGTAGTGTGAGAAATCCTGTGTGTGTGTGTTCTTGTCTTTCTATCCTTGTGTTGACCAACCCATTTCTATCATATGGCGGCACGCACAGACTCCTCTGAGTCCGGTGGGAAGAGCACAACTTTGTCCTGAGCAGCGGTTAAGGAACGATCGAGAGACATTATTTAGTATAAATAAGTATAAGTTTGTGAAATCTGCTCATTACCGTCATGTAACATCTGTCGAGCTTCACTTAAAGAGCAAATTCTGTTTTTGAGTCCTCATTATTTTTGCTTTTTAAATAACTGATGAATTCCAGGTAAAAACAGAAACGGATAGTTTTCAAAATGGGGCCGTCAAACGAATCAGCACCTGCCAAATATTCAAACCCTCCGATCGTACGTCTGCTGTTTAAAGCTCTTGAAATGTGAACATTTGGTAGCAGCTCCCTCCTGGGATGGTTACACCAAAATATAATCTGCTTATTTAAAGTTCAGGATGACGACTTGGTGCCTATTTGTACCAAGTATTTCACTGTGTTGACCCAGTTAGACAAACTATTCTGGTGTCTTGGTTGTCAAATTCTATTACCAGAACATCCATCTCAAATATTAACATGTGCTGTTTGGGGAAATGTAGAAACTTTTGTTTGGCTCACTGGGACTGAAAACCCAAACACTGACTGGGACAGAGTTCGGTCAGATTGCATTTGAAGCCAAATTCAGGGGCAGAGTTCAAAACAAATCAAAAGTCAAACGCATGAAGTGTGAGACTGTCGGAGGGAAAGGCAAGAACAGAAATGTAAAACACAGGCGGAGGTCACATGGTAGGATCTGGCAAACAGGTAGGAGTATAAATACTGGGATTACTGATTGGATAATAGAGAACAGGTGATGAGTGAACCTGATCAATGACAGGAAGTAATAAAAACTAGTATGTATGAAGGTAGGTAACTACAAAATAAAACAGGAAATGTCGTCGTCGTTATGGAGGCTACAAAAACACCACTTGAGTAATGAACTTAACTGAATAAAGGATCTTTGGCTGCTTGGTTTTTTTCCTCTTCAAGTTAAAACAATTAAAGCATGATATGGCCTAATAATATGTGTCACATCCATATAGTTAAACAGAGGTGAAATAAATATACATATAATAAATCAGTTCCTTAACATTTACAGCAGGGCCGATGTGCCCCGTGGAGAAAAAGTATGATTTCACCATTTTATTTCTACATATCTGACCAGTCTGTGTTGATTCACCACAGACATTTTGCCTCATCTTTCAGTTAGTTTGCTTATTTAGATTGAGCTGTTTCTATCACCACGATCCTTCCAGTGTCAGTCTCCATGGATCTGGTAAGTCTTGTACTAAAAGTCCATGTTTGTCCTGCTGATGATGATAATATACATGTTCTGAAAACAACCGCAAATGAAAAGTTGTGTTCCTATTTCTCTCTCTCATTTCTCTTTCTCCCTAGTTTCTACTCCTTCTTCTGGACCATCGGCCGTCCTGGGACCTCTCTCTCTCTCTCTCTCTCTCTCTCTCTTTGCCAAATAGATGCCTGTTTGACCAAAAGAAGCTGAGTGTAGATGATGTCTATTATTGGCCATGATAACTTGGGCCGAGAGGTGCTGAGCGTCTGTGGGATTACAAACCGGAGCAGAGTGTGCTGCTCTCTAAGTTGCAAAATATATCTATTCATATTTATTCAGTTCCTTTTTATTGGGCATCAAACCCATGTTTACTTGTGTATGTTGGAAAAAAATAGACCTGAAGCATAAATAAACACTCGAGGTCACAGTCACATGTGGGAGACGCGAGCCTCCTCGTAGCTGGTGAATTTACATTGCTGCTGTTTTGGAATTGTTTTTTCTGCTCCCTGGGATTTTTTGTGGAGGTTTTACTGATCCGAATCGAGGCTAGAGGGCGCCGTACGTTATACACACTGTAAAGGCAGATTTGTGATATCGAGGTACATGAATAAAACTGACTTGACTAACTTGGCATGATGAATATTTTTGAGCGAATTGACGCTTCCACGTTCTCTCTGTAGGAAATGTGTTTGTCCTGTTTGGGCGGCAGCCTCAGTGCTACGTCAGCCAGCAAATAAGTTATGTAACATTAGTATGCATTTCATTTTATTTACCCAGAGTCTTTATCATCTGTCCTTGTTTACTTTTGCTTGATTCATATTTGGCACCTTTCATTGACAGGAGAGTTTCTGAAGACACTTAGTTGCTGCGCTGCCTCAGTGTCGTAACAGACAGGTCACACAAGTCATCCTTAATGTCTTTTGAACATTTGTTATTGATGGCTGCTATTTAAATAAAATGATCATTTAAACTTCGTCACGTTGCTGTTCTCACGCAGGGAGCAGGAGCAACCTTGGCCGCCCACTTTCTCATTGACTGTATCTCAGTCTTGATCTTCTTCGAGGAGCGAGTGAGAGAAGGAAGATCTCAATCTTTCTTTGCTGTAATCTCTCAGTATAGATAAATACAAGATAAATTTAATAGATAGATAAAATTGCACAGCTTTCGGACCAGGAGCGTGCAGGGCATGCTAAAAGAACGTCTGAAAGGTTCTGATACACTTTGGCATTTGGGCTGCAGTTCAGGAGATGTTTTACAGGAGCTTTAAGAAGGAGATCACAAGAACTGTTGAGTGTCAACATGGACTATTCGTGCTGATGTTTTCATCTGTCCAAGTCTAATAATTCTGTATGTGAAAGCTGATGTAGCTCACAAACAGCAGGTTCATAAACAAGTTTGGTAACAGAGAGGTTTTGCCTTCTAATGTATAATTTGTCTCTTGCACAAAAACACATTGTTTGTCCGACCAAGAATCTTCCATGTTCTCGTGCATCTTGAACGCAGCATGTTTAACTGATGCACTACTCACCTTCACATCCATTAACTCTGCATGTATCTATGCTTTTTGTTATGGATTCAAATCAATAAATGAATAATTTATCACTTGACAAAATGGCTCTTTTTCAGCCACCTTGTCAATCCAGCTGTTCACAATACACAGTCAGGTCACGATGTCATTATAGCTCTTGTGTTGGCTCAGGCAGATCCCAGTAGTGACCCCCCTCCCCCAAATTTGAAATGATAATTGCCCCCTTGTCCTGACTCAGGCACTGACAGAAAAGCATTGAGCAGATCTCAATACACAGTTTGATTTAAAAAAAATCAAAACATGAGTTCTTCTTATTGTCGTCTGTGTTTGTTTCTGCTTTCCTTTAACAAACATATTAAGTATGAGCTGATGGTTTTAGAGGTCCTTGTGTTTGTTGTTCTGTCTCCTGCTCTTTGATTCACTGTGAGCCACATCTCTGTCTCTGTCTCTAACTCCCCTCCTGTTAATCTGTCTCCTCACATTTAAGTCAAAGACAGAAATGTATTCGCGGTTTGTTTATGACTCTGGTCTCGGCTGTCCTTGAAGACGAACCGAACGCACCTCCTCCGCAGACAAAGGAGGCCTATTGAGCAGCCGGCGGCGGTGCGGGCTCCTTCAGTCAGCCTTGAAGAGGGGAAGAATCACCGGAGCACAATACGAGTCTGCTCATTGTCAATCCAGTCACCTCCAGCCGAGCTGACTCACGCTGTCTGTCGGCCTGTTGTCTGCGCGCCGGCTGGAAGCGTGTGTGTTTGTTAGGTCGGCTTTGTTTGTCTGTCGCCGTGTTTTCAGATGTGTTAACACGTCCAGTTGGTTTTTATTAATGCTAAAAGGTAAGTCTGCTGTGTTTTTGTGTATTTGATTCCAAAAGAACTGGAGCTGAAAACAAAACTAAAAGCCTCATGATTCAAAAGCAGCCTGTCATTTTATATGAAATTAAACAGCTGAGCAAAAATCATTGTCCTTTTTGTTTTGTCTCATTGAATTTTGTTTTAGCTTCAGATGGTTGATTTGTTGTTTATGTCACATTTCCTGTACGGTTCAGACAAACAAACAAACAAACAAACAAGCTCTGATCAACACACTGAAGAGCCAGATGTTGATGGAGACCAAACCAGAGCAAAGAGGAGAGTTAATACTGGACTTACATTCAACAGATGGACACAAACACGACTCCAGAGACACCATAATGTTGCTCAGTGTCTCTGCATGTGTAAACAGTCGAGGGCTAGCTCAGCCATAGCCAAGACAACTTTAGAAAGCCATGAAACAGTGATTTAAATTCTAGCTTTTTTAACTTTAATAAACGTCAATCAATGCACCTTATTTTGTTCTTATGTGTTTTTTGTTCCATCCATTCTCTCCTTCATCTCTCTTTGGTAGATCACCTCATCTTTTATTTAAATCTCAGTTCAACTCACAATAACTGAGGGTCTGATCAACTAAACCCAACTCTTGAACTTAAGTTTAAATCAATCTCTTTAACTGTCTTTTAAAAGTAACTGAACTGCTGAATGATAGTTTGCTGAAGTTTGTTAAACAACTCAACTGAAACAAAAACTACACTGTCTCTTAAGACGAGTTATTTTTAAAACAAAGTCTGACAAAGAAACAATTTATGAACAACTCAGGAAAGGTGAAATGTCAAATGTGCAGGCTGTTGTCTGTTAACGAGCTTTGCATTGCGTCATGTTGCTCGTGATCGATCCGAGACCAGGGATCTGCTTCCTGCTGAATCGGCTGCCTGGTAATGGCAACTCAAAGATCAGTCAAGGTCACGAGTTCCTTCAGTCGTGTGTTAGAGTCTGACCATGTTTCTTACTTTCCTTATTATCGAGATTTACCAGATCACTTAACCTTTTAATGCTGAGGCAGGAAGCGCAGCACAATACGAGACGTGGCCTTCATGTGTATAGTGACGGCCGACGTACCTGGCCTTACTTTTCCCTGCACAATCAAACAGTTAATATTTCAGACTGACGGAAGGAATCAAGTATTTGAAAGATAAAAAGCACTTTTATGCGCATTTAAACTGCAGAGAAACTGTCACGATCACTAACGCCAAGAGTTTGACTTCAAGACTGATTCTGTTTTATATCATTGAAAACTAAATATCTTCTTGTTTTGGACTGTTGGTCGGACAAAACCACAACATGAACACATCACATTGGACTTTTAATTTTATTTTCTGATTTTTTTTAGACCAAGAAACTAATCGGTTTATTGAAAAAATAGTCATCAGACCAGCTGATAATGGAAGTGATGAGAAGTTGCAGTTTAAACAGAGATTAGTTCATAACCTCAGACATGGAAATGTTTGATAAACCACAATAAGAAAACAATTTTTTTTTTTTTTTTTTGCAAAGCTGCTGTTTTATATTTTTCTAGTAAATTCAGTTTGATTTCCAATGTATCTTCTTGTTTTGTTGCTTTGAGCACGTTTTTCATCTCAGTCTAACCTCATCGCTGCAGATCTGGCTCAGTTGTGTCGGTGTTGGTGTGTTTGTGCCTCCAGGTAACGCTCCCTCACCGTGAGGGAGGGACACTTTCTTGCCAAATTGTTTTCAGGTGTTTCGCTGCAGCAGTAAGTAGGTTACCAAGTTTGACTGCTTGTTTGGAGGTTTGTCAAGATGCAAGTTTTTTGGAAGAATCACACATGACAACACAACATTTTTTTCCTGCAGTATCTGTTATTTATAGCACTACACCATTTTTAATTGCGTGTTGAAATTGAGTCTCACTGCTCTGATGCAAACAGGGTCTTAACTCGGCCGTGAAATCTGTGAACCAACCTCTGCGCTCTCACTGCTTCTTTTTCAAGAGAACAAACGTACATGCAGGATGCACAGAGGCACAGTCGGCATTTCAAGACCTCAGACGTCGTCACAGGTCAACAGGGTCTGTCCCAGTTCAACAGCTCGTCTACATTAGTTTGCCCAGATTTGGAGGACACGAGACAAAACCCTATCTCGTAGAAATTATGTTTATTGTTCCCAGTGACTTTGTGGTGAGAGATGGTCCCAGGAATATCGTGGAAAATCTTTCCCTAAACTTAAGTACTGTGAGTGATTAAACATAACCATAAAAAACCTTTAGCACGCTTCACTTGCTGCGAGCAGAAGTTGTGGTAGAAGAGTGGATATTGCAGGATTACAAATAATCAGAATCAAAATTTTGCAACTGACCAGATTCATTTATATCAGTGCCTTGTGATGTTGGATGAAACATAATCCATCTGGCTTTATGTTTCATCCAAAACATATTGGCTGTTGTGAATTAGAACTATATAAATGTCATTTCTAGGAGACATGACAGCAACAACTGTGTTTTGAATAGAGGCCCACAATCCAATACAGTGTGGTTTTTCTGAATGGACATTTATATAGTTCTTTTCGAGCCCACTGACCACACATGCCACACTCTCACATTCACACACACACACAGATGATAAATTGCTCCCGGTGGCGGTGTTCAAACACACTGCCGTCAGTTGTTGTTGTCAGTTGCACAATTGGGAGCAATTTGGGGTTCAGTATTTTGCCACTTTGACATGTCGGGGATCGACCCACCGACCTTCTGATTGTGGGATGACCTGCTCTACTTCCTGAATCACAGCCGCACCAGAACGTTGTGTAAGATTGTGAAGACAGGAAATATCTTGTAAGTGTGTTGTATTTGGAAGTTCGTTGTTGTCAGGTTGTCATCAGTCGTTAATAAATGCAGGATCGAAACATTGGGAAACAGATATAAGCTCCAGTGTTTCTTGTCTGAACATGTTGTTGATGAGAGGATGTTACAGATGAAGTTATGTGAACATAAACCTGCTGCACTGTTCATCGGCTGAATCCTTCAAAAGCTGCAGCTTCAAAACTGTGACGCACTTTTTAGAGCAGAGTCCAAATCTGCTTCCTAAAGTTCAGGTGAACGATATTATCTCGTGTAAAAAGTGTGACCTGACCAAACGCTGTTGGTCTAAAAGGAACTAATCTTCGCTGCAGAACAATTCAGGCACTTTTTTTATGTGCTATCATGTTGGAATGTGACATTTGCAGCTAAAAGCAAAAGAGCTTCAGATGCTGTTTGTAATGGTTTTAGATTAGATTGATTTAAATCAAGTAGTTAAATCAAACAGCAACTAACACTAATCAGATCATATTTCTACATTTTAAATGACTTTGCCTCCAGAAAACAAATATAATATTCTGCATTTTAATATTAAAATTTATTTTCAGTAAATATTTGTTGATCCCGATCATTTGTTTTCAGTAAAACTATCAGCTGAGATTATTTATTGAACCGTATGAATCACAATGAGCCGATCAATTCTTTTGTTATCGGATCCAGTTCAACGGCTGATCCTCCTTTAATGAGTCGGGTTTTTAAGGGGAAATAAATGTGAACTCTGTGAACGAGCGTCTGTGCTCGTTCCTCTGTGGGAAGGAAACTGGCTCCGTGTGATGAATAAAGAGAGAAGAAACTCTCTCTCTCTCCGTCTCCACACATCATTAATAAACTGGCCTTAATTGCATGTGAGCGTCCTCAGAGTAAAAAGATATTTTTGTGTCTCATTTAAAAGACAAATTACTGAACCCGTCATCAATAATCTCCCTGAGCAGGGAAGAGTGTGCGGCTGCCCATGTGTGTTCATGTGTAACTGTGTAACTGTGTGTGTGTGTGTTCTATTTCTATACTTGTGAAAATTAAACAGCAGGGCATGTCACACTGTATGTGTATGTTTTAAAACATGGACTTTGTAATTTCTAGCTTTGTATCAGTTGTGGAAAGTGAGGAAATTTAAATATTTTAGAATATTTTTTTTTTAATTGAGAATTATATTTACTAATGCATATGTTGGAAAGTGGATATTGAGGACATTTTTAAGAAAATGGAACTTTTTTTTCAGAGATGAGTTTAAGTTTAAGTAAGAGTTTGTCTGATGCCTGATAATAACACGACCTGACAGATGTAGAGCGGCAGGAACAAAAAGGTGTGTCAGACATGGCAACTGATCATCACTGATCATCACTGTATCTGAGACGTCTCACAACATCCTGACAATTTTATTTTACCTTATTCTGTTTTTTTTTTTTTTTTCCAAACACAGGACTCTCGAGGTCGGTCTCCAGCACCTCCTCCCCCATGACATCACGCAGGTGATGAAAGCTACGATTGGTTGGACCAACCTGTAATCTGTCATGTCTCTCACCTAAGTCACTCTGTGTGTGTGTGTGTGTGTGTGTGTGTGTGTGTGTGTGTGTTTATGTACACACATATTTGATGAGCTCCACAGAGCTCCTGTATTAATGAGAAGCAGAGATCAGCAATTATTCAGCAGCAAACGCATGAAGAGAGTCATGCAAAGCAGCAGGTCGAGTCTCTTCACACATGATAGCACTCAGGAGTTTACTGGTACTACTACTCCCACTGCCACTACTAGTACTACTACTCCCACTGCCACTGTTACTACTAGTACTAATACTCCCACTGCTACTGCTACTACTAGTACTACTACTCCCACTGCCACTACTAGTACTACTACTCCCACTGGCACTGTTACTACTAGTACTACTACTCCCACTGCTACTGTTACTAATAGTACTACTACTGCCACTGCCACTACTCCCACTGCTACTGTTACTACTAGTACTACTCCCACTGCCACTGGCACTGTACTACTACTCCCACTGTTACTACTACTACTGCCACTGTTACTCCCATTGCCACTGTTACTACTAGTCCCACTGGCACTACTACTACTCCCCACTCCCACTGCCACTGTTACCACTACTAGTACTACTACTCCCACTGCCACTGTTACTACTAGTACTACTACTCCCATTGCCACTGTTACCACTAGTACTACTACTCCTACTGCCACTCTTACTACTAGCACTACTACTCCCATTGCCACTGTTACCACTAGTACTACTTCTAGTACATTAACTACTACTGTAGCAGTACACTTACTGTTAGTACTCCTGCTACTGCTTTTCCCTTTATGCCTACTGCTGTTACTGCTGATAATACTGGTCTGGAACAGGTTTGATGCTGTGAACCTTCTCTTCCACTAGATATGTTTCCTTTATCCATTCTGCTTTATCCCGTCGGCTTTGTTTTCATCAGTTTTTCTGAGCAGTAAACTTTTTGTCTCTCTTTATGTGTAAATATATTTTACAGAAGAGAACGGGGGAAAAAAAACAAGATAGACACTTCACAATGTTAAAAAAACAAAAAAAGAATTGTTATTTCTGTAAAATGAGTTACAACAACATCCACTCCCAAATTTTAATCCCACCTACAAAGCTCTGATCAGCAGAAACCAGACCTAATCCAAATCTGAGTTGTGGGCGGCAGATCAGAGTTTTGCACCAGGCTGCTGCTGTGTGCCGACATATTTGTAATTACTAGTTAAAACGAGCCTCCCAGTTCACTGATGTCCAAACTGCGACAAAGCAGGAATGAACTGTACATTTTGAAGGCAGATAGACATGATGCCCTGTGCTGTTTGATGGAAACATAAAAACCTGAGTGGCTACAAAAAATATTTATATCTATCAAAAAAGAGACGGTGCAATAAAAGCTGAGAGAAACAAGTTCTGAATTGATGCTACCTGCTTTTGCTTCCTCTACCACCCCCAGTTTGATTCCAGATGTGGATCTACAGTCGTTGTGAGACAAATTACTCACTACTACTACTACTACTACTCACAGTATACTTACAGTGTATAATACTGTCATGTGCTCTGGAGCATATTTGCATAAAGGTAGTCGACGGAAACACACACTCTAGACATTCATATATAAAACACAACTACTGCCTCAACCTTTCATTCTTTTTCTGTCTCTGATTTACATCACAAAGTGTGTCACATCCTCACCCACACACACACACACACACACACACACACACACACACACCATACAGCATGTGTTCTTCTCTCTGTGTCTCCCACTCACTTCAGACACACACTCCCCTGAACCTTCTCTCCATTTCCCTTTTATTCCTTCCTAATCTGCTTCTCGTTGAATGTGGGTGAGAGGAACAGTCATTAAGGTTTTGGTACCTTCCAAGGCTTCCATCTGTGATTGCTCTAACTCAGAACAAACACACATTCGCTCTCATTCACGCTGTCCCACACACACTTCACTGCGTACATTTCTCTGGCAATTTTACATGTCAGCGCTGCGTTAAAAAAAAAAAAAAAAAAAGGGACCTTGAGCTGTTTTTCTTTTCCTGTAAAAGTCGCTCTGTCCATCTGTCGAGTTAGGACTCACAGATATTTATTTAAGTCTTCCTCTGGAGCTCAAGTCTGGCACATTAAAAGATGCAGCACACACAAGGTTATGATGTTCTCAGTCTGTTTGGACATCCTGCCGCAGCCGGCTCCAGATTTTAAAGTTTCCACTAAGCAATTTCTTGAAATAGAAAGACATCAGTCGTCGGTTGCATCAATTTGAACATAAATACTGAACAGTAATTAAGACATACTACAGAAATATAACACAGCATTCCTCTAGTTTTTACAAAGTCTCATTAATAATGAAACAAGCTGCAAACATCAAAATGTATTTTTTGAGTTCCATTGTCATTGTGCAAGTTTTCATTGCTGACCAAATGGTAAATCTCCCCATAAACTTATAAAAGCACATCACTCTTCTTTAACTGCGAAGATGGAAAATCCTACATTTGCATTCAAATACAACTAATTTGCAGCATAAAATGTGTTTTGTAAGAAATGAAATCGATTTTCAGAATGTGGATTCACAACCTACAGCGGAACATAATTGCAATCGGCTCCTGTGCAAGTAATTTTATTGCAGTAACGATGCAGGAAGGACGCAAAGGCCAAGGAGGATGTTTTCACAAGCCTTTTCATTTGAGAATTGTCTGTAGGTGGATTTAAAGATAACGAGCGCTGGAAGGACATATTCAAAAATATGAAGCCGTGTCAGTCTGTGAGGTCGGACGGCGTCCTCAGCTGAGCGTGAACACCTGAGGACAGAGTGTGTGGGTGAATTTACAGAAACCAAGAAGGAAAATGTGTAAACTCTGAGGTGTGTGTCGACCTGCAGGTCACGTAGCTGGGTTGTAAATGGAAACTGACGTGCAGACGGGCAGACAGAGGTGAAGGATATTGAGCTGTATGAATGAACCTGAGGGGACGTGCAGGTACAAGAGATCGGATCTAATTATCTGAGATATTTAAGTTGAACATATTTGACATGTGTGGACAATGGGAGAGCGAAAAGCAAATAAAATCTGAATTTCTTTCTAAATGCTTTTGGATGTTTGGTGTTTTCAGGCAGGTCAGACAGATTTCTATCTTTCATTAAAGCATCGAGTCCATCGCATGGATCAGATCAGAATCAGATCTGAAAAAGGGCCTGATGGAAGTGAGAGCGAACCGAAACAGTAAATGCACTGTAAAACCAAAACCACGAGCCAAAAGAGGCTGAAAGGCTCGACAGGGCTGCAGAGCTTGTACTGATTCTCTGTGAGCTCATGACTGTGAGCAAACCCTGTCACAGTATTGATTCATGGGTAATATAGAAATATTGATTACTGAAGCTTTAAGAAGTGATCAAGTTTTAATTTTATATTTTACAAGCAGAATTATTAAACATCTTCATGGAGGAATCCTCTCACTTTCGATTGTGACTTCTTCATTCTCCTTTTTCTGCCTCCCTTCTTTGTTCACTGTCTTTCTGCCATTGTTTAGTTCATTTCACTTTTTCTGACACTCAATTTTCACTTTCTATCTTATTTACATTTTTTTTTTTTTATGTCACATTCATTTTCTTCGTCTTCTGGTTTTCCTTTCTTTCTTTCTCCGTCCTCCACATTTTTCCATTTGTTTCCCCTTATTTCCCCTTCACATCGTTGTCTCTCCCGTCGATAGACCGGCACACACACACACACACACACACAGATACACACACACACACACACACACACACACACACACAGAGTTCTCTCGCGGCCATCAGAGGCTCCATTACAGCAGTACAGGAACCATCTGTTGGTCGGAATTGAATCCGGCTCAATTAGCATCTCATTTGCATATGATTAGCATGTCATTAATGGAGCATTATGCAGAGTAATGCGATTGCTAAACGAGTTTTGCTTCCCCCGCTGAGTAAAAACCTCTGTTCTGCTAATCGCTGCTGGCTCACCCTTCCTACTGTCGAGAAGTGTGTGTGTGTGTGTGTGTGTGTGTGTGTGTGTGTGTGTGTGTGTGTGAGTGAGTGAGTGTGTGTGCGAACAAATGCATGAATGTGGTGATATATGCACATCTGTTGGCTAACTTTTATGGGTATGTTTTAGCTGTGTGTGTGTGTGTGTGTATGTGTGTGTGTGTGTGTGTGTGTGTGTCAAACTGAACTCTTTTGCAGGCTGTGTGTGCATGTGTGAGGCCATTGTTACCATGCCAACACCCAGTTCTGTGCTATAGGTTTGTTGGTCATGTCAGCAACACGTAGACATCAGGAAGCTGGAGGAACATTTGTCTTGTCAGGTACAAGCAGAACTATTTCATAAAAATGTCTTTGCTCATGTCAGTGCAGTGTGCACAGTGTGTGTGTGTGTGTGTGTGTGTGTGTGTGTATAATGTATGTGGAGGTCGACATGTTCTCTTTCACTACAGAGACTCAGGTACAGTGTCATTTTATACCTGTGAAGGTGTGACACTGTGTGTGTGTGTGTGTGTGTTTTGCCCGCTGCCAAAACCCAAGAACTCTCAAGGTTTTTTGGCTCCTGATTCTGACCTTTTTCCCTCCACTGCTGTTTCAGCTCATTAGAGTCACAGAAAACTCAATATATTTATAGATGGGCTGTTTTCCCCTCAAATATTTAATACTTTATTTGCATGTTTTTTCTTTTAATTAAAACCTCCACATTGATCCACATTGACTTTGGTCTAGTTTGGAAATCTCTGCACCTCAGAAAACTTTAATTATCTGGGAAACTTTAGCTGCTTTAAACGTAACTACACACATTTAAACTGGCAGTCGACCAGTGAAACTGTAGATTTTACTTTCAGCCACAGCTGCACTGCATCGTCTGCCACAGCTGATCAGAGTGAGCTGAAATCATATCACAGCACTGAAGTTTTACACCTGCACAAATTACTGAGCAAACTCTGGTGTCATATTAGATCCGGTAGAACTTATTTCCATCTCATCGTCTAGTTAAAAAAAAAAGTCTCACTATGTTCCCCACAGCACCAGCGGCTCTCAGCTCCGAGACCTTCGCTTCCTACAGAAGACGTACATCTTTAAAAACTGCTCACAAATGCATAGTTTTATTTGAAATAAAAAAAGACAGCTGGGCACTGTAAAGTTGAGGAAGTAGTACATTTATTGGGGACTATTTTCATCCACATTGCTCTGGTGAGGATTTCGAGCAGCACTTTCCCTCTTTATTCCAGCATTCACAGGTGATTTCACTGAAAAACAGGAATATCTTTCAGAAGAAGTGTTTCTGGACGAACGCTCTGGATCCGAGACACATGAAGAAGTGACATTCACACAGTGTATTATTAATGAAATGTCCTTTAACAGTGCTTGGATTATATAAGTGTTTATAAAAGCACAGGTAAATCATTTAGGAGACTGTACCATAACAGCATCCATATGTTTTATGAATGACGTGTCCCCATGTCTGTAAAAGTCAATGTAGGAAGTAGGTTATGTGTTAAAACAACACACACACCATCACATCCACCTCCATATTCTGATCATAATTGTTGAACAATCTGGGCTCTGATATTGATCACATTTATGAGGGGATGCATTGTAGTGTTCATTTCTTAACATGAAACGTCTAAGTAAATATTTGGTGTGATGTTCTGCTGGACTCGACCTCGGACTCGTCATTAAGACAAAAGGATCATATCTGCACCGAGTTTGGCCGAGTGTGTCCCAACACCCCGCGGTCCAGGTCACCTTCTCCAGCTGGTGTCTCAGTTTGGAAGGTGAAAAGCGTCAGAAAGAGTCTCCAACATGATGAAATTAACTCTGGACTGAAGCCAGTGTCTGTGAATGAGGTGAGATTTACATAGAAAAAAAAAGATATTTTACCCTGAAGTTAAGTCAGAAAAACTCCTCGACTCTTCTTTTTATTTACTGCAGTTTATTTTCAAATTGAGAAACTTCCTCTCTCTTACTTTTCTCCTACTTTTCTTTATTTTTCCTGCTGCTTTCCTGTAGTGACGCAACTGGTCAACGTGTTTTACATAAGTGAAACACAGTGATACAAGCAGATTGCAAAGGTGGAAGCACCTTCATGTTTTTCCGATCATGTTCATTTCTTTTTCCAGCTGTTCAGACCGACTCGATGACGAAGGCGTTGGACAGCAGGTCGTCTGTGCAAGCAGCTTATTGGCCGTGGTAATGATGACGGGAGCGAAGGAGGAAGTCAGGTGATGAGGTACAAAGTGTCAGAAAGTCCACATGTGGAGGAGGATGCTGGGAATGTGTGGGTCAGAAAGAGCCAGACTTTCAGCCAGGAGGTCGCTGTTCACGTCCTACGCCCGTCGCTGGTGCTCTCCAGCGGTCACATGTCTGTTCAGTCTGTTCAGTCTTTGAAGCCACGTGAAACTCACTTCAGGACTTGTTTCTTTAATGATGCTGTTACTTTTAGCTTTTTCATGTCGGATAAATAAAGATTGATGTCCATCGCTTTGCTGTAAATACATGAATGCGTCTGTCAGACACAGAGAGGAAGAGCCGACCTGCAGTGTTTAGATATATTAATTAGCCTTGATACAACTATGCCAGGACCAATATTCATCAGCTGTTTGTCACATTACAATAAAAACACAATATATTATATATAGAAAGTCTCCGGGCTCCCTTCAGAATTTCTGCAGCTTTTTGATCGGGGCCTCCTGCTGGTTGTTGGAGTAGCCAGGAGTTGTAGTAATGAAGTGAACTTCCTCCCCGCCGGTCCTGCAGCCGCGGCGTGGCCCGGGGCCGATGCTGTTTCTGGGGCAGAGCGATGAAAGGAAATAACAGACAAGTGTATCCATCAGGTTAAGAAGAGTCAGCTCCAGCGTGTTCTGAACCGCGTTTCTGAGGTGACGCTCTTTCTTCCTTTCTTCTTCCCTGATCTGTCGTTTACGGGGTTAAAAGCTGCCATCATCTCATCTCTCTCCTCTTTTCATGCTTGCTCATGGGATTAAAAGCTACGCCGTCCCTTTTTTTTCCAGAATGACCTTTTCACCGTTTCTTCTCTTTCTTTTATGTGGCTAAAAGCTTGGGCCCTCGCTCGCTCTCTCGCTCGCTCCATCTCTCAATTTATTTTTTTAATTCCTTTCTCTCTTTACGTCTCCCTCCGCTCTCTCCCTCTCCCTCGCTCTCTCTCTCTCTCTCTCTCTCTCTCTCTATCGGTCTGTCTATCATTCATGCCGTTAAATGTTATTTCACTACCATGTGAGACATCTCTTATTTTTTCTTCCATTATGTTTTAAACTCTCTCCATCTCTCTCTCATTTGTTCCTTCGCTCATTCACGAGGTTAAAAGCGTTTCCTCTTCCAGCCTCCGCTCCGCCATTCAGTCAGTTAAAAGCCTCTGTCGTTTATTTTTCACTCCCTTTTTTCTTCATCCATCATCATTTGATAGAGGATTCGCGTCAGACGTTTACACGAGCAAACGCTCAACATGTTTGTTAACACTTTAAAATACTGTGATACTGACTTGATAGAGCTTTTATTTTTTCTGCCTCTTCCTCTTTTTTCATTTCTTACATTAAGTCTGGTTTCCACTGTGGTCAAGCTGAAGGTATCTGAACCATATTGTGTGTTAAACATGAGCTCACTATGAGTTTCATACTGACTCTGTGCTTTGAGCAGTAACTAGTTTCATGCTTGAAACAAAATTACAAAATAAAGAATACTAACATAAACCTTTTGATTTTATATTACTTTCTTTTATGTTACTGGCCTATAATTACGATTTTGTTTCAGTTCTTAAGTCGTCCATCTCTCACACATCTGACGTGATAGAGATGCTTCTGTTTTAATGAATCCAGCTGCGTCACTTTCTGAACCAACCTGCAGTGTGTTTTTCTTGTGTTGGTCTCTGAACGCTGCCAAAACACAGGTGACCTGATCGATACCGAACCTGAACACAACCCGTGTCGACACGTGCTGCTTTAACTTTAGTGTGTACAATAACGTTAGTTATTGTACATATTTGTGGCTCCAGAAAACACAAGAACGTAATAAATCTTTGAGGAAATATCTTTGCTTGCTATTTATTAACTGCAAAAATCATGTTCAGATTACACAGTGCACTTTGGTTGTATATGATATAGTTTATTTAGGAAGTTACAGGCCTTCGGAGGAAAGTAGCTCTAAGAAGCCTCCGTTTTTTGTCTCGTTAGAGGCAAAGATATCTTTCTTTTACAGCTTAAAAGCCTTTAGTCTCTTTCAGCCTTTTCAGTTTCTTTAACTCTGCTTCTGAGAGGCAGGATGAGCCGTCGTAACGTTTCAGGAAAACAACACACATCACTCATCTACTTTTCCCATCATCTCGTCTTGACCTGCGCGAACGCCATCATCTTTCTTTTCTTCTCTTTGCTTCCCGTCCGTCCCTCAGTCCATTTATTTCACTTTGATTTATCAGTTCATTGCTCTGAAATCATCTGACCTCTTTTTTCCGTTTCTCCACTCTGCTCTTTCGTGTCTCCCGTCCGTCTCTCTGACTCGGTCCCGTCGTCCATCTGCGGCTTGTATTTTATTATCGGCTCCTTTATTCCACGTCCATCATCCATCTGTTGTCTCACTCTCTCGGTTTTAATCATCCGTCCTGTTCTCTCTGTTTATCAGCCCATCTTTCCTGTCACTCTTTCATGGAGCTCTCGTTTCTCTCTTTATAAAGCTTTCTGTCTCTTATCCCTTTGTTAATGGTTAATTCCTTTATTGACTCTTCCATTTCTGTTTTTTCTCCACTTTCAACCTGTAGCATTTTTATCATTTTCTATTTTTGTTAAAATAATATATAATAATATTTTTGTCTCATCCACTCATTCACATCGGTAGAAAACTATCCAGGTAGTAGAAAACGTACTGCATGTTTTCCCGTGGTTTTGGTCGGATTTTCTAGTTTTGGTTCATTTGTTAGGTTCCTCTTCATTGTGCCTTTTATGTTTCTCCTCTCATTTACTGAGCAGTTTTCATGCAAAATGCTGTCCTGCTCATCATGAACAATCTGGAGTTCGGCGTCTTGCTCAAGGACACTATTCAACATATGGACGGGATGAGCTAGATGCTGGCGGACCCAGTCTTCTATCAAGCATTTAAACAGTGAAGCATCTGTCATGGCAAAGTTTGATCAGTGTGACGAAATAAAGCTTTGAATTCAGAAACTGAGTTACGGTCCAGCCAGCACAATCTGTCGTAGTTCAGGTGTTTGGGAAACAGGTTTGGGTTCAGGCAACAAAATTGGTGCCAGTTTAGGAAAATTTTTGGTCAAATTTCAATAAAGTGAAGAAGCTGTGTCTCGTGCTTCATTTTCAATATTTAACCAAAACCATCATCTTTCCTGAACCATAAAGAGAAAGTTTAACACAAAGCTGAAAGCAGTGTTTTGTTGCCTCCTCTGGTTGAAAGTTTGAAGCCTGTTTCTCCAGCATCACTGGTGGGCGTGGTCACTGTACCTGTAACCACACCCACCAGTGATGTCACCAGGAGCACACCTGTACATCTCTGCGCCAGAGGGCGTTGTCTTCCACTTTGTGTTCTATCAGAATCAACTGATCAAGCACGTGAACACAGACAAGGAATCTGACTCTGTTGTTTGTTTCTGCCAACTCACACACTAATGGACAAACAGCAGTCGCCCGTCATAAGCTCACTGGTTTTGCTGATGTTGAGCTTCAGGTGGTTGTTGTGGCACCATGTGATGAAGCTCTCAATCAGTCCTCTGCAAAAATATTCTCTAAGTGAAGGCAACATGTTTCTCACTGGAATCATACATGTCAATACAGTGATGACTTCCAAAAAATTACACCTCATCCCTTTTATTAAATACCTTCAAACTCTTGACTGCTTTTAAGTCTGGACATGATGGATGTAAACTGCAGCTTGACTGACTGTTGGAGTCAAACAACCTGGAGACAGTAATTCTGGTTTTTCCTTAAACTGATGCTGTTGACAGCAGGTTGACCTCACAGTCAGACAAACACACCGAAGTGTTACAAACAATCATTTCATCTAAGAGGACAAACTTTTCCTCCCTAAGCTGAGTATGGAAACAAGTTCTTCACCTCTGCTTCACCTCTCCCTCTGGAGTCTGTGTGCTCCCTCTCTCTCTCTCTCTCTCTCTATCAGCTCGTCTTGCAGGTTCAGTCAGTCCGTTTCCACTCAGTCTCTCCCCGGAGCGGACGTCTCATTCATCTCAACACCTCTTCTCTCTGGAATCACTCTTACATCCATCCGTCCCTGCGCTGGGGCTGATGGAGAGAGAAGGAAAAAGAGGAGGAGGAGGAGGTAGAAAAAGAGAGATTACTCTTCCTCCTCCTCTCCCCAGACTCTCGTACTGCTGCAGTGCAGTTACAGTAAGAGCATGGGTGGTTTTGACGTGTATAATGAATTATCAATGGATCGGCTGTGTGCTAATGTGTCATCTACTAATGGGAAGCCGACTCGGCATGTCGGATATAATATTTTTAAATTATTAGTAGAAAAGTGTGTGAGCTGTAATGTGCTCGTGGCTCGCTCTGTTTGCTGATGCAGTGTGACGGCGTGTGTGAGGAATATATATGAAGAATTTATGGGACTTCCGCTTATTCTTACACACTTGGTCGCAGCAGGAATTTTTCTAAATGCAATAATTACTGAGCGCACCTTCATCCTGACCTTTACCTGTGTACCGTGGCATGGTTTACATCCTGAACCTGAATCCTGCACAGATGGCTGCTGCTTCCTCTGAGGTTTCTTTGCCGTGAAGTCAAAATTTACATCGGAATTGATATGTTGAGCGAGTTTTAAAAATACATGAGCTTCTGTGAGAGAATAACCAAATACTTCCTTATCTGTTTACTTTTTTCCCATAATTTAGAAATGAATATGTATTTTACAGTGTCGGGAGAAAAGCCTGAATACTAGAAAGTATATTTACTAATATTCTGGGTTTTGTTTTTTCAACTTAAGGAAACATTTTTATGAACTCATTTCCTAAGTTTAAAAATGTTTATATTGACACAGTGGCAATGTATCACAGTTGTTTTCCTACATTATTTGCTCTTCAGGACAATTTTTATGATCACATATCTTGTCGCTTTCAGCACTTCAAGATCAAGATTAATTGATTGTGTACATTTTCTCAAGTGATGTTCCACCCAAAATTGTATTACATTTTTTATTTGTTTGTTTGTTTGTTTGTTTATTAGAGGTATGACATGCAACAAAGAACCCTGACGGTCTCTTGACATTGCAGTTTCATTCTTTGCACCTTAACAAACAGGACACAAAACATCTTTTGAGTGTCAAACACATCATGACTATAACAGGTACAGCAGGTCCAACATGGACGAAAGCGTGAGTCTACAGAGTCTCATTGACGAGGGCTTATGAAGACTTTCCACTCAGGTTTGATTGAACTTGAACTGTGTGATCATGTGACTCCACTTCCTGTTGCACTGTGGCGTAATGATGTTTCCATGTTACAAAAACTGGGGAATAAGATTGAGGAAAATGTAATCATTACCAATTTGAATATCTCAATATAGTCATAGAAACTTGTCAAGCTACGTCAGGACACAGGTGGAGGTGGGTTGTGTTGTAAAGGTGGTTTGAGAGGCTTCTGAGGACGTTCTAAAACCTGGTCCACAGTGAAAACTTTACTCCAGTATAAACCCTTTGAATTCAAGACAACCACAGTCTTTGTTCTCTGTGAGTGAAGAAAATCTACAAACTGTTCAAACAGCTGCTGAGCGTTTGATCCTCAAAGTGGAGTTCTGTGATAACGTCCGTCCACAGAAACTCTGTGTGAGCCGGGCGGAGCTGGATAGTTCGACTGTCCCTCTCCGGTTTCCACCATCTGCATCAAGGCTACTTCATTTCCTGACTCCTTATTCATGATTTATTTGTGTACCAGTCTCAATCTGTGCTGGCTTTTGATGTCATTTGGGTTCTTTTTCCCAATTCTCTTTTGTCTTTGTCATCTTATTTTCCCCCCGTTCCCTTTTGTGGAGAGAGATGTTGTCGCCCTTGAGCATTCCTATTGAGTTTACATTTCTTTTTATTTGTCTCTCTCCGTGTGTTCATCATCTGGACGTGCAAAAAAACAGAACTAAAATCAGTCGCTCCAACTTTCTGACTCTTCTTGATCTCTGTGTCTCTGCTTACTTTACATCCATCATGGCAAACAAGGCAGAACGAGATGTGTCCTGCAGCCTGTAGACTGGTAGTATTTACTATATGCAGGAGTTCATTTGTGGATCCTGATGCAGTTTACATTTCTTTACATGTCTTCATGATTGTCTGAAACAGTGTGGTGGATAAACTAAGACGCTGTCTCTGATAAATGTTGTGCACATGTTCAGGTTTAGATGATTGCATGATGCATTTTCCACATATGTGCATTGATCAATATTATTGGTTACAAGGGAGAGAACCTAAGGTGACATTTTAGTCAGTATTAAGCTTTTATTATTTGTTATTATTGCCTTCAAGAAAAAAATCTATTTATTTTTTTACACTCTGAGTCTTTTCATGTTGGCCGTCCATCCATTGGTTTATATTTTATTCACCAGCCTCATAGCTCTGATCTGAGCAGTGATGTTAGTTTGCTCAGTATTTGGTGAAAGTATTTTACTACAGTGAACAGGTTGTGTGTGTGAATGTACGTTGGCATTGTGCTTCACTAAACCAATCATATCACCTGCTGCATCTCTTCCTCCATGTGTGTCTGTGTGTCATCAGAAATTTAGGACCAAACTTCCTGCAATGCGACGGCTGCTACGTTTCTTTTAAAACTAATTTTTAATACAGTGAGAATAAAAGAAAGGAAAAGTTGCCAACTCGGCGGCTACAGTTTGTCTTTTCTTTTCCACAGTGCTGCTACTTGTCTTTACTTGCTGATCAGATTTTTTTCTGATAAATTTGATACACACATTAATGATCCTCAGACAATGAAGCCTGATGACTTTAGTGATCCCTGACTTTTTCTCCAGTGCAACCATAAAGTTGATTAAATTGATTGTGATGAAGTTTGGTACAGACATTTATGTTTCCTGTAGGATGAGGTCAAACTTTTCATTTGTCCAATACTCGCAAAACTAATCACATTCCCATCAGCCTCAGCTGCACTTTGTGTCTGTGCAGTTTTCTTTAATAAAGTAATAACAAGTTGATGACATGTCTCTGCTGGTGTATTTTTTTCTATTTGTATTACAGTGCTATGATTCATCAGACATTAATCACACAATCGAAGATGCTTCATGCCATTTCAAGATTACTGTCACACAGCAAGTCTGGGCCTCAACCCGCCGCTCCAACAGCTCCCACAGGTGTTCAGTTGAGTTGAGATCTGGTAATTGTAAAGGTCATAGAAAATCATTCACCTCATTTTCATTCTCATCAAAACATCCAGTGATGAATTTTCATGATTTGACTGAGTCACTTTTTTAGTGAAAGCAGGTCTCATGCCAAATCAGTGCTAGTTGACACCTGTGCTAACATTGACACGTGTGTGTGTTTCCCGTGTCCTCACTGTGACACTGCACCTTCTTGTGTTATAGGAACATAAATAGCACATTCTGTCTGGAGGATTTTGCTGAACGACCCTCAGAGGATCCAGTTGTAACCTGAAGGATCTCACATCAAAGAGAAACCCGATTGGCAAAACGCAGCTTTGATCACATGCTTCCTTCACCCAGATGACGCCAGATGCTGCCTGCATGTGTGTCTCAAGTGTGTATTGACATGACGTGTATACAAGTGTGTGTGTGTGTGTGTGTGTGTGTGTGTGTGTCGTAGCCACACACGCTGCTTTGGGGACACCCATTGTTGCTGCACAGACACAGAAATGAAAACAGATTGAATTCTATATGAATTTAGGGCATTAATCTCATCATGTTTGCATGAAATTTGTTCAGAAAATAAAAATCAGGTTTGCATGCGGCGGCAGGGAGCATGGACTCGGTGGGAGGGGGCACTGCAGAAGACGATATCCTGGGCTGAGATATGGCAGGCAGAACCTCAGCGGCTCAAATGGTCCAAGCCGTGTATGATGTGCTGCCGAGTCCAGCGGATCTCCACATCTGGGGCAAGTGTGACCCTCCAGTGTGTCCTCGCTGCTCCAGAGTGGGTTCACTCGAGCACAGCAGCTGTCCGGTGGCAACACGACCAGATGCAGAAGCCAGTCGCAGAAGTCGTCTCCAAAGCCATGGCCACTGATAAGAAAGTCTGCAACCAGGGGAACATCACTTTTGTCGGGGCAGGGGAGCAGCCGGTCTGCTCACCTCTGCGTCAGACTGGGAGCTGTGAGTCGAAATTCCCAGACCACATCATTGAGGCCTGATGTGGTGCTTTCCTCAGCCTCTACCAAGCAGGCACTACTGATGGAAGTGTTCCCTTGGAGGACCGCATGGAAGAGGCCAATGAGCGGAAGACGTCCAAGAACCAGGAGCTGGTGGACGAATGCCGGAGTAACGGCTGGGAGACTTGCTGTGAGCCCATCGAAGAGGAGGATTTGTTGGCCGCTCATTATGCAAGGTCTACACACTACGTCAACTCCACCGTGGAGGCAGCGGAGAGGCCTCCGGATGGCTTTGGGTCAGGAGGAACGATCCGTGGGCCAACGCTGCTGGGACACAAGCCGAGGTCTGATCAACCCTGACCGGGTCGCCTGAGTGAGGGCGTACGATGTTAAAAGACCCGAAACACCCAATGAACTCAGGAAACATCACTGATGATGAGTCCCAGCGAATCCTTAGATGTATCTTTGAACCGGGCATTCATTTACATTTTAACTCATCATATTTGCATGAAATTTGTTCAGAAAGTAAAAATCAGGTTTAAGACCACAAAGAGGACTTGAAACCTTACATAGCATGGTGGCTCTTCCTGACAGTTATGATCAGAAAAAACTTAGATGAATGCTGAGTAAAGGTGGCGTTTTTTTATGCTTATTATGAAAATAAATTTGGATGTGAGGTGTCAGTAAGGTAAACGTGGGTGTGTGTACATTGAAGTGTCAGGTTTTGGGAAGTAAAAACAGAACGAAAACGTTGAGCAAAGCAAATTTGACAGATGTCTTTGTGCAAAAGAATCCAAATACAGCGCAAACAGATGAGAAACTACATGTAAACTACGACACTGAGAGTCCTGAGTTTCCTCTGTCAGACAGTTAAACAGACAGACACCGTCGACAGGAAAAAGACACGCTCGTCCCTGGGTGGGCTCGAACCACCAACCTTTCGGTTAACAGCCGAACGCGCTAACCGATTGCGCCACAGAGACTGATACAGAACCTGGTGGTCCGAACACACTGATGATGTCAGGATACAATTCCAAGAGGAAGAAGAGGAAACTGGACCTGATGATGACTGAGACAATGCAAGTGCTGTTTTATTTCCACGTACTGACACATTCTGACAACATTAAAACAAGCTCGCTGCGGTTTAGAGCAGATCTTCTGACAGGGGTCATGTGGGAAATCAGAGCGAGGAGCTGCTCAAACTGTAACACTGACAAACAAAGTCTTTGACCTGCCAGAAATCCGAGCGTCCAAAAGCCAGATCGCTGTCTGTTCAGGGAATAAATCATGGAAGACAGCTGATGTGGTGGAAATTTGGCCAGGTCTAATTTGGTCTAAATTTTTTTGGCTGGAGAACGAACAGCACGTGCACACACACACATGCACACACACACACCCACACACTGAAAGCGTGTGTCCTTGTGCGGAGGGAAGTAAGTTGACACACGGTGAGTTAAAGTGCAGAGCAGCAGAAGTGACTCAGATTTAATAAACGTTAAAGTTCAGCCCTGCCCCTGAGCAAGGCACTGACAGGTTACACTTTATCTTGCCCTCCAGTGTGTGTGCGTCGATGTGTCCCTTACAGTGACGTATGTGCACATGTGTCTGTGGTGTGCACAGTTGTGTGAGTGTGTACTTTGATCTTAGCATGTGTGTATGTGTGTACTTTTCTGTGTGCATGTGTCTGCATTTGTCCCTGTGTGTCCCTGTATTTTTTCATTTGTGTCTATCAGTGTGTGTGTGTGTGTGTGTGTGTGTGCGCGTCCAGGCTTTAATAAGCCTCTGTGTGATAAGTGCGGCTCTCAGCAGCCTGGAGGAACAGGCTCCACTGTCGAACTCCAAGTCCAACAACCTTTTGGTGTCTGACTGAAGTGAAATGCCAGATACAGCCTGACACTGTGCTCAGACCTCCAGCCTACAGATACAGACCTGTAGCTGCCTCGCCGGCCTCACACCTCAGCTCTTTAATCTTTCAGGATTGTCAAATGTCAGATCAGACTGTCAGCTCTTGAAGCATCGGGGCGAGCAGACGTACAGTGTGGTTAACACTGAGGGCTGCAGACAGGGAGAGGAAGCAGGATGGGAGGGACCTGTGTGGTGACATTCAGACTTGGTTTCTACCTGGATCTTATTTTGTAGCTAGGCAGCTAGAAAAAGAAATTAAAGTCATTTCTTCCACTAACTAGCTAAGTTTTGGTGACCATTACGATTGGTGATGAAAAGTCCAACACGGCAGAAACATAAAGATACATAAAGATATAAAGATGTACACAGGAAGGTATTTTCATTAGGGTATAATATGTAGGCAATGAATATTACAGCAGAATCAAAAAATTTATCAAGGAGATTTAAACCTGCGACAAGTTCAGCTGCTGCAAAACTGAAAAGAAAAATTTAACATGTACGGGCTGATTGACACTTTGCTGTTTCACTCAACATGTTATTAATCCTGTGCCGTCCTCCAGGCAGGTGTCCGTCCTGTCTGTCCTCAGCACCTGTCAATACTTCCTCCGCAGAGCGTTTGTTATCTCCTCTCCTCCGCCAGTCGATGGCGGGTTAGTTGCTGCTCTGCGCAGGCCAGACGACACAGACATGGGATTAAAAGGCAAAAAGCCTCCGGGCAACTTTAAAAATAGTGTAAACTCTGAATAAATGCACCTGTGGATGTACAGATAACTTTCAGCCTCACAGCAGAGCTGCTTTAGTCGGTATTGGACTATTTAAAGTGAAGAAATGTTTTCTGCACCATTAATTTGCTATGGCCACTTGTGTTTTGCAGCTTCTCTCAAGCTTTGGGTAACAATTTTACTGTTTGTCTTCAGTTTCTCTTTCATACAACAAAAAGACACCGGCTCCACCAAAAGACCCACTTTTGTAAAATAATAGAAAAAAGACGACTCCAATGTTTCTGACTTTGGTATCAAACACTGATACCAGATTCACGTCAGCTGAAGGAAGAGTGAACATCATAGCACATGTCAAACACAACAATACAAGTGATGTGCAGAAACAGAACCTGATGTCAATAAAACCTGTTGCCCCAGTGCATGCTGGGATGCTCTCCAATACACCTACAGTACATCAAGGCCTTCAGAAAAATCCAAGTCTGAAAACTGGCAAAGCTGGCAATGATAACTTCCATATGACATGAATGCAACCTGCTGCCTCCTTTAAAAAGTCTCATAAAACTTCTGCATAATGAACTTCTTTGCTGTTCAGTCCAGTTCAGATGTTTTGCCTTTGTTATGTTCAACTTAGCTGGCCTCATTAACAACAGAGGCTTTCAGAGTATTTGGACATTTTTGAAATGAATATGAGTATTTTGGAGCATAATGAGCCTCAGATGGACAGTGGAAGGTGAATTATGCCGCAGGAGTTGTTCGAGAATTTTTCTATGAATGTTTTGATATGTTTTGACAAATGTTTCTTTTGCTATGAAACCGTCCATATTATCTGCTGTGAATCATTACATCGTTTTAGATTAATCTGTCCAAAGCGACTTATAAGAATAAGTGCAATCGATACTCAGAAGGAGCAGCTATCAGAAACTGGAAATGCAGCCCGACCTGGCTGCAGGGTCAATCCACACCTTTACACTCTGAACATGTTCATCATTCACACATTGGATTGTTGTTTGAATTAGAGGTTTGTTGGACTCAGACCAAACATACCTCTCCTCTCTCTTCACCACTGACACTTTCTCTTTTCTCCTCTCTCTGTCTTTCTGCTCTCTCTGATAAGTCTCCTCACTTTCTCTCTGCTCTTTTATTAACGGCGGCGTCTTTGATCCGTGTGAAGGAGCCTGTAGCTCTCGTGCCTCACAGGTCGCTCTGAGCCTCTGACCACGAAAACACGACAAACCAAACATAAGAAAAAACATTGATTTGTACACAGTGATATTTCCCACCGTCCCGTCCAGCTATCACAGCGTTCTGTTCGTAAACAGAGCAGGAGGATTTGTTCAGAGGAGGAAAAGTGAGGCTCTGCTGCTGCTTTGAGCTGTAAACAAAGTGTAGACTGACCATTATTTCAAAAAAGGAATACAAAAAAATACAGGACAGAATAAAGCAGCAATGCTAAGAACAAGCTGAAGTTTTGAAGTGCAGGATGTTTTAATAGTTTCTTGTCTACTAATAACTTGACAACACATAGTATGACAATGCCGTTTCTACTTTCTTTAACTGAAGTGAATAAAAGATGGACCTGGTGCAAGTAATATTATTTTCTACACAGCAGTGGTTACAGAGGTTTTTCCTTAAACAATCCTTCCAACAGTTTAGTTAAACCCAAGGAAACAAGGTCACGACAGGTGTGTCTGTTTAGTGCTCGCACACCTTTCAGCAACAAGACTGCAGTGATACACATGCAGTCATTTTCTACCACGTTTCAAACTTTCAACCTGAGACGACCTTGATGGCATTTCTGGATCGTTATTACTGGTTATTTGCTCAGACCCGACAAACTTCTTCTGACATTATTCAGACTGAGCTGAAGTCGTCATGACAAGTAAACTCATCTTCATGTGCGATATCAAAAGTTTTAATAAGAATTGTTTCCTGCAGTTTGTTGTGATAAGTCGTTCCTCTTTTCTCCTTTTTATGGGATTTTTTAAAAATATATTTAGCGAAGCCAAAGTTCAGGAACCAGGAGAGTTAGAAGTTGTCTTTGCAGGAAGTGATGAGTCCAAAGTTAAAAACCAAAGCTGTTTGTGAAAACTCTCCAAACTTGAACAAAGCAGATAAATAAAGAATCAAGAAGTTCAAACAGCGCTTCAGTTCTTCTGCCTCAGCAACAGCCTCCGAGTACCACTGCGTAACGGATGATGGCTAAATTCATTAGGGGGCAACCTACTGAGGCTGACGCTCTATAAACATGACAAACCAGATCTGGCTTTGAAGAAGTTCCCTCCTTTTTCAGTGATCAGAGAGCCGGTAAAGAGCGAGAGTCCTGGAGGAGACGCGGGATCTTCGGGGCAGATCGTGTCGGAGGCTGATCGCTCCTGCAGAGGTGTGCACGCTGAGATGCAAAAAAAAAAAAACATCTGGAGTGAAGCAAAGCATGACTTCAAGGGAGGAGGTCAAGTGAGTTGAAGGAGCGAGCAGCCTTTCGGAGCCTCAGATGAAAAGAGAGCTGAAAATCTACGTTTCACGCTTTGTACTCGACAGCGGGGCTCCACTTGTGGGAGTAATTAGCGCCGCGGCTTTTCTTTTGAAGTGAGCTCGAAGAAGTAGTCGAGGAGAAAGCCGCTGCCGCTTGTGAGGGCCACGCAGTGACGGAGATATGAGGAGTGGGAAAGAGTGGAGCTGGAGGTGACGGTTAGCTTTGTGCAATCATGTAATTTGGCACAGTGCAATGAATTAAAAGGGAAAGGTTTTATGGATTCGGAGCAGCAGTTGGAAGGAAAAAACTTCACTGGACTCGTGATGAATTTCACCTTCCAGGAGAGTTGGACCAAAGCAAAACAACACGGCTGATTTACAATAAAACCAATCTCAAAATGAAATATTAGCTCTGTGCTTTTTATTCTAACTCTGGTTGTGATTAAGGCCCTTTTGCATATAGCTCTTCAAAAACAAGTGGTATGAAAGGAATAAAACAAAAAAAAGAGGCCTCAGTTGAGCAAAGTAAAATATCACCCTGCCTGTATTATTATTTCAGTGATGTGTTTATTACATGGCAGGTTAATTAATCACCTTAAAAATGTCGATGTTAAAAGGTGTTTGTTGACCTTCGAGTCGCCTTCAACTCATCACATCAAGAAATTTTGTCTAACTGGGCAGCAACAGGACATGTGATAACTGATCTAATGAGATGGGCAATAGGACAAAATGTCAGATGAAAAGATGGATTAGGTTAAGGCTGACACACAAAGCTCACATCCTGTCATATCTTCATTTTCCATATCTTCATGGATCTTCCTCCGCCTCAGCTCCACCCAGGCTTCTTCTTCTTCTCTGTCCTGATTTGAGTGCTATGTTTCCACTCGGCTGCCAAGACGGTGACAGTCGGCTTTTAAACGTCCCTTCAGTCCACCTCTGGGCTTCAATCTATGAACACATCTTATTATTTTGGAATGGATTTCGTGTTGTGTGTTCTCTGACATTTTTATGTTGGGTATCCACAGGAAACCTTCCCACACCAACACTCACGCTGGCGAGGCGAAAGCCATATTCGGGGCTAAATTGGAGCGAGACTGGGGCGACGTCCAGGTCTGGAGGTGGTCTCTGGTGAGGGAATAGACAGGATATGAGGCTAATTTGCATGTTATGTTCCCAAATACAATTTGTTGGTCTCATCTGTTCATGTTTGTGGAAATAACGGGCAACACAGACGATAATGACGGCTGGAAGATGCCAGCTAATCAGGACACGTGCCTTTTAAGTCCTGCCTGAAAAGCAGAGACGGGAATCATTTGTTTCCTGTAGATTATTGTTCCAGAGCAAACACCAAAACTTCCAACTTCAGTTTGAGAGTGGAAACTACTTTCTACCAAAGACAGAAAACTATGAAAACAGTTCACAGAATCATGTTGGATTTCTCTTAGTGCCAACAAATCATGTAAACACAGTGAAACCAACAATGGACTGATCCACTAACAAGTGTTGTGTGTGCATCCAAAACCTGATACATCTCTCTGTGCCATAGAAATAGATGAGGTTTTTTATGTTGATGACTATTGATTATTTGCAGCAGAGCTCAGTTTACACTGAAATTCAACCTTAACAGTTTAACCTAAATGCAACTAAACTAATCTTTGAGAAACGTCTTCCTGCTGTCCTCGCTCTGTGTAAAGTGACATCAGGACCTTTCCCGGTTCAGCTGCTCGCTGCTGCAGACCAGATTTCCTGCGAGGCCTTGAACGGGTCACATTCAGACTCAAGATGAAAGCAAATGGAAATAAATTACAGCAGCACTTTCAGGCTGATCATATGATGGATCTACAGCCGGTCTGATCTCCAGGCTACAGATACGGCTGAGGAGCCAGTGTGTCTGTGTGTGTGTGTGTGTGTGTGTGTGTGTGTGTGTGTGTGTGATATGCTCGCATTTGTCAGATTTTTGGTTGGTACAACCAGTACCCAGCTAGCGACAGGTGTGTCTGTTTAGTGCTCACACACACACACACACACACACACACACACACTAATTACAGCTCTGGCTCACTGTCTGTTCGGTTTAATCCTCTTCCTGGAAAGTTGCCGTGGACAGAAGCTTCTGGGGTTGTATGTGTGTGTGCGGTGATCATCAACGTCTGCAGGTGTGTATACATGCCTGTGTGTACTTCTGCTGTGTGTGTGTGTGTGTGTCTGTCTGCTGTCCTCAGGATAACTTTTGACACTAAAGGCGATGAGGGTCATGGTCGGGTTATTTATACAGTTTTTCTTTTTAAAGAAGCAGAAAAGTTTACAGTGAATGTTCACATTGACAAACATTGAGCATTAAAAAGTTGCTGCTGCCAGAGGAAACTGTTCACAGTGAAACTGTAGAGAAAACAAAAACAGCTGATTGTGATGGTGAGGATGAAAGAAAACAAAGAACAGACAGAGAAGAGTGATTATTAAAATCCAATTTACACCAAGATTTATTTCTGCAAAATGTTTACTAGCACATTTCTAATGTGTAACATGTCCAACGTGAATCTGATGCTTCTTTTCATCATTACATCACCTTAATGTCTGATGACACAACAGAGGAGATGAACAGAGATGAGAGCTGAGAAACAGAAAATAAAGGGAGAACAAGGGGGAAAGAAACAGGAAAGAAAAGAATACAATAAGAAGAAGGAGGAGGACAGAGGAGATGAGAGACCAGGAGCAAAGCAGGAGGAACAAGAAGTTTTCACTGTTCCTCGAATGACATTAGTCTCCTCTGGAAAACGAGAGAGAGATTTATGAGTGAGAGGAAAAATCTGATAACATAGGAAGGAAGAACATCAAGTCCTTCAGGAAGAACAAAAAGAACTAAATATGTTCTTGACAATTATGGTCCCAGGTCTCTAAAGACTGAAGGTGTGTTTTTAAGGGTTGGCAATAAACTTTAAAATGTGACTGCAAAACAGGAAGTGATTTCAGAGCCACAGAAGAGAGCCAGCGAGGCTTCGTTCTAACAAACACCTGCTCTGTTCATCATCATGAAGCCAGATGTCACCCGAAAGACACTGAAGCTCATTTATGTGCTTTTAATAGTTTCCTTCTTAAGCTCTTATGACATTAAGGCACGGGATTTATTGTTGTATTCTCATATTAGAGGATCAATTCGCTGCTGCTTCATCTTGTTTAGGAGAGAGATTTAATGATAAAATGATAAAAGAACTTTTTTCCAATAAAGATAAAGATTTTCCTCTGTTGGGTCCATTATTTTCCTCTAATTTGATTTAGTGGATGCAACATAAGTGTCTTTTTTTCCCTTTGATTTACACAAGTGGGAATGTCTAGAAAACAACAGAGCATTAAACAAAATGTACGACGGCAGATTTGGAGCAGCGGGACACATCCGAGGGGAGGAATGAAAGGAAGAAGGGAAGAGAGAGACGGAGGAGGGACAGGAAAGGTTAGGAGAGGAAAAAGAGAAGATGAGGATGGAAAAAAGTGAGGGGATGGTTAAAATAAAAGAGGAAACAGAAGAGAGAAAATAAATGATAAAACAGCCGCAGAATACAAAACTGATATGAGACGAGGAGGAAGAACGACAGAAGGGAACAGATGCAGAAGAGAGACATTAATGATCGGTGCAGGTGGGGAAACTAATCCAACAATCAAACTCAAGCAAATCTGGATGTTATACAAGAACGCGGCTACACAACAGACCATATTACAAACCAATACGGTGGGAAATGTCATGGCAACAACAGAAAGGTTTTAAACTCTGATTTGAAAGAAATAAGAGTTGGAGTTTGTTCCAGACATCGTGTGGTGCATAAAAACTGAATGCTGCTTCTCCATGTTTGGTTTGGGGACAGAGAGCAGACGTGATCCCAGACGATCTGAGAGGTCTGGACACTTCAGAACGGAGCAGCAGATCAGAAACACGTTTTGGCCTTAAACCATTCAGTGCTTTATTAACCAACAGAGAAAAAAAATGCAAGTCAGTTCTTTAACACACAGGAGGCCACTGCAAAGATCTGAGACTGGAACAGCAGCTCTCTGCAGCTCATTCATCAATTGTCTTAATGTGGATGTTAAAATTTAGATCCCAGATTTCTGACCTGGTTTGTGTCTTTAATGTTTGTGTGCAAAGCTGAGCACATGAGAGACGTCGAAGTGCTGCAGAGAATCAGGTTGATCCAGGTTGTGTGTTTTTCTTTCTTTGTTCTCCATGAGGACGAATAAGGAAGCTGAGGGCGTCAGCAGAAGCGTCGGGCTGAGGAGGCCGCGGGGAAGCTGGGTCTGCTACAGGAGGCAGGAGAGGAGGACGAGGACGAAGGCAGCAGGATGGATTAGGGAGAGGATTTGGTGTGTGTGTGTGTGTGTGAGGACATGTATATTGTGGGGACATAAGTATGTTTACACAGTTGCATTGTGGGAACTTGCAGAGCTCACAAAGTGCCAGTCCCCACATTGTAAATCAATAAATTTTAGGGTGAAGACTGAGGTGAATAAATCTAATTTGAAGGTTAGATTTAGGTTTCAAGCCTCCAAGAAATGAATGTGAGTCTATGTAAGGTGAAAGTGATGGAAACTCGACTGTGTTAAGTAAAAGGTGGTAAAATTGACCTTGCTGTCTTAACATCCAAACATTGTGCATCTTCTTCCTTTGATTTCCAGCTATTTGCTCACGAGACGCAAATGATGGAAGGTGATTTGCTGTTAAAGATGCTTTTTCTGTTTCTTTATTTCTGCTGATAGAAAACATTTCAAAATTATCAAAGTAAAGCTTCGTCTTCTCCACCACGTCCTCCACGTCCTCCTCTCCTTTATGTCCCGGACAGTGATGTAATTGGAGCATCAAAGTCAAAAATAATAAAGCTTGAGCTCAAGATGTTGACTAAAGAATAATTTATGCTCCATCACACAAATCATACGCTACAGAGCTGCATATTTCTCCATATTTACCTCAGTGACAATAAGTAGAAATGATGAAGTAAAGTGATGGAAAGTGAACAGATTGAACCACAAAGTCAGTTCTGGATAGAATCTTGTCACTTACTGAAAACCAGATGAAAAAAATAGTAGTAAATGGACGTAGCTCACCTGGTGGAGCGCAGACACTGAAAAGGGGAGGATGGAGGATTGTTCAGTTTATAAATATGCATATACATAACACACAATTAATTTCTTTTTTCAAACATATTTCAGTCTTGGAGCGCAGCGTGTCGCACTTCACAATGAAAGCTGCCTTCTTTTATATCCTCCGACGACTGTTGATGTCAGAAAGTTGTGTCGGACCAGAAATCCCTCGACCAGCTATGGTGAGCGACAGAAGATAATTCTCCCATTTTGCTTAAAGGATTTTATTTATGTAACATTTATTGACCTCGATGTTTTGTTTCTCTTCTTGTTCCTGAACAGGAAGCAGCTCCAACAACATCCCAAAATCAGGTCTTTTCTAAATTCATTCACACGATGCAGAAACTGTCTCCATCAAAACCAAATCAGAGCAGCATTATTTTGATGATTTATGTGAACAGACGGCTTCTTTAAAGTGAAAGCTTCTGGTTTACTTGACACAGTGATGCATTAATGGGTGATGTAAGAAGACTGTAACAGCATCATCTGCTTCTGAAAATTAAAGTCAGACTTTGAGAACATTAACTGAACGGATGTACGACAACAAGCTGTTTCCAGCCTGGACCTCCACGACTGAACACGCTGGGACTTCTGGGAGATTTATGACACAAACAGCCTCAAAGCCTTGAGAGGCTGCTGTCATCTTGTTATGTGCATCCAGTTTCTTTGTTGATCCGGTCCAGTGTGTCATGAAACCAATGTATTTTACATGAGCGTGGAAATGGGCCGAGGCAAAGGGAGCGTTTAGTCTGCAGCCTCGGGGGAAATTCTGAAACGCTCCTCTGCCCTACATTTATATTCTACTGTGGAAGTCCGGCCGGCGATGAGACTGGACACAAACTTCTCACACACACACACACACACACACACACACTCAGGAGTACAATCAGTGTGTCTGCATTTCATTACCACTTTATTTGAAAGCATGTGAGTGTGACTGATATGACACCTGTTATGAACATGAAGGAGTTTTTATGAATGTTTATAACTGTTGTCATTAAGTGTCATTTAGCTGATCCTGTTTTAGATCTTTTTGTTGGGACAGCTTGACAACATAACCATATGTTAAGCCATAGCAGACCTGCTTATGAAACTTAAAGAAACTATTTAAAGTGTTAACATTATATTAAACTGTCATGTGGCTGGTTTGACTTTGGCTAATACTATAATTGTGTATAATTGTGTCATGAATATGTTCTACCACAGTGGTACAATCTGGACTAGTCATTAAAATGTCATTGGCTGGTATTACGCTGTCAAATGATTTTAAAATAAAAGTCATGAATAATTGACCTTTGACCTCAGCTACAGCGGCACAATTGTTCACTCCTGGTCGGCTAACAGAATCACTGGCTGCACGGCAGGAGGAGCGTAAATCACATTCAACACTATTGGCTCCTGTAAACACCAATCAATATCCACGTCCCTTCCCAGCTTCCTGTTTTACAGAAGACATGTGAATATGAAGAATCAAATACTCTAGTAGCTGTTTCACGGGGAAGTTCCCATGTTAATGGTGTTAATGGTTAACTGTGGCTCATTGGTATGTTTGCAATAGTTTCTGACACAGAGATCCATGTCACAGAGGAATTAAAGGCTTTGGATACACAAACAATGCTTGTTGCTTTAGGTTCAGTCATGTGATTTGTTGACAGTAAGAAAAAAATGAGCCTCCCAAGCAGCCAATCAATGGACAGATGCTGCAGCATGAAGTGACTTCCTGCAGCTGATCTCTGCATCCTGATGCTCCACAGGGCAGAAAACAATTATGCAAAGGGTCAAAAAGTGCCTCATTATCCTGAAGATACCATCACTGATAATGATGTCGTAACTGACAAATGGCTTCAATTTACTTATGTTTTCATTTTGAGCTCTTTTAAAGAGAAATCTGTGTTATTGTCCAAAGCAATGATTTACTTTAACTTAATTTCCTGCTGCTCCATCAGACTCAGCTCTCCCTGCAAAACTGAGCCGTTCACGTATGAAGCTCTGAAGTGAAGAAACTGACGATGTTCTGATCAACAGGACGTCAGAAAACAAAAGAAATAAAGCTGAGACTTCGCCGGGTCCCTCAGCGCCGTCTCACTGATGCACCATATAATTACACGGCGTCTTGTACATCATTGAATTCTTGAGTAAAGTGTTTGAGTCCCAGAGCATCAAGCCACGATAATCTTAATTAACCTTGAGATTGGGGAGGTTGTGTTTAACAAGAAGCAGGGACAATTTCAATGAACAATGTAATTAGATTTAATTACGTCTCTCCTGCAGGGTTGTCCCCGTTGAACATTTCGCTTGGTCTCCTTCTAACTCCCTCTCCTGCTGTGTTTCTTTGTCCAAGTTTCCTTCCCTCTTTATTTCAGACTCTTCTTTATTTTTGATGTCGTGTTGTCAAACCTTTAAACCTTCATGATCTCCTTAAAATACCATAGGCACCAGTTTCAAGGTTAATTTAATTGGACCCTCTAAAAGAGCAACTGGCCATGAGAAATTGTTATTTTCCAATAGTTTGATTATGCTTCTATCCCACATTTTCCACGTTTCCATTGATTAAACCTCACAGGGAATGAATGTTTCCACATCCTCGTGCAACTTCGGAGGCTTGACTGCTCAATTATTTCTGATGCTGCTGAATGAAGGACCAAAAAGAGCAAAGAGCTGATTATAGGATGAACCTGCAGGACATGTATCCTAATAATCTGTGAGTCTGATCCGTATTTTTATGTTGAATTATTCAGTTAAATTTTCTGTATGAGCGCTGATGCAACTCAGAAAGCTCTGATAGCTCTCGTGGTTAAAACACAGTCTTTTACATTTAAAGACACATTTATACACAATGTGTTAAAGAAACTTAATCTGCTCATGAACTTCACTGATTTTTTTTTCCAAAAGAAATTCAATAAATGTTTGAGAGAAACTGACAAATTTAATGATTTCAATGTTGGTCACTTTGGTTTATTTTCCTAGTTCCTGATTTCTTTCAATCGTGCCTTGTGCTCGGTGTAAATATTGCATTAATAAAAAATATTCATCCTCTGCATTTTCAAATATCTACAGTTTAAAGATGAACATCATTATGCTCTGAACAGCTGCACCCACCTGCTGAAGACGACAACCCAACAGACTGAAGCTCGTTAGACTCGAGGTGTTTGGCCTCCGATGATGTGGATCAACATCGTCATATCATCATGTACAGGCAGACAGCTGACTGACATGCATTCATCTCTGGAGGCTCACTGAGCTTTTCTTCTTCGTACAGTATGTGATTTAATTGGTCATCTCTCTTCTTACTTTGTCTCTCCTTCGCTTGATCAATCTCTCTGTGAATTCTTTTCCGTTCCCTGCGTCACATTATTTCTGTTCTTCCCTAATTAAATCGCTGCCCTAAGGATTAATGAGGCCAAATGGAATTTCAAAGGTAAATTCTATCATCTGCACCATCCGACGGCGTCTAATGTCGAACTGGTCAGCGCCCACGATCCAACCTGGATTGCACCAAAACCCATTTCTGTGGTACGACTTGTTAGCACGGCTCTATCACTGGACAACATGTGATTCCCTCTGATTGACACAGCTCGACTGGATATCGCAGGTGAGCTGGATAATTGGTGTCTTCTGTCTTGGCCAGGTTATTGAATTATTTTGCCCAACATGGGGTATTATATTAGATGTTGAAGCTACCCGTCCTTCTTTTTCATTTTATATTCAAATCCTCTCGTGTCCTGTTCCTGCTCCGACTCTCTGTCAGGCTACTTGCGGTTCCAGCATTTGACACGAGGAGCAGAGAGGACGCCCCGACCCTGTAAGAGATGTGATTGGGCCAGCCAAGTGTCATTACAGAAAATGAACCAATGGGCTGCATCCCTGTTTTATAGGTGATAGAAAATGATATCAGCTCCAGGGTTCGTCAGCCCTCCTGGAATATTGCCAGCATTGTCAGATTACCAGTCCATCGCTGCCAATGTTTGGAGTGTTTATAACTATAATGTGTCTTCACTGTGCATGTTAGTCAGTCCGTCGTGTCGGTCTTATATAAATGAGTGTAAGATTCAGTTTTTCAGGAATTGTCAACAGATCAAAGTTTTACATTTGAGCATTATGGACATTTTTTTATGGATTTTTGTTGTTTTATATTTTCTTATTGACATGCAGTGTCTTAACTCTTACAGTAAGAAATATGAGACAATGAGCCACGATTGCAAGTGTCAATTTTCCATGCAAACCTAAAAACATATGACCATGACACTAAAACCAGAGTACACACACACCGTGAACTGTGTGTACTGTTACTCTCGTATATCAAGTAGAAACATAAAAAATCCCACATGGTCTTTATAAACGAGGTGCCGAGGTTCATGTAGCCTGGCGTCACATATTATGTGCATATGATTACGGCTAACATGACAGCTCATTCACGAAGGTGTCAGTCTGACGGGCTCTCTGGGGCCCCCGCTGCTTATCTGTAGCTCTCCGGCTGTCAGACGAGGCCTGATGGGCCCCTGGGGACCAGCGGCTGTAAACCAGTCACAGCTTGTTCGGACAAAGTCCAGAAGCCTCACACACCAAAGCAAACCTGAAACAGCTCAGACTCAGGAGTGAAAACAGGCTCGCAGCGCAGCCACTGGTGTGAAAATTCACGATGGTCTTTGGTGCATTGTTGGAAAGTGTCTCCATTTCATTTTCTGGTTCATCGCCTATGTTTACTGAGTTAATGAATGTTGTGACTCTTTCAGATGAACAGTTCAGTGGTGCAGCTTCCTGGGTTTGTCAGAGGGCGTCTGCACCCCGATGACCAATCAAACAGCTCCCGAATCCTCAAATGTCCTCGGGCGCCTCTGTTGCTCTTTCACCAAAGCCCTCGTTCCTGTTGTTGTGCCGAGTTTTTGTCACTGCTGTTGTCAGTTTCCTCAGGTTACACTTAGCAGCAGGTTCCTGTTGCCTTCAGCCTGCGAGAAAAACCTAACTAACCTGCCAGGTCCTCTAACGTTTATCACTGTCTTGAGACCAGAAGCGGTGCTTTATTGCAACTTGGAGTTTTTGGAGTCTGGACTTTATTGATGGAAACAGAAAGAGTCAAACTTTGCTGCAGGAAAAGTTATTTTGCTGCATTAAACACATTTCTTTTATTAATTTTGATCAACTCTCTGTAATCAAACCATTCGTCCACTCCTCTCTCAACAGTCCACTCAAGCCTTCATGAATCTCTCCATCAATCCATCCATCCCTCTTTCGCTTTTCCATTTTTTTCAATCTTCTCTAAAACTACCATCTGCCATCTGCCCGTTCATCCATCACGCTGACAGTCTCTGGAGTAATCGTGTATCTATCCTCACCTTTCTAACCCTCTAATTATCCACACAGTCCAGGCCCGAAGCAACAGAGTTGTTTGTTAGCAAGACGGACAGAATCCGACTGAATGGAAGATGGTGCTTCCTGATTTAATATACGCGATGAAATCACTGATGAGTTTGACGGGTCGAGAAACACGAGCAGTCAGACAAAAAGCCTGAAGCCAAAAAACTTGGATGGAAGAGCAAATGAATTCTAACAGAATACGACCTAAAATGAAGACTGGGATGTGGCTGAAAGCTACTAAAGCTACGAAGTTGACCTTTGAATGTAGATTTCTCTCTCACACAGTTTTCCTGTACAATGAGGGATTATTATCGACATTTCAGGTGCATTAATTCTCAGTTTGCCTTCCGAATAAAGTGGTTTAGATCATTGAGATACTGTTGGTTTGTTTACAATCTATCACATCATCTCACTGCTCATAAACTAATGAGACGAGTGAGTGCAAGTTTAAATTTCCGAAGTCCTGCCAATAGTCACTATAGAGGCTTCTGGTGTCACTGGATCATTCGGGTTAATTTTTGTGGGAACATGAACGTCACTTTCAAACATAAAGTCGATGCATCCTTTAAACTGTGGAAACAAGATCTGCACGTTGTGTCGATCTCACAGAGATCCTCATCAGGCAAACAGTTAATGACACCACAACTGGAAAGCAACACACACACACACACACATTCAGGCCTCCTTGTTGCTCACAGGCAATTTCAATCTGCATTACAGAATAACCTTTTATCAATACTGAACCAATCAGGATGATGATGATTAACATCCTGTTTGACTTTAACTAAAACCTGTTCAGGCTGCAGCCGTCTTCAGAGGACAAAACTACTTTCTATCAGTCAGACACAAAAATACAAAGCAGCAAACATTTTATAGAAAAATAGCTACCTATAGTTAATTATTAAGTTACTGATTATTATACAACACCTACGATTTCTCTTTACACCCACGACACCATCTGTTCCTCCGCTTGCAGATGTCTTTTTATCAGAACAAGGAACGGTCTTATTTCATCTGCTCTGTGCAAATTTTATGGAAATCAGGCCAGTAGTTTATTGTCCAAGGCTGAAGAGTTGATCCTCAAGGGATCATGATCCTGGACACCAAATGTATATTTTTCTACTTTCCAGCACCGAACTGTTGGACAGACGTACAAGACAAAAGGACCAAAGTTGTTAACTAATCTGGCAACCTGCAAATTCCAGCGCAGACACAAGGTGATCGATCCAAATTAAAGGTGCTCTTTGAAGCGTTTTAAAATCAATAGTGCAAGAAGTGAATGTACATGTTTCTCTTCTTCTGGCAGGAAGGATGGAAAGGAAGTGCAGAGCTGGTAAAAAAATATGAGCTCTAATTTGGAGAAACACGAGGCATAAACACCTTTTCTGGGACAGAGGTGACGGCTCATCTCTGTCCTGAACTCGTTTGCTGAACTTAATTACACCAAACACTAATTAGACGGTTACACATTTGCAGTTAAAAATGATCCACACAGCACCTTTAAATGATTTTACATTCTCTCATTTATCTTGTGTGGCACCGTCAGGCTCTGTGAATCCCCTCTGAGCTTATCTGCACGTTTCCACCTGAAGCAGCCCAATTTGGAAAAAGATGAAATTACTTGTTTGACATGAACATTTTTTGAAGTGTGGGACTCGACGGTCTGATAGCTCCATTCTCTCCTGGAGGATTAGCTCCGCCACTGGGACTGCACGGCTAATTTGACAGATAAAAAGGTGGCGATGTTAACATGCAAATGTAACACAAAGGCAGTCCCGCTGGTCGACGGGGCCGTGGGTCTGACGTCTGTGTGTGTGTGTGTGTGTGTGTGTGTGTGTGTGTGTGTGTGTGTGTGTGTGTGCAGGAGCAGCATGTGACTGACAGGCCGTCCTGCTGCACCTGAACTCATTCTTACATCATCTGACATGATAGCACACTGAACCTAATTGGTCTCCATGTTAACAAGCTGCACATGATTCAACCAGGAGATCAATGACTGTAAAATCAGTGACTTTTGCATCTTTGTTATCATAGTTACCAAGTGAAGTAAAGAGACGGTGAGGAAACCTGTGAATACCTGCAAACTGTAATGTTAGGCTGCTTTCACGTTTGCCAAATGCAGTAAACATGACGTGTGGCTTTGGAGGCTTTGGATTGTTCACATGAGTAACAGAAGGTCACGTAACAAGTGATGCACATGCACAGATTTTCAGTGAGCTGTGAGTGTGAAAAAAGTACAAACACAATAAATTTAATGCCATAAAATCTGAAAAAAAAGATGAGATGGATTCATAAAACTATAGGATAATAAATTAGTTGCATTGTCCCTCAGGAAGACACAAAATATCTCCAGTAAGTGGCTCAGCAGAGGTTCCACTTCCTGTTCAACCTGCTGAAATCGGTCCGTCCTCACCTCCTCCATCACCATCTGCTTCACTGCTGGACGAGAGCAGACTGCAGCGTTTGATTTCTGCTCCGCTGAGAAGATGACTGGCTGCGACCTGCCGTCCCTCCAGGACCCTGAGGTGGACAGGAGAGATTATGGCCGACCCCTCTCACCCCTGTCAGTTTCTTCCTGACTGTATAACCGGCCTCATCAACAAAGCCCAGGACCCCACTGACACAGACTCTTGTCCCCCCACACAGATGCTACACGTTACATTAACATGAAGTCTTTAGAATAACAAATCTTTGGGTTATTATTGATGCACATATTCTTTATACACTGAATATCTGCACATGGTCAATATATTCACATTCTAGCCCCTTTGTTTTAACACTGTGCAGCTATGTTTAATATAACTTATGCACCAGAATAACAAGGCAAATCTCTCAAGTCTCCATAGGAAGTAATTAATTTACTACACATATAGAGTCCATTAGAGAAAGGAAGGAGTTGGCCCAACAGCAAATTCATATAAAATGCAGTATTGCCAACACAATGGGCTCAGACTGCTGCTGTAATGGTCACCTTTCAACAGCTCATGTCAAATGCAACTGCATTGGAAAAATGCCAATAGTTGTTCAACAGAAACCAATAGAATAATCACCTGAAAAACACACACACACACACACACCTGTCAGTCACATTCCTCCTGACAAACACAGGGATCCAAACACACAGTGGTAATTCTCATGATACTACAGTCCAGTGTGACGTCTGCTTGATTAGCATAGCATGTAAACACATCCGTCAAAGTGTCGGCAGGACGAGGCCTCGAACGCCCCGGAGGCTCAAGTACCCTGAGAACAGGGGGGAGAGAGAGACAAACTTAATGTGTTCCACCATAAAAACATGTTAAATGTGTGTGTGTGTTTTCAGTTTTCAATATTTAATATGTCCTCCAGGTCATGGTGTCCCTGATGTTTCCACTGAGATCCCAGTTCATCAATATGTCACAATAATGTCTCAACAACAACAACACGCAGTAAATATTTCCCTCATGTTACACTGGAAAGACATAAAAACAGCATCTGGTCTTATTATATATGTTTTTATTGTACACACACACACACACACACAGAGAGAGACTGATTTTTAATATTCCCTCTTTGTGCAAGAAAACTGTAAAGCCGACAATGAAAAATATGGTTTTGGCTTGTGCTCTCACAAACACACACCAGCGCAAAATACACACTAAAACATAGACAAACACACACACATAGATACACACACACCTGCTTGTCAGAAACCCACACAGACACATGTGCGAGTGTTGTGTTAAGATGGTCAGGGGATGAAGGGAGTCACAATAAAAGGAAAAAAAAACTTTTATATATTAAATTAAACAAAAGCCACAACACAACACAAAGGAAGGTTCAATTCAAAACTGACACATCTGACAACACAAATATCACCTAAGTCCTTCCCAGCACATATTCTCCACCTGCTAACAACACTCAGCCCAAACTGGCTCAGCTCGGCTCTCAACAGGTCTTTTAACGTCCAGGGAGATGATTGAAAACAGCTGCGATCAATCACTCGCCTCAGGTGCGAGGTGGGGGAGGGAGGCACCTGAAGAGACACGGGAGAGCATGGAAACACCAGACAGCACTACGGCAGGTAACAATGAGGTTAATATAAGTTTTAATATATTATTTGATAGTATTGCTGTGGCGTTTGAGGAGCGTCCTGTCAACGGAAAAGTTCTACATTTGATTCTTACGTCTCTAAGTACAGAATTAAAGCCAGCAGCCTCTTTTCTTTCACACAGACTGAAAGAAAATAATCATCCAGCCTGAGATCTGTGAAGATTCTCAGTCATCCAGGTCGTGGTTTTCCAATGATGGTTGAATCTATTGCTGAATTTGAACCTCATCCAAGGAGCATCTTGAGTTATGAGAGGTGAAACATCTTCAAGTATCTACAAGCAGGTGCAGTTGTTCTTGATTCGATCCCACTTATATAGATAGATTCAGTCTGTCCAGGCTGCCAGCACCTCGGAACTTCACTAATTAACACTTTATGTCTCATTTGTTTAATGCACACACAAACAATGTTTTTAAAAAAAAGCCATTTTACATGGAGTTGCATCCATCAAACATACAGGTTTCGACTTGTGCTGAGAAAAAGTCAGAGAATCAGGGCTTGTGCAGCTACAACATAGTGCTGATAGTGAGCTTTACTTTGGCACAGTACACAAGTCTGCTCCGCTGGTTCATGTTTCCATCTCGGTCCAGAACAGTTAACTGGGTAATGTACAGAAACAGCGTGGATCGGTGTCGGCTTGTGTTTCCTGGAAGCACGACAGCAGCCGCAGTTCGTGAACCAAACTGGAAAATGTATCAGCAGTTAAGATTTTGTCTTTTATTTTATTGCCACTTCATTTCTCTTTGGTCACTCTTATCTTTTTTTTCAATGAATCAAATACATATCCTTTTCCGACCCAGAGCCACGAGGTAAATAAAACGTGTATTTTGTCGTACTACAGTGGTATTTGATTAAAGGGGATCTTTCTCCGTGGTCTGATTACTCTGATTGAAATAATCAAGTGCAGGCCTTGATGTGACGGCTTCGACAGCCGCGGCTCTTTGATATACAAGCGTTTTGATATGAACTCTGGCGGCAGCTTGAATAGTACGAGTGAGCAAATGTTTCTGTCCTCATCGAGCCGCCGAGCCGCTTCTCATTCAGCCATTAGAGGCTAAAGTAGTTTGTCTGATTAGTCGAGTGTTTACCAGCCGGGCCTGATTCCTGACAGTATCCATCCACGTATCCATTTTAATTAACACTTCATCACAATTAGCTTTGTGATCAGCACTGCAGTGGGTTGGGGTGAACACACACACACACACACACACACACACACACACACACACACACACACACACACACTTGCCTGTCCAGAGCCCACAGAGGCAGCATGTTAGAATATTTTCCATCGAGGTGCCCGCAGCAAAACATGAAAACATAATGGAGGTCAGCCGACCTTTCTACACTCCACAAAAACCAACGTGAAGCCTCGGCGCTGCACAGTGAAGGAGAAGAGAAAGAGTAATTTTGCACCCGGTTTGAACGTCTCTGCGCCTGCTGAGCAGTTTTGAAAAATGTGAGACAAGCAGAGGACGGCAGAGGTTTGGGGTCAGAGCGGAGCGAGAGGACAAAGAGACTCAAATCTGTGGACTGCGTTTGCTTTGACAATACAAACCACAGCTCTGTTCACTAAACGGTCGGAAACTGGAACATCTGAACATCCAGCACAGAGGTTTTCTTCTGGATGTGACCTGTGTCTCAATGCTGCCGAGCAAATGTGCATCTGCTTTGAAACTGTCTCTATGAATTGATTCATTAATTCATTAGATAATTTTTAAAATGGTTGTTCGGTAGGGAACTTGATGCTTTTGTATTTATCATGACAAACTTGGGAAACAGGTTGAAATTATTTTCTGTCGTGCAGCCGGCAGAATATTTTTCCTCCCAGATGGTTGGAGGAGTTTTTGAGGATTCTGGAAACACCTTCAGAACAGCAGTAAATAATGTTAAGCATCCTTCTGGGTTTTCCAAAGATCACCAGGTAATTATTTTTCACAGAATCGGATGCTTAGCCCTGCGACTCGAATACTTGAGGGGATTGATGCCTCAATCTGGCAATAGAGCAGTTTTTAGTACTTAGATATGACAAAATGTTCTGCAACACACAACTCTGATGGTGCCTACATGTATGTTGATCAGTTTCTATATTAACGCGCACACGCTGGTATTGATGCAGCTTATCTGACAAAGGGCAAATTAAAAACCAAAAAGAATGACTAAAACTGGCGTTACTGGCACACACTGTTTACAATCTTGTTTCCACTTTTCTCAAATGTATAATATTTTCAATCATTTGTTTGGCCTGTGTGTAACAATACATCAAACCACAATTGCTTAAATTTGCGAGAGCCTCGTATCGGCCCAATCGTAATCTTTACCACAAGAAAACAGAGCACTACAATTAGACTCCATTCAGACCGAGGGCTCGTTAGCACCGAGCATTCAGGCTGTGATGAGCTGACACTGATACAGTTGGATTGACTGCTTAGAGAGGAAACAGGCTGATTGAGCTGATGTGTTTCAATTTTCCAGTGAGCATTGTTATTTCAGACTAACAGCTTAAATACATTAAAGTACCAACATGACAACAGAAGTGAAAGCACCAACCAAGCTCGCTCATTTGATGCCTGACAAAACACAGCTGAGTGGTTTTATTCGCTTTATTTTGTTTCTAGTGAGGTAAGTTTCCTTTAAAGCCTGTGTTGTTGAAGGTCACGGTGTTTATCGTGGGGTTTAATGTCAGATGTCAGTAAATACAGGTCAGGTTTGATTTTTGCTTCTTAAGGAGGTATTGTCTTCTTAAGGCGCACAGCTGTATCAGAGATCATTTCCTGGATGTCACAGAACCACCTGGCAAGATATAAAGATAAGACCATTTCAAGTACTTAAATTAAATAAAGAGTTGATTTGTGCATTAATAGTAAATTGCTTGCCAATAGTTTTGGCTGTACATTGTTTACGTAATTTATTAAGCAACAGTGGCAAAAAAAAATTTCTGGTTCTCAAATGTGAGGATTCTCTGCTTTTCTCTGCTCGACACAATTGTAAATTAAGTATCTTTGGCGTTCGGATTGATGGTACCTGGACTAAAGAGTCAGGTTGAAGACGTCACCTCAGGCTCACAGACGCTGTCATCTGCTCTATTCTAACATTTTATTTATGAATTAACAGCTAGTTTATCTGAAGAAAAAGCCATGTCATGTCCAGGACAATATTGGATTTACAGAATTTGTGCAACAAAGTGATTTATCAATTCACTTAGCATAAAATCTACTTTCATGACATATATCACAATATAAATTTAGATTTAGAGCGACAAATAACTGTATTGATTCAACCCACCTCTGCCAGGTCACCATCAGATTCCACTTCACCAGCGAAGAGCGACGAGAGTCTGCAGAGGATCTCAAACCAAGATAGATTTGATGTGGACGAGCCTTCACTTTCACAATTGTTGCCAGATGTGTTTACATGCAGCGATTCAGGCCTGAAGTAATTTGAAATGCTAAGGGGAGTCACACACACACACACACACACACACACAAACACAGCAACATTGATGAAAGGGAGAGTGGTGGCAATACATCTTACACACACACATACAGGAACTCTATTACACTGTCTGCCTGCAATTAGAGTCAAGGTGATGAAGTGCACACACACACACACACACACACACACACAGTCAAATACTCACACACACAGTGATCAGTCTATTTGTCAGTGAGTTAGTTAACCTCATTTGCTTTGCTGAGAAGAACCCTCCACGGTCCCTTCTCAATCAGCAAGTATTGATCGACTTTTGTGTGTGTGTGTGTGTGTGTGCATACATGACATTTCTATAGTCGTGTTTGTGTGTGCTGTCTGTGCATCTGAATGACAGTGTGTGTGTGTGTGTGTGTGTAACCTGGTCTTATGTGCAGAAGTAACGCAATTTTACACTTTCAAAGGCAACAAAGCTGCTTGGTTATGTTCAGGAAAAAATTGTGGTTCGAGTTAAAATGCGTATATCAAACAAACACCTGTCTCCTGGGTGAATGTCCATCCAACCTTCATCCTCCACCCAATGTGGAATTTCTCATTTTTCATCCTACATCACCTGTGTGGTATTTGATGCATCTGCTCTAAACAGACGTTAGTGAGAAGAGTTGACATGTCACCTACTCGCAAAATTAGACTTTGGCGTATGCACTGCACATAATTCAAAAGTGTAAAGTTGTTTTATTTGTACACAGATTGAAGAGACTGGGCTGTGTGTGTGTGTATGTGTGTGTGTGTTGCACAGATGAATTCCTCCAAATAACATCCATATTTTTAGTCTTTACAGTTAGTTACGGTTCTCATAGTTTTGGTTTTACAGCTCATCTGCTGTGACGAACCCACTGTACACCACCTGCCCAAACCAGAAATAAACCACAAACTTTCCCCTTTCAGTAAATCTGCAGATACAACATCGTGCACAGTGAAGGTCAAACATCAGAGCGAAGAAACAGGAGAAAAACACATTTTTGGTGGAGCGAGCGTTCGGTTCTTTATTCCATTAGTTCTTGACCTGAATCGAGACTGTGACTGCATTGGCACTTTTTTTTTTTTATCATCAGTCACTACAAGAAGCCAGGTTAAGGTGAGAAATCGTCATGGCAACAAACAGTTCTCCATGTCACTTTCATTATCGTGCCAGTTGTCAGTTTGCCACCTGCTAATTCTTGACTCTCACACCTGTTTCCAATCCCCTGATCAGCTCCTCAGCTTCCAGACAGTCCACCCTGAGTTCCTGCCTGTTTGTTATGACCAGCTTCTTTTTGGATTATTTGCCTGTCTGCTTGTCTCCTTTCATTTTGTCGGCCTGTTTGGACAGACTACCTGTTGATGCCCTGCAACATGTCGTCTTGACAGAAATCAGATTTAGGCTGGAAATCATTTAAATGCTACAATAAACTGGTTCCTGTAAAAACCTGCAGCTGCTTCGTTATCAGATATCTCCACAAACCAAAACCACATTTGTGAATAAAGGCTGCAAATTTTAAACCTTATTAGTGATTTATGATGCTGCAGGGATTTTGATTAGGGATTTTAATCACCCTCTCTCTCTGCCGTCCTGTTCTCTTTTAAACACGTCCTATGAGGTGTTTCAATGATTCGTTTTATACAAACTTTGAGGAGAGTTTTGTTGGAAAAGTTGCTTCCCCGTCTCGGACAATCGGACCATAAATTGATATCTCTCACATCCAGATATCCAGCATTCAGCCAGTTACGTCCAAAACTGTCCATGATTTGACAGTGCTTTGAGTCAAGCTATTGTTATTAAGGTTGATGAAAAATATCGCCTTAAACTTGTCAAACTCTGCACCTCAGCCCATCTGAACCTCACAAAAAAAAAAAACTACATCAGAGGAAGCGCAGATGTGATTTAATTGGCTGTGACTCTAAGTCAGTGTGGATTGTACACAAATGAAAGTGCATCAGTTTTGTGCGTCAGATAACTGATACAGTGTCTCCAAAATAGATCGTCCTTTAACACAGAAGTCAAGAGGGAACTGAGCCCGTTATTCAGTCAGTGTTTAGATCCTGACGCCGCTCATTGATTCACGCAGTTTTAGTGACTGTGTGTTCAGCTTTAAAGTTCTGAGCAGGGCTGTGTGTGTGTGTGTGTGTGTGTGTGTGTGTGTGTGTGTTTACTGTCATTACTACCGATTCTAATTGCTGGCAGTGAGAATAATGAAGTAGTTTGCCTGTGTGTAGTGTGTGTGTGTGTGTGTGTGAACCCTCTATCATTTTGCTGTCGTTAGCACTGCTGCTAATTGCCAGTACGCAGGATAATTAAGTACCTCTGGTGTGTTTGTGTGTGTGTGTGTGTGTGTGTGCGTGTGTGTATGTGTGGGTGTACATTCCTGAATCCATTCTTGTGCCGCATTTGGGTAAAAATGTGTGTCCACGGTTGAGTGTGTGTGTGTACCATCACTCACTGTCCTGTCATTAGTGCTTGTGCTAATTGCTAGCAGACAGTGTAATGGAGTGGTCCCTCAGGACCACTCAACAACCTCAACCTCAGACAGTACAGCCAACACACACCGCCTGTGTGTGTGTGTGTGTGTGTGTGTGTCCTGATGGGAGGATTAATGAAGGAAGCAGGTGAATGATGTTTGTGTGTTACTGTGTGTGACAGAGACACACTTGTTAATGTGTGGATGTGCGTGTGTGTGTCACTGAGAGACTGTAAGGATTAATGACAGCATTGTGCCTGTGTGTGTGTGTGTGTGTGTGTGTGTGTGTGTCTATGTTGTGTTCTTTACTACACTCAGATGAGTAAATAGTCCAGTGAGGATATTTATCCATCCCTCCCTATAAAACCTAATTAGATTGAGCTTGAAGATGGAAGTCAATGTGAGATCGTCGTAGAAGCAGCAGCGCGGCTGGTTTTCACCTTAAAGTCACATTTAAAATATTTGCTTTAAAGGGATCTTAAATGTTTCCTCACACAGAGTCTCTTCCATAACGTCACTATCCTGAACTAGTTAGTTACAGACGCAGTTTGACATGTTTCATTTCTGCTCCCAACAAATTACATTGCCATATTGTCGAATGCAAATAGGTCTCCTACATTACCCATGAGTCCCTGCTTGTGCTATAGAAAGAGTCCAGGTAGACACGTAGCTCTCAGAACCAGGAAACCAACCCCCCGATGGAGGATAGAGCCCTTGGTTGTACATGACTGGAGGAAAACTGTACGTCAGCATGAATCAGACCTGAACATCCATCAGGAGCAACCGGAGAATTCATGCACAGAACATGTGAAGACGAGACGCACATAAAATATGAAGAAGTCTCGCTCTTCAGTTTACTGTCAACGCAGCAGGAGAGCCTCATTTCTTTCGTATCAAAAACAGGCAATTTGGGCAACATCCCGACAATCCCAGCTGAAGGTCCACAGACCTTTCAGCCATGTTAAACTATCTTATCTTAACTTATTAAACTATTATAAGGGAAGCATGAAAGTTCATTCTTGAAATCAGTAAAAGAACAAAACAATCTCAACTCAAGGTCGACTTATTAGTTTTTCTTAATCATGTTACATGGTCTTCATCAGCCAAGAAGCTTTCATGATGGAGATTTCATGTCAATAAATCTATCTGCATTATAAATGAGTAAACTCCATCTGATGATGAAGACCATGTGATGCAGTTGAAAGTCCCAGAGAAAGGCCTGTAAGTGGAACCTTGAGCAGGGATCGTTTGTACTGTTCCCAAGAATGACCTTTCATGCTTAACATTGAACTTACAACTACACAACTGCAGTCTGTAATCTAGATGTTATTTGTCAGTTCTCTGTACTGATGAGCACATTTCCAATTCAACCTCAGGGGCAACACATGTATTCAAATACAGCAGTTTTATGGGCTGACAATGAAGCGAACCAGTTTTCTTTAACTGAAAAGTCACAGACCTGAGCTGAGTAAAAAGGACATTCATGTATGAAACTGTGACTTCAAACATTGTGGATCATTCAGTTTGGAGAATGCAGAACAACATCTGGACATCAGCACAGACTGTGATATTGACTTGGTGTTCTGGCCGGTTTCCAAGTACAGGAAGATCAGACCACAGTACAAAACCATAATGATGTTATCAGGAATGTAAAATATGATTTCATAAATTTTCCATGGACGAGACCATGTGATCTAATAACTGTGCTGGTGAAACGCTCGAGCTGCTGACGCTTCAGTCGGCCGCCTGCGGTGTCGACGTGTCGGAGCTTTAAATTAGGAACATCAAACCTCACACGTCAATTATTGCTTTGCAAAGTGTTGGGGCCTAATGATTCCAGAGGGGGAAATCCGTCTCGTGTATTACTTCCATCTGCAATTCTGATGAGCCAGCAAAGCAGATTAGCACACAGCGTGGCTGCTCTTGTTCTGGACTGTAATTTATGGATCTGCACCGGAAAACAAGTGTTGACATAAAACGTGTCCTCTGCCAACATCAATTCAACATTTCAATAACGCTGACAGGCGTCAATCTGCAGTGTCTTTATAAGCAGACGGATATCATGTCTGAGTGTGGCATCATTCTCAAATCACAAATCACATCATTTGATCCAAAACCAAGCAAATGTTTCTTGATCTGATGCCACTATCGACAGGACGATATCATCCGTCTGTGCTGCCTCTAGAAGAGCAAACGTGAAAGGCAGCAGTGTCCCATGTTAAAGACCAAGGTTTTATTGATTCATCCATCGTCCAGAACTTCCTCTCTCTGTGGACTTTGAGGCTCTATAACAACGTCACACTACTTCCTCCTTCTCTTAATTCCTTAATTCCTCCAGACACTAGTGGGCTTTGTCACTTGAATATGAATGTTTTGCTTTGGGGGAATTTGCTGAAATGACTGATGCCTTCGTTCTTCTTATCGTCTCCTTTTAAAACCTAGTATTATGGTTTCTTTGCCTTGTTCCCTGGTTTGTGAATTTGCTTTTCTCTGAGTCTCTGACCCATCAGATCCAGACATGTTACTGTTGTAAAGAGTACAGTCTCGACCTGTTCTGTATGAACTGTGCCCTCAGATAACTTCAGATGTGATTTGCTGCTTTGTGAATAAAACTGAATTGAATTTTGATTATAGTTCTGACGTGGACATTTTTCTTTGTAAGCCTGTAATAATTTAAATCAGCATGAGAGGAAGAGGATGTTGGCTTGTTCCTAAATGCTGAGACTGTGTGTGTGTGTGTGTGTGTGTGTGTGTGTGTGTGTGTGTGTGTGTGTGTGTGTGTGAGTGTGTGTATGTGTGTGTGTCCCACAGACCTCTAGAAAGAAAATAAATGGTGAGTAATTGTGTTTAGCTCCTCTGGTCCGACTGCAGTGTCAGCTCAACATCAATCACCTGCTCACACACACACACACACAAACTGCATCGCACAAACACACACAAACTGGGTGCACACACGTGTGTGTTTCTTTGTGGGCATCATTTAATCACAGCCTGTAATCTTGTGTCTTCGGTCCTGAGCAGCCTAACAGATGATTTAGCACAAACACACACTTTTACTTAATACGTCAAACACCTGTGAGAGCCCTTGTTGGTGGAACACATTTCCTAAACTTTAGCCAGAGTTTCCCAACATGTTTTGGTGCAGGACCCCAATTTCAGGTCTTTTCCGGTCTTACCTGAAACGATGAGTTGACTTCATGCAAACAAATGCACCAGATTCTGTTTCACATGACTAATGTTTATCTGGCTTTAATTGCACTGTGCAGCTCCAAACTGTGAACACGTGTTTCCACTGTCTCCTCACAGCGAAGGATGATCCCGCCGACCTGCCGGTCCTGATGAAGGGACGGGCTAACGCAGCAGCACATGAACATGAACATGGTGCTGCTCGCTCAGCAGATCAGTTTGCTGTTAAGTGAAAAGCTGCAGACAACAGGCTCCACTGCGGTTTGCGAAAACCAGCAAACCTCCAACACGTCATCGAAGTAAACAACACCTCTTACCTTCCCATGATGGGCCGTGGAAAACCATTTGCGCTGTGCCAGCACGGCTCCGACGGTCAGAGTTGGCTGCAGCTCAGCTGGACGGAGGCATCGCCTCCTTCATGAGTGTTTGCAAAGGAAACCAAACCTCCATCAAAACTTATGACTCACACATTCATTCACTGAACATGAAATATTACAAGCTGAGTTTTGATTTCAAATTCTCACATCTAAGGTTTAAACCCACGGTGCAGATGCTTCACAAACCAGTTTCACAGCTGAACCTTAAATATTCTTTTAAAAATACATATTAACTACATATCGAGCTGCACTGTAAATTATACAGATTTCATTACACCATCCAACAACCTTACAGATTATTACAGATAAAAAACTGACAGGTTTAACCCTTAAGACTGTGGAGGAGTGTTTTAAAGCTTCTGTGTGTTGATGCCTTCACATTTACATTTGACCCATATTATTATGTATTCTACTACATCAGATTATTATCATGAAAAAACACTAACTTATTCATGAAGGCATCTATAGTCTATCAACAAATATCTGTTTCAAAAAAGAGAATATTTATGTTCCATATCCCACATTTTAAATATTAATACGAAGTCGTGCTTTTCTATTTCATCATAGCACAAACTCATTCCCTATGTTTCATGTGAGAGATCATTTGACACTAATTATTTTCATTCTCTGAGTTTTTAGAATAGTGTAAGTTATTTATGAAGTTATCCATTTTCTGCCAAAAGCCCAAATAACAAGATGAAGAGTTCTTTGGTTGACGGATCTTTGGTTTGTTCAGTGTCTCTGTGTTACCTGCAAAATGAATGTCTAGGTCGTATCAGCCAAACTAGGCTTTAAAGTTTGTTATCAAAGAAATATCAATCGGAGTTGTAATCATAAGTTGTAAAACATAAAAAGTTGAAGCTAAAGTGGCTGATAGTAAAATCTGAAAATTCTCCACCATTAAAAAGTTGTGGTCACTCTGTGTTAACGTACTTGTGGGATGAATAAAGGAATATCATATCGTATCTTATCTCATTTAGCACCTTTTTGTGTTGAACAGGTGTGATTCACCCTCCCTTTAAAAGTGTGAGTCAAAACTGCACATTTTGTTAAATATTCTTGAATATTGGGTTCATTCGTGAAGAGTTTTTACAAACAAATGATAAGACTGGTCAGCACCACTCAAGTGATGACACATTTTTACTACGGTTTGTGGAAAGTTCCATGAAACTGTAAATAAAACGAAACTATTGACTCACTGAAACAGCATAATTCACAACACAGATATCGTTTCTAAATGTCTTGATGCTTAACATCTGGAGTGGGATGTTACAGTGCTGGCAGGAGTCATGAACATCTGCACATGCATCTCATGTTTTTAAGAACAATCCAAGGATTTCCATGCGGGTAAGAACAAAGCAGCGCTCTGTGATTAAGACATGTCATTTTTTTACTCTCGTTCAGATTTTTTTACAAACAGATCTTTTTTAGATGCCAACATTTGCAGTGAGAAGGTCATGGTTATCTGAGGAGGGTTGAATCGAAGGCAACTGGACTTGATACTTGAATATTGGATGAAAAGTCCACAACCGAGTTCAACCCTCCTTGAATGTAGAACTGATGTTTGTTCACACACACTGACCTGATTTCCTGCAGTTTGTTATAGTAAGTTGTTTTCTATTAGCTGTTTTAATCTGAATTTGTGTTCTTTCCTGTTTGTTAAAATGACTTAAAAAAATAGACCCATGAAAATAAATGAGGAGCTTATAAAATAAAACCTCACATCAGCTTGGCAGAGGCTGAATTTTTAAATCCAGCCGTCATTTAGAAGGAGCTGAAAAGACAAAGGAGGAAGAGCGGCCGAGGTCTGATCGTCTTATCGTGTGATTATATTACAAACAAAGAGCAGGAAAAAGAACAATGCTGTTTATGTTCTGACCTAAATAATGAGCTGGAGAGTCGCCATCCTTCAGTCTGAACGATACTACAGCTCCACCTTCACACTTCTTCTTCTGTCTTTTACATTATTGTCATTTAAACATTACATTCTGACTGACAAAGTGCGCCAAATCTGATTTTTACCTCATGTGAAAATGATTTTTTATTTAGTTGGGATGTTTTCATTTGTAGCCTGAATCTGTCTGATGACCAGCTCCTCACTCTACACCTTCGAAGGCAGCTGCTATAAAACAAAGTGCCACTTGGCTTTTTTTTTGAGGTGTTGGACGACACGTTGTCCGACCTTCATCTGTGTGTGTGTGTGTGTGTGAGAGAGAGAGAGCTTTTATGGAAAGTCCAAGCAGTTGTCTTGGATGTGAATGTCGGTGGCAGCTTGTCTGCTCTCGTCTCTTCACCTTGTCACCACACCTTGTCTGTCATCTCTCTCTCTCTCTCTCTCTCTCTCTCTCTCGCTCTGTTCTCTGTCTCTCTTTGTCGGTCTGTCAAATCCTCTCTCATTCTACATCTTTTCTTTGGTTGTTCCACTGTCTGCCCTCTATTTCACCTCTGTGTATAAGGGCTTCCAGGTAGTCTGTCACACACACACACACTTATGCCTCTATAAGCTCTGGAGTTATTGGAAGTCAAATTCTCTGTCTTTGTCTCACACACACACACACACACACTTCTGCCTGTGTTGTTTTAATATTTGCTGTGGCTCATCATTTATGTTTCTTCTCAACACATTTTAAGGAATGACGTCACGCATCATCTTTTCCTCGACAGCTCCAGTTCAACCGTCAGATCAATAGATGAACTGACTGACTGATCCATCCATCTCCTTCCATTCAGAGCCGGCTGCCGCTCGTTTCCTCATCCCGAGAGGCGGCAGTGACGCCCGAGATGTCATTTACTCTCGCCTGCTCAACATAAAGGACAGAGAGAAGAGAATTATTCGGCTGAGCAGTCAGGGATGGAAATGGCTGCATTTATCTATGTAGAGGGTCTGTTATAGGCGAGACGGCGTGCAAAGAAAGGAGACAGAGAGGGAAGAGACGAGAGGAAGGAATCACACGAGAGGAAGCCAAGGAGAAACAAAACCATCAAGACTAAACAAAACTGTTGCATTGCTGTTTTTATTTAAAGTCTTCCACTCAATAATGTGGTTTTCTTATTGTTCCTTAAATATATGAAATATGGGAACAATATATACACTGTAGACAGGACAGTTGTATTAAAGATTAGATGAAATGAAATATTGCACAGTGAATGAAATATTGCACAGCTGAAAGAAATATTGAACTGTGTAATGACATAATTCGGTGTGTGGTCTCCTGGGAGCAGTGCTGGTTGTACAGTCAGACATATTTGCCTTTGATGTGCCAGCCAAAATAAAATAGCAGTATAACAACTCTAAACAGTTTTATGTCTCACTTGAGAGCTGTGTGACAAAGTTTAGCTTGTTTTAATCAGCATGGATGGTGACTGACTGATGCATTTCCTGTAGTCGCTGCTGAGATAGTTCAGTTCTGCAAACCTGTAGACTCGACTCAGGCTTGGCTGAGCTTCAGGTCTCAGCAGATTCATTTTTTTTTTTTTGGGGTGGGAGGGGGTATTTATTGTAAAGTAAATCAACACAATTATCACAGTAAATATAGTAACAGTTCTTGATTTATCTTTATTATCTTTAACAGCTTAATATTTTGGAAGTAAAACTCATTTACTTCCACTTGATATCTGCACATCCTGTTAGCTTGACCTTAAAAGTTATATATATATAGATATAGAAGTCAGGATCAGGGTGTACCAAGGTATCACAACACTCGCACTGCCTGACATTAATATGAGGTATCATGAAGCTGGTTATCATCTTCATATCAAGTCTTCATTTACCATACGGTGTGAGCACGTCCATTGGAAACAGGTTGAGTTTGTAATTATGAGCCAATCACATGCAACATCAGTTTAGACATCAAGATATTTCATAATCCAGCCGACAGATTGCTGTGATATTTGCTCGGTATCAGTGTTTTCAGGCGTTCACATTGATTCGATCTCCCGGCAGACTGCAAATAGAGATATGAGTCCACGCAGCCAATGTGTTCTCTCTGAAGACGGGAAGCATCGAAAATATATCGATGCTTCTCGTCTTGGTTGTTTCAGAGAGATGAAAGCAGTTGGTAGGATCTTTTTTTTTTCTTGAGGGAGGTTAATGAATAAATGGAAGTGCTGTTCTTCATGGGAAACCGGAGCTAAAGGTCTGAGCGTTGTTTTATTTACTGGCTTGTCCAGCAGTGTTGAAGTTTGAGTCCAAGTTTGTATGAAGTAAGTCTTGATGCTTAATTCATGGAACTGTCTCTACTGTATTTAAGACAGATGAGTTGTAATTCAGAACCATGGTAGTAGTCTGTAAAACTATAAAATCGATATACTTCAGTTTGTTCTTTGGTTTTTTTTTTTCCCTTTCACTTCAGTTGAGATCCACATGCTGAGACGAGCACTTCATGCAGAGATATGAAGGTCGGCGGCGTTTGAATTTCTCTGTCAAGCTAAACTACTTCTGTCACTTTTAAAAAAGAAGTGCAATGAATCACTTTGAGGGAAAAAAAAAACGTCCAAGAGTGTGATCTCCGTTTGTACAATCCATCGCATCGAGACAACAAGGACGTGAAAAGGAGGCAGGGTGAATTCTTTAATGCTTCACTTAATTGTATCTCCCTTTTCCTCGCGTCTTCGGCGTGTTGGATGGAGGAGTGATGCAAGAAAGGATGATGAAAGAGGAACTGAGCAAACAAGAGAAAACAGACGTTCTTACTTCCAAACCATCGTCTGAGGAAACGTCAGATCAGCGTCAACAGCTCTGTAGACTTTTGATAACTTGCAGGTAAAATTTGCTAAAACATCCAGTTAAAATCTCCTTTAAAACAACAAGATGACAAACATTCACACATGTGTCCAAAAACTTCAGCAGATGAGTTTAGATGAGATTCAGACGCTAAATGCACATGAACCATTTCTACTGGCAGCAACGTGTTTCTTTATCCATTTATTATTTGCATCTACATCATTTATTGATATTGTGCTTGTAAATTATTTAATAATCCAGTTTATGATGAGAACATCTGCATGATGTTGCCACTGATACAGGAGGAAATAACAGATCATAAAAAGGAAAAAGTCTTTCTGATGAATCCTGAGGTTTTATGTTTTGTTTTTTGTTAACACACGTCTAATAACTTGAACTTGATAGCAAATCAGAAACAAATACAATCTAAGCATTGGGATGTCATGGTTTTTGGTTTTAGTTGAACTATTTCCTGTTTTACGTTTGTCCTCAGGTGTGTTAATTAGCTTTACTTCCTGTCTTTGTTTCTCATCTTTGTGATTGCTGATTAGTTTCACCTGTCTTTTGTTACCTTTCCCTCCCTGGTTCATTTACTCTGTGATTTCTCTCTGATGTGTTTGCCTGTTTTGACTACCTGCTCTGGTTTAGACCTGCCTCACCGTCCTGCAAGCCTTCCGTGCATTTGCCTTTTTGTTAATAAATTCATGAACTGCTGCAGCCCTGCCTCAGTTGTCTGCATTTGGCTCCGATCCCTCGTGGACCTGCTTCCCCGCTGCCACATGGGAATAATATTCTTCTATTCTTCTTCTTCAGTATGATCAGTTCTACCACCCAGGAATTGTATAGTGAAGACAGAATATATACATTGATATTTATATCTGACCTCATCGCTCCCTACAAGAATCCACTGAGCTCAGCAGAACTTGGGGAGCAACAACAGTAATCCAATTTGCAAATAAATCAATTCACACAGACTCTGAGAGATGCAGGTGATGTACAACATGCATCTTCTGTTTTCTGTTAAAGCCCTTCAGGTCACACAAATCTCCAACTGTCCATATGTTATGTCTGTAATGACTGATCAAGGTCCTCATTTTCACTGTTTGCTTCAGGCATGCAGATACAGTGGGCAGGGAAAATCAGCCCGGTAGAGACGCTGGGTCTGAGGACAACAATGCTGTAATGGAGGTCGAGGGAAGTGAGGACTGAACGGATGAATGCTTCAGTGAGGCTGAGAAGGCTTTTAGTCCAAAACTGAGGCTGCATTAAAACAAAGCAAGTGGCTGTATTGATGTGGACATGTTGCACCAGTGAGATGATGAAAGATGCTTCAGCACCAGTAATTAATTCATCAGTTTGAAGTCTTATCATACACCAAAACACTGCACGGCACGTTTATAATATATGAAGCACAATTTTACAACTCCATGAAGTTATTCATTTTATCCTCCGTCTTGATGACTGACTTTTAAATAGTAAAATGATGCCATTTATTTAAAAGTAACCAGGAATCTATGCTTGTGCTTATTTGATGGACCATTGCAGCATCTTTCCAGATGATTCCACTTTTGTTGCAGCAAGTCACCATGTTTTTTTTTTAATGCAAACATCTGTATTAGGACATCTGTTTGCATTAAAACACTGTCCTCTCATTGAAATGAACAAGAGAGTGAGCAGACTGTGTTTTTCACCCAGTGCTCGTGCAAATCTGAACATGACTGATGCATCTGGTGTGATTTGGTTCTTTGCTTTGAAACAGTTTGGATCACTTTGTCGTATTATGCGACTGCAGGTCGTCAGCTGATGTGCACAGATAAAATATAAAGACCATAGTGACCTCCATACTGTTGTGATGAATGATACAGCCGGGTACCACACACACACACACACACACACACACACACGCAGGGTTCTGAGGTACTCGGCAGAAATGCTTCTCTCAGCATGTATCGCAGAGTAATTAGCGAATATCTCCTCTCTTCTCTCTCGCCTCTTTACCTCCTCGTGCCCTCTCTTCCTCTGGCCTCCATCTTTATTTCACCCGACACGTTCTGTTCATACAGCTCCCATCTGATGTCATGACTCACGGGAGAAATTACTGACTTCCTGCTTAATCTTCAGAATTCAGTGTGTGGGACTGAAATTAGATGACGATTGCAACGAGGACTCTGACTGTGTGTGTGCGTGTGTGTGTGTGTGTGTGTGTGCTACTGTGTTACTGTGTCAACAGCTATTGTTTTAGGCATTAATTTAAAATTAGATTTGTATCTTTGTCACTAACTAAACATGTTCACAGCCACTGGAGAACAGATGAGTCTAACAGATGAGTTTTACCTGGCCTTTTTTAGTGACTGGCCTTTATTTCTTTGTCACAGCCCAGATTTGGTTTGAGAGTTTCTTACAGCACAGAGACGTGAAACAGAGGTCCCAGCGGCAATAAGGTCGACTCTGCCACCTCCCCTCAACTGACCTGGCCTTGTTGAGCCTACAGACTACTTATCAATACTCCCCTCCTATCACATTTATCAATACTCCTTGCTGCTTGATAACATCATCAGATTTGCCGATCGATAGCGGCCACTGTTGTATCAAATTATAGCTCTTTGTTATCAATACCCAGGACTGTGTATATTCAATTAGAAAGACGGGCAGATCGATAGCCACCAGCCACCGCAGCCGATCCTGAAGCCTTATCAATGCCAGCCACCGTCCTGACAAATGATAACACAGACGGATCAATAGGTTGTGCTGACGATCCCGTCGCCTCGCCCGGGTGCTGCCCCTGAATCGGCAGACGGAGGCACATGCTGAGAGACTTTAATGTTTTCAGTCCAACGATAGTGTTTTTAATATATTTGCATAGTATAGTTTTATTGTCAAATGAATGAACTTATGTATGAAAAAATTCTAAAACAATTTAAAATCCAGCGTCTAATTTGGATTTTGTAAAATGTCAATTCTTTCACTTTAGTCACATTTGAGCAATATGCTGTTTTTTTTGTCTAGTTTTCAATAAAAGTCTGTTTTTGCTGTGGATTTTCACCAACGTCCACCATCTTTGATGTGCACGGTTGGTTAGAGGTGCTTTTGTGGTTTGCACCATCTGTTTTGTTGCCATTTTGTTTTTAATATAATTTTCATTGCGATTGTAAGTAAATTTAGTCCATAAATCTTTGCAGTGGAGAATTTGTTTTCTAATGTGTGATTACACATACAGATGCAGTGACTTTACATTAAAAAAGTAAGTAGTTATTTTGTCCATTGTTATCAATTAGTTTTAAAAATGGTAAAAAAAAATTATTTTTTGTCACCATCATTAATACTCTAAACCAGAGCCTGTTAAATCCCTCTGACAGGATTTGAATTGAAAAGATAGAATGACAATAACTTCATTTGCAGATTGCAACCAACACCTGAAGCCTATATCTTTTCATATCATGTGCTTATTTTAAATCAGACACTTTCTCCTAACACAGGAATGAAAACAACTCACCTCTGGTAGTTAATAGCTGATCACGACAGGGCTCCACCTCTTACCGGGCTCACCCAAGGAAAACCAAGAAATACAGGTTATTGTTGTTTGACTGAGATGTGGCACAGACACTGAGAGACATTAAGATTCACCATCAGAATAAAATCACATCAGTGACGGAGAAGAGCAACCAGAGCAAGTACTCCATCGGACAGACTCAGAAAAAACATGTCTGAAGGAGGTTCAGCAGGGTCTGAGTCTCTCTGCAGGCTGCACTCTGAGAAACTCAGACTCTTCTGTCTGGACCATCACCAGCCAGTGTGTCTCGTCTGCAAAGATTCAAGAACACACAACCACCACAGATTCAGACCCATCGATGAAGCTGCACAGGATCACAAAGAGAAGCTCCAGATAGTCCTGAAGCCTGTACAGGAGAAACTGAAGCTCTTTGAACAGGTTAAAGGAAACTGTGATCAAACAGCACAACACATGAAGATCCAGGCTCGACACACAGAGAAGCAGATCAAGGAGCAGTTTGAGAAGCTTCACCAGTTTCTACAAGAGGAAGAGGAGGCCAGGATCAGTGCTCTGAGGGAGGAAGAGGAGCAGAAGAGCCAGAGGATGAAGGAGAAGACTGAGACTCTGAGCAGAGACATAGCAGCTCTTTCACACATAGTCAGAGTCACAGAGGAGGAGATGAGAGCTGAAGACATCTCATTCCTGCTCAACTACAAGGCTGCGGTGAAAAGAGTCCAGCAGCGCCCCCTGCTGGATGATCCACAGCTGCCCTCAGGAGCTCTGATCGATGTGGCCAAACACCTGGGCAACCTGACCTTCAACATCTGGAACAAGATGAAGGAGCTGGTCTCCTACACTCCTGTGATTCTGGATCCAAACTCTGCTCATCCAGAACTCATCCTGTCTGAAGGTCTGACCAGTGTGAGACGAGGAGAGAGACGGAAGCTTCCTGAAAACCCAGAGAGGTTTCAAAACTGCTCCACTGTCCTGGGCTCTGAGGGCTTCGACTCAGGGACTCACAGCTGGGATGTGGAGGTGGGAGACAGTACAGTCTGGTCTCTGGGTGTGGCAGCAGAATCTGTCCAGAGGAAGAAAGACATCGCTGTCCAGTCTGGATTATGGGGAATAATGTTTTATAAAGATGGATACACTGCTTGGTCACAACCAGGGTCAGACACTGTTCTCTCAGTGAAGAAGAAGCTCCAGAGGATCAGAGTTCATCTGGACTGGAAACGAGGAAAACTGTCATTCTCTGACGCTGATACTGACACACACTTACACACCTTCACACACACTTTCACAGGAAAGCTGTTTCCTTACTTTAACACTGACAAAGAATTGCCACTGAAGATATTACCGGAGCAGGACTCGACAGAGAGCAAAGTGTCTAAATGGTGGCATTTCAAGTGATGCGTGTTTCAACTGAAGCTCAACTTTCTTCTGCAGAGAATAATAATAGAGTTCTGTTTAATTTTGATGAAAATATGGATCAAATGTCACAAAGAGAACCTGTATAAAGTTTTAATTGCAGTGATTGGGCTTGTTATACTATCATGTATTTATTATTTTGGGAAGCGTACATGTGCCATTTTGAACTTATACATAGTGAGTATGTTTTCCACATAGACCATTACTAAAGGTAAAGAGCACTCATGGTGTATATGATGTTCTATTATGACATCACGGAGAATGATTGAGAACTAACATGTTCTTTATAACTTTGTACAGTTATAACCAGGTGTATGTTTTGATGAATCTTAGTGTTTGTACTGTTGATGAATTGTACTTTGAATTCAATATTGTCCATGTATTATAAAGTCTTTTGAATATATTGTCACTTTAAAACTATCAATAAGAAAAGTAAATGGACATTAAACAATATTCACAATGTGACATCTTAGCAGGTTTCATATTATACTACTAAATGCTAAATAAAGTACGTATTACTTCCATTACTTTCAGAAAACACAGACTACTACAAACAACTACTAATACAGACTGCAGATTTCTTTTTCAGCTTAGGTTGTTTGCACATGGTTTCACTTTCATTTTACCACATTCGATGCGTTAGATGTGATCTTCATCTGAAAAATGTCGAGCTGGCAGTTATTGTTGTGTAACCAGTTACCAAACCCGAGCTGGCATTAAACTCTCATACTTTTACTGAACTGTTTGTCCATAACCAGCTGCAGTTGATGTACGGAGCATTTATCTTGGATGTGTGAACCAAAATGTCAGATCTCTCAGTCCATGCAAGACTTCGATCATGAGTATGATATCTCAACATCTGCTGTCAGGTTGAACACATTTTCTTTGGATATTCATGTCAACGATGAACCCTTTTGACAAGAAAATGCATGTTTCAAGAGTCTGAAAAATAATTTTCATAATATACAAAAAAAAGTGGAAATTGAAGCGAAGGTCTGGTAAAAAACAATTCTAAGAAGTTGAACTCAAAGTGTCTGACAGCTGTATCATGATCTGGTTTCACCCTTACATTTGTCAGGTTTTAACATGACGCCTTGAAACAAATTATCTCCACATCACTTCCTTGCAGTATTAGGTCTGTCATGATTCTGTCAGTCTAGTGAAAAGAGAAACTAAACTCTGGAACAAAACAGCAGGACTAAGCTCCGCCCCTTACCTGACTCACCTCACCCGAGACAAACCAAAATGTGCAGATTCTTGTTCTTCAACTAAGAAGAGACACAGACAATAAAAGAGCCGAATCAAAGCCAGGACGTCTACTGTGGGAAAAGAGCTACAGGAAAGAACACAGTGAGTACGACAATACTGGAAAAGTGGACAAGAGCTAAAAGTCGAAAAGCAAGAGTACTTTCAGGAAGTTCTAAAGTGGAGACTGAAGTTTTATCTGTGACCTGCTGTGTTTCCATCTTCACTTACAGAGAAGATGGCTTCCATATCAGACGAGGATCTTTGCTGTCCTGTCTGTCAGGACATCTTCAAAGATCCTGTTCTCCTGTCGTGCTGCCACAGCTTCTGCAAAGACTGTCTGCAGAGATGGTGGAGAGATAATCTACTAAAGGACTGCCCAGTTTGTAAGAGAAGATCATCAAGGAGAGATCCACCTCGTAACTTGGCTCTGAAGAACCTGTGTGAGACGTTCGTACAGGAGAGAGATCAGAGAGGTTTAGCAGGGTCAGAGAGGATTTATTGCTACCCCTCTGTCCTGGGCTCTGAGGGCTTCGACTCAGGGACTCACAGCTGGGATGTGGAGGTTGGAAGAAGTCCGGTCTGGGCGGTGGGAGCGTTAGCGGAGTCCGTCCTGGGTAACGCAGACAAACTAACTGGATTATTCAGAATCGTGTTCTGTGACGGTAAGTACACGGTCGGCTCCGATCCAGACCACCCCACTGTTCTCCCAGTGAAGAGGAAGTTCCAGAGGATCAGAGTCAAACTGGACTGGGACAAAGGGAAACTGTCATTCTCTGATCCTGACACTGACACACACATACACACCTTCACACACACCTTTACTGAGAGGCTGTTTCCATACTTTAACACTGTAAATACACACCCACTGAAGATCTTAGAAAATCATCTCTTTGTAACAGTAGAACAGTAAAGTTAGACAGGAAGATGATATGGATGATGATTATGTGAATGTGATGTATATATTTTTCACCACTGTTTGCCGTTTTGTAGTTGTGAAATTTTCCTTGTACTGAACTACTTTAAAAGCAAACGTATACCCTTTTCACCGTGGACAGAAAACCCACTAACACCCACTAACATCTGGCTTTTGTGTTAAAGGGTACAATCAGCTTTCATTCCTGGGTCACAGATATTTATCGGCAATGATGGAAACATGGCACCCGGGTGGACTTGCTCATTTTCGCCTCTTTTCCAGGGCAATGCTGTTACGCACATTGAACAATTTTCATTATTTTTTACAATCTGGGAACAACATGCAGCAGGGAAATCATTCAGTCGGTGCTGAGATTGAAAGAGAGACTGTACTGTTGCTATATCATCGTCTCTGACCTCGATGCTGCTTTCTACTGTTCTGCTTTCAGGCACATTTGTGACTTTGAATGTGACACTCCAGAAAAAAAAAGAGAAGCAAACTCGTCTACTGGTAATGGGAAAGAAGCCAATCACCTATTTTTAGTGGGCTTAAAAACCTAATTTTGACGTAAGAAGGTTTTGATTTAGGCCTGTTTTATTGTTAAGACACGCGTGGCTTTTTTCTCAGCGTGGACATGGCCTCAGTTCACCGTGTCTCGTTTACAGCGGCACATTTGGCACAGCTGTGTGAGCCTAATCTAAAAATGCAGATTTGGCTGTTGGTCCTGTGGAACCAGTCCCCAAACCCTTACTGAAAATACAAACCATAACCAGTCGGCAAGAAGGTACAGTACAGTCTTTCCTTTCCTAGATTACACTGAGTGTGCATAAAAAGCTTGTCTTGTTGTTGTTGTCAAACAAACAAACTGGGACTTTTTTTATTGTTCTGTTCATCATTTTTATCAGTGACATTTTGCTTTGAATCCAAGATGATCACACTGGTTGTAAATCAACACCAGGTTAAGCCGTATCATTTACACTCAAATGTTTATGATGTTATGATGTGTGATGTTTATGAACATCTTACTTGTTCTCTCTTCCAAATGTTTGGTCAAACTGGGGATAAATATGACACGGGTTATAAAAATAAATATTTTCTTTACTTTCAATTGTGGGAGCAGGGCTAAAGTGAGTTAACGTACTTGCCTGACTGTAAATATGACTCTACATCTCATGCTTTGTGTGTTATTCTTTTTGCATGTTTCACTCCAGTGCAGTAATATTTGTATAATTGATTTGCAGTCTAAAGAAAAGGGTCTGTGCTATACTGACACAAAGAAAATAAAAACTTTAAAAAGTCTCATGTCTTTATACGTGTACTATGACTTCTGTAAGCATTTACTAAACGGATCTTGGTCTGAGTTATAAAAATTTAGTTATGTGACTTTTTAGTTACTTTGATCGATTGTGTAGATTTAGCAGGGGTTTTCCATTATAGTGACGTCCAGAATTAAAAGTTCATTTTCCTGTAGATGATGTTATGTGACAGTTGGAACATTTTAAGGCTCATATATGGTCATTTGACTAAATACATTTTAAAAAAGACAAAGGTGCCAGTCTGGTCACAGAAAAACTTTGACTGTCTTTTATCTATGACTGTGTGGATATGAATGGTTAGTGTATGGTGGAGTGGATGATTACTGCATGGGAAAGGTGACTGCATGGGGCAGGGACTGGTTTTTGATGTATCATAAAATACCTGCTGTACAAATCAAACAAATTTGGGCCGACGGTCTGAACATGGAGCCTTTCACTTCCTTTTCTGTTGGCTGTGGAGAACAGTAAGTGGTAGCGACCAAAGAAAGGCAGGTGAATGGTGAAGCCTGGTCGTCCTCTCCTTGGCTGCTTGTCCCTGTCAGGTTGCATTACGGGCAGCAGGTCGGCTGTTAAAGGTGACGACGGCCCGCGGAGAGCTTCGGGTTCGGTCTGTCGGCAGCTCGGGAGATTTAACCTGCTGCTATAATCACTATCGACATCAGCAGCAGCTTGCTCCTCCCTGCTGAGTGTGTGAATGGGACACTTCCCACCAGTCACAGTGCTCCTGCACCACGGGGGCATCGCACGGCAAAGTCAAGGGTCGGAGATGATTTACAGTGTCAGGGGAAGAAACATTTCCACTTTACAAATGTATTCCAGTTCTTCAAATTTAATTTAATTGAAGTTCTTTCTTGTGACAGTAAGAAACACACAGCATCACGTCTTGGGGGTGATTAAGGCACAAGAGGTTGCAAAATAAACCTTCGCACAATAAACTTTTGATCTCAAAGGGATCAGGAGGAGGTGGTGGAGGATGGAGGAGGTTGAGGGTGCAGGAGGTGGAGGACTTACTCCACGAAAGCTTCCCTCAAGTCCACCAGCTGTTGTGAGCAGTATTTTACTGAGGAGGAGGTGGTGGAGGATGGAGGAGGTGGAAGAGGTGGCAGTGGAGGGTGATGCCACCTCCTCCTCTATCCTCCACCACCACCTTCCCAGTCAGTATTGTTCCTGTGTTGTCCTTCAGTGTCGAGCATCAAATGTGTTTGAAACTGCTGCTGAAAAAATGCACTATTTACTCCTGATGAAAAGCTCGGCCTTGAAAATTTATATTTTTGAGCCATTTTAAAAGATTTATGTCTTCAGTATGAATCAGTGCCACAGACAGACGAGTCAGAAAGCACTGAAGGATTCACTAACACAATGTTGGTTTTGGTCTTTTCCTGGGAATTGTTGACAGTAAGATAAATATAGAAAAGTAATAGCCTTCAAGAAAATAAAAGACACAGAAAGACGCTGCAGTGTGTGTGTGGATATTAGTGTGTCTGACAAGGAACATTACATTAACAACCTATCTTTACCCAAACCTGAAATAATATGCAAACATGTCCTAAATTTAAATGAGATGTAAACTTCATCAGGCAACAGTCTTGGAGGTGGAGAATGCCACAGCACATAAATGCACCACGTCAGGGCAACAAGTGTCAGATACAGTCTGCACACAGAGCTTGGAGTTCTTCAAGCAAATGGGCTGAAACAAGTAACAACAGTGGGATGGAGTTGAAACATCATTATAAAAAATGAATGAGTGAGGAAGAGGAAACAGTGAAATTGCTGTTCTGTAGCCAAGAACTCAACGACAGCAGGATTCAACACAGAGAGGAAAGTGAGGCTCTGTGTTAAATATGAAACGACCACGTCAGGGTCCCCTCACGCTCTTCAGGTGATCATGTGTTTCTCCGAGTTTAATTTATGGCTCATGCATGTTTCTATCACACTTTCCAGATTAGAAGTTACAAAGAGCAAGAAGAAAAAACAATAAATAAATATTTAAGAACAAGCAGACAAAGTACAAACTACAAAATAAGATGCCACAAAATAAAAACAAAGTGAGTATTTTTTTAAATCTCTGCAATAACTTGGCTTCTCTCAGATTTTGCAGGAGGCTGCTGTTTCTGGGTCAAAGAGCAATGACAGCAAAAGCACAATCATCTTTAGTTTTTCAGTCTTGAACTTGGACCAGACAGAAGTCCCTGTTCTGAAGACCTGAGGTCAGAGGGCTTTACTGAACACAACAAACTGACTGAGCTGCAGCAGCTCTGTGTCCACAGGGTATTTTTCAGTGTGGAAACTTAACAACAAGCAACTTGGAGCTTCTCGTAACCTGAACTTTCAAAAATCCATTAAGGTTTCGTTCTAGGTTCTGTCTCGATGTGCAGCTCAGTTGTGGAACAGACAATAATGGAACTTGGATTCAGCGCCGCCTCGCGATCAGTGCCGAAATCCAGGTTCAGGAAGTTGCCCCCGAAGCAGAGCGAGACCAGTGGAAACAAACGCAGCAATGCGACCATATAATCATTATATTGTGAGGATGTATGGTTTGATCTGTCAAATGTTCTGCCACTGAGAATAAACACACTGACGTCCACAGTGTGTCACCCACTCTGTCTGTCGGCTGCTTGCACTGTAAGCCTCTTTCTTTTTATCTGTTCAGTGCTATAGCAGGGTGCAGTGTGTGTGTGTGTGTGTGTGTGTGTGACTCAGGTGAGGTAAACAGACCCTGACAGCAGTAACACTCTCTGTAATGGGAACAACCAGAACAACACGGTGGTGAAGTGGAAACAGTGAACCTTTCATTCACTCTGCACTCAGCTTCAGTTCGCTCCCTGAACGCTGCATTTAAAACCGGCCTGTTTGAGTCGACCTGGTCTCGTGTGCTCCGTGTGGCTGGAGGAGGAAACAGCAGAAACCAAGGGTGGAGTTGGAGGTCAGGCCACCAGCTGGAGACACATTTATACTGTATTTTTTACTCAAGTCCAATTAATATTATTCTCTTAAGTTTTACATTTTGGTTTTCACTTTGATGTTTTGCATAAGAACTTATAAAATGTATAAAAGTTTGTGTTAGTCAGTCAGGTTCGTATTTAACAGGACACAGATGCTCCTATTAACCATTTAACAGTGGAGTCACATGGCTTTTTGATGGCAATTTGATGCCTGCAGCAAGAATCATCTGCATCGTACAGACAGAACAAGCAGTTGGGAGAATGTGGAAAAGTTCATTGTTCAGTGTTGTCGTGTATTTTGCTGAAATATATCTTTGCCTAACGAATGCAGATCGAGGCCATAGACGAGCACACGAGACCCAAATCTCTGACCAAACTACCTGTGGTCGAGTTGCATTGTGGGTAACGCAGGCGCCAGGTTCTGACAAGGAAAACGAAAACATGTAATAAAAAGATGATGGTTCTCCTGCATGGATTTTTTTAAATCATGAGTCCAACAATTGTATAAAGCTGCAATGCAAAATCAGAGCAGTGCACTTTAAAAGCAATAATGTGTCCAGATGCATGAATACATCTTTAAGGCAACCATGGTCGTCCATGATACATTTATAGTCAGTTTAACCCAGAATTGTTTTACCTTTAAGAGTTAACAGGTAACACAGCCTGATCAGTAAAAGGCCATAAGTTTCAATTATTTTAACTTGCTTTCGTAGTATGTTTTCTCTGACTGTGTGTGTATGAAAAAAGCTCTAAATAATACACACTCATGACTTTCTGTAGCTGCTGCTCAGTATAGAGAACATGACAGATTTAATCAAAACTCCAAAAGTGAATTTATTTAAGTTGCAGGTTGTGTTAATATAAACTCTACCGATCGCAGGTCGAGAAAAGAGACGTTGCATTGGCCGGGAATCGAACCCGGGCCTCCCGCGTGGCAGGCGAGAATTCTACCACTGAACCACCAATGCTTGTTGTGGAAGAGTCCATTTTCTCAGTTTATGAATCTTCAGCATGTGACAAACCAGCTGTTTTTATGCGGGAGAGTTTAATGTCCATCCAAGTCTTGTCTGGGATCTTTATGTTACGTTGTAAACCAACAACAGGAAAAGCGGGAAAATAACAGCGAATTAAATTTAATTTCAACCTCATTCTCACTATAAACCAGTTTGACTTGACTTTGTTCAAGAGACAAAATCCAACACTTTGTCTTCAACATGTCTGTCGTTCTGCTTCACTGCTGCTCAACATGTTAGGCATTTTAAAAAACATTTTCCACATGATGACCACAAGTGTTTTTTAAAATTATTAAATTATGAGACACTAAATTATGGGGTCAAAATTGACCTCCTAAATGATTTTTTTTCATCTTGCTTAACTCCTTTTATTTATTTTCCGAAAATGGTCTTCGATGAATTTACGATGCAAGAATAATCTTTGGTATTTTAAAAAAAGGTGGTTAATTACTTTCAAGGCTCTGTAAGTTTATGTCAACAACACCAAGAGTAAACTAATGAACAAACTGAAATCATGGCTGAACTGAAAGAAACTTTAATTATACTTATAAAATGATTGGCATTAATGTAAAGCAGAGAAAGTCTTGAAAGTAGAGGTGCACACCTTCACCTGTCAGGGTTCGACTCTCACATTAAGGTCTCATGTTCTTTCATAGATTCCACCGCCTCAATAAAACGTTGAAACCAACAACAACAAGAACATAAATGAATCCACCTCAGAAACTGAAAAGAAGAAAACCAGTCCAAAATAGAACTCCCTCCTCGCCTCACCTCCGCCCAGAACGCCCTAACCTTCCTCCGCCCGCCTCCTCCCTGCTCCCGTCGCCCCACACCATGTTCATCTTGGAAAGCCGGGTTGAATTATTCAGTGATGTCGTGGGAGGTGGAAAAGATGTTTGATGCTCGCTCTACTTGTCTGAATTAAGAATCCATCGAGGTCACGAATACGACCTGCTCGTGAGGATGCTGTGTGGAGAAGACAGTCATCGGCGCTCATTAATAAATGTATTGATCTGGCGTGCTGCGAGACTCTGAAGGTCTTATAACTATGCAGACAGTCATGCGAGGTCGCTGGTATGAGGAAGGTTGTGTGTGAAGGGATCATAAAGCGTGTATCCGCTGCATTGCCTAACACACACATTCCTCACATTCTAGTCAACTGTGGTGATTTTTTGAGTTCATCAACCGTGTGAACACAAACAGGTCTGATTTCATACTTCCACAATCTTTCTCATACAGACCCAGATCACCCAGTTTGTTCAGTGTGAATTCATGTCAGATGGATTCAAATAGTACATAATCTGTAGAGACGATTCATTTATCTCGTTTAGTAAAATAAAAATATATTATATATCCAGTTTCAGGATTTAGTGGGTCTTGTGCTATAGTAAGAACTTTATTGCAAAAATATTCAGTTCAATAATAATTCCATTTTGCAATTTCCGCCTGTGTTGATATCTAAAACCAACAGTGACACTTGACCAGATTTGAGCTTCTTCCCCTTTTTTAGAGAATTTGACATTCACTTGGTTGAGATTTCTGCCGAATCACATATCATTAAGTGAGTTCAGCTCTGTCTCTCTGTCCTGACGCACCTCTCAACAAGTGCATTCACAGGTTGAACATATTCTTTGATATGTCTTCGATAATTTTGTGTAACAATGCAGATGACTTTGCCTCATGTCTAAACTGCGTTGGGATTTGGAAGAAAAGAGAAAGCTGAAAAGTTGTCTTTTTACAACCTGCCTTAAATTCATAAATTCATCAATAAAACAAGCACAATTTAAAAAAAAAAGCTTTATTAACAAATATTCCAAACACATAGTTAATGCTGCATGATTTTTGGCCTCCATGCAGCAAACAAAACAAGATGAGCTGTTCATTCATAGAAAGTGTTTATCAGTTTTTGTCAGTGATTTTTGTCCTGCTACCTACAGTTAAATACTAACATCAGTCACTGACACAACGGAAGACATGGTCATGGACGAGGATAAACCCTGAGGTCTGCAGAGTTTGTACAGTGAACTTTATGAACATATTGAACATGATCTATTGTTGCTAGCTGTTGCAGCAAACATACATAAAATCCAAGCAAGTGTTGAACTTGAAAAGAGCCTGTAAGTGAATACACACAGGCGGGAATAGGAAATTATACATAAGCTGTAATGCATCAGTACAATGATGAGCTAATGCTGCTTGGTAATCTTGGTCTTTGATCCAGATCACAAGGACTGTGTAGAAAAGCAGCGCAGTACAACTTCAAACAAAGGACACCAGTCAGGACGGCAGTGACTTTGGCCTCAGAGGAAAACAGTGCATTTGGTGCTAGTGGTTTATAATGTGCATTACATGTATTTATGAAAGTCGTTTTGAAGTTGCTTTTAAGCTCGTACACCAGGAGACATTTCAGTCCAGATGAAAAGTCACTTACAACATTTATGAGTCTCCAAAGAAGCAAACAACAAACATTAGGCACAGAAAGATGCATATTTTATGGCTTTTGGGACATAAATTTATCAGCATTTACAAATGTTATTGTCTCACAAAATAAAGGTTTGAACCTTTCTATTAAATAAAAAGCATCAGCATCCACAGTCTTCCCCAGTGAGAAGAGTCTGATCTGGTCTTATCCAGTGTTTTAAACTCTGTCCCCTAGTGGCTACAAAGAGTAATTAACAGTAATAAAGTAAGAGTAGTATTTTCAGTCTTTTCAATTTTCTATCCCTGTTTAATGTTCCTTTTTATGTGAAGCTCTAAGTGCATGTAATTGCTTTGTTGTAAAGCATTTTGATGAAAGGTGCTATACAAATAAAATGTATTATTATTATTATGAGTGGTAGTAGTAGTAGTAGTAGTAGTAGTCATTGCATTACTTGTTAATACTTGTAAAGGCAGAGGCAGCTTTTCCTGCAGCCTGTTTATCTGCACACATCAGTATAATTAATGCATCAGGTGTCATGGACTTGAAACGCAGATACATTTGGCTGTCAAAGAGTGTCTCACTGTGATTTTAACGTCTGACATGACACAGACACACACATGTAACACAAGTGTATATGCATGCATGCACACATGGATCTCTGCACAACCAAAGTCAAACACAAAGCCTTCACTCACACTCAGTGTCGCAGCCACGGACACTTCAAAATACACAAGTCTTAATAACACACCATCACACAAAGACTGATGCACAACCCCTAATCTTCATGACAGCTAACATGTCTATAATTACACAGCATGTGTCCTCGGCAGCCATTAAAAGATCTGAGACAATTACTTCAGCTGTCAGCTCTGCTCACCAGCGTGTGAATGTTGATCTGTCACAGGTTTTTTTATTCCAGAGCTATGACTCAATCATAATAAGTGTATTCTGTTAAAAACATACAAAGGTGTAGTAGAATATGTTTGTGCATTAACTCTCAATAGGAGATTTTAATGATGACTGAAAATCCTTTGTCCCTGGACACACAACATAAAACCACAACATGTGCAATTAGCTTGGCTGCCAGTGTGCAAATCTAATCTCGTCTCATTTTAATTACCCGGATCTCATCTCTTTGCAGATCTGCACAAAAACAATAATTTTAATGCTGATTGAAAAGCTCAGCCTCAGTCTCTCAGGATTACAGCTGCACAGAATACACGACTGCTCCCTGGGCTTAAACATCACAACTGTGGTGACGATTAGGCCTCTGAGGTTTTTAACAAACAAACCATCTCTCAACACTGGAGAGCAACAAATACATAAAGGACATATAAATAAAAGGAAAATGCAACTGTGCATCCTACTTAAAGAAAACAGCCTGACTGTCAATTGGAAGCCAGATTCGTTTTCTGTCCTTCAACACTTGAGCACAATAACATAATTGTACGTAGGAAGCAATAATAGAAAGCATAATTGATTCTACTGCAGAGAACTAATCCTCCATTTATAAGACAAATTCATTTTAGCTGCTCTGTTCATGTCTACCACTTTTTGTATCAAGTTAAACACTCGTATGCTTGAGGTTTTCAGGGCTCACGGGCAGATTGTACAGAAATAATCAGCCTAAATCATTTTTCTCTTTTACTTTTTCCACCTATTTTCTCCCAGTTTGGACCCAGTTCACCTCTTGTTGTCTGCAGACTCCACCGTTGTCCTGACAGACATGATCTACCTCCATGACACAAGATGGATATTCATTAAACATTTGCTTGTGTTGTCCACATTTACCAGAAGGCTGCAGGTATTTCACCATCATGTTTAAAGAACAGCAACACTGCTAAACTTGTTTCACACTCTTGCACTGATCTACAGGTGGCAGTAACGTGCCAAGATGTGCAAAGATGTGCCAGCAAAGACAAAGAAGAAGAGACTGCTCGTAAACAACGGTGTAAACGCTGCCTGATTTAAAATACTTAATTAATACTTAAAATATTTATAAAACTAGTTCCTCCTCTTTGTCCATCTTGTCCTCCTGAGCTTGTACAAGAGCAATAAAAGTATGAAAGTGTCCAATACAGCAGTGATGGATCTTCTCATCTGGTGGCAGAGTTCAACAACACATTCCCATCGATCGGCCCCCATAATGCAACTGGGCCTTGATGTGTGAAACTGCTGCTGTGTGCAGAAACCTGAGCCATCATAAACACAATCACACAAAGATAAATGCAATCTTTATTGAATATGTTCATAATTACAATTATCGAGTTCTTCATATTCAAAAAACAGTCAAGTCGCTTAAAGTTAATAAATGTCACCAAGTCAATAGATCTAAATCTGGAAACATCACTACAGTGAAGTCTGGTGGGGCAGAACATGAGCAGTCAGACAGTCAGACAGGTTGGAAACAAGCCAACAGTTCATCCAGATTCTCTTTTCAAACTCTGAGACTGTGGACCTCCCCTCAGACAAAGCTTGGAAAAAAGGCTATGGGATCATGATTATGTTATTTGATCCCATAGAAACTTGATAATTGAGCCAAGGTTGCCTGATATTGCTGTTTGACAAAACCTCAGACTATATCAAATACATAAAAAAGCTCTGTCCTGACTCATTTATCTCTGATTTATTGCTTTAACCAAATCACACACATTTAGGCTTTTCTATGTGATCTCATTTTGATTACTGATTTGATTACTTGGCAATAACTAATGTAATATTTGTTCACGTCCATTCAGGCCACCTCCCACTTTAAAAACCTCTGATTGAAACCTCTTTATTTTTATTAGGCCAAACTGAAAGTGATCTAATAAACCTGCATTGTAGAGGAAAACTGTGCACACAAGTTATTTAGTTAAGCAGGAAGTGATGGATGTTTACAACAGACAGTTTGGGCAATAATTTGACCACTTGTCTTCTTTTTTTCATCCAAATAAGTTATTCTAACCTGGAGGTTTGTTACCTGTTTATTCATCCATCTGCTCATGTTTCTGGACCCATCAGACTTCAGACTCATGTTTAATTTCCCGATGAGCTTCGGTTTGAATTTTTCGGGCCTGATTTGAAGCCGTGGCCGTCGTCACCCAGCTGTACATCCGGAGCGCTCGTATGCTCGGCACGTACCTGGTGGCAGCTCCACGGAGAAGCCTCCTGTCAAGCAAACATGACGGGCGATGACAGTCACTGCTGGGGCTGATGAATAGTTTATTACCTACCTGCTGTCAAACAGCAAACATCCATCTGCAGTTACGCTCACAACCAACTTAAGGTCATTCAAACAAGCTGGGTGTTTTGATGGATCTTAATTTTTCACGCAAGATGTTTGTTCTTTCATTATTTAGATTGTATCTTTCTTTTCCACCTTAGTCTCCAATGGACATTAACTTAGCTCGACATTTATCTGAAAGGTTTCTGACACTACATCCATGTTTTCTACAGTCTGTGTCATCTGGCACACACTGAAAAAGATTCTGTAAATATATGTGAATTAATACTGACAAAAAAGAAAGAAATGTTTTTGCAGACTGTGGCATTTTGCAGAATGTTTTTTCATTTCTGACCTTTTGTTAGTAACTGAGGTCCCCAGCAGGTTTCTGTGCCTGTGTTATATTCTTTGATGCTGTGCTTCCATCTTGAGGAGGACACAGGTACAACAGCTCCAACTTCAGGTTTGTGATGCAGGAATAAAGCTGGTAAAGCAAAGGTTCATATTACTTCCTGTCTGTCATAAAACAATAGTCAGGAGTATATGTGGAACAGTCTCAGCTTGCTGTAATCATCCCTCCTGATCATACTGGACACCTCTTTCTAACATGGCCTCAGTGTAAGTGAAGGTGGACAAAATCCAAAAATACGCTCCAAAGTTTATCTGATGCTAATATGAGGCTTCACCGGTTTGAATGGGACAAATGAAGTTAGTGTCCTTTTAGTATGAAATTCCTTATTTAGCTTAGCATGTAAACACTGCGGAGAAACGCAAAGCGAGACTTGTCCAAAAAACACTGTAACTGGAAGATGCCCAACAGGACTGAGCAAGCAAACAGTGGACAGTAACATCACAGGTTTCAGAGTTATAGGCGGATAAAACAAGGCATCGCCTACAGATCTTGGAAAGTTTGATTTCGAACATTTCACAACTTTCTGGCCTATGATTGAACAATCAAAGAAGCAATAGACAGATTAATTAATAATGAAAATAAAAGTTAGTTGCAGCCCTACATTTTAAATATGCTTCATACTTATCAAAGGGTTACCCTCAAGTAAGTCAAATATGTAATGATAAGTATTGAAACATTTTTGACCAAGAAAGAAAGACAATATCCTAGATTATGGACAAACCGAGGAGACAACATGTTGGGATGAAGTGCATGTTGTCATCTCTTCAGGGGTTTAATAAAGTTCTCCTTCAAAAGCTATTTGGGGTCAAGGGCTGAAGGTGCAGAAGGAACTGATGTCTGTTTGTCTTCATGTCTGTGTTAAACAACATGAAGAAAGAGCCTTAATCAGTCGGGTTTGTGTCATAACTGAGATCATGTTACTGTTGATTTATAGTTTGACAGCAACGTTACAACGTGGGTCAAATGAAGAGTCCTGAAACAGACTCACTCACCTTCACATCTGATTTATCAACAAACTGATCAGAACAAAACTTGAGAAAACTTGAAAATTTGAGAAAATATCTGTGACTCTATTAATGTTTTGACTTTGTTTTGTAATTTGTTATAAAACAACGTGAAAAAATAGTTGTGTAAATCCAGGTTGTGTAAGATTTCCGTCAAGCCAGCAAGAATCAGCTCGGTGATGTAGTTCCGGTCGGGTGGTGGGGGCCACCTTCAAAATAAGAGCGGAGACAGAACAGAATTTGGTCATAATATAGTGTGATCCATAGTTATACTGATACATCACCCAGTCTACTGTAGCCAAAGATGCTCTTTTGGAAAATATCTATTATTATTTAATTAACATTTTTCATATGAAAAGACAGATATTACATTACACAATAGCACAAAAAATAAGGTTTATTTCCTACTTAGTCCTTGATTCAAAGAGACTATAGATGATGACGTTGGGGTGACACACACACACACATTACCAACAAACCAATATGATAAATACCTAAATTATCATCAATACAGTCACTCAAAGTAAAAAAAGTATTATAGAAATTATACACAAGTTACAAACAGACTGATCAGCTTACTAATTCTATGTGAGTGTTTATAGTGTTGGGATGAGTTTACTCATATGTTATTCTGTGCATTGGTCTTGTAGTTTTTCATACATACAAATGTGAGAGAAATTGGTCTGAGTGGTTTTATTCTGACAGTTTTGACCAGAAGATTCGATGTAAATGCAGCACTACTCACTTCACTCATGCTGCTTTTATTTTGAAGGTTCCGGCCGGAAGGTTCAGACTCAACGCTGCTCGAAGCTGCTTTCAGACCTGCAGAGAAGATGGCGGCGCTACGAGTCGTGGTGCTATCGGGGAGCGGCAGAGCTCTGCTCAGCACGCCGAAGGCGATCAAGACCCCGGTGGTAGGTCGATGTATGAGTGTTTATGAGAGTGTTTATCCCCCAGAACGTGAGCGAGTTTATAACAACAGTTTAAGAGAAAAACGCTGCTGTTTGGCGTTCTGACTTTAAGCTAACGTTAGCCTGGCTGCTGTCAGCGGGGTAAGACAAGGTCACTCGTGTCCCCACACATATTTTAGGATGTCACCAATGACTGTGGCTTTAACTCCTCTGATATTTACTCGTGCTTCAAATGTATATATCCACATGATGTCTATAACTGTTGTATCACTTGCCACAGATCTGTAAAACTTGGTGGCCATCATTATATGTGCTAAGCTAACCGGTTAGCTTTCTCCTGTTGCCGGGTCAGCCACCCGGCAAATGGACAGGTTCATTCAAATCAAACGTCTGCCTTAGTTAACAGTGCAGAGACACTGATCTGCACGCCAGCAAATGCGATCTATGTGTTTGTAACTGTTTCAGTTCTGATATGAGTCACGATGCGTTTATATTTTGTCTAAAACTCAACCGGCTAAAGTAGCTCGTTAGCTAGCTAATGAGCTAGCGAGTTAGCATTTCAAGGACTGTAAGGACTTCCGGTGGAGAAAGCCGTCCTGACCCGTTTGTTGCCGAATCCCTCATCTGGTTGGCTGATTGTCATCTGAGACTGACTTGAACTGTCCATATTTCTTTCATGTGTGTTTTAATTGACGCTCAGTGGAGGTGAGAAGGCATCAAGCTGAATGTCCTTGTGTCTTTTGCAAAGTGTCTTTAGTTAAGTACCAGTTTGTTCAGGTACAAATGGAAACTACTCAGCAAGAGTATGTAGAGATTTTCTAAATTGTATCAAAAGCAAAAAGTGGCTTTCTTCAGGACTGCAACTAACATTTAGTTTCACTGTTGATTAATCTGCTGGTTATTCTTCCAACTAATCGATTGTGATCTCAGTATATGAAGTGTATCTTAACCACTTGGCCACTATGTACTTCAACATATGGGACTCTTAAACAGGATGTCACTTGTCCACTGGCTGATACCACTTCCCACCATCAAGTCCCACGTTTGTAAATCGACTCCCTTCCTGAGTGTAGAATGGTTTCTGGTTGGAGATAAAGGTTGGTGTGTGTGTGTGTATAGTGATACAGGGGTGCTTTCATGTGACGCCTGCTGCCTGGTCACAGTGACAGCAGTGAAGGGCAGTTTCATAAGGACAACCAGCAAGGACATTATGATGAACTGCACTTAGCAGATAGTATCCATACAGTAAAGCTGTGTCCTTAGGTAGACTTTAAGTCGGACAGGTGCAAGTGTCGTTGCAGCAGCCCTTGAGAATCATGCTTTGCTCTTAAATGTGAGAGGCTGGAACTATGAGAAATCAGTTGGGTTTTTCTTACATTTTGGAGACCAAAGGGTTTGTTTAAACAAGAAGGTCATCTGCAGATTAATTTAAGAGGAAAATAATTGTTAGTTGCAGCCCTACTTTCTTAGAATCTTTTTTACCATTGAGTCAAAGTTTAAAACTGTTTTTCTGGTCGTATCTTTAAATTTTCCTATACACTGGCCCAGATTTTAATATAGAAAGAGGGTTTATCAAAGATGACCAGTCTACAAGAGTAGAGCTGCTGATCTCTCAATTATTAGTTTGGTCTGTGGAATTCAAGATAATGGTAAAATTGTGCATCAGTGTTCCATAATCTAAGGTAATATTTTCTGCTTGTTTAGACCACCAACAGTCCAAAACAGACAACTCACATTTGGGATGCTAGTGTGAATTATTACAGTGAATTATTGCCATTGACATTTAAAAACATTACTTTCATTTTGTGTTCTAGCTAATATATTCACCAACTAATGGTGTCAGCCCTCATCTCATTCTTAAAACATGGAATATAAAGTAATCAGGTGTGTTGTATAATCTACGTTGTTGTATTGGGATGACTTTAAATAAGTAACTAACTTGTAGCTTGTTGTGCTCTTGTTCCTCCGTAGGCCAACATGTCCTTCGCCACCCTGCCGAGGAGCAAGAAGGTTGCCCTGACAACACTAGGTGTGGTCACAGCCGGTGGGGCGGGGCTCGCTCTGATGCTCCACCAGTCTGTTAAAGCCTCTGACCTTGAGCTCCACCCCCCTCACTACCCCTGGAGCCACGCTGGACCTCTGTCCTCTCTGGACCATGCTAGGTGTGATGGATGCACACACACACACACGCCACAGTCTGCAATTATTGAGCACAATCACTGAGAGTTAATTCCTGTACTGTAGTGCTAAAGAGGTACCACTAAAGGTGCCAAACCCCACAGGGTTTGTAGAGGATGGCCACAGTTCTCACCCTAAGTGTCTCTCTTCCCCTGCAGTGTTCGCCGTGGTTACCAGGTGTATAAGCAGGTGTGCGCAGCCTGCCACAGTATGGAGTACCTGGCCTTCAGAAATCTGGTGGGAGTGTCACACACAGAGGCCGAGGTCAAGGCCATCGCTGAGGAGGTGAGGATGTGTGTGTGTGTCTGTGAGCAAAAGAATTGTCATGGAAATTTTTTTATGGGTCTTTGAGAAATCATGGAAAGGTTTTGAAATTTTGTCCATAAAAACTTGTGGAAAACCTGTTTCTGGGTTTTCAGTTTTCGGCTTGAATTTACTCTGAATGTGTCTCGTGTGTTGTGTTCAGGCTGAGGTAGTGGACGGTCCTGATGAGAGTGGAGAGATGTTCACCAGGCCAGGAAAGCTGTCGGACTACTTCCCAAAGCCATATCCCAATTCTGAAGCAGCCCGTGTCGCCAACAATGGAGCCCTGCCCCCAGATCTCAGCTACATTGTTAATGCCAGGTACCAGCTGAAAAACAGAAAATGCACACAGTTATGGCTGAAAGCTACAAGAACATCTTAAATCTGCACATCTTTGGTGTTCACTTGTTGTGTCCCCCTGCTTCCCTCAGACATGGAGGAGAGGACTACGTGTTCAGTCTGCTGACAGGATACTGCGAACCTCCAGCAGGAGTGACGGTGAGAGAGGGTCTCTACTACAACCCATACTTCCCTGGCCAGGCCATCGGTATGGCCCCACCCATCTACAACGAGGTGCTGGAGTTTGATGACGGTAAGTTTGGTGCAGTTTGAATGGGAGCTTAATCTGAATTAATCAGACAAACAGTGAGCATTGCAGAAAGGGAGAGAATGCTTAAATGCTCATGCTGAAATCACAAAACAAAGGACTTCCCCTGCCTGCCATCTCCCTCAAGAGTTAAATCTAAGACTATGATGAAACAGTGAGTCAAAATGGATTCACTGATCAACAAAGGTGATATTATAAGAACTAATCACGTCTGAACAGAGGCTACGTCCACCATACATTACATTTGTTAATGCATGTTTTTCTCCGTTTCAGCCCTCGATTCAGACTGAAACCGCTTTTTTTATGGGCCATGTGGCAGTAAAGTCGGGAAGAACTTTGTCACATCACATCTAACGATCTTGTTTATTGGAAATGTCATTATAGGCAAACACACAGAGCAGCTATTGTCATAAACCTGGTTTCATGGTTGTACAACAATTAAATGACGACTTTGTCAGGAGAGTTATCTGTCCCACTCCTTCCCAGATGTTAGCTATGATGCACAGTTTTGTTGTTCGCCATCAGAAAATAGAATGAAGGAGAAGAGATGTAGCTGATTTTATGTTCAGATGTTGTAGCTGCATTGTAGATGCATTTAGCTGCAATAATTTAGCTTTAATTTGTTAATACTGTGTTGAGTAGTATGCTTCAAAGTTCAATATAAATACCTCAATTTTCCACGTATTTGATAAATCTAGATTTGCCAAAACAGTCTTTCCATTCCAGCCATTTAATATATAAAAATACATTTATTACACAACAATGTCAGTTGCTGTTGTTTCAAAAAAATATTGTGATAGAAGATTTAACAACAAAATGTTGTGAAAGATCTTGTGTTGATGGTTGTTGTGTGTCTGCTGTCATAGGAACCCCTGCAACCATGAGCCAGGTTGCTAAAGACGTGTGTACTTTCTTGAGGTGGGCTGCCGAGCCGGAGCACGACCAACGCAAACGCATGGGACTGAAGGTACGACACATACACACACGTGCAATGTTAATGTTTTCATTTGGGGCTACAGATTTCTGATCCCTGCTCCCATTCACACATGACCCCATGCAGGAAATGTCCCAAACATTTCAGGGACAGACATCATGTGTGGAAGAGGCTAAAGGAGAGCATGTCCTACCATAAACAGAGGACTGGTTCTATAGTATGCGTCTTAACCACAAACCCACCAGACATGCCTATAAATCCCCTTTTACTTGACATTTTCTGAGTTGAAGGAATTTCTAGATTGTAGTCAGAGCACACAGACACAATGGAACAAATGGCAACAGGGTGTAAACATGGAACTTGTTGTGCGATTAATCTGTCCGCTCTCATTCTCTCTCTAGTTGCTCCTGGGCTCGGCCATCCTCATCCCTCTGATCTACTACATGAAGAGACACAGGTGGTCTGTGCTGAAGAGCAGGAAGATCGCCTACAGGCCTCCCAAGTAAACGGAAACAAACACACCCCTATCTGGGCTTAAAACCCTCTGGAAAGGGCTGCGTTCACTGACCCCACAACGCTCACATCACAATGATGATACGGACTCAGAACAACAAACACACATGCCTTTCTGAGAGGAGGTAGAAATAAGAGTATATACTATGTTTATTCCTACAGAAAAATGCCTTTTTTTAAGTTGTTGGCCTGGTAGAACTAATTGTGTGACAGATTTTCCTACATCTGGAATCTTGTGGTGCACATTTGTGTCAGAGAGTTGTGGCGTTACTTGAACGCACCCTCAACAAAGTCTGTTTGTTTGTTCGATCTGCATTGAGTCATCGTTGGCAGCAGTTCATGTCATGACATCACATCATCAGAAACTTTGTCACAATTGACTTATAAGTTGATTGATCGTCCATCTTTGTAAGATACTCAATAACCACGCGAGCTGAGAAATGGTTGCCCTCAAAGTTTGGAACATCCTGAGTGTGTGTAAATCCATCCTCCCCTGTCCTCTCCACAAAGCCACTCAGTGGATCAAATGCAGCCTCTGAACCTCTGTTTTACTGTACAAAATAAATTATCTTAAAGGAAACGTTTCTCTGTGGTGGTTTGTTTTGTTTCAAGCAGCAGTAGATGTTACACACACCAACCTTTCTATCTGTCTGACTTGTAGAATCTGCATTTACACTTTGTCATGTAAATATTTAATAAACTGGTGAATGAACAAACTTTCATATGAGGTTATAGTTTGGTTACCTCCAGAGTGGAACATCACTACTTCTTTGAAAATGTGGTGAATTAATGGAATTTATGTTTCCTGTCTGTATTTCATAAAACTATATGGAAGGGAAATAGTTCAGTCACAAAACAACATAGCAGTTTTTATTGTTTTGTACATTTGGGGTGTTTCCATTATGTTTGACACATGCAGCCTTCATCCTTCTAACACATAACATTCACAATCAACCAATTGTATCACAAGACAAATTAAACTTAGACTGGATCTCTGGGTGATCTGGCTTCATTGAGCCGGACATTGGTGATCCTGGATAACTGCTGTCAGAGCTAATAATCAGGTGGCTCATTTAACAGACATGTTGTACATTCCCTGAGATGTGATTTTCTATTCTGATGCTTATTTTATAAAACCCAACAGTGCCCAAATCAAGGCATTTGTTTACAGATCAACCAGCAGGGGGCGCTGCAGGACTCTCTCCATTGCAGCCTTGTAGTTGAGCAGGAGTGAGACGTCTTCAGCTCTCATCTCCTCCTCTGTGACTCTGACTGTGTGTGAAAGAGCTGCTATCTCTCTGCTCAGAGTCTCAGTCTTCTCCTTCATCCTCTGACTCTTCTGCTCCTCTTCCTCCCTCAGAGCACTGATCCTGGCCTCCTCTTCCTCTTGTAGAAACTGGTGAAGCTTCTCGAGCTGCTCACCTCTGAGCCTCAGGTGACTCCAATAACTCTAATGACTGTTGTTACAACAGCCAGCGGCACCAACGAACCAGGTGGGATCAATGAGCCCATTTTGTCCAGTGAGCCAAAAATTACATGTCCTGCTTCCACTGGTGGAACATTAGAAGGCAGAAAAGTTCTCATTTATGGTAAACTTCTGTTACTGTGATGCTACTTGTTATAATATTTGCCATGATGTCAACATTTATGTCACCGTTAACACAAAGACTGGAAACAAGGGCAAACAGCGAGTACAAGGTGTCTCCATGGTTTATCTTCTACAGAGATAGAAATGTAAAAATGATTTCTGTGGGAGTTACATGCTTGAACTATTACTTGGCAAACAACAGAGCAAACAGGTGCAGTGTGCACCTTCTTGAAGTCTTGTCAACACAGGGAGGTTGCCAGGTTTGGTACCATCCTGCCTGTAAAGAGACCAAAACTTCAAAGCTTCAGCTGGAGATGCAGCAAAGAAGAACTGGGCGGATGGACAAACTGTCAGGAAACCTCATTATTTAACTCCCCCTAAAACCACAAATGGTTGTTTTTCCGTCTCTGTTAATGTTAAAACCAGACACAACATGTTAGTTAGTGAGCTTTAAAGGTGTGGTGGGAGTATTTTTGAACTTACTCTGCCCCCTGTTTCCTCTCTTCTTGCTGAGCTAAGATCATCACCTCCGTGCTCCAGCTTTGCATTTAACACACAGACATGAAATTGATAATGATCTTTTCATCTTGTTCTTTGAGAGAAAGTGAAAATAAATCTATTTCCTAAGATATTGCTTCACCTGTAAAGCAGAGTTTAATTGGCCTTCCTCTCTGCCTGTAGTCATCACATCCTTACGCCCGTCCTGCCTTTCATTCAGGGTTAAATAAACAAGTGTGCTGTTAGTTTAAAGCTGCTTCAGGCCTTCATTAGGAGCTAATCTGGCTCTGAAAAGGTTTTCTCTCCCTGCTGTTTTAACCTGCATTCAGACGCTACAAGCTTCATCTGCATCACAACACACACAGATTAGGCTAATAGCATTAGTGGATCTCGCCGGATCATTACTATTGTCATCATTATCATTATTATTATTATTAGATTAAACTCCGGCAGAGACCTGCGGCAGAAGGACGGACGTATTTCTAGTGTGAAAACTAAACTGATTTTCTACTTTGGTAATTCAGAAGAAAAGGGTGCAATTACGCTTTGTGTTTGTGTGACACTGGTGACAGTTTTTAAAAAGGCTCCTCATCCTAATCTCATACTTGCACCCATACAGTGAATCACATGAGGGAAAACACTCGCACACACAAGCAGCAAAGTTTGCAAACCTTCTGTCTTTTTGGCAAAGTTGTGGCGTTTGACTGTGAAACTAAGAAAACTTAACATTTAAATATGCTGTCCCTCAGTAACACACACACACAGCGGAGATTAGCTGCTGTATGGAACCTCAGGGAACCTCATTCACATGGAAAACCACTTCTTAATTCTAATTGGTGACCAGTGTAAATCCTCCACTCCCATTTAAACCAGTAGTTAGCAGTTTGTATTCCTGCTGCTTCACATGTTCCTCAGACTTTAACATCCATCCACCCTCTCAGCTGACTTTAGACTTCAGGTCTGCAGCACAGAACCTTTAGTATAATTAGGATTTTTATTGAAAGAAAACCAACTCATGGAGTAATTTTTGTCTTGGTTGTTGTCAGTATTTTGGTGAGCACGCTGGAGGCTTTCTGCTCTCAGGTCTGTTTCTTGATCAGTTAGTCAGATCAATCATTATGGCGTCCACTCCGGCTCCTGCGACAGAAGAAAGCAGGCCGGCGTTTTCCATCGAGCGGATTCTGGGTTTGGAGCTGGAAAGACCTGGGAACTGCCTGAAACTCCACCGACCCTGGGCAGGTGAGGAGAAACAGAAGTTTTCAATTTGAACCCTGTGAAGTGAAGAGTTATTGATGAAGCACCGACTGTCAGTCTAATATAAATTGTGTGCTTTTTACTTGGTTTCTAAAATATATAGAATTGCAGACATATAGAATTGACCTAATGTTGTCTTGTATTACACATTTACAGTAGTGCCATTATAGTAGTTGAGGTATAGCAAAATTATCATTGCAAACATTAACACCATTTAGTTTGAAATTTTTGGGGGTCATTTATGTAATTATTTCACTCCTGAGCTCAGTATAAGCTCTTATTGCTATTTTCATAATCTCCCTAAATCTGCTGTTATATTTAGTAAATTCACATTTATTCATTTTTGGTTTTCCTTTGCCTGAAAAGGTTCCAATTAACATTTTGGTTTTGGGCAAAAAGAAACCAGTTCCAGCCCTCTTATCAATCAGCCTGATGTTGGCTGTTTAAAGTTCAGTTCTTTTTCAGCTTCCAAAAACAAATATTTATTATGAGAAGCTGCTCTGGGAGAACAGATGAATCAGTGTCTCTACTTTCTTTATTGATGGATCAGGGTATTGTCCCGTTCAGTGAAATTAAATTTAACTGAACCATAAAGGAAACAAAAACTAAATTAAATCTCAGTGTTTCATGGACCTAAGAAGTGAAGCACATATTGGTAATAATTAAAAGAAAAATAAATAGAAAAAAATATTTTGAATATAAATATTATATTATAAATATATATCAATACACCATATTTAAATTTCTAATATATTTGAATGTGTGTGAAATTTGATGGATCAAGGATATAAAAGACTAATTTGATAGGACTCTTTCCTCCTTTAGGTCAAATGTTGTGTGACTATAAATTGATTATTTGCCATATTTTAATTATGAAATGTCTATAATGTGTGATCTGTTTCCCATGAATCCAGAGATGGGAGCAGAGAAGGAGAACACAGGAAACAGTCTGTGCTCTGAACAACAACATTGTTATCAACATCATCATCCTCAGCAGCAGAACTCTCCCAGACCAACATCAAACTGGTACATCGGACGCAGACCACGCACCGCCTTCACCAACAGCCAGGTAATCAATCAATCTGTCAATCAATCAATCAATCAATCAATCAGTGAGACATTCAGACGAATAGATCTAAGAAAGGATTCTCTTTCATTCAGAGTTCAGTTATGTCCTAAAGTTAAGAACATAAACGTAAAACTACCACACTGAAAACAAAACAGGTTTGTCTTCAATCTCTCTCTCTCTCTCTCTCTCTCTGTGTGTGTGTGTGTGTATACAGGTCAATGTACTGGAGACAGTGTTTCAGGTGAACTGTTATCCAGGTATCCAGCTGAGGGAGCAGCTGGCAGGGAGACTCGACCTGGACGAGGACCGAATACAGGTTCAGACATCACACACTGAAGATTTAACCTAAATATAATTCAGAAATTATTATTATTGCTGTTACTTTTAACCTCATTAACTGTGCAAAACCATTACAAACTCCGTGCATTGTGGGTAATGTAGGTGCCAAGTTTTGACAAGGAAGGAGAATGCCTGGCATAAAAAACATTATTTCTGCTTCTGCTGCATTAAATTGAATCCTCAGTTGTCCATCATCTAACAGTGTAATACGAGTGCTGTGCTAAATCACTGCACTGCTCTCTTAAAGCAACTGACTAAAGAGAATCTTGATAAATTTAGGAAACTCATGTATTTTCCACTTGTGGCCACAGTTGCTACTATTGAGCTAAAGTTACATGGCCTCACTTGAACACTTTAAATAAGAAATAGTAATAAATGAATAATAAACAAAGATGTCCTACATGAAAGCATGTTGTAGTTACACATTAACTCTCCTCTCTCTCTTTCACAGATCTGGTTTCAGAACCGACGGGCCAAGCTGAGACGTTCCCTCAGAGAAACCCGTCTGCAGCTGGTTCAGACGGCGGTGGCTGACCTCGGGGTCAGACAGGAGGTCATAGGTCATCTGAAAGTCGAGCGGGATGTGCGAGGTGACCAGGCGCTCGCCTCTCATCTCCAGCTCGAGGCGGAGGAAGAGGAGGAGGGATGCTGATGAAGTCGTCCTGTCTCTGGTGTCAGGATTGGCTGTTTTGAAACCTGTGATTATCTGGATTTCTGGAGAACAGGAATTAATGTTTACATGAAGTCAGATAAAAACAGGTTTCTCTGTCAAGCATACTGAGCAAGTATGTCGTCTGTTGTCTTAAAGAGGTGACGAGATCAGAGTTTTTTTATGCTCTGTAATGTTAAAGTGTTTTAATATGTATGTTAATAGCTCTCTGTTTTCCAAACTGTACAAAGTCTAATTAAAATTAATAAAAGTATTTGAATCTTTTGTCTGTCCTCTGACTTCACCATAGTACACGGTCATTAAGATTTATCAGATTGATGGCTGTTGAATACACAGGTTTATACTGCTCAGATATGTGTGACAGTTTTTGATACCGGAGAGAAAATAAGTCAAAGATTCACACAAACTTTTAATAGTTCAGTAGCAGACAAGCAGACACAGGTATCATATATTGTTTATGTTGTTAACTCGTTATTTTTATTTTGTATTTGATTTAATTGAAAGACATAATAAAATACGAAGTTACAGAAGGTTAAAACTGAACACACAGAGCTACGACTCAAACAAATACCAATACACATCAAAATAAAATCATAAATAAATTTGCAAATCAACCATATTCATTTTGAAACTTTCACGAAAGCTTCATGATGCTTTATGTATTTTTTATTTTTATGAACTCTTGTTTTGCTTCTTTAATTTTTTTGTTTTTTTTTCATTTACTTTTTTCATTTCGTCCAAAAAAAAAAGAAAAGAGAAAAGAAAAAAAGTCCAAATTACGCGGCGGGCGCTGATTGGTCCAGACGTGCCCCGTGTGTGTCCCGGAAGTGAAAGCGGAGGACTGATGTGTGTCTGAAGTGCAGGAATCTGTCGCTAACATTCGTGTCTGTCGGTGGTTTTCTGGCGCAGAAAATGGACACGTTAAATAAACTGAAGCAGTTTGACGCTTATCCCAAAACTCTGGAGGATTTCCGAGTGAAGACGTGGGGAGGAGCGACCGGTGAGAGGCTTTAATTCATCACAGAGCAGCAGCCATTCAGACACACAGGCTGTTAGCTGCTGCGGCTAACAACAAGGCTAACTGAGCAGTGTCTCCTGTAAATGTTCAAATATATGAAACACATCAAGTTACAGTCTTAACATCATCTTCATAATGCTCAGTAAGCCTGAACAGCAGCAGAAAAGACACATTTAACATCTACAATTCAATACTAGAGCAACATAACGACAAGGCTGGTGATAAAAATGCAAATATTTAAGGTTAAATAAACTGGAGATGCATTTTCAAAGAAACCTGATATCATCTAACTTTGAGGCATTTTTATCCCATGTTTTCTCTAAAGGTCCAAACCAGGGATTTTGCATGTTTTAGTCCATTTGCATCAAACCATGAACACTTAACATTACTGGAGGCAGTTTTGCAAAACCTGCTGCTGTGCTTTAGATTTTTAAGGTGTATTTATGAAATAAGATTTTATTGATCTGCAGGGTGAAATTCACACGAGGTAAGAAAACAGATGAGCTATATGAATAAACTATTAACTATAATCTATTTGAATGAAATAAATAAACAGTAAAGGAAGAAATTGGAGAGGTAACGTTAGAGAAGCTATTTACAATATATGTGTTGGTATATGATACTATATGAGTGAACTGTGCAAATATTTATGCAAATGAAGTCTAGTTGTTCATCTCCAGCCACCATGAAGCCTGAACTGTGTGTAGTATACAGATACAGACATAATATACAGTAAAATATCCATAATAATATACTAATGGATATAATGGTATGTCTGGTACATGCAGTAAATGTAATATACGCACACTATACAGTAAAAATATAAGTGTATATAATGTAAATGGACAATATTAAAGCCCAGTAATAGAGTACTACTATATAGTGATCCAAGAAATGACAATTATGTCAGATATACAGTTGCTTATATTGCCATAATTGTCAGTAATCTTTTTCTTTTTTTTACAAAATTCTCTGTAAATCCTTGTCAGTTTGATTTCTTGACTCCTGAACTCCTGACATTTTCTAATTCACACTTTTCTTAAACAGAAGATATCAGGCAGAAGTTATAGAGGGAAGAAAGACATAATCTAAAGCATCTCTAAAAAAATTTTTTGCCCCCACAAATGAGGGAATATGATTTCCAAAATCATTAGAAGAGGATCTGAGATTTTTCCATTATGCTCTCGCTCTCACAGTTTGAACCAGGATTTAAATGATCTCCTCTGTGTCTCTGCAGTGACCATCATCAGCGGTGTCATCATGTTAATCCTGTTCGTCTCTGAGCTGCAGTACTATCTCACTAAAGAGGTGAGTTCACCCACAGCACCTGATTATTTGTGATCCTCCTCGAGTGGGCAGAATGTTCCCAATGAGATTAAATTTGACACTGAACACAGAGGAAATATAATGTGCTGCCAAAAAGAAGTCCTGCATTTGACTTCTTTTTGGCGCAGATGAGTGAATTAAAAACCTAATGATCATAATAAAGGCTGCCTGTTGTTAACATGAACCAGTTTTCAGCCTTCAGAAAACACTTCCTGCCAGACTGGTCTGATGAGTCCATTCACACAAACAAACAATCTGCTGAAGGCTCAAATTAACACAACTGTGAAATCAGTCTTCATGATTGTGTTGCTCATAGTTGTTACTAGCTGGTTTGAAATTTACATTCCTGACATGTTTTCATGTACAAGATTTTGAAGTATTTGATTTAAAGTGAACAGTTTTATATTCATCAGATAATGGAACTAGTCATTGTTACAGTCCCAAACATTTTAACATGTTGGTTCAAGATCAAAAATGCATGAAGCTGTCAGCTGATGTCTTTTGTTTCATGGAACAAAATGACTCTAAATGGCAGAAATTCCATTTTACAGCAAAGCGTACACCAGGCTTAACTTTCTGTCAGTTTGATGTATAAAGACATCACCAAAGGGAAGATCCATTGTTCTGTCAGACATGACTGACATGTTTGTGTTTTTGCTGAACGTCTGAATAAAAACCCGTTCGTGCTGTTTGTTCCCTGCAGGTTCACCCTGAGCTGTATGTTGACACGTCGCGAGGAGACAAACTGAAAATCAATATCGACGTCATTTTCCCTCACATGCCCTGCGCCTGTAAGTAACACTGCTTTTCCCACCTGCTTCCACTTGATGAATCTAAGATGCTAATGATGACACAATTTTAATCAACCCTTTGCCTTCCCTCATTCTTTCATCGCTCAGATCTCAGTATAGATGCGATGGACGTGGCCGGCGAGCAGCAGCTGGACGTTGAACACAATCTGTTCAAACAGAGGCTGGACAAAGACCTCAAACCTGTCACCCTCGAGGCAGAGAAACATGGTAAAACTTGACTTTACTCTGGCATTTGACCTCCTGACACTCACATCCACATCCACAGCTGTTGGGAGGGATTCAGACCCAAAATAGTGCTTCATTATAAAGACGTGGTCAGGTTGCTGCAGGTACCTGTGAGTAGAGGAAAAATGATCCAGAAAAGCAATTTGAGTGACGCATCCATGAGGTCAAACAACTGCACAACATCTCTGTGTGACAGTTCTGTGATTATTTTTTTTTTGCCAGAGCCTCTTTTATCTTTTCAATTTTTAGTGACTGAAGGATCAAACTAAATCATGTTTGTTGGTAGATAATCATGATGATGATGATGATGGTAATTTTTTTTTCTTTTGAAGAACTTGGTGTGGCTGATGATGGTGAAGTGTTTGACCCCAGTACGCTGGACCCAAACAGATGTGAGAGCTGCTACGGAGCTGAGACTGACGACCTCAAGTGAGACACCACCACACACACACACACACACACACACACACACAGATGCTCACATGGGCTTGTCTTTTTCTGTCTTTGTGATTTCTGTATAACCGTATGTATACTCACCTTGCTTCTGCTTGGTGTGTGTGTGCAGGTGCTGTAACACCTGTGATGACGTGCGGGAGGCGTACCGGCGGCGAGGCTGGGCCTTCAAGAGCGCAGACACCATCGAGCAGTGTAAGAGGGAGGGCTTCACACAGAAGATGCAGGAGCAGAAGAACGAAGGCTGCCAGGTTTACGGCTTCCTGGAGGTCAACAAGGTACAAATTCTTACCTGTGGATTATTATTATTATTATTATCTCAGGAGCAACTGCCTTGATTCTGTCTGGAGGACGTCCAGCAGGGTTTGTGAAAGTGTTCAGAAGAACAAGTGAAACTTTAAGAAGTTTCACATGTCACTATTACAACTTTATTCTTGATATTTCTTATTTTCCTTTTACTGACATTGGCTACTTTACTGACATTGATACTGTATTGATTGGAATGGATTTTTATTTACCCTCTCATTTTCTTTGTGTCTCAGGTGGCAGGAAATTTCCACTTCGCTCCAGGAAAAAGTTTCCAGCAGTCTCATGTCCACGGTAAGACCTGCTGGTTATCCACTCTGCTCTCAGACTCACACACACAAGCATTCAAAGGTTTCTGAACACCCTGTGTTAGTTTTCTGTACATGTCTCTAACTTATACAGGCTGAAGTGATAGTCCTTTTAAAGCTACTTTTAGAAAACACTTGGAGACCTGTTTGGATTTAGGTCTTTGTTGGAACCTTTTAGAGGTGAAGACAAACTACAAAACCATCAATAAGAAACAGCCTGATGTCAGGGACAGTAGTCCAGGGTGGTCTGCTGTATTTCATCACTATACTGTTGTGTGTGTTTTAGTAAAAGACTCAATTACAACATAAGGTTTCAGTGTCATAAAAATTGAGAGAAAAAGGAGTGTTGTGCCCAAGCACTATCATCTTTTAAAGAACAGATGACACAAATCTGGTCTTCACTGACAAGTTGTCAACTGACAAAATGGCTGACTCACAGCTCTACAGTATATCTACTGTATACAGGCAGCAGGCAGGTGTGTAGAAAGGCTTTGTCTGTCCACAGTTAACTTAATTAAAGCAAGCTACAGGGATTCTTTATTTGTTTGGTTTTAATAGTACAGAACAATGTACAGTGTGCTATTTTAACATAATGTTTAAGACGCTCAGGAACCAGTTCACAACTGAGAAAAGACAACAAAATAGATGGATTTATGGATGGATGAATCCATAGTTCTCCCATCATCAGCTCCTTTCTGGTCAGATTTACTTTAATTTGTTTCTAACACTCTATAGTCAGTGTCTAGCCTAACACCATTAAGCTAAAATAAACGGTGTTCAGAAATGTTGGAATGTTAAGTGTTTATTAGTCTTTGTTCATTCATCATCCCTCATCATGGCTTCATACATCCACACCCACAACATTCATTATCAAAACATTCATTAATCACAACTGATTGCATGTTGAGATCTTCCAACAATAATTATTCAGTGTGATGTTAGTTTAGACATGTTTATACCAAAAAAGAACAAAATAACTAAATTGACAAAATAGTCTTGTAGCTAAGGGTCTGTCTGGAGAGTAGCCTTTTTGGGAGGTTGAAGCTTCATCTCACAGTCTTCATCAGAGAATGGATTGTAATTTGGTTTAAAAATAAATGACAAAGAAAGAAAAAATACAAAGATGTATACTTTTCTATGACTTCAATCATTAGGAAAATGAATGGATGTCACATCCATTGTTTGACTGATACAAGTTCACTTAAGTTGATGTCAGTGTTTATCTGAGGGATGTTATATTCTGTCAGTGTAAATTTGACCTTTTCTTTGCAAGTTCAGTGTTTTTGTCAAGTTTGTTTTCCTGTCAGGAGTGAAGCATGAAACATAACAGACAAAATCAGCTGTGACTGGCCGATTGTTTTGTTCTCTTTTAACTTAAGGACATTATCACCTGATGCATCAGCAAACACTTGATGCATCATTCTCTAAAACCTCAATTTCCTCTCCTTTTTATTTCTTTCATTGCTCTGCCATCATTGTCACTTCCTTGTTATTTTCTGGACTGGCCTGTTTTGCCTGCTTCCTAAGCTTCTCTCATCTGCACATTACGCCACAGCAGGACATTAACAGTAGCCCTTCATCAAAAGCTCAGATAAATCTTCTCTTTTCCACTTCAGAAGAATAAGTGCCACAATTTATAGGCTGCTTCCAATCTGAACAAAACAGAAGTTGGCTGCTAATATGGAGCACATGGCCATTAAGTGAAATAACTCTTCAGGCAACAAAGCATCATTTGAATTCCTGTGATGCAGATCTGGTAGGTTGATTAAATAGTGCTGAAGTGGCTGAAGTCTGAGCTGCACTTCTCGCTGCTGCTGTTAGTTTCCTACCCTGAACACAACAGCATCCTCCGATCTCTGGCTCTGTGATGAGAGATACATTAATCTGATTGAATGTATTTTGTTTTGTTCGGCGTTATATTTGAATGTTTAGCAGCAGAAACAAGAGACAAGAATCACTTGTGCTGAGGATTTGAGCGTAAATGAGGCTGCGGCTGAAATCAATCAGCCTCATCCTTATTCTGCTCCCTGAAAGAGTTAAACACTTGTGTTGGGGCTGCATGATTACCCTGACAGATATAATACAGACTATTTTCTAAAGCTCAGTTTTCATATAGCTGTTAATACTTAGAAACCAACCAAATCATGAGCACAAAAGCCTGTGGTAAGTTGTAAAAGCTGTGTCCTCATGCGTCACTGTTCGTGTCTTAATCAGATTAGATTGTCAGTGTTGTGCAGCCCCTCCTGGCATCCTCCCACACATGAACTTAACGTGGTTTGTTGTCTACCTGCATCGTTATAGTGACTCTTCTCTCTTCTTTCTGCAGTGCACGCTGTGGAAAGTAAGTGCATCTTTATTTGCAGTTTTTATCATTTTGTAAAGCGCTATAAACTTTACTGAAGAACAGCCTCATTCCAGTACAGTGACCTGTTTGTTATATGGAAATGTATTGCAAGTATACAATTATTTTGTAATATTAATTGAATACGACTTAAGGATGACACTCAGATACTTGTGTACAGGAAGACACAAATTTTGTTCAGTTGTTGATGTGTTTTTTTTTCTCATTCTCACAAGAAGCCCCCAAATATTCCAGATTATAGAGTGATTCTCAATACATATGAAACCAGTAAATGTACCTAAATATAACAATGGTATCAATATATGGGCAGAAGAAAGCCAATTCTCTTCAGTTAGAAATCTTGATATTGCAGTATGAACTTTCTCATCCAGCAAGCATCTGCACATCAACTTGGATCTCACTGTGTCACTGTCCTCCATCTGTAGACACCTGCTGAAGAATGAAGAACTTAAAGTTTTAATATAGACTGAAAATCTGTTTAGTGCAACTCTAAGAAACTTTGCAGTACTTTCACACTTTTTCTGACATCAAATGTGAACGCTGTTTCACAATTAATATGAGTTGGTCAAGTCTGGTCAGGTTTGTGCAGCCAGACTTCAGAGTAACATCCACTGTCGTGGTTAACTTACTTAAAAAGCTGCCCATTATTTACTGTACAGGAATTAATCTAACATACAATGGCAGCGTGCTGAGGTCATTCTGGATGAGTGTGTTGAAGTGAAAGACATCTCAAACTAAAAACCTAATGAATGTTTCTAATACAAACAGGCATATTTATGGAGGTCAAAGGTCAGAGCCGCAGCACCCTGAGAACAGCTGTGACCTGCAGCTACTAACTGATCTGAACATTGTTGGCTTCAGCCTTTTGCTACTTTTCATCTGTTAACTAACAGGACTGAACAGCTGAACCAATCACAAACTGATCAATGACTCTCATTTCTGACAGATCTGTTCGGATACATTTTTTTTTCATTACTAGATGTGTATTTGAGGCTTTTGTAATTAACACTTTTTTTTGTTCTGTTTGTGTTTGCAGTACACGACCTGCAGAGTTTCGGCTTAGACAATGTAAGTAAATCAATTGATATTTTCTTTGTTGTTACTTAAAAATAATTTTGGCGAGTTTGTTTGTATAATGTTTGAAAAAATATAGTTGACTGTAAAGTAATACTATATAAGTGTCTCTTATTAGTATTGATGTAGATGATGTCTCTGTTCAGTCTTCAGATGACAGCCCTGATACTGTGATCTTTCACAAAAACCTGAAAATTCCGACATCTTTCTGAAGCCAATCAACTTCTAATCTTTGTGTCTGTTGTCCTGCAGATAAACATGACCCATCTGATAAAACACCTGTCATTTGGTAAAGATTACCCCGGCATCGTGAACCCTCTGGACGACACAAACGTCACAGCGCCACAAGGTCTGTTCAATTCATGGTTTTAAGTTTGATGGTTGTAGAAGGAACCAAATTAGCAGCAGTGCGACACTAATATGTTCAAACTGAAGGTTAGTTAGTGGTTCCGCTTCTGGCTCTGGGGCTGAATTTATGGGTTTAACCTGAATAGAACAAGAGATTTGACCACTTCTGGTTTGACTCAGCTACTCTCATACATTTGGAATAAACTTCAGGTTTTTCTCAGAACTAGAACGTGAGGGTGTCTGTCTACATCTACATTTTGCACCAATGTAGAACAATCAGACAGAAGGTGCAAAAGACAAGAGAAAATGTAGTGACTTAGAATGAAACAAACAGAGAAAAAGTGTGTGGCGTCTGCAGGTGGAATTTGGAATTAAAATTTGCTGTTTGTGTCCATCACTCTTGACAAGATGCTGGCAGCATCAGAAAGTGTAACACATCCACTCTGAAAGCCATTTGACAAATATGAGCTTTTATTGACAAAACTAGACTGTCGGTGGAGACAGCATTGAGCAGACACAGAGCTGTGGTTGTAATTATTGGAAGAGTCCCATAGCTGTACACTTGTGTTGTGGAGGTGAAGGAGGTTGCTCCTCGTCTTCCTCAGCAGCGGATTCCCATACCGATGGCCATGAAGGTGCCAAACGTCCCCCCACTCTGCATCATGGTCTTCCCTACTCCTCCCATCAGCTCCCTGCCACGCATGCCGATCCTAGAGACAGTAGAGACAGTTTTTATTTAGTATCAACTAAAGCGAGCTGACAGTTTACAGGCTCATATCATTCTTTCAGGAAAATAAGCCTGTCTCTAATTTGAAATGTAGATTAAACTGTAGGTCAGAGGTCTGGAACCAGGCTAATATTAATCTGCATGTTGAAGAGAAACACCCAACAGGCCAATTACAACTTTTTAATCAGCCTTCAGAACCATTCGCTCGATTTTATCACTAAATAAAATACTGAGAGTTTTCTCTCTGTTATTATAAAACACACAGACACAGTGACTCTGTGCTGTAGATTAGTGACAACTATTGATGCAAATTTACTTTACTGTTCTCATGGTGTCACTTGAGATTATTTAGAGGCATTATACTCAAACGTCCACTACCGACTACGTTTATGGTAATTGGCAGATCGAGCTCAAATTGAGCTGACAGTTCTGAATTAGCAGGGTGAGATTGACAAATTGGTTATTTATAAGTTTGGCAGTATTATGGATTTAAGACTCAAGTTTTGTTTGAATGATTTTCCATACACATAATAAGCCAATTTTATATTCAGAATGTTTGGGGGCAGTTACAGCTGATTAATTGGTTGTGTAAAGTACTGGCAGCTCACACTGGCCCCTGGACTGTAACAGCTGTTCTTAATGGAAACCAAGTCCACATTTTCAATTGCATCACACATTCTGTTTCTGTAAAAGCAGAACAGTTTTGGTGGACACTAAGTACAAAGTTACCTGAGACAGGAAAAAGTGCCAAACATGGCTCCAGCAGCCATTCCTACTGCAAACCCCATCATGAAGCCCATTTTGACCCGGTCAAAACAGCTGGGCTGGGTCTGGCCATATGGACCTACAGCCACTGGCATCTGGAGAGGAAAGATTGACAGAAGGTAGATGAGAGAGAGACAGATGGGTCAGTAGACTGGCTCTGTTCTGTTTTCAGAGTGACACATAGTTTGATCTGATAGCATGAGGAACAACATACTGAGCAGGTCTGACAGTTCCCAAACTGACCAGACCACATCTAGATTTAGTCTGGCTCCCGGCCCGCTCTGTTCACATGTGCACAACAACCTGACTACGAACAAAAATGTTTGATCATATTGTGGCTTTCAACACCAGAAGACAAAAAAACACCTCTGGATTCTGATAAATACAAGTGAAATATGGTCCATAAAACATAATCAACTCATGATAAGAACCTTAACCCTGATCACGCATTGTTACCTGATCTTGAGACGCTTGGACAATGTCAAGCTGCAAAACCTTTATTATTACAGCTAATATTAGTGCCTATGTTGTTCATATTCCTAAATGAATGTGTGTTATAGTACACAATGTACAGAAAAGTTGAGACAGTAGCGTTGACAGGGACTCAGCTGCCTCAGGGCCCCAAACAAGTTAACCCATCCGTGTCAGTCCCTCACAGCATTAAAGAAGACAAAGTCCTGAATCCATACCACCCACTGAGAACAGAATGTACTACAACCTCATATGTCTAGTATATGATTTCCTGTAACTCTTTACCTTCTTGACACCTGTTTCGAATTAAGTTGTATGTAGTATGATTTTAGGACACCATCTGTAGTGTTTTAAACATCTACATTACTGTTTGAACACGAAATTCAAGTTTTAGAAAGCTTAGCTTCCTAAAAGTCAGACATTTGACCTTTGTACCTACCTTGCTACTACTCAATTATTTTACTATGTTATCCATTTATAAAGTTCCTTCTGACTATTTAATGGCTCCTCAGCTTACAATCTAAGTATTTACCGTTGCCTTATCTAAAGATATTTAACAGTTAGGCTGCTGATTAACGTGAATGATGAAGCTGTGTTGCTAAGCCTAAGTCAGTGTTATTTACTTAACACGCAAGCTAGGCTAACGTTAGCGAGCACACTTGTGTTAATGTTTAACCAGGAAATAACCAGCAGTTTGTTTTACTTCAGTCTTAAATTGGTAGACAAAAATACCAAACAATACAGTATAAATCTGTAAAATACTGTAAATATCTTTCTTTATCCCACCAGATGGTTTGTTGTGCTAGCTTAGCATGCTAACAGGCTAACGTCACCCGTGGCCTTGACAGACAAACACGGCTCGTTTTTACAAACTGTCTTTAATCGACACATTCTCGAAAAATCACCTGGAACCGATCTTACCTTGAATTATGTGTTTAAAATAAGGTTGGTTTTCTGGTTCTTTACTGGAGCTTTATCGTGTTTTTTTGGCGCAGCTGCGTTTAAATGTCTTTCTAGCAAACCTCCATAACCGGATAGAGGAAGGAGGAAAAAACAGAGGAAGCAAATAAAGAGGAGAAACAACCTGGAGGAGAAAGTTTCAGCGCCCACTAGCGGTGTATTTTATTACTACTAATATTTAGATTGTAATAATTTACTAAATTCAATAGTGTCCACATGAGATATTTTTCAAAATTAAACCAGAGAAACAGCTTCAATTTTAACCCACTTTAATACTAAACTAATTAATCCTATTGAGAAAGAGCTTTATGATGCTCATGATTATAAAAAGGTGCTAAAGGTCTTTTTTTTATTGGAGTAGAACAGCCTCAGTAATTATTCCTCATTCATTTCTTTTTGTCATAACACTCCTTAACGTGTGTCACTGCTGTGATCATCTATATATTCCTCATTGCTTTCTGGTGTGATCATTGTTTTACCTGTAATGTTTAATGATACCTAATGTGCTGAATTGGTTTCCTCATTTCATCTTGACCTACAGTTTGCTCTTAGTACATCAGAGATTATTAACAACTGTGTCTCAAGTGTCGTTTGTGTGTCTGCATTCATATTTTAGTTTAACAAGTGTTTCCTTTCTCTCCCCACAGCATCAATGATGTACCAGTATTTTGTGAAAATCGTTCCAACCATCTATGTGAAAACGGACGGAGAGGTGAGTCCAGACTTAATTTTAGACTTTTATTTATTCTCAGAAATTCCTCTTTCATCTCAGACCTTATTAAACTAAGAAGAAACTAGATTGATGGATGATGCCAAAGTGAAAATTGTGAAAGAAAAAGTGTTGCATTATGACATCATCCTGCATTTCAGTGAGACATAAAATCTCAAAAGATGCAATTCTGCAATAAAGTGTTTTGTCATTTTGTGTTTGCAGGTGGTAAAAACCAACCAGTTCTCAGTCACCAGACATGAGAAAGTGGCCAACGGCCTAATAGGAGACCAGGGGCTGCCGGGCATGTTTGTTTTATATGAGCTGTCACCCATGATGGTTAAATTCACAGAGAAGCACAGGTAGGACTCATGGAAATAACAACAAAAGTACATATAAATGATGAATCTGTCACACAGTTACATTAATAACAGATGAATGTGAGCTTCTTTAAATCTGATTGCTAAATTAATATGTCCTCTCTCTCTCTCTGTTCAGATCGTTCACGCATTTTTTAACAGGAGTTTGTGCCATTATTGGAGGTGTGTTTACAGGTGAGTTCCTCTGTGTGGCCGTGTCATTTGCTGTTATCTGATAATATAGAAATTGTAAATAGAAACGGAGATCGAGCAGATTAAATCTGACTCTTTTCTTCTGTTACATCTCGCCTCCTGCAGTGGCCGGTCTGATCGACTCGCTCATCTACCACTCAGCTCGGGTCATTCAGAAGAAGATAGAGCTGGGGAAGGCGTCTTAACAGCGCCACCCACTGGCCTCCATGGTGCAACACAGATCAAGACACGGATACAGAGACAGAAAGAAGAGGGACAGACAGACGGGGAGAAGTTTGGAAACAGAAGCAAGCAGTTTGTTTTCCTTCAGTCTTTCTGTCAGATTGAGAAATCCAGAGAGAGACAGAGAAGTTTTAAATCCGCCATGTTTTGAATTCCTCTGTCTCTCTTTTTCGTTGTGGAAAAGCACTGGAGAGGAACTTGTGAGCATTTCTGAATTTTGCTCTCCACTGTTAAATTTGATGCCAACAGACAGAGTCAGACTTTTTGAGATTGAACTCGAGCAGAGAAGAAGGACGCCTCATCGATTCAGATCCAGAAGCCTCTAGAAGCTTCTTCATGGAGAAAGGGAACTTCCTTCCCTCGCTCCTGTTTACGTCCTGCTTCAGCGCAGATCAATGATCGCCACACCGAATGTTCGGTAGAGGATCTGTGGTCGAGCCTTTGTTCCAGAGGGGCGAGGATCATCGCATGGAGGCTTTTTAAAGGAATACGTCACCCAAAATCTTTAGTTTCCTTAACTATTCCTGTTCCTTAACTAACCATGGAACCTGGACTGTTTGATGGAAGAAATGTTTCTCACAGAGAGTGTGATGGGACAAAGAAAATGTTTTCTCATGAATAATTAATAATTTACTGAGATCACAAAATGACTGTTTTGATTGCAGCTTTTAAGGATAGGTCTGGTGATATTTTATACTTTTCTTATTGTCAACAAATCCCATGGAAAAAAAACCCAAAACCAACAGTTAATTGATCTCCCAACAAGTATTGTGTGTGTATCCAAAGCCTGACATATCTTCTTCTGTTCCATAGAGCTCCATTGATGATTAAAAACACATCAACACTCGGGGCTGAGAGCCACAGACAACAATACATGGTTGTATTTTTCTTGGGATATGTGTGTGTGTGTGTGTGTGTGTGTGAGACAATAAGAAAAAACAGAATATCACCTGTCTTCTTCTTGAATCTTTTTAGTCAAATCATGAATTTAGTGTATAAATAGAGGAACCTGAAATAAATTCCAGTCTGATAAATACTCATGTTCATGGCCGAGGAGGACCTGAAAGGAGTATAATCCTACCAGTTTGTCAAACGAGCAGCTTGACATTTTTTTTAATACTTTCTGTTGTGAAAGTGAGTCTTGAACCTTTTCCTCTGAAACTCTGTTCTATGTGATTGTGAGAAAGGAATCATCCGGGACTTCGGGCCTCGAGTTGTGAGCAGTCGATACGAAACATTTTGGGTGACGTGTTCCCTTAAAGGCTTGTTATACAAAAGATACTTGAAACAAGCTGATTTAACACTATAAAGGCAGATTTCTGTCCTCATTTCAAGTCAAGTCACACTTTGTAGGATTCTGTAAGTTTGTTTAAAAAAGAGACCATCCAGATGGAGGATGGAGGCTCATCTGGCCTCTGTGTTGGATTTGTGTATGTTAGTCTGTCCTGATAGTCAGGCTGAGTTTTGTTCACGTCATTCTTCAGTCTGACGTCATGTCTTTGTCTGATCAAAGCCAGTGATGATACACGTCCAGCTGTTCAACTTACACAAATCCTACACATGGTGGCTTTGAAGAAATGAGATTTTAAGACAGAACAAATGACAAATTGATTTGACATAATCAGAAGTTGAGCATCGTGGCATGGAGTGTGAATGGAGCCAGATATTTACGAAGCCAAATCCATCAGTGTTGAAGTGACATTTGAGGTAAAACGTCCAAACTTTGCAGCCTGTGGCTCAGTTTCTCTGACTTCATCTCGCTGGGTTGGACTGAGAATATGAAGGTGATCCTGGACCAGAAGAATCACTGTAACTTTCCTGTGATTTTACTCACAGTTCTCAGACTGTGCTCTGTCTTTCTTCCTCCACATCCATCCTCACTTTCCTCAAACCTAATGTTTTAAATTGCCACCAGGAAATTAATGCAAATTCAGGCGCTGTTGTTGGAGAAGTTACCTGCATAACTGACAAAATGACCTTTTGACTTTCCCCTCAACGTAATCATGCAGCCATTTGAAAATTAACCCTTCGTATGATTTTGCCTCTTTTTGTTGTGTATTCAGGACTGTAAATACTGTACAGACACATCCACCACTGCCTCAAAGGACGGAGGGAAACGACTAATCACTATATGAATCCCACCAGATTGAGAGTTGCACTGCAGTGTCAGTGTTAACAAACACATTCAGATTAAGTACATGAGATTTTTTTTATTATAGGGAAAAGGGCTGCTTCTGTTCTGCTTGTTTCTTTCTTTAGTTCTGTGCGATAATAGACCACAATCTGCCCTTTTAGTCTGCTGTTAAACGATATGCTTATGGGTTGTTGGTTGCTTTTTTTTTTTTTGGTCTGTGGGAGTGGGGAATGTTAAAGGACGATAACACAACCGGTCACTTCAGATGACGATCCTCCTCCTGTGTCCATGTGAGTTTTTCAAAAGTGTTATTCTCATCCAGAAACTGTCAGCTAATGACAGGGCCGACAGGGAGGCAGCAGGAAGCTCCAGACCACAAGAAGACTGCGTGGAAATGTCGGCCTGATTCTGACTTTATTCTTGACTCACGTGTTGAGTCACCATATGAGACCCAGATGTTTCTGCCGGTTTGATCTTCGCCTCTGTGTTTATTTTCAGCAGATTTCGACCGTCCTGCGTGTTAGACAGACAGAAACAGACTCAGCGGGGTGAGATCGCTGGTTAAAAGGAATTTTTCTGAAAGTACCACACTGATGTTTCACAGGTTTCGGCCCATTAACTACAAATCGGGCATAGTTTATCACGGCTGACCATTTTGCAGATGCAAAAACTCAAATTATTGGTTCCTGGAGGATTGGAAATCCACAGTTTCAGAGTTCACTGCCTAATAAGTCTATAAGAGTTTAATTGTTTGGAACCTCCATTTCCTGAAGGCTCCACTTTCACCTGCAATCCACAGTGTCAGTCTGTCTAATGCCAAATGCAACAGGTGCTTTGCTTTGTATCAGTCTGCTGGGAAACTAATAGGGCTGCGAGTTATTTTTATGATGCATTAATCTGTTCTTATTAATCATTTAATCATTTGGTCAATGACATGTCAGATAATATTGGGGGAAAAAAGCCCCTCACAAAGTCCCACAACCTGAGGTGACGCTGGAAAAGAAAATGTTTCCTGAAAAGATGCAAAGTCACTGATGTTTTGTGAGACAGTCGTCACCATGTTTGTTTGAGTTTTGAGCTTTAAAGATGGTGGATCTGTTATGTTGATCTGCATTTCTTGAAGCAGTTGTCAGTGAGCAGTCGCTTTAAGTGTCAATCAAAATACCATTTCTGGTCAAAGTTGTAGTTTCTTGAACAAGTTAAAGAACCACAATGTCCATGTTTGCTTACTGTGCATCTTTGGGTTGAATTTTGTCCAGCAAAATAGATTCGAATGCTGCACTTTTTGCCCATTGACTCTCAAAACTGAAATGTGTTCATGTTCTTGAACGCCACACCACGATGTTATTCCGTGTAGTCCCTGTTTACCACGTGACAATATTACTAACAGGAATTTTTAAAAAGTTAAAAACCTTTTTTTTTTTTTTTTTTTTTGATGATCCTAATAATCGAGATCCACACCTCACTCCACAAATCACCTGTCAGTGGGTCAAAGTCAGCAGGACTGTGACATGTTTGGATGATGTCTTCTCTTTGTGTTCTGTGAAATGTTGCCCCAGTTCTTCTGTTTCTGTCCCAGTACTGACGTACATTTATTGTTGCTTTAGATACAAAATCTCCAGACTTTGCAGCATTGGACCAAACCTCTTTTTTTATGGTTTTAATGACATGTTTGACTCTAGTTTCACTCAGTTGACAGATTCACAGTAGCAGTTGTGTCTAATGTCGATGATCAAGTTCATCCAGGATGTGAAGATATGTTTGAATCTGTGACTGCAGCTCATGTGACTTTTGCAGGTCACGTGGACATTTCATAAAACTAAAGGTTGTAAAGAGACAAATAGATTATCATAAATATCCAAACTGTCCATAGTTCTTCTCTCTCTGTGTTTAAATAGCTTCTGGAATCTGGATGATGCAGTTTGACCATGAAAGTTTTTGATGAGTCAGTTGTTGATGGTTGATTGTTGCACCTTTTAACATCTAATCAGGGGCAGGGGTGTGTGTGTGTGTGTGTGTGTGAGAGAGTGTGTGTGTGTGTGTGTGTGTGTGGATGAGTCTGAGAGAGAAATGTATTTATATTTTGATTGTCCTCAAACCGTTTTTAAAATGACAGAAAATAAATGTTAAATACACCAGCTGCAACTGCCTGCCCCCTCATCATTTTGTTTGAATATTAAATGTCATGTGATCACCTTCTGTCAAAAAAGATTTACAGTCTGTTCAGTTAAGAAATTTTAGGTTGACTAAGTTTTTACACACTGATTCTTCTTATTGATCGAACCATGGGATGAAGTTGATTGCGTGTTCCCATCGTGAGCAACAGATTCGTATCAGTCTGTTCAGAGCTGAGACACCAGAGACACTCAGCAGTTAAAGTTTGAGTCAAAGTCACATCACAATCACAGATCAGTGACTCAGTTATATGAAAAACTGTTCTGCTTGATGCTTTGACTCCAGCTTTGCATAACAAGGAAACTCAAATCACAAAAACATGTCAACGCTGTCTCATATGCCAGGATTCAGAAAAGATGTAGAAGTATTACATGGAAAGCACAACACAGTCACAGCGTACGAAGTACAAAGAGTAAGATACTTAGCAGCAGATCAACTGTAAAATAGCAGCTATTGAGACTGTTGATTAGCCACAGATCAATCAATCAATCATCAATCAAATCAATGAAACACACAATAAATAAGATTTATTTTTAAAATGTTATATTTTGTATTTGTCTTAATTCATCTCTTCTTCAATCATTGGAAATTCCTTTCTTCCTGAAAGTGTAGCAGTTACATATGTCAGCCACTAGATGGCGACCGTTTACTTCAAAGTGTCTTAGCTCTCACCATTGTCTCTCTCTCACACACACACACACACATATGCACACACACAAAGAACAGAGCATCTGAATGAAATTACATCCAGCTTGAGTAACTTCCTGTGTGTGTGTGTGTGTGTGTGTGTGTGTGTGTGTGTGTCAGAGCCACACAAGGCTGAGCAGTCCAGCGTTACAGTCCACAGAGAATAGTTTGATACTGGAAATATAATTATCTGTCTGGGGCGTAGAGCTCTGTATGTGTGTGTGTGTGTGTGTGTGTGTGTGTCATATTAAATTCATCGCATGAACATTTCAGGTCCTCGCAGGAGCAGAGAGACATCATCAGGTTCATGAGAGAGGTCCTCAGTTGTTGGATAATGTCCACACGTGGGGTCGTGGAAGCTTTCTGACACTGACACTCATATTCACGTCACACGCCGACGTAGTGCTGAAAGTAGTATCGAGATCTTTTACTTAAGTAAAAGCAGCAATACATCAAAGTAAAGTCTTGCATTCATCATTTTGATTAAGTAGAAATTTAGAAGTAAACGCAGCAAAACGTAGCTCAAGAATGCAAAATAAGTAAAAGTATTCATTAGGTGTCAGAATGGACTCCGTCAGAGAGTCATCATTCATTGTTATGTTAGGTTTGAGTATTATTGATGAAATAAGATTCTGGTTGAGTTAAATTTATTCTATATTTTGATCCATCACTGATTGTGTTATTGATCTTGCTGTAAAGTAAATGATTTCCCTCTGAAATGTAGTGAGGTAGTTTGAAATAAAAATACTCAAGTAAAGTACCTCAAAGTTGTCCTTAAGTACAGTACTTGAGTAAATGTGTTTACTTAGTTACTTTCCTCCCCACCAGCAGCCCCATTCATCAGTTTGTTAGCGAGTAAGATTTCAGTGAAATGTGACGCAACATCGAGCCACGAGCCAAAGAACAAATCATGAGTTTTGGTTCGGAACCAGGAACTTTTTCACTTTATGAAAAAGGACAGTTTTATTGTTTTCTCATGAACTATTGCAGCTACTTGATCGTAAATCTTCCACGTGTACCTAATTAACGTATATCACTATTCTGTTTCTGCTTTCTGTCATTTAAAAGGCAAATTGGAAAGATTTAGCCTTGGAAGACGTCTGTGATCGTGTGTCAGTGTTTTCCAGTTCTGAGCAGTTTTATATTGTCGGAGCTCTTTGATGTTCTGGACCTTATTTTTACTTTCATGTTATTTTTTCATAGTTCAGTTTCAATTTGACATTCGGGGTTCGTTTGTAGTTGTATTTTTTTAGGAAACAGAAGATCTCTTTAATGTCAATGTGCAAAAAGTGTTTTCTGTCCACGCGCCTTCACCTGTTAACCGACACATGTGTGTTTCTTCAGAGGGGTCAGAGGTCGGGGTCAGGCACAGTGCAGCGCCCTGAGGAAGAGGAGCACTTACAGCTGGTGGCCTGTGGATGTAAAACCAACCTTATTGTTTAGGGATTAGTCGACTTTAAGGTTTACAGTTTTAATTTTAAGATTCAAAGAGTGTGGGGTTAATGGGTTTTGGGTGAGGATTTAAGGTCTGTCGTCTGGAGTCAGGGTTGGACGTGAGGTTTTGGTTTTTGTGTTTATTTCTAGGGTTTTTGGTTTGAGACGTGTTGGGTCGAGAGTTTTGGGTTAAGATTTAATTTGAGGTTGAAGATTCAGGTTTATTTAGAGGGTGCAGGATTTAGGCTTTAGGTTACAGCCGAAGTCGTGACTTCAGCTTGAGGTTTGAGGTTTAAGAAGATGTTTGAAGTTTGCACTGCGTTCAGTTTAGAGCATAATGTCTGAAGGTGAAACTTCTAACCTCTTTATGCTCCAGTGATTCAGCTCAGTAACACAGAGCCATCCCTGCTATTAAAGCTCATACTGACATTTGGGATTAATGTTACATGTTCCAGAACAGAACATATTCACATGGCGGCCATTTTCTTCTGCTGCCATCAAAAACACAAACGATCAAAAGAATAATGTCACACTCTGTGTTCCAGGTTTCATGTCGTATGAACGGTGGGAATCTGACAAGTCATTATCATTTCGGTGTTTCCCGACTGATCTGCAACTGAAAATAATGGTGATGGATGGTGAAAATCCAGAGAGACAATAGTAAAACAATATATTATATCATCCATTTGCAGGCGTCAAATTGATTGCACAATCATGAAGGTAGTATCAAACCTCTCATCTCTCTGAAATCTTCCATCCGGTGTGGATACAATGCCTGAATAGCTTTCTTGACACCTTCATCCTCAACTTCAAAAAATACACTGGGACACAGTAAAATGTGACTAAAACAACATACAATTACTTGCTAATCTTTTCTGACATACTGTTACTATTTAATGTTTGACCTCATCAACTTCATTGATTTGAAACAAGTTGGACTGTGAAAGTTGTGGACTGATCCAAAAACACCTGTTTGCCATTTTTCAGACTCTCAGTGTTTCGGAGTAATGGACCATCTGAACAGTGGACAGTCCACAAACACACACACATTTCACAGTGACCAAACATTATCAGAAATAATTTTCTGTTGAAATTCTTGAGAAAATCTGGACCCAATTCCAGACACACACTGACAGAAAGACACCGCAGACTGATGAGCAGAGGGTCAGACAGAGTTTGTCTGCCTGTGTGTGTGTTCAGGGTGTTTTGTGGTCGTGTTAATAGCAGCTGTGTGTTGCAGTCGGCTGCAGTCAGACTGAAGCGAAGGAGGATGGAAATGATTAAAAACCGAGCTTTTGTGCCAGTTTTCTGTCTGTGGGATTCAGAGATGAAAAAAACCTGTTGGCTTGTTAAAGTGAAGTTAAATGCATATTTTTACTGGAACGTTACATTTATATCAGCAGAAGCTGATGTTGTTGAGCAACAGCAGAAGTTCCTTGTGTGTTTTTGTGATTACACTCAACAGCTGGTTTGATATCTGTGTTACCTGCTCACATGATCGCTTGATAGATCTGAAAAGACATTTAGGAATCCACACTTTCTCCGTTTGTGTTTGAACTTTCTGTGCTTGTGTACTGTTCCAAGTCAAAGAGAACTGTCCAGTGACTGGAAGTGTTCCCACTGTGGACGGATCATAACAGCTGGATGCCAGACTCAAAGATGGCGTCCATTCATGAATGAACATTTCCCACCCCCCACTGTGTGGCGCTGCACATGTGCTGTAGTGTTTCTTCCTCTGGCCCTGGCTGCTCAATCATCATCACACATAGAAAATTTACTTTTCTAGACTCAACATAAAACCGTCATGATTTCAGTTCTGAGAGTACAAAGAACAATATCTGCTGCCGAGGCATCTTGTCAGTTACACAGACGTCCCAATTGAGGTGTGTGGGTAAAATCTTTTTGGGCTCAGGTGAATTTCTGCTGCAGTACTGCAATTGGCCACTAGGCAAAATTGGCAGCGATGCTAAATGGTCACATAGTTTTCAGCTGAAACATCCTCGCAGCTGATTTCTGTGTGAACTATGGCGGTAAATGATGTTTCACAGCAGTGAGGACAGATGCAGCTGTTCACCTCAACTCACGGTCCATGTTTGAAAAAGATGGTTAAGTGGCCCTTTAAGCTGAGATTATTTTGTCATAGAAGAGTTGCATGATGGGAACGCCAATGTCCCAATATTCAGAAAACAGAAGCAGACATCAGAAAAAAAGCTATATATATTCAGCCAAATCACAACAGAGGTTTTCTCAGGACACTTTTCATACAGATCAGGTCTCTTTATAAAGTCTCTGATATCCTGTAAATGTTCTCATCACATCAGCTCCTGACTCACGACGCTCCCTTCCCTCGTAATGCTGTTTTGTATTTTTTGGAAAGGTTGGAGTGAATTCCCATCTTTGAAACATTCCTTCCAGCTTCCAGCGGGCTGACGTTCTCACTGGCGTATAAACAAACCAGATAAGATTCTGTGGAACGGCTCCCACGTCTGATCGCTCGGACACTCAGATGTTCCTTCTTTCCTCCGGCCTCGATCATTAACCAGCTCACAGGGAGGTTTGTCTGTGATCTTGAATCATCAACTTATTGTCTGTAGTAGTAGAAAGTAGAAAATCCCCGGAAGAGTTTCTGTTGTGGTGTCTCTATCTTCACTCACTGTATTTCAGTTTAGAGCAACAGGAACTCACAGCCTTTACTAATCAATAACCTCAGTACTATGAAATCAAACTAAGCTTAAAGGACATTTCACAACTTGGGTTTTAATTTAACAGGATTATACTCACCAAGTTAATTGTTAAAATTTGGGAAGAAAACTGCAGTTAACTTGGAGAGAGCAGTTTTATTATTACAGATGGAAATGATTCACAAAATTATGCAAATAAGACTGAAGTTGTAACAAAGTGGAATTATCCTTTAATTCTCATCTAAGTGGAAATGTTTTCAATAGTCCTCTTCTATAATGTGCATGTGTGATATGTGTGTATTTATGTTTTCACAGCCACAACTTTAAAAACCCTGAGGGGACCGTGAATGTCTGGACCAATCACAGGCCTCGTTGGCGCAGTAGGCAGCGCGTCAGTCTCATAATCTGAAGGTCGTGAGTTCGAGCCTCACACGGGGCACGAGTTTTGGAAGTTTCCCCATTGTGGGACGAATAAAGGAAAATCTTATCTCTTATCTCATGTTGTGCTAATCCATGTAGTGGATATGGATTAACAGGAGACGTGAACACGTTGACCTGCTGGTGGTCAGTGGGGACAATGTGGACCAGCCCTTTTTCATTACACCAGTCATCAGCTTCATTCTAAATATAAAAAATATTTTTTTTAAAAACTAAAGATTTAATTAGAATTTTATTATTCCAAAATATATCTAACATGAATTAATTGTAATTCATAGCTTTGATCTGAAAAAAGACAAATCTATGATCCTTTCTGAGGTTTAAAGGGTTTACATACTTTCCCTCTAAGTCAGCTGTGTGTGTGTGTGTGTGTGTGTGTGTGTGTGTGTGTGGGCGTTGTTTTTACACACTCATCCAGCAGCTTCCTGTCTCTGGATTATGATGCCATCAGTGCTCTATCAGCTGGGATCTACCAGCTACGGATGTTAGCTTTGGGATTTACACACACACAGTGGACCCCTCACACACACAGTGGACCCCCTCTCTCACACACACACACACACACACACACACACACTTTCCCTGGCTTGCTGGTTGTAAAAGGAAAAGGTGTGGTCGGATGTTCTGCTGACCAGATGTGTTGGTTCATGATTCACAGCTGAAAGTAGATGATATAAATCTTAACTCACTTGACAGTAATCTCACTCCTCGTCTGCCGGTAATCGGTTAGTTTCTCCTCATCTCTCTCCTCTATCTAAACTCCGGGTGTGTCTCTTCCTCATTCAGTGAACTGCACAGAAATAAGCACTCATTTGGTGATTCTCAGGTCCAGAGACGTCTAGACATGAACGTTCAAACATTTGGTTGGAAACGTTTTTGGGATGTCCAGGATGCAGATCACTGTTGTTTCTGTGGAATTTAAATGATTATACTTCAGTGGGAAGCAGGTCATGACTGTGGATTTAAACACTGTGATTTAAATGCTGTTGAACAACAGTTACATGTAACATAGACGTTGGAATAAATAGAAAAAATACCAGCTCTGTGTTGACAGGGAGGTTTTCTGCTCTGTCCAAGAAGTGAATGTGACCATGTGTCACAAGTTTAACTGTTTACTTTTCATGACTTTTGACATCGTAACCCACCTTCGCTGATGGGAACACACTCAGAGATTCAGGAAAGGAGCACATACTGTGGACAACATGCCGGATGATCACAAAGCAACATCCAACCAAAATCCAGAGAGAACAGAGATTCTCACATGTTCTTGCACCAAAACTAAAATGGACATTTATCAAAACCATTTTCTATTGTATGATTTTATATCTGCCCACTGTCAACAGCAAACAAACCAGACCAGAACCGACTTGGTCCAATCGTGTGACGACCCTCTAACCTGACTCTGCCTCACAGGTGCTGCAGGTGGGCGGGGCAGAGGCTGAGCTGCAGGGCGGGGAAGACCTGGATTAATTAGCAGATCTGACACACCTGGACCCGAAGCTTTAAAAACCCTCTGGAGCTCAGGCTCTGGTTTGGTTTGTTTGGCTTCTGTTGCTGCATCACCGTGCTCTTCCACTCATGCACACATCAGGAGAACAAAGCAAACATAAATTGGTTTGTTTTTTTACAGTAAAATTCAGCTTAAAGGCACAAAAGTTCTTGGGAAATCAGTGGAGCTCAGTGTGTGTGTGTGTGTGTGTGCGTGTGTGTGTGTGATCTTGTTGCCTACAGCTGAGTTTAACTTTCAAAAAGCCTCAGGTCGCTGCAACACAGGCTCCATTTATATCTCATCCATCAAAGAGATTTATTTCTAGATTTACATCCTGATGTGATTTGACCAGAATGAATTTGTAGCCGACTCAGTATTTCTTTAGTGGGATTCAAATCCTTCTTCATAAATGATAGTGACTTATTCTAACTGCAGTTTATACAAATTGGCATTTTCAGCTCATCTGATCTCGACATTAATCAGACGGCATCAAACTCAGCGGAGCTACGTTTGGATAGAAAACAGGGAACCGGAGTGGACTGAAATGATTTCGGACACGGTGACTGAGCGACGAACTTCCTGTATCCTCCACCAACCAGATGCGGACAGTTTTAGCAGTGACCGAGTGGACAGCTGAATTTGACTCATCGTTTTGTCTGAAGCTTCATTTCCTCCACTGCAAAATGGAAAATACCAAACATGAACCAAAGAAAGAGTCCACCATTATTTTATTCACATTTATTCAGGCGTTAGTCTTCCTCTGATCCGTGGTGACTCACGCTGAGGTTGTTCTGTGTTTTATAATCTCATGGAAATCACTTCCACAACGAATCACAAAAGATGAATCACTCGAAATATTTAAAACTCCGCTTAATGGATCATAGTGGTGGTTTGGCATCGTGGAGCACATTTGTTATACAACATGTCAGTCTTTCCACTGATTTCCTTCCAGACAGTCATCAGTTTGGTTAAAACAGTGTGTTAAAAAAAAAAAAGTTGAACCTTGCTGCAGACAGATGATCAATGTCTTAATACCATGATTTTCCTCCTATTTGACAACTGAATTAGATTTTCTGATAATATGGCTCATTAGTGAACCACATTTGGTTCATCAGTTCTCAACAACAATAAAATCAAGCAAATGTTCCCTGTGATGGATTTGAAGACTGTGGTGATTTGCAGGTTTTACTGGACTGAATTAAAGCCACAGTCACCTGGAATGAAGGAAAACGTGTCAAAACATTTGTACATTTTCTACATGAGCTCACGCTGGCGTTTGTGCAACACCCGTCATTGTTGACGTGTGCCAGATCGCGATATGCATTTTTCTCCAGCGACGACATTCAAACCTACTGAAAATCTGATCAAATATAATACATGTGTAAAAACAGGTGAATGGAAACACATTTATAGATGCATCAGATTTTCACTCTGAGCATCGAATGAAACCAATGATGCAGTTGGTGTGTTTCAGCCCTGTGAAGCTACATGATGCCGATGCTCCTCACGTACGTAGCACAGCATTAGGCTCAAACAGCTGAGGCTTGTAAATTCTAACCTGTGAGTCACCTGTAAGCAAGGTGTCTTTGGGTATTCACCCTCTGAGGACCATGAATGTCTGAACATTACCAAATCCAGTTGAATAGTTATTAAATATTTCTCACTCAAGGTGTGAACCCAAAGACCAACGGACTGGTTTCCATCCTAAAGCTGCATCACTAGTTGGGGGTCTGGAGGCCCCATGATAACCCTGATAATCCTTTGCTTTTTCCTCATGAAATATTTGATACTTTGTACTTTTACCAGCATCTAAAAACGACTGAAAATGAACACAATGAGAGGAAACAATGTAGACGTCCGGAGTCCGAGCTTCACTTCCCTCTTTCTTCGATTTCGGTGAAGCTCTTTGAAGCAGAGCTGGTTTCTCTTTAGGATTCTTAGCTTAATTTTTGGTGACACGTCAAATGGTCGAACATTATGTCACTGCACACATCTGAACCTGCACCGCTGTCTGAACAGTTTATGAAACTCCGCCCTCAGTGTCAGTGATTGACACGACTGAAACTCTGCTACCTGTCCAGTCAACCAGTCACCTTGTCGGTCATGTTACCTTTGTTTACGATCCCTCGTCGGCTTGTAAAATGTGTTAGTGTTAAAGAGTCAAACAGAAGCTTACAGCTCTCGACTCCAACCTCCAGCCCGCTGAGTCTGAGCTTTATTTCATAATATCACCACAAGCTGTTTTATATTTACAGATGAGGAATTGAGTCACTCCTGACTCTTACATTCCTCCTGTTCACTTGCTGGTTTGTTGTGGAGGAAGTGAAGCAGCAGACGTCTCTGCAGTGAGTCAGTCCAGCATCTACAGCTCCGAGGAGGGAAGTTCAGGCTTTTCCAAAACCATGCACATCTATTTCAGATTTGGTTTTTTTAAAATCATAACACAAAGTTCTTCTTCAGTTTCCTTTAAATATCGAGGATTCAGTCTGTACAAGGGTCCGTCTGACTGCGGTCAGACTGCTGACCCTGCTGAACGTCAGGGTCTTTCCACAAAACACACTCATGTCCAAGTCACTTTTCACCTTATTATGAGGAAATTACTCAATCGAGTGTTCTGTTAAATGACTTCTGCTTTTGAACGTCCTTCCAAAGCTAATCTGTTAATAATGTTTCATGCAACCCCAATTCCAGTTAAACCCTGTATTTAATTCAAAATAATGCAAAGACAACATATCAAATGTTGAAACTGAAAACTCTTATTGTTTTATGAAAAATATATGCTCATATTTAAATGATTTGCAAACCATCAAAATCTGATTTGATCAGCATTTTACACAGCATCCCAACTTTTTTTGGAATTGGGGTTGTACATAAGTCTATTAGGGTCAAGGTCACCACCCCAGAAACCACGTCCAAACCCAACCAACACCCAAACACGTGGACCAAATGATGCCCTCCAGCTTTATCTTTCCAACTGAGAGAAACACCCATGACCCTTGAAACACACATACAAGTAAAGTCATTGTCCTGTTTCGGTTCTCTTCCATCCATCCATCCATCCATCCATCCTACATCCTCCAGCTTCTCATGAGCTCCCCCAGGGCAGATGGGGTCTGTAATCCCTCTGCTGGGTCTCAGGGTCTCCTCTCAGTTGAGGGTAATATGGAGGGACATGTTTGCAGATTGACCAGACTTCGAGGTGCTGATGCTCGTCCCAGCTGCTTCACACTCAGCTGCGAAACCATTTTAGTAGCCTATGTAGTATCATTTTAATTCCCCCTGTGGATATCAGGTTAAGCCTAGAACCCATTAACACAATATGATCCCTCCTTGACTCTCATATTACACTTTATATAATCAAATAATACTACATTTTAATCCAATTTGATATATGTCGAACTTTACACACTTATTAATTTTATTGAAGCATCTATGGGAGTAGAACCAAAGAAAAATGGCCGCCCTCTCTGCTCGAAAGACTTTTAGTGTCGTAGTCATTTTAGACTGAGAGAAGATGTGGAGACGATGATGAAGACAGCAGAGAATCAGACAGATTAAATATGCTATTAGTGAGAGATGGAAGCAGCAGCTCTGCAGGAAGTTGGAAAAACACACATCTCCCACAGCTGCAATTAAACTTTGGTTCAAATTTTCCCTGGTTTCAGATCAGATTCTTCCTTCAAAATCAACAGAATTGCACAGATGAGATGCGTCGTGGCCACGATCCTGACACCCTGGATCCCCACATCACACGCCACAAGACACAAGAGACAAGATCACAAAGCTTCTCCGGGTCCAACAGACACACGTTGGCTGGGTGGGCAAACTCCCACAGACTTTCCAGAGTCCTTGCAGCTGATCAGCAGTTTAACGCCGAGCCTTTCACTGACTGCCAGTGCTGCGGAAAGTCACACGAACATAAATACGTTATATATGAATAGATCATTTTGGTCATGTTGTAAAAAAAAAATACCACAAGTGAAACCTTATGGTGTCTCCCTGCCTTCAAAGCAGTCTGGTCGTCCAACAATGTCATAAATCCTTAAAAATTCACTGCGACAATCAAACGATCAAAAACAGTAACGTTTGCTTTAATTCGTAGGCGGATCGTTACCGAAACGGGGCGAGGTCTGATCTGAAAAGCTCACGTCAGTTTTCCAAAGACGTGTGTGAGACAACTTCATGATCCAGTTTATAATCAAGTCATCGCAATCTTGTTATTCATCTATAAACTTAAACAGCTGGAATGAGATCGACACAGAAAAGTGTCAGTATCGTGCTTCATCCTGAAGGACTGAGTAACACTGACAGAACTACTGTCTCACATTTATGACATTTATGACTTAACACTTCCTCTTCCCTCCTCTGACCTTTGTTCTACTCATTTGCAGCAGCTTGTATCGTCAATGTTTCAGGATGTATTCATTATAATGATCTTCAACAAATACACCAGACATAATTTGCAGTGTAAATTAGAGCCGTGTGTGTGTGTGTGTGTGTGTGTGTGTGTGTGTGTGTGTGCTGGTCAGATCATCACTGCAAACAGGAAATTGTCCCTGACCGACCTCAGTGGTTAATTAAAGGTTGATAAAATAATGACAAGCATGAAGTCTGTGTCCTCTGGCTGAGGACAAGTCTGTGTCTGACCGTGGTGACATGAACCGGCTTCTCTCTTCACGTCAGTCAGATGAACCAACTGCAGAGCTGGAATTTTATCTGAGGAAAAAATTCACTTGCTAATCGATTCAGTCATTTATAAAGTTGAAATATCACACATCTGTTCACAGCTGCTCAAATGTACAGACCTTTCAGTTTTTTTGAGAGGGGACAAAAAATGCATCATTTTGGGCTCCAGTACCTCAAGAAGGAAATTTCTCATATTTTGTGACATTTCAGAGACTAAAGAATCAATTGACAATAGTTTATGTATCAGAGCTGAATTATTATTTGCAGCCCCTTAAAGGAAAAGTCAGAAATGAGCTCACTTTCCTATCCAGGAGTAGTTTGAGGAAATCCACCTACCAGCACCTCTAATGCTCACTAAATATCATGTTATATCTTGTTTGTTTCATCTGTGCCAGAACAGAACTGTAAAAATGACAAATTACTAAATCACTACTTTGGTTTCACTCTGGATGTGAACTCTGGCCTCCTGGGTAAAAGTCCTGTTCGTTTGACCCATCCAACCCCTCCAGCCTCCAGCCTGCGTCGGCCCTCTCTCTGTTTACAACATCGCCTGTTTATCTGTGGTCTTTTCTACAGAAGTTAATGGGAAGGACTGGTCTATCACCTGCACACAAACACTGGACTTGTTTGTTTGAAGTCGTGTTTTTGACAGATGTGACAGACATGTTCTACCTTTGTGTCACATGGTTTCTCCAGCTGTTTCCTTTCACCTGCTTCTGGTGAGCTACACTAACAGATCGTGGCGTGTGGGAGGTTCATGCAGCTCAGGTGTCCCGACCAACCAGGAGGAGTCACTGGAACTGCGACAAGGACGTGATCCCTCACCGGCTTCCCACGCCTCACTGATTTGCATGATAAAGTCGAAGGCGTATCTACAGGCAGTTGAGCCCCAGGTGTTTGCAGAGGTGGACGGGTACTTTCTCGTTTTCCGCATGTGTTTATGAATGTATGCGAATATGAATGTGTGTATATGTGTGTATTTGTGTGTGTGTGTGCGTGTGAGTGAAACAGCCTGCAACAATCTGAGCTTCATTTCATAATTTCTCCAAGAACAGGAAGTGAATGTGTGTGTACGTTTTTGTCTGTGAACGTGCTCCATTCTCATGTGTTCAAAATAGTGTGTGTGAGAGAAAGGACGAGTAAAAATGTGGACCTCCCCTTTAAAACCCCTCCAGCTGAAAAGCTCTCTGTTTTTTTTTTTCCCTCTACACACATTATTCCACGTGCCGTGTGGACGCCACGTCAGCTGTGTCAGCCTGACTCTGCACAGTGTGTGTGTGTGTGTGTGTGTGTGTGTGTTTAAAGAGCTCTGTATAAGGCTGTCTCCAGCAGCAGGGAGCAGTCAGAGCCCATATTTCATCGTTGTATTTGGATGCAGATGTGAGTTTAATATTTCTGCAGAGCTGCACTGAAACTCTCCACCGGCTCAAAGAGTCACTTCAGCTGTGGTCCAGTTTACAGCCTCTGCGGTTTCCTGCAGTAAATACCTTGGAATCAAGTAAAAACTGTATTCACCAACTTGGATGATGCCCTCGCTGAAAACCCAACTCAAGCACACTGTTTTTGTGACCTCAGTTTCCTGAAACCGAGGCTGCTCATGTTCATTTGAGAAGAAGTTATTATGTTTTTATCAAATCTAACATTTTCCCTTCAGGGTAGAAAATGAGCTCCAGCAAAGGTTACGTATTTAATGAGTGAGGAAGCTGTCCATCATCTAAGAAATGTGTCACAATCTTCCTGATTCAGCTCAGCACGTGATCAATTGATCAATCATCTCATTGTATGATCACCATGCAAAAGGAGGACTGAGTGTCGAAGTGAGGACGACCCACAAAGACACTAGAATGAATACCTGTGGATTTGGAGAGAAGCCCATAGAAAATACTTACAGGAAACCTGAGTTTGTAAAAGTAGAATTTCACAACGAGCGTGAGGAGAACGAGACTTTCGTGTGTAACTGGTTCTTTGAACGCTACAGATGCACATGATGGAAGTTCAGGTGTCACATTTTGTCTCTGGTCGTCAGGAAGAATGAAAAAACAACAGCTCACCCACCAATATCTTTGGCTGAAAACCTGGAGCTCAGTATAATGAGTTGGGGCAGATGCAGAGGAAAATGCATCGTTAATATGCAATTAAATTAAAATAAAAGACAGGATCTCTTCCTTCCATAGACACTGGTGACAGTGATGAGACTGCAGGTGGATGACGGTCCACGCTCCCGGGAGAATCTGCTCCTGAGATGCAGAATGTTCAATTCAATTTTTTCAGTTCAGCTAGATTAAGATTCCTGATATAGACAGTTAATTTATGACTAATTAACCAAAACTAATGCATCTCTAAACTGTCTCTTTAACCAAATCACCCACATTCAGCCAGTTCAATGTGATCTGATTTCATATGATGTAATATTTGATCACTTTCCCCTGAAACTGTTTGTCTCCCACTTTGAAAACCTCCAATCCAAAACAACAGATCCAGACCCAGAGCAGCCATGTAGTCAGGATTTCTGTTAAAACCTTTCATTCTGCTCTTAATTTGATTAAATATATTCTAATTATCTTTTTAGATATATAATATTATATGACCAGTCAAAGTGCAGCTGTAGGTGGAGCTGGAGATATGAGTAGCTGAAAGTGACGCCGAGATCCTGAACTTGAGTGTCTAGTGAAAATCTTGTTCTATTAATAACCAACAAAAAGATGACAGATATCTAAAGAGCAGAGTCAGGTGTTAAAGCCTGTGATGAACCTTGACGAATCTTTTTCTTTTTTTATTTTGGTCTCCGGAGCGTGGAGGCAGCGAGCCGCCGCCAACACATTCCTGCCTGAAATAGAGCCAGAGTTGGATTTCACCGACCTGACCCGCTCAGCTGCATTACACAGATCGTATCCTCAGCGATGACATAGTAGCACATTTATTCTCGGAGTCGGCCGTGCTCTCCGGACGAGGCACGCCACGGCAGCATGCGAGTGGGCGGGGCCAGCTGCTGCAGCCAACCGGCGGCGGCGGCGGCGGCAGCATCACCTCAAGAAACACGTGGTCAGGAGTGAAGAAGTGCATCCTGGGACAAAAGTACTTCATGCTGGTGTTAAATGTAAATACTCAGCGTTTGAAAGTGTGCACGCTTTCGGCTGCGCGTGTCGGAAGAAATGCATCCAAAATTTGTCTTTCATATCTGAAGACGTTTGTTCAGAGTTTGCCCGTCCTCATTTGTCCACAGTGGATATGATCTACGACAGGTTGAAATGAAACCTGACAAATATAGAAGGACTCTGCTGCCAAACACAGTTCGGGCTCAGTGTCACTCTGCGAACACTTTGTCACGTCGCCTGAAGAGCGAAAGAAAAACTCCCGCCAACCAGCTGTCCAAAAAGAGTGCTGCTGCTTTTCATTCCCAGATCACCCAGTGAACCTGAAGGAGCAGGAGGAGGAGGAGGAGGAGGGGGTTGTCAGGTTCTTGGGTTCAGTCCCGGTCGTGGAGAGAGAGGGAACGGCAGGGGGAGTGTGTGTGTGTGTGTCTGTGTGTGTGTGTGTGTGTGAGTGTGTGTAGCGGCAACAGGCTGCCAAATATGGCGACGGGACACAAGCATCCAAACATGTCCAAAGTGTGTGTGTGTGTGAGAGAGAGAGTGTGGGTTCGCTTATGTCCAAATTGGGGGATATACACTGACTCAAGACCAGTTGATTCGGGACAGCGGTGCAATTGGGGACAAAAGGTGGTGTCCTCAATTTGGAGAACTGTGATTTTTAGGTCAACAGTTATTGTTAGGTTAAGGTTATTGTTAGGTTCAGGTCAGGTAGTCCTTCAGGTTAGTCTCCAGGAAATGAATGGAAGTCTATGTAAATTCCCCAGAAGTGACATAAGTAAAGTCTGTGTGTGTGTGTGTGTGTTTGTGTGTGTGTGTGCTGGAAAAAGCTCTTTATTGGTATCAGCTGATGTTGGACAAGTTTTATGCTTTCATCCAAACGTAGAGCTAATGTTCACATCGTATTTATTTCATTGACAGTTGGACTCAGGACACTGAAGGTCGGGACAGAGATGGAGCACGGACAAATCAATCCTGGACAAGTGAAGGGAAAATTGCAGTAATTCATCACACTGTGATTGTGACAATTAAACTGAAGAGGCCTTTCTGAAGCTGCTCCGATATAAGTGATGGAGGATATAATTCATTGAACTTGTTTAGAGCAAAAGTGAATTTAAATCTGGATGGTGGCAACAATATTTGAGACGTAAAATTAGAGTCTTGCACAAAGCGACTTAGCATCATTTCCCCGACACAAACATCAGGAGCATTTTGGGTTCAGTGTCTTGCTCAAAAGCACTTTGGCAGCTTCATCTTGCTCCATTAACCTTTAGCTATCAATCAAATCTGAAGGATTTTATGGAGCGTGTTGGCACCACTGCATCATAGGAAGCACAAAAGTTACCTTAAAGACTAAATTCAAAGGGAAGAAAAGGTTAGTTTGGGTCATTGTGTTGGTGAACTGCAAATGCAAGCAGCTCCCAACATCTGAGATCCTCTTCAAGATTCTCACATTTTCTTTTTTTATCACATCTAATCACAAGACAGTTGCCGCTTTTTTGTAGAAGTTCAGTCTCGTGTGACTCTGAGAACGATCCAGTTCTTCCTCTCTCACACTTACTGTCGGTCCTGTACAGAATAAAGAGGAAGTCTTTAATATGTTGGACAGACTTAGGTAACTGAATTAAACAAGTCTGCTGAATGCAGAAGTGATGCAGCACGATGAAGACGCGTGAAGCTACAGCCGGGCATCATCATCATCATCATCATCATCATCAGGGTCTTTGACGATAAATGACAATCTGCTAAAATGCTCAAATGAGTCGAAATATTTGTTGTTGGGATCCAGATAAGACAAATAATTTCTGCATTTCCTTCTCTCTCTGTCTCTTTCTACTTGTAGTCCTAAAAATAAAGTCCTCTGGTAACACCACTCCACCACACTAACCCTGATCTCCCGCCCTGTTTCCACTCCTCCTCCTCCTCCTCCTCCTCCTCCTCCTCGTTCGTTCCTGAAGTTCCTAGAATCTTCCACAGTTCCAGTTTCGGGGAACGTTAAGACGCTGCCAGCTCCAAAAACTGCGGTTGGCCTCAGACGACGTCCTGTTCTTTCTGTCTTTCCACATGCAGTTCACATGTGAGATTGTGTCTGTCTGTGTGTCCATCTGCCCGCCTGATTGGTTCACTGCAAGTGTGTCCAGCTGCCTGATTGGCTGAAAGTAGACTCAACTGTTTCTGCAGTGTGATTATGGCGTCTTTCAAATTATTTTATCTATCTTTTCTTACCTGCCCAGACTGACACAGTTAGAGACTTGCTGGTAAAGAACGTAAAACATTTAGCAGCTAAACATCCAGATCTTTCTCTCAGGAGCTGATGGAGACCAAACCAGAGCTAAGTCAATACTTTGATTTGTTGACCAGAAAAACGCCTCCAAATGGATAATAATGTTGTTCTCTGTGTGCAGGATGTATGAATAATCAACTGTTTGCTAAGAGGGGGGTGAAAATATATCACTGTTACATTTACAGATCGCTAGTTAATTCGTTCGATCGTTAATTATCCTCAACAAGTGAATAACTGTGTGACAACATCTTGACTCCGGCAGCAGCCTGTAATATGTAGTGTCATTCTCAAATCAATTTTCATGCATTTTGTCACGGATTTATTTTTTGCATCGACTGACTGACGCTTTCAACCGACACACATCGACCAAAGAAACAACAGACACAGCCTCCACACACACATCACGTACATCAGCAATCAAGTTAGGTTTGAGTAGCTATGATCACTTTTGTTTTCATCCTTTCAAACTGTCAATCGCTAAAGACATTCACGCAACAACAGGTCATTTAAATATGAAGCTGCTTTACAACATCTGTTTTACAAATAATTCAAATTTAGGTCCGTTTATACGTTTTTGTATTTTATGTATTTTACTGTGTGCTACTTTTATTAGTGTACTAGTTATCTGTTGTCTTACTGTTGGTAACACAATGAGAAACACAGCAAGGTTTTAGCATATTTCTTTTTTTAAAGTGGTTTTACACATTTTTTGAGGAAGGAAACGCATTTGACACGCATTTGTTCAGCCTGAATGAAACACACACGTCACATCTCATTCACACTTTAATGCATCTCGAGCAAACCAGCCAGTTATCACACATCGAACTTGCCAAATGTAAATGAATCCAAGAAGCCACGAGGAGGAGGTTTGAGACTCATCCAGCCAGATGTTGAAAAGGTGTAAATGCATCTGTGTCTCTGCCGTGCAAATAAACTCCTGAGTGTGACAACGACAGTAAGAGCAGCTGAAGAAACACACTTTATCAAAGTAACTGGAAGAAACCAACTCCAGTGATTTCATAAATTATGAATTCTAATGATTATCAAGCAGAAGACAGAAGGTAATCTGAACCCTGATCCGTTCAAGCACTGAATGGTCTGTGTGTGAAGGTGATCCATCGCTCATCCATCCATCGCTCATCCATCCATCGCTCATCCATCCATGTGAATCATCCATGTGTTTATGTTAGTTGATGGACAGTTGCTGGTTAGTTAGCTTGCAGAATTCATTCTTCTTCTGGTGATGATGACAGTTACGGCTTCAGGTGCATTAAAACCACCTTCTGAAGTGGAGTCGAGCTGAATTTGATTTTCATGCATGAAACTGAGACAGGTGTAATCGAGACACTTATATGTGGCTGTGTTTTATGCGTAAGAAATCACATCTGGATTTTATGCAGATACGAGACGACTGTAACAGGGACACAATATACAGTGAGAAACACAGAATGTAATGTTTGCAAGACAAGTGGTTTAATTAATACTAACAATAAGTAGCATTATTTATCAATGGAAACATGCTCTTGGTTAAAAAGTTGTATTAATTTCTGTCCAAACCAGAGGATTCCCTCTTCAGTACAGAGAAGTGCCCACTCAAGCTCAAGCATTAAAATCAAAAAATGGGTCCTGGAACAAAATGTTCCCAAATTGCGATGTGCCAGGAGTCATGACATTTAAATGTCCTGGAGCTGCTGCCCTAAATAATGTAATAACTAATCGGAAAAACAGACATGTGATGAGACACTGAGGGACACAGAGAAGGACGTCTCCACGGGACTGAACGGGCGTTCGATCGCACAAAGGAGCATCTGTGACTGTGTGTTCTGAGGCCTGGAGGAGATTAACTTCATCTCAACAGCACAGTGTGTTTTGTTTATGTCTGTGTACAATATTGGCTGAGTGACAATAGGAGCAGTGTAACTAAACGACTGGACCATAAGTGAGGCAGGCCGGTGGCTCGGCAGGTGGGGACGACTCACCCCGAGCCGGCGGCGGTCCGACGCTCGCCGCTGGCTCCTGCATCAGCTGCTTTATTTTTACAGAGTCAACCGTGAAATGTCATGAAAATAATCTTCAGAAGAGAAGCGGTTTCATTAATCCACAAGTATTAAGAAAATGCATCAAGAGGAGATTTAAATGTCAGAGCAATTTTTAAGGGGAAATGGGGTTTGTTGTGTTAATCCACACTCTCCTTTTCAAAAAACTCTGTCTTTGGTGCTGATTGGAGGTTGGAGGCCAAAGATGGGAGGTTGGTATTACTCCTGCTAATCATGCAGCTCATGTAGTTTCAAACAAAATCATAAATGAAGTGAAGAAGTGTAAGACTTCCTGTAGCCCATAATGCACTGAAATGTCACTTGTCACATGTATTTACTATAAATATTTTTTGATAACTGAAATGACATCCTGACCTCAGGGCGTCTGAGTCTGAATTCTGAGTAAAAGGAAGTTTGTTTCCTGATTTGAATTCAATGTAATTCAGTTTTGTACAAGAGAAATAATTTTAGTGTGCATGACAGTTTTAAATGGACTATATTTAAAGTCATATTGTCAGTGTGAATATGTTTCAGATCTGTATACTATAGTTAATAGTCAGCACTGTTTTTCTCCACAGATTCAGTCCATTAAGCCATTTTCTTTTCTTTTCAACTTTACTGACAACAAGTAAATTATGGCCAAATTTCTGGCAGATGAGTTTGTCGTTTTTTTAACACGTAGCTGTTTCCGGTCTGAACACCTGATAAAGGTGGAGTCACCTCAGTTGTCCAGCACGTAGCACAAATGGACGTGCTGAGTCCGAAATAAATATTTTTTATAGCGATTACAGACAAGACTTAAGAGCCTGATAGAGAAGTTTGTTGCCTGGTGCTGTATTATAACCAACACAAGCACATTCACAGGTCAAAATTGAGCCAAAGTGAAGTTTAACTGAAGAGAAAACGCATCCTTGAATTAGTCAAAAGGTTTAAATTTTAGGGAATCGCAGATATTCATAGACACTGGTGCAGCTGCCATGTAGCTGTAAAGTTGTACTTTAGTCAATGCAGAATTTTTTAATATGCAGGAAGTCACTTCATCATTTAACACTTGTGATAATTTAGTGATTGGTCCAGCTAACTGTTCTTAATAGCTGCTTTCAAGACTAAATTGCAAATGTTTCTGAGGCCACACCTCCTGATAGACAGCAGCTGCATATAGAAAAGGTCTAATGAGCTGTATATAATCGAAACTAGAGCTGTGCTACATCAGCCAGAGAGACAGAGACAGTAGGAGGAAGACTGCTCTTCACATCTCGCTGCTGACATGAATAGTTTTTTTTTTTTGCATAAGCAGTTCTGCATGCAACACGTTCTCAACACTTGCAACACGCAGAGTCCAGGACGTCCTATACTTTCTATTATTACGCAGAAAGAGGAAGAGAGAATGAGGCAGTTGTGGGGATGGACGCCTCTTCCTCTTCCTCTTCCTCTTCCTCCTGTTGCACAGTCATGAATGTGCAGGTTCCCGGCAGACTGAATGGAGAAGTGGTGTGTGTGCGGAGAGAGAGCAGTTAGATCTCTTATTGTTGATGTTTTTCAGTCATTCATTGAATGTGTGAATTAATGTCGGAGAGTTTTTGACATCCCTGCTGTTTGATGACATTTTACCCACGTGAGGCACAAATCTTTAAGTTCTTGTACAAAGTTCTGACAATCTGAGAGCTGAAGAGTTGGAAAACACCTGAACCCAACTGAAGGAAACAGAATCCCAACAGATCAGAGTCCAGAAAAAGTTTGATGCGTAAAACTGTTTCAGTTCATGACTAAATCTCACACACACAAGAAACACTGAAAGGCATTAGTCTCGTCAGATTAAAGCTGTGTATATGTTTCTGTTTTCCATCCATTCATCCATTTCTATCACTAATCTGGGTCCAGGTCATCATAGTCATTACATCCTTCACCTCAGCCACGTCCTCCACGTCTTCCTGGGGGATCCCGACACGCTCCGACACCAGATGGGATATGTGACGCCTCAGTGGTTTGCCTCAGTGTGCACTGGATACCACCACAGGGAGGCGTCCTGATCAGATGTTGAACCACCTCAACGGACTCCTTCAACATTAAGAAGCACCAGTTCTACTCCTCGCTGAAGATGAGACCAAACCCAGCAAAGGAGCAAAGGAAAGTCATTTCATCTGCTTTCTGTTCTCTTACTGACAGCTCCACAAGCTCAGTCATCAGTTACAGTGTCGACCGGTGACTGTCATCATTAATCATCAGAGAAGATAATCAATGATTTAGTTTGTTGCACTCGTATCAAAACAGACTTTACAAAGCGCTTCACAGTAGATTTTGTACATTCATGGTCCCCAGATGATGAGGCTGGATGACTGTGGTGCCTGGTGATCTATTCATGCCCTCTGCAGGACGAACTGTAGTGATCTATTAAGTTTCATCTCCTGCCAATATCAGGTTGAAATTATAATTTGTCCAATACTTTGATTTATGACTGAATGGCTGCAAAACTGTAACATGTCCATCAACATCAGCTGTACTTTGTTTATTGCTTATTAGTAGCTCACATGCTAAACTAAGCTGGAGACCACCTGCTAAACATCAGCATATTAAGACTGACACATCATTCTAGCTCTAGCCATGGACATCTTGTCTTACTACAACCAGCGTATGTGTGGGAAACAGTGTATGTTGTTCAGCTCAAACCTGGTTAAAAATAGCTAAAAACTGGTCATTAACTGGTGACATTTATAGATTTCCTCCAGAAGAACCGATGCAGACAAAGATCTCACTGATGGTACAAAAAGCTGTGGAGCGAAATTTACTGAGTCTGTCAGAACATCAACAGCTCTGAAGGCCCCGAGGCCGTTGACTGTTCCTTATCAGCCCCCTGATGTCCATGTGCTCTGAATGCTGTCACATAAAGACACATGAACGTGACTAATTCCCCAGAAAGCAGAGAACCCGGAAACATGTGCAACACAGGCTCAGGCACTGATTGACGCCTGATGACGCACGGTGTCGCTCAAATACACAACACAACTTACTCTGTAGAACTAACTGGCCAAAAGTAATTATATGATATGATGACAAAAGTGCGTCTTCCTGTTATTGCTTTGCATTTCACGTTTCTGAAAACATTATAAAAGGAGAAATATTTCGAACACCATCATGAGGCGGACGTTTCTGTTTGTTGGTTTGTTTTAGGATTTTTGGAGCCTTTTTATGCATCTATTCAATTGTTGCACTAAAAAAAAAAATATTAACAATAAGAGCGAAGCTAGAGAATGAAAATCATTTGCGGTTTTGTGTTTTAAAATCAACATCAACAACAAACCAACGTCCGATTTTGGCCAATTTCAAGGTCAAAAGGTCAAACATCATTTTTGCTGCTCGATCTCACACAGATGAACGTGAGTGTCAGTGGCCCTTTCCTCTTTCAAAAACAACATGAATGAGTTGTTTCCTGAACCAAAGTGTGAATGTGCCTATATAAGTTTGAATCCTCATTGTTCTTACTTTAAGATGGTTCTGCTTTTCTTAGCCGTCAAAATGAGAGAGTCACTTCCTCAACACTTTGAGCATTAAAAAAGCATCAGCACTGAAACTATTTTACTGAAGTTGTGTACGTAATGGTTCAGTCCTGCAGCGTTTCAGTCATTTCAGTTTCAACAGCATCAGGTCTGCTGCCACTGATTATCTGAAGGTTTTTTGTTGGAGCTCCAACTGTTCGTCCTTATCGTGACTCTCACTCTTTCATGGCTTTTATCATGTTTGTCCATTGTCCAAATACAATTCAAGGTATTAGGCAACAAGAAAGAGGACAGACCAGGTAAATGACACATACTAGAATGAGTGGTCAGTGAATAGATTTATGTCGTAGATACAGGCAGCAGTGGGTGGAGTAACTGGACAGGTGTGCTGTATGATGTGAGGCTAAATGACCGAACGAGAGACAGGGGTGGAGATCAGGTGACTGGCAAACGGTTTGCATAAATTAGACACCTTCTTGATGTTATTCCAATGGGTTAGATTCAATTCAGTCTAATCACCAGGTCACCCACAAGTTCCTCTCACAGTTTAGAGATGTCAGAGCTCCATTAAACCACATTTAAACCCCATGACATTTTTGTTTCACTCAAAACCTGCATGTGGCAGAGTGAGAGAATCTGGGATTGTACTCAATGAATTGTTTGCCAATCCATTGAGGAGTGCTTGATTCAAAGTCAGGGATCACCAAAAGTCAGTAGAATTCATCCTCTGAAGACCACTGAATTTCAACCATTGAGTATTTGTTGGGATCATAGAAATGATGAGAGATAAAAATGTTCAACTCTGAACAGAAAAAAACAACTTTTTTTTTAGCTGTCCAATCAAAACAGTGCTTTTACATCAGTTACATGAAAAACAAACTACTAGTTATTGTTACCATTTGTTGATGACAGAATTTTACCACTAAAACTACATCCAGCTTGGAGGAATTTCTCTAATTTCTGTTTTTGATGGACGGCAGCTGCTGCTGATTGTCGTGCGCACGTGAAGCGCTGACAGTCGATTACACGTTGCTTAGCAAAGGCGAAGCTGCCAAAAATGCATCAGCGTGATGGGAACCAGAGCCGCATGGAGGCTTTTGTGTTTGTGCCTCGGTTTCTTTTCTGGCGTCCAGACTGATCGACCCATGAGGCCGCCAACGGCTGCCATTTTGGTTACTATGGTTACAGGTGAAGTTGAGAGACCAGAGCAGTTTACCTGCACACACACACACACACACACACACACACACACACACACACACACACACACACACACAGTACTCAGTTCATGCTGTAAGTAATACAAAATTCAATCATTCATTTTCTTTGTTGTAGAACATGATGGGCTGTATGTGTGTGTGTTTGTTGTTTCTGTTGCATGTGTGTGTGTGTGTGTGTGTGTGTGTGTGCTGGGTGGTGGTTGTGAATGTGTGTGGGGGGTCTTTCTGAGAAAAAACACTTTCTTTAACGTTTCTCTGCTTAAAGAGAAGTCAGGAGTTTCAGTAACCATGATACCAAGGAAGTGTGTGTGTGTGTGTGTGTGTGTGTGCCCACCGCTGTGATCTCCTCCTTATTAGGACTCTTCATCCTGCAGTGTGTCTCTGTGCAGACAGACAGGCTGCTGCTGTCTGTCTGTCTGTCTGTCTGTCTGTCTGCCTGTCTGCTTTATAGACAGCAGGAGCTACTGAATAGGCTCATTCACACACACACACACACACACACACAGATACACACACTAACATCACTGTGTTATCATCAAGTGTGTGGTTTTCAAACCTTCACAGTTCTTGACTTGACTTTTTAAAGTGTTGCTTCTCTAAGTTTTGACACAGTTGGAGATGAGATGAGTTACACTTTAAATGGACAACATGGTAAAATACTTCTCAAATGTGAAAAACTATAAACATGACTATTTAATAGAAAACATCACTTCCTCTATCCCAGACACATTAATAGGCAACATGTGGAAAGTGTTAAGTCTGTGCTCATATTAAAGATATTGAGCTTTGAAATGAGGCAATATTTTATGTTAAAAAGTGCAATAAAAGTTTCATTCTGACAGTATTTATTTTTTCAAAAGAAAAGTCATTACAAGAGCAGGTGTTTTAATATTAGCTATTTATTCTGTCTTGGCTACTCTGCCTAATAGTATTTTTTTTTTTTTTTAAGTGGGTGACGAGCATTTAACATAAAAAAAATATTGCAAATATCTTGCAACTTTCCAAATAGTTGGATTATTGGAACAAAGTACTGAACTCTTGGGTCAGAAATACATCAGGTGCAACAGGTTAAAAATTGTATTCATTTCACTTCTATAATTCCAATGAAGTCATTCATGCTATTCAAATATTTGAAGAATTTCCTCGTGTGTGATATTTAGCTGCCTGCTCTGCCTCAGAAATCATATCACAGCTCTCAGTATGAACGTCGGTTTACAGCAGGACGACGATCCACTCGTCTGAAGTCACGCACACTCAGCAGGGAGCTAATAACATCTGAGGAATATGATCGGTGTTATAATGAAGAGTTTCAGACGAACGTGTCGTCTTGAAACCTCATCTGTCTCATTTTGGATTTTCAAACAATTGATGATGCTCTCACATTTATTAAGATGAAATTCAAACCCCTCAGGCTCATAGAACTGATGAAAAAACCAAAGATGCACCGTCATCCAATTAAAGTCAGGATGTTTATGATGTCGGTGAAACGCTGACATTTTGAAGAACAAGGTTTTTCTCCTGATAACAGTAACTGTAATTACTGGTCTCGTGGCTCCTGGGGGTCCTTTTATATCAACCAAAGTTGGATCTGTTGGGCTCTAAAACTGTTGGCTCTCAAGTTGCACTGTGGAAGTTCAGGTGTTGGGTTTTGACAAGGAAGAAGGTGTGGAGTTAAAGAATCTCTGCTTCTGCTGGATCAGTTTATTCAATGTCCATCATGACAATGTTATGAGGCTGCAAAGTTAAATCAGGAAGCTCTCTTTTATGAGGACACTGCATTGACTTTGATTCCCCTCAGTTTTTGAAATCAGTGTATTTATCCTTGGAGCGTGTGACTGTTTCACTTACCTGGTCAAAAACGACAGTCTCTCCTGGAAGATTTCATAGTGTTGCACGTGGTTGTTCACATGAAAGTTGCCACAAATAGTTGTGTAACAAATGGAAATAAAGAACTAGAGAGGAAAGTTTGAACCTTGGCCCCTTCCTCACCTCTGCACAGCCGGCCAATCACGGCGCAGAGTGGGTGTCAATGTCGGATTGTCGGTTTTGGAAAGTTACAGGAAATGTCGGACGCCTAATACGAGGTCGGAAAGGTGTTGAGGTAGGAGGTGCTGACAGCTTCAGCTTCCACTTTCCATGTGAAACACAAACTCAATGATACGATGGGCCTCAAAATGTCGTACAGGGACAGACAGATTCGATCGGTAATGCTTGATAGCTACTCACTGAAAGAGGAGGAAAAACATGAAAACAACATTCATAAAGTCTCTATAGCTCTAGAGTTTATCTTGTGAGAGTCAGCTGTTCGTACCCAGATTGGACGCTCGTCCCCATAACATGATTTTTGTCTCAACATAATTAATAAACTTCAATACATCATGCGACATGCTGCCAACAATATTGTTACACAGTTGTTGTTTGAGTCTTGGTGCTCACCTCAAACCTGCTTCTCATCACTTCACTTCCTGTCTGCCTCTTTTTCCTTTTGCTTTATGTTATATCTGTGGTTCATCACTGCGTTCAGGACGATGAATGCTGCCTCCACCTGACTGAGCGCCAACGAACACAGAAAAGTATGAGCTCGAACCTGTATGACAGTTTTTTTTGGGGAGGTTAAACTTCCCTCTTTTGTTCACTTGGGTGAACGTGTCACCGGGTCCATGGTGGCAATTACGCGCCTGATCGCAGGTCACTGAGGTCACGGAGAGAGAGAGGGACTCGTCTTCCCTCCATTCCTCTGAAATTACAGCTCTCGCAGCTTCACCACAGGATCCCACCAAACTGTGTAATGACAGACCTCCACGGACACACACACACTCTCTAAATGTTAGCGCTCGTCCTATATAAATTTGTCCTGAGAAAAATCGTCCACGCGCGCACAGGAAGTGATGCGTATTATGTTTCCAGGTTGCTCCCAGGGAACAGACGAAGACGACACGGGCTGTTACCGCCACGGCTGAAAGACGACGACCGCCACCTACATCGGGATGGCGACTGTAAGCGCTGTCACAACTCAGCACAGAAGAGGACGCGGAGGGAAGACCACACGTGAGCTGAGGCTTAAAAAAAGGTTGTGACCAGTAGAAAACAACAAATTGAAAACATGTAGGGAGGATTTTCTGAAACACGAGCGGCGGCTGAGAAGCGTGAATGAGTGGAAATATGCTGCGGGGAAGTTGTGTGCAGAAAACAGGCCAAACATAACCAAAGAAGAGGGAGGGACACACACGCTGATGATAATAATGTCCCAGTTTTGACATTTTGGAAGAGCTGTAATGTCACACTCTTTGATCTGATTGTTCAAATACTTTTAGCAAACATCTACAGAAGCAGCCTCCTTTTTTCATCTGATTCACGTGTAAATTTAAAGGTCGGGTTAATTAAAAACCTTTGCCTCCAGGTGTCTATTCATGCAGATGCTTTTATTTGTTCAGGTTTTGAGATATCTGTCTCTCTGCCAGGACACTTTTCACGGCACAGGTGTTTCCTTGTTAATGTTTTCAGTTACCTGTTCGTCCTGTTCTGACAAGTCAAAATGTGTGTTGTGAAAAAAAGGACTGTGGAGTTGAATGGAGACCATGTTTTTATTTTTATGTTGCTGGTGATTGGACATTTTTATGTATCGTCACAGCCCGATTGTTAGACTGCAAGAAAACAGGAGACATACAGGTAAAATAAATACAAAAATAGTCATTTATTTACAACAAAAATAATCAAAACAAACACAAACAAAAAGTGAAACTGTGCTGTTTGGATCTATCTATCTATCTGTTGTCCTTGTTCTTCGCTGTTTGTCCTGTGTTTGTACATCGAGAATGAAGAAATGCTGTAATGGTTCTTTCAGGAGAACCAAAATGAAAATCTGCTGTAGCCTTGAGATTACAACCCAGAATATGTTGGTCTAGATATTTCAACAGGAACAAGAGGAGGGAGTTTTTGGAGGCCAAGTTCCTAAAAAGGTTCCTGGAAAAGTTCCATTGGTGGAAAAAGGCAAATAAAGTGAAAGTTGTCTTGAATTTGAAAGACTTTTTACTTTTAGTTACCAATACAGAGTCGATCTGTGTGTTTTGCATCTCAGCCCAACGATGAGGAACAAGAAATAAAACAGACAAAGAATAAATCCCAGGTGCTGTTGTGAATGCGGAACCTTTATAGAACTGACACCAAATCCTGACAATGACTATTGTTTCAGAGCAGGGAAACATTTTCGGTAACATACTGGAAATATTTGGACTTGGCATCTCGGCTAGGAAAAAAAGAACAATGCAACAAAAATACCGAGCGGAGCCAAAACTCTGAGGACGACCACCAGCAGCTGGTTTTTAAAGGGTTTAAGTGGTTTAGGGTGGAGTTGTTCCTTCAAGGATTTTAATGGAGTCGAGCGTTCGTCTGACCTCAGTCAGCTGCTGGAAGAGGGAGGAGGAGGCACGGAGCATTCCTTATGGGAACAGCCTTCATGTGGTGTGTGTGTGTGTGTGTGTGTGTGTGTGTGTGTGTGTGTGTGTGTGGTTCAGCTTGCTCGGTGGTAGTCATCAAAGGAAGAAACCACAGCGTTGCCAGGAACATGTAAAAGTGCATCCTGTTGCACTTTCTCCAGGGGTGTGTGTGTGAGGATGTGTATTACTCGTGTTGTGGGGACGTAAATCTGTTTCAACAGTTATATTGTGGCGATTTGCTTCCTTATGGGGACAAAACACAAGTCCCCATAACGTAAATCATTCAATTTTAAGGGGAAGACTTGGTTTAAGTTTAGGGTAAGTTTCTGTGTGTGTGTGTGTGTGTGTGTGTGTGTGTGTGTGTGTGTGTGTGTGTGTGTGTGGGTGGCTGGATGCATTCCTGTCCTTTCATTCTCATAAGAACCAAATGCCCCCATTTTAAACATAAAATGTGTTGCCAGTTCTAGAAACACATTGGTTGTAGCTCTACACACACACTCACACACACACACACTCACACAGGTGTTTTCATTTACTCCGTCTGATTAAACCTCGGCTCAGGTTTGTGCTAAGAAAACCCTTTTACACAGGGTGTTGGCAGGAGGCAGCAGGTCTGGTGTTGAAACAGCAGCGGGATGAGACGATGTTGTGACTGATGAAGAGGAGTCGAACAGTTATTGAAGTAGGTTTAAGGGTGGGCAATATTTTAAACTAATGAACCACGGACTGTTACTCAACTATCATGGCAGCCAAATGTTGTGTTTTAGAGCTTTTATGTACTGGCACATACACTACAGTGCTTTTTTATTTCATCTATGACGAACCATTATAAAGACCCTGTGTTCCACCCACACAGGTGTTTTCACTTATTTTGTCTTATTAGATTGAAGCTGTGTCCTGAATCCAGGCTATAAACTAATACAGTATGTACGACATACCAAAGAGCAGTGGTATGAGCCTTCTTTACCATTTTGTACAAACAAGAATGACACAATGTGTATGATGTCGGTTATCAAACTGCGACTTTGGACTGTGACTGCCAATTAAAACCAACGGCAATTAAAGATTCAACATTCATTTTATGATTCCCAAGATTTTTTTTAGAGCTCTTTCACCACCACCCACAATTTAGTTTAACTTTTTTCAGCTGTGAGCTGGTCGTTCGTTTCCTCTGTGCCTGGAAAAACAGGCAAATGTGAAGGCAGCAGTTTAAGTCATCCAAGGTAAAACACAAATGTAATGGAATATGGTGTCGTGCTACAGTGTTGTGCAATGCTATTGTTAATACTTTCATCTCTTGCTTTCACATTCATACACGATGTCGGACTGAGACTGAGAAAACAAGACTAAAATCTCTTCAGTTGTTGATTCAAACTGGACTAAAAGTTATTAATCAAGTGATTAAAATTTCCTCCTTTTGTGCAGCGTTTGATAAAAGCAACGGTGCCCTGCTGCTTCAGGAAATGACTGAGCCTTTAATAAAACTATATATTTGTGAGCTTTTAATAGGAACCAGTGGGTCTTGGAGCTGAGAGGAACGGAAGCCAGAAAGTACTGATGACAGAATAACACACTGTTCTTCGTTAAAATAACTTTCTACTGTACGAGAAATTAAATGAGGAGGAAGCACTCAGTTTAACTACAGTTTCTCTCCAGCAGCACAGAACAGCACATTCAGAAACTCTATCCCTGTTTAACCTACTGAGGATCAGATCCTGAGGCTCCATCAGCTGACCTGAGCACGGAAACCATCCGTGAGATGTGTGTGTGTGTGTGTGTGTGTGTGTGTGTGTGTGTGTGTGTGTGTGTGTCAGACAAGAGAACACACTGGACAAAAGAGCCCAATGTGAAGAACTATCAAAAATGTGTGTTTTAGGTTTTTGAGTTGACAAAAGTTACTTGTGATCTTAATCAATTCATATTATATATATACTTGACTCATTGTTGCTCTAATCTAGTTTAATGTCAATAACTATGCAATGATGATGTTCAAGTAAAATTTTCTAATAACGGACTCTTTATTATGTACATCACTTACAATCCTTTTCCTTTGCAATTACAGATTGGGACATTGAAATTTAGCAGCTGGAAACTCAATAAGGAGAAAACTGACATATAAATACATTAAACAATACTAGTTTTGTCACAGTCTTAATAATGACGTCACCATTTATCGGCTAATTGGTTGATTTTTAACCTCCTGCTGCAGGAATGTTTAATATGTCTTTGTGTGCTCGTTGTGTTTTTTCAACAGAGAGGAAATCAGTTGCTTGTGTGTGTGTTTGTGTGCGAGTGTGTATAATCAGTCGCCTGCTGTGGCGAGACAGATAAGTGAATCCTGACCGACAATCAATGGAAAACAGAAACACACTGTTCATCCCCAGAGCTATCAGCTACAACATACTGCTGCACTGACACACACACACACACCAGACGCCGGCTCATTGATAAGAAAGCTGGTGGCACAAGAGCATCTGATCGCACACGAACACACACTATCACTTGACTCCACTCACACAGCTCACTTCCTCCCGCCTGTACACACTGGTCACACACATGCAGAGCGGTAATCCCATTCCCAGGTCGTCTCTCACCCCCGGAGCGTCGGCCGTGTGTGTGTCCTCTTAGCTTTCTTATGTCATCAAGTTCACTGGGCCAGTCAACCAGTCAGTGTATTCATCGGTCACTCAGTGGGTTCATTATCCCTTCAAACAGGGAAGAAACTAGAAGACATGAAGCATCTAACCAGGCTGTGGGATCACAGACTTAACAACCCACTTTGGCAAATTAGTCACTCTTTGTTCAGATTTCCATAGATTAACATCTTTCAGACACATCCAGAAAGTCTTTTTTTTAAAAATCAATACAGCTGCATCAACTGATCTGCGGCTCAGTCAGGTGTTGATTTGAATCATAGCCTCAACACACACACAGACTATTTGACCCGACTTTCAAATCATAGAAATGATCTGACTTAATTTTACATTTATGACATTTGGCAGCTTGTCTAATGTAGAAATTTAAAGCAATCAACTCATTTAAATGTTAGTGAAAGAGGTGCCTCTTATATCTTAACTAACCATCTGTCATCATTTAACCAGTTAACTACTGGCTCAGAGTCGAGCAGCATTTTAACACATTCAGTCAGGAAATTCGACAATTATCCAGCCAACTCTGAGCCAGTTAAGATGTTTATCCTTTCATTTTAAAAGAGATATTTCTGATTTATTGCAACATTTAAACATTCAGTCAGGGGTTCAGAGGTTACTGAAGTGTTGTCCAGGATTCTCACTGGGATTTCACTCCAAAAACAGAAATGCGACATTGTGCAGAGAAGCACCATTATTCCTCAGAGAGCGGCTGCATTCTCTCATAGTGACGTGACACTTCTCTGATTTTCCGCTAGGTTGTGCAGAAAAAGTTCAACTAAATTAAACTTTGACCTCAAATGTATTGACGTCCACAACATAATTAGATTCTGGTTTTAATGGGAGGAGGAAGTTATGGAGTTGGGACTTCCCTGCAGAGAAGAATGGAGGGAAAATTCCCAGTTACGTCCACTCCATGATCCTGCCAGGGTTTCTGTAAAAATACTAAAAGCATTGCAGAAAGTTTTTTTTTTTTAAAAAGACAAAAATACCAGCTAATACATCTACTATTGTGATGGGTCTATGGTATAATAACAACAGGATTGAGATATGGAACAATTCTGCAAAACTGTTCAGTGACATGTCTGCAGTATGTGTGTATGGTAACTACAGTGTGGTAAAACATAAGGAACCATCACGGTTACTTTAAACTCCAGTCTTCTGTATGAACCTTTTGGAGGGAGAGATATTTGATTTACTGGATAAAATATTTGGTTTTCAACCACCCAGGGGCCCATCATGGCCATCCTTGGGGCCGTCCCAGACGCGGTGATGAGCAGGAAAAAGATATACTTACTGCATACTTCATGCAGCAGCCAAAAAGCAAGAACATTGAGCTGTCAGTGGTCAAAGGAATTTACACAATGGAAAAAATACCTTTCATGCTGAGGCTGCAAAATGCACAATTCACAGACTGATGGTTTTTGGCCAGAAGTCATGGGGGAGTAATGGAGCCAAGCATGCGTGGAAAATTTTCACGTTTCATCAGTTTATACTGTATTGTCAGTAGCTTTCTGGTCATGTGTTGGTGTTGTGGTTTGTATACTATTTTTGGTGTGTATATTATTTGTTTGTTTGTGCCCATTTGTTTTGTTGTTTTTATTGTGTAATTAATGGCTTCATAAACAGACAGTTTCTTGATGATGCTGTCACACAGATAGAAGTGATGAGTTGATGAGGGGGTGGAGGATGAGGGTGGAGATGAAGATGTGTAGGTGTGTGCGTTTGAATATGTGTGGATGAAAAGGAGGTGAAGGTGGCAGGTTTAACTGGGAGAAGATGGACGGGGAGGTAAAGGAAATCTGTACAGTTTGCACGGAAGAATTTAAAGGAAAAATATAAACCTGGAATGTTTTTTAAAACAAAAAGAAAGTCAGACATGCAACTGTACTTTCAACACCAACCTCCAATCTCCACATAACGGACACACGACTTCCTGCATTAGCTGTGATCATTGGCATCGGACATAAATCATGAGGTGCAGAATCGTCCAGTGTGAGTGTAATTTACTGGGCTGGAACCCTTATGGAAGCTAAAGAACATATGTTTCCCTGCTGCCTTAAAACCGTGAATCTAAGAGATTAGAAAAGTTTGAATCAAACTCAACACACGCTGGAGAGTTTGGTATAATAATGACAAAGCTCAGCTGATTTCACTGTGAACGTCAATGCAAATTTAACAAGAATAGTTTAAATTCATTTTACAGATCTGTGTGTGTGTGTGTGTGTGTGGGGGGGGGGATTCATTTTCATGTGAAACAGTCTGGAAATCCCAGAATTAACAAGTTAGTCAGAAATTAAACCAGTGAGTCAGTCGGCCAGACAGGAGGTTTAGTATTCAGGGCTGAAACCAGGCCAGTCAGTCAGCCTGCCAGTTGGCCTGTAGGTGGCACATTAACCCAGTTATTCACTCCCAGATCCCCCCTCTTCTCCATGCTGCCACTGCAAAATGTCCTGCTCTGCTGTGCTGCTGTGATCCGCCCTCCATCAGCTGCTCCACACACAAGCCCCATCCTCCAAATGTGGAACAGCACTTTGAGAAAATTCAGCTTTTTCTTTGTAGGATCTTGCTGTGTTTCTCCTTTGGTTGAGGAAATGTGTTGTGGATTTACACTCTGCAAAAAAAAAAAATTTAGTTTCCATATGACAGATTCCCAACAAGGCTTTGCTCATCAAGTGCATGAGGAGAATGCATGCATGGATAAAAATGCAGGAGCTGTTTGCATGTATGAAGACGCACAGGCAGCTTATTTCAGCCTTTTGTTATGTGTGGACCAGATTTTGTGCATATTTTTCTTTAACATTTTTAACATATATTAACAGTGATTATGAAGCCATATAACTGTTCTATATGTCTTTTTAGAGTCTGTGCATTTCTTCCCACCAACTGGAGCCTCTCATGTGAAACTATCAAATAGGCAGTGAGTGTATTTAAAGGGCTGGAGAGAAATGAATGTACACAGTCGGTATGAAGACCACGAGCTCCTGTTACAAGATTCCTTGCTGAGAACTCACGTGAACCGGGGCCGACTCGCGCTGTGATTGGCCGCCGCCTCGCGCACGTGTACCGGCGAGTCCTCCTCCGTTATGTAACGTGCAGGGACCGGGAGGCGGAGCCGGAGGAGGAGGAGGAGGAGGGAGGGCTGCGGTATGTGAGAGGGGCTGTGTGGAGTTCATTCATCCCACTGCACGATCCTTTCACCCACTTATCATCACATGCATTTTTATTTATTATTATTATTATTATTATTATTATTATTATTATTATCACTGCATTGTATCATAGTATCTATTTTACTGCATGTGAACTGTAGATTTATATGAAAGTGATTTTTTACTATTTAAGACAAAATCTGGGAAATTTTGCAGGATAGAAAGCAAACTTTTTTTTAAAGGTGAGAACACAATGTAAACACTGTAAAAATGCATAAAACTATAATTTCACAACATAATTGAAAATGATGCACATGTAGCCCTACAATAGTCTATTTATATAACAATAATTAAACTTGTATTAAATGTCTAAAAGCTTAATTGTGCATAAGCTGAAAGTGCGGTGGAGACCGTTTTCTGTTTTAAATCCATGTGTATGACAGTTCAGCCAACGACTATATGTGACCTATAAACATATATGAAAGTGATTAATTCGTTTTTTAAATTTTGTTTGGAGGATAGGAAAACAAACATCTGCAATATTTTTGAAAGGTGAAAACACAATGTAAACAATGAAAAATGTCTATGCATAAAACTATAATTTCGCAACATAAAAAATATATGCACATATACACATGAGCCTACTTATATAACAGTAGATTAACTTTTAATAAATGTCTGAAAGTTTAATTGTGCATAAGCTGAAAGTGCAGCAGGGGCTGTTTTCTGTTCTAAAGCCATGTGGATGACAGTTAGAGAGATAGAGATGAGGCAGTTTGTGGTTGTTGTAGTAGTAGTAACAGGAGGAGGAGCTGGGGACAGACGGATGGATGGTGAAACACTCCTGCAAGAGTTGGAACTGGAGGACAACGTGGCTCTGAAAGCATCCAGCCTGTCTGTCTGCCTGCCTGTCTCTCTGCCTCATGACTACTATTAAAGGCATAGAGTGGGAGAAAGCGGACTGTAAACTCCCTGCCTTTAGTGTGCAGTTAAAATACCAAACTGTGCCCACAACATTCCCCACTAATGACTAACAAAGTTCATTTTCTGTGCCGTGAATCACACATGCAGCTGAACGGGGATTAGTCCCTGAACGCATCACTCACTTATTTATATTTGAGTTTAAAATTAATATTCCTATATGTGTTTTAATTGTGTTGTCTCGTCTTTGCGGCTCTGAATGACGCCCCGAGGCAGAGGCAGAGAGACAGACGGGCAGGCAGACAGGCAGTGAGACACCCGGCATCTCCGCACAATCCACGTGTTTTCTGTCCCAACTTTTACCCGCCACCATTTTCCTGGAATCCCGGCCTGCTCCATATCCCTCCACCGGGAAAACATAGACCCCGACTTCAACATCAAAATAACCACAATCACCACGCTGCTTGCTTTTTCCGGCCGTACTCGATCGAAACAGGAAATGACAGCTGATATATAAATGATATATTAAATTGTCTCTGAGGAGGCGTGGTTGTTTATTGCGTTTTGGCGCGATTTTGCGGCGGAAGGACTCGGCGGAGCGGCGGCTATATAAAGCAGCGCACCCCGGCGGCCACACCTGCTCTGTCTGCCACTAGAGGAGGAGGAGAAGAACAACATGTTTCCCTGCTCCAACTTTAATTTTACACGCAGAAAATCTCCCGATAGCAAATAACTGCTCTCCCATCTCTCTCTCTCTGTGGACTTTATTGGATATCTCGGACGCTTTTTCGTTCTTCGTTTTGAATCCTCTTGTGTCCGGACAGTTGAAGGTAAGTGAAGCTCGCATGCGGCTTAAATTCACGTTTTCGGATGTTAGCTAACTTACACATGGGGCGTTTAAAGCCCCGCATGCGTGCGCGTTAAAATGATCTTTTGTGCCTTTATTTGTCATTTTTGGCTGCATACAGTTTTTAAAATGCCGGGTTCACGTGGGGACCCAGCGTTGCTCAACCAAGGCGGGGTTTAAATGACCCGAACGGCCGATTAACCTTTGGGTTTTTATTAAGGACTCTCTGGTGCGTTCATTGACTCCTTTAACACGCTAATACTGATCTTACATAAAATCACGGTTTGGTGCATGTTGGGATTTTGAGTAAACGTGTCGCTTTTTCGTAATCATGTGTCCACATGGTGTTCAGGTCTGATTTCAACGGAGTCTGGTGCAGGAGTGTGCAGTCAACGCGACCTAATGGCACAGAATGAAGCGTCAGCCAATCTGCATTCAAAACCTCATTTAGAAATTTGTATATTTAAGACGCTGCAGTTTGTCTGCTGTAAAGCACATGCTGTACTCTGTCGCCGGGAGTTGTAGAGACTGGCATGCTTTCATATATCCACAAACAGTAGTTCAGTGTTATGTTGAGTGTCATTATAAACATTATTAATTACTTAATTTTGCTTTCTTGTCACGGCGCAGACTGGTCTGTATTTCAGTTTTTGGCTCAGGTTTCTCAGGCTGTGATGGTAAAGAAAGGCAGCCTTTAAGTCCCAGAGTCTGTCTGCAGCACACACACACTGCTGCTTTGTTCTCTCACACAGTCTGCTATACATGCACATACCATAAGACCCCACAGGAATATCGTAGGATTTCCCCCACCAGAGAGAGCTGCTTCTCAATCTGCCACTTTATGTTTGCTTAATCAGAAGATTGGTTTTATAGCATTTGGCATCATAATTTAAAGTTTGTATGACGAATGCATGCTTTGCTGATAGCAGCAGAAAATCCTTTTTTATGATGTCTACCCAGGCTTTGTATTAAGCAAAGCAGGGTTTTTTTTATTCTCTGAAAGAGGTTGTGAGATTGTCTTGATGTCCTGCAGGGAAGCTCGAGTGTTTTGTCATGTGTGTGTGAAACAGCAGCATTGGTTTTCAGTAACAATAAGAAGGAAAAACAAAAGACACCATCCTTTCTCATAACATTGTGTTTTCCATGTCAGCAGGCAGCCAGGCTCCATTTGTGTCTTTTTTTCGAATTAACTTTCTGAGAAGGAAAAATGTAAATTGAGTGGAAGAGGTGTTAAGTTTCTACCCCTGTCTCTCCCAGCTGTTCCTATGATGTCATGGGGAGGGGGGAGTTAAATCTTTTGGGTGATTTACGGCCTCCTGGGGAGCAGTGGGCGGGGCCACAGTGATGTAAACACAGATAAAAGGTGGCACGCTGCTGGTCTCACACTCAGTCTGGAGAAACTGGTTTAAACTTTCACTACAACACGTGTTGGTGCTGCAGCTGCTTTTGGGATTTACCCTGTTCAGCTCTGACACGGCGCTGCTTTTAACACACTACTGGCTCAGCTTCTCTGGATTTAAACCTAATACTCTTCACTACCTCTCTGATTTATTTTTATTTTTCCTGGTTTTTGTTCTCCCAGATTCAAACATGTTGCAAAGCTTCGCTCAGTCGCAGGACTGGCTTTACTCTGAGCCGCTGCTGTTTGACGATGAGTTCTGCCAGAGTTTGATGAAGGACCTCCAGTCGCTGCCGACACCCCCCCAGTCCCCCCCCATGAAGGCCGGGATGGGCGGCAGTAAGCCCCTGTCCAAGGAGGACCAGCTGAGCTATGTGTCGGACATCCTGCTGGAGGACCACGACATGCAGCTCAGCTGGAACTACGACTTCTTTCATTCTGATGCTGCTGAGAAGGATGGCGAGCCCAGCCAGCCCTGCTCCCCCCTGGAGGAGGGCGGCGAGGACTGCCTGTGGCAGTGCCTGGCAGCGGACAAGAGCCTGGAGGAGAAGCTGGTCTCCTCGATGCTTGGCTCCAGCCCGCTGCTGTCTGACATCAACACCAGCATCTTTGAGGAGATCGCCGGCTCCACGCTGGACTGCCAGAACCTGATGGACACTCAGGAGCCCAGTGAGGCCACATCAGACTACGGCTCGAGTGGTGGCGAACTGTCCACCTCCAGTGACTCTGGTGAGTTCAGACCTTATCCTCATTTTACATTCAGGATTTTTGAGTCTTCGGAAGGTTTAGCCTGAATGTTTGGACTTGTTGTTGTGAATCTTCAAGAGTCGGTTATCCCTTTAATTTTTAACAAAATGCCGCCCTTTTAATTATGTTGGATTTTCATAGATGTTTTAGTTCTGACAGTCAAATCAGACTTTAATCTCATTCCTGCCTTGTTATTGTGCAGCTTATCTGGATAAACACTCCTCGCCCAGAACCACTTCACTGGAATTTCATTGATAATTTACAGTTAATGTTTAGTGGCACTGAGCCCAAATTGTTCTTTGCACTCAGCTTATCTGCACACCAGCCACCCACCTGTAATCTGCGGGAGCCTGAAGGATGTTGCTGAAGCGTGGGTGGGGTTTTAGCTGTTGACTGGTATGAGTAGATGAGAGCTTTTAGGAGGGAGAATTGACTGTAAGGATGTGTTAGTCAGCGGTAACAGTTGCGTCTCCATCCATTAACTCGTAATGAGTCATTTTGCCAACTCGAGCCCTCTGGCCTCCCTGACTATAAACCTGACAGGAAGAGGCAGACAAGCTTTATTGTCGTTTTTTTTTTTTTTTTTTTTTAATTGAAGGATAACTCTTTGTTAAAATATGGTAACTTTAAAAATGCTGACTTTTGGGATTAATGTTTTAATGGAAGAAAAAAAAAAGCCATCACTATCCATGCACTTAAACAATAATTGGCTTTTCATGTTTCAGTTTCATGAGAAATACTTTATTGGACATTCCAGAGCATTGAAACTATAACTACTGTTTACACCTTTAAACTGTTGCTGTAATCTTTCTTCACCCATTAACAGAGTTACAGCTTGCAAAGGATCTTAAGTTTCACATTTATGGCTGTTTACAGTAGACAGATTTTCACTCCTGTGTGTGCCAGCCAAACCCACGTTGATGTGCTGTGTACAGTGTCGTCACTCCTTCGCAGAGCAGATGAAATTACCACAAGGGTCAGAAAACAAGGTTTGCCAGAAAACCCACCTAACCCTTCTCTCCTTTCTTCTTCTCTTCTCTCCAACAGAGGAGGAGATTGATGTGGTGACAGTGGTGCGCTGTTCCTCCAGCCCCTCACCTCTGCCCTCATTGGCTGACCTGCCTCTCCGTCAGCAGAAGCAGGAAGAGGAGCAGCGAGCTCTCCAGCGCCACCACTTTGAGATCCAGCTGCAACACAACTATGCTGCGCCGTGTCCTGCCTCGCCGCCACCTTCTTCCTCGTCCAACAAGCGCTCAAGAGGCAGCGACGGCTCATCGCGCTTCCACCACTCGTCTCGCAGCTCCTCCTCTTCTTCATCATCCTCCTCCTCCTCGTCACGGTACCATCACCACTCGTCCCGGAACCTGACAGAGACTGAGGATGAGGAGGAGCGGCGACGGACACACAACGTGATGGAACGACAGCGGCGCAACGAGCTGAAGAACTGCTTCATGCGCCTGCGCGACAACGTGCCAGAGCTGTCGCACAATGACAAGGCGTCCAAGGTGGTGATCCTGAAGAAGGCCCGAGACTGCATCTACGGCCTGGAGGACGAGGGCCACAGACTGCAGTCAAAGAGAGACAAACTTAGAGCCAAACAGGAAGAGCTGAAAGCCAGGCTGGAGCTGCTCCGCAGCTAATGGACCAGGGGCAAATGATGGACTGCATTTTTAGGTGTTTAGAGAATATGGGGGAGGGTGGGGTGGATAAGGGAAGAGACTTTGTACAAAGACAGAGGGATGGGCGGGGACAAAGGATGGCGTGTCATGCTGAAATGAACGCACAATATTTGACATTTCAAGAACTTCATGGTAACAATAGCTCTGGACTGTATAGACTCACATTTGCAACTATTGCCATGGACAAACACAACACACTCATTGCCTCAGAATTGATCATTCTCATGCCTTGACTGCTGACTGTTGTAGAGAGTAGGATGTTTTTAAAGTTGAAACGAGGACGAAGTGAGCAGATTATTTTATTTTTGTTTGGCTGGACGCTCACTGAAAGACAAGAGCAATGTCTTTTTGTTATTGTTCCTGTATTTCAGTCCCATTTGGGAATCTTTATTTTGGAGATGCCAAATGGCACCAGTTGGGTCAAATAACTGGAAGCCACATCAGCTCAGTAGTTGAATGAAACTTGAATATTGTGTTTTCAGGATGTCTTATAGCCATACTAAACAGTGATCCCTCCACTCTGACAGGTGTGTGATGGTGGCTTTGAAGTTATTTGGTCAACTGGAGTTAAATTCTAAATCTGTTTTACTTGTTGATCAGGACAAAGGTTTTTCAGTGTGCGTTCAGCCCCGTTTGGCCTCAGGCGGACCCTTGGGCCCAACACCACTCTGTTATCAGGTTAATGTGTGTTAATGGCAGTACTGTATAGACCAAGTTTGATACTGTACACATAACAATGCTCGGCCTCGGCTCAGTTCACCACCAGCTCACTCACTTCAGTATATGTGTGTTTTATAGTTGAGAAAATATAAATTACTTTGTATTTAAGTATTTGTCGTTAATAAACTGTTCAAACTCAAAGGTAGCCATATTAAACAGCATTCAGGTTTCGAGGAGTCTGAGCTGAAAAGTGAACTGAACTGTGAGCTGTGCTGTCGTAGCAAATCAGCCAAAGTTGGGACGAAACCTCTGGATAACATTTGCATGTCTGAAACAACAGAGTGACAGACCAATGGTGTCCTGACATATTATTTAAAGGTTCTGGTTGGAGGAATGCCGATACTGTGACATTTAGTTCTGTTGCTCATAGAGCAGCCACTTTGCTAAGTGTAAATTTAATTAAAAAAAAAAAAGCAGTTGACATTTTTACCAGTGAATCCAGTGGAAAGTGCTTAAATGTCATTGTCAACATTTCCCTGTTTTGAAAAGATTGACGGCCTTCTCTGGCACCGTTTTTGTGCCCAGTTAAATTGTTATTTTTGATCACATGGACACAAAACAGCCGCCGAAGAGAAACGTGACATCAAGTAATATTTTAAGTAAAAAATTAAGTTTGTATGTGTTCACCAGGAGCCTGATGTATCCATGTTCTATCAGGTGTTTTGTTGAACTTTGGGCTGGATCTGAAGTTTGAAAGATCAATGGGGGTGAATGTTGAATGCCATTTTACTCTATCAACTATTGCCAATATTATCCTTTAATGTGCTGTTTGCGATTGAATGTGCAAATGTAAAACATTTGCTTTTTTTGTGTCAAATGTCTTAAAATGCATCCGTTTTTGTTGTTTTTTATTGACAGTTATTCCTCCTTCAGTCTGAGTGTACTTGAACAGACCCTGGTCGGTAGGAATAATGAGAAAGGAGGTGTTTTAGCGGTAAATACCTGTTCTGCCTTGAAATGCATTCTGTTCAGGACTCCTTGTTTCCTTTGATTATGTCGCTGTCTTGTTAAAACCTCACCTGCTTCTAACATGAGCTAGTTTTCTTGGATTTTTATTCCAAATGTCTCCAGTTATTTGTTTTTCCTTCTGAGCTTCACAGTCACACAGAACTTCCTTCTGTTAAAGTTAAGATTCAGAGGTTTTAACAAGACAGCAGGGATGATTTATTTTTTCTTTCTTAGCATGATACAACCTACCTCCACCTGGCTGCAGTCTGGCCTGTAATGTTGTTTTTTCTGGTTTAAATATTGTACAGATTTTTTTTTTAATGTAAATATTTTTGTTATTGTATCATAAATTATTTTAGTCTTTTTTTTTCTTTGTTCATTTGAATTTGCAGATTTAAAAGAAATGTTATTCTTTACAAGCAGCACTTTTTTTAATATTGATGTAATTAAAGAATGAATGAGAGTTGTGAAGTCTGTGTGGTTTTATTGCATGCATACACACACACACACACACACAGATATCGAGTGTACAGTGTGATTATATAGATTCACGTAGGAAGGGATGGATCCATGTTTGAAGGCTGATCAGCGGCGAAAACACAGTACAGAGGTTTTTAATGTGATATTAGTATAACATAAAGCTTTAAAAGAACAATACACAAATGTAGCGCCACACTCCTGTAACACTATCAAACTTATGGACAGTTTCAACACCTGGCACCAACATTACCCACAATGCAACTCACCAGCTGATCGTTTGGTCTACGATTCGGGTATGTTGTGCTCGTATCGGCTAATTTAGACCCAAATCACTACAGAGGTCTGGTAAACTCTTCTTTCTAACTCAACACACCACCAGATTTTGTTCACGAACTTATTGTCTTGACGGCCCAACTGACTCTAGTGACATCACTTGAGGCAATTCATCAGATTCTACACAGCTTCCTTTGGAGCCACAAAAGACTTTATACAACTTTTTTTCATATGCAGTAGTGCTCCCCAAGACCTAAAACAGGCTGTGATGTGTAAAATAGTTGCAGTTTCCCTTTAAGTCTAAAAAGTTGTCTAAAATTTGTGCAAACAGCAGGAATCTGTGCTTGCACATATTTTATCGGCCCATGCGGTGAATTTCAGATTGTTGTCGCCGCGTTGCAGCCAAAGACTCAGGCTGAAATGTTTTGTCTGGAGTCTCTGCTCATTGTAATAAGTGAGGAACTGTGTTTTTCAGTGTTAATGTCTGAATGTGTTGTTATTTTGCCCTCGTTATATTAACCTACCTACCCGTGTTACAACCTCACAGATTTCACAGTTTTCACTTGTTTCACCTGATAAGATTCATGCCTCCTGAATCACCTATTGAGGTGGAACAAACTTCAGCTGTTGGTGCGTTGAGATAGATAGTGGACCGTGCATATAGTAGTTCCACCCAATTTCAATCGGAGCCGTGGTTTAATCAGCCAGAATAAGTGATAACACCTGCGTGGGTGTGCCTTTAAAGTCGGAATTCCTCATCTCCGTACTGGCCATGAAAGTGATCCCATCCTTGCACAACTCCCCTGTAATGATAGAGGTTATAATCATACAGGTAATAGTCATAAAAACGAGGATATGATCGATCAACATATCCTGAAACAAAGGAACAAACTGAAAAAAAAACACACCATGAGAAACCCACAGTCTTCATTCTGAGCAAAAATGCTTGTCTTCACACACCTGTCACCCTCGCGGCCCCTCCCAGGTGTAGAGATATGTGAATGTTTTCTCAGGGCAAAGTGTGAGGCTGCAGCAGGTAGATGCGTTGTGCAACCCGAGCTCAGTCCATGTGTCCCGGTTTGCATGTGGAGCAGGTGGACATGTGCCAGACAGGTGTGTGTGCATGTGTGTGTGTTATACTCTCCAGAGTTTCTATGTTATCTCATTCCTGTGCTGCGTAGGTGTTTCTTTTAAAGTCACTCCTGGAAAACGTTTGCTTCACCAGCTCAACAGTCAAAACCTCAGTGTTCGGTTATTTTCTTCATTTCCAGTCGATGTGATTCTTAACAAGACTGTTCAGGCATCAAAGCTCGAAAGATGCTTCACTATAATAGTGATAATACCTTTTATTTGTAGAGTATCATTTAAAGTCCAAAGTTTACAAGGACATTTACAAGGTAAACTGAAAAAGAAATACTGATTGGCTGGCTGGGTTTTGATTGACAGGAGGCACAGGAAGTGTTTGTTTAGCCTCCTTTTTCACAAGCAAACTGTGGATTCATGTTCCCAAACTTGTGTAATGTAAAATCTCTTGTGGCCCCTCATTTGCAATGTCACATCACTTTTAACACTATTTGACATGAAAGTTAAATGAAGTTAATGAGTCATCTTGGACCCAACAGGGAAAATGATGGACAAAAAAAACATGGTAGAATTGTCCTTTAAGTGGAGACTGAAAGGGTTTTGTGAATGTCCTTTTCCACACGTTGGATATTTCCGATTTCCACAGTGGAACAAAAATGTTTTTCATGTGGAAGGAGGTCAAGATCAGTTTACTTTGGAGTTTGAGTAAGAATGTCAATCAGTAAAGTGCTGTGTTGAGTAATATAACAATAGTTGCACTGTGCGTGTGTGTGTGTATGTGTGTGTGTGTGTGTGTGTGTGTGTGTGTGTGTGCACGCGCAGCTATTGTATGTAGGTCAAGGTGAGCGAGTGGATGTGATTGTCAGGTGTGCCAGATAGCAGCGAACAGATCGGTCCAGATGCCATAAAAGCCTTTTCATCAGCGAGCGCCAGATTAGGTTTGTTGTTTTATGAAAGAGCGCGCGGAGAGGCCTGATACCAACTGTGCTAAACACACACAAACGTCTCAGCCTTTCTGCTCGCTCTCTTAAAAGCATGCAGTCGATGGAAGGAGGTGAAAAGCTCTGTCTTTACATTTTTAATTTACAATCAGTCTTTATCTCTTATCTTATTGCTTCTTGCATTTGGATGACTAAATCATAGAGGTCAGAGAATATTTCATCTTCACATCTGAGAAATCCTGGCCTGACAGACCAACATCCATAAAGCCATTTACTGCAAGCTCGGCTCGGATCTGTTAACATCACAGCAGTGAGTCACACTGTCGCACCGAGTTACATGTTCCTTCATCATCGTGAACACACACTAGTTTATTTGACTCAATCCCACACACAACATGTAAAATTTATCTCTGTGTCAGCGACAGACTCACAGATTCGGGCATCATCTCTTCCAAAGATGTTACATAACAACATTAAGCTTATTAAGTTAAAAAACAACATTTCCAACCGCACCCACCTCGCAGACAGGAAGTGTGAACCATTCCATAACATTAACGCAGCTTGTAATGTGTCATCTTTTGTTGTAGAGCATCTTTGACTATATATTTGTGAGACATTGTTTTAAAGATGCACGTCTAGAAATGGCTTATTGGCTTCACTTTATTTTTGTCTTTATACTATTTTTTTTCTGCCAGGAAAACTTTATTGTGAGTTACATAAGCTGAGCGCGAAGGAGGAAACAACTGCTTTTTTCCAAGAACACGGGATGTTTGATTTGGTTAGATTTTGGGTGGAGAGTCACTTTAAAGTCAAACTGTAACAGACCAAGCCCAGTGTGTGTGTGTGTGTGTGTGTGTGTGTGTGTGTGTGTGTTGTACAGTAGCTGCCTGTGTTTGCTTCTCATGTGGTTCAGTGACCCACATATTCTGACTCATTCATTCTGATCCGCCACATCACGGCGGAGGGAGAGAGAGGGAGAGAGAGGATGGACAAGGAGAGATGGAAAACGAGTATGAGAGAGAGTAAACAAATGAGAGGGAGGTGAGGAAAGATGGAGAAGATGCAGAGAAAGAAAAAGGAGCCGTGTTTGTTTTATTTTCCAGCCGTGCAGGAAATAATGACAGAGCTCAAACTTCTCTGGTTATGAAACAACTTAGCCACATTGTGAATACAGACACTGAGCCACAACACAGGACACACAAGTCCTACATGTGTGTCTGAAGAAGAATCTCACGTTTACCTCATCTTATTGTCTCTGATCCTCTTTCACCTGTGATCTGTATTAACAGACTAGTCTTGAAGTCTTGTAAGATGAAACCTGCTCCTTTATGGACGAATGATGATGGATTCCAATGAACTTGTGTCAAACTATCAAATGTCCAAATAAACTTCTTAAACATTTGCATATTACAAAATATATCAATTCATGTCCATCAGTACGTTTCACATCGTCAGGTTCTAGACGGAGTATGTTGAAATATGGCTCCATATACAGCTTGCATACATTGTGTTGCAGGGGTTAAATATGTAGCTAACCAAATCTAGTTGTGCATGTTCAACCAACAGAAGTGCACGACTGACGTTTTTCTTTTTGGTGCAAACGTTTACAGCTGCTCTGACATTGAAAATGTTTTCTATGGTTGACAATTGCTTGAACAAAAGAAAGCAGGAGGATTAAATTAAAGGTATTTAATTTAAAATTTTCCCATGACCCCCTCGGGTGTCAACTTCTTCTTCAACTGATCTTCAAAGTTCAAACCAGCCACACTAACCCTTAACTTTGTTGTGAAGCTCATGAGTTTGTCTCCTGATCTTCCTGCTCGACAGATACATGAAAAAGTTGAATAAAACACTGATTTGCGTCAGTTTATTCTCTCGACTATCAGTGAGCTCTTTCTTAGCTTTTTTTCTGAACAACAATAATTGTTCCAGACTTAGAAAATTTAAGATAAAATCACACCAGTTTATCTCTTGGACAGTCATTATGAGGCAGCTGTTCTCAGTCATCATCTTCATCGTCATGTGTTCACACTGAGATGTTGAATCCACTTTTAGCCTGGATGTGACGCAAGAGCCAGTAAGTCTACAGTCCTTCTGGCTCGTTCCAAGGCTGACGCAGCTGCCCTACATTACTCTCATCTGTAACCCATTACCCAGAACCCTTTGCTCTGGTGCCTGGCCAGGAGCTCCCCCGAGGGCTGCCGGCCAGCTCTGACGATGCGTTTCCTGCCTGCGCGTCACTGGCTACAAGAGTCACATTAAAATAATAAGACTATTATATCAGAGCTCGGTCACAAGCACGAGATCCTGATTCAGGCTGGCACAGCGTGTGTTCAGCCGCCGGGGATGCCAGGAAAGTGTAAATCTGTGTATGTTTGCTTATCTGTGAGCGTGTGTGTCTCTCTTTGTCTCTCTGCTCTTGTTAAAGTAGTTTCACACAGAAAATTAATGTCATTCCAGCCTGTTCTGAGTTTTACAGTCAAACTACAGACCACGAGTCAAACTTATCTAACTGTACTGAATAAAGATGTTCAGAACTTTATGAAAAGCAGCTTTAAACATGTGAAATATGAACATATCAAAACAATAAATATGACATATGATTTAAAATAATACACTTCCTGCTAATTCACTTTTACTTAATCACATGGTGCAGTTCTCAGTTTCAACACAATACAGACAGATTAGAATTCTACCAGTCGCCATTATTACCTTCAGATGTGATCAGTCCGTGAACTGACTGTATTGATTTTGCCAGCTGTGTGCAGAGGCTGTCTGATCGATGTCACTTCAGAATTGGACCGTTTTTAGAGCCTCAGTGTCCAGTTTCATGTTGCAGGCACTGATTTCTTTTCGCTGTCTGAAAACAGTTTATTAAAAGTTTCAGATTTGCACAGAGAAAGACATCTCTGTCCACACACTTGTCTGTACTTTTGGCCATTTTTCCTGGTTTGGGCCCTTTAGATCTGATGAAGTGAAATCTTAATGTTGCAGCACAGAATGACATCAGACAATGATGTGCTTTTAATTTTGAGTCTGGAGAAGGTCCTTTCTTTCTGTTTCGACATGAATATACCCTCATGCACAAAGCCAGAAAGAAATGCTTTCCCAGTTGGGTGTTGAGGAACTTGACTGGCCTGAGTCCTGAACACCTTTGGGATTAACTGGAAAGCTGACTGTGAGACAGACTGAATCATCCAATACTAAGGAAGGAGGCCTGAGAACAAAGTGCGTCACTGTAATTGTTGTGCATATGACAATGGGCAAATGCTAAATGCCTAAAAACAAAAAAAAGATGTTTGTTTGTCCTCATAAACCGTCTCGTATCAGATGATGCACCTTCGCCGCTCCTCCTGTATCCTCACTGATCCGATGTCAAGGTGCTAAAAACTTTCAGCAAATGGTGCAGAGCTTCAGAGGAAACAGCTTCTGGTGTGTGTTTGATGTCAGGGAGCGCGACAGAGGCCTCGGCTCTGACACAGTGTTCTGAGTTAGTGTCGGCGTGTGTGTGTGAACAGAGATCGTGTGACACAGGGTCACCGTGTTCATGTGTAAATGTGGCTGAGACGCGGCGGCTGCAGGTTTTCAAGTGATAGTTTAGGAGCTTGTTTACGCCTCCTGTTTGCCCCCATTTCAGCCATAGCTCCCCGTCACCTTCTGCTCCCCCGACCCCCTCCCATCAACCCTGTAATGTGTGAAAGTGGCCTGAGTCGAACCGTCGACACATCATTAGCATGTTAGAGGAAGCAGCTCGCTGTTGGTGTCACACAGTCTCTCTGCTCTGTTTCGGTGTCGTTGGATCGTAGCTGCGAGCTGACGGCGACTCCACAGAGTCTGCTTCCTAAAACTCTCACCTGTTTACGTGTGACAACCCGATCAGCTTACTGCAGTTATGCCAACTTCCATGTAAACACTTTTAAAGTCCAAATCAGAGCGACCATAATTCCATTAAAATCTTTATTCAAGGTAGGTTTTAAAAAGACAAGACGGCAAATTAAAATCATATAAAATCAATATAAAATCTCATTAAATGGGAAACTAGAGGATAAGTGTGATGCACAGCAGTCGACAGATACATAGGAAAATACAATCATATAAAAGAAATGGTTGACTTCCTGCACCGTCAACACTGAGTTTATAACCTCTGCACGCTGTACAATGTTTCTCAAAATCCATATAATACAAATGAAAACTGAATGAGAGAAACTGATTGTTTAGTATGTTTATAAGTTTACCCATTTGGGGAAATGCTTAATGTCCTATCCAAGCTGAAAATATCTTTATAACCTTAAAGAAAAACAAATTGTACAAAGCATTTTAATGTTAAAAAGATTTTTCATTTTTGCTTGTTTGGTCGCTGCCTAACAATAAACATAACGTGTAAAAAGCTGTTTGCACAGACGACCTATAGGCTGATTATTTTTGGGTCTGGTGACTGGCCAATGCGGCACTTTGCTGGATGATGCTACAATGCATTGTGGTCAGACTTAACTTTTCTGCCTCATGACCCTGCATGTTTTGCAGGAGCCCCCTGATACAGATTTTGTGCAAAGGGCTTTGTACAACTTTTAAAATATAGAGCAGTACTGGTGGATTTCCCTGTTAGGTTTTAACGATCACCAGATGTTTTCAAATGAATGAACATCTTTACTAGTGCACAAGCCCTTGAACACACCATCAGGGAGGAGTTTTCTAATCGGCTCCATTTGACTGAGACATGATGTGATACATCACTGAAGGAAGTTTCATGTCCCTTCAAGGTGGTTTTCATAGCCTACTGAAATGAATGGAGACCAACAGCAGCCTGAAAGATAGTGAAACCGTCTGTATGCCTCTAAAAACCTACGATCTTTTACAATGCGTGAAGAGGATCTTTCAGTCTCAGGGGGCCTCTTTAGAGGCAAGCTGTCCTCATCATTGTGTGTTGCCTGTGTGGACGCAGGCAGTGGAGAGGTCAGGGGTCACAAATCGTCACACGCCCTTCCAGAGATTAACCTGTAAAAAAATAAAGCACACAAACTGCGTTTGAGGTCAGGTTGCCGCTGACCGTGCACTTTGATCGGGCTGATACCTTTATCTGTTCCTTCACAGAATCAGGGTTACAGGGTGCATGTAAATGAGGGGAGGTCCCACTCTGCATCAAAGTTTGAGTGGAAAAACAAATGCACTGTCTTGAAAATTCCCCTGTGACATCTGACTTGTTTCCTCTGTGGTTTGAATAAAGAATATGTGTGAGAAAGAGACAGATGAAGGCTTGGTTTTAAGTGTAGACCTCAGGTTTGTGGAGGACTGTAGTCATGTGGTGGACTTTCTCAGCGTCACAGGGAAGTCTTCACCAGCTCTCGTTAGCTTTGTCTTAAACTGATTTATTCATCAACAGTGATTTGTCGCGACAACCATGCTGCATTTTACTGAACCTCATCTGTCCTCATCTATGTATCTTCTCTGGTGCTCGTTCAGAAAGAAATAACTGATTCTTTATTTATGAATAAAGAATCAATGCTTTAATGTCGGTGCTCTTACCCGCTCCAGGGCATCTGGTGTGTCGTCGGATCACATCAGAGAGCAAAAGTGTTAAAGAAGTCATAAAGGGGCAAGATGCAATTCGTCTAATATTTGGATAGACAGTTTCTCCTTGAGGGCATCACACTGTTGGACTTGTTCGTTCATCACAGAGTGATAGAAGTAAGAGGGTAACAAATAAAGGAGAGCTTCAGAGTGAAGTTCAAACCCATGTGTTAATCTCTGTGTGGGTGTTACACTAATAAATGCTTCACAATGAAATAAAAACAGAGAATGAAAATGAGCATAACGCTGAGAAAAGTGGTTACAGCTGCTGCCTTCCAACACCTCTTTGGCTCTGTGCGTGACACCCACACCTGAGATGAGACAAGAGAGAGAGATTAATGTTTTGGGGGGATCCCTGCTGAGCATTAAAGGCTTGACTCACCGACGTGAATCATCACAACACGGCTCAGGTGAAAGCAGAGAGGAGAGGTTCATTTGTCCCGTAGACAATGTCACACGACTGCGTGTGTTGGAACATTACGACACTTGGATGGACATGAAACTGTTTGAATCATCAGTGCAAACAAGGAGAGACAATAAACAACAAATGCAGATGGAAAATTATAGTTTAAGATCTTTGTATTGTGTCGCAGTCCAGCTCGTGATGAGGGGAAATCTGAGCAGAGCTTTGTAACCTGTATTAATCCGCTGCTGAAAATAGTCCCAAACAAATGCACTTTTTCCTCCAGTTTGAGTCACATTTGCTAAAAACTACAGCACCCAGCTGTTTGAGAAACTGACAGAGCCTTTTTTAAAAATGAAACTAAGCATATTTGCAAGCCATTTTTAAAGATCTCCATCTCTTTGCAGGAACCAATGGGCTGAGTGCCACAGACAGGGCATGGAAGTCAGAAAGTATTGACTCCTCCACATTGTTGGTTTTGGTCTTTTCATGGGATCTGTTGACAATAAGAAAACTGTAACGCCAGTCTTATCCTTTAAAGAATAATGCGGTTCCTGTTAAAGGTAAACTTTCCAGTGTTGGGTGAGTCAACATCTCCTCATCTTCTCCTTCACGTGCTGCTGTTTGGTTTTGAGCCGTGTGTTTGCTCTGCACTCAGCTGGCCTCGGCTGTCAAACATGTCCCTGCTCCAGGAAGGTGAGGAAACGTGCAAGCCAAGTGTTTTTTGCAAAAAGAAACAGTAAAGTCTACTCTCTATATATAGAGAACGGGAATGCGCCGCTCCTCTGGACACTTGTTGGAGGTCAGCTCGTCTCTGAACTCGTCTGATTAGCACACTGGCTAATGAACCCTCAGCAGCGACAATAGCTCTGCAGCACAAAACCCCAGGCTTCTCATTCATTTCAATTAGAGCACCGTATTAGTGCAGCAGGGTGTTTCAGGAAACAAAGAAAGAATAAACGCACGGTTACAAAGTGGGATTAGCCGCTGGTTCTGGAAGTATTTCCCCCAATGTAAAGCCCCATTTCAGAGATTTTTTATACTGATCTCCTCAATGTTCCTCAACACACAGACACAGGAGTATTAACTGCTTTCACACCAGCATGCACCATGTGTCCTTCAGCCTGCTCTGCATAACAAATGGGCGCTTGTAGTTGAAGCCAACTGCGGTGAAGAACCTATGGATAGACTGCAGACCACAGACCTTCAAGCTTCCCTGACTATGATTCATATATGGTTAAACTCATTTTTCAACTGTTCACTAGTTTCTCTTGAAATACTTAAAGTCTGGAGTCTTTGCATGATACGGTTTTCTGCATCTGGCACGGCTGGAGCCAGGGGAGGGGGCTGTCCCTTCAGTATTTCACCTCCTGTCCTCACCCTGAAGCAACACAACCACACCAACACAGACCCTTGTTTTGTTTTACTGAAAACCCCCCAAATGTTCCAGCCTGTGTCAGTCTCAGGGCACCCAGCATCACAGCACAGCCTCGATGAAACAGTAAAAGGTGACCAGGGGTGAAATGCACCAAAATGCTGCTGTAATTACTGAAACTCTTTTGTCTGATTACACAGATTTTTAAATAATTGAACACTTTTATACTCATCTTTATGTGCATACAGTCTCCTCTGTTTCATGATTTTTCAATTTCACATTTTTTTTCATTTTTCATTTATCACTTTTGCAATAATCTGTGAAGCCTTTAAAACTGCACAAACTGGTGCTAGAAAATACAACCAATTGATAAAATGATCTTTCTTATTGATTCCCATTAGTATAGTGAGCAAGATGGAGGAGACACATCTGTCAGCAATCAGCTCGTCACCTCTCCCAGTTTACTCACCTGCCGCCCGTCAGCTCATCACCTTCTCCAGCATATAAACCCCGGCTCCACTCACAGATTGTTTGAACCTCGCTCGCAGCCGACTCAGTTTCTGCTTCAGCTTCCAAACTAACCCCTGCCAGCTTCTCCTCATCTCCTCTGCCCACACCAGCTCCTCCATTTCCTTCATCCTCCCATGCTCCTGCTGCTGCCATCTCCCATCAATCCTCTGTCCTCTGTCCCCATCACCTCCTCTTCAGTGCAACGTCACAGTTTGACACTGTTTTTATGTCAGTTTTCATGTCATGTCTTTTTATTTTTGTCTCAAGAAGAAAAAATGTTAAAAAATTTAAACTGCATTAAACTTATTCCAAGCAAATCTAGTTTTTATTTTGCTTTGGTTTGACTGTATCGTGATTAACGTCCTCTTGCAGAGCAGGTTAACAACTGATTGAAATTTTATTTTGTCTGTATAAATGTCTACTCACGGTTTCAAAAGAATCATAATGAATATCCAGCTCCTTGTGAAATGCTGCGGTAAACTTTTTTCAGTTCATGATCTGAACATGTGGAAACTCTCAAACACAGAAAGCAAAGGCAGAGAGGGGCTTTAATATAATTAAGAAAAACCCATTTCTAAAAACATACTTGGAGTTAAGAACTTAACTGAAATATAAAGAAACGACAGCTGCCTGAACAGAGACAGTCCAGGTTCTGATCGGAGCTAACGAGGAGCCTGCCGTCACTTTGATCCCGACAGACTCGCTGACGTTCAGGCTCCAACAAATGCTCAAATTGGAGGTTTTGCTTGAGTCGACCTGCCAAACGACTGTTGTTGTCGTCATTCTTGTTGCTCTTTACATGCCTGTGCACTTCCTTGTGAATCACCTGGCACGAGTTTAAAAGGAACTACAACAGGATGAACACACAGACGGGATGCAAATCCAGTTCTTTTGAATCCAGAAATTTGAATAATTTAGCCTTTAGTTAACTGCAAACACCTGTAAATCTGTTTGAGATAAAGAATTGCTTTGAAAATAGCTTCTGCTTCAACTGCACACAAACATAGTCTCGCTGTCTCAGAAAATCTAAACAGTAAATGTGTTATCTGTAATACAGAAACGTCAAGACCACCCCAACTTCTGCTGCAGGACATGAACCTGTAGGCTCAGATTTTGAGACGTTCAACCTCCAACCAAAAGCTCTGTGTCCCAACACCCAGCAGTTAACGAGAAAGAAAGATAGATGACAAAGGGCAGAAACCTGCTGAAGGGAAGCACCAACCAGCGGCATGGCAAAACACTGCCTCATGTTTTGTATCTGAACCCACACATTGGCGGCACTGAGACATGGGACAGGTTGTCATGATGTCCAGTTTCCCAGCATCAACGACAAAGACATAACTGAAGCACATTTCATTTTACTTGAGTTAAATTAGTTGAGGGGTAAATTATTAACAGGTGCTTGCAGTTCTGGCGGCTCTGTGGATGAGGATGTTGGTTCACCAGGCTGAAATATCTCAACAGCTATTGGATGCATTCCCCTCAGGGTGAGCTGTAATAACTTTTGTGATCTTTCCATCTTGTGCCACCATTACGACAAACTTTCCAATACTTTCATTTATGACCTAATACCTGCGAAACGAACGACACTCCCATCAACTTCACCTGTACTTTGTGTCTAGTCAGCATGAGAACACGCCGAACTATGATGATCTGCTAAACCTTCGCAATGTCATTAACAGCATGTTGGTATGCTGACAAAAGCATTTAGCTCAAAGTCAAGACCCTTCTCTTGTTGTTTGTTTTTGGATATTTCTTCTCTTCTCTGTCTCTCTTTGCTGCTTCAGCAGGTTCGTCTTTGTGTGTGAAAGGCTTTTGATTGAAAATGCCTTTTGCTGTGAGATGACAACTTTGCTTTTTTTTTTTAGACTAAGAGGAAAATGCAAGAGTCTTTAGAGAAAACAGGAAGAAGTTAGAGAGGACACACATACACACACACACACACACACACACACACACCACACTGGAAACCCACTTTCAGTTCTGTATTTGAGTTCCCATCAACACAAAAGATCTTACTGTAAAAGAGGTGGAGGGCTGTGTGTGTGTGTGTGTGTGTGCACGCGTGTGTGTGTGTGTGTGTGTGTGTGAGGAAGTCAGCAGTGGGCTGGGTGACTACACACTAACGGATGGGGAGGCTGGGGTCCTGTGTGTGTGTTTGTGTGTGTGTGTGTGTTAACGGCCCTTTGACACTGACAGCAGCAGCAGCCTCCTCATTCATGTCGATGGCCCCGTTTACACCTGGATTAACGTCAGTGTCTCCGTGATCCGCTCACCAGTGGACACGTCTAAGTACCTTCAGCTCACACCTGCGTCTCTTGGACTGCGTCTCCACATGCGTCTCGAGTTTCCACTTGTGCGTCGGATCTCCCTCCCCGCTGCATATGCAATTCATTCTGTATCACCCAAGTTAATGCCTGGTGTAAACAGGACCAGAGGGGTCGTCACCACAGATCTGATTCAGCACATCTAACAACCACACTCTCGCATCACATTCTAGATATAAGAAACAGTAACCTGTCCACGTGCTTTCATTTACTTTTGGTTTTGCAGGAAAAAACTGGTCTGTGGCCGTTTTTCCTGCTCTGAACCGAATCTTAACGTTCCTGCATACAAAGGCATTCGTGACAAAACCAGGTCCAGGAAGAAATGTTTTCACAGTTTGTGTCGAAGAACTGTTCCAACACCTCTGAGCTGGAACACCACCCATAGTTAAATTCATAAAGAGCTGTTTCTCTCCACTTCTCTTCTTGGCATCCGATAATCCTTCCAACTAGACTTCCTGCTTTAGATCTTATCTTCTGAATCTGCGTCTCGTATCAACATGTCCACACTAACACAGACCATTGTCTTATTTTGCTGGAGGGCTTTTTATCAACGGCCTGAACGTCCTTTTAAACGGGAAGAACTTCCACCATTTTACTGTTCCCTTCCTCTTTGTGTGTGTGTGTGTGTGTGTGTGTGTGTGTGTGTTTCTAACACCCCTCCAGTCGTCCAGCTTATCTTCTCTTGTCTCCACTAGAAGATGAAAGGCATTTGTCGAATATCAAACAACCTGACACTCGACAACACCTCCTCCTCCTCCTCCTCCTCCTCACCTTCATCACATTCCAGCAGAAATATCCAACTGTGTTTGTCTGACAGCTGTAGCGACTCTGCAGGATGAGTTTTGACGTGTCAGCAATTATACATGACAATGTTGTGATTATTGAAAATAACGGATGAGGTTGAGTAATTTATTTTCTGTGTCAGGACATTTCTGAGTGTATTACAGCTCTTTTACGACGACCGCCCGTCAACGAGGGACAAGAAAAGCTTTGTTAACATTTCTCACACAAAAGTGTTTCATGTTAGCAAACTGAAATCTTCAGAAGGTTTAATGCTAAATATTTTGTTTTGGTCTATTTAAAATCTGTTTTTGTGAGAAAAAAATACCTGTTAATAAAATCAACATTTATTCGTCTTTAACTTTTCTGGATTTATTTCTCTTTACCTTTTGATCTCTTATTGTTTCTGTTTCTGTTTTTCTCCCGTCCTCTGACTCTACATCTGTTATCACCCAGAACAAATGATTCTTAGGACAAACGCTCTGAAGTGATTTACGAGTGCGTTAAAATCCAGTTTTCAGGTTTTGGTTTAGCTTTTGAGCCAAAGCACAGTTTCATTATTCTGCTCATCTTATTGTGCTGCTTTCGTCTTTGAACAATTTCGTGTGTGTGTGTGTGTGTGTGTGTGTGTGCGCGCTTACAACCTACAGACCATGACATCCCCATTCACACACAAACACACACACACACTTATGGTTCAGACAGCAAGATGTATGGATGACAGGTGGACACACACTTTTACTTTTACAACACTCCCGTTCTTTATGTTAGACTTTACTTTGCTTACTTCATGAAACTGTCACTTGTCCTTTTTAAAAACCATGTGGAAGAGTGATGTGTGTAAAGCTCTGATTGCACAAATGCAGCACAAATGGCATGACGTTCAGGAACATCTCCTATGCTGACAGTTAAAGTTAAATTTACCAGTAACTTTAATACTTACTTTAAGTAGTGAAATTATTTTGGGTGTTCCACGAGTAAAAGTAAAAGCAAAGAGCTGTTGCTACAATTCTGGATATAATTTAAAGCTTCTAAAGAACTGGAAAATAAGACTTATGTCAAAGCATCAGCAGTAAAACATTTTTCTCACGTGCCATAAAAATCAGTTTGCTGACGCAGGTTGGCCCATGATAGCATCTTGTTGTTAGCATCCTGCAGTTAAGCATGAGGCCATATGTCAAACACCAAATGGCTCCAGTTCACCTTCTGACAGCAGTAACATCTTCAACAGTCGGTGAGGTGAAGGATGAGATGACAGCTGCACACTCACACACACACACACACACAAACCAGTCACTGAGCACATATACATGTGACCTCATAAATGAATAGCCTATAATGTTCTCACGTGCCGAACACACACTCACACACACTCACACACACACACACCATTCACAGCTGCACAGCAGAGCAACTGGATGTTTGACAGGGAAACACATTCATGAGCTCAACTGACAAACACACACTGACACACTTCTGAACAGACGAGGAGGCTTCGCTCGCACTGAAGTAAACACACCAAACCTTCCTCATTCCTCATCAGAGACTAAGATCAGAATGTGAAGATTGATAATTGATTTATTTTGCCTTCACTAAGATTAAGATCATTTTGGCAAAGAAGAAAGAAGGATGGATGGATGGATGGATGTGTCGGTTTGACAAGCTGTGATTTGTGCAACGCAAGCAGAGGACAGGTGAGGGGTAACATTCAGGTTAAACTGGTGTGTGACAGTGTGTTTGCACACAGCATGACAACAGGTGTGAGTGTGTGTGTGTTGGGTCAATCATCACATACACACACACACACACATGTACAGTGGGATCCTCCTGTCTGACAGCAAGACGGATGGAGGCGACAGATGCGCACATAGCTTTTACTTACAAAACAGTGAGAGTGGATTTAAGAGAGAGAGGTGAGAGAGTGGCAGAGGAAGTAGAGAAGGAGAGAAGAGCTGGCTGGAGATGGGAGGAGGGTGAGAAAAGAGAGAGAATATGAAGCAAAGGGGAGGAAACACATCAGGTCGTAGCATCAGTCCATCAGATTTAAACACAGAGAATTTCTTCCCAGAGACGTCACTCAACATCCAGCATCATCGTTCTGCGAGGAAACCATTCGTCACATGGATCTGCATGAGAACTATTAACACTGGACACAAACCAACTAACATCTGACTGACGAGATCCATTCCCCCTTTTTCATGCACGATGCTATAATGCATGTTAAACATTATTTACAGTTCAGACAACAACGTGCAAGAGCAACATCATTCAATCGGTGTTGAATTTCAAAGATTGACTGAAGTAAAGAAGTAAAAGATATGAAAAAGAAACACGATTGTCTCTGGTGTTCATGCTGCTTTCTTTCTGCTTTCGTGATGTCAAACAAGACGCCAGAAAAAAAGAGGCAAACTTGTCTGTTGACGATGAGTCGATCATCCATTTTTAGCAAGTTAACCCAAGTTTAAATACACGGTAATTTTGGTGTTAATTGGTATGTTTCAGATTTCGTGTATCAATCTCTAAAGCTCTTTCCTCCTATCTTCTACACACTTTATTGCTTTACACTGGTCTGATAATTAGTCGGAATTGCGAATGAAATCTTGAATCTCTGAACAAATCACCAGCCGTTCACACACATGGTCTCAAAAGTTGGGACGAGGACGACCGCTCTGACTTTTCACCCAAACAAGGTCTGTCACTCCATCATCCTGCAGGCGGTGGAGAGAAACAGGCCCTGTTTGGATCCCATGTAACAAACACTGAAATTATATTTTCCATCTGCAATTTGGATATTTATCCTGCATCACACACAACAAAATGACTTTTCCCGGTAAGAGACTTTGAATACTGACTGTGTATGAACCTAATCTAGTGAGGATCCATCCAGAGCCACTTCACTGTCAGGACTTAAACCGGCCTCAGGGGGTCGGGGGTGGGATTAGGGAGGAGAGTTGGGAGATTTGGGGGTGAAAGGGTGAGTTAGGTGTTGAGGAGATGGGAGAGGGGTCACCAGCTAATGATCTTAAATCCTTGACAGGTCAAAGGTCTTTTGAGGATCCACTTCCAGGACACAATAGAGTCCTGTTCTTCCTCCGAGCTGGAACAGTCCATTCAGCTACAGAGCGCCGACCTTCGACCCCCGAAGCCTCCTGTGGAGACGCCGTTTCTGCCTCTGACCTTTATATGTAAATGCTACAGTAATTTTCCTTGTCGTTTTTTGTGTGGAAGAATGTAACTTACTTTTTAAAAGCAGCACCAACAGCGGTGAAAAACTCTTAGACGGGCGAGCCAATTAGAAGAGAGTTAGTCAGAGCGTTTTGCAACAGATTTGACTGGAAATTCATTAGGACTTTGTTTTCCTTAAGGCTATGAAGAGAGTTAAATCCCTCTTATAAACCTCCTTAAGCTTAAAAGATGTTCCTCCTTCCACCCACAGACCGAAGAGCATCATGAGAAGCTCTGCACCTGAACTGGTTTTGGTTTCCTGAGTCGGTTTTGTTGGTTTTTACGTCGATATTTCATCATGACCACTGATGTTCACTGTTGATTGAGATTGAGAAAATGAGTAATGAGGTTTAAATGAGTAAATAAAAGTAAATTAACACGACTCACAAGTAAGTGAACAATTGACGTGTCAGCTCCTTTCATCATTGTCCTCCTCTCCTTCTCTAATATTAATCTCTTCAGCTGAAACGCCACCTTCCTAATGATCTGTTCTCAGTTCTGCATCTTGCCTTTTCTTTATCACACTGACACAATGACACCGACAACTAATGATGTACATATGCAAGCAACTTTCTTAAACTGACTTCCACCCAGTAACATGAATCCCCGAGTCCAAAAGTACCCAAACCAGCCGTTTACTGCAGACAGACTTTGTCATGAGACTGACATTAGGAAGCATGTGAAATTATTCCGAGAACACAGAAATTGGAAAACACTTGACTTCTAAAGTTGATCGTTAATCAGGAAACTGTGTGACACAGAAATATGATCACGCTTCTCAAGGTCAGGTCAATGAATTAAGTCAAATATCTGCTCGCTCGTGCTGGTGTTTGGTGTTCGCCTGCAGCAGCATGATGAAATGCAGAACGTAACTGGCTGCATAGACAACAAGCAACGCGTGTAATTCATTCTCCATGTGGAAGAGCTGGTTGTCAAGGCTCATAGAGACATACAGGCTCATAGAGACATACAGGCTCATGGTCATTTGATTTCTTCCGGAAAAGGGTCACATGGTAGGAGCGTGATGAATCGGGGAACGACACGTCATGACCGATCGTCATCGTTTGCAAAAGTCTCTGCTTCCACTCGTCCAGGCTACAACACAGTCCCAGAGGTTTCCAACCAAACTGGGATCAGCAGCGTTTCCAAAAGTCAATATATAAAACAAATAAGTACCAATTTGTGTTTAATTTGTCTGTAATTTCCTGAAAAACCATCATATTTCTATTGGTTTTCAGTCATAATATCTATAGATTATTCTCTGGGAAATTTTCAAGATCAGTCCGTTTTTACTTCAGATGTGAGAACTCGTATTCACATGACAAACACCTCCCTCCTCCCACACATTAACATTTTTCTCCTCATTAACAATCAGAGTTAGTTTCATATCTGAATTTCACTCTCGAACGGACAGTTCACAGGTGGAGTTGTCATTTTTTACAGAGGAAGTTGGAAACTGATATTCATACGAAAACCAACAGATGTCCACAAGAAAACGCATGACTGAGAGTGAGAGCGGAGTTTTTACACAGATTTTCACTCCAGATTGTTTCTTTATTAATATTTTTAGAGAAACACTAAAAAGCAGCATTATGACTTTTCCCCAAATAAGATAAGATGTAACTTTATTTATCCTGAGGGAAACATAATTCACATAATCACTTTAGTTTATTGATTTTAGAATATGGTAATGACAACGTCTTATAAGACCATACGTTTTTCAGTCTCATGTCTTTATTGCTTCTTGCTCTCGGGACGGTTGAAATTATAGACTAAAGAAAGAGGTAATAAAGTACACACACACCCACACACACTCCACACAGTATCTAATTCACAGACATTCCTCGAGTCCCACATGTTTTGATGGCACAGGACTCCTCCGGCCGTTTGTCACTGAGGTCCGTGTGTGTGTGTGTGTGTGTGTGTGTGTGTGTGTGTGTGTGTGTGTGTGTGTGTGTGTGTGTGTGTGTTGCTGGGGGGGCAACACTTGCTCTGAAGGCTGCAGTGTTGAACAGAAACTCAGTTCTGCAAACCCTGTGTGTGTGTGTGTGTGTGTGTGTGTGTGTGTGTGTGTGTAAAAATTCAACATCCCACTATAAAATTACAGGGACAGCTTTGAGGACTGAGGGGATCATGTTTGTGTGTGCTCTTTGCTAACTGCCTATAAAATTATAGGGGCTGACTGTGGGTTTTATAGAAATGTACAGTATGTGCTTAACTTGACTGTGTGTGTGTGTGTGTGTGTGTGTGTGTGTGTGTGTGTGTGTGTTCTCTAACCGTATGTTAAGTTGTAGAGAACCATGGGCCGTGGGCAGACCTATACATTATGTGCATGTGTGTGTATGTGTGTTTATGGGAGATGGACAGAAGGTCGTTTTAGATTTTGTGCTAAAGTGCATGAACAAAAATAAAAAGGGAACTCTGCCATGATAGGATGCTAATGTTGGTATATTAACATGTTATCACGTTAATCTGCTGCGGTTTAACATGTTGATGGAATGAACATGTTAAGAGAGAAACATCCGTACACTAACATTTGAGCTGAGGTATCTATCCATCCATCCGTCCGTCCGTCCATCCAGGACTCTGAGTCTGGAGATGACAAAGACACAACAGGCTGGAACTGGAGACGCATGAAGTCGGGCGTCACCAGCGTGTAGAGCCAGAATATTTTCACATCTAATTTAGTGAATGAAGGATTCATTGTGATCAAACCAGACTTAGTGATTGTTGGAACAGTGGAAACACTAACCAAGACAGTTTTAGTGAGATTTACTTTGTTATGAGTTTGAACGAAGTGTGTTTAACGATGAGTTGACAAGGCCATTAAGCTCGTCTTCGTTTGGAAAAAGAGAGACTCTTGAATCCTGAAGGTGTGCGAAAGAAGGTGTAAGAATTGAACTAAAAAAGCTAAGAGAGCTGGTGAAATGTTGCAAACTTGCTGCTCACATACATTAACCAGACTTTATCCTGCCAGTCCACATAAAGTCAATATGTGATTAGAGCAGGTCATCATTTATCATCATCATTATCATCATTTATTAAATACGCTTGATGCATGAGCACATTCACAGATTTATCTTAAAACTGGTGCAATGATTATAAGCAGTCCTCAAAACTCAGTTTTGTTTTCAGCCTGAATGAGATTTGAGAAACTCAGATTAACAGATTCTCTCTCTTCGCATCTGGATGAAATTGTTCCTGTTGCTCCTCCTGTCGGGAAACTAGTCTTGACCCTAAATCTGACACCACTTGAAAGCATTTGTATTGAATATGGAATGAATTTTTGCACAGCGCAAGGATTGTGGATTCGGTCCTTCATCTGTTTTATTAAAGGATGAAGAGCAGCAACAATTACAGTAACCGATGCCTCTTTTGATGTCAATATGAGAATGTGAGTGTTGTTTTTTGAAAGACTTGAAAAAAAAAAATTGAACTTTTCCTTTAAATATTGGAACAATTAAAAAACCCTTCACCCTTTGATTCTATTCAAACTCTGACATTTAATATGAGTAGAAATTTTAAATAATGTTTTAAAATACTAAAACACTTTCTGCTATAAAACTCAAAAGGGTTTTATAAAACAGTTTTAATAAACCAGCTGACGGACCACCAACACGAGCCGACCCCACTTTAGAGAAGCCAAGCTGGCATGTTGTTTTTTTTAGAAGACAAACGTGCGCTACTTCAGTTTTCAAGAAGCAGCCATATTTTCCTGGTATTCGTCCCAGTGCTCGAGCCCCCCCACCACTCATAACCACAATCGGCTGCAGCGCAGCGTTCCCAATCTGTTTCTGGGGTAGGTATAGAGAAAGAGGGGGAGCCTTTAAAGCCGTGGCCTTTATAATCTGCAGGGGCCCAAACTGTTCAGAGGAACTCCCTCCCTGTTCTGTATTGTTGAGTCTGTTTTGAGGTCGGACCTTGAAAGCGTCCTGACTGGTAATCAGCAGTTTTTAAGATGATCAAACAGCCTCCATTATGATGGAGGACAATGGGGCTGACAGGAGAGGGGGGGGGGGCAGAGCACGGAAAGATGACAATAGATTTCCTCTTTCTTTGCCTCCTCACGTGTTCTTTTCCTTTTCCCTGCTTACTAATTCACAATTTTTTTTCACTTTCCATCCACATCCACGAAAAATGTTGCTGCTGTCTGACACGAGTTTCTCATCGGATCAGGAGTAATTTTTCAGTACGTTTATATGCACTGAAGTAACCACTTTCCTGTACATCAGTAATCGGATTACACTCATGAAGACACTACCTGTTGACTTTTTTTTTTTACTTTATTTGTTTGACTAACAAATAGTCAAATGACTTCTAGAGGTTACCATTTTGGTTTTGTTTAGTTTTTCAGATGAAATGATTTTAAGTACGAGAGTAGCCTGTGACCGACTTTGCTCGTGGCCTGCGTGGAAAAAAACCCCATCCATCATCCAGCAGCACAGCGGGGGTCCAAACTCAGGGGAAACCAGCACAGGGTTGACCAGTCGTCAAAATGCTGCAGTGATAAATCAAATATCTGCAGGCTCGCGTTCCTGAACTGTATTTCTGCTGTTTACCTCCTGATCATTGCAATGAAATATAAAAGAGTCACGGTCATTTTTCTCGAGGACAAATCTAGCGGGTGAAATCAGGATTATACTTTCTGTTTACGAGACGTTTTTAGTGGTCGCTGTTGCAAAATCTACAACAGCACACGGGAAGGCTGCTTTGATATGGGAGATGAATAAACTGGCTACAGAAAATGAAAATGAAATATTGTCTTGCGTGTGTTTAATATCAGCTATGAAAGTTTTCTTGTTGCCAGTCAGATGAAGAAGATCGATACCACTCTCATATCTGTGCAAGATGAAGCTCGAGCCAGCAGCTGGGTAACGCAGCTTAGTTTAAAGGCTGGGGGAAACAGCAAACCTGGCTCTGTCCAAAGTGTTAAAAATCCTCTAACTAGCACCTCTAAATTTGACTAGTTAACATGTTCTATTGTTGTGAGTTTGTTTAATCTGCACACAAACAGAAATGTGAAGCGTAAGTTGCAGTTTTACAGGAAGTTTGTGCTGTAACTTTTATTTTACCCCCCAGACAAGTGGTGGAGTTTGAGCTCAGTGCATCATGGGAAGAAAATGTTAAAACCAGAAAAATGTCTCAAACAGGAGCAAAAGTCTTTCAGTCTAAACACACTCCTGGTTTTAAAGAAACGTTCAGAATGTGCACGACGTGGTTAAAATCAGATTATTACAGTGAATGTGCAGCGAAGAAGTCAGCGAGACCACCTGTTGAACTCAGAGTAGCTGGAAGACAGGAACTCTTCCAGGAAACACACACACATATATATGTACACATGGTACAGAGTGTTTGCATTTAAGTGTGCTGCTGCATGTGAGCAGAGAGCAGGGGGCCAGTTTAAGAGTTTCCTCCCAGCCAATAAAACTGAAGGGGCCTCTTTCTGTCAGCCAATAACCTCTGAGCAAACTCCGCTCGCCAGCCAATGGGGAGCCGAGGAGGGAGACACGATCCACGTGGAGTCGAAACAGTGAAAAACAGGAGATACTGAGAACTGAAGACAGGGAGGAAAGGAAGGAAGCGAAGGGGTAAAAGAGCACAAATGTACACAAGAAAAAGAAACATGAGAAGAAGAGAAGAAGAAGAAGAATGCATGAAAGAAATGAATTTCAAAATAAAAGCTGTCTTTTTTCTTTTATATTCTTTATTGAGATTGTGGGAAACTGTGACATTATAAAACAGCGCTTTTGTCAACAGATGTGATTTTTTTCTTCTAATATACAATAATTCCTGAACAACAGTGTCTATTTGTTTTTCACCTTTCTCTTTCAGCTCTCCTGATCTCGTGCGTGTTTGTGATGAAGGCCGTCAGCTGTTAGTATTCACGCCGTACAGGAAGTCCTTTCATGTCAGAGCACCAGGGAAGCCGTTCTGTCACCTGTTTGTTTGTGTGTTTGTTTGTTTGTTTGTTTGTTAAACCCAACGCCTCGGCGTCAGGTTTCCTTCATCTAACAGCTGCGCGAGTGACAAATGTTGTGACGGTAAACTGTGAATTGGTTCAGCAGCTCTTTTTCTCCGACTGACCGGTTAACGCTCCCAGGATGGAAGCTGATTTCAGGAACTCGGGTCTTTATTTCCAGGGAAGTGAATGAGGGATGAAAATTAAAAGGCCCAGGGCTTTTCCTCCTGGACTACAATCCCAGCCTGCAACACCACTGACCATTTACTCCGAACATTGAACACACTGTAGACGACTGGAGGATGCGTTCAGGTGTTATTCATGCTTGTTGAATTGAATTTCCTCATGCATTAGAAATATTCATGTAAAATGTATTATGATTGTGCTCAGTGCAGTTGTAGATATCCAATTGTTTCACGGTATAAAAGATAATCATGTTTCCACTTTTTCAGAACGATCTGTGAAAGAAACGCTTTGTGTGACTGAGGCTGGTGAAACAGAACAGTACAAATATAGTGTTGTGCATTGTTTGTTGAAAATACTCAAGGGGAATCCAAAAGGAAAGTGATGCGCTCAATGGTTGAAAGACTTCATGCATTCATTTTATTGTTTCTATATCTTTTTTTAACCAGTGACTCAGTTTTGATCTTCACCGTCTGCAGTTCACTCACTTGTGCACATTTTCAGCGTTTCATGTTTTGATGCGTTGGCGTCTCCAGTTTTCTACATATGCATACATTTCCTAGGCCACCTCTCATCTTCAGGGTCCTGGGAGTCTGAAGAATTTCCCATCAAGCACTGGGCTCCCAGTCTGTCACAGGACTAACACAAACCCATTCACACCCACAGGCTGTTTGCCAGTGTTTCCAAGACATATCGAGAATGTTCTGCTGAAAGTTGCCTCATATGCTTCATATAGCAACAACACACACACACACACACACACACACACTGTGGTTTCAAGTAACAGAACACACTCACACTTACACACACTCATTCTTTGTGTATGTATTCATAGTTTCTGCTCCTTCATACAGAAACTCTGCAAACCGTTTCTTTGTCTTCTCACCTTCAAACTACCAAACCTCAAACTTCCAAAACTGTCCAGCAGTTTCTCAAACTGTGGCTCTGGGCCCCAAACTGGGTCATCACAGGTCTGTTACTGGAAAGTCTGACCACGCTCAACAGAAACGCCTCCTGAGGCTGCGTTCACACTAATATGTTTTGTTTTAAAATGAATTCTGCTTCACTCATGTTTAAAACTGAGACTTGAAAATGCTGCTGATGCTGTTTCAGTTTGAAATTGCAGAAGATGTTTTCATGTTGCATTAAGAGAAATGTAATTCAGTCTGATTGAGTCTGAGCCAAACTAAAACGTCTTTCAATGGTCTTTGATTTGGACCATTCTTTCTTTAAATCTGTCTGTTCTTTTAAAGTGTAATACTATAATACCAGTGTATCGCTTGAATTTTCCTTCTTCATCCTTGGACCCGCCAAATGGAGCCGCGTGCCCTGATAAACCACAGCCACCTCACACACCCAGCAAATGCCAAAGCCCATCTCATTCAAGTCTGAGTGTCACCTCACGCCTTCTGTTAACACATCATAAAGCCAACGGCCGACCGCTGACAGACACGTGCGTACTACACCTGTGTGAGAGGAAACAACCTGTAGAGTTTATAATCCATTGCAAAACGCTGAGAATCCTTTTCATGCCACAAACTGTAAATGGCCTTGGAATAGAAAGTGAAAATGTAGCTGGTATAAAGTCGAACTGTAAAGTTTTGCTTTGTTTTTACTTTCTGCTTGTGACAAAAGAAAAGATGCGAAAGCAAAAAATTAGGAGTTTAGTTTGTAAAATCACTGATTCAGTGTTTGAAGAGGCAATCAGAGGGCAGCTCAGAGAACAGCTGATGACGGCCAACTACGGCCAGCCGTGATGGACAAACCACAAACACAACACCGGTGGTCGACCACAGATGATCAGATGTTGGGATGTTGGGTTGACGGCTGGAATTTCCCCAGAAAACATACGTATTATTTCTATATGGAGGCAGTTTGTTCATTATATTTCACTTGGCAGACGTTTTTAGCCGAACGCGACTTTATTTCCATTTTGAGTAAAGGACATTGTTATATGGTCCTGTTCATTTCCAGTGACGTGTTCTGCACCTAAAGTGAACCTGCATCGTGTTCGACTGCCGTAGATGCAGTTTACAGAAAGCGGCGGGAAAATTGCTTGTTGCCGCCTACTGGGGTTAAACGTCACCGACCGAAAAATATACAGAGTGAAAGATCATTTAAATGGAAGTAAATGGAGCTGAACGCCCAAAAACCCACTTCAGAAACAGTATCGAGCTTTGCTGTGGGCCTTCGATCAGTCTCCTGTAAACATCTGCTCAGCGGTCCCCCGGCAGACTCTGGGGATTGTTCATTCTCTCCATCTTTCAGTGGCGAAGCTGGGAACTGAAAAACCTGAGTCAGTCCTGAAGTGACAGTGTGTGGTTTCCTTCACTCGGCCTGTGAGTCACTGAATGAGCCCGATGTACTTGAAAATACAGCAGGGGAACTTTCTCTGCTTCTGCGCTCATGATACACACTGACTATGTGGGCGTGTGCGGTGAAGCATACAGAAGCAGATGAAGGGTGTGTGAGTGTGTCGGTGTGTTTTCTGGTCCACCGGGTTTCGACGTCGTCGTCGGTGGAAGCTGCTCAGTTCTGTGGAGCCCCTCCAACGTCATCACTTTACTGGGCCGTGAAGTTTCCTCCACAACAAACACGAGACCGAACAATCCCAACATGCAAACTCCATCGCTAATCATGAACTGATAAGATTAATATCAGTTCGGCCGTTTTAATTCTAGAAGTGTTTCTCTGAGCGAGTGCTGAAATACTGTAATCTACGGTGGCCCTGAGAGCTCAACGCGCTGAAAACTCATACAAATGGACAAAACACACTAAGAAACGTCTTCACCGATCGAACACGTGTGCAGCATTTAGACGAAATGCAGTTGCAAAAAAAAAAAAAGCACAGACGACAACGGAAGCTGACATTAAAAAGTGTTGAACCCGGCTCGGACACACGTGTTGGTGCCACGATCTGTGACTCATGATGTCGCTGAAGTCGGATCTCTGTAAGCGGTGAAGATGTTAGTTTGTTTTTGTTTGTGTCTATTTGCATGTGTTTTCCTCCGCCGCAGTGCGTTGAGCTCTCATTGGTCCAGGTAATCATCAGTGGGTGGAGCCAAAGGCCCACAGACTGATCAATCACCCACCAGTTTGATTCCTGGCACTGACAGTCGGGGGTTTGCTGGACAAACTAAAACGGAGCTTTCAGTGCAGCTAAAACTTAGTTAAAACCATCTTTAATAACCTTGATGTTGTTGCGTGAATTATCTGAGTTTGTCTGAGTTTTACTTTGACTAAGAATCACTTAATACTGCTTCGCTGCCATTTACTTTTCCTTTCACTTTTGCACAAGCATGTTTTATTTCTTCTTAGAGTGAGTGGATCAGTTGCACATCGTTCAGAGACAGAAACTTCGAAAACATCTTCAATTTCACTAAGGTGCAAATATACACCATACGTTCGTGATTTAGTTGAACTAACCCTTTAACTTAAAGCACTTTGAGCTGCATTCTATGAACAGGTATATAAATAAGGTTCATTCATGACGTACTTCCTGCAGTTGCTTCAAAATAAAAGCCTTCCAGTCAAAGATAGTGGTTTTACTGTGAAGAAGCTGCTGATTTATTAATCATGAAAGCCAACGTTTAAAGCCAAATTCAGGATTAGATTCTGTGTATATGAGAATAAGACTTTTGCAAATGTTTGGGAATTTCAACACTATAGCGCAATTAGAACAAATGTGGGATTGCATTGTAACTTAGAAAGAAGACAGAGGCAAATCATGACGGATTTAATGATGAAGCTGGTATCTATGCTCTTTTGTTTGCACTGGTTTTGATGGGAACTCGAAGGTGGGAGAGCAGATACACGATGCACAGCAGAGCATGGGAGATCAGGGTCAACAGGTGTGCCAGTCATTTTCTTTCCCCTGAGGTCCAACAGGTTAATCTGGCCATTATAAGACATGGATCTCCTAGTAATTAAAAATTACAGACGCACATTAAGAAACTTAAACTTTTGTGACGATCATCATGTCTCTGCTTCTTTTGCTGTCAAACCTCTGCAGAGATCTGAAACACAATGACATTGAAGTAGCATTAACGTCTGATGAAGTGTAACAAAGTGGATGAACTCATGGTGAATGTGGAGTCATCATGTTTTTCATCCTTATCTTTATTCCTTTTTCTCCTCTGAAAGTCGAACAGCTGTGTTTTACGCTGAACAGATGCATCAGTGCCGTTTCTGATACGGAAGCAAACTCTCGTTGTCATCAAACTGAATTTTAAGCTGCATTTAAACAGATTATCTCGTTTTCCCTTTTTGTAAAGTGATAATAACGCTTCACTTTCTGCCGGACGCCAGCAGATGGGCTTTTTCCTGTAACAACAGAAACAGCTGGTGGTTCGGAGGATTTTATTCATGAAACAAAAAAACCGAATAAATCCTTTAAATCCACTTGAAACAAATCCTTCCTGTGTTTCTTTGTTTTTAATGGATGTTCTATTGTCCCTATTGTAAAACTGCTTTTGATGCTCTTTTAGGAAGTCTTTTTTTAAATACGGTTTATTGACAGATGGTTCAGTCGCAGCAATGTGGAAATTTAACTGCAACACACACACACACACACACACACACACACACACTGCTCTGACTGACCACTCAGCGGGAGGTCAGTAACTCCTCTTTCATCACACACTCACACACACACATTATCTCTCGCTGTCTTTCTGATGACTCAACACACGCTTTCATTTTCTTCTCAAACACCCCCGTGCCCTGGAAACACCTCCAACCTCGACGAACTCAGGTTATTTTTATCATCAGGGTGAAATTTCAGCTGCTTGTGCATCAGCCTCGACCTTCTGTTTAACCAGAAACACCCAAACAAATGAGACGAATATGCAGTCATTCATCCACGTCCCTGTAAATTAGAGTTACTCAACTCTTCAAACCCAATGGTGAATGTATTTTTATAGTTGTGTGAATCACTTTTTCTACTGTCTTTACATAACCAGAGTGAGCGATGTCGCCTCATTCTCAGCAAAAAGTCAAGTTGGTTACTATGGGTTTTGGGCTCTGACAGTTTTATACATTGTCACCTATTCTGTTTGTGATCTTCACAAATCTCTCTGCAACCAAAGAATGAAGCGTGTCCATTATGGTGGCCTCAGGATTGCATCTCTGCTTTATACAGATTACATATGAGGTTCTGCTGGCAGACCGTAACCTCCAGCCGAAACCTAACCGAAGCTTAACCATAGTGGTGTGGGATCAGAAAACGGTTTATTTTTGAAACTCTAATTTGTAGATGGTTTTGGCAGCCTCTTAAAAATGATGTCACCCTCTCTGTAGTGGCACGTGTGTCATGATGGAGGTGTGGACGAGCGTTGTGTCGTTTAACTTGGAGGAGTTGATGGAGAATCTGCATCTGCACAAGTCTGAGACAAACCTCTTGGAAACACAAGACAATCATCTCAGGATTATCAGATTCATGTGAATAGTCATAATGCCGCCTGGGACTCTCAAACAGATACATGAGAATTACATCAAAATGACACAGGTTGGGTCCAAGAACAAAGGTATATCTTTTCTTATATGAGTGTTCATCCTCTGAGCAGCATGAAAGAATCTTTATGCAGCAAATAAATGGACCCATGAATAATGTTCATGTTCAAAGCAACATTTAATACAAAGTAAACATGTAACACTGTTTCTCTGTTTTGTTTGTGAGTACATTTATACACAACCCTGATTTCAAACGCAACTAAGTGTGATCATATTGACATAAACTCAATTGAAAACAGCACAAAGACAATATATTTAATGTTTCATCAACTTCATTGATTTTTTTTAAATATCTGCTTATTCTGAATTTGATGGCAGCAACATGTTTCTAACAAGTTGGGACAGGAGCAACAAAAGACTGTGAAAGTTGTGGACTGATCCAAAAACACCTGTTTGGATCCTTCCACAGGTAAACAGGTTCATTGGTAACAGGTGATAGTATCATGATTGGGTCTGAAAGGTTCATCCTGGAAAGACTCAGTCGTTCACAAGCGAGGATGGAGAGAGGTTCAACACTTTGTCTTTACATTTTTCACAGCGTGCTAACTTTTTTGGAATCAGGGTTGTACATTTATAATGAGTTGCATGAGGACACATCAAGAGGTTTCAAGAAGATGAAACTGTAGGATTTAATAAAAAATGAACTATGAGGCAGCATCGATAACACAGAATCACAAAGCTCATCGGTGATAATGAAGCTTACTGCAGCGGGGAAAGTAAATGTCTCCAGTAAATAAAGCAGCGGTTTACACCATACCTGATGTGAAAGGTCAAATCTCATCATATATCGTATCTGAAGGAAATCTGTGGGGCTGTTAAAGATAAATTATTCCTTTTTTCTTCCTTCAGTGGGGAAATTCGCATGTATAGCAACATTACTCTGCCTACATTGAACGGTTGTATTTCTGGGCTGCTGATCAGGCAGATTAACAGTAAACAACAATGGTTGTGGGGGGGTTAAAGGGGATCTTTCACCATGTGACGATGCTCAACCGCAGCCTCATAGAAGACTCTGTTCTGCAAAACACCCACTTCCTCATCTGCATGTTTTTCATGGGTTCAACTCTGGGGTTTTTCTGGGTGCTATTTTTCCCCCTGGAACAAAACTGAGCAGGTGATTTTCTCTCTTTATTTGGACTCTTTCACAGTCATGGCAAGTCCACCTTCACACCTGAGGTTTCTGTATCACCTAAAGTGACCTGAGAAACACTGAGCTATAAGTGTTTTCCTTTGCTTTAACCGGAGTGATTTCACTGTATTATTCATTTTCAAACTACTGATCAATATCTCAGCTTTTTGACTGGACACTGGATTGTAGTGGATGTCCATCAGTGGGAAACTGTGACCCTCAGCGAATCAACATATATAAAAAGTCTCATTTTGTATTTAGTCATATTCTCAAATTCAATTTCAATTAAATTATGTTTCAACTCTGACCTTCTCAACACCAACACAATTTGGGCATATTAGAGAAATTACGCACAGAAAAGAGGAGAAATACTCGTTTCCCACTCAACTATATTTGGATCTAATACCCTCGAGAGACATTTACATGAAGGGAGGAGGCGATGAGTGAAAGATTGAGAAAGACAACTGAACTGCACTGAGAAACAGGAAACCACAGACAACATACCTGCGTGTGTGTGTGTGTGTGTGTGTGTGTATCACTTATCATGTCTCTTTCATTTCTGTTAAATTAACATAGTTAACTGCAATTTACGACATTCATCTAAAAAAATAATAATAATAAATGGAATGGAATAGCATTTCTGATTCACTTCTGCGACATAAACTGTGATAAAGATGCCATAAAAAGACAATAAAACAGTGCCCTTGTTCTTGATTGAACAGAATCTTAAATGCAGCACATCGTGCAGCAGCTCTGTGGCTTTGTGGAAGTCTTGTGGTTTTCCTTTGCTTTACTACAATAATGCTCGTTCAGTCAGAGGAGTGAAAAGCAGATATGGAGGCTGGTGAATGTCTTCAGCCTGTGCCGTTTGTGCCGTGTTGTGATCTACCTGGTTCGGACGAACATCTGGATCCTTTCATGGCACAAAACAAGGAAACTGGCACAGTTTGAGTTTCTGGTGATGTAGGATGGAAAAAATGATAGATCAGTATGTATTTCATTAGACAACAAGTGATCAACAAGTTGTGACAACAAGTTGTGAATTTCCCAACTGTGGGACAAATAAAGGTTTATCTTATCTTATCTTATCTTATCTTATCTTATCTTATCTTATCCCAGTGGATCTGCGACTGAGGCATTTTAGAAATGTGTTTCTTTAGTGTTTCATTTGAATTTTAATTTCTGGTGAAACAGCAGATTTAAAAGATGATTTGTGTGATGATGATGATGGTGTGTGTGTGTGTGTGTGTGTGTGTGTGTGTGTGTGTGTGGGTATGTGTGTGTGTGTGTGTGTGTGTGGTCGGCCCATGCATTGCTCCTATTGTGGGGACATAAAAGTGTCTACGCAGTCGCATTGTGAGGACTGGCCTTCCTTACAGGGACAAAACGTAAGTCTCCATAACGTAAATCATCAAATTTTAGGGTGACAACTCGGTTTAAGATTAAAGTTAGGTCAGGGTGAGAGTTTGGGTTAGGCAAGTAGTGGTTATGGTTAGAGTTAGAGTCAATGCAATGTCCTCTTGAGTGAGACTGTGTGTGTTCGTGTGTGTGTGTGTGTGTGTGTGTTCATGTCCTCAACTTACCTTTTCATAGGACTCTAGCAAACAGCCTGCACATCACACATTTTGTGGCGTAGCCCGGTTCACCATTCAGTGACTCATCCCTCTACACTTGCCTTTGTCTAACTGACACCTATATCACCGTCCTCAGAAATGTGAGAACTTAATCATTCAGAAACGAATGTGAGATTCTCTTAACTCGAGGTTGCTGTTCAAACCGGGACAGGAAATTTTTTCACAGACACTGGAAATGCACTTTTACTTATTCCTCCTCCTCACATGCAATTATTACGTAATAAACGAAAATCCTTTCCTGACCTTTATTTTCTACTTCTGAGGGCATTTTACTAACCAGAAACCAATTCCCCTCATTTTCATTCAGTAAAATCAGGCAAAACTAGACATAGTCATTCAGAAAGCAGATGTTTCACACCCCGAGATCAACAGCCCATATTTCCTTGTATCTTTGTTCTTAGTAAAAATGAAAAAAAAAAATGAGGACAGTAAAGGCAGCCTAAATTTTTTGATATTTCTAGTGAGCTTTTTTTTTTAAATAAAATAAGAAGTTGAGCTGAAGTTACTGTAGATTTGAATTTATTTTGGGGTTATCATTGTTACTGCAGGAGATGATGTTTCATGAATCTAGTTTGGGGTTCGTTTTGAGTTTGAATTAAATAACTTAAAGAACTTTTTCTTATTGTCAAAAAAATCCAAACCAACCATCTCTCAGTACTTTCCAACTCTGTCAGTGCTCCGCAGTCCAAGATCGCAGTTTCTCAAAATCAGAATCTGGTTTTTCACCATGTAAGTTTTCACACATGAGGAATTTGCCTCAGTAAATTGGCACATAATAATAAACATAATACGAGAAAATGTAAATAAGCACGAAAGCAAACACTGCAAGTCAAGAGGATCATGTGAAAATATGTGTATAATAATATGTACAACATGAGCATCATTTAAATCAAAGAGCTGTGTGTCATCTCCACCAGAGATGAGCTCAATGAGGGTCGTGTTGTCACTTCAGGAGCTCGACGGACGGGAGGAGCAGCTGCTGGTACACAGAGAGAAGGATGCAGCTTTGGGGATCAGGTGCCAACAGTCCGGGAGGCAGAGACATGTTTCCTCAGCTTCACGTGCCGCCTCCTGTCACACAGGAAGTCTGTGATCCACCTGCAGATGGAGTCACTCAGCTGGGAGAGCTGGTCCTGCAGCTGAGCAGGTTGATGGTATTAAAAACGGAGCTGAAGTCCATAGACAGGATCCTGGTGCAGGCTCCTGAGGGGCCCAGGTGCTCCAGGATGAAGCCGAAGGCCGTGTTGGCTGCATCGTCTGCAGACCTGTTGGCTCTGTAGACGAACTGCAGGGGGTCCAGGCGTGGGTCGGTGATGGCTGTGAGGTGAGACAGCACAAGGCGACTTCATTATCACAGAGGTCAGGGCGACAGTCTGTTGTCTTTAAGTCCTGCGGTCCTTGGTTTTTGGGGGATGGGGATGATGGTCTTGAAGCAGGCTGAGACATGACATGTCTCCAGCGAGGTGTTAAAGATGTATGAGAACACCGGAGACAGCTGATGAGCACAGGTCTTCAGGATGGACGGAGTCTTTGTCGGGGTTCTGTCTTTTGAAAAGCCTGTTAACGTCCCTCTGCAGGACGGAGAGGCTCGTCACTGCGGTAGATGAGGACGGGGCCACTGAGGAGGGGCCCGGGCCCCTGCTGAGCCGGGGGAGCTGGAGCTGGTGGAAGGAGTCTCGGGGGATGGTGTCAGGTCTGTCCCTTTGTCTTTCAAAACAACAGTAGCAGTCATTCAGTTTGTTGGCCAGATGCAAGTCATTGATGGAGTGTTGTCCTTCCCAGTTCTTCCCAGTGATGATGAAATCTTTGAAAACTGCTCACAAATGTAAAGTGTCATTTCTGAAAAGGCTCAGTTGTTTCCCAAACCAGCTGGTCTCTGTAGTTTTTGGCAAATGTTACACAAACAGGAGGAAAAGGTGCATTTGTCGGGGTCTATTTTCAGCTGCGCATTAATACACATTTATAATACACTAGTGGGTGTTTGTGGGATTGACGCAGATTTCTATCATTCCATGACAAATAGAGACACGTCATCTGCTGATGAAGAGCATGTGATGCGACTGAAAGCCCCAAAACAATGAACAAATTGACCTTGTGGTGAGATTGTTTTCTCAACTGTTCACTGAGCTAAACAGTTATTATGTTGGATTTCAACAATTACATCTCCCAAGAGCCTTTGATTGTGTGCAAAGACTCATGGGAGATGTAATTAGAGCAGTGGTTTTTGTACAGTAGCAGTTTATTTTAAAAGATTCAAAGACAGTGAGTTCTGAGTAAAGTTGCTGATCTGGGTTCACTTGGAGAAACACTTGTCTTTATGCAAAGTGCTTTCTCTTCATTTGGTGTCTCGTAAATATCCACCTGAATGGGAAGCAGAGGTTAATGGTGATTCTCTTTAGTTTCTTTTTACTGCGAGGCTGAAAGCAGCTGCTGAAGGTCTTTGTGTGTTTGAGTCATTAAGTCTCCCAGAATGAGCGGAGAGTCAACAGGGCGAGTCAGAAAGTGACTGTGTGTCGGTGGAGAGAGTTTAATCATTGACAGCGTTTGTCTGAGTTGGAACCGGAGAACATTTATTCTGAAAGTCACGGTGGTCTCCGCTCGTGATGTCATACAGGCCAGTTCATCTGTCGACCAATCTGATTCCTCCCAGTGTGTCAGCCTGGTGACTGATTGGTTTGTTCAATAATTTGAATTCAAACAGCGGTGTTGCTGTCAAACTATTTTTCCTCTTAAAATATTCTGTCTTGAATTCTAAGTAAAAACAAACAGTAAATGCTGAATTTCAGAACTTGTCATTCAACTCATGTTGTTCATTTTCATCTTCTTCCGCTCAGATTTTCACAGCTAATTTGGGGCTTTGAACCCTTTTTGAACCCATTTCATTGGTACTTGTGCTTGTTCTCGATAACACTCTGATGTTGCACAGGAGTGTTTTTTTCTCTGTGTAAAATCGTAGGTGGGTAAAAACCCGTCAAAGTGCTCAATTGCTCTGTAAACAAAATTAACTCATATGAAGCAATGATTGGCAGGTAACACACCTTCTAGCTAAACTCTCATTCCACCGTTAAAACAGGTGCAAGGTTGTGGAGTATTTCTGCCCAGACCTGCACTGAACGACCAATTATTCCAACAAACACTGAAGTAAAATACAACAGAACATTTCAGTGCTTGTTGTCTAAAGTAACTTACAATAGAAGACCTTCATCCCTCAGAGAAACAAGCTAAATGTCATCAAAAAGGGAAGGTTCAACCCTTATAAACAAACAAGTCAACGCATGCTCACTGTTAAATGCTACAATACAAGTGAGCAACAAAGACAACCTTTTCAAATTAAAAGTTTGGTTTATGGGGTTTGCAGGCTCGCAGTGACACATGACCGGGAGAAAGTTGCCTTACAGACCCTGTTCAGGACAAAATAAAATACAATAGGCCATGCAATTTCCTGGCGACTTATGTGTGAACAAATTGTGAACTTTATCTCCTGAAAAAACAAGAAATCTATATTTTAGCACAACTATTCAAGAGGAGCACATGTTTCTTGACCTTACTGAGGCGCAGCAGGGTGGCCATATGCAAAGTGTGCGGAAACTATCAAAAATAGTCACTTGCCCGATAAAGGGTTTTAATGGTGCCACTTTCTGTCTAGCTGCAGTTGGACTATAACTAAATCGTCCTTCTTCACGACAGACATTTTGACTTGTCATAGCAGGAAAAGCACAGGTGAAACAAATTTTGTTAACCATGGTTCAGTTCCGTTAAATGTCTCAGCGAATGCACAAGACCAGGATCCTGAAACTGGTTCATCTAAATGGGCAAGTCGTGTTTGATCGATTACACCTGTTCTTTACCCGCAAAGACAAGTCACAATGTTTGCTTTGAAAAAGGTCTGTTGAGGGCTGGTGTCTGCATGGCAGCAGTGTGAATGTAAAATTATTAGAAAACAAAATTACCTTTTTTTTTTTAATGCATGATTGCTCTGTGTGTTAGTTTCCATGGCTGAATTTTTGGTCATTTAGTTTATTGCAAGCGTCAGCGGAAACTCGTTCACATTCATCAGGCATAAGTCTGATAACAGGCCCACAGTTCACTATTCATTTCTTCTTTTTCCACCCAGATTATCACAGCTATTTTGAGACTTTGAACTTTGACACTTACACCTCAGAGGAGTGATGGGTGAATGTAATCATTAATGCTAATTACGGTTTCTGTTATTTTGAAAATACAACAAAACCAGTTTGTACAGAAAAGTTGTGAGGAAACATCTGCAAAGACTCTGAGAACTGAGAAAAGTTTCTGTTGTGAAACTTCCAACATGATCTTATTTGTTGATTGTTGTCTGTGTGTCTGCATCAGTTCCTGAACATTTAAAGTCGGTAAGCAGAACAGAAACGACGACAGATTTCTGATCAGATTTCACTGGTCTAACTGAACAGAGGACAGTATAATCAGAGCCTCCTCCCCCCAGCGGTCCACACCTCCTGTCAACGCCGGCAGCAGATAAGCGACAGCAGAGATTAGCGTTGCCCCGACAGGAATGTTCTCCAATGTTGCCTCATAGTTCAGATGCAAAAAGCGTGATGGCCGCCGCGGGTTGACTTCACCTCACATGCAAATGCCATTCAAATATTTATCCTCTGGCAACAGGAAATTTCAATACCAACCTTCTTGAGCAATTCACAGAAATTTTGGTTTATGTCTTTCTGGCAGCCACAGCGTGTTGAGACATCGCGGAGAGGGAACTGAAGGGACCCTCACAGATCAGGGTTCGTGCAGGTTATTTGACTGAGGGCTTCAAAAAGCTTCAGGGCAACAACCTGACAAACCTGTGATGCTTCCTTTCAGGCACTGTTAAACTTTAAAGCCACTATAATTGCCATTTTTATAGCAATGTTTTAAATGTAAAAACAAAGTGACACTGTGGAAGAGGTAGAGATGAACCTACAATGAATTATCACCTGAATCTGCAGCTCTCCTCAGCTTTGCAGAGCTGTGGAGTGAGTTTCAGCTCAACGTTTAGATGTCTGATCCACAACTTTACTATTTTAGTCCAGATTGAATTAGACTGGACTCCCATCCTACAGGATCCCATACAGACGTACAGGATTCCTGAAAAGGTGTCGGCCTCTGCTCTCGATCCTTCTTACTGAACCTCCAGTTTTCAGAGTGTGCCGTCTTCTGCTGGGTGGCGTCCTGAGGGCAGGTTTACAGGAATGCAAATCTTATTCAAATATTCTCTCAAGAATGTGAGATTAGTTACCCTCGAAGGCAGGAGGACTTACAGGCTGTCATTAACTGTACCTGGAATATTTGCATCTCCTGAAGAAAATGTGTGGGATTCCTGCATCTGCTGCAATAATCACGTCCTACGACTGGAGTCACAGAGTGATATTACACAGTGGACAGGATTGTGGTAACTGACATTTTTCAACAAGCACCAACATAACTAAACGACTGACACGTCAACGAAAGATTGCCCGTTTGAAAAAAGAAATATTTTTTAGCTCTATTAATCTTGATCTTATATGATTCAACATCTTATTTGGAGTAGATCTCTTTTTTCATCACCTCCTTTATGCAACTAGACTAACTGAACTAAAAGCGATGGTAAATGTGTCAAAAACTTTGCTTCTGAAAAAAAAACACATCTGAAGACAAAAAGGTCACTTTGGTGGAAATTTTCACACACGAGTCCATTTTTTGACTTTGATCGCTGACCTTTTCAGAAAACACCTTCAGCCGAGCAGCTGAGTTGTGATTTCCAGACATTTAAAGTGTTGTCAGGTTTCACTGAGAGTGATGAAGTGGGCGTGAGGTGTTGGTGGTGTCAAACAGGTAGTTTCATAACCTGAGGGACCCAATGATGCACAAACACAAACTCATTCAGCCTTTGAGTGTGTTAATAGTGAAAGCAACTTATTAGTATCAACATATTTGTTTCATTCTTAAGTTACAAGTACAGAAACCACCATGACTCTTGTGTGTGACTTTCATGTCATTTGCACATTAACTTTAAATATTTGACAAATGTTTTAATTATTGGAAATATTTTCAAAAGATAATTTAGGGGATTCTTATTGAGTATTATATTTAATAGGTTTATCCCAGATTTAGACGAAATTAATTGTCACATTAATCGATTGTAACATATTGAGTTTGGGTTTTTTTTTTTTGAATTTTAGAAAAAAATCTGAAAGTTTAAAAATAATATTACAGGTAATTTAACCTTTAACCTCTTCTAGAAAGACCTTTCAATAGATTAAGATTCAAATTCAGGGGTTTTCCATTAAATTCTGGTTTTCAAGTTGTAAAAGTTTATTCAAAAAGTTGCTATAACTTTCATGTTATGTGGTCAATTTTAAGGGTTTTTTACAACAACACATCCTCACAAAAATGTCTAAAGATGACTTGGCTGATGAAAAGACTGCATCCCAATCCAGAGTCAGTCTTCAAATGTCCTGACCCGACATGGCTCTCAAAGGTGTGTCCTTCCCAAAATGCGACAGTTAAGATAAACATTGGTGCGTTCAGGTGCAGCCTGTAATCTCAGTGTCAAAAATTTGCATGTTTATCACCAGGAAATTGATTTCAAACTGCCTTCAGATTGTAATTTCCAGCAGTTAACTGTTTTGATACGGCATTAACAGCAGACGTCATGTCATTTACGTCAACACAGGTAACCGTGACCTTTCCCTCATCTAAACCACACTGCAGTTGTTACGCTCACCTATTGTAGAAAGTGAGATTCTAAAAATCTTTACCACAGGATATAAACAAATATTGTCACTGAACATGTGGAGAATCATCCAGGATGAACACTCCTGGGCGGCGATGAGGTTGTTCTGATGACACATCTGTAATTCATTAACATCACACATCACCTGCGTGTTTAACAAGAGCAAGAGGCTTTTGTCATGTAAGTGCTCATAAACCAAAGTTTTGAACAAACTGTTCTGCTCGTGGCACCAGATAAAAGGTCAGGGGATCGTCACAGACAGCAGGATTCATCTTCTGGGGATCATAAATGTTTATAGCAAATTTAATGGCAATCAGTCCAACGTTTGCTGAGATACGGTCTGTCAGGTCAAAGTGGCGACCGGCACGCTGCTGCTGTGGTGTGAAACCTGATTCACGGACTTTTACTTCCAAATGTCGAAACACTCGGGGTTGAGCAGTTGTAGCTGCGGGCCAGCTGCCTGTGGTTCAGACAGTAACACAGTGTCCTGACACACAGCCAGGACGACGTTATATAATATCACACACTCCTTCTAGGAATACATACCACACACATATGTCTGTGTCCCGACTTCTCCTCCAATACCTTTCCAGGGAATGTGGTTAAGTGCATGTGTGTGAGTTTCAGTGTGTGTGTGTGTGTGTGTGTGTGTGTATTTTGAGCAGCCTCTGATTTCACTGTTAATGCAAAGGTTGAAGCTGCAAACTTTTCCAAGACTTCGGACGTCTATAAAACCAGACTTATTCTTTATCATTACACACACTAATTCTGATTTTCTTCTGAATTACAAAAACATGCATAAAAGTGTGCAAGTTAACTGGTGCCTTCGGATGATGGATTAAAAATAACCAAACCAAGAATTTGGACTTTGGCGACTCCTTAAAGGGGAAACACAGCGATTGTACACATGAAAGTGTGTTTACAGGTCTTTGGGAGAACTAGTGCTTATGTGGACAAAGTTGTATAAAGCCTGTATCCGGAGGGAGCCGTGCAAAGTCTGATAAACTGCTCCAAGTGATGTTGTCGCAGCAAAGCTAATCCTGACAAAATGCTTTGTTGTTGTCACCTGAGTAGAGCTGGAAAGAAATATCAAACCTCTGAAGCTGCTCGTCATCTCTGCTTGAGGCCCGAGGCTACATTAGTCAGAAGTTATTGTGAATAATGTAGGTGCCAGGTTTTGTTCGTCGTGGCTCTGATAATGTTATAGTGGAGCAATGCTAAATCAGTGGAGTCAAAGAAGAACAAATCAACCTAAACTGTGAGCATCCTTTCAAAACACTTTCAGTTTCCTTCACCACTAAGTGTCCATTCTATCAGAAGGTAAATCAGTTCAGTAACTTCTGTTCTTCCTGTTAATACAGAACATCCATCTCATATTATTACGCTCAATGTGTCAATTATAAATCATAAGGAGTGAAGTTACCTGATTTTTTTTCTGCCTGAGAGTCGGAGCTGGACTCCAGCTGACCACAGTTGTTTTTGAGAGTTAAACTGTCCTTGACGTAGCTTTCAGTTTCTGATGTCAGACGGCTGCAGGATTAATAAATACCGATCTAATCGCAGGTCCTAAACGCTACCTGTAATCACAGATGATGGTAATACTTTGGACTGAATCCTCTCTGCTTGTGCTGTCATCTGAACAGAAACACAAAGCACGAGACGTGACACTTTTCTCCATCCAGACGAGACTACAACGTGAGACCAGTGTTTATAAAGTACATTTATTTTCTCTGGAGTTTTTATGGCTCAAGGTCTGGCAACGTCGGGCTCTCAGTACTTCCACCACTTTGGTTCAGACTGAAACAATCAGAATCAGAACCAGTTTTCATAATTGAACCGATGTAGTATTTGTATTTATCCATCTTCCACTTTGAAACACTTCCCTGTTTCTCTGTCACTGAACATCACTCTGGATAACAAATAAGATTTGGTTTGGTTGAAATGTTTATTCATTGTCATGAAAAGATGTAAAACTTTATTAAATTTGAGAGAATGTATATTTTATGTAATTCCCTGGATTATTTGTTAAAGTCCACAGAGAGAGAGACACGTTGACACACTTGGCATGTGCTGTGCCAGGATTTCTGTTTGAATAGGCTCACAGCCAGAGGACACGCACACATGCACACACACACACACACACACACAGACACACACACACACACACACACAGACATGCTGTACTCAATGAACTGTTGCTCAACGGGCTGTAACCAGAAAAACTCTGAGTTGTGTGTGTCGGTTTAGCCGAGCGAGATTCAGTTCCTCGATGACAAAACATTACCGTTAGTCGGTGGTTATGAGGTGAGGAGAGGCGGCAGGTCCTTGTGACCTCCGAGTGATCTTATGAGAGAGAAGAAGACGAGATTTTGGGTGTAAAAACATGGCTTTGGGTGGAAATATGAACGTATGTTGGACTGATACAGTAAAACTCACAGTGGTAAGAATCCGTTTCTCCGAAAGATAATCACCCGCTGATGTTTGAAAAAACCAGAAGGTCATTCAAGAACACTTAACGCTCATCTGAACATATTTCCAGAACCTCTTCGAATGCTTTAGATGTATTAATAGTACATCCTCCGCCCCTGGCCACCATCTTGGTTTGAATAAGGAAGCAAAGGTTGAAACTTGGGAAACTGAAAAACTTAAAAAACAGATGCTCATCATTGTGACTCGGGGTCTAAATCAATGAGAAGTAATTAAATTATTCTTGTTATAATTTTGACCATAACTGACATTTGACAAGCTCCAGTTTTGGCTGTAACAATATAATTGAGTCTGTGTGTGTCTAAGTAGATTTTTTTACATGAATAAATGTCACGAGTAAATGTAAGATGACATCCTCGACCCGCCGACTGTGTGCAGACACACCACAAAGAAAACCCGAGCTGTTGACAGGGACAGCTGTTTTCCATACAGACTGTACAGAGTGACGTCCACTGTGGTCAGAACAGGCTCCAGCTCCTTGATGTACAAAACAAACAAACCCAAAGTAAAGACTGAGATCAGCTCCCTCTGTTTAACCTGAACACTGTTTACCTGAGCAGACCACACGATCCGCCGCGTCTTCCTGGAACAGCTCAGGCCGAGCCGACCTTGTCCCTGGATCTACCTGCAAAACACACACACACACACACACACACACACACACACACACACACACACACACACAACCTGCAACCTTTCTGTCATGAGTCGGTGTGGGCAGCAGCATCACGGACACACGCACACACACACACACACACACACACACTCATTTTCCCTGAGGGGTTTTAGTCTGATCAGCAGTCTGTGTGTGTGTGTGTGTGTGTGTGTGTGTGTGTGTGTGTGTGTGTGTGTGTGTGTGTAACCATCCATTTAACAGGCCATTTCCACCGAGCGGATGTATTTACATACATGGCCTCTGTAAAACAAACACACACGCTCTCTCACACAGCAGTTAGCTTTCTCTGCTAATAGCTAGCAGGCTGACGGGGATGATGTAGTGTTGAAATAATTTACATGATAATAATCTGTTTAGTCTGCTGCGTGTTTGTGCTCACACACACACACACACACACACACACACACACACACTGTCTCTCTCTCGTTTCCTTTACTTTTGCATTCAGTTTGTTTCAGAGAGCCCTTTGGCAAAAATTACAATGACAGAGTTTGAACAGTGTGAACTTGACCTTTGACCCACTTCAGGCAAAGATCTGATTGTTTAAACTCTGGTGTAAACACTTACATCTGTCTTCATCAGGGAAGCAACAACATTTTTCTGCTCAGTCTTTATTATGGATGTAAAACACCTCAATCATCCCCAACGGCGCAGGTCAAAGGTCACCAGACACGACAGTACAGATGTTGTATTGTTTGTGTTTACAAGTCAACACAGGAAAGTGCATAAAGATGAATTTAATCAATGTAAACTAGTTTAATAGGGGACCAAGTAAATATTGTAATAACAACATTGTCCTATAGGGATTTAAATACCTCAAGAACTAGAAGATGGATTGAAATTTGGGTTTACAAAAATTTGATTCTTCATCAACACCAAGGATAAATCCTGGTGATTTTGGCGATTTACACTCAGTTCAGAAAACCTCTAAATCTAATGACCAAAACTTTGTATGACCTATGACTTTATTAACTGGTCATTCATTAAAAAAAACTGTTGTTTTATAAAATGGCTTTTTGTCTCTTTCTTTTTGAGTCACACTCATTCATTCAGCTGTTCTGAACAAACGGTTCACTTCTTTCTGTCTCTGTCTGAGGCCATTTTTCATGTTTTGAGTAGGCTCCTCAGTTCAAATGAAGGGAAACCTTATTGTTACAGCGTACAATGATTTTTTTCCTCCATGCTGTGCCTCCAACTTAGTGGCAACAGTTTGGGGAACAACCTTTCCTGTTTGAACACGACAGCGTTTCCATGCACGAAGCCAGACAGAAATGATTTGCCCAGTTTGTGTGGAAGAACTTAATTGGCCTGCACCGAGTCCTGAACTGAACTCAGCTGAGATCCAGACCCGATCGCCCAACATCAGTGCCGGACCTCGCTGATGCTCGAGGCTGAACTGGAGCAAATCCCCGAAATCTGAAACCAGAAAAGCCTGAAACCAGAAAAGTGGAGGATGTTAGAGCTGCAGATTAATGCCCATGATTTTAGAATGACATGTTCAACCATCACATACGGCTGGAATGTTCGGGTGTCCGCTTACTTTTGGCCATATGCTGCATCTCATTCCCCCCTGTCATTTTCATATCTACTCTTTCTTTGTCTCTCTCTCTCATACACACACACACACACACACAATGTAAAACCCCACAGGGATGTACTTATCAACTAAAAACAGGAAGTTGCTCACATCCCACCGCACATTCCACATCCCACACACACACACACACACACACACACACAACGGAAAAACCAAGGGAGGGATGGACAGATGAGAGAGCGAAAAAAAGGAAACACCAAACCACCAGTTTAACGCTCAGCGCTCAGGAATGAATGGAATACAGTTTGTGTCACTCAACACTCGCTCGCCATTGGCTGAGAGGAATCCCGTGGGCGGCGAGGAATGTTGTGATTGGCTGGAAAGGAACGCCGGGGCCGTTTGAATTGGACAAGGTTCAAGCTGCTGTGTAATTTAATATCACAGTGACTAACAGGCTTCTTCCTCTTCTCTTGTCAGTGATAAAAAAAAATTTGATTTACTTACGGGAAGGCTGGCAAACCGGACCCACCCTCTCGCTGTTTTCATTCATTCATTCAAAATGGTCTTACAACAGACTGAGTCATCGGATATTGGCAAGAATAATCACATTTCTCTCACCACAATAGAAGGAAGGCACAGGTTTGTATCGTGTTCAAGTTAAGGTCAAACAAGACGACCGAATGACTCCAGGAAAGAAAAATAAGAAAAGTAATCAAACATTTTTTTCACTGAGTCGGCTTCAAGGTTTTTTTTATAAAGCTGATAAAGACAAAGTCAATAAATGAATGAATTAACTTTTTAAAATAAACTTTCATTTCTATCATTAACTAAAGTAAGTGTGAGATGTGAAAATGAGATGATTGGGAGAAAAGTGAGAAAAGGAGAAAGAGAGACAGAAAACAATGATGGACAAAGAAAACATAGAGTAGAATAGAGGAGAGGAGAAAAGAAAGGAACTAGGAAATGAAAATGGACGCTTAAAAGATAAGGAGAGATTCAGAGAGGGTGAAGAAAACGAACAAGTGAGTAAAAGAAATAAAAGTGAGCAAATAAGAAAGCAAAGGAAAGGATGGAAGGAAGGAAGAGATGAGGAAACATAAATAATGGAGGGAAAGGTGACATAAAGAGAAGAGGAAATAAGGAAGGAAAGGAGTTTAAAAGAGAAATGAAGGGGAGAGAAAAGGAAGTGTAGGAGACAGAGGAGGCGAGATGAGATGAAGGAGAGAGGAAAGAAGAAAAGGAGAGGAGAGGATGATAGAAAAGGACCAAAGTAGAGGAGATGAAAAAGGACAGAATTAAAAAAATAGTTGATGAAACAACTTCTTTGTTTAAAAAAAAAAGCAAACTTTTCACATACGATGTGCTGCAGTCCTGTTATTTTTATTGCTGTGTGGCACGTGCACAGTTATGAGCTGCATCATTAGCGCTGCTTGACCCTCTGACCTCCGTGCTAACTCCCAATGGCTTTCAACACCCGCGAACACACACACACACACACACACACACACACACACTAACACACACACACACACACTGAGCAGGTCACGACCCCATCTCCACAAAGGCGACTGAGGGTCATCGAGGATCAGAAGGTAATGGGATTTAAAAACAAAGACATTCAGGCATGAAGAGATTTTGTAGAGGAAAAAAAAGAAGAGAGACAGAAAAAGAGAGAGAGAGAGAGAGAGAGAGAGAGAGAGAGAGAGAGAGGAAGACAGAGAGAGAGAGAGAGAGAGAGAGAGAGAGAGGAAGAGAGAGGGAGACTGAGAGAGAGAGAGAGAGAGAGAGAGAGAGAGAGAGAGAGAGGGAAAACAGAGAGAGAGAGACAGAGAGAGAGAGAGAGAGGGAGGAAGACAAGAGGAAGTGAAGGAGTGAAAGAGAGTGAAACTTTAGATTAGTGAAATCATTTTGGTTTATTACACCTTGGGTCTTATTGTTGTTTTCTTTTTCCATCATTTCTATCACTTATGTCAACACTCTGCTCATTAAAGTCATGTTTCCACAGGCACAAGTTTGCCTGTTAATCATCACGAACACTTGTGTTTCCACTGCGTCCTCACAGCAGGGGAGCCACCATCATGGCTGACCGCAGCCGACCCCTGACGAACGCCCTCTCAAACTCAAAACTCGTGCTTTTATTGTGAAGGAGTTGCAGGAAATCTACACAACAAGATAAGGACAGGTTGTTGAAATAAACAGATGAAGAATGTATTTCATTGACATATAATCTTATTGGACGGTGACTGAAGCATTTTAACGAATTTCTTTAGTTTTTCTCATGAATTTTAACATCTGGTGCAGAAGCAGATGTTTATTTTCTTAATGTCTTAACAGCTAAAATTGAAAGTGATTAAGTTGAATACTGGGACAGGAACGTTTGTTTGTGAACACTGAATTTAAAGAAAGGAAAGGAAAGAAAAGGCAGAAAAAAAGAGAGGATTAATCTCTCAGCTTAAAGCAACTTCTCCCATTCACTCACATACAAAGACACTGAGAGACGCTCTGCGCCGCTGTGTCCATCTTCTAAAACCAGCGACTGTGTGTGTCGTGCTTGTGTGAGCAGATCTTTAACTCTCCGCTGACCTTTGACCTCTGTTACAGCCTGTCTGTAACTGCACCAGCACGGATCATATCGGGGCATCGGTCTGTTCAGTCACTGCATTGTCCCAGATCATACAGTGCTTCTTTATTAGCTTTAATTCGACCGTCAGCATTTGGACGTTTACTTCTACAACACCGGACGCCAAAAATAACTCCGCCGACTGGGCAACTTTGCTCATGAAGAAGACACGCCCTCCTGTTGTAGCTCCTCCCACTGATCTCTTTACCTCATTCATTCTCTCACTCTCGTTTTCTCACACGCTAATCCATTCATCCTCTGTCTCTGTCGGACCAAACGCTGGAATAACAAGCCAGGGGAAGTCTCATTCATCTGCAGGACTAATGTTTACACAGCACGTTCTCTCTCTCTCTTGCTCGGTCACTCTCTCTCTCTCGTCCTCATTCATTCACTATCTCTCTCTGTTTTTCTTAGACTGCTGTTTTTGCTGTTTTTCCGCACAGGGTGTCATGGTACTGTATGGGGGTTAATGGGGTGTGCATGTGTGTGAGGAGGAGGGGGAGGGCATCATAAAGCAACTAAAACAACACACACACACACACACACACACACACACACAGAGACTGATGAGGACCTCCAAACTTAACTTCACCTAAATCCAACTCAAACTATTGTCTCTGAAATGGTTGTTAATGAAATGGTCATTCAGCCTTTATTAATGGTCCAAGGTGCACAGGATATTAGAAGCAAAAGCAAAAATCCAACATTTAGACTTGGCCCACCAGCAATTAGAGATTAAATGTAAATATATATGTTTTTGGGTCTTTTTTTTGCTTAAGCACACCTGATCTAGACAAACATTAAAACTTACAAGACTGTGAATAAAAGACAAGGATGCAATTGAGTAAAGATTTATTAAAAAGGGTGATTTTATTTGTCTGTGTTGTTCTGTGTGTGCTGTCACGTGTGTGTGATTATGAAATTGTCATGTTACTCATGTACTCTTTGAAAAAAAGTGTGTTTTTTTTTCTTATTTCTGTTCGTTGAGAGCTCCACCTTATACCAAGAACACTTCTTTAATCGAAACCACACATCCTCTCTATCTTTTTTTGTCTTCCTCTCTCTCGCCCGCTGTCGGCCCTCCGCTCGTGTTGTTTTGACAACTCTTTGACAACTGAACGTGGAGACCGTCTGTTGTCACGTTGAAGGGGTCTGGATGATTTTTCACACCGTGGATATCAGATTTGAAATATTTTCCTCTCACCCTGAGACCCTCAGCTCATTAAATCAAGCCTGTGTGAAGGCTGCTGGCGGCCTGAGCTGGGCAGGGGGCAACTGTGAGCCATTTGTGGGTCTTGACCCCTAATTTTGAGAAACCCCCCGCAGTAATGCAACACCTCTGGGAAAGAGAGAAGTTGAGCTGTACTTTGAATGTTGGGGGTCCTCAGTAGCCGACGATGTCATATCTGTCAGATGATGGAGTGACCGCTTCAAATGAGATGAAACGGGTCTTCAAAGTGGAGGCAAGAGTGAGAACAAATGTTCCTCTTCCTGTTATTACATCATCAGTTTGCTATTGTAAATATGTTTAAAGGAAAGTTATATAAATGTCCTAATTCCTGACATACATCTTAAACAAAACATTTCTCTGCCTGGGGGAAAATGTGACCTGAGTTAGCGTCACGTTGTTCCTGAACTCGAAGGTGTGCGGTGCTGTACGGTGGCCCTTTTAGGACATCTCAGACCCGGTCAGCTTCAGCTGTCAGACTTGACTCAGCTTTACCTTCCTGTGGAGTTTTCCCATAAACAAACACTATGATTTAAAGTTAATAATTGATGATTGTGTGATGTGATAGGAAGCTCGGGAACAGCTACTAAATGGACTCTCTGTGTGGTAAGACCGTTTTTTTTCAGCTGCTGTTTCCAAGATCAAGAATGGATTTTCAATGTCATGGTTCAACCTGGGGGGTGCAGAGCCCTGCGGGGCGGGGGGGGGGGCAGGACGACCAGGGGGGGAATCTGAAGAGAAAATAAGTTGAATGATTTATGTTGGGAAAGTAAACAAGAGTTTGCTGCTGCTGTCGTGTTCATTTCACTAAAATTCAACTTGGATCCTTTTCTATTAGTTGCATCCAAGCCAACATCAATGAAGGTCCGCTGATCTAACTTTTAATAACTACAATCCCATGACCACTAACTGATGAAGATGATGTGATATGACTGAATGCTCCAAAGCTTGTTTACTGGATTATTTCCCTTGTAAAATAACCGCAGAGTTGATTTTTCAAATATTCTGAAGCCTGCGTGTTTGTCTTCCAGCTGGTCTCTTCTTCCTCCTCCTCCTCCTCTTCTTCTTCTTCTTCTTCTTCTTCTTCTTGCATGTGTGTCCTCGTGAGATGTAAAACAGGACTCTCTCATAAAAACACTCCATCATGCTGCTTCTAATGGCAGAACAAAACTCCACAGGAAACCTTTAAGCTCAGCTGGGCCTCATTCATGTTGCAGAACCAGATGTAGATTTGAAAATTGTATTTTTTTTTTTCTATGACTAATGAAATAAAGAGGATTGTAAAGACTGTTATGCCCCCTGAGTGTCTTTGTAGTTCTAAATATAACTGGAGATGAAAGCAGTTTTTACTTTTTCTCCATCTTTCAGAAAAAACATGTTTTGCTTGAATTTGTTCCATGTGTTCTGTTTCTATCGGTCAGTGTTTGATTTGCTCTAATTAAACGCACCTGACAATACTTACCTGTTCGAGAATGAGCTGTGAGCCTGAACACTGACTAAGACCTTAAGTAAAATGCTTGTGCTTCACTTGTTGCTCTTCTTGCATCACAAAGGAAAAGACATAAACCAAATATGAAGTTCAACACATTACTTTTCAGTCAAAACCTCAAGTTGGACATTTTCAAAAAATAGCCAGCGACAGTTCAATGATCACACCCACAAAAATGTTTCTGACTTGTTTTGAGAAATAAGTCCTAGAATGTTACAGCACGTATTTTTACATGGACATCACTGGGGGAAGGTGGGAAAAAGTTTTTTTGAGATAGAGCGTCTCTTATGGTTTCCTCTCCCTCTGTCGTCCCCAGAGGAGGATTTTCCAAGAAATTCCCACGCCTTCTTAGAAATGGCTGAATGGAATTCCTCAAGCAGCTTTTCTCCTTTACTTTTTTTTTCTTTCTCTCACTGTAAAAGAAGACTGCAGGCCTCCATTCATTCTCCACGCCTCTCTTTCATCTCCCTCTCGCTCTCTCCCACTTTCTCTTTCTTACACTCTTGTCTTTGTCCCTCGCTCCCGCTCTCTCACCCTGTCCACAATTTGTCTCACTTTCTCCACCCACCTCTTTCTTCCTGTCTGTCTGTCTTTCTTTCCCTCTTTCTCTCTTAGATGATGCTGTGCGCAGAAAAACCGAACCACTTTAAAGCCACATTCTCTTTCTGTAAGATTTCAAGGCACGGGTTGTTTCTTGACTTTGACAGGAAGTCGTGTTAACCGTGGAAACAGGGCAGCTTCACCTGGTTCTGTGGTCTGCGGTCCCACACACACACATACACACACACACACACACACACCCACACTGACATCAGCTGTGTGTTTCCAGAGCGACCTGTGATGTTTTTGTGCCGCCACAGGTCGGCGAGCTGCAGGGAAACGTCCTGTCAAAGGGGAAGTTGACGGCGTACTTCTAGGAAAAACACAAAAAAACAAATGTCATTTTCATCACAACAACAAAGCAGCAGCAGAAAAGAGGCCACTGTTTAAAAACCAGCTGTCTTCATGAGTATTTCAGCTGAAACACTATGTATTTGCAGACGCTTTATTTTGCTAACTGTGTCAGAACAAGTTCTTTGTGTTTTTCTTTTTGTCAGCACTTCCTGCAAACAGTTTCCTGTCTCATGCATGCACAGGAAGTGACATGCGTGTTATTACTTTCGATTAGAGTACTAGAAAGATTGAAATCATTCAAATGACCAAACAGTGTTGTCTCCATGTTATGGCCCTGTAACGATGTGACACAGCTTAAGTGAGCTACATCAGCGTGCTAAGATTCTCAGGGCAACAATGTTTATATGCTGATGTTTAATATTTGTTTTGTATCATTTTAATTATCTTAGTTTAGTTTGTCAGCATGCTAACATTTGCTAATTAGCACTTAACACAAAATACAGCTGTTGCTTGTATCAAACTCAGTGATAATCCATCCAAGAGTTGCTGAGACATTTCACAGTCAGCAGGGTTCACCCTCTTGCACAATTACACAAGTTGTTGAGTTAATTCAGTCTGGACCAAAGCAGCAGATCAGCTGATAGACAGACTGACATTTCCATCTGTAGAATCATCCTGGTAACAACAAAGCAGGAAATATTATAACATCACCATAGTCGTATATTTGCCTGTTACACATCCACATCTGCATCAGTCAGATGGGATCCAGCTGAAAACAGCTGATATCCTGACTTTTACTCATTCAAATGACTCAAGAGTCTAAAAATGCTCGATCCTACATTTCCCACAATCCAATTTATTTCTGTTTTTCCGCAGACCCTCTCTGCCTGGTAACCACATCTTTCACCCTCCAGATTGTAACACTGGCTTCATGCAGGTAAAACTAAGAACAGTGGATCTGAATCTGATCCTTTGGCCAAGACAAGAATGGGATAACAGCGTCCGACTTTAGGGACAGAATCAGGACATCGATGCTACGACGGTGTCGACGATGGCTTCATGAGTTTTCTGTGGCGCTGTGGCTTAGTTGGTTAAAGCGCCTGTCTAGTAAACAGGAGATCCTGGGTTCGAATCCCAGCAGTGCCTTTTCAAGAAGTACAAGAATTCAAGTCTTATTTCAAGGTTTACTAGTGTGTAGTTCTGCTTTTAGCTTTTAACTTCCAGAAGATCTTGAATTCCTGAAGTTTCTTTTATTATATTGAGTCTTTTGTTGCTTTTTGTTTGTTTGTTCGTTTTACTCATTTTAAGGTCAGATTTGTTTGCTTTTTTCTTCTCTTCTTCTCTTATGAAGTAAGATATTTTGATAGTTTTTATGTTGACATGTCTCTGGCTCTAAGCATCATTTTTTGTTTGTTTGTTTGTTTGTTTGTTTGTTTGTTTTTGCAGTGTATTCTGAACCTGTGAAACTGGGCGGAGACCCCGTGCAGACCCAGAACATGCTGCACAGATTATATATCTCATCTTTGCCCGCAGGGAACGCCCGACCAAATGAGATCATTTCCAGACAAAATATGTGTGTGGCACAAGAATTACTGCGGAAAGCTACCAAATCCTCCCGTTATGAAGGGTCTGCCCTGGTGTCTGATGCTAAGTGGGACATGAAGCTCACTGTTTCAGTCTGTACAGCAGTAAATTATGTAACGTAAAGCAGGAGTATGAGAACAGAACATGCTCCATCAGCAAAACCTCCCCTGTGTAAATAAAGATTAACCAAACAAAAACTCCTCAAGCAGAGGTTTTTCTTTAAGCCCCGTCTTTACTGCCTTCAGTCATCTGTCAGCTCAGGTGAAAGGGAATGAAGGCACTCCCACTGTTCATACAGGTAGGTATTAGCTGCCTGTCATTTACCCATAAGGCCATTCAGCTGTACAGTATATTGACTGTCTGAGGCAAGTGTGGACGTTCTTGTTCTGTCAGTGGACTGAAAGGAGAGAGATTTACCTCAGACTGTCTTGAGAGGATTGTTAAACTACATACTGTACTTCATTCTATATTTACTTTATAAACATTACTTTGCTAGTACCTCACTGATTATGCAAATTTCCCCACTGAGGGACGAATAAAGGTTCATCTTATTTGCCACCACTTGAAAAATATTTTGTTCTCATGTTTGTACATCAGTTTCTTTTTTATAACACCTTCACACACCCTAACCACAACTCTATCCTGCACAAACACACACACACACACACACACACACACACACACACACACACACACACACACACGTGTTCTAAGGAGGAATCCCATGGGAATCAGTGTGTGGGTGTTTTTGATTTGGCACATTTTCATCTGCGCCTGTTATCTCATATGGATCAGTGTGTGTGTGTGTGTGTGTGTGTGTGTGTGTTTGTAGATTAAGAGTTAAGAAACCTGCTGCTAAGAAAGAAGCTGCTTTGTACTTATGACAAAAACTTGTGCAACACATTTGTTTTTGTCTTCAGCCAAAAGCACATTGTGTCTGTTTACGACCAGGGAGTGAAAGTTTTCATCTCTTTCTTCACCAGCTGACATTATCACAGCTCAGATCGATCACACACACACACGCACACACACACACCCGCACACACACACACACACCTCAGCTTCCTGTTGCTGCTGAAAACGTGTGAAATTCTTGAAAGAAAACACCCAAAATGGTAAATGGCCAGTGATTGGCCCTGAGCTCAGTCTCTCAGGTGCACCCTCCGCTCAGGCTGAATACAAATTCTGCCTTTCATGATTAGGATTGGCTCCGTGATCTTAACCTTTAACAGCTTTCATTAAAAGCATTGATTGGCAGAGCTGCTTGGAAAGTTCAGTGCTACAAGCCCAGACGTGAAGTCGCGAAAATAAGTTCTTCAAATGGTTCTGAATGTGATAAGTGGACAACAGCAAGAGTCAAACTGATGAAGTTAGATTTATTTTCACTGAAGTAAATGTTATTATTCTGGTCAATAATTACCATTTGTTGAGTTTTACAGCGGCACAGACACACACACACAGACACACACACAAGAGTTATATCGATGCAATATTGACATTTTTTTAAACCATCACACAAGACAATTTTGATCATGTTTTATATGTATTTATGTTTTTTTTTTCCTATATTTTCTCACCGTTATATTGCTGCTTTTCTATATAACATCAAAAACTACAACATCATATTGACTTTCAGGCTTTGCTATGGTACATTTCCTCTGTTATTCAGACCGTTTCTACTTGAAACAGCTATGAGAAAATGTTCAAAATCAAAAATTTCAAGTTAGTGTTTGTTCTTTTTTGTTCACATTACGAAACCTTATTGTTCAAAGCAAAACTAAAATCTTAAAATCAACAAATTCGACCAAAAATGTCATGTTTTAACTTTAACTCATGATCTCAACTTCTTCCAGTTATTGAAATGAAGCAGAGCGTTTACTTCTCATGTTGCTATGATCTTTGTCAAACTTTGAATAAATGTCATTTTACCAGAACTTTGAGCCTGTAACGGCTGAAACCAGCAGAGTAGAGCGGTAATGACGAGGCTTCCTCCCAGCGGTGATGTCCAATAATTTATGACCAGATCAAATCATCTTGTGGGTCATAAGTCTTGGCTCCGCTGGCTTCTACGAAATGTCGTTATAATTGAGCTTCAAAGAGCTGCTGACTAATGAAATCTGAATCGGTTGTCATGAGTGAACTGAAGCTGCCACAGTCAGAAAGATAAACTTTCAACAAAAAAAGGGACTTTTTCTTCGCAGACAAACTCAGAGTTGCATAAAAGAATCTTTTGATATGAAAATGTTTTTTATCTTATCCGACTGTTGAGCACAATGAATATGATGATTTGTCCTACTTATGATTAGGATCTCTGTCCTTCCTTTTAGGTCTGTGTGTGTGTGTGTGTGTGTGTGTGTGTGTGTGTGTGTGTGTGTTTTACTAACAGAGTGATACCTCTGTCATATGTCAACCTGGTTCTGCAAACAGTGTCTTGCCCTCTCATTGTTCAGCATGGGAAAGTATTTCAGCGGAGGAGTGAATCACACTGTCAGCTTCTCTGGTATTCAAAGTGTGTGCGTGTGTGTGTGTGTGTGTGTGTGTGGGAGGAAAAGGATCAAATCAGAAAAATGCTTGCAAATTTCGCCAAATACTGACCTTTTCTTTATAAAGTTCAGAGTCGACTGACTGATGAAATATGAGCTCAGGCAAGAGACGATCAAAAGTTCATTCTCAGTCAACTTTATTAGAAATAAGAGAAAGTCCTTTATTTCCCTGAAACCGTCTAAGTCGTCTTTCATGTATTGCCCCTGAAAACAATTTAAATGGCAGCAAATGATATTTAATTATCAGTTAAACTGTCTTAAATCCAGGAGAAAATGTCTCACAGTTATTCAACATCTGGATTCTTCCCTGGTTAGTCTCTCTGGTTAGTATTGATCTGACTAATCTCTTAGACATTTGAAAAGTCTCTCATACTTGTGACAGGTTCCTCAGTCTTTTCAGGAATTTTTTTATACATTTGACAAGTCCCTGAGATATTTTACTCGTCCTTCCAACAATTGTCTAGTCCCTCAGACAGTTGACAAGTCACTCATTCGTTTGACTAGTTCCTCCAACATCTGACTAGTCCTGCAAACACTGGACTAGTCTCTCCCACATCTGACTGGACCCTAACGCATCTGGTGCCGACATTTCACTTGTGCTTCATAGAGTGTGTGACTTGTTTGAAAGGTTTATACAAAAACATAGCTGAGAGGAATTACATGTACAATTCCTCAGTACAGGGAGTTCATTATGACACAGGGATGAATCACTTGTATATTTATGGTTTGGAGCTCGGTGGGAGCGGAGCAGGTATAAATTCTGTGTGTGTGTGTGTGTGTGTGAGAACTCCTCGGGGGAGTGTATCAGTTTTAAAGGTGTCAGTCAGGAATGGAGTACTGGGGCGTGGACGTATCCCACGATCCTCTGGGAGCAAGAATCAATTTCACAACCCGAATGATCGTGTTACTCTCACACACACACACACACACACACACACACAATTATAAATACGTTGTTACACCCACATTAAGTGACACACATACCGATAATATCTTGTTCTCTCTCTTTCACGTGCGCGCTCTCGTCTTACCGTCTTCTTCCTCAACCTTTTTCTTCCCTCCTGTCACTGTCTCTCATATTTTCTCTCTCTGTCACATGTACAAATGTACAGTTTGCACATAAATGTTCCCCTGCGCTCTATATAACAGGCAGGAACCTGCATGTCGGGTGTACGCACTCTGCTAATCTCCTCAGGCTTTACTGTACAGCTTTATTAGTGCTTTCATGTGAGGAATGCCTTTGATTCATCATCCGAAACATTGCACAACCTCATTCTCAGCCGTGCAGTGAAGAGCTGTAAGTGTTCAGCCTTCAGACAGCGCCGGTCGACGGGCCTGTTTCGGCATTCAGCGCCCACATAAGCTGTCAATCAATCAATCAATAAGACGAGCTTTTACAGTTATGAGTATTTACACTAGAAGGGGAAATTAGAAGGAAGCGCTTCAGGTTTACGATTGTGACTATAATTCCATAGGTTGACAGTTCCTGGTTGAGTTTGTGTCACACGGACTTCAAAGATGTGTGTTAGAAGCAAAATGTTTCATGCACTTGTATCGTGAGGTTTAAAAAGTGATCTCATTCAATAACACTTTCACGTTCACAGGGCTCAGGTATCTGTTTTAATGCTGCTCTGAAATGTTACACAGGCAGGTGCTGAGAGGTTTAATGAGATCATAACAGGAGAAACGAGTAAAGAGTCAGAGAGGTCGTCTCATCAAACCCTGCTTTATTTAGGTTTTACACAGCGTCCCGACCTTTTGGAATCTGGGTTGTATGTATAACTTAGCATCTCATAATTATCTGTGGCTACCAGATGACTTGTAACATCCAATCACATTCATCCTGTGATTCCCTGAAAATTGCTGTTTAAAAGGTAAAAGTACCATCAGGACTTTGTGGCATCAAAAGTAGTTTAGGAGCTAATCGTGGTTAAATATGCATCTTGTGTCGTGCAGATAAACATCACCCACTGGTTTGTGTTCTGGTTGAGGCGTCGACACACAGAGAATCAATGACTTCTCCATTTTAAAACACGGGATTCCACACGACAGCGCTGTCTCGTCTGGTCGGCCGTGAAAATGTGCAGGTCAAAGTTCACCTTTGTTCGGCTTTCACCTGCTGGACGTCGCATTGAAACATGAAACGCATTCTTTAATTTGTCAGTCACATGGGCTTTTGAAGTTTAAATAAATGAGAATCAGACGAGTTTTCGCAGACATCTGTTTTTCCCTGAGTGACACACGCAGAGGTCGCATTACCTCCACCAATATACAATTACTCCAGTATTAGACATATAGGCACATTTTCAGGGAGACGTATTTGTTGAACACAAAATAAAAACTTTTTAACAGGAAGTTCAGCTCAGTAAATGACTTCCTTCAGTTTCTCTCAACCATGTTCCTCCACTAGTGGACCAACTCTATGTGGAGCTTCAAAGGCTGAATATAACATAAAGTTATGGATGTCGTGTGAATGCGAGGACGATGTTCCGCAGATGTCCCAGCAGGGATGTCAGTGTTGATCTACCCGCTTCATTCGCTGGCAACGGGAGTCAGAGTTTTCTCAGCTGGGTGAGACGGTCGGAGGTTGCAATCAGAGGAACAGTGGGAGGTGGCGGTCACGACGGCGGCGATGGGACACGAAGCTGATGATGTGGCATTCAGGGCCAGTGTTTCTGCTCGTGTGTGAGATTCCTGGTGTTGGACGTGGTCATTGAAGGGTTCCCAAACTACAGAGCCAGAGGGAGGACGAGCTTCTGTGCTTCGTAACCCACCTGGATCAGCTCTTAATGGCCAAGTGTCTCAATGAAGGAGCCACCGATTTGAAGGACTGCTTACCATCATCCATGCGCTGCTGCTGTTTCACGGTTGTCTGTCTCGTGCACGTCAGACAGAACAGATTTTAAGCAATAATGCAGCAGCTGCTAAACAGGCCACACTTCACTTGCACAACTGTGACCCAAAACAGTGAAGAAGACCTGAGGAGCCTTCAGCTCGAGTCTCTCAGCATCAACACAAAAAACAAAAAAGTTATCTTCTCCTCGGACCAAACCATGACCACAAAAGTGAGTGAAAAGTGGATTTCATGGGTTGCAAAAGCTCTTTAACCTTTAACCTAAAATGATCACGTGGTAAAATGTGCTTTAGTAGATGCACGTTTATCTAATGTTAATATGAACAGAAAACCACAGTATTTTATTAAGCAAAGATAACGATGGATTATGAGTCAAACCAGTTTTAAATCCTGGAGAAATTAATTTACACAACATGACCTTTGAATAAAGACCTGCTTTATCTGTGTATTTGCCAGCCCTGACACACACACACACACACACACACACACACACGCCCTAACGGATGCCAGATCTTCTTGCTGCCTTATATGGCAGTTCCTGTGACACACTGTACTCATACACGTGAGGACTTTAAAACCGTTTCTCTGAGCCACAAGATCAAGTTTCAGTACACACACACACACACACACACACACACACACACACACACACACACACACTCACACACACACTGACAGGCAGGACGCATATGTAACAGCTGCTGCAAACCAAGACACTTCCCTGGAAAAGAGACGGGGAGAGAAGACAAGAGAGAGCGAAGGAAGTCAGCAAGGAAAGAAGGAAGGAACAGATGTAGAGAGAAGGAAGGATGGTGGTATGAAAAAGGAAGGAAGGAAAAAGGAGAAGAAGAGATGAAAGGAAGAAAGTATGAAAGCTGGTATGGAAAAGGACAAAGGAGGAAATTAGGCATGAAAGAAAGGAGAAACAGATAAAAGATGAAAGGTGCCGTTTCTGGACTGAAGGTGTCAGTGGGTTATGGAAGGAGGGATGAGGAGGATGAAGGAGTGATGCAGACAGTGTAAAACAGAGCGGCTGGAGGTCAAGAGGTTAAAGACTTTACTCGGCAGCTCTGACAGTTTTACAGGAAGAGCACGCCGCAGCAGGAAATCATGAACACTTTGTCACACCGTCCGCAGACTCCGGTGAGAGCAGCGAGGGCGAGAGACCCTCAGAGGAAAACTGGGCCACCATCAGTTTCAATAAAGACTCTCACCCTGACAGTCAGGTCTGAGGGAAAAGCTGATTTCGGTTGAAAAGAGCAAAATGGTTACGGCGCCATGTCGGCCTCTGGCTTGTGTTACGGCCCTGATGCACACCAAAATGCAGGGTGAACAGCTGTTTACACTACAAAGGGCGTCTGTTTGGGCAGATGTGTTCACACGTGCAGCGTGGAAGTGGAGTGTACGGTCCAGGCGTGCATGAAGAGCACGGATCGTAAATTCAGTCAGTGAGGATGTGAACAGATGATAAACTTTGCATCCCATGGACCCTTGTGACTATATGGGCTGGAAATATGATGTGAGCTATAGTGTTAACATTGCATTACATTGTTCAGCTAATTGGCTCTCAAGGCTTTTTCAAAGCTCTGCTGATCAATAATTTGATATTAACAGTGGATCCGATGACTCTGAGTTCACTCAGCAGGCAGCTGTTTTCAGCCGCCGAGCTGCGATAAACCAGCTGTGGACCACCTGCCCAGCGCCGAGAGGCTCACAGACGGAGCTCGGTATTAGAGTATTTGATCATAGTAACTAAAAATCATGGTAGACGTAGTTGTTGAATGCTAAAATTGATGTTTTATCGTGGTTAAAATAACTAGGTATCCAAACTTCCCAGACTGTAATTACAAGCAGCCAAATGGGAAAACAACCCTCATGCAGCCTCCTAATGGTAATTACCAGTTGGAGATTAAATCAGGAATTTCTAACAGCTACTATTTCCTCAACTCAAAGTCTCAACAAACTAGTGACAAAATGGCTGCAAAGTTTCCGCTGCTGCCATTTAAATAAAACACAAAATGAACACTAAGAAAATAAATTCAGCTTTTTTACAAAGGAGCTTTACACTTTTTGTATGTGGTTTCATTTGTCAGTGAATAATTACTAATATGTAATTAATTCTTTATTGCTGTGTATATGAGAGGTAACTGTGTATCTTGAAGGAATGTGGAAACGCTCTCAACGCAAAATAATAATTTTCTTTCAACATGGTGTCGATGCTGCATCAAACTAAGACGAAACACCAGGAATATGCTTCACTTTTTAGAAAGCGTGGTGACATCATTGTGTTAACGTGTTGTTAGTTCTGTCTTTGCACATTAGTGTGTATAAATACTGTACTTAAGTACAATTTTGAGGTGCTTATACTTAAGTACTTCCATTTTATGCCTCTTATACTACTTCTACTACGCTATATTCTGGAAGCTAATATTGTACTTTATACTCCTGTACATTTATTTGACAACATTAGTTGTTTTGCAGATTCTGATTATTAGTACAAAATGTGAATCAACTCATAAATTATTATAGAATTTTCATTGTTTGAGCTACCTGGTTGTGTATAAAGTAGTAAGTAATTTGCTTTACCAGCTGCACAACACAACACGTTAATAAATCACTAATTATAATCCAGTTCTTCTGAAATGGGCCATTCTGCTTCGTGAGTACTTTTACTTTTTGTACTTTAAGTATATCTTGATACTAATACTTGTGTACTTTCACTTAAGTAAGATTTTGAATGCAAGATGTTTACTTGTAACAGTATTTTTACACTGTGGTATTTTTACTTTAACATAAGTAAAAGATCTGAGTACTTCTTCCATCTCTGGGTACTATGATATTTTTTTAATTTCTCAAAAATCACTGCACATTTATTCTGATACAGTTCACTGAAATAAAGAAAACAAAGCTGCGACTGGGAGCCACTGGTACAAATGTTAATAATCAGTCTTTCAAGTCCAGTTGAAAGGAGCCGTAAAGTGACAAACATCCTGCAATAATTCACTGCAGAGTCTGTAAAGAGTCTGTTTCTCTGTTTGAGCTGCGTTGCATCATTTCTTTACATTTGTGCAAACAGTTCAAAAAGTGCCACATGAGTGAAGTCAGTTGTGGATTTTCTCGATAATCTCTGGATTATTTTATATCAGATTAACGTCAGACTCGAGAACTCTTTGATGACTTACTCCAGAGCTTCCTCCCCGGTGTGTTCATGTTGTTTTGTCAGTGTGAAAAGTGCATAATTGAAAGAATGTGTGAGACAAGTTGCAGCTCACATTCAGCTGGAGTCACAGATGTGTCCAGGCTGTTTGGACATATGGGGATGTTGCAAGTACTGGGAAGTAGCGCCAATATGACAATTACTGTAAAACGTCCTGAAAGAACTGAATGTGTTTTATTAACTGTGTGAGTTGTTTCTCACTTCAGCACCAACTGTTACTGTCCATCGACAGTGTCTGTCCTCCCTCACTGCAGCACGATGAAGCCAATGAGTCCAATACTCAATATGATACTGTGGGAAATATTCTCTTTCATGTGAATCATATTCTTCATACATGTTTGCAGTCTATCTATCTAAAAGTAAAAATCTTGAAATGTTTTTATCCTGCTTATGATGATGATGATGATTATTATTGGTGTCATCCTGTTTCTCCATGTTATATTTGACTGTTATTTCTGTCAACTCTGGACATATGACATATTTTACATGTCAGTCCAACGTTTCTTGCTCTTTTCCTTTGTTAATGAGTTTTTCATTCCCTGAACCAAATTTTATTGGACTTCTTTCGGGGGCACAAAGTGTGACCAGACTCCAGCTCTGTGGCACACACCTTTGGTTAGTTTCCTGAAACGTTTGGAAAATGCTCTTATTGTTCCCCACCTGAAATAAACCATCCATGATATTCCAGGGATTCAATGACCAGGCAGAGCAAAGAGACGAGAGAGAGAGTCGAGTGAAAGACAGAGAGAAATAGGACAATGGATGTGGCAGAGGAGCAAACGGCACTCGGTGCGCATCAATCATTGTATAAATGTCAAAAACAGCTATGCTTGCAACACACACACACACACACACACACACACACACACACACACACACACACACACATGCACACACAGCAGACTGATGAACGCAGTGACTGCAGTAAATGTACACACACATTCAGATACATGAAGAACACACACTCATTTATTCACACACACACACACACACACACTCACACACACACACTCCCGACTGGCCCACAGATGTGACGTCTCAGCTGCTTTCAGCTCCTTTGTGGCGGCTCAGAGGAATCTCAGAGTCAGCAGCACATTCAGCTCAGGATGGTTGTAAATATGAGCAGATCGTGCATCAGCTGAGAGAATCATAATTAACAAAATCACAGTAATGGTGCATTTTTTTGTGTCTCTATCAGGTCTGTCCAATGTCCAGTGTCCTGTTTAAACAACAAACAGTATAAAGAGCATCAGATGTCGACTGCACCAATTTAAGAGCCTTTTAGTATTTTATGTAGATTCATCACATCTAGCAAGTGTCAATCATCACATTGTCCATTTAAACGACCCAGGAATCCTCTGCTGCTGTCGGACTGTGTAGCTCTCTGATGTAAAGGACTCATGGTCGGTCATCTCAGGACGAATGTACGGTGAAAGGAGTCATGCATATCAAATCTGTTCTGTTCTCTCACAGCAGGGGGTGGACGGGGGGGTCCGCAGACCACCGGAGGACATGCCAGGACATGCCCAGTGTCTCTCAATGAGAGAGAGAGAGACTTGTTAATGAAGCTTCAGAGACAGAGCAGCTCAGTCTGACACCAGAGCAGCTGCTGATGCTGATGACTGTATTTATTTCAATCAGATCGTTTCATCAGCTTCAGATTAGAAGGACAAACGTCCTGTTAGTGCAGCTCCAAGTGGACGAGCCGGTCCGAACATCGAACTCCAAAGCAGTCGACAAAACAATCGCACTTTATTACGTTTTGTATGTTTTCTTTCCTCTTTCTTCTTCTGAGGATTTTTGCATCTGTTGACATTTGCATATGTTGTCTGATATTTCTTTGTTGATCATTGGCAGCAATTACACTTTTGGAGCGTACTTCCTTCAGTATTTCTACCTTTGATCTTTGATTGATTGTCTTTTGATTTTCAACATATATTTTGCTCACTGAAGTGTTTCTTTGCCATTTTCAGGGCAGGACATTCATTATTGCAGAAAACGCCATGAATCACATCATCTGTGAACTGAAGTAGTTGAAAACTTGTTTATACAGACGAGTTTCTGATGAAGTTGCCATGTTGTTTTCTGTTTTTGGCGTCGACTTGAGCTCTGTGGAATTGAGATGTACATTTTCCACTGTTTTCGATGTTTTATGGACCAAACGAATAATCAGTTCATTAAGAAAATAATTAGCAAATAATAAGAGAATTCATTCTGAAAACAATCATTAGTTGAAACCCTACTTTCAAGAGACAGTGTCCTGAACAGTCGGTAACATTTATTCTGACAAAGAAGGAAACAGACATGTCTGGACACAAGCAGAGAGAGAGTGACCCTCACTTTGTTATGAGAGAGAGAGAGAGAGAGAGAGAGAGAGAGAGAGAGGAGGGGATAATCAGGGCCAAAAAAAACTACAGATGAGCACTTCATTGTCTCAGACTGACATGAGTGTGTGTGTGTGTGTGTGTGTGTGTGTGTGTGTTAACTTTTATGTCTCTTCTGCAACACAAACACACACATACAAAAGACATGGAGACACAAATGTGTGTCAGGCTGAACAATGTGGAACAAAAGAAGTCAGCTCTGAACTGACCTTGTGTGTGTGTGTGTGTGTGTGTGTGTGTGTGTGTGTGTGTGTGTGTGTGTGGGTGTGTGTGTCACCGCAGGTTACAGCCATGGAAACACACACAGGAAAGGGAAATTTCTCCACTTATTCTAACAGTGTGTTGGTCGGACTGGAGGAAGGAAGAGCTTCATCAGGACTGATATCACTGCGAGGAAACGCGAGCAGGCTCTGTATTTAGACATGGAGAAACACAACGGCAGCACAGTCGGTGTTTCAGCTTCACCTCCACACCCAGATCGTCGTCTTACGTTCCATCATATTGTTTGTTTTCCTGACTCACTTGAGTGAAGGACTGACCTGGACACACACGGATGTGAAACCTGGATCATTGTGTTTATATGACACAGTCACCCAGTTTCTTTAACACTGAGTCAAGTTCCTCTAAAATAACAAATCCTAAATGAATATAATCTGAATATAACTGACACACAGCATCTTCTGCAACATGCAGATGTCAATTATTAAATTATTAAAGGAAAAACCAACATAGGTGTCACTCAAACAAAGGCCTGAATCTCTGCTGGAGGGAAGAAAAACTTTCTACCAAAAGATATTTGCCTTATTTCATTTGGCATCATTTCCATTTGGTCACATATGAATCACTGTGAATCAGGTAAAGTCTATTATTTGATGTGAGCTATAATGACATCATTTCCATACAACACTGATCATTTAAACATGTCAATAAATCCTAACTGTTGTTGAGCTCAACGAAGCAAATTCCAGATCAGCTGTGAAGATGATAAGGCGATAAACTATTAAATCCTGAATGTTAAATTTTGAAAATGCAGACAGGAATAATCAATACATAAAAAAAAGTTGTGTCTCATTGTCATTCAGTTTATTTACGAGAGGAGAAAACAGCAGCGATGATGAATGAACACCACCAACAGGAGTCTGATTGGAAAACAGGAGGCGTTCACTAAAACAAATAAAACAGCTTTTAAAATATGGAAATTAGAAATAAGGTTTTTCTCTTTCAGAATTTAATCTATGAATTAACATTAATTCATGTCGATTTTTCTTTGTATAATGAACCAGAATTGTTTGGACACAGTTTGAGTTTCACGTCTAAAACACAGTCACAGTTAAATGACCAGGATTGTCACATGTTACTGTGTGAATCGACCCCATCTGCATCTCTGAGTTGATCTATCAGAGTAAATCTACTACTATCACTAAACTGCTGTTGTTAAAAACTGCAAAATTCCACCTGTTTTCACGTCGTCAGTCGGCGTCTGAGTTTTAATCTGCAGCCAAAGGACATATAATTGGTGACTGTTAATAGCTGGCACAGAGCCAGGCAGTGAAAGTCAAACATGAGCTGCCAACATTATGTGTCACTCATTCACAAACACACAGTCATACTGAAACCAGCTCACACACACACACACACACACACACACACACGGTGACAGTCATTGTGAAACCAGTTCTTGTGTGTGCTGATAATCCCAATGAACACACCGCCTTCCTCTGTGAATCAGTGGAGAGGAACCACAGACCACCGCTGACATTTCACATCAGCAGGATCCAAACTGCTGGATGGTGACGGTCGACCACAGGCAGCAAGTGAAAAGGCTGTAGAGACTGAGGCCACGAGTCCGTTGTCTTAACAGTCCTTTATTAGTCAGAGAGAGATTGTGACACAACGTTAACCCACAAAAGACAAATAAAAAATTGTGAAATGTACATTTTATCTGAGTTGAAATGGATCCTGAGAGGAGGGGAGAGTTCACAGCTCTGACAGAAACACACACTGAAGACGGATGTTAAACACACCGTGGCCAAAAGTATGTGGACACCCTTGTGCACACGTGTGCTTTTTGTCCGGCTCTTTTTAATGGGAGTAGTTCCAATGAAGGGAAATGTTAATGCAATGCATGCAATGATATTTTAGACAACAGTGTTCCAACAGGTCTTTTCCTGTTTCAACATCTAAGTTTCTCCATGCACGAAGCCAGGTCCATAAAGACTTTCTCAAACTCACAAGTCGCCCACTGGACTCCTACAGTCGAGTTCTCACTGTGAATTTAACTGGATGAATGGAGGGCGTGTCTGAGAACGAGCACCTCGTTCAGTCAACTTTCCTTAGATAAATAAAGATTAGTCACTGGACCAAGAAAAGCCTCAGAAAGCCACCAGCATAACCTCCCGGCTACCTCTGGCTGACAATAGCAGCGCTGTTAATGTTTTACGAGTTACATAATGAAACTCACGGAAACACAATGTATGCAATGTGTGTGTGTGTTGGGGGGGGTCGGTTCCCAGAAAATGAAACTGAAGCCTTTCAATGCAATGACCCATAATCTAAAGAACTTCTGATTAAACCTTTAAAATAACAAATTCAAAGAAGAAACGTGTGTAAAGTCATGTTTGTGCTTGTGCTGTCGCCTTCTTCAGCAGAAAACATCAGCTGAACGAAAGCTGCTTCTAACCTTCAACAGATCAGTAAACACTTCCAGGAGGTTTAGTGCGACGTAAACTGCATCTATTTTACAGTAGCACATTACAAAGTATTTCAAAAGTGTAATTTACTTGTGATGTATCGAATAAAAAAATCAAACTTAATTTTTCTCTTGATGCTTTTTGTATAATCTTTAAAGGAAAGACAAAAACATACGTCTTTTGATAACGACCGGATTATTCTCAAAACACGACAAAAGGTTCAAATTGATTGAACATGTTTAATGCTGTGTTGCAACTTTATGCATGATTCATTATGCAATTGACAGTAATATCAGGGACGCATTGTGGTCTGCATTTACTGTACCTCAGATCATAACTTCAAAAAACCCGCAGAAGTGAGTTTATTATTTAAACCATTCAGAGCCGATAATCTGGGTTTAGAGAGCATGAAATAACTTCCCCCCTTTAAACAAACCGCACACAAAGACGACATGAAAACCACCGCAGTCAATCCAACGTGGCTTCTCTGATTTTTATATCATCTTGTATCTTCAGGTATATCGTGTATTTCAGCTGAAATGTAAAATTTTATATATATAATAAAGCCAATAATATGAATAAGCAGTGGTGACTGTTCAAAGGTGGTTTTTTATTTGTCACCCGCTTTGAAAGTGAGCAGGATTTCCGGTTCATGCTTGCCAAATGATTTGCCCTTTAAATACGCACGGCCGTGAAGTGTAAATAAATGATTACATGCAATAAGCCAGTTAACGCCAGCAGAGTTTCTTAATGCTTCACAGTCGATCCACGCCCGCCTTCAACAGATCCTCATTCATTCACCTCACAGCCGGCGCTGGTGGCGGGAAAACACGTAAGGATCACGGTCACCTGACGAGGAGGAACAGGAAGTACTGATATGGTCAATGTACATTCAGAATGAGTCTGAGGAGATAAACACACTGAGTGAAGTTATCCACCATTATTTGTCATTTCTGAAAGGTTTAATTTAAAATATCTTCTGCATTTTAACACAAGCATATGTCATATGCACATTAATGCTAACATGTTAAACATTAAATATTAAATGTGAGAGCGTTAACTTGTGTGCTCCTTCCTGACGATCAAAGACTAAAAAATCCAGTGCAGGTTGGTGGAAATAATCTTTCTGTGTGGTTTGGTTCGTCTTCGTAGGCTTCGGCTCATCTGCGGGTTTAACGTGAACACGATGTCAGGCTGAGGATGAAGTGGAACAAAACAGAAATCCAGTCAATCATTTACATTATTTTTCCCGTAACGAGAAACTCTGATCTGAGCGCGAGTGGAATCATCTGAGACATCTGACTGAACTGTTTTCTTTTATGGAAAACATATCCTGAAGGCTGAATAACAGAATAAATGACTTGTTGCATCTTTTCAGGTGACAGGATCAAACACCTCTGTCTCACCAGCTCCCACTCACATACCACTGTCACATGACTGCACATGCAATCACCTGCACTCACATACCAACACATATTACACCTCTGTACGTATCTGTCTTCACTGTACACCGCATTCACATCCAGCTGTTCATTCTGTGTATAATGTACTACAATACTGCTATTGCTCTTACACCTGCTCTGTATATTTATACCTGCAGTCACCTATTGTAACTGCTGCACCTGCCAAATATACAGTATCTTAACGTATTCATATACTGCATCTCACTATTGTTTATATATATCTATACATTACTATAATTACTACTACATTACTATACAAACTGAATTCATTGTCTCAGTACTTTTTCTCTGTGCAGTGACAATAAAGCTGAATCTAATCTGATCTGAAATAAGGCAGGTCACTAATCCAGTAGATTGTCTGCAGTTAAAGGTTAACCGTCACGCTGACAGGTGAGGACCAACACACCTGTAAATGTTTGACTGTCTTATATAAGAGGTGTGTGAAGGTACAAGTGTGTGTGTGTGTAGTCTTTATCTACATTACAATCTAAATTAGCTGGAAATTCGCCTGCCAGCTGACATGCATGTTTTAGTCACACACACAAACATATATGTATGTATAGAGAGAGAGAGAGAGAGAGAGAGAGAGAGTGCATGTTTACTCTAGACAGAGACATAACTGTGATACATGAGAGTGCAGACCGGAGGAAAACTGACATGAACCCAGAGAACTGAAGACACGATGTGTGTCCTGAGTCTGTGTATGTGACCACATTAAATCGGCTCAAACATCTCAGCGTGACGACGAAACAGATGGACGAGCTCACGGAGGAAACAAAAAACAAATGTTTAATCTATAGAAGAGCGTTTGGTTTCTCTTTGTGAGGTTTGGCTGCACAGGTATTGCATCACTGATTTCTTGTTGAGTCACAATCACAAATCTCAAGTTGTCTCAATGGGCCTTAGAATCTATTTAACATAAGAGAAAGCCACTAACTACTTTACTGTTCAGTGCATGTATTACATCTCTCACCACTTTCTTTGAAAAGACAGGTACAATCAACCTACACCATCGCTGAGGAGAAACCTTTTTGAACTGGGTGGAAAGATGAGTGGGAAGGTCATGAAGGCGCCGGGAGCCTGAAAACAGTTCAAATTCAGATTAGAAACAGCAACGAGTAACTAATGAGGCTCCGGGAAGACGATCTGTAATATTGTTTCTACCTTTCTTTGCCTGAAAAGAGCCTAAATAAATACATTTTCTCGACTACTTATCATCCAGAACTCACTGTTTACTTCTTTGTTTTCGACTATATTCATCTCACATAGTAACGTTTCAGATAGCAGCTCTCCACACCAGACGCATCGCTGTGAAACATATCAGAGTTTGAACTGGAACACTGTGACTGTGGAGTAAAGTTGGCATGAACTCAGTGAACCTGAAGCTCAACGCATCGTCTCTTTCTTACATGTTTAAAGTCATATGAAGGCTCCCGGCAGGCTTTTCTTTAGTAGGCTACATCCCTTTATTCACTTTGTAATATGAGCGACAGTGAACAGATTATTAGCAGTGCAGTTACATCCAGCAACTGTCTCGTGAATAAATACTTTTCACACACAGTCACTGTGTTGACGTTCTTTCTTTCGATGACGGAGGGCAGCGATCACAGTGAGCAGTTTACAGCGGAGATTTGTTTTACACTTGCTTCATGTGACCAACTAGACATTTCCATCCCCAGAGCAACTAATTGACAGATTAGCTTGATGAACCTTTTTTTAAACGCAAAATGTCTATTTGCACACACATCATGAAAAACACTAGTGGCCAGATTGGATTGTTGAATTTTCACTGTGGATGTTCTTGATCCCAAGAGGATGAATCCTGCTGATTATTGACGACCCCCTGACTTCCCTCCTGCACCACTGCCAGCCCAAATTGACAAGTGATCTCATAGTCTAATGGGCAGATTGTTGATTGTTTTAACGTCTCCGTTACTCTAGCGCCACCTTCTGGTCAGAGCTGCCGGGCAGAGCTCCAGCGCTTTGTGTTGCTTCACCAGTCAGTGTGTCAGCTGCTGTGTTTCAGATCCACGTCAGCACCCTGAAGCTGCACTGCAAGTTAATGTGCAACTGCTGTGTGTGCGCGCGTGCGCGTGCACATGATGGTACTATCTGGGAAGCTGCTGTTTTATTGCATTCAGGTAAGTGTGTGTGTGTGTGTGTGTGTGTGTGTAAGAGAGAGAGAGAGAGAGAGAGAGAGAGAGAGAGAGGAATAAAGGTAAAAAGTAAAATAAAAACCCAGAGTTGCAGTAAACCACCTCGAGCTGCTTTATCGGTGTCAGGTTGGGACGCAGGGTCATGTTGACTCTTCATGAGTTCTGCATGTAAGATCGATCATTGGCAAAATACATTTTGTGGAAAACACTGTGCCATCTGGATTCTGTTTATTTAATCACAATATCAAAATAGTTTTAGGTTTTTCCTACAGTAATGTGAGTCAGGGCGACTCAACCTGCCGAGAACTTTTCTATAGCGTTCAACTCTGGTGAACTTATACATATAAACTAGTGTCACGGAGAGTTGAGGATGAATGTGTCATATTAGACATGTCAACCTCTAATTTTACATCTGCTCTGTCGAATGAGCTGCAGCAGCAGAACAGGTTTTGTCTTCATATCATTGCCTCGTTTCTCTCACTGTGAACCTGTTTTTCCTGGTCGCTGTGCGCCCCTGCAGCTCCCTGCACTCCTCCGCTGCTTTCCAGTATTCACACTACCAGGCCATGCAGTATGTCAGAAGAAGATTTGGCATGTCCCAATACATAGCATGTCAATGCAATATGCCAAAAACACCTGGATGTCCCACTGCACCCGGTCACATTTTGCATCATGCACGCCTGCTTTTCTGGCTATTCTGACCCACAATCTCTCTGCAGCGGAAGATATGTTGCATCAACTGATCGGCTCCGAGAACACTGACAGATAACAGCTCATTGACTGACAGATGACAGATGAAGCACTCAAGGGTTCATACTTGATATTTTTACGTGTATAATTAAAAGTTCAAGCTGCAGTGTTGTGATGAAGTAGTGATGTCCCAGCTGCATGCAGCAGTACGAGTATGATGTGTAAAAGCAGCTGAAGTACATAGTAAAAAGAAAAAGGATTGGCTTTGGAACGCAGCTCTAGTTTTTATCCATGCTGCCAATGCCAACAGCTGACTCTGCTAAACCATGATTGAGGTCTGGTTAAGGTTTGGAAAAGATTGTGGTCGAGGTTGTGTATTTAAAAAGTCAACACTCACTGTTAAGAGAGTGAATGTGAATTTTTTTTATGCTGTAAATGAAAGCCAAAAAAAAATACAGAGATAAGAGATAACGTTAACGTTATTGTGCAAATTATCTAATTCAGATGCAAAACACAAACTACAGTTCTCTTTCAACAAAGATGAGAAGTATGTTTTTACAGATTTAACAGATTCTGTTACTTGAGTATTTTCTGCTTTCTACATTTACATCAATGATTCTAACAGCAGAATTTCTAAAGAAAAACAAAAAGACTCAAACCTTCCTTCAGGGTGTTTTCCCAAATCCTGAAATCATCTCCTGGGGATGGAATAACCGTAAAAAAAAAGTTTTGTGATGCAAGAGCCTGAAATATGTGGAAGACTCTCCAAACCTCGAACTGTTACCCAAATTCAATAAAACGAGTTTTTTCCCAGCCACGACATGAAAATGAGTTTCAAAACAGATGCAAAGTTGGCAGCAGACGGTCCAACTGCCGTTAATGCTTTCTTAAGCTTTCTGCTGTTTTTGAACACTTGATTGAGTCTCTGTTGCCTCAGTGCGGCCGGTCGGTCGATGCTGAGGGAGGAGAGAACAAACTATCTGGTCCGATCAGGGATTTGAACCCACAGCTCTTCTGATGGAAACAGTCCAAACCACAGGCAGCGGTGTCCTATAGAAACTATTTAACGAAACCAGTTTAGCTGCTTTTCTTTTTTTTTTTCTTGTCAAATATGGAACCTGTTCCAAAACCATAAAAATACTGCAGACACTTACTTTACTTCATCATCCTCTAGAGAAATTGTCTAGTTTTTCTATTGTGTGTAAAGACTCTGCATAAATTTTAAGTTATCCCAGATGAAAGTTAACAGTTGGTGAAATCTTTGGCTGTAAATCCAAAATCCATAATTTTCTTAAGCTCCCTTTGGACAGAATTAACAACAACAACAGGGTGAGGTGGGGACTAAAATATGCACTTTGCTCGACTTTAATTTAAGGCATCTCTCATTTCTGAACTTGACGACATTTTAACCATCGCAGAATTACAGGATGCGGTTTGTAACAGACACGGACAGTCCAGAGAATCACGGTACCTACCTGCACAACATTGATCTGTAGAGACCACAGACAACCTGCTACACACCAAAACCTGACCCAATGTGTGTGCGTGCAAATGAGTATGTGTGTGTCTAATGTGGAAATATTTGCTTGTGTTGCTTGTGTTGTGAAATTTCCATGTGTTGAAATTGCAAGTGTTTGCGTGTGTGTGCGTGTGTGTATGTGCATGTGTGCGTGCGTGTGTGTGTGTGAGGCTCCAGAGACAGATTCAGTAACATTCCTCCGTCTCACTGCTGACTTATGCTCATCATTACCACACCTCTGACCTCTGACCTCTGACCTCACAGAGATGTTTTGGCTGATCACTCTGTAGTTCTCATCCTCTGCTGCGCTGATGTCAGATTTACCAGCAAACTACCAAAAGGGCGTGTGTTCCAGAAACTGGGTTTGTTTGTCAGCGTTGATTCGAGGGAAAGTCTGTTTCCAGTTCCAGAAACAGAAATCAATCATGACAACATCAGGGAGTTTCTCTCTGACTCCTACGGTCCCGCCGAGCCAGAACGAGCCATTTCATCATCAAATTTTGAAGATGATGTGAATATGGAGCGAGTTTCTGACTGTGGTGCAGCTGCACAGATTTTGAAACTGGACCAAATATCGTCATTAAAAGTGGAGGAGAAATATTTGGAATATTTCAACCCAACGGCCAAACAAATACATCTTCTCCCTTCAGTGCTCCTTCAGAAGCTCTGGGCCCCAAACTCATCATTCACTGTCAAGACAATGACTCTAACAAATGGGCGAGCTGACCAAAATATGGCACACATGCAAACAGAGTACAAACGAGCAACTTAGACTGTTTTTACAAAACTACATTGACCAAAGAAAAGGACCTCAAGCTAAACTGACAACAAAACTAATATTACCGACCTGTCGAACAGAAACACGGCTACATCCACAGGCCTTTCAGCTCTCAGAGGTCTGTCCACTGTTGCAGAGTCTCAGCTCTCGTCTGATCGTAAAACCTCTTTTTCTGTTTTTGTCCTTCTGACCTTCTTCTTTTATTTCTCAGTTTGACAATGAGAGTTCATGACATCAGCATTTGTCAGATTCTACTGTTCGGTCTGAGCCCCTTTGTTTGTTTCCTTGTACCAGCAACTTCATTTTCATTTACTTAGTTCTTATTTGCAGTTAATATTCTCCTTAAAAGACACCAGAGACACACAGTGTCTTTGCAGTAAAGACACAAATACAACATTATCTCATAAAGCATTTGTAAAGTAAACTGAAAATTATTACAATTTGTGCATTAACATCAGTTTTGCATAGCTTGATATACTACTATTTTTTTGAAAAGCACGATAACCAATGTTGTCCTAATGTGTTAGTTGCTATAAATAATTACATTGATGTTCATTGTCTTTGAGTCATGGAAAAATGGAAATTGTGTTCTTCTGTTTTCGTCTTTTTGCTTTTGGGTGAATTGAGCCTTTAAATGTTTGCATCCTCCTAATTCTGTCACCAACTCTTTGAATCTTGTGAAAACAAACTGTCTTCTCTCTTTTCGTTCTACATGTTTTGTTTTGCAGAAGCAGTGTCGGCCTGATTCAGCTCTTTTCTCTCTCTTCTGTCTCTCGTCAACATGACACCTGTTAAACATGAACTTGACCTCTTCCCTCCCGCGCAGCTCAACCTTCAACATGTTAAAAGTTAAACCTCTTGTAACTTCAGTGTTTAAACTCAAACTCTTTGATCCTCTGTCTTTGTCTCATATCTGAAGTTGACCTGTGATTGTGACAGGAGCTTCCTCTGTGTTTTCTGCAGAAACATGAACCTCTTCTCTTGCTTCACATGTGAACTTTCACTTTACTTCCTCCTTTGTTTTCCTTGGAATTTGCTGATTTATATCGTCAGCTTGAACAAGAGTTTTCAGCCGAGAGCAGCTCGCGGACAGGAACTTATTCTCGGCGACACACAGCTGACAGATGTTGTGTCACATCCAGAGTGAGATCTGAAACTTGTGTGGAAATAGTATTAGAGCAGGATAAACAATATGATCCACATGATATTTAAAACTTCAATGAGCTCATCCGCTGCTGACTCAGCCAAAAAACTTAGAAGAAAAAAAATCAGCTCAACATGTTCGAGCTATGCTCAACATTAATGACGCATCATGTTTCAGATACTCTGATCCACAAGTCATAGTGGATTAGTTGCTCCTCTGTGCACAAGAGGACACCAAAATTCTGTTTCAGCAAAACTATAAACTACTGGATCTACAGGAAAAAGCTGCATAAACATCAGTGTAAATTCTGGATGCACAGTTAACATGGAGCCTCGTGACTGGAGCTGTGCCTCCTTTTTCCATAGAGCCTATTTTTTGTCAGGGGTTTGTCATCAGTTTTTGTCCACTGCTCACTAAAATAAAACACACAGAGAGAAAGATTAGAAAAGGAAAACGTAAGACTGGAATTCCAACATGGCATCGCGTGTTCAAAATAAAAGTTCAAGTCAGACAGAAGATTCACATGACAGAGAGCAAATACACCTCAAGTTACTCAGAGTAGGTCACCTGGGAGTGTGTGTGACAGGTACACGTCTCACTCACACACACACACACACACACACACACACACACACACACACACACACTCACGCACACACTCAAACTCATTCAGGTTTATGTAAAGCAGCTCAACCGAGTGTGTGACACCACAGGATCAGTTAAACCTTGAAGGTCTGCTCCGGGACATGCGTGTGTGTGTGTGTGTGTGTGTGTGTGTGTGTGTGTGTGTGTGTGTGTGTGCATAGGGTTGTTTCAGGTTCCAGTCTACTTCCAGCTGAGGTGTGACTTGGACTTCACATGTCGGACAGAGTTTTCTTAGAAACGCTGCTTCTCAGATTTAACCCTTTCTCTGTCTCTGATACACACAACAAAAAATGAACGATCACATCAACCAGGATCATTAAGAAAAAACACAAAACACACAAATGATACAACATAATCACTGTGGGAAAACTATAATTAGAATCATTAAAGAGGTGATGGTATGAGAAGTAAAAGTGCAGAGCATGCCTCCCTGTCAACAGTCAACACCTTCACTTTGAAGCCACATCATCCACAGTTCATTGTGTGTGTGTGTGTGTGTGTGTGTGTGTGAAAGTGAGTGGCAGTGTGTGAACATGAACATGTGAGCGGAGCAACATGTGTCAGAGTGCTGCTGAGAGCATGTCTGAGGTGGTGTAATTTTACAAGGTCACACACACACACGAACACACACACACACATACTTCCATGTCCAAACTACTGTATATTCTTGGTTGAGAACATAAAAGTATTAATTAGTTGTTAAGATAAGATAAACCTTTAATGATCCCAGAGGGGAAGTTCAGGTGTTGCAGCACAAAGTGGAGCAAAAAGAGGAAATAAATAGAGGAAGTAAAAAGGAAATGATTAGAAATATATGAAATAAAAATAGAAGAAAGAAGAGTGACATAGTGGTGCTATTATTAGAGGGTCCACCAGTAAGAAGAAATGTTATCTCCCCTCCTGCTGTCCTGTGCATGAACATGAGCGCCACCTGAAGTAGTGTTCTGTCAGAGCCACTTTAACAAAGCCAGAGTTGAGTCGTCGTAGTTTTCTCCAGCGCACACAAAGAGCAGACAGCTAGGGGGCAGTGAGGAGGTGTTCGCTGTAATCCACTTCAATAACATGTAATCGCATTGTGAAGAAGACGAGATGGAAATATCCATATCATCCCACCTTGAGCTGAGGCGTAAACAGCAGCATAAGTGTAAAATGTCTTAGGAAGAAAAAGCTGTGAAATTCAGTTTGGAATTCTGCCTCAAAAAAATCACTTTTCTTCCTTCATGTCCAGACGATATCTGTTGTTGTTCAGTGCCGGCTGGACTGAGAGTGTGTGATGTCAGTGTGGTCCTTTTAAACATTATCCTGACCTGAACTGGCCGTGTGTGTGTGTGTGTGTGTGTGTGTGCAGAAGTATTTGTAATAAAACTTGTTAACATGTGCTGCTCCACTCACATACACATACACACACACTCACACACACTCACACACACACACACTCTCACCTCTCACACATGTAAAGCATTTCACCCCCTCAGTTTTACTTGCAGGCGAAACTCAATAAGCATTTTTTTCTAAAAGGAAAAATGAACACACACACACACACACTCAAGCATGCACATACACATGCACACACACACACACACACACACACACTCAGGGAGGTAGTTCGAGTGAATACCAGGAGCATGTTGACATTTGTGAATGAAAGACTTTCTGTCTCCTTCTTTTTCTCTCTCGCTCAGTGGAACGTATTCTTGGCACGACTCCAGAAACTCCTCAGTGGCGGGAAAACACACACACCCACCCACCCACCCATACACACACACACACACACACACACACACACACACACACATCCACACTGTGAAAAGTGACAGAAAAAGTGAGTGTGGACTGTACTTTTGTCCTTTACACACAGTCTTTGTGTGTGAGTGTGTGGGTTTGTTTGGGTTAGATCCTTCCCAGAATGCACCGGGGTGTTAGAGATCACAACATCCCTTTTGGAGTTCAGATTCAGGAAGTGAGAGTCGTGAGAATTGAATTCACAACCTTTATCAGGCTTTATTCAGCTAAAACCAATGAATCTAAAGAAGCTTCAAACTAAATAAATAACTGATCTGTAAAGATCTAATAGGTGAAGACAGCTGATGGACAACCTGCAGGGTCAAAGGTCACAGATTTAAGTCGTCTAAACTCCAGACTTATCTTGTTTTCCCTCCCTTTATTCACATGCTTACGGCAGAGTCTTAACCCGTCGTAGCTGTTGTTGTTTTCAGAATAAATAAGACAACTCATAGATGCCATTATTTTTCATGTCAGTAGAACGATAAACACTTTAGGACTTAAAATTCTTATTTATTTGTGGTGTTTTCTGATATAACTAAAGAAAGAAACAGGACAAAACTGTTTCAAAGAACTGACACAGGGAAATACATATACATATCTACATATCTCAGTATAAGCAAACAAAACTTAGTGAAGAATTATCTTTCATTTGTGATTATTTTTGAATTACTACATGTTTAAATGCACCTCACAAACTGAAAACACTGTACACTGACATATGATTACCTGCTGTGTGTCATTTTTTGCAGCGTGTAACCACACACACACACACACACACACACACACACACTCACACTCACACACTCCCAGCTGCTGTGTTTTCCTGCTGCTCGCTCGTCTCCTCCCTCCTCGGCTCCTGATTGGCCGCTGCAGTTTGGCGGGCTTCGCTCCTCCTCGTGACTCCACTACCGCGGCTGCCGTCATCGAGGCAACACGAGGGAACAAAAGTTCAGCGGGGCTGTTGCCCCCGCGACGCGTCCCCGAACACAACCTGCTCTGTAAACAGGCGGCCGGCTGGAGGCCAGCAGGCTGAGACCAGCAGCAGGAGCAGACACAGCTTCACAGATGGACAAGTTCTGTTCCACAAATCAGAACAACCAGGAGTCTGAGAGCAGGAAACTCAGTGTTTCTCTGAAACATGTTTTATTCTTGAGAACAGTCGTGTTCTCAAAACAACTCTTGGTTTATTTCACACAAGCCCATGTTACCAAGCATGTACACGTCTGTCTGTATGTTCAGTTTTAACACACATGTTGCCATGTCAGATGTTTTATTCTGACACAAAGATAATGTGTTAAAATGTCATTTGATTTCTACATAGTGGACATAATGCACAATTACAACTTACTGTGTAAAAAACATGTTACAGTATGAACTAAGTCACTTTTGATGAAACATATTCTTCCTCTTACAAAATAAAAGTTGGATACTTGAGCAATAAAAAGTTGCTTTGTTCACTTCAGTACATTCAGAGGTTTTGCAGCTACAGCCTGACTTGGTCTGGTCTGACCCAGCACTAACAGTGGCTAATGTCAGCTAATGTGCTAATGTTACACTTTGTTTTAAGAATTTCCATCATCCCCAAATTAGCATTTGTGGTCACAGCAGTACAAGTTAAATAGGTTCAGTTTACATTTGAAGACGTACAATGTGTTCACACATAGAGATAGAAAGTAGTGGCTCATTAATCTGTAGCCGTGTGTGTGTGTGTGTGTGTGTGTGTGTGTGCTGCATTGATCACATGGTCATTTCCTGTTTCACAGCTCGTTTCTAGGGTACAGAACCGTCTTGTTTGTGGTCCATCTTTACCCTGCAGGTGGACGCTGCTCGAAGTGTTTTAATGCAGCGATGACGTCCGAGCAGGCCGGACCGATCGGCCTGGCCGTCCTGGATCTGCGCTGGAGGTGATCGTCGCTCCGCTGGTGGAGTGGAGTCATAAACACCTCCATGCTTCTGTTTCTGTGGGAATCAAAACCAGCGCCTGGTTGTTGCTCCCGTTGCATCAGAGGACATTTGCATAAAGTTGAACCTTACTTAACTTTCCCTGCAGGAACGCTGGCGCCTTTTAAATCTCAGTAGCTCAGCTGGCAGCACCGGGCTTCAACGCCGGGTCAAAGGTCATAATGACCAGCAGCCCAATGTTGTCCCAGTTTTTGAGTCCATCTGTGTGAAGACTGTGGAGCATCAGCACATGCTAACGTCAGCAGGCTAACATGCCCACAGTGGCAACGCTTTCATGGGTAACAGTTGATGTTCAAAGCTTTTTTGGGGAGTTCTAATTCAAACATGTTCACAATGACAATGAAAACTTGCTGATGTTTTCTTCTGAATATTAAACATAATCAAACCAATCCAAAATATACACGATTTAATCATATTACAAGACATCTTTGTTTTATGGATCCAGATCAGTATCACCAAAATAATTGCACACCCAAAGTTATCTGGTTACATCTCAAGTCCCGCTTTGCCAAATTGCAATAAAAAAGTGGCTGATGAAGTGTGAAATATGTCGGAGTGCTTGTCGAGCTGCAGCGTCATGATGTAGGAAGTTTATTTTAGAAGTAGGTCAGGTAAGTCGTCTTCTATGTTACATATATATAAATACCTCGACCTTGTAAAACCAGATATTACATGATGCTGTTCATATCACATATCACACGCCTCATGAGTCTAGATGTTCTGAGAAGAGGAGGTTAAGTCATTCATTCATACATATGTAATATCATTTATAGAACAGGGTTTGCAGAAGAAATGCAAATGCAGCCCAAAATGATCATGTGACTGATGATGAGAAAATAAAATGTCAAATATTAAACACCCACACCCACAGAGACGAGTCGTTGCCTCAGGGAAACAGGAAGTTAAGTCATAAATACACCTGATCTTCTTTAGTCTTTTGACAGATCCAGAAAATGCAGGCAATCGAAACCATTTACGGTTCATTAAATTCATCATTCACTCTGGAAACTTTCATACAATCAAAAAGGGCAAAAATCTTTGGTTTTAAAAAAGAATAACATTGTTGTTCTATTTCATTTATTCTTCTCACTCTTTAACTTTTAACTTACTTACTTTAAATCCCCTCCCTGTCTGTAGCTCTCAGCCCAAAGGCCACTACTAAAGACATAAATAAAATATTAAAAAATAAATAAAAATATAGAACAATAAACAAATATATAGCTTTATTTCATGGCTCATTTTCCTAAAACAGCTGGTCACTGTGGTTTTTACCAAATGTTTCTCAAACAGGAGAAAGTAGTGCATTTGTTGGGAACTATTTTCAGTGGCGGATGAATACACATTAGCTGTATTTTCTGGCAGCAGGACTGTGTGTGTGGGACTGAGATCAGATAAATGTTCACGATAATTAAGAAAGATGTCACCCAGTGCAACAGTGTGATGTGTTTTTTATAGTTTTTGGACGACAGTGGACGGAGGAAAGATTCATCATCAGCTCTAAATGTCTTCAGCTGAAGGTGTCGGGTGTATTTCTTACGTTCGGCTTCAGAGAGAGTTAGATATTATGTAAGTGAATCATTTTCTGGATTTTCTTTTTCCAGTCTTTTGTAATTACACCACAGACCTGACTCTGTGTCGCATTCTGAATTTTTATTGGTTTAGTAATCCTGGAAATTTTGAGTTGGGACCTGATTCAGTAACTTCTGCGGTTTTGAGTTCTTCTAGTCTGCTGGTTTTCTTTAACCACATTTGATTCGAAGAAGGCAGCTGGTCATCAAGTTTGTTCTGGTTTGAAATCAAATCTGAGGCTGGACGTGATGAGCAGGCGTCTATTCACTCTGCAGACCTGAAAGAAAAAGAAAAGAAAAGAAATGTCAGTGTCAGATGAGTGAAAGCAAACAGACTGAGGTGAAACTTGGCAAAAAGTTCGGGACGGAGTGACGTCTGTTTACCGGACGGATAGAGGTTTTTGTTTTCGGTCAACGGATCAGAGTGAACAAGATGAGAGAGAGAGAAATACAAACAAAGAGAGAAAGAGAAGAGACAGTTTGATGGAGTTCACCGCAAACTGTCCCACCGAGAACCTCTAGTGGTAGAAACAGATTCAACTGTTCTCACACAGTTAAAACACACTGAAACACATCATGAGGACATTACAAACAGCAACATGAAATGATTAACACAAGACAGAGAAATTCATCACTATCCTACAGTTTGAATGTGTGTGTGTGTGTGTGTGTGTGTGTGTGTGTGTGTCACTGTGTTGTCGCTGGAGGTAGAAGGTGGTTGCTATCACCTGTGCACCTGCCTGACATCATCAGTTTTGGTTTGTGTTACAGAGTGGATGAGTCTATATAACCAACCACAATCACTGACGAGATGAACACACACACTCAGGAATACAAGTGTCTACAAGTGTGTGTGTGTGTGTGTGTGTGTGTGTGTGTGTGTGTGTGTGTGACACTGTGTTTTGTGTTTGCAGAGCGTCGTTGGCCACGTGGCGTCGCGGCAAAATCAGACAAACCGTTTCCATGGCGAGGGCCAACTGAAAGGGTTGGTACGCTCGACCGACCCAGAGGACAGGTTTGGCGGGAAGTGTGTGTGTGTGTGTGTGTGTGTGGTCCGTGTCCATGCCATGGTGTGTGTGTGTGTTAGAGAGAGAGAGAGGACAAACCAGAGGCTGTGTGTTGGATGGATAATGAATGAAAGGGAATCCGTTATCGTGTGAGTGTGTGTGTGTGTGTGTGTGTGTGTGTGTGTGTGTGTGTGTGTGTGTGTGTGTAGTGTGCACATGTAATATAATCAGGGGATGATCTCATCTAAAGGTAATCAAAGGCATCTGTGTGCTCCTGTGTAATATAATGCAAACATTTCAAGGTCAAAGGTCACAAGTACTCAGATCCTTTACTTAAGTACAAATATCACAATGTAAACATACTGTACTGCATTTTACAGACATTATTAGATTAATACTGATCCATCACTGTGTAAACAGCTTTTTGCTTCTCTCGCTCATCAAGGTGGAGCTAGTTTTAACTGTTTTATATGTAGTTAGGTCATTTAGTTCAGTGGTTCCCAAAACAAAGTTCTGTAACAGAAATCTGTATTATTTTTTTTATTTTAACTTTGTGTGTGTGTGTGGGAAATACTGGATATGTTAATCTCTTTGGACCTTTAACAATTATTAAAATGACTTTATGCAAGGTGTTTCTTCCAACTTGGCCCTTGAGAGTTTCAAAATGCAATTCACTTCAAAACCACTGTCTTAAATTCAAACAAGCTGAAGGATTCGCAGCAAAGCAAAGTCGACGTCAGAAGCCGAAGAGAGAACAGGCTTTTACACAAACTCTGCATAGTTTTATTTATTGTGACATTGGAGATGAACACTAACACAAAAAAGACAAACAGAAACAGAAAGACAGAAAGTTGTAGTTTAGTTAGTTTAGTCTGTTTTACCTGATGTGACCACACATCCCTGAAAAGCTGGTCTCATTCATTTCTGGTTTTAATGCCATGATAATTTTATCGCTTTCTCTTTTTACGAGCTGGTCTCAGTTAGAGGCGGCGATATCGAAATAACTTACACACTATGTAAACACAGACTGATCCAGAGAGTGAAGTGAGTCACCTGATAACACATTTGTCCAGCTTGCTGACTCCCATCTGTTATCAGCCTCATCTGTCGACGCTATAACCGTCATATACTCCTGCGCAGAAGCTGTGACCGATATCGGCTTATATTTTTTGAAATGTTGAATATGTTTTCTAATTGAGGGAAAGGGTGAATATGTTTAGAGGTTTCTGACGGTATGTGTACGAGCAGACAGACGCTCCTTTCTCCCCGTCATCCCTCCATTATCTCTGGGATTCTTGGAGGCTGTGGACTTCCTTTATTCTGCCGCTGTTTGGTTTCAGATAAGAGGCGGGTTGAGCACACAGTGTTTGATCTTCATATTATCAGTTAGCCTTTAATTTGACTCACCTGCACCGAGTTTGTTCCTGCTGCTGTGTGATCAGGAGTCATAATGGCTCTCAGGCTCAAAGTTTGTTTGCTGGAGTGTTTTGTGGAGGAACTGCTGCTGTAAGTGTCTGAGTGAAATATTGTTGGAACGGAAATGCCATAAAATTTCTGCATAGTTTTGCGTAAGAAGTGTTAAATGCAAACATTACGCTCTTAATCTCCGAGAAAGGAAATTGTTCAGGAAGTCCCTGATACTGATGTTAGCTCACAAAAGCAAACATGATGTGAGTTTACAAGAGCATCTATTCTTCTTCTCTACATGGTATCAGCTTCACTAATCTGTCCCACATTTTCAAGTCTCCAAGAGTTCAAGTTGCTGCTATTCTGTTTGTGTTACTGTAATGTTGTACTACAGTTTCACAATTTACACACGCGTCATCCAAATCAAACAGTCTGTGATTTTGCCATTTTAAAAAGATACGCGTCTGTTTAAGTTAGTTTTTTCCTCAAGTTGAAACACATTTGACCCAAGCTGACACCATCCAGTTGAATTATCGCAAACTGCTGCGAATGTCCTGAGTACTGTCTGCCAGGAAGATCTGATCAAACTGTGAGATCACACACACACGAACACACACGAACACACACACACATTTATTCACATCACTTTTGGGGAAATTACATCAGCTTATTCTCATTTCCTGGAGACCCCTGACCTTAATCACTGACACAAAAATCATCTGTTTTCCAGCACCAGCCATCCCCAATTCACTGATCTTGAGTCTGAAATGTGTCCCCAATAGTAGCCTAAGTCATACCAACACAAACACACACACACACACACACAATAAGTCTCTCTCTGTCCCTGAAAGTGATTTATCATTCTGAGGTAAGCAGCCAAAAATAGCACAATGACACTTCCTACCTGTGTGTGTGTGTGTGTGTGTGTGTGTTTTTAATCCCTGCGTGTTCCTGTAAAAACCATTCAGCTGTGTGCCGACCAATCAGACAGTGACCTTCTGGTGACATCACAATGATGCAGAACCAGGGACAAATGCTAGAAGATGACGCAGATGAAATACACATACACACACGCAGTCCTTACTTATGTCACTTTTGGGGAATTTATATAGACTTCCATTCATTTCCTGGAGACTAACCTGAAGGACTACCTGACCTGAACCTAACAATAACTGTTGACCTAAAAATCAGTTTTCCAAATTGAGGACACCACTTTTTGTCCCCAATTGCACCACTGTCCCAAATCAACTGGTCTTGAGTCTAGTGTATATGCCCAATTTGGACATAAGTGAACCCACACACACACACACACACCTTTTATTTGTGTTTTAACAGAAAACATTAAGGATTTAGACTGACTTGAAGCTTCTGTTTAACATTTTGTTTTAATATTTTTAAACAAAAGAATTTGTAAGATTTTTAATGTATTGTACATAAAGATCTTTATTTAAACGTTATTGATTTAACCCATCTCAGTCATTGAGTAGCAGTTTGAACAAAAACAACCTTGAACATACTCTGAACACATTTCCTTTTTAACTTCATCCTTCACTGGTTTACAAACTCCAACCCAGAAAACCCAAAAAATAAATATTAAATATTATATAATATTATACAAATGATAAATACATGAATAAAATAAACATAAACTTTATTTATTGTTGACTTGTTGTTGTGGTCAATTTGTGTCCTGATTAAAAACTGCTGAAACAAGTCGCGGGAGTCCCCGGATATTAATTGGTTCCACAGTACTTCCTGTCTTCAGCCTGCTAGCTAGCGATGTAGCATCAGTGCTAGCTTCAACAATGGACAAGCAAAGTTCACTAATGTGTTATTTAACGAGAAATTAAGTCTTGAGGAAGAAGAAACGTCACTGTTTTCATCCATGGAGTCCAACCAGCCCAGTTCCTCAGACTCTTTAGCTCACATTGAGGTTAGCTTGGCAGTTAGCCGTTAGCCTCCTTCTAACCTGAGGCGGGTTCATCTGCTCTGTTACCTGCACTTCATCAAACACCTTCACGGCCACATTTGAAGGTGTTTTCCTGCACAGTCGAGGATGGACAGAGAGGAAAATCTAGCTGGTCCTCATCACAGTGGTATGGACACTTTTCTTGGTTGGAGTAAGGCGTAAATAAGGACAGAGAGCAGCTGAGCCAGGTGTGTGAGAAACGCCAGAGGACCAGACCTCATTCACTTTCTGCACACTTTTCAAGGCTACAGCCGAACTGCAGGCCAGGAAATGTGTGTTAAATCATCTGAACTGTGAAGACATGGACTAATACTTTATCCAGAGGAATCGGGACCATCTACAAGTGTTTTTGGATATTATAATGTTTTTGCCAAGCTGGACTTTTCCCATGTGGACGCAGGGAAAATACAGGTGACAGGAAAGAAGAATGAACTTCAACATCAGTCAACTGTGAGTCAAACACACCTGTCTGTTTGTTTGTCTGTCTGTCTGTCTGTCTGTTTGATTGTTTGATTTTGTTTGTTGGTTGTTTGGTTAAATGTCCCACTGTGTGTCTGTATGTATTGAACTTTGTTTCTAGCAGTGGTGGAAGGAGTGTTGAGATTTTTTACTTAAGTAAAAGTACTAATACCACACTGTATACTCTGTTACAAGTAAAAGTCGTGTGTTTAAAAGGTTACTTATGTAAATTCTGTCCCCAGTGACTGTGATAGTATCATATATCATTAGATTATTGTTCCTCTTGAATTAATGTAAAAGCAGGATTTTACTGTTGGAGTTGAGCTGGACCTCATTTTGAACTATATTGTTCAGGACTAATGACTATTTTTATTCTGGATTGATCTGATGGTTATTTTCTCCATGAATTGATTGATTGATTGTTTGGTTTGTAAAAACTCTGAAAATGGTGAGAATTCAATGACCCAGAGCCCAAAGTGACACCTTCACAATGTTTATGTTGTCCAACACATAGTCCACACTTCAAAATCTTTAAATAATTAAAAGAAAAAGTAGCAAATCTTCACATTTTAGAAGCTGGAGGTTTGAAACCTTTTATGTGAAAAATGACTAAAACAAGTAGCAAAGTAGTTGCTTGGTTTTGGGTTTTTTTGTTGATCGACTAATTTATTAGTTGACTACTGGTTTCAGCTGTATATTTTGTTGGGAAGTTTAATTTATAACAAAACATCGTATTTCAGAAACTCGTGCATGTTATATGTTTTGTAGTAGAGTAAAACAACAATGTGTCTTCACAAAGTAGAAAGATGAAAAGAAAATAACCAAGGAAAGTACAAGTAATTCAATTTTTTAATTTAAGTAAAGTCCTTGAATGCTCTCGTTCTTTCCACCACTGGCAGCTAGTTGACGGTATTATGAGGCTTAAGATGAGTTATAGTCATATGAGACCTTATTTGGCTGTTAACTGAGGCTGTGACGTTACACTGTACACACACACACACACACACACACACACACACACACACACACACACACACACACACGGAGAGAGAGAGAGAGAGAGGGAGTCAGCAGGAACAGTGCACCGTGTTTAGTTGGAAATTTCCTGAATTTTTCAGGAAATTTCTTGGTTGTTGTTGACTGTGTTTGCTGTGTGAATGCTTGTAATCTGTCTGATAGTATTATATTATCATGTATTCTGTTATAAAATGCTGTATTATGATGGTGGTGGAAGAAAATTACTAGAAGTAAAACAGTATTGAATATACTCCATTACAAGTAAAACTCCTGCATTCACACACAAAAAGTACAGAAGTATTATTAACAAAATGTACTCTAGATACAGATTGGTCCATTTGATTTCATTATTACTTAAAAAAAAAAAATTCTGAACACATTAAAAAAGGTGAATGTACAGTAATAAGTGGTGGCATTACTAGCTCCACTACTGCCAAGTTTGTAACAGTAGATGAATCATTATATTTGATCTGTCACTTTTAGATTGACTGGTGCCTTAAAGCTGCAGCCTGTAGGGGGCGCCCTTTTCAGACATGGAACACAACATTGCTACTTCATCAAGTTGTTGAAGTAATTCATCTCCTGATTATCACATTTTCTCAGCAGTTTCCTCATTTACTTGGTGCCTGTTTTATAAAGTCTGACAGTGCAGAAGAAAACAGCTGTATGTAAATGTATGAATGTATGTTTGCTGGATATTTATTCATTCGATCAGGAATGAAAGTTGAAAAAACAATGAGGGAGAAAGCTGGTCTGATTGTTACTGTGATTATTTGAGGGTGTTTTAATTCTTTCAGTTACTTTTCAGAGTAATATTTCACATAAAAACACAATAATTATGAAATGCAACACCGTGTTAAAGATTAAACCTTTTTTTCTGGTGGATCCTCGTCATGTTTCAGTCTATGAATTATCAGTTTCACCAAAAAGACATTTTCCCTCTAAACTTCTCGCATAGTTTTTATTTCAATAATTGTTCAAATGATCCATTGTTTAAAAAAAAAAAAAAAAAAAAGCAGATTTGTGCATCAGAACTCTTCTTCTTTTCTCCCCCATTAATCATTTGCCTTCAGATTTATTTTAGTTTAGTTGGGAACCAGTAAAACTATATGTAACAGTAAAACACTGCTGACATATTGTTGCATCAGTATTAAAAATCTAAAATCTAATATTGTCAGTTCTAAGAATTATGAGTCACAGGGGACATTTTACTGCAAAATGAGTACTTTTATTTTTGACACTTTGAGTACATTTAGCTGACAGTACTCCTATATTCTTACTTATGTAGGATTTTGAATGCAGGACTTTTAGTTGTAATGGAGTATTTCTGTATTTCCTTTTCTTACTGAAAGTGAAGGATCTGAGTGCTTCATCCACCACTGCAGATAAAGATCATTAAAAAACATTAGACTTTCTTCACAAGGTGACACGTTTAAAATTTCCAGACCACATTTTAGAAACCAAAGAAACATTTTGGGAGTAAAGTGGCCTCTGCTGTGGTCTGCTGTGTCCTCCGGTGGTGCAGAGTGGAACTGCAGCTGGTGCAACATGGGGGCAACACACCTGACACACACACACACACACTGTTTGTGCTTTGTGCTGAGTCACTGTGATGTGAGTCATTGAGCAGCTGCCACACAGAGAGAGAGAGAGTTTGTCTCCTTCGGTATCTGGGTCGGTCTGACTCATCGCCGTGATGTAACGATGACCAAGCACCTTAGATGTGGATCAACTCACCTGTCTTCCTCTCTGTTAAGTGACACTGACTCTGCTGGTCTGATGTACTGGATGGAGGAGTGTGTGTGCGTGGCTTTATTACTGGTGTTAATGCGGTGAAACATCATTTCTGAGGCCCTGGTTAATGTTCGGGCTTAGGCATGAATTGGTCATGGTGGAGGTTTGGGTTTAGGTTTGTCTGTCCATAATGAATAGAAGTCAATGCAATGTCCTTACAAGGGTAGCTGTGCTAACTGTGTGTGTGTGTGTGTGTGTGTGTGTGTGTGTGTGTGTGTAACCCAAATCCCTCGCCCTCCACCTGTTGCCCCTGAGCATCAGATGACTCAGACAAACAGCAGGTGAGGAAAGAAAAGAAAGAGAGAAAGAAAAGGCCGAATAAAGAAAGTCTGAATCATTGTTGTGATCAAAAGAAGAAATGAGTCACTGCTTTAGTCTCCCGCCAGCTGCTGTTATGATATGTTCAACTTTGGCCTTAATCCTGGAAAAACATCTGACATAATACAGTGATCATGTATGTTTTACTACTTTTAATACAATAATTACAACATTTATCTTGTTTTTCTTCTTCTTTTTATTATAAAAGTCCAGTTTCCACCAAGTCAGACATAAGAAAAACACTCATGATAAATCATAATTCTGTCAAAGTTTTGGCTCCATATCTCTAAGAAATTACTAAGATTTACTTTATTAATCCGAACTTGAGAGAAGTTCAGTGTAGTCCTCTTTAGGAGTGATTTTAAAATGATCTGTGCTGCTCAGTGATTGTGATCCCGTCCGGGGTGAGAAGTGGGTTGTTTTGTTTTTGCTTATGGAAACACATTAACACGAACATGTAGACCTAATTTGAAACCAATATGATGACAGAAGAAATCCTTTATCTATAGAATAAAACAGATAATGATCGTAGGTCAAGATAGTGCAAACACCCAAACATCAAACAGTCTTGGATCTCTGTCCCATTCAATAACTCAGCACTGAAGAAATCTTTTACCAAAAATCTGGAAACTGTTATTCACGCCTTCATAATTTGTCAGTTAGACGACTGTGATTGCTCGCCCTCTGGCATCAGTCACAAATCTCCTCCTGCTCATCCAAAACTCAGCTGCCAGGATTTGGACTCAGATTTGGAAGCAGGATCAGATTTCACAGGTCCTGGCTTCCTGACACTGGTTATCTGTTGCTTTTAGAATTGATTTCAAGCTATTATTGATTACTTACTAACTCTGAGAGGCCTCGCCCCAAGTTATTTATCAGATCTTTTATTGCCCTCTGTCCCTCCAGCTCCTTTAGATTCTCTGAAGCGTAGTTTCTTGTTGTTCCGAGAAAGACGATAGATCCTTCACAGTCACAGCTCTGGCCTGAGGAGATCAGGGCTGAAAACCGTGTCTCATCTTTCAAATCATTTTTTAACACACTTTTATTTTGAATTGCATCACAGCGATTTCATTTGTGTTATAACATTTAATTTTTAGTTTTGGGGGCTTTTAGTTTGCTTTAAATGTGTTCTGTTTTTATTGTCAGAATTTAAATGTTATTGGAATAAGCACAAAGTTTGTTCCAAGGTGAGGAAATTTAAAAGCATAAACAACATTAGGGACAATTGCAAGAGGAAACATATGCATACTTATACATACATATACATGTATACATAGATATATACATATATGCATAACATACACATATAAAGATAAAACTAAACTGTCAGCGTTTAGAAAAAAACGTTCTGTAAAAGTACGTTTTAAGATGAAATTTAAAAGTCGGCTGATCTGATGCTCAGTTAAAGGCTGTTCAAGAACCGATGATCCAGGACTGCACAGACTTTGTTTTCAGCCTGGAGTCTGGGATTGTTAGAAGAGACTGTGTAGCTGAGTTTTGAAAGGTGCTGTATCCATAAAGTTTATTGTTTATTATTTATTATCCCTGCTCTCCGATCGACTTGAGAATCCAAACACAACTCCAAGGGTCAACGAGTTCGTGTGCGTCTCTGTGTGATTTAACTCCTCCATGTGTTTCTCACATGGAGAATAACTCACCGAGATGATCCTGAAGTGACAACACATGATAACAGAGGGAGCAAATCATAACTTACAGACACACACAGGGTTTGGTGCATTCACTGTAACCCCTGGAGAGTTTGGTGTTTGTGTGAGTGTGTGCTAAATTATACCCTGAGGATGATGGGTAATCACTGAGGATGTTTAATCACAGAGTGAGTCAGAGGAGCTGGTGGTTCATCAGCTCTGCTGCTCTGAATCAGATCTGAGGAGGAGACATTTCTGTCCTGTCGGGCTGCTTTGAAAAGTTAAATGTTGTGGATGGAGCTTTGCAGCGCTGCATCACAGAATTGATGTACATTTAATGTTTACAGCCCAACGTCGCAAATCACAAACTTGCTATAACGGGTCTTTACAGTCTTTTCAGCATCACGCTCCACCTCTGGACCTTCAATTCAGACTGAAAAAACTCTCCCAAAAAAGAGACACACAAAAAGAGCCCCACGACTCCAGATGAATAGTAATGTTGTTCTGTAACAGTCGGATGTGTAAATAAGCAGCTGTTCACCATATTAATTTAAAAGGTCACAATATGTCAATGTTGTGTTCATAGCTTGTTTCTGCTGCCCCCAAGTGGCTAAAAAAAATCAGTTATTGCAGATTTAAGCAGATTTGGCAAACCTGCTGTCTAACTTTGTGTTTCCTTTCTCTGTTTTTTCTGGGGGTTTTTTCAGGCAGCGTTCACACATCTGATCCTGATCCTCACAACAGAACCTGGTCTGGTATGAAGCCACTCAGTCACACACAGATTTGGTTTGGTCATCCAGTAGAAAATGTAGATTTGTTACAACTCAATTCCTCTTGAGTTTTGTATGGATAAAACAAACAAAAAGTCATGTTGGGCTCTGAGAAATTATACAGGCATTTTAAAATATATTATAGTTAATTAATCGATAATGAAAATAATCCTAAATTGTGTTTTTTTTGTAAATTGACGTTTTTAAGTCTAACCATCCATCATCTACTCCAACTTGTTCCTGCAGACTAGTCTCAGCTACTAGTTTAGAAGTGACCAGCAGGTGGCAGCATTATTGCACAGAGGCAGAGGACAAACTTTTCAAATAGGCTGGAATAATTCTGAGGCATTAAATAGAGCTGAAGCAATAAGTGTATTAACCAATTAGTCAAACAACAGTAAAATAATCTGTGTAAATTGTGATAAATGGTTAATTGGCATTCAATCATCATTTTTCAAGAAAAAATGCTAAATTTTCTTTATCTTATGTCATAGCAACAATAAGATAAGATATACCTTTATTCGTCCCACAGTGGGGAAATTCACAAACAATCGTGAAAATAATCATCAGATTAATTGATAATAGAAATAGTCCTTAGCTGCAGTTAAGAATTAAGTTACAGATTAACTAAAGCTTGGATAATAATGTGATACTTCTGATACTGAATCTCTTTGAGTAGCAGACACGTTTTTTGAACAAATGTAAGTAGTAACAGATGTAAAATCTGAAATATTAAATATTCTAGCAGCCAGATGTTGAGTTATAATTCTGCTGATGTGAAGGCAGAACGTGCTTCATGTTGGTTTGTAGGAAACATCGTGCCTCCTCATCTTTTGCTTCAAATCGAATTTTCAAGACCCAACTTGTCAAATGTAATTTTTCCCCATAAAGTTAAAAGAAAGAAAAATGAAATGAAGTAAAGACTAATCGTTAAGTGTTCCAGCTGTTTAGTGACAGTAAATACAAGACAAAAAATAACAGTACCACCAGAATTGATGAATCAATTATTATTATTGTTATTGATCCCACAGCGAACATCAAAAGATGAAAAACAAAACATTTCTACATTCTGTTGGTTCAAGTCGTCCATACGTCTGTTTAGTCCTTCGTGCGCTTCGACAGTCAGACAACCAATCAGGTTTCAGATCCTCGAACATCAGGAAGTTCACCGGGTTTCCTCCTTTTAAAGCTTTTCTACAAAAGTAAAGATGAGCGACGACCGATGGCGTCGTCAGATCTGATCACATTGTCTGATCAATAAATCAACAAAAATACAATCAGGATATGTATACATACATTTTATATATAGATTTAGATCTCTCCCAGGAATAGAAGCACTAATATATACACACACAGCTGCTGTGGGGCGTATTGGGTCCAATCAATCAAATGAATATCAGAAGCTCTCAAACCGTTCAGAGGCAGCTTTTCTGTCTCGATAATATAAACACTTTAATCAGCTGCAGGAAATCTCTAAATACACAGAAAAGTTTCAGACCAGGACCAGCTGACCAGAGACCAGACTGCATTTCCCAGCATGCATCTGGTCTCTGCTGGGTAGCTTCTCAGCAGGGCCATAGCCAGGATTTGAGAAATACTGAGGTCCTGAGCACAAACTCCCACAGCGAAGCCCCCACACACTGAAACAGTAAGAGATGAGCGTTTTTAAAAAAGTAATTTTCCTACATTATAGCCTTCTCTACACCTTCAGGTACATAATTCTGCTGGAAACATACTAAATTACTTTTGTTGTAAATGTAGTTTCCTGCCAAAAATGTCACTTTAAGATATTTGGTCTAAAAATATATCAGAAATAGTTTTTTTTTTAAAACCTAGAGTGTAAAATGTGGAGCTGAAACAATTAGTTTATCAACAGGAAATTAATAAGCCAATTTTTTTTTATAATACTTTAATCATTTAAGACAAAAAAGCCAAAAATGTACTGTTTCGAGCTTTTCAAATTTTTCTTAGTCTTCTATGATTGTAAACTGAATATCTTTGGACTCGTTTGGACAAAATAAGACATATATACCTTGGGCCATGAGAAGTTGTCATGAGAATTTTTCTGATATTTTATAGACCAAATGTTTGATGTTCAATTAATTGATTATTAAAATAATCAATAGTTGCAGCTCTGGTAAGCTCCTCCTCGTGTCATTTAACCCCCCAAACTCCCCAAAACTTTAACCAAGGACTTGACCTCAGTCCTCAACAGTAGCTACGGCCCTGCGTCCCAGCATGCTCGCTGTGTGAAGACGACGCTCGACAGCAACTTTTAGAGGCAACGTGTCTTTTATCAAATCTGAATCCATCCACGTCGTTATTCAGTCTGAAAGCATGTTCATGTTCCCGATGATTAATTTAAGATTTACTTCCTTAAGTCAACTTATAACAACCTATAAAGCTGCAAGAACATAGCAAGGAGATAAAAATTGTGAGAATTACAGGTTAACAAATTAACAGATCTTAATATTTTATCAACTTTGGAAAAGGATCCACAATAGAACCAGCTATTGGAGCCCAACCAAACTGTGTAGATAAATATAGTTTAATTTAAAGTTAAAAGTTAAAAGCAAACACAAAGTCCTGCACTCTGATTGGCTGTAAGAAGCTAATTCAAAGAAAGTAAATCTGCTGGTTTTCCAGTTCAAATACTGACTGAACAGAATCTAGTAGAGTCTTTATTAAGCACATTGGATCCTGTATCTGTAGAAACAGAAAGGTTTTGGTGAGGTTTGGAGTTTCCTAATAGTTAAGATGGAAACGTCGCCATGTTGGAGGAGTGATAAAGGAAAAAAGCTCTTCCTCCATCTACCGATCGAAAATATTACTAAAACTGATTTTATGTCGCGTGTGAAAATGTCAGTTTAAACTGTAAATAAATATCTAGAGCTGAAACAAATAGTCAACAGCAAATTAATCAGCAATGGATCAACTGTCAGTTTTCAAGCAAAAGGGTTAAAAATTCGCTATCTTTAGCTCATGTGATAGTAAACTGAATATTTGTTTAGTTTCAGATGGCAGGTCAGAACAAAATTTAGGCAACAATTGGGAATTTATTTATAGACCAAACAATTAATTCAGAAGATAATTGGCAGATTAATCAATAATGAAAATCATTATTAGCTTCAGCCCTGAGAAAAAATTCAAATACCTTTTAAATTAAAAAAAAAATGTACGGTTTCGGGAAGCTACAATGCTAACTATCATTAGCGAAGAGCAGTGTACAAAACTGTTGTCTGGCGAGAATGTAATGACATTTGAGTTAGTTTGAGTTAAAACAAAAAAAAAAATGTGATTGTTTTTTATCATACAAATATTTTGATCAAATTAAAACTTACATTCAATCACAGAATTGTGACCAAAACATATACTTAACTGGACATTTTACAGTGTAAAAACAAAAATAACATTTGTCAGTGCTCTCTGGTGGACAAACTGTGTAATGATACTTTCTAAATTAATTAAAACATGGCAATTCCATACTGATGAATTTAGATACCAATATATGGGCAGATTCATTGGTCTGGCTCTAGTGCCGTTACTGTTCCTGCTGGTAACAGTTGATAAAATGCTTAAAATATGTTTGTGGAAACAGAAACAGTGTCTCCATTACATAGTTCCAAGTTCCTTATTAAAATTGTATGTTTATGTTAAAAAGAAAATATTGGACAATCTCTCTCAAATATTAATATCAGCCTCTAAACTCATGTTGGTCAGGCTGAAAATATTATTTGATGAATAAAAAGTTGATTATCTGTGGTAGTGGAGGGTTAAATTAGATCTTCCAACATGGCGGCGTGTCCCCTGTTACTGCTGATACCGGCCTTCAAACCTTCACAGACCTGCACGTCACCGGCAGCTGTGACCAACTCTACTTTTCTTTATACTTGTGCTGCTCATAGCCAGCTATGTTCTCAGCAATACTGTCAGCCATATTTACGGATCTGCTCCTACAGCAACAGCGTCGCCTCTAAAAGTTGCCACTGTCGTCGTCTTGTTATTATTCCATATATTTACCAGCTAGTTATTTACACAGTAAACCGGACATTCACACAGTAACATGTTTAATCTTCTTCCACCAACGACAGCCTTCAGCGGCACCATTCGGCATCTCAGGGGAAGAAGCTGGTCCCACTTTAAAGTGAGAGAATCAAAACTGTGACTTTTCTGTGACAGTTCAAATTTCTGTACGGGTCAAAGAAAGTGAGAGAGCGATCGTGCCATTCAAAAAAACCTCCAACCTCTCCTGGTGCTCCCAAAGCTTTAGTTTGAACATATTTACAATCTACAGGCCCAGTCAACATTTTAGTCCAGATTCACAAGCGTCAGGTTTCATGTTTGACTCTTTGAGATGATGTGGAACAAACCAAACACTCACTGTTCAGGTACACTGGACCCACACTGACCCACAGCCTCCACGTCATGGTTCAACCATGTGACACAGTGGAGCTACAAGACTAATTACTTGACCCCACCCCGCTGGGAGTCTAGGCTAAAGACAAATCAGATCCACTCAGGACTGAAGATCTGAAACGTTAAAAGCTTCCTGTGTGGCTAATTAACCAGCCACATAATGATCATCTGACCAGGAAGTGAGCACTAACTAAAACAATCAACAGTTCTAAGGGTAAGACTGACAAAAAATTTTATGCACAATCGAAATGCAAACATGTACCAAAAAAAAAAAAAAGGCAAAAGATGGTTGCTGCAGCAACAGGAAGTGACAACGAAGTCTCAAAAATGTTTAAAACAAACAGAAATCTAAACGACCTAAAAGGAAGTAGAAAAATAAAATGAGACACACATCAAGTTCCAGCGATTAATCAGTCCACAGTCTGTGTTTAACAGGAAGTCTGTGTGTTTGACTTTGCTCTGTGCTGACAGTTAACAGTTCACCTGCAGGGAGGCAAAACAATCAGTCGCTCAGCCTCATTTGTGATTGGTTGGAGGCGGCAGGAGAGGGGCGGAGCGATCGTTGGTGAGGGTCCTTTTGAGCCTTACCCCTCTGATCTGGCTCAGCATGTCTCCTTCCCCCGGGGTCAGCGGCTCTGGGTTCTGGTCCTGGCTGGAGGGTGGAGGAGGCTGGGGCTGATAGTGAGTGCTGTGGCCCAGACTGGAGGGTTCTCCCTGGGGGGCAGAGGCCTGGAGCTGCTGCTGCTGCTGCTGCTGCTGGAACAGCCTCTGCTTCTGCTGCTGGTTCAGATGATGCTGGTTGAGCTGATGCTGGTTCAGCTGTTGATGCTGATCTTGTTGATGTAGCAGTTGCTGCGGTTGCTGAAGCAGTGATTGCTGATGCTGAAACGGTTGCTGATGATATTGCTGCTGCTGCTGTAGTTGATTGTGTTGCTGCTGATGATTTAGTTGTTGGTTGATGTGCTGCTGTTGCTGTAGTTGTTGCTGGTACTGTCTCTGTTGTTGCTGTTTGGCGTTGCTGCCCTCTGCTGGCAGGGAGGGTACAGTGGGTACGGGCACTGGGATGGGCATCTGACCAGGGACCAGCTGGTAGTACGGGGAGGAAGAGGAGTGAGGTAAGGCACTGAGGCTCTGTGTGGAGGTGCAGAGTTTACTGTAACCTAAACCTCCTGCTCCTCCAGCAGAGGGCGCTGTGAAAACATTCTCATCGCTGCCACCATTTCCTCCGATGGCTTTGATGGGAACCTGCGGGGTGCAGATGGGGATGGGAACCCCCCCGCTGATTGTGCCTCTGCGATACGCCGGCTTGGACGACGGTTTGCGTCTGATGGTCGCCGTGTGGGACGGCAGCTGGTGGACGGACCTGCCAGTGAGTTCGGGCTCGGCCAATAGGCTGACGGTGGAGGAGGGGCGCTTGGACTGAGCAAACTTCCTGTACTGGAAACTGAGGTCGGAGTTCCTCGGGATGGTGGAGGATTTGTCGAAGTCCGACTGGTTGTTGCCGTGGGAGAGGTGATGCAGGGAGATGGAGTCGACGTCTCCGTGTAGAGAGATGGACTCGTAGTCGACTAGAGAGAGAGAGAGACAAAGACGACATTAGTTGCTGCTCCGCATTCAGTTATTTCTTATCTTGATGACATTTGATAGTGTTTTCATCTCGTCATCTGACAAACAGATGACAGAAGCAGCAGAAACACATAATTACATCAGTGACTCATTGGTCGTGTGTGAGAGAACAATTAGGAGATGCATCATTGTGGAGACTCATCTGACAGAACCACACATGAATCCAACATAATGTCCTGAATAATGAAGTTAAAAACAGATGCCACTTCACGGGAATGACGTAAAACAACTTTATGAACTGTCAAGCACACACAGGAGGAAGTAAATTACAGAGACAATACAGTTTCTAAATTCTTTGTTATCTGTATATTTTGGTTCTGTCTCTTTTTGAGGGTGATGGAACCATCATTATTTAAACAACGAATTATCTCACATTTCAAAAAAGACTCTTCATGCAGCCAAAAGTAACTAACAGCTGCATAAAAGGATGGTTTCAATAAGGGAAGTTAGTTTTACTACCCTAACAATTCATTGATTCTTTACCCGCCGACAATTTTAACAACAGATACATTTAACATGTCAATTATGAGGATTTGCTGTTATTCTTTTTAATGCAATTGGATGTCAAACAAATTAAACAATTTGAATTCATTCTGCATTGTTGGAACTTGTCAGGACCATTTTATAGACACATGGTCGTCTTTGACTAATTCATAAATTGACTAATTAATTAGTCAACTGAAAAATTAGTCTGCAACAATTTTGATTACTGATGAGTCATTTCAGTCAATTTTTAAGCAAAAATGATCTCATAATAACCACGTGGATGTCACCAGTGGGTGACTGAGTTCAGACACTGAGGTTTGCAAAATGGATGGTTCAGTAAGCTACAATGCTAACTATCATATATTTACTTAAATGTTGATTAAATATGTATCATAAGTATCGGATCTGACTCCGTATTTGCAGATACTTAATCTTGAAAGGATTCAGATCTTGAGGCAAAAAAAGTGATCGCACATCCTGACTCAAATCAAAACTGTAGTGATTCGACCTTCTCAGCCAACAAAAGCTGATTCAGATCTGAATCTTTAAATTGTAGTTCTTTAACAATGACATGCAGAAGCCCTGAAACTAGCCAGGAGATAAGCAAGAAGACAGACAGACAGACAGGCTCATGCACAGACAGGTAGTCAGAGACCTACCATAGAGGGGAGGATCTCTCTTTACAGCTGGAAGAGAAGGAAGGAAGTTTAGCCAAGAAAACACAAAACTACTGAAAGAACACAACGGAGAACCAGAGAGGAGACAGTTCACCAGTAACACAGAGATACAGAAGAGACTGGACAGACAGGTCAACAGAGTCACTTTCATCAACAGAGACAGAGATGAGAGCTTCAGTTCTACAGTTTGTTGCCTGTTTAGTTTCTGTTTGGATCAGAGACAGAAGTCAGATGGCTCATAGCTGCTTCAGAGAGCACAAAATCAGAAGCTCAATCACATTTTCTCTCATTTTTCTGTGGTTGCTGAATGTGGCAGGAAATTAAACTAATTTGGATGAAAATCAATTTGTAAAAGATCATTGAGCCTTATTTAGTCAAAATGTGTCTTTATGGTTGTGTCTCTGTACTCACTGTGTGTTTACGTGTGTGTCTGTGTGTGTACTCACTGTGCGTGTGTATGGTGTCCTCAGAGCAGGACGGGGTGGTGGTCTGAGTGCTGTAGCCGCTGGAACAGTGCAGCGAGTCCCTGCTGCTCCTTGGGGCGTCCGAATTCAACGCACCCAACGTCAACGCCAGCTGATCCCGAGCCGAGCACGACTGAGAGAAACAGAGGATGAGGTGAGTTTAAGATAATGGAGTTTAATTTACAATTTACTAAATAGCATGACAGAAATAGAGAGGAGAGGAAACAAGGAAAGGAAACAAGGAGAGAGGAGAGGAGATGGGGCAAGAGGAAATGAGGAGAGGAGCGAGGAGACAGGAGAGGGAGGAAAAAAGAGAGGGGAGAGGGGAGAAAAGAAATCAGGTAACATGGGTGAGAGAACGAGGAGAGGAGAGGAAAAAAGGAGAGGAAATGAGGAGACAAGAGGAAACTGGGACAGGAGTTGAAACAAGGAAAGAAGGAGAGGCAGGAAACAAAGAAAGAAAAGGAGATGAGGCTGTATAGGAGTGGAGAGAAAAAAAAGGAGCGGTAAAAAGACAAGGGGAGAAGAAGGGAGAAGTGATGAGGAGAGGAGATCAGATGAGAGGATGTGTCCTCCTCTGGTCTCCTGCTGCCCCCCAGTGGCTCATGTGGATTTCAGTTGTATGAACTCAGGTGTTTTCAGGCGTGTTCAGTGAACTTAGAACCTAAAACTGACTTTTTTTCCCTAGAGCTCAAAGATTCTTTTTGTAACATCTTAAAATTTAGTTCACAACATTACGGCTCTGTGTGTGTGTGTGTGTGTGTGTGTGTTACCTTCCCAGACGCTGACATGGCTCGAGCTCTCTCCCCATGGTGTGAGTAGACGTTGTGTGGGGGGGCCAACAAGCCGTTCTCTGCCCCTCCGCTCCCCCCAGCAGCGAGTTGGTTGGTGGAGCCAACAGGATCCTGTCGTAAATAAACCAGTCAGAGTCACTTTAATGATCAGCTAATGTCAGAGTAAACAACAACACTGTTACCAGAGTTACAGAACATAATCCCACGGAGCCATTACAGAAGTCCATCATACAGCAAAACTATATTTCTGTACAGCACCAAGTACAAAGAGGTTTCCAGGTTGATTACACATCATTAAATAAAAGCAACTGAATCATACAAACATATTTCCCTGAAAGTACATTTTGAGTTACATGCAGTATTTGCTGTATGAAGCAGGATTTCTACATTGGCTGCTGGTCTATGAACGTCAACACAACATGTTAACTGTTCAGCTCGTACTTCATGGTGTTTCAAAGGATTTGAAATTCTAGTTCAAGTCATTTAGATTGATCAATTAGTGGAAAATGTTTTCCATAAGTCTCTTAAAGAGTTTGGATCCAAAGTGAAATTCCTAATTTTGGAAACCGCTAAAATGCTTTTACTGTCAACAAATCCCATGAAAAAAGACCGAAACCAACAATGTGTTAATCCTCTCAATTCTTGATGTGACTTCACCCTGTCTGTGGCTCTCTCAGCCTCAGTGGTTTCTGCTGAACACATAAATCTTGAGAGCTGTGGATGGAGCTCTATGGCACAGAGGAAGAAGATATAACAGGACAGACAGACAATACTTGTTAGTAGATGAATTCATTTTTGGTTTTGGTCTTTTCATGAGATCTGTTGACAAGAAGACAAATAGAGAACATCACCAGACTTCTCAGAAAACATCTCAGTCGACTAAATTAGGCACTTAGAGAGTCTGTGGTTCAGTAAATCACTGTAAATACACTGTGTGATGAACTTGGGAGAGCTTTGGAAATAAACTCTTAACTAAAAAGGGAGGAATCTGTCTGTCTGTCTGTGAAGTAGTCTGGATGAGCGGTTCTCAAGAAAGCTGCGAGCAGAAATACCAAAGGCCAAACAATCAGGCACGTTTTGCACTTGTCAATTTAAAGCACACTAACATGGTATATTCCCATCATGTCTTAACAGGCGAAGAAATCACTCAATAATCACAGGACCACTGACGAGACAGCACCAACAGCAACACCTGTGTAAGTTGCACCAAACCTCCACGACAGAGTGAGTGTTGGTATCAGGAGAGAGATCTGTGACGAGGGATCTAACAGTGGGACGAAGGCTGGGTGAGGTTTGCAGGGCGGGACGAGCTGATCACATGCGGACAGTTGTAAATACAGCGGGGGGGTACAACATATTGATACTGTAGATTAAGACTTGAAATGCCTTGAAACACCTCAGGTGAACAGCCTGAGCCTGACTGTCACCAATTCATCAGCAACAATTTTCATGATCAGGTTCATTTTTAAGCCAAACTGTCAAACATTGTCTCTTCCAGCTTCTCAAATGTGCTGCTTTTCTCATTTTATAGACCAAAACTATTAATTGAGATTGATATAATCTAGTAAATTGTTAGTCAAATACACAAACTAAGAGACAAACACAATGTATCCAAAGAGTCAAAGACACAAAACGACGGATTCACATTAAAAGATACAAACAGACATAAGTTAAAAACAAACACTGACAAGGCAGAAAATATTCCATAAATACACTCAGGCAAACACACAAAACCTAATCACTGTACATGTGAACACACACAAATGTACAAGGTTTTGTGACACAAGAACAAGAATTAAGTTTAAAATGACAGAAGTGAAATCCAGATTTTATGGGATGAAACCAGAGCTGGATTAGAGATATATGAGGCTCACTGGGACTTTTGGAGTGGATGAAATCGGAGACGTAACAGGTGGAATCGAAGGCCATCAAAGTGTGAGCTGATGGAAAACATGAGGAATAAAACAGCGGGTCGTAATGTGAGATGGATCAGATTTAAACCGATGGAGGACAAACGGTTACAACACGGTAAAAACACAGGACGGTACTCGGGTTGGGGGAAGGTAATAGTTGTAGTTTTTTCTCACGGTGGTCATATCCCTGCGGCTAACGCGGCGGCTCAGCGCGGGTCGGTGGCCATGGCCGGCAGCGTAACAGCAGCGACCACGGCTGCCCTGACGACCGAGGCGAGAGGGGGAGTTCCCTTCGCTGAGGGAGCGCCCGGTTTCATCCCAGCCAATCAGCAGATAGGGGGAGGAGCAGCGCTACACACAGGAGAGGGTTAGAGCGGAGTCTGTAGTCCTTGTCACGGTGAAAAGCTTTTATTTTGTAGATCCTCAAAACCAACAGTGTCATTTTAAGGAGGCGGTGTGGGGCTGTTATATTTCAGTGAAATGTATCTTTAAGATGTTAAACATGTTTAAACAGAATTTATTTGAATTTCAGTTTAAAAGCATACTTTTTTTGAGTTTGGCTAAAATTTGATAATTTATCTGTATTGCTTATGTGCAGTACATGGCCAAAAGTATGTGGACAGCCAAACATTTCACCATATGTGATAGTTTAATATGTGAGTTTAAAATCTGTGGTGTGTGTGTGTGTTACCTGGATGTGCACTCCATCGACAGCACAGCTGATGGAGTCCAAAGAGGGAACATGTCTCACTGATCCAGACTGGTAGTTACTACAAAAACACACAAACCCAACGTTAAAGGACAAACAGCAACGACAGACAGTTGATCTGCTCAACAAATAGAAACTCGGCTCTAAACTGGAATGTTAAAATCAAATAATAGAAGAACCTGTGAAAGAACCATGATTGTAAACCCTTTAAAATACAACTGAGGTTCTGTTCCACAGCAAATAAAAGTGACCAAATATTCTGAATTGTTCTTGTTTTCTTCTATCATGCTGATACAAAAGAGTTTTGGTAGCAACAGCAAAACAATACTGTTTTCAGTTTTTTATCCTTTTTTTCATTTTTCTTTTACCCTTTTTTTCATTTTACAAAAGATGCCAAACTTTCTGTTCTCTTTCTGTTCTGATCTGGAATAAATGGATATATCTTCTTCTTGTCTTTTTTAATTCTTTTTTGTATTTTCTCTATTTTTATTATTTTATTTTCATCATTTTTAAATCATTCATTGTCATGTCCATTAGTGTGAAATTGTTTTACTGTGTACATTTCTACAAATAAAGTTTGATTTGATTTGATACAGTGAGGCTAAATGCTGTTAGCAGAGGTGTAGTATGTAGTAAACTGATGACAGCTGTAGTGTGAGTGTGAGGGGTGTGTGTGTGTGTTACCTGCTGATGCTGCTCTTCCTGGACAGAGTGTTACTGGGAGAAGCTGGAGGTGTCTGATAGGTGTAGTTGAAATCAGAACCTTTCAGATCCAAAATCACCTGAAAAGCAAAAATAACCACCAGCCTTAAGCTTCCTCTTCTTACCAATAGTGGAGCTAAAAATGTAACACATGTTCTGAGGGTGGCGCTAGAGTAAACATCAGAGGTCACTAAGAGCATTGGAGGGAGGAAGAGGAGGGTACCTGCTCGCTGGCTGCTGGGAGTTTATTGGGCTCAGCGGTCAGGTTGGTCAGATCTTCCAGAATGGTCTGCAGGTGGGTCACCTCGCCCAGCATGTTGATCTCATGGTCCTGAACACACACACACACACACGCAGACATTAATGATCGGGTTTAAAAGGCTTTGAGGCAGCCATGGTCCTATATTGGTGGATTTGGCTCACTGACCAGAACAGGCTTCAGCATGCTGACGAAGCTGCAGTAACGCGCTCTTTCCTCTATCAGTGCTCTGCACACGGCTCGTTTCTCCGTCTCCTCCAGGACGGCGTAGCGCACGTTGACGTCCTGCAGCGCGCTGTCCAGCTGTCCCCGAGCCTCGTCCTTCCCTACAGAAACACACACAGGAGGAACTGATGAAGATCCAGGAAGGAACTGAACTGTTTATCATCATCATCTTCAGTCACTGTGAGAACACAGACAGGAAGTACAGTCACCAAGATCTCCACCTGCCTCCTCTAACTTAGAAAATCAGAATCTCACTTTATTTTTTTATAGTTGATACACAAGACAGTCTGTTTGGATCTTAAATATTTATATCTGTCCAGGAGAAAATCTGTCAAAAAAATCTGTTCTTGATTTTTTTGTTCGTTGGTTTAGTTTTTTGAAATTGGTAAAAGCTGAGAATGTTGACCATGATGGGAGAAACTGAAATAGGTACATTTAACATTCATCAGTGTCACAGATTATAGGAGTGGAAATAACAACAAAACTCCTAAAGTACACAATCACAACATGTTGCCAATGATAATGATGACAGGTGGGAAGGAATCCAACCTCTGAATCGCTCATTAATTACACTTTCACCAGTAACACTCACCAAAGGAGCAAACTACACACACACACAGGCAGTGATACCCAGATCCTACCAGCAGGGGTCAGCACAACACTACACAGCTGATGTAAAGGCAGTGAGGAGAAAAACACACACACTGCTGAGTGTCAGCTGGTTGTCACACATGCTGACTGACCTTGTTCTCCTCTGTTTGAGTCTGAGCATCAGCTTGTGTTTTTAATATGCGATTATCAGAAAACAGACACATACAACAGACACTTAATACATGTCTTAGATTGTGGGATTTCTATATTTAGGTTTGTTTGATCACCTCATCTACTGATTTATTGACATATCTTTTACATATTTATAGCTCCTTAATTTCCTTTTGTCAGTAAAGCTGACAGAAACCTCGATTCTGCAGAGAGAAAGACTGAACTTCTCTGTCTCTGATGTGATTGACTACATCATTTACTGGACTCCACCACGGACATGTGATCCAGACCAGCTTCATCGTTTGAACCCGTCCTGAAACCAGTACATGAAATACCCTGAAACCCTTGTTAAAACATACAGTTTAGCTAAAACAACCAAGATCTTAAAGTGTTGCATAAAATTGTGGCTTTAAAACTATTATTAGAAAAGCAAAGCCGAACAATTTGAACACCAGCACAAACTAATGAGCTCCAGCGTTTGAAGCTGAGTGAATGCGACTCTACATGACAGAGGGACCGTGTTTTTGAAACATGTGGACAGAGCTGAACTGTCACTGTGCGCTGGTGCTGATCGGACCCGAGCCTTCAGACCTGCAGGCAGAGAAGACGGAAGGAGCTCAGACCTGCAGACCACCCAGCTGTGGAAACACACCCACTCAGAGTAAAAATAAGTCCAGAAATGATGGGGGAGGGCAGAGCTCCACCAACACACCTCACAGGACCGCTGCCTCCGTCACGCTTTCATTTCCAGTCTCATTTATTAATTCCATCAGGTGCTTGGCCTTCCATTTTAATCTACTTTATACTTCCACTTCACTGCATCTCAAAATGAAATATTGTACTTTTTGTTCTGCTACATTTTTTGACAGCTATAGTTATTAGTTACATTTCAAATTAAGATTTTACAAACAAAACCCATTGACCAGTTTATGGTGGTGGTTCATTATTACAAGAATAAACTACTCAAATGTACAAATATTAATTAAATTTCATCAGTAATAATTATCAAATTATATACTATGATAAAATTTTGCTTATTTTCTTACTATAGAACAAATATGAATGTAGGACTTTCACTTGAAGTATTTTTACATTGCAGTATTAGTACTGGATGTGAATACTTCTACCACCACTGTTTCCCGCTGACACATGAATGCAGTGTGATTGTTTTGGTTGAAAAATGATACAACCATCCTGATCACCAGCAAAGTCGGAGGAACTGATCGCTTGGCTTATCTGTTCACCTGATTTCAGTTGAATAGTTCTCCATCAAATGTTGAGATATTTTTCTAGCAAACACGGTAAAAACAAACTTTCAGTCTTCAAGAGAGAGAGAAAGGCAGAAAAACACAGACAGTAAATCCTGTGGAAAACAGTGAGAGGCAGTTTCCAGAGCCAAACCCACACACTGCAGACTGTGTGTCGTAAAGCTCAACCTAAACACGACCTGTTCACCCAGGTGTGTGTGTGGGAGCAGACAGAGGACAGAGGAGAGTTTCCACGTTGCAAACAGAAGCTCAGTGTCGGCGTGCTGTTGGTCTGCCTGACGTCTGGCCTCTGTGGAAACACACACACACACACACACAGGCTGCGTGTTGTCGGACTGCGTTTCTACAAGGCTCTGCTCTCCGACCACAAAAACACAAAGACCTGAACTCAGAGGTTCAGTTCTGAACAGAGTCAACTCATTCAGTCGAACAGCTGAGACGAGGCTTATTCTCAGCAGCTGGGAAATGTGCTGTGACAACACCTCGTGTTTGTATCCAAACAGGTCAGGACTTACTTTAATTATCACTCTCTGACTTGGAGAAAGAGATCATGCGGTGATTATGACATATAACAAAGCTCTGATGTGCCTGACTTGGCAGTAAATATTACAGAAGTCACTGAAAAGCTAACAAACGTGAGGCCTCATGTCAGCCAGTCTAAGTAACTTAATCCTGATTTAATTCTATTTAAGACAAACACACATAACGGACCAAGTAATTATGGGAGGGATCTCTTCTCATCACTTTCCACAAATGATCTGTTAATCAAACAGTGTGGGCAGGACTCTGACGCCTTGGGCCTTTTCTGTTGATGATGATGAAGTGAGTGCATTTAACTTTTCATCCTTTCATCCCCTGGCGGCTCGCTGCTCATGCTAATTACACAAGTCTCCCTTCTTTGTTTATTCCAACTGAGAAATAAAAGTCTGCTTTTACTGTTTTTTATGTCAACAAATATGAAAAACCAACAGTAAACTCTCCAAACAAAGAAGCCTGATATATCTTCTTCCTCTGTGCCATCGAGCTCCATTGTTGACCAAAAACTATTAAAAAACACATCAGTGAGTCACACTGTTGGACTGAGTGAAATGTTCCTTCAATCCCACATACACCATCCTGCTGCCGGAAAAAATCACTCGAGCATCAAATGTGTATTAATCCACAGCTGAAAATAGTCCCCAACAAATGCACGATTATCTCCTGTTTGAGAAACATTTGCCAAAACCTACAGTGACAAGCTGTTTTAGGAAGTTACTGACTTTTTTAAATAATCAATCTGTGTATTTGATAACTGTTTTTAAAGATTTACATCGTTACTCTCTACAGTTGAGAGACGGACCAATACACTGTTGGTTATTCAGCAATAGAGAATATGACTTATATCACTGAGAGTTGAGTTTTTCTCCACAAAACAGAGAAGAACATGTTTTTTTAAATGAAAATGTGATAATTATTAAAGAACATCAAGGGCGACTGCATTTGGACTTGAAACCAACAGTTACAGCCCCTCGTTGCTTCAGAGCCTCATTAGCTGCACTTTCTTTGGCCATAAACCAGCCTGCTAGGCTTCCTCCTTCACTCAGGTGCTGCTGGCCTCAGGCTGGGTTCAATGAGGAATCACCAGCAGTGATAACCAGCCGCAGAGAGAGGTCACGCTGACAGATGACATGTGGGTTGGTGGGTGTTTCTGTTTAAAGCGCGTACAGATGCTTTGGATGATGACGGCAGCAGGGAATCGAACTCTCACCCTGTTGATGAGAAACAACAGACGTGATGCCACCTGGGCTTCTGGGAGTTTTAGTCTGTGATGATCTGAAGGTTGTTTCAGAGGTTATTTGTACTCAAACTGACAGGAACACAGACAGGAACACAGATCTGGGAGATAATAGAGAATTTTAGTTGATTTTGACCTAATTAAAAATATTGAAGAATGAGTCTTTTTAATATGGTATTAAAATGTCAAGATGTGCTGGTACAAAAGCTTTCACGCTACAATTACTGTCACCAAGAATTTCCTGAAAAAATTGTTTCCCACGAATCATCAAACCTTCCTGAATTCTACTATTAGTGCTAAAATATATATAATCACACCATGATTGGAAATGACATCAAACAGACTTAAAACACCACAAACAAAAAGCAGGTTGGTTGTTTCAAGTTCAAGACAGTTCACTGGAAATTACTTTAAAGGCAAGAGAATCTGCGTCCAGGTAGATAGTTTCACAATTTTTCCAAGATTGTCTTAAAATAATCTTTTTAGTATAAAACTCCCTGAAACTTTGTAAGATATTCCCTTGCATTGAGGCCTCATATTAGCTTCAGATAAATAGATCAAATCTATTTTTTCACAAAATAAAGATGGTGGATTTTGTCCTAAATGGTCAGTATGAAGACATGAGAAGTCTAGAGAGAATTTAAAGTCTCTACCTCCATTCATATTTTCAAAATCGATGAACTTCTCCTGATGAGATTTGTTTTTTGAATTGACTTTCTGAAGTGGACTCCTAAAAAGGCACCGTGGGCTGTGCTGTGTTCACTGTGGCCAACACTCTCAGTATTGACGGTAATAGAAACTGGCTCGGGTCCAGGGTTGGGTCGTGGATACTGGGAACCAAGAGGCCTCGTTAAGACCTCAAACCCTAATTACTATCTCGCACTGTAATTCTGTCTATATGCTTTGTAAATCTTACTTCTAGATGTTCGTTGGTCATCTTAATGAAGTTACAGATGGCGGTAAACAGTCTGTAATGACACATAACTGCTGCTGATTCCCTGATATTTAATGTGCTTCCTGCTGACGCCTGCAGTGTACCGTGTGTCTTTAATCACGATGACTCATTTCCCAGAAAGCTCAGCGCTCACTTACAGCGCTCCAAATGTTAACCTGCTGCTTTCAAAGGCTTATTCATCAAACGGTCTAGACCACCTGCGTCACATGCTGATGATGTCATCAATGTCAGACAGGTGGCCGGGCAGTTTAGTTCAGGTGATAAAAGGTTTTTGCAGAGCTCTTTAAAGCAGGTTGAGACACGAAGCGGCCGCATGCAAAAAGCGCCTGGAGATTCAAATGAGAACGGTTCACCTCCTTTAACCCCACAGCTCCTCACTCTCATCATACATCTCTCCTCCTTCAACTTCTCCATCTGTCCTTTTGCCTCCTCTTCCTCCTCCCTCTTTACTCTGTCGCTCCTCCCCTTAAGCTTCTCCTCATCCTTTTCTCCTTTTCTTCTACACTAAACTTTCACCCCTTCAAACTTTCGTCCTTAGACCTCTTTACTTTCTTTTTTAACTTCTCTCCTATTTTGACCTTTCTGTTCTTCATCCCTGTATTTCTTCAGTCCAGTTCTCCTCATCCTCTCTTTTCTTTGTCCAACATCCTCAACTCTTTTCATCCATTGTCTGCGTTTCTCTCCTTCTGTTTCTTCATCTCTCCACTTGAGAGCCATATATCATCTCTTTCTGCATCGTCCCCCCATTCATTAATGCAACCACTTGAGAAACAGATAATTACATCATCCGTCCATCTCTCCTTCCATCTTTAACCCCATCTTCTTTTCCTTTTCTTGGAGTGGGAGTTTGGTCTCTATCATTACATACATTTCCGTTTCTCTTTCTTCTCTCTCGCTCCATGTTTCTCCTCCTATCTTTCTAACCACAGTAACTGCTGCAGAGTCATGGAGAGGATGATTCAACCCCTCCCTCCTTCTTTGTCTTGTCCTCCACCTCTTCTCTGTACAGTCACATGGAGGACAAGGTCAGCAGCCATTTTTGATCTCGTCATCTCTCTATCCTCTCCTTGAATTTTTTATACTCAAGTCTAAAAGAAACAAAGACCAGAACCCCGCCTGCATCTTGAAGACCCAAACCCACAGGCATCAACTGGAACCTGAACTCGACTCGGGACCTGGTGCTGGATTTTTCATTCCTCCTTCAAAAACATAGCGAATGCTTGCTTCAGACCAGCTGAAAGGTTTCTCACAACCACCAGCTCTGAACCAGCGTCTGTCCTGTCAGTGAAGGTGGAGGCTGGAGTCAATCTGCTTTCAATGTTTGCCGGCATAAAAAGATGCTTTGTGTGGCGCGAGTGAAACATGAGCTGTTACACATAAACATTAAACCAAAGACTGGATGTAACTATAGTCCTATGATTTCATAATGACCACCAGGTGGACACCAAAGCATTAATGTCCGAACCACGAATAACCAACAGCACCTCTGTGTCTCTATTTCTATTCCCTCCTCTCTCCTCCCATCATCTCTCTCTCTCTCTCTAGGCAGTTGGAGATTCCCTATCTGAAGTGGTTACACACCACATAATGACAGAGCGCACACACACACACACACACACACACACACACACACACACACACACACATACACATACACACACACACACACACAATCATATGGAATGATTAGTGATGGAGCAGATGTTTACTGTTATATCTATTATACCATACTGTACACGTTTTCCACAAACAAAGATTGAACTGAAGTGAACTGAGAAAAGAGAGACAGCACGTACGAGACAAAAAGAAAGGACTTTAAATCTTGTAATGAAAACTGAGCTTGTGAGAGTTCTGAAAGCAGGAGACTGAAGCCAAAAGAAAAATGTTCAAAATAGAGGCTTGAACATAGTTTAATGGAGGTGTAACAGTGTCTGCAAAGCTTCAGACTGAATAGAAAACAATCTCTTGGTATCAGCTGATGCACAAAATGACAATAAGGTGACAAAAAGTGGCCGCTGAAAAAAACTTTTGTTCGGAGGAGTTTTCTTTTACCAACAACAGCTACAGCAGTGTAGTCCTGTCTGTCCTTACTTATTATATGGTGTCTACACACACACACACACACACACACACACACACACACACAGAGTATAGCAGAGATAATTATAATGTGAAGCTTTGATTGGTGAGTGTACTGTGCAGGGAAAAGTGTGTGTGTGTGTGTGTGTGTGTGTGGGCCGTGTCATTACGTGGTGACACCATGTGAAGCTGTGGCTCTGTCTCTAGGTTTGAATTTCTTTTGCTTACTTGTTTACTTGTCGTGTCCTGGAGCCTTAAAGTCCTCAGAGACTTTAGAGACAATAATGGGAAAGTTCTTTCTTAAATCTGGTTTACTGCAACTTTATTTCTATAGTTTTGATCATCATTTCTATGAGTTATAACAGCATTCTTGTCAACAAGTTACGAGCTGAGATCTGGTTAGACAAACAAAGTTGGACTGTAAAATGTTTACCCTAAAAGTCTGCTAGTTAGTCAGTTTACAGACCCACTTCCTGATTCAACTCTGACTTATCTTTTTCCTTTTTCTATACTGTTAAATAAAACTTGAATGAAGCAAGATGCGTCATTTCACCCAGAGAGCACGGTGATATCATAACCAACACAAAACATGGCTAAAACTAAGAAAATAAAACCCAAGCTGTAACAAACAAAAAGATTCCATCAAATGTTTTAACTTGTTTCTGCTCATTTACGCTGCTTAAAACTGTTGTTTGTGGCATAAAGTCATGATGATTGATTGAACTGAGAAAGACAGTAAAAGGCACCGAGGAGAAGGAGGCAGAGAGAGGACAGAGAAAATACAGCACGCAGCAGAAAACATGTTCGGAGATGTTAAAGCCACATCAGACATCACTCTGTTTACCATGGGCGGGTCTGCACTGAGAGCATGCGTGTGTGTGTGTGTGTGTGTGTGTGTGTGTGTGTGTGTGTGTGTGTGCGTGCGTGCGTGTGTGTGTACGGACTATTTCTGTGTCTGTGCATTTGCGTATTGGATTTGTGGAGAGAGAAGACAGAGAGGATATTTGTATAAAGGCCTCGAGGTTTCATTTTGATTGTGGTGTGTGTGTGCGTGTGTGTGTGTTTATGCATGCATGAATGTGTGGTCGGGCACGTGTTTGGGCGTGTCCCTTCTATTTCTACCATATAAGGCCATCTGCAGTCTTTCCTGGCGAGCTTTCAGTCTCTTTGATTATGGGATGGCGAGGCCAGGTGCAGCCATGGCAACCGCAGGGTGTGTCGCTGTGATTGGTGGGACGTGGGGGCGTGGCCCAGGTGCCTGGCAGTGTGTCTGGGTTGCGATGGCAACATTCAAACCATCAGAATTTAAGTCAGCACAGGCCTCACGACACAGAGGCTGCTCTGACAGGCTGTACTCTGATTTATAGACATTACAGGAAAAAAATACTCAGAAATCAGCAGCTTCAATCCAGATTCTACTTCAAAACACCAATCTGATGGTTTGAGTGTCGAGTGCCCCACATTTAACATGATAAAATACTGACACGTACTGAGACGATCAGGACAACCTTCTGGAAACTGTTTTACAAGTCACAAATTAATCTCCAGTATTTGAAGTCAAGTCCTAATGGATGTTTGTCAAAGTAAACAAGTAATTATTCATCTGTCTGCTGGTCTGTACTGACGGACACATGTGATTGCCTGCTGTGATCCTGATTTAAAGAATCTGTCATGAGGAAAACAAAGCACTTCTTGTCTTCTTTGCTTGTTATCTGTTATGATCTGTCAACCCTTCAGATTTATCTTGGAAGTTCCCGACCCCCAGGTGGGGAACCACTGCTTTAATGGCCCAATGCTATTGTTTGATTCTTCTTAGGAAAGCCCCGTCACTATATCGAGAAAAAAAAAGTCCTGTTGCTAATTTTTGTAAAAAGTAAAATGGCTCTATCTTTGTTACACTACCTCTGATTTTGACACATCCTCCACTGGAGATGAAATGTTACAGACTCTGTACCCAGAGGGGAAAAGAAAGAATATTTACCACTAAATGGATAAAAAAGATCAGCAACAATGTTGGCTTAGGTTCTGATCTGTGCTAAAAGGGATCCATAAAAAAAAGTCAAAAACAAGAAGAGAAAAATGAAAAAACTATTTTCCTGGCTTAAAAGGAAGACTACATAAAAAAAGGATGTGGCAGTTATGTTAGCGCAGAAACATGTTCCCGAGGGATTATGTCTGCCCTCAGGGTGTCAGGTGACTGACAGGAGGTAGAGCATAACATAATGCCGCACAGATCTGAAAACACTTATCTCAGCACAATGAGGGCAGGATCAAACAGACTCCTCGTGCTTTCTGTGGAGGATTACGTCACACTGTGGAAGATGTTTTCAATATTCAGCAGGTGGCTCCGTCTTCTGAAGTAAACAAACCCCGTCACTACTAATTTAAGAACCTCCTGCTATCCTTTACCTTCTTTTGCGATAATAGAACTTGACGGATGATTTTATTGTTTTATAGTGCTGCTGAAAACCTGCGTGAGATACATGTGATGCTGGAGCTGACAGGTGTTCTTCTTCTTACCTTTCTTCACCTTCTTCTGCAGTTTGATGGTGTCTGACGATTTCTTCTTGATGTCTGCTCTGGCCTTCTTGTACTCTAAACAACAAGAACAAGCCGACAGTGAGGGAGAGTTTGGGAGAGTGTGTGTGTGTGTGTGTGTGTGTGTGTGTGTGTGTGTGTGTGTGTGTGTGTGTGTGTGTGTGTGTTAGGATGTTGTCATACCTTTAGCATGGTCTTTGTCCAGCTGACTGGCCACTTTTTTCCACTCCTCCATCTTTAACTCCAGTGGAGTGATGAGACTTTCTGAGAGAGCTCTGAGAAAAAAAAACATTACAAGTCTCTCTTAATGTTAAATTTCCTTAATTAATCCTATAAACAAAAAACACTTCATCACTTTTCCTATAAACCAGTAACTCTCTGGTAAGTTGGGTCATAATTATCATTATTATTGTATTATGAATTTACGTAGTGCTGCAACTAACAATTATCAACATTATCACCATTTGCTGATCATGTTTCCAACATCAGGGCATCTTCAAGTCTTTCTTTTCTAACATGTCAAGATCATATATCCAAAAATACTCAATTTAAAGCAGCAAATCCTCGCGAGAATGTTTGACATTTCTGCTTGAGAAATGACTTCAATTAATCAATTGCCCAAATTGTTGGAAATTGATTTACTCGATCGTCAACTAACAAATTTATGAACTAATCGTTTCAGCTCTGATTACTGACACTACTGCCTTAACTATTAGAGCCAGTGCTGCTTCAACCAAAAAACATTTTTCTTTCAACCTGGGTGTTGTTTTTGTTGTATTGGCCGTCTGCTATGGTAACATTTACACACTAGCTTTATTGCAGATATGTGGAAACATGGCAACAGGCCGTCTACCATATCGCACATTAATTGATATTCAAATATATTGATCTATCACCCAGCCCGAGTGTGTGTGTGTGTGTGTGTGAATCATCTGACAGTTTCTGTAATTAGAGCAGACAGTAATGACAGAGAAACGGCTGTGATGTTCCAGCAGTGACAGTGATGACAGGTGAAATCAAGAAAACACGCAAATCCTGCTCTCACACACTCACTCACACACTTTCTGGCTGTTGTGTGTATGAACATATGTCAGTTGAGGGTAATTAAAGCGTCTAGTTCCCACACTGTCGGATAAAAGGTGCCATCACACCATCATTCACACCTTCACCTGTCTTCCCTGCCTAGTAAATAACACATGCAAAGCAAGTGTCAATGTGTGTGTGTGTGTGTGTGCGTGCGCCTTACGTGGTGAACAGTTTCATTTTGGACTCGATGCTGCGGTGTCTCATACACATCCTGGTTAGCGCTGAGCCAATGTCCTTGGTGGCGCCTGGAAAAACAAAGCAAGAATCAGATGATGAGTTGTCTTTGAAAAGAAAGTGAAACAAGCGAAAACAAACAACCTTTTAAATAAAGCGTTGAAGCACTGAAACAATAAAATGCCAGCTGATGACATAACAGGATTTCTTACATGTATTCCTCTTAAGGACATTAACTGAAATGAAAAGTATTTGTTTATAATTTCTAAGAATGAGAAAATACATAAATTGGCAGCATGTACAGAAAATTCATGAAAAATATGTATGGTGCAAATTTGTGTCTCAAAAAATGAGTGAAGGAAAACCTGCACATTATAACAGAGACAGTTTCACACTGGACTGAAACAGAGTGAACCTGAAGCAACTTCTCATTCACTTCAAGTGTTGGTGTGGCGTTTACAACCAGCATGCAACAGGAGATGAACTGAAAGCTCTGGATTACAAAGTGCATTCAGTCTGTTTAACAAAGATTGGAGCAGAGCAGTTTGTTATCATTGCTTCATAATGTGGAAAACCAATCTGATTAAGATCTTATGACGAGTGTTGTAACATGTGTTCTGTTGAAACAATAGGTGTGTGTGTGTGTGTGTGTTTGTCTCATTTTGTCAATGAATTGGGTAAGAAGGGAACAACCTACTTTCACAATAAGCCTCGGTTAATTGAACGCAACAATATTAAGTTTGACGCACAAACAATATCACAACAGTGTTTCTCTCAAAATAAAGATACGCTGTCTAATTCCACTTCACGAGACAATAGCTCACATGTGCAAACACAGAACAGCAACAGACTGACACAACATTTAATACTGTCACGCTCACACAAACACACACACACACACACACATTGTTTCATCCACATTTTGAATTAGTGCATCAAAAATCCACAAAACATTGCAACAATGTTTTTACAACTGATATGGAAAATTTTAGAAAATGTGATTAACAGTGAAGCAAACTGAGTTTTAACCTTGGAGGACCTGTTTTCAAATTAAGTTTTATTTCCTGCAGTGCACTCACAGCACATTAATGCCACCAACTGCTGGATAATGGATAACATAAATGACAACATTGCCTATAAATCAGATTTACCTCGATAGCAATAAATATAACAATACTCTTTTCTATAATACATCAGTGCATGATTTCCTGGCTAATATTGGGCTCTGATTGGTTTGTCCTGTTTAATGACAATTTGACAAGTTAAAGACAGTGAAAGGGTTGTTGGCTGACTGGTTGGTTGCACTCCTAAATAGATACGGTAAGATAGTCATAGATTTAGTTTACAGGACAGCAGGAAATGTTTAAACATTAATTAATTAACTTTGCTAAAATAACAAGAAAATTCATATAAAGCTGCTGGAAATAAACACTGACTTACATTTTGCTTTGCCAACTTTTATTCAGATTTATGCAACATTTGGGAGGAAACAAATATTGACACAGACAGAGAGAGAAGGAAAAGAGGATCACTTCCACAGTGGGTCCTCTGTCATGTCATCTACACACACACACACACACACACACACACACACACACACACACACACACACACACACACACACACATCATAATGGTTTCTTTGTGGCACTCAGTCTGTTTGTGGACATGACACTTCCTGTTAAACTGACCTCTCTGTCATATACACACCCACACACTCATTCATTTCAAGTGTTTTCTTTAATGTGGAACTAACTAACTGTGTTTGTCAGTGCATTTATACTGCTTATTGTACACAGGTCACTTATGAGAAAGCGATCTTGCTCTGGATGTCTGATGATGCTGGGAGTATATAGATGCTGAAATATGAGGCTGGATTACACCTGAAACGATGAATCAATTACTAAATATTTTCCGGTTTCAGCAACACAAATATGAGGATGTGCTGCATTTCTCAGTTTTACATCATTGTAATCTGAATACTTTAGTTGGTTTTGGACTCTTCCACCATGGGCTCTATGAAATTGTGATGAGCATTTTTTGATATCTCAAAGACTAGATGACTAATCAAGAAAATAACTGGCAGATTACTCAATAATGATCATAACTGTTGTCAAGCAAAAAGTGACATCTGATTTTATCTGCATCACCGAGCTCGAACTCTGCTGGAGCAAAGTGACACAGCAGATTTACACTGAGGAGTCTGAACTGTGTGAGTTCACAGTGACTCACTTCATGTCATTTGAATATCTAAATCTGAGAGCTGCACTGAGAAGAAACAGGCAGGCTCTCAAACACACACACACACACGCACACGCAGGATGCAACGCTGAGTCACTGCTGAGTTATGTAAAATAAAAAAAAAAGAGAACAATCACAGTGAAAGATATGTGATGTGTGTGTGTGTGTGTGTGTGTGTGTGTGTATTCATCCAACAGCTCCAGCAAGAGCAGGAACTGATGTCAGGGTGAAACCTGGACTGGCACTGACTGTACACACTTGATACTCGTTTGAAGCGCTCACTCCTTCCATCCCTCCTTCTTCCTGTACTGGATGTGTTTAAGCAGCAGCAGCAGCAGCTCTGCTTCTTTTTCCCTTCATTGCTTTATTCCCACAAAACTCACCTCACCTCCATAAGTCTCTATACATCCTCTCTTGCCTCTCTCATTCCTCCGTTTCTTATTCATCTTTCTCTCATTGTCCTCTATCCGTCCTCCTGCCTCTCTCTCTCTCTCTCTCTCCTTCCCTCTCTCTTCCTCCTTCATTTCCTCCTCCATTCTGCCAGCTGCTCAGAAACAAAACATTAATTATCGGCCACACAAACACAGGAACATGAGCAGAAACGTGGCAGAGGGTGGGTACACACAAACACACACACACACATACACACACTTTCAGGTATGAGGCGTGGGTTTAACGTTTAAGGTGTGGCGGGGTGTGTTTGCTTTATTTGCCTGTCCCTCCCTGTTGCACCGCTGAGCTCAGAGAACATTTGCTGCAAGTGTTGAACACTGAACCGCAGCAATAACATTATCTTAATGCAGCTAAAGTAGATGTTTCAAAAGTCTGTCACGCGAGGTTTTGAGAAAGTGGGTTAAATCCTCTCTGTTTTAAAAGCCAGTCCACATTTTTTGCTTATAACTAATCAAAAATACAGCATTATTTCAGTTTATAGTTTCTCATAGCAAGGCTGATTTGATGGTTTGATTTGATTCAAACCATCAAATCAATATTCCTTTCTTAAAGATGCTAAAATAAATATTGTTTTATTAACAGATCAAATGATTATTTGTGATGTGAAAGGTGGCAGTGACAAACTCCCAATCGTCCCATTTACTGTGTGACAAACCAACTGAACACAACCTGCCCGACACCAAACAACAGATGTGCAAAGTTGGAGACAAGCTGGTGAAGAAAGCAGAACATTCAGCTTCTAAATAGACAGATATTTGTCTCATGAGTTGACGGAGACCAAAGCGGAGCTAAAAAGAGAATGAATATTGAACGTAAATTCATCAGGTGGACACAAATACGATTCCAATGGTTGATCAATTTGTCTGCTGGATGTGTAAATAAGTTTAACAACCAACAAAGTTTATTAGGTCATAATATGACTATGTTGTTTTTGTAGCACCCAAGTGGCCAATTAACAATTAAAGGTGGGGTGAGTCATTTGGAGAAAGACTGTTGATCACCCAAACAAATACAACACTCCCTTCAGGGCTCCTTCAGAAGCTACGCCCTCCAAATTCATGGACGTCCTGCTAACATCCAGAGAGGACGAGACGGTTTCATAGAACCAGCACATCAGCTCCACACAAACTGACAAACTAGAAAGTAACCTGATTGACTATGAGCAAGTAATTTAATGTTACCTGACCCCAGAAATCACAACCATTACATCAGCAAAACATAGCAACATTAAACAGAACAATCTGTGCATCCGTCTTCATGCCTTTCAACTCTCTGAGGTCTCGCCTTCATTTGAAAGCCTCGCAATGTTAATACGTTCGGATGTTAACTTGCTCTGTTCACGAGCACAAACGCCACCTGTTGCTGAAGAAACACAAACAGTCAGATAATCAGACAGGTTGGAGACAAACCAACAGTCTGCCTAGATTAGCTTGCAAGGTCAAAGATGTGGGTCTGGAAACTGTGACGGATGTTTACAACAGACAGTGTGAGTGATGATTTTACCGTTGGCTTTTGTTTTACTTTCCAAATACCTTTCAACGATGTCACCGTTTTCCCAGCATGGTGACACTGAAACCATCACCATCGTCAAAACTGCAACTACGATACAAAAAACCCCAACTAAATATATAAATAAATCACAGTCAGTTGTCCTTGAAATTCCAAGGTGTAACAGTGTTTTTCATTCGAAGATCACTGATACATTTCTGCTGCATCTTTCATTCAAATGTGGTCTGTTCTCGTTTGCAATCTGTTCTCATTATCTTCTCAACAAGTTCTTTATTACTGCTTCAGTGTGAAATTTCACTATGACTGAATAAATATCTACTCTAGTTTCACTGAAGACAGCATCATAAAATCAGCATCATACTACACTGCCAAGCCCTGTTTAAATGCATAAATATTAATTTAGCAACACATGAATTACGATGTGTGACAGAGCCTCTGTGTGTGTGTGTGTGTGTGTGTGTGCGTGTGTCGTAGCCAGGTGCTAAACACTGTAGGCGTTTGTTGCGCTTGTGTTCAGACATGTCTAATGGAACTCAGTGTCGACTGGAGATGACTTCAGAGAAAAATGTAACCTGACAAGATCAGACAGAATCGGTGTGGGAGTGAATTTGTTTTTGATTCTCACACTTTGTTTCGTTCTGGTTTTAATGTCCCGTTGACTCGCAGCTCCGAAAAAGCTAATAAATTATCAAAGAGAAGTGTGACATTTGATCCAGCGAGTTCTTTTGTGTGCAGAATCCCCATTTTTGCGTGTAGACCGTGGAGTGTAAACACACTACAAGGTCAAAAGTATGTGGACGCCTGATCATTGCACCCACATGATTGGTGAACATCTCATTACAAAACCATGAGGTTGAAACAAACAAAGCTCTGTTTGCATGTAGTGTTTCTAAACCAACAACATTGTGTGCATCCTTAAGTTCCAAACTATGTGCTGACTGCACTCTCTTTTCACAAAGCAGATTTTTTTGTTATTTGAGACTTTGATTGTTTCCATCCATGTGTGCTAATTTGTCGTCTGTCTTGTCACTGTATTCTGTTGCAACACTAGTTTTCTTCACTTCGCCACCACATTTAGGTTAGTGGAACAGTGTGAAACCATCCACAGGAATGTGCATCACACACATTACCTGCGTGATCATGCACAGGATTTCACAAGCTTGTGCACAAAATACAGCGATCCCACTTACCACAAGAGCACCAAACTGGATAAACCATTTCTATATGAACCTGACTTTGTGCACGGGTGAATTGTACGGTTGAAACTGACTTCCTTCTGTTGGAGGCACACTATTGTCTAAAATATCATTAATTCACTCAATATTACTTTTTGACTTTATTCTATGTTGTTTCCACACTTATTCTTGTATGTAGTGTAACTATTTTAAGACACCTCAACGATACGAAATGTGCATGATTCAACTAAACTCATTCAGAAACTCCTCTGGGTGGAAAAAGAAGAGGAGGAAAATAAAAAGCTGCTCCAGTCATTTACAATTTCCCTCCATTTTCCAAAGACACAAGGCCAGAGAGACAGAGAGAGAACTGTTCACCCTCCTACTAAACCCAGATTTTCCAGCTTCACTCTCCTCCTCACAGCTCATAATGTGGCCCTTTCAGAGACGTCTGCGAGTGTGTGTGTTCCCAGGTTGTTCCACAAAGACGTTCTTTTCCTCTGAATCTCCTCCCTGCCACTCTGAATGTGACCATCAGGTAGACAAACAGTCAGATCTTTAAAATATCAAGTCTGGACTGAAACTTAACGATTTAAAGACATGTGAAGTGCAGCTCCACCATAATAACCAATAACCCCAGTCTATAACAGCAACGGCCTTCAACTCTCTAACTCTTTCTCTCTCTTTATATTGATCCAGTCATTGATAAACTGACCAGTTGACCAGTCGGTCTGGATGAAGCAAACTGTCTCTCATCTCAACAAAACAAACACATGCACAGAGTTGACCTCAGGAAACCTGCAATACAATAAGTCAGCACTCAGTAGGACGTCTTATGATCTGTGTGTGTGCATGTGTGTGTTTGCGTGCCTGCTTTGAAAGCCCCATGATGCCAAAGACGTCAAGTGTTGCTTGGTTGCTGAGGAAACAGTCATGTGGAACCACCAGAGAAGAGAGAAGAGGAACTTGCTTTCAAAATCAGCTGACTGTGACAAGATTTGGAGCAACTTCTAGCTCCGATGCCACTCTTATCATAATTCCTGAACATTATCACTACATAACATTATCAGCAGCCAGGAAATATGGTAAATCTATGTTGTCACATGTTCAACTTTTGCACTTTATTTTGAAGGGTGAACAAGAAAACACAAGGCTGATTGCTAAAACTATTTGCATATAAAGGAAGAAAAAAGATGAGATTTGGAAGATGAGACCCAAAACAAAGCAAAGTGATTGATGCTATCAGACAGCGCAGAGCCTTCGTCTGTTTTACTGAAATAAAACAGAATGAAGTCACATGATTCAATCTGATGTAAACTCAATCTGGTGTAACCCAACACACAAACACACGGCCAGGAGAAAGAACTTACATCAGCCAGTGAAAAACAGAGACAGGCTGACGCCTCACAACTTCTATTTCGGGACACTCTGATCGATCAGGTGCTAATCTATATCAGCTAATCAATAGCTAAGTGGCCTGACAGTTAGTCTTAAAATTTGGCGCTTGGAAAAACTGGTCATACGATAAACAAACACATTAATGATTAATGATCTGTCGCTGTCCACTGTTGTTCCAGCCTTTAAAAGACTTCTTTTAAATCAAGTTCAAATACATAATGCAGGATGTTTGTCCAAAACCAAGCAGGTTTCTGTTGGTTCTGATGAGTAAGAACAATATTGTCATCTTTTGTCCGGGACCTCTTCCACATCTTATTTAAGTGTTTTATCTGACTCATCACCACAGGCTGAAGTCACCCAGAACAAAAAAGGTCATCAGATAAAGGAGGATGGGCAGGAAAGAAACATGTTTTTGTGTATATACAATTCAGTGGCTTTATAATCAACTAAAAACATCATGATCCTTCTGCAAAAACTAATCACATGAAAGGTAAAATATCATGATTGCTCCAAAAATTTCTCAATGAAATTTAGTCTATAAATTGTCCAAAAATGTGAAAAATGCTCATCACAATTTCCTAGAGCGTCTTCAAATTGCTTCTTTTGTCCAACCAACTGTCCAGGTTGCCAGGTGTTAGCCATATGTAGCTTGCTGTTTGTAGGTGTTTTATTAATGATCTTCAGATGTTGCATCTACTTTTCCACTAAAGCTCAGACACTCAGTAGCTGTACTGTCCTATAGGTGGCAGGATGACGAGACACCCATTAGAGGCTTTTCCTTGATTCCAACAGTTTACCTGTTAGGAATTTTTATAGGTCCACTGTGGCTCCTCTTGTACTTCTTTATTTGGGTCCCCACTAGCTACAGTTAATGTCAGCTGACACTGAAATATGCTCCTTCCTCAGGTGAGCAGTACCGCCAAGATGCCTTTGAGCAAGACAGCAGGCTGTCTCCTGGTCTTCAAACACTTTTCTACTTCCAAGATCACAGAAAGATGAGAACATGGGTATTACCAAGGCAACCAACCACCACACAGACCCACCAGACCAGTTCTGACTGACACACACACACACACACACACACACACACACACACACACAAAGTCCCCTGCGGGTGTTTTGAGGCGCAGAAAGGGGGAAGACCATTAAGTGTTTTTACATGCTGACACAACTTGTCAACGCACACAAGTGTAACTGTGTGTGTGTGTGTGTGTGTGTGTGTGTGTGTGTGTATCCTTAAAGTCAGCTGTTAATTTCTTCTTCTGTCTCTCTCTCAGCTGACAGGCCGAAGAAGCTGGAAGTATAATGACAAAAGATTTGAGAGAGCACAAAAAAAATTGGAGCGATAATCAGTCTGCGAGTCGACCTTTGAAAGTACCCAGGTACAGATTTGTAAGAGCAGAATTAGATTTGTGCGTGAGGGAGGGCAGGATTGTAACATGATTTGAACAAGAGGAACTTTGTAAAAACATTTGAGCAGCAACAGGGATTCTCATGCTTGTAATCATCAAAGCTGATCGCACTGATTCCCCTGAGGACAAACTGAGAGCCTTTTCAACTTGGCCTGGAAGTGAAGGGTCATCCTCTTAGACCCTGGCTGATACTTTCAAAATAAAAGCTGGGACAGTGGCATTGTTTGTTGGCAATATTAAGTCATTTTTAGAAAATAGTTGCTAGCTAAATGTAGTGGTCATGTTAGCTTCGTATTTAATCAGGAAGGTTTCCAGGCTAAAGAAAAAGGCTTTTAAAATATGTAAATCACATGTTGTCCTAAATAGTCAAATAGTGACTTCTTTCTTTTTTCTTATATGAACCTTGTGTGACTTTGAAAAAGACTTTCCCCTGACGTCCTGATGTGGGCGTATCCTGTTGTAGCTTTCTAGTCAAAAATCACACTTGTCAAGCAACCTCTTGCAATCTCAAGTGCTCGGAAGGCGAAATAGTGCACACGATCACGATGCTCAAATCCGATTCTACTACAACTCCGTGCCTGAGAGGTCTCAAATACAGATTCCAGGACTGCGTAGCATTCAGAATTAGTTTTGTGCTTTCAAAAATCTTGTGTCGTCCATATACTTATACTGCGTAGAGGAGGAGACAGCTGTCAAAACACACTACACACTGACACACAGTGGAATGTGCTTGGTCAACATGCAGTGTGTGGAGGCCGTATTAGCTTTGAGCACTGAGCTAACTGCTAACAGATGGCAACAGTCTTGTGTCTGCTGCAAGAAAGATTAAACCAGACAACAGCCAAATGGGGCTACACCAGGCCAGGACCAAGCAGGGCTAAAACAAAAGAGCCACACCTGTTCTCCACCATAGAACTCCTGTCCTGCCTACTGAAGCTAGCTGAACTGTTTCGGACCTTATTAAGACCAATGGGATGGCCCACGATATCAAAGAGCCAAGACAAGACATAAGGACATAAGACGCAGGTCAGACGGGGTGTGATGTTGTTTTTCTATCTGATCAAAACCCAACAGGTCCTTGGGAAGGTTTTCTGTAACGTTTGGAATGTTTTGTTGCATAAACCTTTAAGGTCGGATCAGGTTTCAGTTTGTCTTTCCAGGATGAACCTTTCATACCCAATCATGATACTATCACCTGTTACCAATGAACCTGTTTACCTGTGGAATGATCCAAACGGGTGTTTCTGGATCAGTCCGCAACTTTTGTTAACCCTGTCCCAACTTGTTTGAAACATGCTGTTGGCATAAAATTCAGGTGGACAGTTCAGCCTCCTGCAAACATGGGCAGGTGACAAAATCTACATCAAGTGAACCTTCACTGCTACGCGGACACAGAAAGTCTCATTTCAGCTTTAATGAGACTCATCCACAGCGGGTGAGTAGGGCGTTACATTGCCTTGCGTGGGAGACGGTTTGACAGTAAAGGACATGAGATTTTTGTGACAATAACTTCGGCAGGGTTTTGTACATTTTAGCAGCCGTGACCTGCTGCCATTCACACACACAGAAAGTAGATATTACAATGGAATGAGACACTGTCCATGCAAGTTTAACAGAGAGATAAACACATGCTGTAAGTGCTGACTGCTCTGTGTGTGGCTGTACACTGTGGAAACTTTCTCCTCCTGCTGTTGAACTATACTGTGTGTCTTGTGACGTGAGATGCACGATGATACCTTATGATACAGAGATGTTGAGGCTTTATTTATGCTTCAGGTGATGTCATGTGCTGCAGAATGTGATCTGAGGTGGCCTGAAGCTGCTCATTTGCCATTAAACTCTGTATTTAAAGCTTGCACTGTTATTTATCTGCTGTCTGCTCTGTCTGTACAGTTGCAGGTTGTGTTTTATGTTTGTGTCGACCTGCAAAGCCACAAAACGGCTAAATCTGCCCTATTACGTTTTGTTTCTTAACGTGTGCTGCCTCATTTTTGATAAACAAACAGGAACACTGAGACATGACAGAGCAGGTCTATGGAGGCTTCCATGGAGGGGAGCGGCCTGATGATTCACCTCCCACACACACCCACATGTTACTGGATTTCCTTTAAATACCAACTGACTTCTGTGTTACATAATCACACCAGCAGCTGATTGTCTTAACAAAGCCCCAACACACAGGCACTGCAGCTCTGGATACACTGGGAGTCCATGTCCTTCATGTATTTATACAGTCTGTCATCTGCATCAGCAGAGCTCAATACCAATTCTTCATTCACAGGTGAGAAGATGTTCTGTTAATGTTTGAAGTGGCCTCCGATAAAAATGCTCAATAGCGCAATAGTGCACTTCGAACTTTGCATCAGTTTGGGGAAAGTCCTCTCCTGTTTCAACATGCACAAAGCCAGATCCATAAAGAAATGGTTTTCCCAGTTTGGTGTGGAAGAACTTGATTGGCCTGCACAGACCCTGACCTCAGCCCCATCCAACACCTCCGGGATAAACTGAAATACCGACGGTGAGCCAGACCGGATCACCCCAAATCATTGTTGGACCTCATTTATGCTCTTGTGGCTGAATGGGAGCAAATCCCTGCAGCCAGGTTCCAAAATCTTGTGAAAGGCCTGAAACCAGAAGAGTGGAGGCTGTTGTACTAGATGATCGATTTAAGGGGAACTGCTCCAATTTAACACACCAATGTCTGTATACAGGTCTTGAATAAAATTCACTGTAGCTCCAGAGGGAGCTTTGCTTCAGTCAGCAACGGGTGGAGCTGAAGACTACAAGGTTGAAAATTTTAAAAAATCTGGGGGCGTGACGTTAGAAAGACGTGATCTTACCAGACCTCTGGGGCCCACTCCTCAGCTCTGCTTGAGACTAGCAGCTCAAGGCCACATTAGTCACTACGAGCATAACACACCCAAATCTCAGACTAAATTATCACTGGTCAAGTTGTGAGTGACGTAGAAGCCAGGCTGAAGAATGCGTAGAATAAAAAAGCTTTTATCTTTGGTTCTGCTGTATCAATTTTGGTCCTTTTTTTAAACTGTCCATTGTGCGTGCAGCAATGTTATATGAGTGAAATACTAAATCACATAAGGGCATGTTTGTCGTGGCCACTATATCTACATTTGATAATCCGATATGGTGAAATGCCGTTTAATTCTGAATACAAAAGCAAACAAGAGTACTAACCACAACGGTGGAACTGAAGAACTAAGACCTCCCTCATTATGAAGTGTGTATGTGTGAATGTGTGTAACCTAATCCAGGGTAAAACGAGGCAGCTGCATATGAGGTCTCACTGTGTCACTTCAGACAGACAGAGAGAGAAAGAGAGAGACAGAAGATAAAAGGAAAAAAACTAAAAAGTAAGAACAAGAAACTTTGCATGAAAGCACAAAAAGACATGGAAAGAAAAAAAAGAGAGACATGTACTAAAAATTGGCTGGGTAATTTTCCTGGACCATTTTATCCTCCAGTAGCAGAATTCTTAATGGTTTCTACATTATATTATATCAGAGACACACACACACACACACAGCCTGGTCCACAGAGACTTCATGAAGCTAATTAGCTCCCTCATGATCTCTGTATTTATAATAAGAAGAGAGACACAGTGAAAGATCAAACTGTAATATGGAAGGAAGGAACAGACAGATCAAGAGGGAACACATTTCCCTTGGCTCTCTGACATGGCATCACACATCCACATCCACACCCACACCAAACACAAAACACATACACACACACACACACACACACACACACACACACACACACACACACACACACACACACACACACACACAAACAAACAAAGCTAAAGCTGATCCCAGAATAATTTTCCTCTTGGTGTGTCCGGACCACAGCCGTGAACACAATCCAACTGTATGTCTGTATTACACTTGTGTATCTGTGTGTGTGTGTGTGTGTGTGTTTGCGAGCACGCTTTGAAAGTGTTTTTACCTCTGGTCCCAGTCGCCATGTCTGCCACCTTCTGAAAAGCATCCAGGAAGGCTCCGGTCACCACGATGGTCGTCCTGAGTCAAAGACAAACACCACACAGATATTAACTGAATCCATAAAACGCACAACATTCAATACATTAACTCTCTCTTTGTCTCCGGCTTCACATGATGGGCCGAGCTGTGACCACACTCAAACTCACTGGCAGAACAACAAGCTGCCAATACAAACACATCAGACGTGACCAAGGGAACAAAAAGCTTAAATGAGTTCACACATGAGACGTGTTTATCACTGGTTCTCAGTCCATGAGCTGCAGACTGATACCACTGAACATTTGCTACCAAACAATGATTGATTCATTATTACTGTTTGCTACAAAGCTTTCTAACTTCATCTCCCAATGTTCGTAGTAATATGTTGTGGAGAGCAAGCAGATAACTGCCACCATATTATGAGTGACATGAGGAAGCACGTTGTCAATGTGTAATGGCTCATGGTGCAAAAAGATTGGGAACGCTGGTATGAACACTTGTTGCCATATCTTATATTTTGGTTAAAGCAGCTGTTGAACATAGAACATACATTTTGAGAAACTAGGAGTCACTTTAGCAGCAACAGCAGCAATATTTTAGGAAGGTTTTGCTTCAGGACAAAAACAAACTTCTTGCAAATCAAATACAAAGAACCAATAATCTCTTGCCACCCACACATGTTGTTTCCAGGAGTGGTACCTCTTGATTGCCTTCTGACAAAGATTACTGAATGTGTTCACTGGTGGGAAGCCAGTGTGGGATTGGGTGAGGGGATCTGACTGTTCTCAGGTGCCTTTCAGATCAGGTTACTGTTTTCGGAAAGTTAATTTATGCATGTTGGCTTTGAATAGCTTAGAGTTACCACAGTTTGGGTGAGTTTCCATGAAGACTTGAAGTGACAAAAACTGCAATGCAGAAGCAACAGGAAGCTCCAAATAAGAAGATAACAAGGAAAAAAGATAAAGTGCCAAACCGACAGGCGTTACAATACAAGTAGCAGTGTCAGTCTCATTGTAATGAAATCCCCATCTCCATTCTTAACTGGTAGGAACACCAGAGAAAAAGTACATGATGATAAATAACATTAACTGAATCAGATTTGCTGACTCGACTCCTGCAGGATGGATGGCAGGTTACCAGGTGAGTCAATTTTGTTTGCTTATAACTGGCAGTGTGAACCAAAACAAGCAAAACACAGAAATAATATCTTCTCTAGTCCAGATGAGAGAAACACGGCAGAAGGTGGATTAGAGTCTGCTGCAGAAGACACATCATAAACAAACTCTGCTTGGTTTGAAAAAAAAAATAAAATAAAATAAAGGACCTCTATTTTGGAAGCAGAGTTGATCGAGCCACATGAGAGGCCAGTCGTCCTCAAAGGCCAGTGTTCGGAGTGCAACTGGAGACCTTCTGACACACACACATCATCACCATCAATGGACCTATTGTCTGTGTGTGTGTTTCGTTACCAGTCAGGTCTATGTTTCTATAGCTGTGCACACACACACACGCACGCACGCACATTCACTACCACTGAAAACCTCACGAAGAAGATCAGATGACACTGCTGTCAATAGTTTGTGTGTGTGTGTGTGTGTGTGTGTGTGTGTGTGTGAGACCTCAGTGGAAATTCTCTTTCATATGAAAGACACACACACACACACACACGTTTGTATGACGATCCCTAGGACACTCCATTCCCTAGCCCCTCACCCTAACCTTAACCATCACAACTGAATGTCAAACCTTAAACCTGACCTAGACCTTATTCTAACCCTGACCCTAAAACCAAATCTTGACCCTTAGAAAAAGAGCCATGAGGACCTCAGTTTTGTCCCCACTGCGCAGGAAGTCCCCATGGGCCGATATGCAGTCAGTTTAAAGTCGCCTCCAGGATTTAAAAACAAGACTTCTGAGAGTCAAATTTTGCAGTGTGCGTAGTGAAGAACAACAATTTCCAGATTTGACTGAAATAACTAAGTAATAATTAAAACATTTTCTTTGATGTGAGCCAATGCACCAACCTTACCAAACTAAAACACCTGTAACATGTTAAAAACTAACATGAAGTCCCGGTGCCAGTAATGAGAAATGAAAACACACTACTGTAGCTTTCTGCACAGACATGTTTGATCTGCCGTCCCATGATCCCCGGCTGCCTCAGCACTCTGGTGGCGCTGCGGGAAAACTCACAGTCCCACATTCCTCAGCAAGACACTAGAAACCCCACCGGAGTCTGACAGAAGCTCCGGTCTGTCTGTGTTGAGGTACTGAGCCGCAGATCTGAGTGAGGATGTGTCTCGAAATCCAACATCAGACTGTACGAGCAAAATCTCTCATCATTGCCAACCCAAACAATGTTTTCTAGTTAAACAGGAACATTATTTTCCCTGCAAGGAAAATAAGACACTAAAAGATGGCAATACAATAATTCAGCTTTGGAGAAACAGTGATGCTGTTATTATATATGTACACAGAAAATTTGGATTACAGATGTTGAATAATGTCCTTTTCACCACATCACCAGTGTCAGATGTGTGTCCGTCTGAAGCCTTGAGATTTGTCTACAAATTATCTCATGTGAATCACGTGAAGTCCTGTTCTATTCCAGGCCACAGCAGCTCTCTGACAATAAACTAATTTCCAGCACAAAATCACTAAAGACTTTTATACCTTGTTATACCTTTCATTAAACCTTGTTCTCTGGTGAAGATTTAACTTCAATGAGACTGGGAGATATGCTTAATAACCCTGGTGATGTCCACTGAATTAAAGTCCTTATAAACACAAAACACTCATTTCCTTGAAAAAAATGATTCCTGGTCCATCTTTGTTTTTTTTGTTTTACGTTTGGTTGGCCATTTGATTTTTATGGTGGTTCAATAAACAAACACAAATTTGGAGTCTGGACTAAAGCTTTATGTGTGCAAATCATCCACAGCAGATCTTTTGAGTAGCATTAAGCACTGGAGTGGTCTGAACAGCTTGACTGTCCTATTAGTGCCTGCATCGTGTGTGTGTGTGTGTGTGTGTGTGTGTGTGTGTGTGTGTGTGTGTGTGTGTGTGTGTGTGTGTAGCTGGCTGACTGGCAGGGCTAATGGACTGTGACTGTCTGCAGCAGGCAGAGTGATGCTTATCAAAGTAAACTGGCCTACTGGGAAACACAGCCATTATGCTGTTATTGCACCGAGCCAGCTACTGGGTCACTGTGCGTGTGGCAGAGCCAGAGTCCGAACACAGGCGGCATTCATGTGAAGGACTGCATATAACAATGACCAGAATATGTTTAGCGGGGACATTTTGCTGGGTTGAACAATAAGTCAATCGCTGGTCAGGGGCCAGCAGAAAGCCACAAGACCCAAGAGCTGTGAGCTGTTGTGATAAAGCCGCATATAACATGAGTTTTGGTAGCAAAGACTAACTTCTGCAGTAATGTTATTTTAACACAAGAAATATAAAAGTTTTGCTTAAAATACAGGATAAAATGAACAAACTGAGATTTGGATCAGATCAAATCTGACTGACTGAAAAAAAGACAGTGATCAACAGTTTGACTGACTGAGCTGTGAGCAGCCGGGCAGGAGAGACGCAGTGTGTTTGGATTTTATTACTGAACTATGACCAGCATACACACTTTTTATTTGTTTGATACTAACATGAGTCTTAAAAGCCAGAGACTTGACATGTGGGTTTTTATAGTAGTTTAGTGTGGGCCGGATGCTCTACAGGTGATAACGCATCACTTATAATGTTGAGCCAGTGTGGACAGTAGTTTTATTTTAAATGGGTGTGTAAGTTTAAATGTGTGTATGTGTGTGTGCGTGTGTTTTACCTGAGCTGTGATTGTAGCTTGGCTCCTTTGGTTACAAAATCCTCCCATGTAGGATAACTGGCCTGCAGCAAACACAGAGAGCACATCAACATTAAACCTCTGTCAGGTTCACACAGGTCAGACCACAGAAGGATTCACCGAAATTAACCGAGACATTAAACACAAAGCTTTAACAATATGTATTTCTTACCAATAATCCTAAAAAGCTTATAGCCTTAATAAGTGACACAGAGCTATTATTAAAGTATTAGGATGAAACCTGTCGGGTGTTTCTCCTCACAGGACGGGAATGTGTGGATATATTTCAATACATAACAATACAATGCAATACAAAATATAGAAATATGTCGTTTTAATCTTGTTTTAATCTGGGCAGTAGACGCAACATAAACACTGCATGAAAAAGACATTATATGATATGATAATGAGACTAAAAAAGATATGTTTGATCTCATCTTCACGCAAATTATAGACAGAGGTGCACGTATGAACAGTTTGTGGAGAGACAGAGAGAGAATGACAATTACAAAGAATATCTCACTGGTACTTTCATTATTGCTTATTATTATGATAATTATTATAATCATTATTATTATTATGACAGCTGCAATACAGCTGCAGTATGAGTGTTCAAGTCAGTGAGGATTAATGGACTGAACTGAAATAAATTAGAGGACAGATCTAAATGAAAATAAGATTGTCAGAAAGAGTCTGGATGTAAAAGGCATAGGAGCAAGAAAAAGAGAGAAAGCATCAGGACATAAAGAAAAAGAAACAACTGAAGAATGTTGAGAAAAAACATTCAGTTTAATAAGTGCTGTTAATTCAGGTGGTGCTGAGAAATCAGTTCAGGAAAGATTATTCCCTGGGGTCAAGGGTCAGTTACTGGTAGACAGCTGGTCAACACAAAAACTGTTGTTGTCCACTAGTTTTCTTTCATCTATCATTTGCAGATCTTTCTGAGACATTTGTGTTCTTCATTCTTTCTGAGTATAAGAATCCTTTAATGGTTTTTCCCTTTGAGTTACTCCAAGCAGCTCTGAACAGTGTAAAACCAATCAACAGCTGACCGGCTTGTGTTATTCTTGGCTTCTCTGGGTTTCACATGAGGACGGAGGCTGGGGGCTCTCAGGCCGACCATAAACATATAGAAACAAACAGAAGGAAGCAGAGCCAAATACAAGCAAACCAAAGCCACAGCCACGCAGCTGTGATTGATTCTCCATGAAACTGCAGCTTCTCCTCTGAGCTCATCCCCTGTTCAAAACCCACAGTAGCACAGATTTCACTTGTTTTCATGCGAGTTTTTCAAGCACATTTTCAATTTGGAGGTTGAAAATGCCAGAAATTCAAAAAGCCAAAATTTAAAAAGATCGAAAAACAAACTGTAAGAAGAAACCAAGAATATTTGCACTTTATTGATCAGTTACAAAAATGAGTTTGCTGATCACCAATACAGCACATTATCACTGACAGTTGTCCAAAAGCTAATATAAGGGAAAAAAGTTTTGTTTCTTCTGGTTTTGAATATTTCCTTTATGGGTTAAAAATTGTTTCTCTGTCTGCATTTTGTAACAGTAGCTGATTGATTATGTAATCTAAGGCTGGCTCGTGCTGCAGGCTCTGACCTTGAGTTACATCTGTGACCAACAGCTGCTGGTGAGACGTTCTGGTTATTCAATTAAAAAAATGCAGGAAAGCCCTGTTTGAAGAGAGGACTGAATCCCGCTTTCTCCATTTTTTATTTTCCCGAACCCGGTCACCCTGTCTGTCCTCTGCATCTGCTGGTCCACCAGAGAGGGGATAATACCGATTTAACCCCTAACACCACGCCATTAGCCTCTTAGCTCCACACCGCTAAAGCTGTTAGCCGGCCCCCGGTTCACAGCCAGGCAGGCATGCACACGGCATGGGGCTGACAGGTTTACTAGCTGCAGGGATTTAATACTGCATGATGAAATACTGCAGGTGACCGACTGAATGCCTCTGGTGAACAACTAATAGTGAACCTGGAACAAATGGAAGAGGAAGGAAATGAATAGAAATGCATTGCACTCCAAAACCTTTATTGATCCCTGTGGGGACAAAATAGGTTGCGGCTGGAACAAAATTTATGCTGGGATTTAGAGGGAAAAAAAGAACATAAGCCCACAAGTAAAATTTAAGATGAAGCACATTAAGAGTAAGCTGAATTTATAAGTTTTACAGTATTTGTGAGGAAAGCAATGTTTTTGGAGCTGAGATCATTAGTGGTTATAGAATGTCTGGTATTGACCGAACGGTGGTACATTTCAGGCAGTAAATCACTTCTAGATATGATAATATAGAGTGCTCTGAATTGAAGTAATCTTTCCAAAACCTCCTCTCATGCAAGGGGCTTTTTCACCGTATTAATCTTTCAGGCAATCCCATGCATGGAAAATTGTCTCATGTATAAATCTGCCAGGACTCAAATCTCTTGTACCTCTTCTGTTCTCCCACTGGCATTTCATTACATTTCTGTACATCTTTGTCTTTATATGTTCACAAAGTGTAAAGGTACACGTGTTCACCCAGAACCATTCGGTACAGAACGTCCGGTTTTCTTCAGTTCAGTGCAACCTGTAAGGTTTACTTCATGACTGTTCAGAGGAATGGCATCACAGCACTGTCGCTCCGGGTCTTGACTTCCTTCATCTAATGCTGGTTATCTAATAAATGAAGTTTACTCTACTTGAGCAGTCTCTGGAGGTCACTCTGGACAAGAATATCAAGCTACAAACCAACTCTCCCTGCCGCTTGTATTTCAGTCTGCAGCTCTTGGAAGGCCCGTCTCGTTCCCTCGCCACTTCTCGCCTAAACCTTAAATTCTGTCAGGATTTGTTGTGACTGCCAGGAATGTCACAGTCAGTCGCAGACAAAATATTCCAGCAGCGGTTTTGCAGCAACTGGGCTGAAAACACCGCAGACAGGCAGATTATCAGGGTCAACTGAAGCTTGATACTGAGGGCTTTAGAGCAGTGGTTGCTAAATTAGGGTGCTGGGACCCACAAGGGTCACTGATGTCCAGAGGGCTCCCTGAGACAGCTGCCAACGAAGCAGCCGTCTACTCTTAGAAGAGGGAGAAAATGTAACAGAGGTAGTGACTGAACATAATGAATGAATGAGATGCTAGTTTGAGCGAACCACCGAGTCACTGGATTTTAGGGGGCAGCCCCAGTCGAAATGACACCAAATTAAAATTAGAGCCTGACTGATAAATCAGCAGGTAGCCACAGACATTTGGTTTCAGCATAAATGTTGGTCAATAAGAAACAAGAAATTGTAGCACAGAAATGCCACAATATTTTTTAGGGAACTTAGAAACATGTCCAAATCATGTCAACAGCAAAATGTCCCACTTAGTATTTATCTTGGTCAAACCCTCCAACAACCAAATTTAAGGGATCCTTATGAAAAATATTGTATGTATGGTATGTATTCATGTAAAAATGGACTAGATGCCAATATTTATTATCAGATTTTTTAAATGTTAAACTTCAGTCAGGTTGCACCTAAAATTAAAATTAATTAAATCCAATGTTTTCACAGATGACAAAGAAAGGCGTTAAAACACAAGTAAAACACAAGACTGATTTGGCTGATATAGGAGTTTAGCCATGAATTAATTTACTGTTTCACATGTTTATTCATTTAAATGTTGTTTTTAACGGTTCAAGAAAAAAAATTAGGCTGTAATAGTTTGATTTAAACAGAAATACATGTGTGCTGACTGTGTCATTATTCTGACAAATCCATGTGGTAGCCCAACATTATGTGTAGTAAATACTGGTTTGTGTTGGGCTTTGTAACTTAGACTAGGCACTTGTCTTTTTTTAGACATTTCATAAACTCAGCCAGCTTTGGTAGCTGCCTAAAACTCTGTTGAGTGGAAACTGTCTCCATGCTCCACTGGCACTGACACAGTAAACTCTATTCACTGAGCTCTCCATGTATAGAAGACATACAGAGCTGTTATCCTATCTGCTTAGTCAACCAGACAGCATGACCAGGTATACGGTTACTTATAGTCTCTGTGTGTATAGTCACCTGCCTTCAGCGTCTAATCCTACCACGATAATCCTGACTTGCTCTACTGACCGACAGACAGAAGAGAGACAGAGACAGAGCTGAGGAGAGACCGGTGTGACATCTCAGGAAAGTGAGAAAACTGACTGACTGACTCTAGAAAGACCTGATTTAGTCACTCAGTCAGTCAACTAGTCAGTCCACCAGTGAGCTGGTGATTCAAATGTCACTGGAATGACTGCAACTAACAATCATTTTTATTATCAATCAATCTAAGAAAATAGTGAAGAATGTGTATCACAATTCCTAATAAGGTGACGTCTGGTTTTGTCCGGGCAAAACTCAAAGATGTAAAAAGTAAAGAGTAGCTAACAGTGTGCTAAGAGCATTATTATAAACCATCACAGGTGTGTTTTCAAGGCCTATTTCCACAATATCACACACTGTGGTGGGTGAAATGTTCAACTTGAAGCTACTACACATTGTGCGTTTCTGACATGATAATGCTACGTACATTGTGAACAACATAATCTGTTTTTATTTAAAAAAAATAAACCTTGTTGTCAAAAAGAATCCACCAGTCACCATTTCTATCATCATGTGCATCTATTTTGCATAGATGAGATCCCATGGTTGATTATGACTGCATGCTACTTTGCAGCCAGACCAATGCTCAAGGTTTCTCTGCATGTGCTTCCGTTTTAAAAACACATGTGTTCAGGGCTTCTGGTGTGTGAATGGGTGTGTACACCGCAGCTTTCTGTCTTACCTCTGCATGTGCAGTCATGCATTCAGCTGACTGCCAAGTAACTGCTGCTTGCACATGAGTGTTTGTTTGTTAACCTCCAGATAATCGGATAACAGTTTAGAGACGTGTGGGTATTAATGAGAACCAAAGTAGTTTTCACTTGCAACAGGTTTAAAGGACAAATTCCTGTGAACTGGTTTTATTCACCTGCAGGAAACATGCAGATATGACAGCACTTATACTTTTGGGTTTGGATTTAACCAGTCAGTTCCAGTGATTTATTTCAAACCTGCCTCCAGACATGATGCCAGATTAACCAATCAGCTCGTTTCACAGGCAAGGCTGCACACAGCACTGTTGAGATTTGGGAGGTGTGTGTGCGTGTGCATGCATGCGTGCGTGCGTGCGTGCGTGCCTAAGAGCCTCCGGAGCCTTCAGTTACCTATAAAACCCTCACAAGTCTGCAGAAACATTACGTGGAGCAAAACTCCTACATCACTCACCTGCCACTTTCACTGTGTGGCAGCCAAACAGATGATAAGAACACACTGGGGCTACAATCGCTGGTCTGTTACAATATTCACTTCCTCATTAGAAACAAACCTCCTTTGCTGCGTCCTTGTGCAAACCCTTGCTTTGAAAATAAACATAGCAATCTGTGATGTTAGTGGTTAATTCTGTGTCTCTTTTTAATACAGCTTATAGACTAAACCTCTGTTCAAGTGGGAACCTGACCCTGCAGGCTGTGTCAGGAGGAAATTCAATTACTTCCATCAATAATTTTGTTTCTTACACTTCTGACCAACTGGTTTCAGAGGGTTTGTGATGTATGGGAGTATTGATGAACATCTTATCATAAATCACCGAATGTCACAGAGCAGAGAAGGCATTTGTCAAAAGAATGTAATGGTGGAAATTCCTCTGAAACCAGTTTGAGAGTAACTACACACGACAGAGGATTACAACTATCACTTTTGTTTTACCTTTCTTTTATTAGGAGAAAACAATGCAAAGGCTTTGTGTTTGCATTTCATTCCGTGCATGTCTGTATCTCATTGCTGGTTGGACTTCATGTGTAAAATCTATGTACTAATGTAGATTTCATTCACACTTCATTATTCCGTATATACCATACGTTAGTCCATCTCTCAATAACATGACTTACTTACTCTGCCTCACTGACCAATCAACTTGCCCTACGTAAACTTTTACTAACCACGGACCATCATGCCATCAGTTACGTCAGACCCTGCTGGACATTTTGTCCACTGCCCGGGCAATTACATTTCAGACAGTCACCATATCGAAGCAACTGTACTGAAGCGAGAAGAGAGAGAGAGGAAGGGCGGGCGAGAGAGGTTGAGACTGTTCAAACAGCAGGTTGATGGTTTGTTTAACGCTGTGTTTGAGCAACACTGGTTGACTCAGTGGGAGAAAGACAAAAATGGAGACAGAGGGGGAAAGTAGACGGGTCGGGTGTGTCAACATCAGGTTAATGGTTTGTTCAGTGAAGTCTATGTGTTGAACCCAGTTCACTGCCTGGTCCTTTATCTGTGAAACAATGAGGTTTTTATTAAGTGAGACAAACAGACAGAGGAGAAAATTGACTTTTCATTCCTCTTATCATTATTGCATAACTTCTTTTCTTTCCTTAATATTGAAAGCAGGCAGATCACTCCCATCACTCCGTTTCATTGTGGTGTGAGAGTTGCTTTGCATTGCTCTCTTCTCTCTGAAATAAGTTGTTCACAAAGTTTGGTGCATTCGAGAAGCAGAAAGTCACCTCTCAGCTCCCCCGGCTGCCGGGCTCAGCCTATTGATTTCCAGACTAAAATCTTGCGGTGAAAACTGAAGTCATGCAGCCAGCAGTGAGGCCGAGGACTAAAGAAATGAAAGGTTTAGTGAGCTCAATCATTCATTCGTCTTCCACTTCACAGCAGCGGCCGTCTTGCAGCAGACAGGTCAACTGGATGTCACAGTGACTCAGGCATGTCTGTCTGTCTGTCTGTCTCTTCATCATCAGATAGACAGATTAGCAGCAGAACAACAGACATAAAGCACCACCAGCAAATTCTCACAGCTTCTCACACAAAACCAACTAGACTGAAAGATAGTCAAACTTGGTGGAGCTGTATCATGATAAACTGAACACACAAAGACACATTACGTAAGAAACTATGGCCATTCAAGGACACAGACACAGTAAATCTAACTTAACTGTTCACCAGTGTTTTGAATAACTGCAATTTTACTCTTAAGTCTTGTGTAATAAATGAATGTGGCTGAGGCGCTGCTAAAAGTCCCAGAGAAGCAGGAGAGAAAAAGCCTCCAACCCACAAGTCCTGAGAGGTCTATGTCTGCAAGCTGAAGAACGCAGTTCCTGAACTGTCTCAGCTCCAGGTGTGATATCACTGTCCACATCTGGAACACTGACAGATGAGTCAAAATCTTTGGTGTGCTCATCAGTTTGGGACCGTGCACCTGCAACGCCACTGAATGAATGAGTCCCATAGTCCCACACTTTTAATCAGAAGTACACTTTTTCTGTTCTTACACCTCCATCTTCCCTTTCATCTGTCTTTATGCCAAAGGACTGCCAGGGGCTCCTGCTGGTGTAGAGAAGAGGAAGTAAATGGCAGCTGATCTCCATGTGACATTTGTCTATTTCTGTTTCTTTACATACCATTTGAGTATTTTTGTATCTCTTACTCGATTATGCATTTGCGTCTCCAACTATCATTCTTAGATAAGGATTAGAAAGCACCAAAGCAAAATCTTCAAATCTGTCAAATCCAAGCCAGGTGACAAAATTCTCAGTTTTTAAAACAAACTGAAAAGTAATTTCCAACACCTAATAAAACTACCCACATGAATTCCTTTACAACTGATAAAATGTTAAAAGGTGTCCAAAAAACTTCAAAACACTTCACAGTAGAAAAGTCATACATTAAATTCCAATTTCAGACTGCACATAAGAAAAATCCCCAATCTTTCATTGAAAAAATATTGCCTTTAAAAGCGTAAATTTCCTTTTAAAAATTCTCATTAAACCTCCATCTGAAAAAACCCTGTCCTCAAAATGCTGCTGCATGCAGGTAGCTCCATCAGTCCGTGGTGATATCTGTGTGTTTGTTCTATAAATCCACGCCCTCTATTGAACTGCAGCCATCCATTCTGCCTCATCACCTCCATCTCTTTCTACCTGTTGACTCATGTTCATCCTTCCCTCCGCCTTCCTCCCAAACTTTCCATCGAGTCTCTGGCTGTGTCCCAGTCAATGAGCTGGATCCTCCAAAGACTGCATTTCTAGACTGAACACGCCAGAATGGATTGGTCTGATCTGAAAGGCTCCTTCAAATGAAGCTGAAGCCTTCTTTGACTGAATGTAGCTTTCTTTGCAGCTGTAGGCATCCCATAATCCCCAGAGTCCTGATATCTGCAGCCTCAAGCTTTGGTAGCTCAATGAAATGTCTCATTCACAAACATGTTCCTGAGATTCACGATCCAAGATATTCAAAGAAAGAAACACATTAAAACAAACTATTTATTTGTTGATTGCATTTATAAAAAATCCAACTCCATGAAGCTTTTCCAGCTTGCAAGTGTGTGTATGATGCATCACCTTGTTATTCCCTTATCCATCATTACATTACATTACATGTATTTAGCTGATGCTTTTAACCAAAGCAACCTACAATAAGTGCATTCAACCATGTGGTTACAGTCAAAGAACTGCAACAAGAATCATGCAGATACATCAACTACATCAAATATGCTGAACCACTTTAAGTTCTGCATTTAGAAGCACTAAAAGATATTGATATATGGAGTCATGGCCTCTTTATAGCTGTAATGTCTGCTCTCTAACAAACATTTATGTCACTGGGTCCTCTCCGTCCTCTCTCATAGCTCAGCACTCAGCTGGCCTCAGTCTGTCAACCTGGTGACCTTTAACCTGCGACAGTCTTTGGCTTGTGGTAAATGGTGTTTGTTAAATCCTGCTCAATACAGTTGAATAAGGTCATGGATGTTTAGTGACTTGCATTATTATACATGTCAAGGTCAGTTTAAATGAGGTACTCACAGTCTCACAATAGTACTGATATTTTTTTGACCTAATCTGGGTTCTTCAGTATTCAGTACTTGACATCTGTCGATACCAAGTCTGATCCAGTATTTTTATATTTACCTTTTTTTTTCCTTTTGACCTTGCTTCATGCTCCATCTCCCCTTTCTCTCTTTCTCATTCCTTCCCTTCTGCCTCCTCCCTTCATCATGTTCTTCCTTCGGTCCTGCAGTTCCTCCCATTTCTCTCCCTCCCTTTCAACCCCCGTCCCTCTGTCCTCACCTCCCTGGCAGCTAACACCCAGAAATAACATACCTTTACATGTGTGTATTTCCATTAAATCTGTTTGTTGTTCAGTTGTGCACCAGAGAGTGTGCATTCAATGTGTGTGTGTGTGTGTGTGTGTGTGTGTGTGTGTGTGTGTGTGTGTGTGTGTCCACACCCACATTCACCTGAGGCTGCCTATTTTCCTGTCAGCAGTGAGACTTCTCTGAAACGAACCGCTCCCGCTCCCACACACACACACACACACTATCAGAAACTATAAAGTATCATATCAGTGATGTGACTAAGCCTCGATGACATTGTTTCACATTATGGTCTCTAGTTGCAGGGTGTGTTTTTGTATATGTGTGTTTGTGTTCGATGTAGTTGTGCAGAGTTATAGCTCAGGTCAGAACAAAGCCTGTATTTTCTTGTGCACATTCACATACACACACACTGTTAATTATATATAGACAGGACTACTTGTACAACACAGTGTTGCAGTCATAACCATTGTTTACTACGGTGTGTGTGTGCGTGTGTGTATATATGTGTGTCCATGAAGAAAACAAATCCGGCTATAGCTCGCTGTTGAAAGTTGTTTGTTATTCTACACACACACGCACACATGGCTGCCATCTCATTCAGTTCACCTTCAGTATATATAATAACACGTACACACGTAAATGCATAAACACATAACCACACACACACACGCACAAACATTTTCACTTGATACGGTATGAGTGAAGGAGGGCATGTCGATGTTCAGTCAAGTTAAAATGGAGAATAAATTCAATATTCAAACACTAATCAAATCCTCGTGAACAGCGAATTACATCAGGGGGCGCTGGTGGGGGGAGAAAATGAAAACGACAAAGAGAAAAAATAAAGAGGGAATGGGAGAGGAAGAGGCAGAAAAAGAGAGGAGTGTATGGAGAAATGTATTGTGGGGGGAAGAAGTGACTGAAGAGGGAGAAGAGAGGGAAAAGAGAAATCATGACGCTGAAAGAGCGAGAGTGAAGGAACGCACTGAGCGTGTCAGGATGGAGGGAGAGATGAGAGCAGCGATGGAGGAGTGTGGAAGGTCGATGGCTCATAATGTCACTCCCGATCCAGCTGAGACAGAAATCAATAAGCCGTCTGTCTCTCGCCATTAGAACCCGAAGGTCCCATGAAGCTGCCTCAGGATGGTGACTTTCTTCTGAGCTGTGATGTCTTTCTTAAATCGAACAGGAAGTTGGGACAGGACGTAATAAGGCTGGACGACAAGGATGAAAATTAAGATCTCTTCCTCGGGACGATATAAATTCTTTTCATTGCTAAAGCAGAATGACAAAAAAAAATGAAAACATGACTGATTACTTGTGAGTTGTCACTGTTGCACAAAGCATTAACAATAACCTTTGTTTGTACGTAAGAGAAACTTTTTTTGGACATTTTTCACACTGTGCAAAAGCAAAATTAAACAGATTTGTTCCTAAAATGTAACCTAACAGACGCTGCAGGGTAAAACAAGCCCACGCTCACAGCTTTGGATGTGCGTCCACACTAAACCAGCTGAATCTGAAATGTGTTTCTCTCTCGTTTCGACCTTTCGTTCATACTAAGCCAACGTTTTCTCACCCAAATACCGAGCTTCTCCAAAGTGGATGAATGTGAAAACACTGGCATCACCAAGCTTTTTGTTCAACAATGATGAAAGTCTGCTCAGACAGTCAGGGGCTGTAAGTTACTTTACTTTCTGTCACTTCTAACCTTCTCTGTCATTAGAGTCAATCACACGATACAACTCCTATCAACTTCATGATAAAACTAAGTATGATCTTAACAAAACTATGATTTTAAACAAAGATAACTAACGTGACTGAGAATCTAGCAACAACGTTCAGGACCCAATACTCAGTTCTCTACACTTGGTGCTTCAGCACATTTCAGTCTTGGCTCAAATTATTCCGATTGGTTATCTTGTGGAAATCTACATCACAGCAATACTAAAACATTCTTCTTTATGTGAAATGGCTTCATGGTTAATTCACAAAATGACCTGTAATCTTGAACAAGCCTCTATGCCTTCATGTCTACTGATGGATTCAGAGCGTGAGGCATGTTATGATGCCCTGAGGAGAGATTTATGTGAACAGCAACTCCATTTCATTAGACATGACTTCTGAGTGAGAGTGAGAGAGTGTTTGTTGTGTGTGTGTGTGTGTGTGTGTGTGGCAGATGGCAGGAGTGCCCCCGTTGGTTTTTTGCCATGTTGGTAAAATACCAGGATATGATACCGCAGGCTCTGAATCACACACACACACACATACACACACACAATCTACCATACCCATCCCTGTTCCCTGTTATCTGACAGCAGAAGTGACTCATGTGTACTGTTCTCTGTTCTCAACGCAGGATGTCTGCAAGTTCCATCACGTTACATCCAAAATGTTTTAACTTCAGATTGAAATGAGACCTGCTTCATCTTCCTCAATTTCTTCATCTTACAGAGACCCAACCTGCTGCTTCTCAGGTAACGTGGAGTCACTCAGAGCAGAGTGACCTTCCTGTCTGTTTGAATCAGGATGAAGATTAAACTTGAAGGTTTTGGTCTAGAAACATTTGTTGTTCAAAAACAAAACTCCTAATCATTCGCAGTATTGCATACAACAGGGCTACGATGAATTCTGTGAGTCAACTGAAGATCCACTCTTACACAATATTCCTGCACTAAATCATGTGCGGTGTGACAAGTCGCAATCATTTCCACATAAGACAATGGGCCTTGTGAAAGAGTCGCTCTGACAAACAGATTTGTTCTTAAACTGCACGCACAAGCGATTCAAGAAAATTTGTGGCTTTTACCGATTTTTTCATATTCAGAATTTTCTCTTACGTAAGAACAAAATTTTGCAGTGGTCACATCGTCCACATCACGGCTTGTTAATTTGCTGGAAGTTATCTTTTTAGATCGTGGGCCAAGGGCTGGAAATGGTTCGAGATCAACGATGGATCGATACCAGCTCTCCGTTGCCCGACTTCAAACTTTGGAGCTGGAAGTTTTGCCATGTGGGCCCTTTGTTTTATGTTGTTTTACTGTTTATTTGGTAGGTTAGCTCGTTGAACATGGTGCTAGCATGTTGCACAGCTAATGTGACATTGGAATAATGTTGTTATATTGAGCAGCAGTGAGGAGAAACTGTGTGAATGAGTAAATCGGTATGTTTAAACCTGGGTCCTATTTTTACATATTTTGGTCTGTAATGGTGTTTAGGAACTGGTCCTTTAGATCGCCTCAACCAGCAGCTGTGAAACAGGCTGCAATGACTGCAACATAATCCTTGTGGGAAACTGCGCCCGTCAGAGTACGTCCACTAAAAGTGCTTGTTTGTACCACTGACATGCGCAGACTGATATTTTAAGCGTCTGGAAACATTACGGAAAGGATCCATACAGAGATATAACTTTCTGTTAAAGAGTAAGATCCTTTACATTTAACAGCCATTATATCGCTTTCATAAGCACTCATTATTACAACCTGTCCAATAATGGATATTTGAGGGAAACACCAATATTGATATTTCAATTAGCCGATAAAGGCTGATAACAAAATATAATCCTGAATGTGCTTGGTTTGTTTGACCAACTATGCAAAAGCATTCACTTTACTATAATGTCAGCTCAGGAAAAGTGACAAGTCCTAACAGGAGAGAAACCATCAAATGTTTGTTTCAAAACTGACAATTAATCGATTATCAACTCATTGATAAACCACATAATTGTTGTAGCTCTAACACAAACCAATATTTTTGACATGGATCCCTTAAATCACATTATTGAAGAATCGTGGCCAAGATATTTACTGTTGAGGGACATATTAGCTGAAAAACACACCTTAACAATAACAGCAAATATAACACAAACCAACAAACATGAGTGAAAATTAAAATGTGTCAAATAGAACAACAAAAACATACTAAAATCCAGCCTAAATGAAGAGTAGTCTGGGTAGATATTTCTCATTAAGTTTATTACCAATGACTTAATGATCTTTACGCATCAATTCATCCCATGTTCACCAGTTTTTGTATGTGTCACTCAACTGTGCTGCGATTCCTTGTTACTCATTGACCAGTGCACAAATAATAATGCACAGATGCCAATTTATTAGTGAAAAGCTGAAACTGGTCCTGTCGACAAATCAGTTCAAACATCAGAGCAACATCCCACTAACACCAGAGCTCTTCCTGGATGTTTTGGACAAAAAGATGCGGTCGGGGCCAAATGGAAAATAGAGGCTGTTAACGATGAACATCTGAGGGCAGTGAAACACAGTCAGACAGACAGACAGACAGACAGACAGGCAGCAAAGGGCAGCCTGCTTAACAAACATCAAAGAGCACACAGCTGGTAAAATCCACCCCCATCCAGCTCTGCTCCCCTCTCAGATGGCCCACTTCCAGTTTTAACCTCAGCTCATTCATTACCCAATCAACATCACCAGCACTCACATCCACTCCTTCTAAATCCAGCCCATAATAACCCACATTTCAAGCTTTCTAAGGATCTCAAGCTTACTCATTCATTTCTGGGATTGTAAATTTCACCTAGTTTGTACATTATTATGGAATTATTTTAAGCCTTTAGGCACTTTATGACCCAAAAGTAGGAGGTTGAGACAGAATGAAAAAAAAAGAAGAAATGTAAATATGGATTTTAAATTTGAGTGTAAATGATGGAGGAAAATCCAACTGAGGCCTCCACTCAAATCTACTTTCATGTTAATGTAAAAATGCTTTGACAAATTACTCAACATGCAAATTATGAAAAAAACACAGTTGTGTTATGAAAAGAAAAGGTAAAGAAGAGATGGAATCAAAGAAAAAATGAGAAGCTTGATTATAAAATGTTTTGCAGACAGACAAACATGCTTCAAAAGATTAAATGCAAAACTAAAGAAGAGCTTGATATAATATGTTGAGGTGGTTTAGAGGGAATATAGTATAATGTGATTTTTTTTTACCTTCATGTCGTTCATGATGAGCTGGAAAAGGCCTCCCAAAGCGCTGCATTCCTTCTCTATACCCGCATCCATTTTTCCACACAGTCGGAAAAAAATCCTCAACTTCCCAACAAACTTTTTACCTCCAGAAAAAAAAAGTCCTGAAATTACTCCAACAGAGGAATCAATGGAGGCTTTTTGTATTTAATAAGGGGGGGAAGAGTTTCAACACCTTGAGGGCAAAGTCCACCTTTCACAGAAAACAGCCAAAAAACACAAGTGAAAAAAAAAACACTCACAGGAGGAAAATCCAGGTCGACAGAAACCGAGAGAGTCGCACTAATGTCGGGTTCAGTGAGCCGAGGCTACCCGCCGGATAAACCAGAAAAACGGCCCAAAAAACACCGCATCATGGCTGAATCACGGAGCTGGAGGTCTGGAAAATGTCTCTGAGGGTTTTTTTAAGCTGAGCCCGGCTCGTTTGAAGTCAGGCGTTTAAAAGGAAAACACAGCTAACCGCGGCTAGCTAACTTAGCTAGCTTTACTCCGCTAGCAACCTGTGACACAAACAGTCCGGATCAATCACTTCAATCCCAAATCAATCAATACTCTTATCTGGGCTCCTGCTCCGGCTTGTAAATCCGAGAGGCCGCTGTTTTTCTCCAAGTGTGTCCGACTGGTTTCACGTTGTTTTCTGTGAGTTGGGACGAGAGAAGCTGACCGTTTTTCCCGCAGTTACTCCAACAGGAGTCTGAAGCTTGAAGTGAATGAGAGGCTCCGCGATCACAGTCAAGTTAGACACGAGGACGCTCACCACATCCGGTCAGGAGCTTCAAAATAAAAGCTTTTACTACAGCAAGCAACGTGTGTGTAACATTTACTCAAGTACTGTACCTAATTACAGTACTGAGGTACTTCATACTTCTACTCCATTACAGTTCAAATGGAATTATTGTGCTTTTTACAACATGTACTTGATGCCTTTAGTTACAAGTTACTCAACAACTGCAACATTAAAGTAAAATACATGTGCATTAATAATTATAATATACATTATTCTGAAAGGGGCCATTCTGCATTATGAGTACTTTTGTACATCAAGTATATTTTGATGCTAATACATTTGTAGTTTTACTTAAAACAATTTGAATGCAGGACCTTTACATGCACCAGAGTATTTCTACACTGTGATGTTGTTACTTTTACTGAAGTAAAAGATCAGAGTACTTCTTCCAGTACTGCAACTGAAAGTGCTGAACAGAACTAATAATCATACAAACATGAACAGGAAAGAAAAGAATATAAAGTTTAAGAGAAAATATAAAGTAAAGAGAAAATATATAGTGCGTCATAAAATATAAAAATAAAATCTATAAATATGTAATTTAAAAAATCTAGAGGATAAAGATAATAAAAGCAGGTAGAAGGTAATAAAAACATGTTGACCTCTTGCTGGCAGAGCTTTTGATTCATTACAGCGTCACTGTAAGGAAATGTTGTTAAATTGTTATAGGGAAAGGAAACATTTATAATATAACACAGCCGGCTATAAATAAGAGCAGAACCAGAGTCTATAAACCTACATTCACAAAAACCAGGCGGTGTTTTCTGAAAGGTGGCTCAGACACATAAGGTTTGTATAACTGGACACATTCACTTGGACAACAAGGGCTTATCCATGACCTTCAGCATCATTTATTTGGTGACAGTTCAAGATTTGAAATTAGTTTGTTGAGGTGTTAATGAGACATCGTATATCCTAAGCTGCAAATTTCACACGTGGTTTTCCCAGGCTTATTAATAGATTCAGTCGTGTTTTTCAATAAATAATTACATATAAATAAAATATTAAATACTACATATAAAATGAATTACGATAATAGATAAAGTTCTCTTTTAATGTAATATTTGTAATACCTGTATGACCCCGTTTGTATGGATGCCTGATAATAAACCTAAAAACTAGATTTAAACACCTTATTTGCTTGTAGTTCAATATTACTTATTTGCTGCTTTTATTTTGAATGCCTGCACACTTCCGGTGGACGCAGAGTTCTGCTCACCTGACGCAGCTGCGTGTCTGAGGACGGTGGAGGTTTGTTGTGTGTTGAAGACGCGGCGGGCCGGAGGGGCGGAGCTACAGAGGAGCAGGAGAAAATGCTGTGACTTCAGTGAACTTTTACTGAAAGGAAACAAGAAAGTGAAGAGAAAATATACAGATATAAACAGAAGCTAAACAAACAAATCCACTGCGGTTTGCATCTATTTCTACAAAAAACTATTTAACAATAAATTTATAAACATATAGAGATCTGAGAGCACATTGAAAATCTCTAATACTTACATGTAAACCTGCAAATAATCAGAAAATTTGGATTCAGAATCATTTCAAAACACAATAAAATGAAAAAGAAATATCTAAGATTCTGATCTGTTTCTAGGTCAGAAATTAAATTTGAGCAAATTTGCCATTGACCAGCTTAACTGCTGTGTGGAGACTCATCAGACGCGTGTTAACTCAACTTGCAGCCAGTGTTCACCTCTTATAAATATGTCTGTGCCTCAAGCAGATCATTGATCACTGATTAGCACTGTGATAGTGGGAAATGTGACATCAGAGCTAAGTGAGAGACTCAGAAGTCAGAATGTTATTCTGAGAAAAAGGAGCTTTCTCAGCATCAAATCATGGCTCGACTGAAGGTTTCTGAGGGGGCAATGTATGAACTCTAAAACACCAAAGGACAATCAGGCAGAACAAAAGTCACCACACCATCAGATGATCATCATTCACCACAGACACAGAATTTACTAAATAAAGAACAAGCAAAACTTCAATCAGCAAAAGTCCTGTCAAAAGAAGTCTGTTTTGTAGCGTCTCAGAGGACAAGTAGCAGTTTCTAAACCTCAGTAACAGAAAGGCGAATGTAAGGAGAAAAACAGGGGAGAGAATGTAGAACAGCAGTTTATCACAGAGAAACATGATGGTGGTATTATATTCAAGGCTGGAGGTGTTTGAAATGACTCCACTCTGTTCTTCAGAGACATGCTGCTCCCTCTGGTTTGCATCTTTGTGAAGAAGGATTCATTCTGCAGGAGAAAGACCTCAAACACACCTCAAAGCTTTGCAAGAACTACCTGAAGACCAAAAGAGACCAAGACGATCATGGACTTTCCTCCACAGTCACCTGACCTCAACCCCACCCAACATTCATGGGAGCCCTTGACTGAGAAACTGAGAAAGCAAAGCACTCTGGGACATGACAAGAAGCTCTGTGGAACATGTTGGAATAACACGGGTCATCCGGTTTTGCACACGTGTGGCGTCCAAGCAGCTCGAGTGGATGTTGTCATTAAAGCAAAAGGAGGACAAACCAAATACTAAGATATAACAAATATTCAGTTCATATCTGCTATATTTGCTCTCTATTATTTGGTAACCAGCAGATAATAAACACGAAACATTCACTCTTTGTGTATTTTACCGATTCACCCGGCAACAAGCTGAGTCACAGCATCAGCAGCCGGGTTACCGTGACAACCAGCATGCCACACTGGTGTGTATGTGTGTGTGTTTTGGCGAATCATAGGACCAATCAGACCGGCTTGGTCTCATGGACACTGAAGCATCAGCGTCCATTCAGAGATATACAACAATAATAAAAGTGAAATCGTGAATCTGAACCGTTGTTGTGTTTTTAAATGTGAGATCTGGTTCAACCTGTGATCTGGTCACACGTCTGCTGTGTTCTGCATCTACAACAATCACATTTTCAATAAACACATGAAGAAATGCAAAGTGTTTTAAACTGGAAATAAGAAAGTGTACAGATAAAGAGCAAGTGCAAGTTTATATTACAGACCAAAAAAACCCAAAAGCCTGTAAATGTCATTCATCCCTCTCTGTATTTATGGGTGAGTTAGACTCACTGGGTGTCTCTTCTGTTGTTCACCTGTGATCGAGGCAGAGCCAATAAGATTCACTCACACAGACAGGAACAACATTTGTCTGATTTGACCTCTGTGTCTGTGTGAAAGAGTAAAATTTTGAAGTATTTGTACTTTACTTGAGTATTTTTCTACTCTATGCTTCTTTATACTTCTCTTTCACTACATTTCTGAGGGAAATATTGAGCTTTTTTCATCTCTTTCATCTCACTGCAGATTAAGAGAAATAAAGACTGACTTTGTTTGAGTTCCTCAGATCTTGGTGCTGTATTTCCATTGTGACAACAGTGACACCTGCTGACCAGAAGAACCAACTGACAATTTTTTTAAAAGTATGTATAACTTTAATATGCTTCTCCTCCTGCTTTTATTTATTTCTAATTCTTCTAAACAAAATATTTTAATACCAAATGAAAATTAGATTTAAAATATCTTTGTAGTCTCACAGAAGACACGTGTTTTCTGTTTGAGCTGAGCAGCTGGTTACTTGTCTGTCCAAGTTTTTTAGTCGTAATAATGTCTTAATGAGGCCAGAATATTTTGAAAATTAGTCTGAGATAGTCAAGAATAAAGCAGTTTTGTGCCCCTGATGTTAGACATCTGTCCAAACTCTGATTATTTATCTCCAGTGTTCAGAGAAACAACTCTATTATCAACTGCTTTCAATGATTTAGTTTAAAAAATGATTTGTTTTCTTTCAGTTTTTATGAATGAATTTGGTGTAAAGGTTACAAACAATGTTGACATTATTGTCTATACAACAGCGCCCCCTGCTGCGCTGATAGAAGTGTACAGAACATAAAAGAGGCATGCATCAAATAAATGAATCTAGAATAAGGTGGAAATTTCAGAACTGTTGTGCTGTTCACTTTTCTAATTTATGAATTTATGTAAATATTTTAAATGGAGCTTCAGAACATATTTTTTAAAGGTTTTGTTAAACTTTTAATTTATGTTTTTAGTTTTCCATAGAAAAGATTCAAGAGAATTGATGAATTCAGCTTCTATTTTTTCCTGTCAAACAATTCATGCTCAAAGCCTAATTTCTGCTGTGTTATAACCAATATCTCTACATCTTCATGTGCCACAATATTGTGTCTAAGCAGGTTAAAATCTGGCAGTTTTACAACATTAAAAGTGGTAATATGTTGAATTTTGCTCTGTTACGTTACATTATTGTTGACTCAAGCTTCCCTGCCATTAGCTGGGACTGCTATACCCACCGTCTTTCAATGACCCACACCCACATCGCGGTCATATTTGCTCATGTGATCTTGCCTGTCTGTCTCATGAATATTAATCAGCTGTTATGTTTAGCTTAAACAGTCCATCTTCACCACTGAGGAGTGACTGATCTGATAATACAAATTAATAATAATATTGGTGTATTCTGTATTTTAACATTAGTCTTTCTTTTATGGGTTTTGTATATGTTCATTCTGAACATTCTGGTGCTTGATATTGCATGAAAACACAACAAACCTGAATCACCCTGAATCACAGGGAAAGTGGCTCCAGGCTGAAAATGAATGTGTAAACTTGGCTTTAAAGTCTTAAGATGCAGGTTTGTAGCTTGTTAAGAAGATAATAGCACAAAGCTCTTGAGTAATAAAACAGTGAGACACTACATATTTCTAAATTCCCAGATATGTCCACTCACTGCAACAGTATTTTTTTCAATTTGATAACATAACAAAAAAAAAGAGAAACACACAAAAATTGTTTGATGAAAAATGTCCTTTTAATAGAAACCCACAGACAAACAGATATGGAAAACATAGATTTTACTGTCAATACAGATGGAAACTTATTTGAAATATAAATCACCCCATTGATACAAACAGGACACATATTATTAAGTTGCTTTAAACAAGACTGGACATGATTTTTAACAAAAAGAGGCATTCAGATGGAGGCGTTTTGTTCTGCTGTGAGAAAATAGTTCTGTGACAAATGTGTGTTCAGGCACTGCTGGTTCCTCTAGATCAAAGTTCACTGTCTGTGCAGGCTAAAATGTTTCAACCCTTAAATATAAACACATGAAATAAGTATGAAGGATGTTTATTTTGACAACTCTGACTGAACTGAAATGATCTGCCAATTCATGAATGTATTGATCAACATAAACTTAGGCACCAAGTTTGAAAATCTTCATGGTCATTTTTTACTTTACCTTGATAATAACCAACAATGGTTATTATAGTATAGTGATTATAAAATCAAAATTACACTGAAAAAATGCTTGTACAGCTGAAATCAACATGATTTCAAATTGCACTGTATTATTCTTCTCATGTGACGTCTGCTGTTGAACCAAAACACAGAAGAGAATTTCCCTTCTTATTATTATGTTACTGAAGTGGTAGATTAATGTGGAAATAACAACCATAGGTGACATGACACCAATGCAAATATGGCTTAAAAACCAAAACTGGTCATTCATTCAATGTTATATTATTGTTCACAGTGAAACTCTGATGATACAACAGCAGCAAATCAAACATTTTCAGTGAGAAGAATTATAGAAAAAAAATAATTTTCTCTGTTGTTTTCTTAAGTATAAAAGCTTTTCATAATCATTAAACATTTACAAAGATATCACATTGGTACAGTGGTCTGTTACAAGACTAAAAATCTTATTAACATAGAAAAATAAAGCACCAGAGTCACAAAAGAGCAAACCCATAATATACATCCATAGGAAATCACATAAAGCACGAAGCAGGAATTAACTTTAAACCTGTTTGTTTTGTGGAAACCGCAAATGTGACAGTATAGTGTTAAACAGATGACGTTTCAAATATAGAAACATGTTAATTACCCCCATTGAACATTGGTAAAAAGAACTAGCTGGAGGCTACGTGTCTCATTTCGGTCATGACTCTGACTGGTTAAACTTTAACCAGGAAGTTACTGTAGTGATCGAGGCTGAGTGATAAGAAACTGAACCACAAGTGCCAATGTGAGGAGTTTTTCTCATCATTTGTAGCAGGATGTAAATAATGGCGCAGGCATAAGCTGAGCCGTTTGACTGTACAAGCCTGAACATGTTAAGCAGCCATTTTAAAGTAATATGTATATACAGTGTTTACCATAAACCTGGTACTTGTACATCATACAAGTGACTTTGATATAGAGACGGTCAAACCAGTCTAATCATTTTAGCTCATCACAGATATGTCGACTTACAGTATGTCACCATGAGCTTTAGAGAATGCCAAATATGTCAAAGGGATGTTGTCATTTTGAAAAAGCGTCGCCATTACATCATCTGGCCACCAGAGAGCGCTGACGAAAATATTTTTTTATAAATTCTCAGTGAAACGCCACAAAACACAAAGTCATGGTTGAATTTCTCACCTCCAGAACAGCTTCCACTTGGTAGGCATGTACAGTTTTAGCTTTTTAATTTGACAGAAATAACCCAAACTCACCATCTGTCTCTCCTCCTTCTCATTCTCCCTCCATCTCTCCAGCTTACAATGACTGACTTGTGTTTCTTAGGATTTTACTGGCACTACAGTCGACATTTTTCAAGCTGCTTTTAGCCTTAAGGATACTTTAGGTCTAGAGGGTTTTTTTTGCCCAACCAGATCTTGAGGAGATCTAATAAGATATCACACCCATCCAAACCAGTGCAAGTCCAGTTGTAAAGCCCACATGATGCCTGTTTTAGACCCTGAAACAACTTAGCTTTGATTTCCCTACTCTGTGATTTCTGGAAAACATGAGCTGTGGCAATTTTTCTGGATCCATGAGCTTGGATCAGGTCCTGTCCCACAAAACCTGCTATGACTCCAGAACACAAACCTCTGCATTTGACTGTCTGTCCACCCATCTGTCCATTAATCTGTCCGTGCTCGCATCCCCTCCTTTCCCCCCTCCCTCCCTCTGTCTCTTGGCGAGGTCGCTAGCAATAGCCAGCGCTCCTCCTTTCAGGAACCTGACAAAGTTCTCGCCAACCAGCGGCCCCATGGCGTACAGGCCCGGCCCGTCTGCTGCGACCACGCCGTTCGTGAACGGGTCCACCTCAATCGGGTTCCTCCGGCACGTGATTGTCTCCTTGGGGTTGATGCCAAGTGGACGCCCATTGTCTTCCAGGAAGGAAAGGTTGGGGTGGGCACCAATCAGAACCAGCGCCTTGGAGACTTGGACCACCGTCCGCTGGCCAGAGTCCGACTCCAGAACACACTTCTGGTCGGGTCGGAACGCCACAACCCTGTAGCGTGGGAAGCTCAGGTAGCCCGTGTAGGAGGAGGGCAAAGAGGAGGTGGTGGTGGTGGGGGATGGAGGGAGGGAGGAAGGAGAGGAAGGGGTGGAGTGATGTGGTGGAGGGTTCGGCCGGTACTGCTGCTGAGTCATCATCTGGTGAACCTGGAGGCCAAAGGTCAGGAAAACGTTGGTCAGATGAAAAGTAAGTGTTGAACCACAACAGCTTTAAAAAGTCATGCTTTTGTGCCATAAAGTAGGAAAAAATGATTAGTCGAATTATCCATTAGTTGAATAAATGACCTACATACAAAAAAATATATAGGTTGTAATACTTTTATTTTTGTCAGGACATGTAAACATTTCAATCAGCTCTCAGTTCACCTTGTGGTACTCTGGGTAAAGCAGTTTGGGCAGCTGGTTGAAGATGAGCCCGGGTCGGTGACTGAGCGTCTGAAGGCGTGGTAGACCGGCGTGTTGAGATGGTGGGCAGCCAGCACAGCGTCGGCCGCAGTGAGCCCCGCCCCCACCACCAGCACCGGGTCTGACGACTGGTCCAGCTCGCCGCGGGAGATGGCCGCCTCCAGCTCCCAGAAAGAGTGGCAGACGAAGGGCAGGGACTCGCCCTCCACGCTGAGCCTGGCCGGGATGTCGTGAGTCCCCGTCGCCAAAACCACATTGTGGGCCAATAGGGAGAAAGGCACCTCCTCCGAAACAGAAGAACCATCTAGCAGGAGGAAGGAAACAGGAGGTGAATACTGTTGTTGTGAAATAAGAGGCCATAACACTAATCAGGAGTGTTTTCATTCACCGTACCTCCCAGCTCTTCCCCCTCTCGGCGCTGCAGTCCTGTCACTCTCCAGCAGGGCGGCGACCCATCCTGGCTGCCAGGCTGTCTGGTTACAGAGGTGACGGTGGTTCCACAGGCAAAGTTCTGCTCCAGGGACATCTGGGAAACGTAGTGCTGATAGTAGGAGGCGATCTCTGCTGGTGTGGCACGATCATTTCGTAAATTTCTGGAAGAAAATAAAAATACTTTAAAATATAAAATACATAGACAGATGTGATGTTTAAATACAGCACAAAGACAAAAAAATGTTATATATTTACTAGAATTTCACAGAAAGAATCAAGATCCAATTCAAATCAGCTGTTACTGTGACAAATTGTCATTTTATCTAAATCGTGCTTTAGTTCGGGTTGTCAGCGAGCTTAAAACATTTTGCTTATCTTCGAGCTCGAAACATTTTGTTTGGGCAGCGAGTTAACAAGTTTGTTCAAGTTGCTTGGGAGCACACACTAGAGCTGCATTACACAGTTCAGTGAGTCGCAGTAATCTCCATCTGAATCTCCCTCATCAGGCCGTTTACCTGAGAATGATACTACATTTGGATGTATGTACAGGAACAACCAACAAGCAGATAGCTGCCTGTTTCCGGAGATGTACAGATTATTTTTCTAGTTTTTCTAGTATTTCTTCATGATGGAATCACAGCTGACTGGGAATGGAATGAAAAGTCATGTGTGTTTAACATGTGCACAGTGTGAATCACATGTGCTGTTCACTGTGGACAGACCTGCGTTTGTCTCTCATCCAGTCCTTCAGTTTGAGTCCTGGAAGCTCCATCCAGTTAGCCAGGCTCAGAGTCAGCATGGAGCCCTCCATCGCCTGAGAACAGCACACGCACAATTAACATCACTCAGCTGGATTGACCTGTTCTACTGTTTTTAAAAGAGGAAAGTTTCTGAGGTTTCAGCTGTTGGACTGAACTAAACTCTCCTGTTCATTTCAATGTTGAGCTGCGGGTCATGTCCACCTTGTATCATGTGCACATTGAATAGTCAGTGTGTGCAAATAAGCAGCTGACAAAGGGAAACAAAGCTTGTTTGCATACCACAATGTCTGATAAGTAAATTTGTCTTCATGTTTGTGGACAAAGACCCGGCTATGTAATGGCTTTTGTATGTCATGAAATTTTAAGAAAGATAAAACGTAATACCTTCACACTATTACTGCTGATTTAAGAATAAAAAACCTTGAAGCCCAACATGTTTAATGGATCATATTATTCCTGTTCTGTGCTGTAATCTCAGGTGTCTGTCTTGAGACATGAAACAATTAAATTCTGAGACGTCGCTGTCTTTAACTTTGAAAACAAATGTGGCTGTTTAGCTACATACATGCCAGGCTCCTCCGGGCGGACCCTTCCCCAGCACCAGGTGAGGGATGGCACGCTCCGGCTCGTATCGCCATTCCAACGGAGATGTGTAGTCCAATCCGAAGTCACTGTCAGGGAGCAGCAGCGAATCAAAGAGCACGGCCACGGGATTGGACGATCGCCCCTCCAACCCCTCGCACAGGTACTCCAGATCCTGGAGAAAGAGGCCGAGAAACACTGTGAGCAACAATTATGATTATTATCATTTTTAAACAAAGTCAGCCTCCTGTATGTGTGCTCGCTGTGTGTGTGTGTGTGTGTGTGTGTGTGTGTTACCTGCTCCAGCAGCGACAGGTGAGGCTGCTCTCCCAGCTTGCTGTTCAGCAGGGGGTTGGGGTGTGATGCCTCAGGTGACAGATAGGGGGTGTAACCTGACAACAGGTATGACAGACAGATCCCTGATGGGCCATTACCTGGGGAACAGAATAAGAAAGACAGAGAAAAGTGAGTTTACATTCAAACCAGTCGAGTTGTTGGAGCCAAGCAATGTGATTGTCGTTCCAGCTGTATGGAAAATCCACATCATGTTCTGCCAGCGGAGTTACTGTGTGCAGCACTCCGTGTCTGCTGTTTGCTTTGGTTACACCTGCCATGAGGAGGAAGTTTGCTTATGATCTGTCTTCTGCATTTTTTTAAAATCTCTGTTTAAAGGAACAGCTAAAAAAATATATATTTCCTTTGCACGGTCACTAAATAACTACGATATCAAACTCACTGGGACAGCAGCATGACTCAGCAAGTTTGAACGCTTCATATCAATCAATACAGCAACCCCATGACTCAGCAGGAGCACACGGACAGAAGCCAAATGCAGAGCGGAAACATTTTTTTATTCGCCTGCTCAGGATGACTAATGAATATCACACATTCACTTTTCAGAAACTGAACGTGTTTACAGTCTGAGATCACCTGCAGACAAAAAGTATGTTGTAACTGTAACTTTTTTAAAGAAGTATATCTAGACTTTTCTTTCATTTCTATGTAGTTATCCTGAAATGTGTCTGAGTTTTTAATCTGTAAAAGAATAAAAGACTCGTGATTCACAGTTAGTGGATAAAAGTGCTTCTTTCTTCTTGTGAGCTGCAAACCCGACTGACATTGTTAGACACTTCTAATAACAATCATCCTTAGGTTCTAAGAAACCTTTGAATGAACTTTCTACCACATACTTTTGTGTGCTGCCTCTCCCACTTCCTGTGTCAACAGCAACACTTCCTTTGGCTTTGTTGCATTTAACCTCTACGCAATTATTAGCAATCACTTGGTGCATCTCAGCTCTGTGCTCTTCTGTGTTTTACTATGTTGTTGTTCTGGAGCCACAAAGACAAAGAGTGTAATAATGATTCTTGTATCACTGACATTTTCCCACAGCTGGTTAAATAAAACCTCCTAGCTCTTCGTCACTCCTTCTTCTTGCTCATCATCAAATTTGGCAGGTTGCTGTGACTTTTGGAACAATTTGCTCATTTTTCCAAGAAATATATGAAACATTTTTTATACTTTCAGGTCTTTTCTTGCCTCCAGCTGCACCAAACAGCACGTCTGCTTTAATATTTGAGAAGTTTGCTTCACAGTTACCTGGTAATAAAGCTGACATGTGAACTATTTGGACAACTGCTGTCTACTGGTGAGAAGGTTAAAAAAGGTCTATGCTATTTCATAATGCAAGCTCTCAACCACCCACGGAAATGCAGCTGATTCCCACTGCATCAAAGTGCAATTATATATGTTTGCATGTGACACCTGATTGTGCGTGTGTGCGTTTCTTACCGATGATCACCACAGGCAAAACCTCTCCAGGGAGAATTTCTTTATCATGAAGATCCATTTTGACTGAGGAGAGAAAAAAAAACTAGTGTTATTATTGTTACCTGCTTTATTACAATCTAGGTTATCACCACAATTATCTAAGGATGAGAAAGTCGCTTAAGGTTGAATTAGTTAATCATTGGCAAGTTCAGTCAGCAGTCACAGTGGTCAGTCAGTACATTTCCACTAACCTCTGACTGACACACACACACAGAGACACACAGACACAGTTCCCCTGTCTGACCTCATAGTTTTACATGGCAACATAACCTCAAGTAAACAGAGACGTTCAGATATGGCGGTCACACACACACACACACACACACACACACACACACACACACACACACACACACACACACACACACACACAAAGTGGGTTTGTGCGACCTCAGGGGGAGAAGAACGAGTCTACAACAAGCATTTGTTGTCGAGAATCTACAGATATAGAAAATACTCTATGAAATGTTTGAAAAGATAAAATGATTTGTAACTTTACAGATGGTATCTATAAGCATGATATATCAGTCAAGACATTGTGCTTAACTCAATATACTGATTCATATCTATGACTGTAAACAATAAACAGGAATACATGAGTTCCTGTCTCCAGCCACATGAGGATGTTCTCTGCTGCACATATTTCCATCATGCTCCAAAAAACAATAAACAAACAGATGAAATACAATTTGCATTAATTTAAAATCAACAGTCCAATGATGCCAATAACACATCACATGTGACACCAGCCAGGGTTGACAACACAATACAGTTCATTCAGCTCGTCGCAGGACGTCAGCAGCCCGAGGGCAGCGCTCTGATCATATTTCACCACACGTATGTGCACAAACAAGCTAAATTACACGCAATTGAAAAGGTGTCCGGGAATGAAAGAAGCAAACAACGGCCCGTATTCGCAGCAGAGACACAGAAACAGGACTCCTGTAATGACAGAGCGATGAGCTTGCTTGAATCTGAGCCTCTTCCATCGATGCCCAGGATGAATCTTCTTTGTCTTTTCCACAAAAATTTGAAAAAAAATGATTCACATAGATTCACATTTCACAGGGGCATCAGACAAGGACCCCAAGTGTTCTCCTGCTTTCTTTGTCATTTTTATGGACCTTTTGTTGCATCATCCAACGACCTGGGCTGTTGTTTGATATTTCTAATAAATATACTGATAAATACCTGACATTTAGTATCGATACAACATTGACACAATGTTTTTTTAAATGGTATTTTAAGGAAATTTTCAAAAACATGTCTTTTTTGACTGTTATGTAATAAAAAAGGCAAAGTTCTCAAATGTTAATAATTAAAGGAACTTTGCCTTACTAATAGTGATTAGAATGAGGAACTATTTGATTAGATTAGATAACTAATCGGACCATGGTAATGACCAGACTTTCGATGCCAACTGCACAACGGTCTTCTGATATTCTACAGACATGTCATATCGTAGAAGAGGTGACATCTGCAAAACTTTACATTTTCTGTGCAACATTTCTTGTGCAAACTCCTCCCTTTCTTGCACAGAAACAAACTCTCTCTGTCTCAACTCCTCCACATTGAAACCCAGCTGAATGCAACAAGTTGTAGGAGGCGGCCGGGTTTGGCAGGAGGGGTTAGACGGACAGAAAAGAGTGCAACACAATACATTTGGATCATGATGTCGACTGTGATCTCACTTGTATACATGGCTGGGGGAGGGGGGGGCAGCAGCACGCAGCGGTGGGTGTCGGCTGCTTTCAACAATCTGCAGAGTCATGCTTACACAGACAGAAAGAAAGGCAAAAAGTCAGGAGTGAAACGGCAGAGAGGAGGAGAATAGAAGCAAAAAGAGGAAGTAATGAAGCAGAATGAGGGAGAAAAAAAGAGAGAAGTTGGGAGAGATGAAGAGAGGTTACATAAGGGGCAGTGCAGTTTGGCGGTAAGCCCAGACCAGAGTGTGTTTCAAGGGTTTACTGGAGAGCACGCAGACGCAGACACACACACACACACACACACACACACACACTGTACATGACTACGTGCAGCCCTACTTGCTCAGTTTCCTCGTGGAACTGACTTCACAGGATTATAGATTTTCCTTGGTTTTTTTGGCAGAAAACACAGAGTGTGTCGGCCAAGAAAAGGTGAATAATCCCTGATTTACAGAACAGAGCCGCAGTCAGAGTCAGTGCAGCCCATTGTTTTCTGTGTTTACTAATTCAAACATAGGAAAATCTAGCTGTGTTTATTTGGAATGAACACAGATCTGCACAAACACACTGACATATAACCTCATTTACTATTGCTGGAAAGTCAGCTGAGGACCATGTTTACTGTAAATAGTGTGAGTTAGTTTGCAACTTTTATTTTGTGAGAATCAGACTCAGTATTTTCAGTAGGAATCCATAACAAACAAAACTGACCTGCCAAATGTATCTGTCGTTTGTCGGCCTTTATCTCACCCGTCCTTCAGGTTTTTACACTCTATTCAGCAATATTCAGGAAGAAAATCCATAACTTTTACGTGGGAAATTGTGGTTAAAAGGACCAGTTCACTCAAATCATCAGTGACATATTTTCCCAGTAACTCCCTGCTGAACCTGCCCCGACAAAACCACACGTGAGAGCCGAGGATGCTAACGTTATACCGACTAAGTTTTTGTCCTCATGTTGCTGTTGATGGTCCTGCAGCAACATTATTTATGACGTTGAAGGACCAACACCAACAGGTCAATATCAGACCGTGCAGCACTGAACTGGGTCATCTTTGACTGAGACTTGAATAACAGGGTCACTGTCATTACAGACTATTTGAATTCCTGCATAAATACCAGTCAAAACAATAAAGTAATAAACTGACTCCAAACCCTGAACCACTACTCAAATAACACTGAGCCTGAAAGATGTGTCATATTTATGATTTAGTCTTTAGTTTAGAAAATCACTGACTCACACTTACATAATCCTGCAATCCGCATATTCAAAAAAACACAACTTCAAGACCTCATAGGGAGATAAAGACTGTAACAAGTTATTAAGTTGTAAAATAAAGAGCTTATAAAAGATTTTGCAATTAGCATGATGAAAAAAAAAAAACCACCCAATAAGGTCACTGACGTCCTGAACGCCTCCACTGCCAACTCTGACCTCTAACACACTTCTGACCTCTTTTACAGGAAACTTAAATTCTGAAGAAACAGCTTAGGTCGCGTTTTTTTGTCTTTTTTTTTTTTCAAAAGGAAAAATGGGTTTTGTAGAAAAAAAAGAAGACCCAGCCCTCGTCAAGAATGTGACTGTCACAGGAGTCATATTCCTCTGCTGCAAATATCATTACTTAATATTTAATAAATATAAGGTCTCATCCAACTGCTGCTGTTATTTTAACACAGAGACACCTCTTTCATTTAGGCCAACATTGAAAGCTGTGTAACGCCCGTCTCACTCCGTCTCCAACACCGGCAGAAATGCTCCATATGGCACCTGAACTGAACTGTCCTGGAATCATCCTGAGGCCGCTCGGCCCATCTGCCATCTGCACCGGCCAGACGGCTAATGAGATTTTAATTATGTTGCCAGTAAACGGCAAAACGGCTGCTGGAATCTGTGACGCAGCCGAAGTCAGAGAAGAGTCGACCTCGTTCCTTATAAACCCAGTGAACTCGCGTGTGGTGATAAACTCTGTCGAACAAAGACGGTCGAGCGTTAAACAGACCAGCACTGAAAAGGTTAGTCGAATAACTGATGAACAAAAAATGATGTTAACTGATTATTGGTTCCTGATTCTCATGCATGATTTGCTGTTTTTCTCCTTTTGATGTGATTGTTAAATGCAATATTTTGGATGATTTGACTATCAGATACTTTTCTGACGTTTCTCCAACTCCAACGTAATAGTGAGTACTTTTAAATCTTCAGGCCCATAAAAATACTTTCAAATAAAAGGATCCAAGGAGGAAAAGTGCTCACAACTCACGTCCTCACTAAGACAATAAACTGCGATGACGCGTGTAGATATTACTGCTTCTTTAAACAAAAAGGTTGTGGACCAGCGACATGAAGTTCGTTCTATTGTTCGACTCCAGCGAGGCAGCTGGATTCCTTACATTTACAAATGTAAAGGTATGTAAATCAGTCGGCATCAGGCCAGTGCACAAACACTGAAGAGGCGGCTCAGTGCATCACAAAGAAAATGAGTCAGCCGCTGCTCATTTAGCTCAGAATCTAAATAATCATGTTAAACACCAAACCGGTGGTGCTACTTGTTCTTTACTTGAGTACAAGGAAATACTTCTACTTTTCTACCACATTTAAGAGAGATATATTGCAGTACTTCCTAAACTGGAGTTTCTGTGAAGCTGCAGGTATCTTTCAGTTTATGGAGTAGGTCAAATATGACGCACTGTTGTAGAGTCACTGTTAAAATTACTCCTTACAAAGTACTTAATACATTAGCAATAATATTCTCATGCATGATATAGATAACAGTCTGAACGGTGCCAGTTTGGATCATGAGTTCTCTTTTTATACCTAAAGTACATTTTGAAGCCAAAATGTTTTGAATACAGAACATTAATTTGTAAAAAATTGTGTAAATATATGTGATTCTCATTCTCCCTTCGTACCACATCACGTTCACATCATTTTAAAAGGTAAATATTGCACTTTTGACTCCACTGTGTTTATGGTTCAGCTGCAGTTACTTACTTGATAACTGACTTATTATTATATGCAGTTATAGGTGAAGATATGCAGCAGAAGATAGAGTCGTCAAATTTAGTTCCACATTTACCAGCTACAACATCAAAGTGATGAACACATGAATTATAAACCAGTGATATATATGAATCTGAAACAATCTGCACAATGATGTCACAGCTAATAGTTATGTAACTTGACTTGAGGAAGAATGCAGGACTTTTATTTGCAAAGTATTTTTACACTCTAGTATTAATACTTTTAGCCAAGTAAGATACTACTATTATATACCACTATAATACTACCACAGTCACAGCCCAGCAGTGGGACCAGAACTAGTCCAGCACTGGGACCAGAACAAGTCCAGACATGGGACCAGAACTAGTCCAGCACTGGGACCAGATTTAGTCTGAGACTGAACTGAACTAGAACTGAGACCAGCACAAATCCAGCACTGGGACCGGTCTCAGTCCAGCAGCGGGACCAGTACAAGACCAGCACTGGGACCAGAACTAGTCCAGCACTGGGACCAGTACAAGTCCAGCACTGGGACCAGTCCCCCTGCAGACTGGTATGTAACCGGCCTGCAGCCCCTCCCACCGGCATGATGGAGTCACCGGTCTGCCGGCCGGTGACTCCATCATGCCGGTGGGAGCTGAGGACACGGAGCTGCACCACAGACCAGCCTTCATGACACACTTGTCCCTGCTGGTCCAGACTCAGACGTGCACACACACACACCGCCTCATGCACGCGCTCCACGATTTCAAATGAAGGTTACTCACAGGTGCTTCCGGCCTCTCCGAGTCTCCTCCGACCTTCAGAAACGAGCGGTCTGAGTCTTCTTCGGTCGTGTCTCCTCCTGCAGCCTCTCACTGCTTCATCCCACCGCTTTGTCTCGCGCTCTGATACCGATCCTCGCGCACGTGTGCAGCTCAGACCCGCAGCTGCCGCGCGCAGCCGCTCGGCCTCATTATATACGTCCGCAGGCGGTCCGGCCCGCCAGCCAATCAGAGGCCTCCGCTCAACCCTCCGCCCCTCCCCGCCCTCACCCGAGCTGTCGTAGAGAAAAAAGATCGTCTATTTATAACAGGAGCAACTGGAGCAGATGGATCATATTGAATTATCATTACTCACTTTTTTCTTTTTAAAAATAAACTTATCATCATGCAAAACATCCAAAATCGGGTCTTTATATTTAAACAACCTATTCTAATGATTATTCTACTTTATTAATTTTATTAATTTTCAACAACTGATAAAACATTTGAGGTTACATAATGTGAACTAACTTTGCTGCAGAAACCCACGACTACAAACACATTTTTATTATTATCAGTATATCCAATTTACTTAATGAAACCATGTTCAAGCTGATAAATTCTACCGGTTAAAATGTGCCTATATTTGCTTTAAAGATTAATTTACTCTGCTACAAAGTTGAACAGAGAAATGTTGATGTTCCCTTTCAACCAGTATGTTTTTTTATTTTCTAAAAAATAAACCAGTTCAACACAAGTGACTTCTTTTGCTTCATTTAATAGTGGCTCAAATGTATAGTTGATTTTGTGCTTTGATCCTTTGTGAACTAAATTAAACTCTGTCACATTCACCTTGTGGGTGTGACTCTTTTTTTTTTTTTTTTGCCTTGTCATCATCGCTCATATCTATAAAACCCATCTGTTTATAATTTAATTGATTTCAAGAGAACGAATTTGTTTACGAGAGCACAAAGTTCTTCATAGATCTAGACTCTTGCTTAAGCTCATAAGACTGATGCATTTAGCTTTAAAATGTTTACTAAAATATTTAGTACTAGTACTTTTACTTATGATGATTTAAGTATATTTTATTCTTTTCTATTCTTTTCTTTGTCTTTCTTGTCACAGTCGAGATGGACATAAAAAGGTGTGAATCAGGTGTGTTCAGTTAAGTGACATAGATGAGCTCATCCAATATGGCCGCCAGAAGTGTTACATCACTGACAGTTAATTTATGACTGTGTATTCTTGTGTTGATGTTTAGTGATGTGGGTGTGTTATTTAGTTAAAATGTTGTTTAGGCCATGTTCTGTTAACCATTCAGCTGATACTGATTCAATAAGAACAATAAGAATTTCTTTCTTTCTTTTTGAGGAGTTGATGGTGTCTGGAAATGTAAACAGAGTGGGAGCTCCTGTTTTTTTGCCATTTTGGTCCATTTTCTAACGACCTCATTCTGAGACTCAACCTGAGTGATGTTTTAGGTGAAAGTTAGTTTTATTTGTTTTGTATACAGTTAAAAAATTTTTGTCATGCTAATGTTGTGGCTCTATGATTAATATCCGTCTGTCGATCACTTTGGTTCGAACTAAATTATCTCAAATGTTTCATAGATTGTCATAAAGTTTTGTACAGGCATTCATGGTCTCCAGGACGGAATTACTCTGCTGAACCCTTTACTTCTCATCACATGGTCAACATTTCACTTATTCACTTGTTAATATGATTATTAAGAATAATTTAATTTTTTGAAGACACTTTGTAGGTTTGCATTGAAAAATGATTTAAAATGTTGTTTACTGAATGTTATGTTTATTATGTCCTAAACTTTTCATGATCCCAGAGGAGGACAATTTGGATTTTTTTTTTTTTTTTTTTGTATTTGCCCTTTTTTTACATTTTGGTTTATTCATCATTCAGTGTCATTGTTATTACAGCAACATACCTCCATAACCCTCCACTGATCCCCTGTCATTGTTTTCTGACTGTTTCCATCATAATGAAACAGGAGGTCAGTTCACAGTTTCATTTCTCATCACCGATGTTGTCACATACTGTTAATAACTGTTGATATGAGTCACATGTTAATTCCTCCCACCACGATGACGTACGCTGCAAGGAAGAGATTTGGGGTTTTTTCATAAATTCATTCATAAGCTCTGATTCAGAAAATGCAATGAAAAGACCTTTTATTTTTGGCTTGCATGGAAATGTAACTCTTATTTGTATTTATATTCAGGCAAAGTTTTAAGAGTTTAAACTAAGGTGATTCTACATAATTAATTATTTTATCAGGAAATAAAACAAAGCCAGATAAATAAAAAGAGTGACATTCCTCTGGATCATTAAAGTTAGGAGCATGAAGGTGATCAATGTCATGATAATCTTCCAATAAAAAAAAAAATGTAATGTACAATATTACAGTTATATAAATTTAAAGGAAATAATACTAATCCAAGTCTAAACTGACCCTGAAAAGTTACTACAGCTGCAATTATTTTAACTTTCATTATGACAAACACAAGCTAGGCTCAACAGTAGAAATACCCCGTTCACATTACAGAATAATTCCCCAAGAATTTGTGTTTATATGTGTTTGATTAGCCGACACGGCGCCTTGCTGGGTGACGTCGTACTGTGTTGCAACAAAAGTTGAGAAAGATTCCACTTTTTTCCCAGACGACCCTCTGTGTCGCTGGACTGGCATCATTCAAATGAGGAAGGAGGCTGCATTTTTTCATGTAAATGTAAAGTTTGTCTGAGTTTGGCCTAAAACACGATCCAGGCTGCGGCAGAACCAAACAGAGAGTCACTGCATGAAACATGTCTGTTATTCATTTGGATCATCTGCTGAGAGGAAAGGGTTAAGAAAAAGAAAGAAAAGAAAAAAAAAGCATTGGCGTATATGTTGGTCTGTATGTAAAAAGAGTCTGCAGTTCAGAAAATGTGTTTAGTTTAAATTACATTGTTCGGTAAAAAGTGTTTACGACACTGATGTGGTGATAAAAAGTAGGAAAGCATAACATTTGTAAAGTCATATTGATGCAAAAGCAATGCAGAATCCATGTAGAAACTCCAGCTCAGAAAGTTACTTTATCTACTTCCATATCTCAAATAGTTGAATTGTTTTCCTCAAAAATAAAATTAAAAGCAGTCAAGCTCTCGACATACTGGATGCCATTAAATTGCATTCTTGTTAATTTTCCCTTTATTGAACGAATTCAACGAAAACACGTCAAATTTGTACTTTCTTCACTTTATGAATGACGTCCCAATATGAACGGTGCTGTGGCAACATCAAAAGAGAATTTGTAGGTGGGGTGAGTTCCCCTTTTTTTGCTCGGAAGAAGACCTCAGGCGGTGGCGCAAAAAATCAGGAGATCATCAAAGTCATCTTCTGGGCACCCTGAATATCAGTAAAAAAATTCACATTGATAATGTTTGAGATATTTCATTCTGGACCAAAGTGGTGGACTGACAAACCAACATGGCTGATATGCAGACGTGCGGCAGCATGCAGGAAAACGGCACACTTGCATAAGAGGCAGATGTATACCAAATGTAGAGAATGTTCTGTGCGAACATCGCCGTCGGTCACAGCTGCTTTTCTGTTCCAGCAGCCTGTCAGTGAAAACAATGACTCATCAGTGGTTTTAGAGGCTCATGTTCATCGTTTCTTTTTTACAGTCGCTCACTGACTCCCAAATTATAATGAGTGGTTTTGTTTTTTCAGACACACAAAACCAAAAGTAGCAAATTGACACCTCTGAAAATGTGTTAAATCCGTGTTACTTGTTTGAGGAAGTGTAAGAAGCCATGAATTTCCACCTATTACACAAGTAGTTAATTTTTGTTTTGTTGGTTTGGATTTCTGAACGTGACATTTCATCAAACTGTGGACTAAAACGTGGAATAACGAGCATGTTACATAAAGAAGTGACCATGTTATGAAATATTGTGAGGATCTTCATACCAATGTTTGATGTTGCATTTCCTTATCTATCCTGTGTTCCTCTCCCTCTTTGCCAGTTCGTCTTGTACCTTGTGTGTCTAGTGTTCACAGTGATTTTTCCTTAGTTTACCTGGAATTCTCTTTGTAAGTGTTTTTAACACCTTGTTGAATTTGGGAAAATGTGTCGGCATGTCTGTATTTGTGTGTGTATAGAGGTTGGTTTATGTACATATAAAGTACACATTTACCACATGCTGCATGTTTTTTCGGCTTTTTTCCCCCTTGTGCTGCATAAATAAACACATGTTGAGTGGTTTCTGTAATGTTATAATTATCATAGCCATAAAGTACGATACAAGTGGCTGCAATGTTCCTGACAATACTGGATTATTGAAGGAAGAATACAAATGTTCGTTTGAGCCTCAGTGCATCAGTTTTGCGATGTAAACTGAATAGTGAATTCATTCTTTGGCTTGTGTGAGGTTAAGCTTGGAACTGAAAAGCATAATCTCATGAAAGCTCCTGTAATTACCGGTTCTGTTGTCATTACCCCCGAGGCAGGTAGCTTCAGTTCCTCATGCTGCAGCGAAGCATTTAAAACATGACAAACACACAACACTGTCAGACAGCCCAGTCAAACATATCCTATCCATATCTATCTATCTCTTGTTGTTCTGCAACTATTTAACTATTCTTTTGTTCTTTTCTATTGTTCTGTAACATTGCATTCACAGTTTTGTAAGAAAAGAGTCAAAAGGTTGATCCGTGCTTACAGACATGTGTTGCTCTTAACTGCGAAGACTGTTCATTATTCAATTCAATTTTTCAGTTTAGTTTGATTTTTAGAGCCAAATCACATTAGAAGTTATCTCAGTGCACTTTTCATACAGAGCAGGTCTAGAACGTGCTCATTACTCTTTAGACTTCAGGTGTTCAGTACATAACAAATCTTTACCGTCGTCGCTGCCTGAATCAGTAGCTTTTAACAGTGGAGCTGTGATTGACAGTTCATTACTTCCTCATTCAAAACAAATTAAAAGACCTGAAAGTCACAGAACCAAACATAATCTAATAACTCAGTTGTGAAAAATGGGCTGCTGAGCTTTAAGCATCTGAGCGGTGCTGGTTGAGACTCGTTTTGTGCCGAACTGAAGGCGGACATCTGGTCATGTGAACGATGACGTGACCGCCTGGCCTCAGAAAGAAAGTGAATGAACTCCAGAGTCGGTGACAATCTGAATTTGGTTTCTCTCTAAGTGTCAGTGAAAAAGAGAAACCTGCAGCCCAGAGACGCCGTGTTCATGAAGTGAATGTATAAACATCTCGATCAGTGGAACAGCTCAGCTATGACTCTTGAAGGTTCGTAAGCTGGTATGTTCTTTTGGAATGTGACCGTGTTTACAGTGAAACAGCAAACTGGTTCCAAACTGCGAATTAAAGCCAGAAACAGGAATTATCAGAATGAGGTCACAAAGGTAATTGGGGCTGTGGGTTGTCAGTGGCTGCCATACATTCATTGAATCTATAACAAAGAAAAGGGAGTGAGAGCTTGTCTTCTCAAGTATCATAATATTTTCAGCATAGTAAAGGAAAAACATTTTTGCACAAGCCTTCGAGTTCATTCAGTCGAACCTGTTGCTGATTGTTTGTCACAGCGTGCTTCATCTGTCAATCACAGTCTGTCAGTCTGCGTCAATCCATGCACACACACACACACACACACACACATTCACAAAAACACACACATTCACAAACACACAAGTCCATTCAGGGTGCAGATGAGAAAATAAAAATCTATACATTTGCAAATTGAAAGGGCGGTAACTACTGTCAAACATTTAAATACAGTTTATTGAATAAAGTAGTGAGTAATTACAGCTGGGGTGTGAACTTAAGGGCTCGCCACGCCACCGCTGTCCAACTTTATCCCGGTAAATAACATACAGTATTTATGTTCGTGATACCTGATTGATCTAAATGAGTTGCACAGAGCGCACTGAGTTGCTGCCAGAGTTCAAGTATGTTGCGGTCTGGTTTTGGCCTGCAGCCACCACGACCTGGATCTGAGAAGAGAAAACTTTCTTTACTTTCTCAGCATGTAGGTTGTCTGTACATGAGTATCAGTGCAGCTGAGCAGCAGCTCAAAGTTCAAGCAATACAGCCTTAAAACAGAGGTTCATACTCATACAGTTCTGAAGCTGGCGGGGAAGCCAACCCTGGTTCAACGACGGCTGCATCTTGTGGCCTGACAAGATCGTAAAAATCAAAAAGCAAGAGCATTACTGAAATAACTGACATAACTGAAATAAGTCAGGACTGGTTGCAAAAGCTGGGTCACATGTTTCAAATGGAGGCTGATCGCATACAAAGGGTTGTACTGAGAGGGACTCAAAGATACCATGAAAGACCCGAAACGACCCGGAGCGGAGCTGTGGCGGGACGAATCGGCCAAGGGTGGAGGCTCAACATGCTGCCAAGGGTGAGGAACAATGAAGGGAGGTCAGAGAGGCTCCATGGTCCACAGAGGACGAAGAGGATAACGTAAGTATTCAATTACAATAAAATGTAAAACCAAATGATGTACTGTTTGTTGACAGTGAAAGTTTTCCTTTCATTATAAACATTTCTTGCTATATTCATTAAAAAACATTAGCTGGGTGTCGTTATGTTTCCTACAAATTGCATCTGCTATTGCAAATTACTCACTGCTAGTTGTTATGAACATAATTTTTATGGTTGCAAGAGTTCATCACTTCTCTGGAGATCGTGTTCTCCCGGTGTTTTCAACAAACACTGCACATCTTCTTTCCAGCTTCTTTTCTAACATCACGCTGCGGTTTGAATGTTTGAAGCACGTGAAACGAGTGATGTCAAACCAAGCTGCAGCCTTTGTGATGGATGAACTGGAATCCATTCACTGAAGAACCTTTAATCCCTGATATGTTTCATGGGAATATTTGTTAGAAAAGGTTTCCATTTTCATCAGACAGTGCCGCTGATCTGCCATATCACCTACAGATAAGGCTTCAGGTTTCAAATAAACTGCTCCGACAGCTTCGGTGTGAGAGCAGAGTGGCATGGGTCTAAAGATGCCTTTGGGAAACCGAACACCGGCCTGTGAGTCACAGTGTAATCCTGTCCAGGAAGCTTTCCTTTGTCTGTGTGTGAGCGTTCAACGCCGACGTCACCGGGATCTGCTTTCAACAGCAGAGATCACAGGCAGAGGATGAACAGATAACAGCCAGACAAAAGGGTCTGTGAAGAGTTAAAAGTACACAAAGCATTCCTCCTCGGCCTTTTTTCCAGGAACAGAGAGAACATTTGAACAAGACAGAGACACAGTGAGGTACAGTGGTGGTCGGACACAGGACGGGGTTTTAAACTTCACACAGCCCAAAGAAAACAGCAGCCGATGAGATGTGTCACAAAAAACCATTTACATGAACATGGCTCTAACTGTTCGAGTGGATGACAGATACCCGATTCCAAAAAAGTTGGGATGCAAATAAAATCAGAATTCAGTCGCATAAATTAGACAAAACAAAACAACATGGAAACACAACAGATACAGCAAAGTTAAAATAATAAAAATTATGAATAAGTCAAAAGGTTTTTTTTAGGGTGGGGTTTTAAAAGAGGTTTGAAATATTTCATGTGACAACAACTTGATTCAACAGAACAGTTAATCTCTTCTTACTCGTTTTTTTTTTAGTTGGCAAACAACAACACGTGAACATGGCTCTAACTGCTTGAGTGGATGCCACAGATACCAGGTGTATTTTATAACCCGATTCTAAAAAAGTTGGGATGCAAATAAAAACAGAATTCAGTCATTTGCAAGCAAACTGACAACAGTTTTCTGAAGTGTTCCTGAGTCCATGTATTGATCTCCTTTATACAGCCATGTGTTTGACACATTTGTGAACGACTGAGTCTTTCCAGGATGAACCTTTCATACCCAATCATGATCCTATCACCTGTTACCAATGAACCTGTTTACCTGTGGAATGATCCAAACAGGTGTTTCTGGATCAGTCCACAACTTTCACAGTCTTTTGTTGCTCCTGTCCCAACTTGTTTGAAACATCAGAATAAGCAGATATTTACAAAAATCAATGAAGCTGATGAGGTCAAACATTAAATATATTGTCTTTGTGCTGTCTTCAATTGAACGTAGGTCAACAAGAATTAGCAAGTTGTCATATTTTGATTTATTTATATTTTACAATGTCCCAACTTTTTTGGACTCAAGAGATAAACAGGACAACAGAACATAAACTTTAGATCATTACTTGCCATATATGAATACACACATGCAGATAATTTATCATGAAAGCATGTTTATAGTGACAAAAATTAACATGACATTTGTCAAACATACAATTTTCCCCAAAGTTCTCTGTCTTCTTCTGTCGTCTTGTAGTTTCATTCAAGGCTCCATATTCGGAGCTGCACCTTCAGTTGAAAGTTCACATACAGGCCAATTTCAGTTCCTGAATCACAAGATTTGTGCAACATTCACATTCAGTTCCCAAGTTACACAGATGCTGATTCATTCACGTGTTGTAGTTGTGGCAGAAAACAGTCACATGATGCATCTTATAAACCCCTTAACCTTTACAACTTGAACATTTGCAGCAGTTTATTCACAGCGAGGGTGTGCACCTTCCTGAAGTCTTGTGGTCACAGTGAGGTTGCCAGGTTTGGACCAAAACTCACTGACAGTATCTGGCAACCCACGCTATAGCCAGAGAAACTGCAGTACTTGGTGGAGGGATACATGGTTGTTCATCAAGAAACAGTTCCAGCATACGTTTCTGTTTGTGTGCAGATTAAACAAAAGAGATCTAACATTTTAATTGGTGGGTTTTAGTTATTTAGATTCACATGAGCCTGTTGAAATCCAGTGACCTCTTGTTGTTGATGCGTCACCTGCTCACACTGTCGGACCAGAATAGATTCAGGCTTTAGGAGCATGTGTGGGGGATCAGCCCTGGACCCCGTCAGTGCCCCCCCCCCCACTTTTTGTTGACAATTGGATTAAAATATTACATAAGATAAGATTATGCAACACTTTGTCTTTGTGCGAGAGGCCGGCTGATTGGTGGTGACGCAACACTTTGCTGTCGGGGCTGAAACAGCATTACGGTGACAGCTGGGATTATCACACACAGTCCGGTTGTGCCTTGCTCAGCAGAACTCAGGCAGAATTTAAAATGATTGACACGTCCAGGATTTGGTGTACTTTTTTAATCCAACAATTTAAGACACATATGTCTGAACATGTTGTGTTTGTTCTTTGTGTTTGGCATTTCATACACCATAATTCTATAGTCTTTTATTTCTGTGACTCTCTATTGTTTATATACTACACTTTTTTTACGCTGACAAATGTCCTGTAATAATAACAAGAACTTTTAATGAAACAGCTCTAAAGTGTTTTTACAATTAGACAAAAGTTAAATTAATAAAAATTATAAATTGGTCAAAAGGTTTTTTAAGGGTGGAGTTTTAATAGAGGTTTAAAATATTTCATGTGACGACAACTTGCTTCAACAGAACAGTTAATCTCTTCTTACTCATTGTTTTTTTTTTAGTTGCCAAACAACAAAACTATTCAACTATTATTTGTCTGTATTAGTCTGAGTTGTTGTTGACTGCACATTTAGATGACATGTTTCGTAAGTAACTAGTAGCAGTAGTTGCAATTTTCCCCACTGAGGGACGAATGAAGGTTTATCTTATCTTTGATGTTTCAGATCTACGTTCTTAAGAAGACGCCTCGTGTGTGTGTTTTATAACGGTGAGGAATGATTTCTTTTGAGTGCGAAAACCAAACAATGTCCACAATGTGTGTTTGATGATTCATGTAAAGTCCTTTGTCCTTTGTAGTTTCACACCTCTGAATCCCCACCCACATCTCTGATTTATTCAGCGAGTCAAATGAAGCAATTGATAAGAGCAGAAAAAACAACTCATTGTTCAATATATCCTGCTTGACCTTCCTGTTCTTTATTGTGGATTCTGTCCAGTCAATTTGTATTGTGTTATATATATATATATGTATTCCCATAATGCTTAATTGAAAATTAATGTTGAAATGCATTCAGTGATTTGGCTGTGGACAACAAATTAAACAGGTTCCAGTTTGTTGGCTGTCAATCAAAAGGTAAAGGTGCATATAAGGTTTCTGTCAATTGACTTTGTCTCCCAGCAAGCTTCGACAGCTCGGCGTCTCGATAGGAACTTGGCAGCAGCCTGTGTTTACCTGGAAGATAAGAGTGATTTATATGAAGGAACGTTAAACCTCAGAGGTCGAGGCAGGTTCTTCAGGGTCATTGTATAGCTCATAATCCAAAGGCGCCAATTAGCTTCTCAGGGGAAGGTTTGCCATTTTGGGAGATGTGTTTTTCATTGCATTCTTGCTGAGGGTGAGGTGAGAAGATGGATATGAATCATATGTCTGTGTGTTAAGTCAGGTTAGTTTAGCTTAGCATAGCATAGCATCATACTGTATCTCAGTCATTAAATCCAGACACAAACAGGAATGGAATGAGGACGGTTTGTGGTTTTGGGGGGGAGTTAATGTATGTGTTGAAACTATTTCTTAATTGAACAGAAATGCTGGCTGGATACACTGTTTTTCTGTCTCCACTTCTTCTGATTGTTCATGATGTTCATCCTCAGCCCCTCATCCTGGTTCTTGCCATCACAGCGAGGGTGCCAGGTTTGGTGCCGTCGTTCCTGACCTGTATTTGGCAACCCGCGCTCTGAGATGGATGGATGGATAAGTTATTGTTCATCAAGCAATGGTTCCCTCAAAGATGACAAATACTTGCTTTCATATTTGTGTTTCTACACATATTAAACAAACTAGAATTAAAGTGCTTGGATGTCGCCTGGTGTATTTCTGAACCTGGCTTGTTCGTCAGTGTTAAAGGTAAGTGGAACAGGTATTTACCATTAACCTGCTTCATTACCAGTCAGCAGGTGTTGAGGTGAAACGTCGCTGCCTGTAAACTCAGACAATTAAACCACGTCCCAGTTTATCACCAGAAGTTACTACTTTTTTGTCTTTGCAATTTGAGGGCAACTTTCTGGTGATAAACCTGTAAATGTGCGACTTTACAGGTGAGATGCACCTGAATGACTGTGACTCATGTGCTCTCATCTCATTGGAGGAGCTGGTACAAAGAAAAAAATATTTCTCACTCAACACAAGTGTTTTCTAACTATGCAGACAGTTTGGATCTTGTCTTTTGATCCTCCACCTTGATGCAATAAAAGTGAATGGATTTTAGTTTGTGCCGCAATTTTTTATTCATCATTTGAAACAGCATGAAACACGTTGATTGCCATTAGTAGCATCACGTTACATAATATGAGCGGAGAATGATGTGGTATTAAATTTTACTTGAGCTCTACATGTGTGAGCATGTGTGTGTGTGTTTGTGTGTGTGTGTGTCTCACTAAATCAACCATTCCATATTGCTCATAACACTTTTCCCACACACAGGGCGTCTCACCTGAAGTTAAAAGGAAAATGACAAGAAAGTTGGAATTAATCATTTGCTGTATGTGCACAAACAAGCAAGTGTCAGCTGATATTAGTTTGATGATTAAGCAATGTTCAAATGAAAATATCCAACAAACAAAACCAGGCAATGTGGTGTTCAGGAACGTGCTTCTTTCTCCTCCTACACATTCACTCACGATAAAGAACTCTCTGCATTGTAGAAACGTATTCTCACCTGACTCTGACTCAACAGATTCTTCACATTTTCTTCTTATATATGTCACTCTTTCACTTGACCTTTCACCCTCATTCTTGCCCCAGTTGTCTCTTATCTCTGCAGTAAATTTCCCTCCTTCCTTCAGATGTCTTCTGTCCATTTTCTGACACATTAACACTTCAAGGTCTAAAGAGCACTTTTTTACTCTTTTAACAATCCATTTGCATATTTTCCTCTGACAGTGTGTAGTTAGTCATCGGGACACTATTTTTCTGGTATTCTTTCATTCAAGGACACAAGCAACTACTTTTACATTTAACTTGCTTACTTTTTAATTTTTCCAATCAGTTTTTTTTTGTCTACTTAATTTGCTCATGTTAAAATGACAAAAAAAAAACCTAAATCATTCACCACATTTTGAAAAAGGAAGATTGCACTTTGTGAACAAGTCCTCCAAATTAAAAGACAGTTAAAATACACACATTTGTAGAAATATATCTTTTGTAATTGAACCACACATAAGATAAGACAAACCTTTATTCGTCCCACAGTGGGGAAAGTCACCTTGCACAGCAGCAAAGACAATAGAAGCAGTTAAACAGTAATGAAAAATACAAACAGAGAGGTTTAAAAAGTTGAACTAAAGAAATATAATAATTATTAACACTTTAAACAGGCTAAAAAAAAGTATGAAGAAAATTACAAACACATAGAAGCGTTTTCTGATCTGAAATCTTATCATGCGAGTGAAAGTTATCTAAAAAAAAAAAAAAAAGAGTTTAGAGTAAAGAGTTTAAATGTACAGCTCCGATTAAAGGCAGGAGAAGTTCTCCTTTGAGGTGGTCGATGGAGGCAGATCAAGCTTTGGGTTTGGTGCTTGAGTTTCCTTTGTGTAAATCTGTTAGTGTGTCTGTACGTCTCAGCTCCACCTGGTAACCTGCCAGCCTGCTCCTTTGTCTCCTCCTGTTAAGACCTTTGTTTGCTCCAAATCCAGACGAAAAGCCAACAGTGTTGCTAAGGGACGGATTTATAAACGCCTCTCGTTACTGAGGCTGGAGGTGCTCGAGATTAAATCTGCCCCTGACAGGACAATATGTTGGAACACAGCTGACTTTAACTTAAATTTCAGTAGACGATGTTGTTGTTTCTAGCATTTCATCAGTTTCACTGGCTGCAACATTTAAGTGCAGGATTTTCCAAAAACGTGGAGGAATAAATATTCTTACTGTTGGACTGTCACACTCTCATCATGACGTCAGTGAGACTTAGATGTATATCTGGACAAGCTGGTATTCATACAGAGCCTCCTACAGCTTTCTAAACAAACACAATTATACAACCTGATTCCAAAAGAAGTTGGGACACTGTGTAAAACACAAGTGAACCAGCATGTGATAATTTGCTAATAATTTTGACATATACTCAATTGAAACTTCATCAGCTTCATTGATTTTTGTAAATATCTGCTTATTCTGAATTTGATGGCAGCAACATGTTTCAAACAAGTTGGGACAGGAGCAACAAAAGACTGTGAAAGTTGTGGACTGATTGAAAACACCTGTTTGGATCATTCCACAGGTAAACAGATTCATTGGTAACAGTTGATAGGATCATGATTGGGTATGAAAGGTTCATCCTGGAAAGACTCAGTCGTTCACAAATGTGTCAAACACATGGTTGTATAAAGGAGATCAATACATGGACTCAGGAACACTTCAGAAAACTGTTGTCAGTTTGCTTGCAAATAACTGAATTCTGTTTTTATTTGCATCCCAACTTTTTTAGAATCGGGTTATAAAATATACCTGGTATCTGTGGCATCCACTCAAGCAGTTAGAGCCATGTTCACGTAAAAAAAAAATAGTTTAATAGTTTTGTTGTTTGCCAACTAAAAAAAAAACAATGAGTAAGAAGAGATTAACTGTTCTGTTGGATCAAGTTGTCACATGACATATTTCAAACCTCTTTTAAAACCCCACCCTTATAAAACACCTTTTGACTTATTCATAATTTTTATTATTTTAACTTTGCTGTATCTGTTGTGTTTCCATGTTGTTTTGTTTTCAAATTTATGCGACTGAATTCTGATTTTATTTGCATCACAACTTTTTTTGGAATCGGGTTATAAAATACATCTGGTATCTGTGTCATCCACTCGAACAGTTAGAGCCATGTTCATGCAAGTGGTTTTTTGTGACACATTTCATTGGTCACAAGCGAGGATGGAGAGAGGTTCAACACTTTGTCAAACACAGGATTGTCAAAAATGGTAATGAGCCATACGAACAGTTTTGATGTTTTATAATCCACGCTTTGAGATTTCTGTCTCCACCCCAACATAACAGACGAGAATGTTCTTTTCTGTGTGTTGCTCACAGCGTTGTAATTTGACATTTAAAACAAGTGAAGTGGAACGTGTCTTTCCAGACCTGCAGTTTTGAATTTTAATTCACTTCCATTGAATTTGAATTTGTAATGAGGGTTAGACCAACCTCTTCTTAATCCTCAGAACAAAATGTCCTGTACTTAATTCTTGGTTACGTATTGTTTGAAGTACCAGTGAGACAAGAAATACGATTATGAAATATGATTCCAAGTTAATGTGTTTAAAATATGGAAGCCCACAGAGAACTGTATTAAAATGATAACGTAAACATGAAAATGAACATATCGTTTTCCACAAATGTATGTGCTGTTTGAGTAAAAATGAAAATGAGAATGCAATAATACAATTTGTATTTTCTTTCTCACAGACTTGAAGGGGCTTTCGTTGACTATAGTAATAGTATGCTATTAGTATGAAAATGGAAAAGCTGTTTGACATTTGATTTTCAAAGTCATCCCCGATCCTGTACAGTGGACAATATCCAAATAGCTCAAATTTGAAAATTAAAATGCTTTACAGACAATATAACCTCATTTTACCTTTAGAAACATTGAACAGACTTCAAACATTGTCTCTACGGTAACAACAATGGCACCAATTCACCACTCAGATGAACTGATGACATGATGGGGTGGGGGAGGAGGTATTAACGCAGTATTTATACCATATATAGATAGATAGATAGATATACAATTTTGGAAAGTTATCACATTTCATCACAGTGATATTGTGATAAAAAAGTAGAAATACAACATTCACAATTCAAACTGATTCCAACAAAGAAAGAAATAGAAACACACGGACATGTCTAGACACGCTCCCTCACATGTTTGACCTGTGACCCCCGTGTCAATGAGCAGACCTCCGCACGTCAAACACACACACACACACACACACACACTAATCCCTCAGTCTGCTGAACTTGCTCACCCCAGAGCTCCAACAGAGTTTGAATTCAAACTAGTTTGAATAGAATAATACAGAACTCATCTTTATGTTTTTGCTGGTTTTTATTTGTTCATTCAGACTTTCCTTTTTTTTAGCCACTTTGCTGCTTCTCATAGAACAAACACTGAAACCTATTCTGAAGGTTTTTCACTCATCCTGTTGCAGTTTTCTTCAGTATAAGCCTCTTTGTTACATTCACAGATTTACACCAATGAATGAGCAAAGTTCCTGCAGAATTAGACCTCATGTCTGATTCAGTTCTGGGCGGCTTGAGGGGGAATTACAAGGTCAGCCGGGACCAACAGACGCAACATCGCATTGTGCAGAGTCTGATATTTCTCTGTGGGTTCAATCCCTTTCACATTACACATAGTCATTTTTATATAACATGATGTTTGCATCAAATGTCATGGTGATCCGTCTAATAGCTGGTATAAGGTATTGAAAATATTGATTATTGCAACTTTTAAAGGTTTTTTTGTTTGAGTTTTTGCCCCATTAAACAGTGGCAGGAAATGGGTTAAAGAGATAGAGAGCAGTGTGTGCAAAGGTCAACAGCTGGAATTCAACCAGCGACATCTGCAACCATGCAAACATTTAACCTGAATGGATTCGATCTTTATGCTGCTCATCTTTCCGAATGACAATCAAGTGTTTTGGACATTTTCATAATTTGCATGGACTCATCAGCAAAACACAGGTAGCTGTTAATCATTCCTTCTTCTTTTTTTTAGATACAAAAATAAAAGAAAAACAAAATATTCATTCAGAACCTTTCAAACAGTCAAAACAGCTAAAGGAGGAAAGAGATTCAAACTCTCAAACAGCTTCTCCTGGAAATAAGCTAAACCTTTATTCGTCCCACAGTGGGGAAATTCACCTGCTAATAATAAAATCTGCTGCGAGCTGCAGATGAATGAGCCTTATCATATAATGAACTGGCATGTGTGTGTATGTAAATATTGTGTTTGCATAAGAAGGATGTTCGTCAGGTCCATTAGCCACTTATCTTTATGTGACTGTAAATAACGTCACATGACATGACTAAACAGAAGTTACAGCCCGGTGTAAAGTCACAGTCAATAATGATCACACACACCATAATGCATATGTGAAGTTGCTGATCGATGGTGCCTGTAGTCAAAAGTCATACCTCAAACCACCTGGAAAAAAACTCTGCAAAACATTAAAGAGCATAGACTGGAAACAAGGTTAGAAAAACTCCCAAAACGTGACCAAGTTGTGCTGCTGTATTTACAGCTGGTGCGTCTTAAACTTTTCCACAGTCAGTTATCAGTGGGTTCTTTTCATCCACAAAGATAACAGAGCAATAAGGGTCAAAGTTTAGATGTTTCTATAATAGAGGGTTATAAAACCTTCCCACAATGGTGTTGTTAGTGTTATAAACATACATGAAAATGATATTTATGATGATTGTCATTGTCACGCGGTAATGAGACGCTGTTTTTAAATTTTTTACTGCGGCTGCATTAAGGGAGACTGAACTTTTTTAGGTCGGCTGCTGAATCAACAACCACATCATGTTCCAGGCTTCCGTTGCTCAGTATTTTTGTCTTCTAAGATGATTTTTTTCAACACAGATCATAGATAGTGTCCTTTATTGTCCTTCAATACGAAGTTGAAACACCTCTGTTGTACAAAACTTGAACCAGCTCAGAAGTTCTTCAGTTGTAAAAACAGCCTGTCAGGACACCCAAGTAAAACACACAAGTCCTAATTTAACTAAACAATATGCATAAATAGAACATAATCATAAATTATAGTTAGCCAACAAAAATCCAGTCCAGGGCTCCATTTGTCAGGCAACTTTACATCTTCCAATATATGGCGGTCATATGGAACCATCCAGAGGATATGAGTCGAATCACAATCCATGCGGTCATCCTGCCTGATGTTGGATGCAAGGCCACTATTGCGTCCAGCTGCTTTATATATAACCTGCTAATATTTATACAGCAGTCTTCATCCGTCTCAATATTTAAACATTCCACCAAAGAATCGCGTATATAAATTCTTGGTAGGGATGGCAGGGTTAGCTCTCTGAATAAGTTGGAAACTCTGTTGAAGGTGCCCAGCATTATCCTAGTCATATCCATCAACAGGCAATAAACTGGCTTGATGATAAGGTGCTACACTATAGTTTTTTGTTTGGTTTCCTGAACACTGTTAGGTAGACGGGCATCTTTTTTTTTCACCTGCAGCACAGTAGAAGAGCTCCGTATTGCTACGTACATAAAACAAAATAACATTGGAATTCAGTTAACATGTCAAATAATACAACCAAATCTCATGGCAGTTCCTGAAATACTCATGAAATTTAATCTATTAATTTGTGTACATAAACATGAAAATTCACTTTTTTTGTGTCAGGCATTCGTTTTTGTTTTCTGTCACAGAGGCACAAATTTCTGCAGGTAGGCATTAAAACTGCTGAGCTACGCATTCAAACCACTGATTAACATGTTCAAAGTTCTGGTTTAGTTTAGGGGAAAGATTAGTGAGAAAGCATGTCCTGAAAGCAGACAGAAAATCCATAGCACATCGCTCAGTTAACACAAGAGACAAAATCAACATCAACATCTTAATACACAAGAAATAGCAGCTAACTAAAACATACAACACTGTGCTAACAAAAATCTTAATGCACAGAATATTTAAACAAAAATGGAGGATGGCTTGGTTTAACAAAGATATTAATTGAACTTTAGAGGTCACAAAAAGTGCTGCTTCCTTCCAGTAGTCAGACAGTAGAGGTGAGCACGGTGTTCTCAAAGGCCCAAAACACTCTCATGGATGCCACCGAGGGAAATGTCCCCATAACCCCCAAAATCACACACACACACACAAATTACTTGAAGTTATTTTTAAATCATGCATTATATTTATTGCCTCTGTTTTTACATTTAAAAATAGTATTCATCTCATTGCTATGTGGTGCTGACTGCACTGATGCAACATTCAGAGCCCGGATAGCTCAGACTTTTAATCTGAGGGTCCAGGGTTCAAGTCCCTGTTTGAGTGTAAACTTCAATGAACTTCCCACTTTGGGACAAATGAAGTACGTCTATCTAACTATTGTCTTTAATATTCAGAAACTGGAGACGTGCTATATCTGCATTCAAAGTCTGCAAACATGTAGAAAGAATCTGTCTGTACTTTTCGATCAAATATTTAAAAAGTGACTCAACTTCATTAACAACAAATGTTTGAAGTTAATTGAAAACATAATTGTAATAACACGCATGTTAACATTTAGCGCAAAGCGATGTTGTGCCTTACAGAGCTGCATGTCTGTACTCTTAATCTTGTTTTATAGTTGTCCACTGTTTTTATAATTAAATGTGACTCCCCCTCACAAACAGCAATGTGCATGTAAATAACTATATAATATACAAGTAATATGAGCGCCCTGACAACTGATCTGATCTTAACCCAGAGTCAAAATGCTCATTAGCCACTCATCCACCCACCGTTGGAGATGAAAATGTAATTCACAAATAAGAATAACAAAAAAGTAAAGAACGTTTAACTGAATTCATTTTTTTCATCGTTTAAAAACAATATGAACGACAAGGCTGTTATTTGCAGCAGCCTCCCGTCATCATCCTCAGAAAATACTTTCCTCACCATATTTTACTCAAACAAATCAAGATTTTAATGCACATTATATTTGTAATTATCATTCATTTTAGAAATATCCACATTCACATATTGAAACAAAATTAAAGTGGTCTCCAACGGCAACAAGCAGATCAAAGGATAGAATGGAACCAAGACATCAAAGCATCAAAGAAATGGGATTCCAACAGAGGTTATAAATATAGGCTGAAATTTAGAAAGCGTGAGGCGCCCAACGCTCGGGTCCCCCCGACCTGGGGCTACGGCCCCGGCCACGATGGGAGGGAGCGTGATGTAGGATGGAGGAGGCGCCCAACGCTCGGGTCCCCACGGCCAGGGGCCACGACCCCGGCCACGATGGGAAGGAGTGTGATGGAGGATGAATGAATTCATTTTTTTCATCGTTTAAAAACAATATGAACAACAAGGCCGATATTTGCAGCAGCCTCCCGTCATCATCCTCAGAAAATGCTTTCCTCGCCATATTTTGGTCAATTGAATCAAGATTTTAATGCACATTATATTTGTAATTATCATTCATTTCAGAAATATCCACATTCATGTATTCAAACTGAATTAAAGTGGTCTCCAACGGCAACAGGCAGATCAAAGGATAGAATGGAACCGTTATTTGCAGCAGCCTCCCGTCATCATCCTCAGAAAATGCTTTCCTCACCATATTTTACTCAAACAAATCAAGATTTTAATGCACATTATATTTGTAATTATCATTCATTTTAGAAATATCCACATTCACATATTGAAACAAAATTAAAGTGGTCTCCAACGGCAACAAGCAGATCAAAGGATAGAATGGAACCAAGACATCAAAGCATCAAAGAAATGGGATTCCAACAGAGGTTATAAATATAGGCTGAATTTTAGAAAGTGTGAGGCGCCCAACGCTCGGGTCCCCCCGACCTGGGGCTACGGCCCCGGCCACGATGGGAGGGAGCGTGATGTAGGATGGAGGAGGCGCCCAACGCTCGGGTCCCCACGGCCAGGGGCCACGACCCCGGCCACGATGGGAAGGAGTGTGATGGAGGATGAATGAATTCATTTTTTTCATCGTTTAAAAACAATATGAACAACAAGGCCGATATTTGCAGCAGCCTCCCGTCATCATCCTCAAAAAATGCTTTCCTCGCCATATTTTGGTCAATTGAATCAAGATTTTAATGCACATTATATTTGTAATTATCATTCACTTTAGAAATATCCACATTCACGTATTCAAACTGAATTAAAGTGGTCTCCAACGGCAACAGGCAGATCAAAGGATAGAATGGAACCGTTATTTGCAGCAGCCTCCCGTCATCATCCTCAGAAAATGCTTTCCGCGCCATATTTTACTCAAACGAATCAAGATTTTAATGCACATTATATTTGTAATTATCATTCATTTTAGAAATATCCACATTCACGTATTCAAACTGAATTAAAGTGGTCTCCAACGGCAACAGGCAGATCAAAGGATAGAATGGAACCAAGACATCAAAGCATCAAAGAAATGGGATTCCAACAGAGGTGATAAGCGGGGAAGGAGCGTGATGGAGGATGGAGGATGGCCAGAGGAGGCGCCCAACGCTCGGGTCCCCCCGGCCGGCGGCCACGATGGGCCCCGGCCACGGAGCGGGAAGGAGCGTGATGGAGGATGGAGGATGGCCAGAGGAGGCGCCCAACGCTCGGGTCCCCCCGGCCGGCGGCCACGATGGGCCCCGGCCACGGAGCGGGAAGGAGCGTGATGGAGGATGGAGGATGGCCAGAGGAGGCGCCCAACGCGGGGGTCCCCCGGCCGGCGGCCACGATGGCCCGGCCACGGAGCGGGAAGGAGCGTGTGATGGAGGATGGAGGATGGCCAGAGGAGGCGCCCAACGCCGGTGGCCACGATGTGCCCCGGCCACGGAGCGGGAAGGAGCGTGATGGAGGATGGCCAGAGGAGGCGCCCAACGCCGGTGGCCACGATGTGCCCCGGCCACGGAGCGGGAAGGAGCGTGATGGAGGATGGCCAGAGGAGGCGCCCAACGCTCGGGTCCCCCCGGCCGGCGGCCACGATGGGCCCCGGCCACGGAGCGGGAAGGAGCGTGATGGAGGATGGAGGATGGCCAGAGGAGGCGCCCAACGCCGGTGGCCACGATGTGCCCCGGCCACGGAGCGGGAAGGAGCGTGATGGAGGATGGAGGATGGCCAGAGGAGGCGCCCCACGGAGCGGGAAGGAGCGTGATGGAGGATGGAGGATGGCCAGAGGAGGCGCCCAACGCTCGGGTCCCCCCGGCCAGGGGCCACGACCCTGGCCACGATGGGAAGGAGTGTGATGGAGGATGAATGAATTCATTTTTTTCATCGTTTAAAAACAATATGAACAACAAGGCCGATATTTGCAGCAGCCTCCCGTCATCATCCTCAGAAAATGCTTTCCTCGCCATATTTTACTCAAACGAATCAAGATTTTAATGCACATTATATTTGTAATTATCATTCATTTTAGAAATATCCACATTCACGTATTCAAACTGAATTAAAGTGGTCTCCAACGGCAACAGGCAGATCAAAGGATAGAATGGAACCAAGACATCAAAGCATCAAAGAAATGGGATTCCAACAGAGGTGATCGGGGAAGAGCGGGGAAGGAGCGTGATGGAGGATAGAGGATGGAGGATGGCCAGAGGAGGCGCCCGACGCTCGGGTCCCCCCGGCCGGTGGCCACGATGGGCCCCGGCCACGGAGCGGGAAGGATCGTGATGGAGGATGGAGGATGGCCAGAGGAGGCGCCCAACGCCGGTGGCCACGATGGGCCCCGGCCACGGAGCGGGAAGGAGCGTGATGGAGGATGGAGGATGGCCAGAGGAGGCGCCCCACGGAGCGGGAAGGAGCGTGATGGAGGATGGAGGATGGCCAGAGGAGGCGCCCAACGCTCGGGTCCCCCCGGCCGGTGGCCACGATGTGCCCCGGCCACGGAGCGGGAAGGAGCGTGATGGAGGATGGAGGATGGAGGATGGCCAGAGGAGGCGCCCAACGCTCGGGTCCCCCCGGCCGGTGGCCACGATGTGCCCCGGCCACGGAGCGGGAAGGAGCGTGATGGAGGATGGAGGATGGAGGATGGCCAGAGGAGGCGCCAACGCTCGGGTCCCCCCGGCCGGTGGCCACGATGTGCCCCGGCCACGGAGCGGGAAGGAGCGTGATGGAGGATGGAGGATGGCCAGAGGAGGCGCCCAACGCTCGGGTCCCCCGGCCGGTGGCCACGATGGGCCCCGGCCACGGAGCGGGAAGGAGCGTGATGGAGGATGGAGGATGGCCAGAGGAGGCGCCCAACGCTCGGGTCCCCCCGGCCGGTGGCCACGATGTGCCCCGGCCACGGAGCGGGAAGGAGCGTGATGGAGGATGGAGGATGGCCAGAGGAGCGCGCCAACGCGGGTCCCCCGGCCGGTGGCCACGATGTGCCCCGGCCACGGAGCGGGAAGGAGCGTGATGGAGGATGGAGGATGGCCAGAGGAGGCGCCCAACGCTCGGGTCCCCCGGCCGGTGGCCACGATGTGCCCCGGCCACGGAGCGGGGAAGCGTGATGGAGGATGGAGGATGGAGGATGGCCAGAGGAGGCGCCCAACGCCGGGTCCCCGGCCGGTGGCCACGATGTGCCCCGGCCACGGAGCGGGAAGGAGCGTGATGGAGGATGGAGGATGGAGGATGGCCAGAGGAGGCGCCCAACGCTCGGGTCCCCCCGGCCGGTGGCCACGATGTGCCCCGGCCACGGAGCGGGAAGGAGCGTGATGGAGGATGGAGGATGGAGGATGGCCAGAGGAGGCGCCCAACGCTCGGGTCCCCCCGGCCGGTGGCCACGATGGGCCCGGCCACGGAGCGGGAAGGAGCGTGATGGAGGATGGAGGATGGAGGATGGCCAGAGGAGGCGCCCAACGCCGGGTCCCCGGCCGGTGGCCACGATGTGCCCCGGCCACGGAGCGGGAAGGAGCGTGATGGAGGATGGAGGATGGCCAGAGGAGGCGCCCAACGCTTCGGGTCCCCCGGCCGGTGGCCACGATGGGCCCCCGCCACGGAGCGGGAAGGAGCGTGATGGAGGATGGAGGATGGCCAGAGGAGGCGACGCCGGGTCCCCGGCCGGTGGCCACGATGTGCCCGGCCACGGAGCGGGAAGGAGCCAACGCTCGGGTCCCCCGGCCGGTGGCCACGATGTGCCCCGGCCCAGCGGAGCGGGAAGGAGATGGTGATGGAGGATGGAGGATGGCCAGAGGAGGCGCCCCACGCGGTCCCCCGGCCGGTGGCCAGGAGCCCCGCCACGGAGCGGGAAGGAGCGTGATGGAGGATGGAGGATGGCCAGAGGAGGCGCCCAACGGAGGGGTCCCCCGGCCGGTGGCCACGATGTGCCCCGGCCACGGAGCGGGAAGGAGCGTGATGGAGGATGGAGGATGGAGGATGGCCAGAGGAGGCGCGCCAACGCTCGGGTCCCCGGCCGGTGGCCACGATGTGCCCGGCCACGGAGCGGGAAGGAGCGTGATGGAGGATGGAGGATGGCCAGAGGAGGCGCCCAACGCTCGGGTCCCCCCGGCCGGTGGCCACGATGTGCCCCGGCCACGGAGCGGGAAGGAGCGTGATGGAGGATGGAGGATGGCCAGAGGAGGCGCCCAACGCTCGGGTCCCCCCGGCCGGTGGCCACGATGCCCCGGCCACGGAGCGGGAAGGAGCGTGATGGAGGATGGAGGATGGCCAGAGGAGGCGCCCAACGCTCGGGTCCCCCCGGCCGGTGGCCACGATGTGCCCCGGCCACGGAGCGGGAAGGAGCGTGATGGAGGATGGAGGATGGCCAGAGGATGGCCAGAGGAGGCGCCACAACGCCGGGCCCCCGGCCGGTGGCCACGATGTGCCCCGGCCACGGAGCGGGAAGGTGATGAAGGAGCGTGATGGAGGATGGAGGATGGCCAGAGGAGGCGCCCAACGCTTCGGGTCCCCCGGCCGGTGGCCACGATGTGCCCCGGCCACGGAGCGGGAAGGAGCGTGATGGAGGATGGAGGATGGCCAGAGGAGGCGCCCAACGCCGGGTCCCCCGGCCGGTGGCCACGATGTGCCCCGGCCACGGAGCGGGAAGGAGCGTGATGGAGGATGGAGGATGGCCAGAGGAGGCGCCTTTTTTCGGGTCCCCCGGCCGGTGGCCACGATGTGCCCCGGCCACGGAGCGGGGGAAGGAGCGTGATGGAGGATGGAGGATGGCCAGAGGAGGCGCCCAACGCCGGGTCCCCCGGCCGGTGGCCACGATGTGCCCCGGCCACGGAGCGGGAAGGAGCGTGATGGAGGATGGAGGATGGCCAGAGGAGGCGCCCAACGCCGGGTCCCCCGGCCGGTGGCCACGATGTGCCCCGGCCACGGAGCGGGAAGGAGCGTGATGGAGGATGGAGGATGGCCAGAGGAGGCGCCCAACGCCGGGTCCCCCCCGGCCGGTGGCCACGATGTGCCCGGCCACGGAGCGGGAAGGAGCGTGATGGAGGATGGAGGATGGCCAGAGGAGGCGCCAACGCGGGTCCCCCGGCCGGTGGCCACGATGTGCCCCGGCCACGGAGCGGGAAGGAGCGTGATGGAGGATGGAGGATGGCCAGAGGAGGCGCCCAACGCTCGGGGTCCCCGGCCGGTGGCCACGATGTGCCCCGGCCACGGAGCGGGAAGGAGCGTGATGGAGGATGGAGGATGGCCAGAGAGGCGCCAACGCTCCGGGTCCCCCGGCCGGTGGCCACGATGTGCCCCGGCCACGGAGCGGGAAGGAGCGTGATGGAGGATGGAGGATGGCCAGAGGAGGCGCCCAACGCTCGGGTCCCCCGGCCGGTGGCCACGATGTGCCCCGGCCACGGAGCGGGAAGGAGCGTGATGGAGGATGGAGGATGGATGGCCAGAGGAGGCGCCCAACGAGGTCCCCCGGCCGGTGGCCACGATGTGCCCCGGCCACGGAGCGGGAAGGAGCGTGATGGAGGATGGAGGATGGAGGCCCCCAGAGGGGAGGCCCTAACGCTCGGTCCCCCCGGCCGGTGGCCACGATGTGCCCGGCCACGGAGCGGGAAGGAGCGTGATGGAGGATGGAGGATGGCCAGAGGAGGCGCCCAACGCCGGGTCCCCCGGCCGGTGGCCACGATGTGCCCCGGCCACGGAGCGGGAAGGAGCGTGATGGAGGATGGAGGATGGCCAGAGGAGGCGCCCAACGCTCGGGTCCCCCCGGCCGGTGGCCACGATGTGCCCCGGCCACGGAGCGGGAAGGAGCGTGATGGAGGATGGAGGATGGCCAGAGGAGGCGCCCAACGCTCGGGTCCCCGGCCGGTGGCCACGATGCCCCCCCGGCCACGGAGCGGGAAGGAGCGTGATGGAGGATGGAGGATGGCCAGAGGAGGCGCCCAACGGAGGGTCCCCCGGCCGGTGGCCACGATGTGCCCCCGGCCACGGAGCGGGAAGGAGCGTGTGATGGAGGATGGAGGATGGCCAGAGGAGGCGCCCAACGCTCGGGTCCCCCCGGCCGGTGGCCACGATGTGCCCCGGCCACGGAGCGGGAAGGAGCGTGATGGAGGATGGAGGATGGCCAGAGGAGGCGCCCAACGCTTGGGTCCCCCCGGCCGGTGGCCACGATGTGCCCCGGCCACGGAGCGGGAAGAAGGAGATGGTGATGGAGGATGGCCAGAGGAGGCGCCCAACGCCGGGTCCCCCGGCCGGTGGCCACGATGTGCCCCGGCCACGGAGCGGGAAGGAGCGTGATGGAGGATGGAGGATGGAGGATGGCCAGGAGGCGCCAACGCCGGGTCCCCCGGCCGGTGGCCACGATGTGCCCCGGCCACGGAGCGGGAAGGAGCGTGATGGAGGATGGAGGATGGCCAGAGGAGGCGCCCAACGCTCCCCCGGCCGGTGGGGTCCCCCGGCCGGTGGCCACGATGTGCCCCCCGGCCACGGAGCGGGAAGGAGCGGGAAGGAGAGGATGGAGGATGGCCAGAGGAGGCGCCAACGCTCGGGTCCCCCGGCCGGTGGCCACGATGTGCCCCGGCCACGGAGCGGGAAGGAGCGTGATGGAGGATGGAGGATGGAGGATGGCCAGAGGAGGCGCCAACGCTCGGGGTCCCCGGCCGGTGGCCACGATGTGCCCCGGCCACGGAGCGGGAAGGAGCGTGATGGAGGATGGAGGATGGAGGATGGCCAGAGGAGGCGCCCAACGTTTGGGTCCCCCGGCCGGTGGCCACGATGTGCCCCGGCCACGGAGCGGGAAGGAGCGTGATGGAGGATGGAGGATGGCCAGAGGAGGCGCCCAACGCTCGGGTCCCCCCGGCCGGTGGCCACGATGTGCCCCGGCCACGGAGCGGGAAGGAGCGTGATGGAGGATGGAGGATGGAGGATGGCCAGAGGAGGCGCCCAACGCTCGGGTCCCCCCGGCCGGTGGCCACGATGTGCCCCGGCCACGGAGCGGGAAGGAGCGTGATGGAGGATGGAGGATGGCCAGAGGAGGCGCCCAACGCTCGGGTCCCCCTGGCCGGTGGCCACGATGTGCCCCGCCACGGAGCGGGAAGGAGCGTGATGGAGGATGGAGGATGGAGGATGGCCAGAGGAGGCGCCCAACGCTGGCCGGGTCCCCCGCTCGGGTCCCCGGTGGCCACGATGTGCCCCGGCCACGGAGCGGGAAGGAGCGTGATGGAGGATGGAGGATGGCCAGAGGAGGCGCCCAACGCTCGGGTCCCCCTGGCCGGTGGCCACGATGTGCCCCGGCCACGGAGCGGGAAGGAGCGTGATGGAGGATGGAGGCCAGAGGATCAAAATTCTCTTTTTTATTAGCCTGAATTATTAGCGAGAATTTTGATCCTCTGGCCTCCATCCTCCATCACGACAAACTGGATCACAAATGTTCTGATGATGTTGGTATCAAAAATGACTTAATTAGCAAAAAAGACTTAAAATTCTGGCTCCATCATTACATATATCTATTAATTGTCTATTAATAACATGGTAGAAAGATTATAATTATTATTGTGTTGTGTGTGCATGTGCGTGCATTTGCATGCTTGTGATGTACAGTTGTGAAGCTGATCTAGATGCATACATTTGCCTGACATGTGAACATTGTCGACACACAGGTTTTGCCTGATCCACTTGTCTGCGTCCTGGAGCGCTGTAATTTCTCTGGAAGCCATAAAACACCAGAACAGGAGAAGTAAAATAATCAGGTTTCAGTGTCCTGCAAGGAACAAGAAATGTTTAAACAAAAAACAGTAATGACAAAACTGTTTTCAAAGTGTGTCAGTCGTCAGGTGTTTCAGTGCATTTTTACCTTTACCTTTACTTTACCTGATCACATGACCAAAACTATGTTCACCTGAGGGAGTGGAAAAACTGAACTGCACCAGAGAGGAAAGGTCTCCAGGTTCATCACATGACAAAGAGAATCAGGTCATTCACATTCACATTTCTCACAGAGTAGAAATCACATGCCCTTTTTCAAACTTGTAGTCTTTAGACTCAAACATCACTGCCCCAATTTAGCTTGAATGTATATTCATGCAGTGCCCTCTGGAGTCATTAACAACTTTATACAACTTTATTCACATGTGCAGTGACGCTCCCCAGCACCTGGAAACACACTTGGATGTTTGGATGTAACTGTAATCTGACCAGAAACTGCAGATTCAAACGCACTGTTGCTCCCAGTCTGGTACCAAACATGTATCTATAACTCTGCACATGGTTCCTTTCAGATTAATCAGACGTGTGCATAGATGGCATGGCTGGAAATTTCATCCAGACACATGCACTGTATATCTGTGGACGAGAAGAACAACATATTATACAGACACTGAGTCGTGTTGTGTGTCTGTTGTTCTGTTCTGGCCTTGTCAGTGAGCTGAAGTTTGTCCTCCATGTAATCCTTCTCTGCACAGACTGTTTATTCAGCTATCATGAGCTTAATAAAAGAATAAGGTTACCAGATCACCAACATCACAGATCAGAATGTGTGTGTGTATATGTGTGTGTGTGTGTGTGTGCGTGTGTGAGTGGTTTCATAGCCGTCATTGTGCTAAGTAAAGACCCAACACCTGCTGCAGTGGATTTTCCAGGACAGCGGAACACTGGAGGGAGCCAAGACACATACACTACATGGCCAAAAGTATGCGGACACCTGAGCACCCAAATTGTTGAACATATGATTCCAGAATTATGGGAATTAATCTGCTGCTATAAAAGCCTCCACTTTTCTGGTTTCAGGTTTTCCACAAGGTGTTGGAAGGGATCTGCATCTAGTTTTATATTCCATACTCTATGATGTTAATACATTATTTACTATGTTATATTTCTATACTAATACAAACACTAAATATCATAGCTTTATTATTTACTATTAATATTATTAATATATATTCTTATTTTTCTATCTATCTGTACTTATTTCTGTCCTTGTGCTGCTTGATCTCATTTTATCTTATATAATTGTTGTAGCATATTTGCCTTCAAAGAAAAGGCCCACACAGCTACAGCATGTTGTGTCCACATACTTTTGGCAATACAGAACAGAGCTGTGTTGTCCAGACTTTTGCAGACAGAGACAGAATGAGGACGGTGCATCAGACTGATGAAGGTGAAGAGGTGGTGAAAGGAAACCAAAGAGTCAAGCAGCAGGTTGGTTTCACCACATGTTGCACGTTCAGCTGCTGCCCCCTACTGGTTGCTGGTGGAAGTCACAATCTGTCTAAACATAATCACTGATAGCATTTCCTCATCATGTTCAGCTGTGTTTTACAGGCAGATTAAAACTGCACCTTAATGCATAAGCAAAGTGGTTCATCAGTAACAAATCTAATAATTGATCAATCATTTAGGACATTTTTCATGTTAAAATTCTGAACATTTGCTGGTTACAACCTGTTAACTGTGAACATTCCCCGTTTTACCTCTTATATGACAGCAAACTAATATTGTGGGGTTTTGAATCGCTGTTCAGATGTAACAAGCATTTAAAAAGGTTCATCTCTGGCTTTGAGAACTTGTGTTGGCATTCTTTACTTTTTCAATTGACATTTTGTAGAGAATTTATCAAATAATCGGCAAAATATTTATATTCATGGAGAATGAAAATAATTGTTAGCTGCAACCTTTTTTTTATCCAGTACAACAATATAACTAGGCAGGTGTAATGAATAAATAAGTCATTCAGGTAGTCAGGCAATTTGATTGTTCCTTCAGGTGTTTATACCAATTTCATACACAGTTTCATGTCCCGTGAATGAGATAAACAGTCAAATCTAGATAAACACATCACAGTGCATCTGTTGTCTGAACAGAGTGGAAACGAATCCCAGGGGTGGGATCAGACAGCGTGGTCCCTCTGAGGTCCAGCTGCTCGTCTACTGATAAGGCTGCTGATGGGAAGGCTGAATCAAGCTACCAAAGTTAGAAACTCACTTGACCCTGGACTAACTTGGCAACATCTGTCATATCTGTTCTATTGTAAGTGGTTGTTGGGCAAATAATCAGGACATTTTTTTATTTTTAAACATTACCTGATGTCATGTGGCATCATATCGACATGTTGTACTCCAGTGTTTCACTCAGGTATTCATTCTGGATAAACCTCATTCAAGAATGTGTAGAGTCAGTTTAGACATCAAACTGATTATCTTGTTTGACAATTTAGAAAATGATGGACAGTGAACAATAAATTATAATATTGCAAAGTGCTGAATGCAGCATAAATGGAATTATGATCAAACTCCTGTTAACATGTTATCTTGAGATTAAAGAATTAAAAATATCTACAACCAACTGAAGTCGCTCTTTGATTCAGTAGTGCAGTAAACAGCAGCAGCAGATGAAGCAACACCTGTAACCAGTTAATTACCGAAACTGAGTTACTTCACACCAAGTAAATGTTGTATTCTGACATGTTTCATTTAGATTATGACTCCCAGTCTGACTGACTGATAGTGTTACAGTGCATGTGAACATATTCAAACTGGAGGTATCAGGTCTAACCAGTTCCCCTGAGCAGCAGGTAGACAGCAGAGACGGTGATGGCGGTGGCGGTGTAGGTAAACACAGCGTTATAAAAAGTGTTGGTCCTGATTCGTTCTCCCAGTGTCCTCTGGGTCTCCTCCAAACACTTCACCACCGCCTCAGACTCCCGCTGCTCCTCTCTCTCTGGTCTCTCTGGACTCTCTGGTTTTGCTAACTGCAGCTGACCAGCCTGTGGTTCAGCCTGTGGTCTGGTTTCCAGCAGCTTCCTCACCACTGACAATTCACCCTCAACTCTCCCGAGTCCCTGCACCAGTTGTCCCAGCTGTGGCGGGACTGACTCCAGGAGGGACTCTGTCTTTTGGCTGCCGAGGCGGAGGTCTTTTAAGGCTGAAAGAGGCACTGAGGGTGAGTCTGGGGTCGGACCTCTCTTGTCCTGAAGGACGATGTTCTTCTGTGTGATGCCGTCACTCAGAGCGACCCTGAAGCTGTCGATGAGTGTTCGGAGCTCGTCCTGCTGGGAGCGATGGTTTCCAGCCTGGACTTTGAGGGCTTCCTGCAGGCTCTCTGGACCTTTCTGGGCCTCCAGCAGCAGACTCTTCAGCTCCTACAGATGGAAGAGGAGAAGATGTATCAGCTGAAACAAAGACCAGTCCACACTGGTGCAGGCATTTAATCATTGAACAAATTAAATTGTCAAATACAAATTATTAGAAAACTTCAAATTTTGACATGATGATCACAATGAATCCTGTGGGGAACATGAATGTGTGGATCAAATTTTCTGGAAATCCAATAGTTGTTGAGATATTTCAGTTTGAATAACATAGATATATAATTATACATTTATTAAAATAAAAATAATATCAATAATATTACTGAGTGCATCAAGTAAGTCATTTTTTCTCACTATTATAGTTCAAAACGTTCTAATTTGTGCTGAAACAAAAAGTAAATTAATCCAACTGCTATCACCACCCCTTTTCACCTGCAGGCGGACACGGTTAATGTATGTTGATCCCATGACTCCGATCAGGGCTCCGAGCACCGAGCCAATGATGGACCAGTTCTTGGTGCGTTCCGCTCTTGTCCTCTCCTTCTCGTGGCTCTCCCTGACGCATGCTGAGAACAAGGCAAACTTCTCCCTCTCTGAACCTTCTGCGTTCTCATACGCTGTCCGGAGACGTCGCTCCTCCTGCGGTCAGGAGAGAGCACAAGGGTGGTTCATTACAAATCAAATACAGCCAACTGATCTGTTTATCCAGAAACAGACGCATTATTGATCTGATCTCTCTGACTGGACTATTAAGCATATTTCCTATAATATCATTACCAATAATGCCATTAAAATTGTATGATTACTTGGAGGTAGGTGTGGCCAAACTCAGCCCAGGAAAATCTCCATTCATTCACCAGATTTACTGTTTTTCCCAGTAAAATATCTTTTATAACCACACACAAAAACTGCTTCAAAAAGATCCATAATAGTTAAAATAAGAAAAATTAGGTTTAGCTTAGGAAGGGTAGTGTTTCTTATTCTGACCTCAAACTATCTGGATCTTGAACAGTGTAAAACCTAAAACAAACAGAGAACAGTTTCTTAAATTGTGTTTCCTTCCACCTTCTTGCGATCACATTTTTAATTGCCTCAGCTAACCTGCAGCAGTTTGTGCTCCAGCGTGGCCAGCTCCAGGTAGTGAGCCTCCTCCCTGGAGACTCTGTCCAGCCGGTCTCTGACCTCCTTCAGCCTGACCTGCAGGGCCTCTAGGCTGGCATGAGCCTCTCGGACCATCCCTCTGGCCACCATGAACGCAGCCTCAGCCTGGAAGAAACAAACACATCTGAGACTCAGTATATCAGTTCATCAGCATCTGCAGATTATTAGTTGTTTTCACTGTTAACATGCACACACAACATTCTGGACTTACAAGGTGTCCTGCTTCTTACTATCTGCTCACCTCAGTGACCTTGGTCTGGGCTATGCGGACCTCATTGAGCCCGACAAACTCCTCGTACCTCTCCCACCAGTAGTTGACTGAGGCGGTGGCTGTCTCAGCCGACCTCCGACCCCACTGCCGCCCCAACTCACCTGCATACTGGAGGAGGGATTATAGAATTGTTAATACAGTTCTAGTATGTCAGTTGTAGTCAACATGCTGGCAGTGATGTTTATGGTTCAAAAAGTCTTTATAAACAGTGAGAAGAGGGATTTCCTGTACCTGTAAGGCAGCCAGGGCACGCTCCTTCACTACCTCTGCACCGCCCTTGCCATCAGGAGGGGAGGGGTTAGTGGGTGGGGGGGAGCTGGGCTGTTGGTGAGCACTGTAGGTTCGGACCAGAGTGATTCTGCCTGGCAGAGATCCAGGCCGGAAAAGGTGGGACATACAGCACATGCTATGACCCCACAAACAGATGTGAGCTCCTCTGTACCTGTCAGCGTAAAGATACTGTTAATCATCAGTTTCAGCGCTGCATTGTTTTGTAGAGCCAGTCAAAAAGGTCAGGTCAGGTCAGAGCTCAGGTCAGCGCTCAGGTCTCCCCTCTGGACCATACTGTGCAGACGTACCTCATTGACATGGGCAGCAGTTGGAAGTGCAGCTTGAAAACTGGCAAAGCTTCACTTTTGCTGCAGCTTCAGAGCCAACACTGAAACAGGCACCTGTGAGAACAACAGTAAAAAAAAAAATCCTTAGCTGACTACCCACTATGCATGTTGCAGAGATTCAAGGTACAGGTGTGCTGTTGTGTCAAAGGGATCTGACTATTCCACTTGGTCCAAAACCAAACCAGCTGAGCCAGAAAATATGGGTTCTTTAAAAATGACAATACTGACATTTAGACTCTATCCACTGCAAAGTAATGACACCTTGATAAAGTTTCAGATAACTTTCTGCATTTTCCCTAAAATACATCTAAATAACTGCCAACAGAGTTTATACACTGATACTGATTTGCCTGTGATAAGCAAATATGAACTTTGAATTTTGACCCAGAAATTTGCAGTATAGTTTTTTTTGCCCCTGGGAATTTTGTCAATTTCACACCCTAACAAAATATTCCGGTTCAGTATCTTCAAAAATAACTAATTTAAATGGCAGAGGCATGAACAAAATGGTATACATCATAATTGCAAGCTGAGTTTGCAATTATGTACAATTTTGAGATGCCAAAATGGCAATGTGGACTCTGACCATTTAAATTTGTGTGAAAACTATACGTGGGCATTTAAGTTGTGTGTAAAGTTCCTGTCGTCATATTTAAACTGAAAAAGACCTGAGGCTTATTAGGCCCACATGAGCTTAATGATTATAATCTAATTCATGACAATAGATAATAACAAAGCTCCTGTGAATATGGACTAAAAAGACTCAATTCATGAATCAATGAAAGCAGAATGGAAAGTTGACAACCTTTCTCTGTTGTTAATTCAACATTTGTATGAAGTGTCATAACTTACAACTAAAATAAATAACATACATTTAAACACGTCTAACTGCTACTAAATGATTAATATGTACTTTGTACATGTGTCACAGGATGATGACTGATTTCCCAATACACAGGGTGAACTATCATTATACAACACTTGAAATACTGACTAAAACACCAAGTAAATATCCAGACAGAGTGGAGGAAGATAAAGTTTACAGGGTCAAACGTCATTAATCAATTCATTAAGCTACATTATAATTTTTCCTCCAAGGTTATCTGGCTGCTCTGCCCATGTCTGTCCTCCTCTCTGCTTCATTCACAACCAGCTAGCTTTAGCTTTAGCTTGTAGCTCCACGTTGCTAACAGTTACCTGTAAACTAACTCCTTAGTCCTGTAAACGAGTTTATAACACGGTATGACAGTAAATATACCTGTTGTCTTCAGTGTTGTCAAAGCACACATGTCACACGGATGCGCTTTCTTTTAGCTAACTAGTTTCCATCTTGATGTGAAATGCAGCAGCTAACAGCCCGGTGAGTTTTCGTTCAGGCACAGAGCGGTCAGCCTATTTCCGGTTCAGAGTTCACTGGGGTCCTAACAGCGCGGATTAGAAAGACAGCCGGCTGCATTCGCAACAAAACACGCTTATTTTCCTCCTTCATAAACTTTGAACAGTTTTAAACATGTCTGGCAGAGAAGGTGAGACGTCGTTATATTTGATGGCCCCCTGAAATTCCCGCTCTTCAGAACAGATATTGTTTGAGAACGTTACAAAACTCAGCGCGCCGCGTTTTACTGCGCCGATTAGCTAAAAGATGCTAACGAGAGCGAGTCATGTAGCGTCCAATTCTTTTACCAGATTACATTAAAAATCTACCACATCATTTATTTTATTTTGTTGTCGGGATTTCTAATCATAAGATAGACAATACATTTAGACTATGGGCGAGTCACTGCTATTGTCTGAGGCGTTCGGCTAATAAATTGTCTTCCAAGCTACAGATAATTTAAAAAAAATCTCTAAATGTGATGAATATCTTGTCATTTATTGTCATTAGGAGGTAAAAAGAAGCCACTGAAGGCGCCCAAGAAACAGAACAAGGAGATGGATGATGTAAGTGTGTCCTTCTGTATTAGGCTGGACGATTTTTTAAATTTTTTATTATCACTTAAGGATTATTTTGTATAACATTTTTTACACAATGAACATTTGGTACATTCCTAAGTCAACAGTTTGAGTATTTCAATCTCTTTTCATTCGACAGCTCTTTTCACTTAACAGACATATATATACAATTACACATTTTTATTGTAAATTTCTATCTTGTGTTTTATTCTTACTTTGTCTATTTTGACCATTATGCACCACAACACAAATGCAAATCCCTTTCATGTGAAAACCTGGTGCCAATAAATCGGTTTCTGATGATTTCCAATCATTTATTCTATCAAATGTCGGAAAATAATAAAAAATGCCCATCACTTTTTCCCAGAGCTCAAGGTGACATCTTCAAATGTCAGCTCAATATCTGTTGTCTAAAAAAAATTGCCCTGAATCTTTTTGTTGTTTGTGTTGTTTGCTGTTTTCAACTCTGGGAACCTGAGTTACTGATTTGTTAATTTTTAGGACTAAAATGACTAATTACAAAAATAAATGTTAGTTGCTGACCAAATTGAAGACGAACATAAGACAAGAATTGATGTCATGGAAAGAGGTTAGTCAACGGATTAAATTGTCTGTTTGTCTGCAGGATGATGTGGCTTTCAAGCAGAAACAAAAGGAAGAACAGAAGGCCATGGAGGCGTTGAAAGCCAAAGCTTCAGGAAAAGGACCTCTAGGTAAGACCAGAAAAACAGCCATGGTGTATATGACATGTATGTGACCCTAAAAGTTTTTAATTTTTGTCTTAATACAACACTCACATGCCTTGTGTGCACATACAAGAGTTGAGCTGGGTTTATGCTTATGATTGATACAAGATTTACAGAAATGGGGAAAAAAATGTGTGGCCATAATTTTGACCACTGGGATTAATTGGTAAGATTATTTCATGCACACCCAATACTTATGTTTCCCGTATTTTTCTTGTCCCTTTAGCCAGTGGTGGCATCAAGAAATCAGGCAAGAAGTGATCTGAATCCGGCAACAATGTTGATTTGCTCCCCGGCCTTGCTTCCTGCGTCTGCAATGTGTGTGTGTGTTTGCTGAGAAGACTCAAGTTTGTTTTGCTCTGTTTAACATGAACCTCATCAAACTCCTGCCCTGGTGTTGCCCCCCCATCAGTGAAAATGTACAGAAAATAAATTGAATCCTTTGATGATTTCAGGGACAAGAATATCTCAGACCAGGTACACACATCATAACTCCTAATGGCAAGTAATTAGAGGTTTCACACTGTGATATTTGTTGTTGAGAACAGGTCACTCAGTCATACACACTGACCAAAATCTTCACATTCGAAACTGTTCCACCAATTTTGTTTTGTGCCCATATGAAACCTTTCACTATCAGAAACACAACTCACCCCAAGGTTTTTTTTTCTTCTGACTTTTGTTGTATTGCAAAGAGGGAGATTCTAATAAAGTTTTTGTAATTACTGCTTGTTGTTTTAATTTTGTGTTACAAAAGAATCAGTCAATGATCTCAACCATCAAACTGTATGCTGTCACACTGTTTGGTTACACCACAGCCATGAGTAGGCATTAACTGGGTTCCAGTCACTGTTTGTGTTCTTAATTTAAAGAAATTGATTTGTGACAGCAACAGCTGTATTTACATGACACATTAGACTTGATTTGCACGTGAGTTTAAAATGTGTTGGATTTGAAGATTATGTTAGTTTGCATCCTTGAGGCCAAACAAACATTTTCTTCCTGTTGACACATTTGCAAAGACGGTTTTTGGGAGCTTTTGAAACCTCCCTAACATCCATATTCATATAATGCAGCTGGCACATTGCTTCATTTCTTGGAATATGACCACCAACTGTCAAGCAGTGAAATAACCTGACTCACTTTAACTGTTCATAAAAATATTACACCATAATTCCACAGGGTATCTTTAATTTGACTGCAAAGTTGACACTCAGTTTGTATCAGCTGGTAGGGAAAAAACTATGTGCATGCTGGCTAGTTTTTAAAAATACCTTTGCACTAACTCGTTTATAGAATCTCATCATTTTCTTATTTGTCTTTTTTTCTTTTTCACATTTTCACAATTGTTTCCAGTAAAAACTTCAAAGGTGACCGCTGTCTTCAGCCTTTATGAGAAATGTGCATAGCTGTGCAAATGCATGAACAGAGTAACAACAAATCATTTCTCCAGTGTCGCCTGTGCTATGACACAAAATATGAAAACTGGTATTAAATTGTAGTCTCTTAAGGAGATGCCACTTACTGATTCAACACATTGTTTACAAAGATGCTGAATCAAATGAAATCCAATCAGGCCCAAATCCATTAGGTCACATCTGAGTTGGGCTGAGAAATCTGTAGAAGAATTAGTCCAAATTTGTGTAATAAATGAGTCAGTCATGGCGCAGAGGAGACGAGACAGACAACGTGATTCAGTCAAAAGTCAAAACACTGACTGAAAAATGTTCATCTCTGTCAGTTTACATTGGTGACAGATATTCAGTCATCCAGAAAATCAAATATGAGCAACCATCCAGGACGTACATGCAGGATGGTGCCTGAGGTATTGTGGTCCACACAGAACATTTGCAGCGTCCAGTGGACACACAGCGTCTGGTGTGGTGGTCAAGCTGAACACTGGCTCAGCTTCACTACAGAGTGGTTCTTGTAGGTAAAGAGTTAAGGTCAGAGTTTATTGTTCTGTTGGGTGTTTTTGGTGGATCTGGCCTGCTGAGTTTAAACTGCATCTCCGCACTTTATTTTGGCCATCTTCTCCCGGAGGATCTGGATCTCCAGGTTGAGCTTTTCCCTCTCCAGCAGCAGGTTTCCTCTCTTCAGCTCCAGCAGATCCGCGTCCACGGCCACGAGCCCCGGCCGGACCTGCTTATCCAGACCTACGGAGGAAAACCACATCGTCCACTGAGTCCTGCAGCCACATCAGCCGGGTTAGGAAGGCTGAGGGGGGATTATGTGCCCGACTGTTTCTCGACCAGGAAACCAGCAGCGGCTCCTTGACGTTCCCAACCAAGAACAGGTCCAGCACATAACCCCATTAAACGACAAACTGCTATTTTTACAGCTCAGTTCAGTCACAGTAATGGAAACTGGCCACTTAGATAGCACTAAAACCAGATCTTCTAAGTATGAGTAAAGGGACAGAGCTCTGAGACCTTATAATTATGACATAGTATTTCAAGGTCTTTATCTAATAATTGTAATAACAAAGATATTTTTTCAACTGTATTAGCAGTTTTTTTGTGATGGTATTTTGTGAGTATTATATAACTTGTTTCATTTCGTTGTGCATTTTTATTATGACATTTTTGGCCACGTATGTGTCCAGCTATCATTGATTAGACATAACACACAAATCATTGATTTTACAATTATTATGAAAAGCAGTAGTAGTATGTAATAATAAGTATGCAAATTGTGCTGGTTACCATCTTCCTGTGTTGTCTTAGTCAAGGACTTCATCTCCACCTCCACAGGATAATGATCACTCACCTTCAGAGCCTGCAAAATAAAACATTTGTTGATTGACAATAGCTTTTATCAGTTAATAAATAATTGGTTGAATCAAACCGGATGTCAGTTTCATGAACTGTGTTTAAGTTCAAACTTAGCCTGGTTCTAATCTAAGTGTTGAGCAGAAAACTAATTATAGTCTCAATTACGCATCACAAACTAGTTTTTATGTAGAGATGAGTTCTTGATAAATATTTAAACAGTTGTTGAGGATCAAACTGAAGCTTGAATATATGACACGTTTACAGTGAAGATTAAAAGAGATAATAATGAATACAGTTGATGTGACCTGAAACTTTATAAATGCTGTTATAATATTATGTAAATCTTTATGATTTTAAATTACAAACAAAATTGATAATGGATTCATGAACAGATGTTGCAACCCAGAAAACCTGTTCTGTGAGTTCCGTCTTTCTGACTGACAGACAATAATTCACATCAGGCCTTATGGAATGAAAGCGTGAAAACATCAACAGACCTGCTCCTCACTGAGTCCATATGCCTTCTGGAAGTTGAAGGGCTTGGCAGAGTTTGGTACCACGGCCTGGAGCATGTCGTCCCCGTAAACCACTATCCTGAACACAGACATACAAACAGAGACGCTTTCAAGTTTTCCACGTTTTATTGTGTTTCATTTTTTAATGGATTGAATTAATGTTTTTCCTCGCACAATACTCCAAGCAAAAATAAGTTTTCAGGGTGTTTTGTTAATTTATTAAGAAAAGTGTTACCTGTCGTATGTGTGGTCGTTTCGGTTGCTTGCTGTGGTGTCGACGTCGTCCCCGATCAGCCAGTGGAAGTTGGTGTCGCTGCGGATCCGGATGGTCTTCATCTCCTTCTTGGAGACGTACAAGCCATCCGCATTGAAGTCGCCCAGGATCATCACGTTCTGGAGCACAGAGGTGGGATTTATTTACCACCTTTGAATATCTATTTTAAACATGTACTTTTATCTATTTAAAGCATCTATCCTTGACCTGTTTGTGTTAGCTATACACCTCTCTGCTCACTTGCATCTTTCACTCACTAAATCACAACATGTAAAGTTCTGTCTATAGCTTTTATAATCGAATTGTAACTTTTTTCTTTCCAAATTAGTTGAGCTGCTCCATCCTCTGGGACACAGGTACCTCGTTTGAGAATCACTGTATAATATCATTGTGTGATTGTGTTGTTAGTCAGTGTCCTGATGATGTCATGTCCTTACATCTGTCCTCCACTTCTTCTTAATGTGCTGGAAGACGTCATAGAGCTCATCCAGCTCCTTGTCCGAGTCCTCAGGTTTGGTGTGAACTGGGATCATCACAAGGTCCTTCAGCACTGTGACACACACACACACACACACTTTAACACATTCCTAATTTTTATATCTTTCTGAAGATATTTGCTCCTTCTCTAAAAACACTCATGACTTCTTTTGTGTGCACGACAGACGTCTCCTACCTGTGTTGAGGCATCTGAATCGCAGGATGTAAGGATCTCGAGCGAAGACGTCTCCTCCCTCGATCACCTGGTCGTCAAACTGATAGGAGCCCACCAAGTCCACCATGTCATCCCTTCACACACACACACACACACACACACACACACGATAAACTAATGTCTGCCAGCTTAGATGATCAAAATATATGAATATACAATACATTAATATTGCTCCAGCTACTTCAGTTGTTTGAGGACAGTTGAGCAACAGGCCATCAAACACATCCAAATCTATTTTTTTGTTATTAGAATCTATTGTATCTGAATTGAATCAGAGCTGATCGTAGCTGTTGTTCTTCACGACGGATGAAGCTTCAAAGTTTTTTTCAGTCAGTGATCAGTGAATCTGCTACAGGTGAACACTCACCTGTACAGGAAGAGGAACTGCTCCTTGTAGCGTGTTCGGCCCAGACGACTGCTGATCTTCAGCGTGTAGTGATGTTTCGTGTTGGATCTGGACAGACAGACAGATGTGAATGTGAATTTTTAATTTCCACCTCGATAGCTTCAAAGTTAGAACATCAACATCTTTTCAACAGTGTGTGTGTTCTGTATCTGCTGGTCCCAAGTCACATATGTTGAGAGAAATTCAAATTCAAACCTAACACACCATGTTTAACACACAAACCCCATGAGGACGACTGGTTCCCACACGCTCAGTGTTTATACCAGCAAAGGTCCCAATTAGGTAACAGAAATGCACACACATACACACACACACATTTATTTGGCTTTGGTGATCGTGTCACCTTTCATCGAACACTGTGGGGTTGACATTTATGATTTTCAGTGACATATCTCAACAAGTGTTAACTGTGAGTCTTATTTTTATTATTTTGGTAAATGTTGCAACATGTGCAAAATATTGCGAGGCTGAGGAACAAACTTTCTGATCTCGATATTAATAAAGACAAAAACAAAGCCGGCACTCACTTTTTGAGCGCGTCCAGGAGGGTTGTTACAGACTCTCCGCTGATGTCCACCACCTCCAGGATCACGACGATGTCATATCGAGACACGATCTGAGGGACAGAGAGAGACAACAGTTTTTCATCAGCACCAAGTTATAGTTTGGTGTTTTGCAAGGTGTGTGTGTGCGTCTGTGTGTGTGTGTGTGTGTTTGTGTACTTGCTACATAGTGAGGACCACAACTCAACTTGTAACACAAATGTTGTTAAGCAACAGAGTGTGGACATTTTTGGAAAGTGAGGACATTTGGCCTCACAACCTCAATGGGCTGTTTAGAATTATGCCAAGGTTAGAATCAAGGTTTGGCATTTAGTTGTGATGGTTAAATAGTTAAAGCGATCTCGATGACTCCGCTGCCTCATTCATTGACTGGGCTGCAGTTGAAATGAGGAGCCAAAGGCAACGCAAAGGGGGGTAAGGATACATGTGTCCCCACAGGGATAGTGATACAAACATGTGTTTTCCCACTGGTCGTTGTTACCTTAGTCAGGATATTCAGGACATCTGGGTCTGACACTTTGTTTTTTCCAAACTTCTGGATGTTAAATGAAGCTATTTTCATGGTGGCTGCAGAGAAAAAAAAGACAGAAAGAGAAGAGAAACATTATTGACATGTTCATGAGTCTGTTTGTGTCTGAACACACAAAGGCATGTGTGGTATTTTTGTACATACATCAAACAAGTTGGTACACGTGTGTGTGTGTGTGTGTGTGTGTGTGTGTGTGTGTGTGTGTGAGAGAGAGAGAGAGAGTCTAGACATCTGTGTGTTAACAGCAGTCTTGTCTCATAAAACCTGTTGGCTTTCAGCTCACCTCGCCTGAGGCTTGTGTAACAGGCTACAATACTCACACTGTACACAAGGAAACAATGTTTGTAGTGGTTTAAATACATGCTATAAAAATACTGTTGGCACCATGTTTCACTGAGACTTTATGCGGCAGGTGTGTGTTTCACAGGGGCGACTCCCAGTACGTATGATATATGTACCCTCCTGCATGTCAGGGTGTGTGGACATTTCTTTAAGATACACCAGCTTGCCCAGTCACACCCTGCAGTTTACCCATAAAGCACCAGTGCTGGCGTGAAATAACACAAAGCTTGATATAAAAAGTGTCTCAGAGCGGCTTAAAAGCTTAAGAGAGTGTCTTCACTCAGAGAACCAAGGTTACAGTGTAACAACAGGCTCTTGATCGTATCCACTCAGTCATTTATTTTGTACACGCCCAATACACCAATATGCAGCAAGCAAACTATTTCCACACCAACCAGGTGAAGGCCTGATACACCAAGGCCAGGCCTGCGGATCAACCTGCAGGTCGTTAAACACAAAACTAACCAAGGGAGATGACGTCTGCTAAACTGTGTCTACAACCCAGAGGGACAGTCCAGGCTTTGACGTGGTTCTGCCCAAACGTCTGGAGTCGAAGCAGATGAAGAGCTGATCGGTCTTCATGATCGGATTTACTCTGCCGAGGTCTGAAGGTCTAGTCCAGGAAACCGTAAACCTCTCGGCATCCTCATCCTCATCCAGTGTGTATTCACTGACAGGAACCTCGCAGGGTGACAGCAGACGTCCGGCCCCCGGCTCCACTGAACCGTGCCCGGCCTCTTGCTTAGTCCTCTCTGCAGGTTCAGGCAAGCCTGAAGCCTGGGGCCCGTCCCTCTCAGGGGCCCGGCCGCCAAACTAATCCTCGTCCGTTTCAGTTGACAACATCACCAACAAGGCAGCAGCACGTGTTTGCATGCAGCATTATGCAGCCACATACAGTATGAGACATGAAGGCAGCAGCGAGCCGCCTGGGGACATACAGTGTGTGTAATACAGCACTTCAGTGTCTCACCACAGGAATGTTATTGACTTGTAATAGTTGCTGTGAATCGAGGAGAACAAACCTCTTTTCAGGTGTAAAGTAGGTGGATCACACCCACAGCTGGTGGCAAGAGGGAAACATCTGCTGTATCTGTTTCTTATTCATATTTATTTATGCATTTACCTCTCTGCTACATGTGTACTACATGAAATGTCACTTAAAACAGCTGAGTTAATTATTTGTTCTGATTTGCAGTGTAATTTCTTTGTATGAATCAGGCACCAATGGAACAGAAACACCAGTTCATTCTGTCACTCAGTGTTTTTACTTCCTCTAAAATGTCCAGTCGTTATTCTCTTCTTTCTCATAGTCTTGTCTTCTTCCACTGTAACTACATTTAATTAACAGCGTGAAGAAGTAAACTGTGAACTGCGTTATCAGTTATTTTTATTATGACAACATTTAAGGAAGTAATGAATCAAGCTTTAATGAATGAAATAAGAGAAATGTTTACAGAGCTGAAACAATTAACAGAAAATACATTTTGACAATTTAATTATTTAAGTCATTGTTGAAACAAAACTTCTTTAGATTTTGGACAGTCGGTTGGAAAATTCAAACAACTTGAAAATGTCACTTTGGGCTCTAGGAAGTTGTAATGAGCATTTTTCAAACACTTCTTAAAACAGAGTCCCTGGTAGCAGCGTGTTTGCATGTGTGTCGAGCAGGTTGTCGGACTAGTTTGAATCTGTCCTGCTGTTCAGTCAGGTGATCATCAGATCCTGCAGCTGATAACAGCCAAATCGTGCCAACAAACACGAAGCAGACGCTTTCTCGGAACGGAACAATGATGTCGTAAACAACTGCGTCAATCGGAGATCGGTGTCTCCATGACTGGTTTCATCTCTTATCAAACTCCCACGCTGCTGCAGCCGCTTGTTTCTACCTGCTGGCAAGTCTCATTCAAATGTCTGTGACGTCTGAATGCATATTTTCTTTTCATCAGCAGGAGCTCGTGCACTTTACCCGAACTTCACATTCATGGACCGAGATCCAGTTTTAACCCCCAGAAAGTCCCTATTAGGAACCATTAAGGTGGAGTTGATAATGGAGGGGAAAGAGAAGCCACAAGACTGTTTCGACTTGTGTTCAACATTCTTTCAGTCTGTCAACAAGGACTGGTCGGGTCAGGATTAACATGAAGACTTGGGCTGTTGTGATATATGTTATGTGTTCTTTATGAATTCTTCTGTGATATATTGTTTTTGCCTTCAGGGCCACCATAATCACTTTGAGCCACTTAGTCAGACGTCTACATGTTATCTTTAAATCATTTTATTCTCTCGGCAGATCTCATCCTGTTTCTAACTGGAGCGTGAACAGACTGCTGGAAGTCAGGTCTTTACTCATGTCAGCCACTCTGGATGTTGGGTGGTCTTTAAAATCTGTCCAACGACTGTCAAATAAAACACCGTCATGGTCCCCAGAAGCTGAATCCTATTGTTTTATTGATCCCTTGACTTTTCCTGTGAATTAAACGACATAAGACAATGTTTGTTGTTCTCTTCCAAACGGCTCTTATTGTGATTTCTGACACGCCTTTCCTCAGGACATTTTTGCCCTGAGGAACTGTTACAGCTTACTGTGACAAAAATGTTTAAACTGACCATTTTTTTTGAGCTGACATCAGGTTCAGGCACAAAACAACTTGGTTAGCGTGGGAAAAATCATAGTTTGGGTTTGAATAAATACTTTCTTAAGGTGAGGTGGAAACAAACAGCGGCTCCTGTGTTCAACACTTTGGCAGATTTCTTCTTGTCCAACACTTCAGTTCATGACACCAAATTTCTTCAGCCTCAGTGATACGTAGATAATAATGCTGGCATGCAGAGGATCATTAGGACAAACTTTAACTTCCCACTCGTGGTCGGGATCTAAGGATCTTAGAATAGCAAAGTTTACTCTCTATTTTTAATCCATCCAATACTTTCATTTTCTGGTGTAATGAGGCTTTAGCGTCGTACATGCAGTGTTTGATCCGTCTACCTGTCGTCAGCAGGGAAACTGTGATCACAACTCAAATATATGAACAAAAGAATAGAGTATGTGAAACGCTGTATACATCCAGCAGCTCACTGGGAGCTTCAGGTTTCACTGTTATCTTAGCTCTTTGTTCAGCGTCGACCATGTTCCAAAGGCAAAACACAGAAAAACTCTCAAAGGGAAGAAGTACTCAGGTCTCATACTTTTTACTTAGTAAAAGTAACAATAAGGCACTGTAGAAATACTCAAGTTAAAATCCTGCTTTCAAAATATGCATTTTTAAGAAAAAGTACATTAACATAGCAGTTTTACTATTGAAATATAATTAATATAATATCATTAATATAATATAAATTGAATATAATATAACTCCTTACGGTGAAGCTGGGGTTCAGCTTGATTGTTGATTATATTTTGGATTAATAATCTGTGTCTACAAAGTAACTGGTAACTAAAGCTCTGAAATACATGTAGTAGCTAAAAAGGACAATATTTGCCTCTGATATGAAGTGGAGTGTTGTGTCGTTGTAAGAAGCATACAATGGAAAAATTCAAGTTAAGTACAAGTGCCTCAAGGTTGTACTTAAATACTGGAGTAAATGTACTTGCCACAAATGAATTCTTTCAATAAGTAGCAAACACACATGAAATTCCTGCATTCTAAAATCACCTCAGTAAAAGAAATCTGTAAATAGTAATTAGTGTCATATTGTCGTAATTTAACATAATACATGGTCCATGTGGTTGATCATATATTACATACACATGCTGTAGTTTAAAAACACGCAGTATTTCCTTTAGAAATGTAGTGGATGAAAAGTAGGAGTGTTCAGTAAATACGTAAATCAAATAGCCCAGTACTGTACTGTGGTACAGTTTTGAGGTACTTCTGTACATTTTGAAAGACTTTCAGCTTTTACTCCACAGCATTTATTTGTGTTCTTAGTTTGGATTTTACATTTCACATGAGAAAAGCTTAAGTCTCATTTACACAATGACTTTGTCTCAGCTTGTAGAGACAAATCACATAATTCTTCAACATGTCTGAAAGCACAGATCTTTTGAAGATTTTAAACTATTGTCTCCAATTGTGTGGATTTTTATTAGTGATGTTACAACAGACAAAAACTACACTACACCACATCGTCATCATTACTCTGACAGGGACCCTTCTGACTAGTACTACAAGTACTATACATATGTACAGTAATATAACTATAAATTTTTACTGCTCAGTCATAACTTAGATCTGTGCTTCAATGACTCGGCTGTGATATTGCACCTGTTGTTTCAGGCCTACAGATGGAAAAAGGCTGTTTCATTGTCTTGAAACATGTAAAGTCGTTCAGCTCATCGTGAGGAGAAACAAAGAAAAAGACAAGTTTGTTTCTCACCTGTAGGAGGAGAAGAGTCTGCTGCTGCTGACAGGACCTTCGACCAGGTTAGGTTATTCCCAAACAGGATTAAGTGAAGAGGGAAAAGCTCGTGGGCTTCACAATGAACACTGTTGGATGTGGAGTCACTGCCAGGGGCAAAACATTCTGTAGTGGGTAAGAACAGGTGATGTGATTGGTCCAGAGCCAACCAATAGGAGGGTCCACACAGAGACAGAGAGCGAGAAAAACAAGGAACGCGCCCTTCATAATGTTTTCCTCATGTATGTGTAACAAGAAAAGGTTTTGTGTGTGTGTGTGTGTGTGTGTGTGTGTGTGTGTGTGTGTGCATGAGGATGTCATCTGGTCTTTATGATCTCTCTAAACAAAAAGAGGTCATAAAATCTGAAATGTGTTTGCGTGTGTGTGTGAGAGAGGATGTCTGTCTGCTCTCGGTTTCTCAGCAGCGACATGAAGCCACAATGACACGCCCACAGGAAGTGGTTTACCCCCAAAAATACCCAGATACATCAGACTTGTTTGATTTTGTCTTTCCTGTGACAGAAAGCTGCCGTCCAGTCGACCAGCAGACAGATAGTGGAGTGAGCATGTTGTCAGGGCCCTCGAGTCAACAGGAGCCTTTGACTTTAAGGATTATTAGAGAGTAGAAATATGTGTAAAATGACTCTGTTTATATGGCTCACTATTATGAATCTGAATTTATAGAGAAATTAGTCACCAAAGTTATCAAATAAATGCAGTAAGTAAAGTAAAAAAGTGTCTGTAATCAATAACGTGCAAACTGACCAGCTATATCAGTGTCTGAGTTTCAGGCAGTTGACCGACAGTTTTCAAAGACAGTTATAAAATCACATTGATCATTGAGCCGGTTGGAGGGTGTTGCTCTCAGAGGCCACTTACTCACCAGCCATTTAATAACTGTAAGTGTGATTATTCTCATGACCTGTGAGTGCATTTAAAAATATGAAGTTATGGACTTCATCGTGTAAAACTCTAAACTTTCACACTTGCTTCCTGCTCATGTTGTGACTGATTTGAATAATACTTCAGTCTAAAACTTTAGCTGAGCATGTCTTGTTAACTCAGGTCCAAAAACCAGTTTATGTTTTCAAACAAGGGAATCCTCACATTTGAGCACTAACCCGGAACCTGTTTTTTAACAGGTTTGGCACACACACCCCCACCCACCACCACCCTGCAACCACCCTCCACTCTCAGCCCAGCCGGGGGTCACTAGTCTGGATAACCTGGATTACCTGACTGACTGGACAACTGAGGAATTGCATATCAGGAACTATGATGAGTAACACTGAGCCCCCCAGGCGACTGTGGAGTAAACAGGAAGAGGGGGGTCTTCCTGTTTACTCCATACACGTTGGACTTCAGATACAGCTCCAGAGTCTCTGATGACTCTGCTGTTGTGTTGTGTGTCGGTGAACACCAGGATGAACACACAGGCCTGATGGACGACTTGATGGTGCAGGTTGATGCATCTGCAGCTGAATAGAAACAAGACAAAGGAGCTGATGGTGGATTTCTGCAGGACTAAGCCTCCTCTGATCCCTGTATCCACCCGTTGAGGCGGTTCACTCCTATAAATAGCTCAGAGTGCCAATATATACATTTTCCTGACAAGCAACAAATGACTGATATCTCATTTTCTTAATTTCCTTTTTACGATTGGTCTTTGTGCAATGTTGTTTCATGTTCTAGCCCAGCGCCCTGTTTCAACACGAAATACATCATGTTAGATTTCTGTTCAACGGACTTTAGGTGTGACGCCGAGACATACTGATCGAGGGAGGAAACGATGATTCTCAATGAAAGGTGGAAGCTGAACAGCCAAAACAAACAACTTCCTTTGTTTTCTCACAGGTCTCCCCTCACTGTGATTTATCGGATGATTAAATAGTTGAACTAGTTTCAACACTGATCTCTGCGATAGACAAATGCTGGCAACGAGTTCTCTATGTCAGAGGTCATAATGGCGCATGATGCTGCTAAAGGTTTCATGGTTTTTATCTGTTGCTTCTGTAACACGTTTTTTACTTTTTTGATTTCCTGATGGAAATATCTGTCTCTTTAGCTGCTGAATGCGTCACTATGTTCAGCAGCTGGTCTCTAACTGTCTGTCTGCTGTTTGCTGCTGAGCAGGTTGTGGTGACTCTGGATTTTTTCCTCTGAAAACAGCCGCCTGCTGTGGCCGAGAACGAACGTAGACAGTTGTGGTCCGGACAGTTAAACACAGAACTGAAACTGACTTCAAAGCTCTGAAAAGCTGAGAGACGCTGCAGATTCAGGTGTCAGTTCTCTGTAGGTTCATCTCATAGACTGGTTCATCACTATGAGCGAGTCCTTTCGCTGTGTCACTTTGCTTTCACTTTGTTGTTTTGATTTCTATCTGTTCCAAACAGCCACAGATGAAGGCAGAGGACAACATGTTGCACTCAGTGGTTCACATGAAATGAGACCAATAGTTGTGTAACAAATGAAAAAAGGGAAGCAGAAAGAGAAGTTCAAACAGCAGATCCTTTCTTACTTCCACAAATCACCCTGATGAAGGTCTGGCCCTGAAATGCATGGTGAAATAAAGACTATCCTTCCAATTAGTCAGCCAGTGTTATTGAGTAGGTTTTCATATATATATCATTGTCTTTCCGTCTGGGAATGACTGTGTGTGAGTTTCCTGTGTGTTTTTTCATTTACACACAGACACTGAGAGTCTACAAGTCAGGACTCATCGTGTTTCCATTCGCACTCTTCCCATGAAAAGTATGTTGACATAATGAGGCAATGTCAAAGCAGTGTGACAGTTTGTATTCATCACATCATTTGGTCTCTTCAGACAAAGCTCCACCTTTTCGCTTTACACCAGGCGCCCTCCTCCGGCCTCCATCCTCCATCCTCCATCACGCTCCTTCCCGCTCCGTGGCCGGGGCCCACCGTGGCCACCGGCCGGGGGGACCCGAGCGTCGGGCGCCCTCCTCCGGCCTCCATCCTCCATCCTCCATCACGCTCCTTCCCACCCGGCCGGGGGGACCCGAGCGTCGGGCGCCCTCCATCGCGCTCCTTCCCGCTCCGTTGGGCGCCTCCTCTGGCCACCCTCCATCCTCCATCACGCTCCTTCCCGCTCCGTGGCCGGGGCCCATCGTGCCCGCCGGCCGGGGGGACCCGAGCGTCGGGCGCCTCCTCTGGCCATCCTCCATCCTCCATCCTCCATCACGCTCCTTCCCGCTCCGTGGCCGGGGCCATCGTGGCCACCGGCCGGGGGGACCCGAGCGTCGGGCGCCTCCTCTGGCCATCCTCCATCCTCCATCCTCCATCACGCTCCTTCCCGCTCCGTGGCCGGGGCCCATCGTGGCCATCGGGGCGCCTCCTCTGGCCATCCTCCATCCTCCATCACGCTCCTTCCCGCTCCGTGGCCGGGGCCCATCGTGGCCACCGGCCGGGGGGACCCGAGCGTCGGGCGCCTCCTCTGGCCACCCTCCATCCTCCATCACGCTCCTTCCCGCTCCGTGGCCGGGGCCCATCGTGGCCACCGGCCGGGGGGACCCGAGCGTCGGGCGCCTCCTCTGGCCATCCTCCATCCTCCATCCTCCATCACGCTCCTTCCCGCTCCGTGGCCGGGGCCCATCGTGGCCACCGGCCGGGGGGACCCAGCGTCCGGGCGCCTCCTCTGGCCATCCTCCATCCTCCATCCTCCATCACGCTCCTTCCCGCTCCGTGGCCGGGGCCCATCGTGGCCACCGGCCGGGGGGACCCAGCGTCGGGCGCCTCCTCTGGCCATCCTCCATCCTCCATCCTCCATCACGCTCCTTCCCGCTCCGTGGCCGGGGCACATCGTGGCCACCGGCCGGGGGGACCCGAGCGTCGGGCGCCTCCTCTGGCCATCCTCCATCACGCTCCTTCCCGCTCCGTGGCCGGGGCCCATCGTGGCCACCGGCCGGGGGACCCGGCGTCGGGCGTCTGGCCATCCTCCATCACGGCGCCTCCTCGGGGGCCATCCTCCATCCTCCATCCTCCATCACGCTCCTTCCCGCTCCGTGGCCGGGGACCATCGTGGCCACCGGCCGGGGACCCAGCGTCGGGCGCCTCCTCTGGCCATCCTCCATCCTCCATCCTCCATCACGCTCCTTCCCGCTCCGTGACCGGGGCCCATCGTGGCCACCGGCGCCTCCTCTGGCCATCCTCCATCCTCCATCACGCTCCTTCCCGCTCCGTGGCCGGGGCCCATCGTGGCCACCGGCCGGGGGGACCCGAGCGTCGGGCGCCTCCTCTGGCCATCCTCCATCCTCCATCCTCCATCATGCTCCTTCCTGCTCCTTCCCGCTCCGTGGCCGGGGCACATCGTGGCCACCGGCGTTGGGCGCCTCCTCTGGCCATCCTCCATCCTCCATCACGCTCCTTCCCGCTCCGTGGCCGGGGCCCATCGTGGCCACCGGCCGGGGACCCAGCGTCGGGCGCCTCCTCTGGCCATCCTCCATCCTCCATCCTCCATCACGCTCCTTCCCGCTCCGTGGCCGGGGCACATCGTGGCCACCGGCGGGCGCCTCCTCTGGCCATCCTCCATCCTCCATCACGCTCCTTCCCGCTCCGTGGCCGGGGCCCATCGTGGCCACCGGCCGGGGGGACCCGAGCGTCGGGCGCCTCCTCTGGCCATCCTCCATCCTCCATCCTCCATCACGCTCCTTCCCGCTCCGTGGACCATCGGGCCCGGCCGGGGGTGGCCACCGGGCGCCTCCTCTGGCCATCCTCCATCCTCCATCACGCTCCTTCCCGCTCCGTGGCCGGGGCCCATCGTGGCCACCGGCCGGGGGGACCCGAGCGTCGGGCGCCTCCTCTGGCCATCCTCCATCCTCCATCCTCCATCACGCTCCTTCCCGCTCCGTGACCGGGGCCCATCGTGGCCACCGGCGCCTCCTCTGGCCATCCTCCATCCTCCATCACGCTCCTTCCCGCTCCGTGGCCGGGGACCATCGTGGCCACCGGCCGGGGGGACACGAGCGTCGGGCGCCTCCTCTGGCCATCCTCCATCCTCCATCCTCCATCACGCTCCTTCCCGCTCCGTGGCCGGGGCCCATCGTGGCCACCGGCCGGGGGGACCCGAGCGTCGGGCGCCTCCTCTGGCCATCCTCCATCCTCCATCCTCCATCACGCTCCTTCCCGCTCCGTGGCCGGGGCCCATCGTGGCCACCGGCCGGGGGGACCCGAGCGTCGGGCGCCTCCTCTGGCCATCCTCCATCCTCCATCCTCCATCACGCTCCTTCCCGCTCCGTGGCCGGGGCCCATCGTGGCCACCGGCCGGGGGGACCCGAGCGTCGGGCGCCTCCTCTGGCCATCCTCCATCCTCCATCACGCTCCTTCCCGCTCCGTGGCCGGGGCCCATCGTGGCCACCGGCCGGGGGGACCCAAGCGTCGGGCGCCTCCTCTGGCCATCCTCCATCCTCCATCCTCCATCACGCTCCTTCCCGCTCCGTGGCCGGGCACATCGTGGCCACCGGCCGGGGGCGCCTCCTCGGGGCCTCCTCTGGCCATCCTCCATCCTCCATCACGCTCCTTCCCGCTCCGTGGCCGGGGCCCATCGTGGCCACCGGCCGGGGGGATCCTCCATCACGCTCCTTCCCGTCGGGCGCCTCCTCTGGCCATCCTCCATCCTCCATCCTCCATCACGCTCCTTCCCGCTCCGTGGCCGGGCACATCGTGGCCACCGGCCGGGGGGACCCAAGCGTCGGGCGCCTCCTCTGGCCATCCTCCATCACGCTCCTTCCCGCTCCGTGGCCGGGGCCCATCGTGGCCAACGGCCGGGGGACAAGCGTCGGGCGCCTCCTCTGGCCATCCTCCATCCTCCATCCTCCATCACGCTCCTTCCCGCTCCGTGGCCGGGGCACATCGTGGCCACCGGCCGGGGGGACCCAAGCGTCGGGCGCCTCCTCTGGCCATCCTCCATCACGCTCCTTCCCGCTCCGTGGCCGGGGCCCATCGTGGCCAACGGCCGGGGGGACCCAAGCGTCGGGCGCCTCCTCTGGCCATCCTCCATCCTCCATCCTCCATCACGCTCCTTCCCGCTCCGTGGCCGGGGCACATCGTGGCCACCGGCCGGGCGGGGGGATCCTCCAGCCTCCGGGCGCCTCCTCTGGCCATCCTCCATCCTCCATCCTCCATCACGCTCCTTCCCGCTCCGTGGCCGGGGCCCATCGTGGCCACCGGCGTTGGGCGCCTCCTCTGGCCATCCTCCATCCTCCATCCTCCATCACGCTCCTTCCCGCTCCGTGGCCGGGGCCCATCGTGGCCACCGGCCGGGGGGACCCGAGCGTCGGGCGCCTCCTCTGGCCATCCTCCATCCTCCATCCTCCATCACGCTCCTTCCCGCTCCGTGACAAGAGGGCACTGTTCGTGGCCACCGGCTTTTTGGGCGCCTCCTCTGGCCATCCTCCATCCTCCATCCTCCATCACGCTCCTTCCCGCTCCGTGGCCTCTGGGGGCCCATCATGGCCACCGGCCTGTGGCCGGGGACGTGGCCACCGTCGGGCGCCTCCTCTGGCCATCCTCCATCCTCCATCCTCCATCACGCTCCTTCCCGCTCCGTGGCCGGGGCCCATCGTGGCCACCGGCCGGGGGGACCCGAGCGTCGGGCGCCTCCTCTGGCCATCCTCCATCCTCCATCCTCCATCACGCTCCTTCCCCGCTTATAACCTCTGTTGGAATCCCATTTCTTTGATGCTTTGATGTCTTGGTTCCATTCTATCCTTTGATCTGCCTGTTGCCGTTGGAGACCACTTTAATTCAGTTTGAATACGTGAATGTGGATATTTCTAAAATGAATGATAATTACAAATATAATGTGCATTAAAATCTTGATTCAATTGACTAAAATATGGCGCGGAAAGCATTTTTTGAGGATGATGACGGGAGGCTGCTGCAAATATCGGCCTTGTTGTTCATATTGTTTTTAAACGATGAAAAAAATGAATTCATTCATCCTCCATCACACTCCTTCCCATCGTGGCCGGGGTCGTAGCCCCAGGTCGGTGGGACCCGAGCGTTGGGCGCCTCACGCTTTCTAAAATTCAGCCTATATTTATAACCTCTTTTGGAATCCCATTTCTTTGATGCTTTGATGTCTTGGTTCCATTCTATCCTTTGATCTGCTTGTTGCCGTTGGAGACCACTTTAATTTTGTTTGAATATGTGAATGTGGATATTTCTAAAATGAAGGACCACCGGGGGGACCCAAGTGTTGAGCGCCTCCTCCATCCTCCATCACGCTCCTTCCCGCTCCGTGGCCGGGGCCATAGCAGTTAGAGATGAGAATGAGGATAATGTACAGAGATGCACATGTTATCTCCGTGCTCCTGAGATGCAATAACACCGAAGCCACCAACAGGTCAACACAACCAAATTCTGGCACAAACTAATAATAATTTCATGTAACTCAAGTGATATTGACATCACTTTACACTTGAACTTGAATCTTTAAGCTTGGTCAAAGGTTTTACAAGAAATTAACAGTAGACTATAAGTTATATTAAAGCAAAAACAAGCAGCAAAATGTAATTAAAAGTTAAAACACCAAACATCCTCATTAAGCCTGTGTGCAGTGAACTCAGCAGGAGACACTTTTGATTGCAGATGAGTTTACAGTTTACAGATTTGACAGCATGTCAGCTCAATGTTAATGTATCGTATGGCCACATGAGGGCGCTCCAAACTGATTTAATCAAAGCCTTAAGTGTAGAAATTTCAGGCGTCTTTGAGATGTTGCTGCATCAGTGTGTTTAGTTTGTAGTTTGCACTCATGTCATTATTGTTGTCAGTTTATATTCATTTTATTATTCATTATTGTTATTCATTTTTCAGTTGGTATATGATATTGTATCTTTCTTCCTTCATACTTACCGTCTTTCTTTACCAATTTCTTAAGGTTTCATCCAATTTAAAAACTTAAACCTAAAAAAATGTCCATAAGTTGATGTGCAGTGTTTTCATATGAAAGTGAGACTAAACAAAACTTTATCCTTCTCTCTCTTGTTAACTTATACTTTTAAATCCTGAATGGTCTTTTACTCATAATGGATATGTTTGCACTTTGGTGTCGCTACTTTAACTGAAGTAAAGGATTTGAACACAGTCAGATGTTTGAGTGTTTTGTGCTCAGGTCATATTTTCACACTTAGACTGTGAAGGCCACATATTCTCACACAATTTGAAGTCAGACTCAGGTTTCTTTGGGCGAAGAAAAGCAAGCAAGCTTCTGTGTATTTCCAACAGGTTACTTGTGTCTGTAAAAACTCTTTCTCTTCTCATACTTGTTCCACAACAGTGTTAATTAAAATGAAGACACTTTTATTAACACTACAGACCAGTCAGATATATCTCTGTAAAACTGGTCCCAGATTTGATAAATCTCATTTTTTCATGAGGTCACGAGTTTCATTTCCCTGCTGATTTTGTACTATACTGTGTGTGTGTGTGTGTGTGTGTGTGTGTGTGTGTGTGTGAATGAGTCTCTCTTCAGTCTAATAAGACATCTTGATCTGTTCACCAAAAGAGGAAATCCAGTGCATTTGTTCCAGCTTCAAATCTACGCTGGTGAGACATAAAACTCAGCTGGTGAGTAAAATAATATTAAAATGAGCTGAAATACTGATGATTTTCGTTCAATATTTGTTTATGCTGTTCTGTAATCAACAGTAAAACAACATTATTCAAACATTTTTTTAATTTAAAGATAAAGGTAACTGAAAGTCATTGGGATGGATTATCTATTAACTGAAATTAACTGAAATAATTGGCAAAGGGTTTTGGTCCAAAAGGATGACAATCTATTTAAAAACTGATTATTCAAACATTAAATGAGAATAATTCCATATATGATCGTCAGAGACCCTACAGACGTACATGTTTTAGATTTAGTTTGAGTAGATTCAGTTTTAGCCTTTGTGGACACTGTTGGTCAGAAATGAATGTTGGGTCTTTTATTTTTTATTACACAGGCTCTATATATTGATATATTATGAATTTGTGTGTGCGTTGCAAACCAGCTTGCTTCAGATTTCCTTTGTTGGACAAACGAGTGAAGAACTCAGGATTAAAATGACTTCATCAGTATTTACACTGGTTTTCTTTGTTCCAGACAGCCATTAATATGAAAATATGACATAAGTTACATTATGAAAAGCAGCTTGGCTTGAACCACCGATGAGTTATTTTTTGCTCTTTACTCGTCCTCGTTACAAAAAGCTGCAACCTGCACTTTCATTACTCTTAGAATCTCTCTTACATTTTACCTTTCCATTTTTAAAAACACATTATTATGTTTGAATCAGGGGCATAGGCAGGGGCAAGTAAACAAAGTTCCCCAAACTGCCCAACCAGGACACCAAAAATTTGAATTTACATTTACAGTTTTTATATTAAAGAAAATACCTAAGATGTATAAGTTCTTAATTGAACAATGGCTGCAAAAACACCTTAACACCTAACAGGACATGACCTCAGTGTCAAGATCAAATAACTTAACGTCATTTGTTTCTCCTCATTATCTCTCTCTTGTGTTTTGACTTCATCGTCATCATCACCATCACCTTCTTCTATCACTGACTGTTCATTCCAGTGTTTTGGACCATGGGAGGTTATTATGGGCTGGCGGTTCTGGTGAGCGTGGCCTTGCTTCTGACGACCGGCCAGTGTGATGTGAGCTGTCAAGGAACGGACGGCCATGCAGGACAGGCAGGAATCGCCGGCAGGGATGGACGACCTGGAGCAAAGGGAGAGAAGGGAGAGCCAGGTAAAAGTCTCCTGGATCTACAAACACTGCTGCGTTCAGCAAACAGCTTTCTGCATGGGACCCAAACCTTCTACTTTATGGTGTATTTATTGCTTTGTTTGCTTTGTCCTTCCCCTAATCATACTGTGACAAAGTATAATCAGTGGATGCATGATTCTCAAGCGGCTATAATCAATATTTTTATAGTAACGATGTGTCAAATGTCGACATGAAAACAATGTGAAAGAGGTCACTCGTCGGGATGAACCAACAAAGAATTATCACCTGACTCAGCAGCTGCAGCTTTACAGACACTAGCTGGTAAAGAAATTGGAGTGTGTCACAGCTAAAGAGCCAGAGATTTCCATCAGGAGTCGGTGGAGACCAAAAACAGAGCTAAAAGTGCGAAAACAGGATTTGAAATGTGATGATATGCCTGTGCTGTGTTCACAACTTGCTGCCCCCAAGTGGCCAAAAAGTTATTGCAGGTTAAATCATCTGTTTGTCTCCAGTTGTCCAGGCTGTCCTGGATGCGGACGTCCTGCTGAGGCTGAAGGGGGAGGCTGGGAGTCGGGGCATGCAGGGGCCCATGGGTCCTAAAGGATACAGTGGAGATCTGGGACCAGCGGGTCACCCAGGAATCTCCGGTGTCCCCGGGCCCGAGGGGAAGAGCACCGCCCACGGTACTGATACGACCCTACAGCCCACAGTATCATGCTAACACACAGTGTATGTAACAACACATAGACAATAAAAAGAATATCTGAGAGCCAATTTGTTCTAGTGGCCACTCACAGTACTGCAATGAAAAAAATCCACTGTGTTCAAAAAATATTTCATTAAGATGTTTATTTCTGGTTTGTGTGTGTGTGTGTGTGTGTGTGTGTGTGTCCTCTCTGCAGGACAACAGTACTCCTCTCAGCAGACCCATTCAGCCTTCTCAGTGATTAGGACTGATCACAGTTATCCAGCCTACGGCCAGGTTCAGTCTGCCGTCCATCACACCTTCTGTCTCTCAGCTGTTTCAGTCTGAAAGGATTGCAAAGATACATAGTTTTCTTTCTGTCTTTCTTTAATGTCTGCTGGAATGAAAGAATACAGCATTGCATTTTGCATTCATTGCTAAAGGGTCAGTTCACTCAAATTGTTAACACACGTCTTTAATGGTATCTGGTCATGCAGATAGTTTTAGTTTTCTGTGATTGGATTTGGGATCTTTGTCTCTGAATGAAACAAGAAAGAGACTCCACAGCGGTCTACTGTTCATATTCTGGAAAAATATAAGAACATAGACCAAGAAATGCCATTTTTCACTCACTGTTCTTTACCTTTTTCTTTCAATATTTCAGGTTGTCATCAATATCAGTTTATTATTTCTCTGTTCTGCATGTGTGTATCAGGTAGTGACCTACCAGAACACTGTGGTCAACACACCTCAGGACTTCAACGCAGTCACAGGTCAATTCACCTGCAGAGTTCCTGGTGTTTATTACTTCACCTTCCACTGTATGGCCAAGGTAACACATCGCTTTCTTCTCTCCTGCATGTCTTCATGTGAGAATGAACTGTGACCATTTTGTAAAATATCTCCTACATGTTTTGGACATTCTGGTGTCACCATTCATCTCAGTATAAGTCAACATGTAAACTTGTCATTCAGTTGTCTGAGATACGGATGTGATCAGCTCCATCACAGTTGTGCTGTGTGTTTTTTAGGTCAGCATCTGTCTGCAGATAGCCAGTGACCCTCCGTTCAACAAGCTGGGATTCTGTGATTACAACAGGAACACTGATCAGGTCAGCTTCAGTGCTGAGAGGAGTCAGGAGGAGAAACCATTCAAACCATTCACTCAAAGTCCAAATGTATTCTTTCAGTTTAACGCTGTTTTCTTAAGAAGAACAACAGAAGCATTCGTTTTAGCAAAGGCCCAAAAATGAAAACAATGATGACTTTCCCAAAAGACTGTGAAAGTTGTGGACTGATTCCAAACAGGTGTTTTTGGATCATTCCACAGGTGAACAGGTTCATTGGTAACAGGTGATTTATTTGCATTGTGTTTCAGGTGCTGTCGGGCGGCGCGGTCTTACAGCTGACTGCTGGACAGAAGGTTTGGCTCGAGTCCTTCAAGGACCGGCAGAGTGACACTGAGCCGAGAGACACCCAAGAAAAACAGATCATCTTCAACGGCTTCCTGCTTTTCTCCAATGCAGAATAAAGCTCAGTCGTGTGCTCAGTAATTTCACTACAGCATGGAGTCAGTGCTGGAAACATGAGACCCTTTTTGAATTTAGCATCTAAAAATCTCTAAATTCAGTTGACATTTTTCACAGTATGTGTGAAACTTTAATGCTTGTGTGGTTTGCATGTAAACCCACAGGAAACTTTGGATTTGTTCACCTGATTTATTTCCTTCGTCCTCATGTAAACCTTCTCTGTATGTTGACTTAAAAAAATAAAGTTTATTATTGTGTATGTTCCATAAGATTAAAAGCAGGATCTGTCTAATTTCATTAACTCAGTCCACTCAGTCTTTCCACTGTTGTTGTTTTAAGGTCATTAAAGTTCACATAGTTTTAAAACGGTAAAAACTATTTAATGGGTTTAAAAGCTTATCAGACATCAAAACACTGCACAGCGGTTTGTAATACTCACACTCAGGATTTCACAAGTTTGTAAATTTAGTATAATTGCATTTTTCACTGTGGTGATTATAATGTAAAGCACAAAGACAACAAGTTTGCATTGCAGTAAATGTTGAGTCAACAGACTGGAAAAATAAAAAATCAGACTCTGACATTTGCAAAATGGACGTACCTGCTGTCCTACCCAGAGTCAGGTCCGAATATTAACCAGGCTAACAGTTTCCCTCTGCTGCCAGTCTTTGTGCTAAGCTAGGCTAACCACATCCTGGACCTCTCTCTGTACTGGAGACACAGAGATGATGCTGATATTTCCATCTGACCAAGGAAGACTGAGAACAAGAGGATTTTTCAAAACGTTGTCGATGCACAAATCGCTTTAATCATGTTCATCTCCCCATTTCAGCTCTTAAATTGATGACTTTAGTGGAGGAGAAGGACAAAGATAAACACCTGTTATTAGTTGTAATTGCTGTAAATCTACATCACATCCTTCCATTCACAACCCTGATTCCAAAAAAGTTGGGACGTTTTCTTAGTGTGTCAACTGAACTTATGTCAAAGGGATTGTGTATTCTGTCTTATTTACATTTTACACAGCGTCCCAGCCTTTTTGGAATCGGCGTTATAGAAAACCCTCACGTGACCCCTCTGAAAGTTATGCAAGCGAAACATGTTTGTTTTTTCCACTTCTTCTTTTTGGTACACTTTTGCCTCTTCATCACATCCTCAGTTGACCCCTTCCTTACATTATTCTCTGTGTGTGTGTGTGTGTGTGTGTGTGTGTGTGGGTTCGCTTATGTCCAAATTGGGGACATACACTAGACTCAAGACCAGCTGATTCGGGACAATGGTGCAATTGGGGACAAAAAGTGGTGTCCTCAATTTGGAAAACTGATGATTTTTAGGTCAACAGTTATTGTTAGGTTCAGGTCAGGTAGTCCTTCAGGTTAGTCTCCAGGAAATGAATGGAAGTCTATGTAAATTCCCCAAAAGTGACACGAATATAAACTTACATTTTTTAAAAGGCTCGATTAATTCCTAAAGCAGCTGGACACTTTTTAGCAATCATTACTCATTAAAGTTGTTTTTCATTGAATTAGTTGACAACTTATTCTTTAAGTACACTACATTAGCAAATACCCTACATTGCCAAATGTATGTGGACACCAATGTCCAAGTTTATGTTTGGTGTTGAGTTGTTTTTCCAGGTTTGGACAAATTAATGTAAATGAAGGGAAATCTTAATGCAAATTCCTGCAGGTTCCAAAAGGAAAGACTGAAAAGACTTTTAAAGCTGCAGATTAATGTCCATGTATTTGGAAGGCCATGTTCCACCATCACATGTGGCTGCAATGTCTAGGTGTCCACATACTTTTGACCATGTTGAGAACTCACTGTGCTTTACTTCCCTCCCTCTCTCTCTCTCTCTCTCTCTTTCTCTCTCTCTCTCCAGCTCTCAGGAACCTTCCAGATTTGCAGAACTACATACAGTCGGCTCAGAGAATAATTTCCAGGAGAAAAGTTGCTGAATCTCTGGTTTTGTGTCGGCTTCCTCGTCAGGCTGCTGCAGGACTCGCAGCTTCTCTTCAGTTTGCTTTGAACTCACCGTGGTGGGTTTCATTTATCAGTTGGTCTGTTCTCTCAGGTAAGTTTACATTTATTTTCCACATCTATGTGTTGATTATGGTTCACTAAGTAACTCAGTAACATTTATTTGTAAAAGAAAATCTGCTGCTGTCATCAAGATGATCTCTGGTTTCTCCTTTAGCTTTTATTATTATTGTGTATTTTTTTTATAGTAAAAGAGGACTTTGTTATTTGATTAGTATGACCTGACCTCACATTGTCTTTGTTATATATAGTGAGAAATACTTAAAGGTGACTGAACCAAACTGGCAGCACTTGCTTCTCTCCTTGTCTCCTCTTCTTCTCCACTTCCTCCATCTTCCTCTTCTCTCATCTCCTCTCTGATCTCCTTGTCTTGTCTCCTCTCCTTCTTTCCTCCTCTTCTATCACCAGTGGTGGAAGAAGTATTCAGATACTACTTAATAGATAGACAGATATTACTTAGGCTAAAGTACCAATACTTTGAAAATACTCCACTACAAGTAACATTCGTTATATATTATTTCAAAGTTTATTTCCTTTTCTCCTCTCCTGACCTTTCTTCTCTCCTCATCTCTTCTCTTCCACCTCTCTTATTTAATTGCCATCCTTCTCATCTCTTCTGTTCTCTTTCCCTCTCCTCGTCTCCTCTCCTCTTTTCCTTCCCTTCTTTCCTTCTAACGTCTCTTCCTTTCCTCCTCCTCCTCCTCACTCTTCTCACCTCTCCTTTTACCTTGTCTTCCTTCTTCTCATCTTCTCCTCTCATTTCCTTTCATTTAATTATTTATTCCTTTCCTCATCTCCTCTCACCTTTCCTTGTCTCCTCTCCTTCCTGTCAGGTCCTTCATCATGCTCCATCATTGTTTCCTTGTGATCGCCATCCTGCTCTCACTGATCACACACCTGCTGGTGGCGATGGAGTCCTGCCCGGCGTCAGGGATGCCAGGTTTGCCAGGTATGAGCATGCATGCTTGTGTTTGTATCTGCATGTGTGTATATTCTTTATTTTGATCATCTATCTTTCCATCCTCAGGTATTCCTGGGATTCCTGGCAAAGACGGTCGTGATGGACAGAAAGGAGAGAAAGGAGCACAAGGTGTCGAACACACAGTGAACAGTCAAACATAGAGTTGTTTATGTGAGGAGGTTATTGTGTACAATAACCAGCCTGTTGTTGTTGTTGTTGGTGTTTACAGGGGAGGAGTGGCCGGACAGCGCCAACCCTGAGAAGGGAGAGAAGGGAGAGCTGGGGCCAATGGGATTCCCTGGCAAACGAGGTCAGAGTGGGGATCAAGGGCACCCAGGGATTCCAGGGATCGCCGGACCTCCAGGAGAACCAGGAGAACCAGGGTGTGTCAGTCATTCACTGTGTGGAAATAACTGTAGTAATTTGATTCACTGAAAACAGTAAATAATACAATTATTTTTACCTGATCTTAAAGGTCTGTCCTGCAGAGGGACCCTCTTTCAAAATCTAAATTTCTTGGTATTTCATTAGTTTCGTTGGGGGATAACAGGGGTTCAATAGGGGCCCACAGTTTGCTTTTGGCCCTGGGGCCCACTAGTGAGTTAATCCAGGTCTGAGCATCACTTTGTGCTGTTTCTGTGGCTGCAGGACTGCTGGCATCCATGAGCAGGCAGCCTTCAGCGTGGCCAGAGGAACCAACGAATACCCAGACAAAGCCAGCGTCATCCGTTTCACCAACGTCATCACCAACATCAACAATGACTACGACACCACGACAGGACACTTCAGGTGAGAAACACACCTGTTCTGTTGTCATAGCTCTCAGAAACCGAGGACCATATTTGTTTTGCTGTGAATGTGTATGATCTCAGAACAAAATTTGCAGTCAGGCTGTTTATTATTTTTGTTATTTTTGTTAAGGTCAGATTAAACTTTCATCACAATCCAACCAGTAGTTGTAGAGGCATTTTAGTCAAATACAAAAGTGAACCTCATGATGACACTGCCAGAAATGGTTCATCATCTGGGAACCATGAATATCTGTACAAAATTTCATGATGTCTGTTGAAGCAACAGACGTTGCATCCACAGAACCATGCATCTAGTTAACACACCTGAAAACTAAACGATTCTCTGATTGGTCTGCAGCTTTTGATGAAGGACGGCATTTCTGTTCGCACACATTTCCAAGGTGACCAAGGTCCCCAACCAGATAGGAGGGGAAAAATCCACTTCTAGAGACTGAATGAAGTTTGTGTGTTGTAGGTGTCGGATCCCGGGAACATACTACTTTGTGTTCCACGCTTCTTTAGAGGACCGACTGTGTGTGTTGATGAAGCTCGACCAAAGACTGCTGACGTCCTTCTGTGATCATCGCCGCAACAGGAGACAGGTATGCACAATGAAGTAAAACTAAAGATTCACACTGATATTATTTTGCCACCAAATAATACTCAAATGAAATGAAATCAAAGTCAGTACAGGACCTCAAACCTTTGCTCAGTATGTGAGTGAGTGTACGCATTGACACTACTTCCTGTCTCTGGTGTTAAACAATGCACCCTGTCATTAAACTTCGGCTGGTTCTGATTCCAGGTGACATCGGGCGGTCTGGCGGTCTACGTGTCGAGGGATCAGGAGGTTTGGCTGGAGACTAAAGACTACAGAGGGATGAGAGGACAACCGGCCGGTTACAGCATCTTCTCTGGCTTCCTGCTGCATGCTCACTGACCCACAGGACGGAAAACACAAACAGTCTTTATGGCAAAATGATGTCTTCCTTTCCTTCACTCTGACCCTTAACCTTTTGAAAAAAGTACATGTTGTCACTTTTCACTTTCCTGTATTTAACCAGGTAGCAATCATTGTGATAACGTCTCTTTTATGGAGAGACCTGGCCAATAAGGAAGCATAAAAGCATTGTTCCAATAATAATATAAAAGACTACTCAGTTTTTGTATAAGATGAGGAAACAGGTCTGTGTAAACTCTCTGAAATTAAACAATAAATTTAAAAGCAAACACACTGACCAAGAGTGTTATTTTCCACATGTTTTGATATATCTATGAAACCTCACTTAAATTCACCAGCAGCTCTGACGACGTCCAGTCCTTCTGTTCACAGCTTCAGGTCATGCTCGTCCTGGTTTTGGGTTTTTAGTTTTGATATTTCCTGTTTTATTTTGAAAGCATCCTTCCTCAGGTGTGTTCAGTTGTCTTCACTTCCTGCCTTTTTACTTCCTTTGGGATTACTGATTGTGTTCACCTGTGATCTTTCCCTCCAGGTGTATTCAGTGTGCGTAGGTTTTGGATTTTTTGCTTTGTTTTCCTGCACCTCACCTGTTTGTGACTTTAAATTCTTGCCTGCTCTCATCTGGATTTGTTTTTCTGTTTGGACTCTTACCTGCCTGACAACTCTGAAAGTCTTTTGATTTTTTTTTTGTGCGAATAAAATTTCGATGAACTTCATCATCAGATCTGCCTCCGTCCAATCCTTTGTCATACTTTAACACACAGTTTATGTTGATAGCTGTTACCATAGCCAGCTCAGATGCATTTTACATGCACGTATCCATGAGGCACAGCATCCACATTACTCTGTGACATTAAAAACTCCAACACAGTCTTGTATGCATTTGTCTCCTCTTTAACTATATCGAGATTATAATCTGCCTTTAAACTTCTTCAGACCTTTCTGCAGAATTTCAAGCTCGTATTGAATCCTGACAAAGTGTTTTGTTCTCAATATTTCCAGATCTTATCTCCCTGCCATCCATACTTATATACATATATCAAAATTGAAATTGGCCAATCTTATAAACCCATGGGACTTTGGTTAGTCAGCAGTGCTACTGTTAAACAGCATGTGGACCAACTGGCACTGAATTTTTTTATATGGGAATAAAGCATGTTTCTGTCTTGAGGACAGGAAAATGATTGTACAGTCAAGCATCCTGAGAGGACCCAATTCTATATGTCGATGTCAGTAAACATGTAATTTGAATTAGAAAACCAAATAAACCCAAGTAATTGGTTAAACCACTATTCTTTGTATTTGTACATAATTTCTCCTTTTCTGTTATTTGTGCAGACCATATTTTGAGTTCCTTCTCAGGCTGGTGATAAAACAGATCTTCATGCATTGTTTAAAGACAGTTGAGGCTCATGGTTTTACAATAAGAATAATGGAACAACTTTAACGACCCTTTTCAAGTATTTACATAGAACATGTTTGTTTATTGTAGATCTTTCAAGTAATGAATAGTGTTCGTTCCATTAGCTGATTTGTATCACTGTTTTATTTGCCTGTTAAATATGTTAAATGTTTCAATTTGGCAGAAACTCAATACAACTCTACATGTGTAAAAAGAGCAGACAGCAAACAACGAGACCATTAAAATTAGTATGTCGTTTACATCTATGCCTGATTGTCAGAGAATCCCTTGTGCAAGTGAAGGCAACTCGAATCAGTGTGAGAGCAGTGAAACGAAGACTACTATTCAGGGAAGTAATTACGAAATGCAAGATAAAAGATAGAAAACAAAGCATGGACACAGTGGAGGAAGAAATGAAAAGAGGATCTGAGAAAGATAGAAAATGACAAACTGGCATATTTCGTGGGATGAAGTTATTAAAAATATGCATCAGCTCTTTGTTGACAGATACTGCTGAGGAAATTAAACATTTTGTGGAACAGATACTGACATTCAGTCCGGGTTTAAGAGCCTCAGCAGCTCACTGCCAGGAAACCAGTTTGTGTTTAAGGCAACAGCAAAGAGGAAGTTTAGAGAAAAACAGAACAAAATGTTAATTGGAGGAAAGATTTCTTTTAATAAGAGACATTCGACAATGCCTCATCATCAGTTCTTCATCAGGTGGAGTTTTTCCTGACTTCTTGTTAAACTGTTTCACTTCCTCTGATGGTTGATTTGCTTTGTCAGATTAATGAAATAAAAAATAATTACAGATTTACAGGAAGTCATTGAACCTGCAAAGATGAGAGATGATGTTATGAGAAATTGGCAAAATGCAACAAGTAAAAAGAGGATTTTAAACATGTAGAAAATCGACCTGTGGTCAGTGGTGGAAAGTAACTAAGTACTGTACTCAAGTACCATGCTTTGATTTTGAGGTACCTGTATGTTATCTGAGTATTTTCATTTTATGTTACTTTATATTTGTACTTCACATTATTTCAGAGCAAGATATAATATAAATATAACTTTTTACTCCACAGCATCAGACTGATAAAGCTGCTGGTATAATGATAAGTTCATAAAATACAAAACATTACTTAACCTGACAAATGTAAAATTAGTCAGCAGGGTTCCTGTTTATTAAAACTAAATGCCATCAGAGTTGTTAAACCAGAGCCCAACAGAGGCGGAAACAAACAGAATTATTCAAAGAACACAAAACCTACTTTGAAACCTTTAGAATAAATCAATGCAGCCCCCAGACACCAAAATCCTATCCTATCCTAAGTATTATCAGCAAAATGCACTTAAAGTATCCAAAGAAAAAAACCTCATAAAGCAGAAAAATGTGAATATTACTATTATGAATTGTTATGGATGCATCGATGTGTAATTAACATTTTAACAACTATTCTGTTTACTGTTTATGTCATTTAATCTACAACAATGTGTTGTTTCTTGATGTGTGCGATGAAAAGAAGTGACCACCGTGACACGTCTTCACTTGTGCATAAAAAGACTTTATTACACAGAAAAGAACAATGTCAAAAACCGGCCGAATCTGAGAGTCTCTGGTGCCAATTGTGAGGTCTCTCTCCTTCAGCCCAAACTGCTATCCTTATATGTGGTTTCTTTACCTCTCAAAACCCCACCTTTTACAACCAGACCCTTTGTTGAACATCTGCTAAAGTTGTAAAAGTAACATATAGTCTACAGAAGTCTACTTATCTTATCTCCTATCTTGACCTTTAACCCTCAATTTAAGACAAAACAAAGGTTCACATTCCACAGAATAGCTGAAGGCCACATTTATAGAACTACACATTCCTCATTCCTCAGAATGGCTGCAAACCACATTAATAAGGCTGAAGAAGACAAGACACTACAAATGCATCATAATGATGTATATAAAATCTTAATCTACATAGTAACTATTAATTCCAGCTGTCAGATAAATGTATTGCAGTAAGAATTTTGACTCAAACAGTGTAATGTAAAAAGGGTCAAATGAACAAAAACACTTCAGACTGACAGCAGCAAACAGTTTTTTCTAGATATCGTATCCTACAAATGATCATCATGAACACCCACAGAGCAGCGATCAGGCTCTGGAACAGTTTCATTTCCTGTTTCTTCCTGACTGAGCTGCTGCTGTCACTGAAGCAGGACTGTTCTTCACCTCCGCTCTTCATCATCTCTGCACCACAGGACGAGTGACTGCATCACCTGCAAATGGTGAGACTTTTCTGTCCTACGAAACCAAACAGCAGTGGATAGAGACAGAGAGATGGGGGAAATCACTTAGTCAGACAGAAGCACTGTGGAACTGTTTCGTAGCATTTCTTGCCTCATGTTTCTTGATGTCAAAGCTCAATCTGTGTCTTTATGTTTAACCCTTAAACACTGTATTTGACATGCTTGTCTCCATATCTTTAAAAGGCTTGAAATTTCTTAAGTTTATTTTTTAGAAATGTCATTCATTTGTCTTAAACTTAAATGTATACCTTAATGTCAACATTGTAAGGCATATGATTTGTGGATAATTGGCTTGAACATTGAAAATATTCATGTGAATATTGTCAGATATCAACCTTGCAAAATGTCAACTCTTCAAGAATGTGCTCTTTCTGCGATGTTTGTTTAATGTGTGTCAGGGTCAACTTGTTGTTTTGTCTGGGGTTATACTGATCACATTTCTAATTATAATAACTGCATTTTAGGATGAACAGCTTGTTCCCACAAAGTAATTTCATTTTAATGTTAAAACTTGTCTATTGTTAGAGTTTGGGTTTAAACATGTTCTAGTTATGGTTGAACTCCATGAAGTTGATAAAAGTCAATGCATTGTCCTCCTAAGTGACAAATACAAGTTTGTGTGTTCACTCAGGCCCCCCAGTGGCTGAGCTGCAGTACTGCAGTGTTCCTCCTCTTGGTTCACGTCAGTCTGGTTCTCACACAGTCCTGTGGAACCCCAGGGATTCCTGGGATACCAGGCACCCATGGGCCCAACGGCATAGACGGTCCCAAGGGAGAGAAGGGAGACCCCGGTGAGCTCACACTGGACATGAAGACGTCAGATACATTTTACATGTTCTGTTCACATGTTTTTGTTCATGTCATCATTTCTGATTTGAACGTAAATGTAACTTTAACATGTGTCAGTGTGAGTGAGCAGTTGTTAACAATCCCATGACTGTCTATCACTAACGAGGCCTGAGAGCTCAACGCAGTCGTGAGAGACTTAATGCAAAATTTCTAAACTTTTCCTCATGTTACAACAACATTGTCAAGTTGTATTTTACTTTTTCAACACCTCAGTCTTTCATCTTAGTTCACACTAACAACCTTGTGACATGTCTTAAGTGTTTCTCTGTATGAGCAGGTGAGGCAGGTCGGCCTGTCAGGGGCCAGAAGGGAGAACCAGGCCTCGCGGGCCGTCCTGGACGGCCTGGGCTGAAGGGTGACATAGGCTTTCCAGGACTTCCCGGTAGGCCAGGCCTTCCAGGGGAGAAGGGGAGGCCCTTCACCCCCTCCAACCAGCAGAAGTCCTTCTTCTCCTACAAACGCATGATATCACAAGCACCAGAGCTCGACACGGCCATCAACTTCAACAGGTCAGTGAGCAAAGGTCACAGAGAGCCTGAGGTCACATTAAAGCCCCAGAAAACCTTTTAAAAGCTTAAGTACTCCTCTATAGTATTATATATTCATGACTAAAAAGCAACATTCAAAGATAAGTTTTGAGTTTTTTTTGAAGAGGTTAACACCTTCACCAGGACTGTGCGTGTGTTTGATCAGTTTTGACTGAGAGTGACCTGGAAAGACAACAGCCCACAACTGTCATAAGATGTTGATTCAAAAGTGTAAGAGAAAAAGTCAGGAGCTCACTAAAGTCACTGTGATTCATTCATTCATTCAATTTCATGGCAAAGTACAGTATGTCACATTTGTTGAGGTGTTTCAATCTGGACTGGTGGACTAACATACGTAGAGCCACAGCACTAGTATGGTCAAAAAAAAGGATGGAGTCAACAAAGCATGAGATGGAGGAAAAACGTGGATCATGAAAGTTTTGATGATAGAGCTAGAAAACAACAACCATAAAAAAATAATCAATTGAACTGAACTGAAACTTCCCACAGGGAGATTTTGCCGGACCTGGATGAACAGCTTCAAGGAGACTCGCTGACAAACTCATCGTTCGTCTGCGCCATCAAAGGCATCTATTTCTTCAGCTACCACATTTCAGCAAAGAGCAGAGTGAGTCTGAAGAGTTTGTTCTCACTAAACTGGTCTGTGTTTTGCAGAATCATCAAATATCTGTTTCTGTTTAGCGTAGGGATGCTTATATTTCACCTACATGTCCTGAAACATTGACTTTAATAAATGCAAAATACATCTCAAGCTTCACCTTTCAGTGGAAAGCAATGTCTCATTGTAACTCAAGGTATGACACTGGACTGTGGATATTTGTGCTCCTGACTGTGTGTGATCACATCCAGGTGTGTCTGAAGCTGGTGAAGGGCAGCGACACTCACATCATGCAGTGTGACATCTCTGACGGTTTCCTGGTCACCTCCGGCTCGGCGGTCCTGCAGCTGAACGTCGGAGACACGGTCTCCCTGCAGGCGACCACGTACAACTCCATCGTGACGAGCCAGAGCAGCACCAGCCACACCTTCACCGGCTTCCTGATCTTCCCCACCGCCTAAAGCCTCTGATCCGTAACAGCAGTGTTAATAACAGCACAGACTTTTGGAGGAGATTTACACCAAATAAATGAAATATGTTTTCTGTTATAGTACAAAGATCAGCAGACTGAATAAAGATTTTTGTTTTGGGCTTTAGTTATTTCATGTTTTATTTTGAAAAAGAGTGTCCTCAGGTGTCTTTAGTTAGTTTACTTCCAACCTTTGTGTGTGTTTCCCACCTGTTTGATTGTCTGCCACGCCCTGACTGGTTTCACCTGTTTCTTCCCTTCAGTCTGTCCCAGTTCATCTTTGTACCTTGTGTCAAGTGTTCCAGTCTGTTTCGGACTGTTTAGTCTTAGTGTTCTGGATCTTTGGAACTTTTTTTCCTCCTCCCGTTTGGATTTGTTTGCCTGTTTGAACTGCCAGCCCTGCATCTGACCTTTGACCCCCTGTAAATCTTTTATGCATTTGCCTTTTTGTGTTAATAAATCATGGAATCACTGCAGACCTGCTTTAGTTGGGTCCAATCCCTTGTGTTCCTGTACAAACGGTCACAATTTTAAAGGTACAATCTGTAATTCAAATATAAACAAACGTCACCTCCCAATAAGACTGACAAACATTTATACAGTGTAACTCACTGATTAAATTACATCTATAGGAGTAATGTTTCCCAAGTCTAAGTGTGTTTCATTTAATTTTAACACACTTGATTTCAAACACTTCTATCGTGTCCTCAACAAACATCACATTTCTATAGTCATAAAATTACTGACCAGATTTCTTACTTTAGTTTTAGTCTCTATGTGATGTGTTGACACACACTGGACCTAAATACATTTTTCCCCCCTGGGAGCAATTAAAGTTCTTTGATTTGAATTGAATTAAAGAAAGAAAAGATTATATCAGCTTATCTACACATCAAATAAGTTTATGTACTATTTTTATCCTATAAACATCTATAGAACAGGAATAAAACTACACTGCCTGCAGGAAGCATAATGGATTAACTATGACGGAGAAATAAAATATTTAATGTTGTGGTGTGTAACATTTCCTCCAGCAGGTCACTATTAAAAAACACTGAGGTGTCAGGTGTATTTCTTTCTGACTGATACCCGGCCAGGAGTTCATTAAATATCCATCACACAGTATCAGGTTGGTGGACACTTAACCTTACAGGTGTGTGGACAGTAAACGGACAGTGTTACAGGAAGTAGAGGATTACTGGGTGGGTTTATCTGTTGTATTTGTATTTTTTTTTCCTCCAACCATCATCATCATGAGGAACATGGTTAGACAGACTCTGTGACTACATTATAAATATTTGTTGCTCTTTCAAATGTGTTATCTAATCAAACAGTTTACAGACAAAAAAAGCTAATTTTACCAGAAAGTATCAACAGATACATTCCCTAGTTTTGTTAAAGCAATCCCAAATGTCATTGCAATCATGACAAAAGGATTTATAATAACCCCAAATTCCAAAATGACATCAACTTAATGGACATTCTGGATTTTTTTGGACTATTGGCCATTAAACAAAATCAGATTGTGTCTTAAATCAAACAGTAATGGTGTTTTTCACATCTGTCCAACAGGCTCATTAGAGAGCGACCCCTGCTGTCTGATGTCTGAACTTCAGCCCAGTGTGTCGGTAGCTGATGGGCTGTTGAACACGCCGTTCCTGGTGTAGAAGGTGTTCTTCACCACCGACAACTTGGCGCAGGACGGAGTTCTGTAATCCAGAGTGTAGTCACCTGTGGATCCAGGCAGACACCGTTAATCTGGAGACAGAAACTGTTCAGAAACAAAGATGAGATGATGATGATGACGATGGTCTGAACAAGTATCGGATGAATTGCCATGAACTAAAACTAAAAATCTGTCACCCTGACAGTCTGAGGTTCAACAGATAGAAGTGAAGTGGACGGTGCCTCCACCTTACCCAGCCTCCACCCGTACTCCCAGGACGAGAGCAGAGGAAAGTCAAACTTCTCCTCAGGTCTCATCTGGCCACGTCTCTGCAGGTACAGACTCCGACCTTTCCCCTGCAGAAGACATTAAAATGTGTTATTAAAATTATGTTCAAACATATTAGAGATACAGAAACACACTGACCAATGAAATCATGAAATGGATGGCTGTGTGTGATGCTCAGATAAATGTCACTGTCTTCAGTAGAAGCATTAACATCTCATTAACATTTCTCTCATCAGTGACCAGGACATTTTGAACCAAACAGAAGTGCCACAGTGATTCGCACATGGTGAGAGGAGTCCTGATAGAGAACATGTCTGGTCTGGGGAGAAACTGGCCTCATCGTGGGGGCCACATTGAGCCGCCCCTCCCCTTCCAAAGAGAGCACAGGTGGAGGAGGATGAGGAGGAGGAGGAAGGTCACTCTGCTTCTCAGGTGTCATTGTAACAGGAGGTAGGACGGTCCTGGTGGGTGGAGGATAAACACAAGATGTTTGTCTTATACATTGTCTTTACAAAAATGTTAAAGCTAAAATTTTAAGCACAGTTACAGTTTTTGTCACTTGCAGTTTTATATGAAAACCCTTCTGACAGCAGGTTTAATGTGAACAAAGTCTTCTCACCGGGGGTCAGCAGGCAGACGTGGCAGCTGTGTTGACCCCGTGCTGTTGTTCTGGGGATTGCAGGAGGACGGGTAGAGCTTGGCGTAGCGGCTCTTCCAGACCAAACGAGTCAACATCTCCTTCTGGATCTGCTCTCGGTAGCAGTTCTGGCTCTGTGTCGTCAGCAGGCCACGCATCTCCTGCCACAAAGCTTCATTTAGCAACTCAGTTCACCGTTTTGACACAGCTTTACATTGATTTATAACTTAGACTTAGACTAAATTAAAAAAAAAAAAAAAAAAGTGTCATTAATGCAAAGTACATGAAATAAGGTTGAGATTTGCAAGGAGATATTTCAGGTGCCCCATTAATTTTTTCTTGATAATGTTTGGTGACTGCTCTTCAAGCCTTGCATGGACATGAAACATGAAACTGAAGATTGAAAATCAGTACTGAAAATAGCATAAAAATTGGCATAAAAACTGAGAAGTCTACTACAACTCCCAAGGTGGAAATTATACCTTCTGGATTGATAAAAACATTTTGTCTCAGAAACAAAGCTACACATCACATCTACATCTACATCCCATTTGATCAATTCGCATCTACTTTAAAAGATCTGAAAGAAGTTTGTGTGAATCTTGGTTGGACACTGAAATGAGTTAAAAAAGTAACATTTAACCTGTCTTTGTTTATGTAGTAAATATCGAAAGAAAGAAAGAAAAACTTAGTGACAAAGAGTGGATTTAATTCCCTTAAATTTTGACTAACTACATGAATGTTGGTTGAATATTTTGTATTTTCTTATGTGTAAATATTTTCTAAATCTGTCTTCAGTTCCCAAACAGCACACAAAAACAAACTGACCTCTTTCCTGACCAAAAGAACAAAGTCAAATCCAGCTGTTCTTGTCTTTGTGTACAATAAGCTGTATGTTATTATTTAGATGTGGTAGAGGTGCTGCACTTCTGAAATCCCATTATGAATGATAAGATAGAGGATGATTAAATGTCTTCATTTACCTTTGGTGATGATGCAGAGCTGTGCAGGATCAGCTTCTCACGGTGGAAATGACAAGTGGATCAGATAACAACAGGGAAACATGAGACACATGCAAACACACATCCTGTTCTCCCACCACTGGGAACCTGTCACACTTACCTGAATCTAATCCTGAATCTTTAACCACGGCAGAACAGTGCCTCCTGTGGCCACAAATGGTAATTGTGCACTATTATTAAGATTCAAAAGCAAAACATCTACAAAGTCACCATCACTGGTAGTTATGGTTAAAATAAAATCCTAAATTAACACTAATATAATTAATTCTGCTAATTAAACACACGAGAATGAAACACACTTTACACGAGATTATTAAGCTAAAGTTAGCATGTTGATATAATAAAGCAAATACAGCATGTCATTCATGTTCATATTCGATGTGGAAAGTATGACCAGTTGGTGGCGCAATAGAGTAACAGATTAACATTAATGTAATGAGTGAAAACATCCCGCCGATAATTTATTTTTACTTCCCATGAACGCGTCTTCACTCTGCGTGCGTGCGCGCATGCGCGTACGTAACAGGTGCGCAGACGTTGAGTTTGTGGAGCTGAACTTTTTCTGTTTGTTTGTGAGTCAAATTCAAGTTTTCACTGTTATTATTTTTGGTATTAACGCACTCTAAAAGTATAATTTTGTTCTATATCACGTCTCTTCTTGTTCTGTGTCGGGTTTGTGGAGGTTTGACGCCGCCAGCTGTGATTTTAAACCGAGTTTGTTTGTGAGAAAATGTGTTTTAGCTAAATTCCACACAGGTGGTTGTTGTTAGCTTTGTCTTTTTGTTTACTCCTGTCAGGAAAATGGAGCCAAACACACACAGCTGATGACTTATCTACTTTGAAACCAGGTAAGATGATGTTTTAATTAATGTGTAACCTAATTTAGTTTCTGAAAGTGGTGACGTTTGTATGATGGAGGCTGAGCCACAGAGCCGGCCCAAGCCTCCGTTGGGCCCTAAGCAAAATTTGATTTTGGGGCCCTCTATTTCTGCCAATAATATTAATTGTTGATCATTCACACACCTATTATAAACCCATTGTGGCTCTGGCAGTGTTGTTTACATTATCCTTTTGTCAGCCTAACATCTTTACACATTTAAGGGGGTGGCCCAGTTAATTACATAAATACCATTGCAATAAAAATACAAATAATACCAATGAATGAATGATGAATGATGTCAAGGGTGCCACATATGATTGTTAATTTCAAAATGTAGCACATTCAGCTACAAGAGCAGCCTGGGGTTTATTTACACAACATTCCAAGTGATAAAGCAATTTATTTACTGTAGAAGTGTCATCTGGTTTATGATTTTTTGTTTCATAAAAGAAAAACTGCAACAGCAATGTGCAAGAATAATTTTTAGTTGAACAACAATAAAGTGCAACAACAAATAAAATCACTTCGATAAATAAAAAAAAAACAATACAGACAACAGACAGAATTGAGTACAGTACAGAGGGCCACTCAGCTGGGTCCACTGGCAGAGCTGGTGATGATCCATACTGTGTAGACGATGTTGTGATGGAAGTCGCTGAGAAAGTGACAAAAGAAAAACAATGACTTAAAAAAGAAGGACCTATAAAGCCATTAAATTACAGTCCTGGACTGAATTATTAATCTCTGAATGTTCTACATTACAATGAGCAATTATAAAGGATGTTTTGCTGTTGACTTACCGGGTAGATCAGTGGGGGTTGCAGACACGGAGGGGGCAGTGGGCACAGAGGATGGCAGTGCAAGAAAGTGCTCTGTAGTGGATGGACCAAGGATGGAAAAAAACAGCAACAAAAGCTAACCATGTTAGATGAAATATTACACTAGAAAATGATGTTGCTTACTTTTTTAAATAACAAAAATGATTAAAATTTCATTATATCAGTTTATTTTTGCTTGTAATAAGATAAACTCTGCCAGTTGAACAACTGAAATTTGCTTCAGAAATTTTAAGATAATATGCATTGTCTAAGAAGTCCCTCATCAGATAATTATATCTTAAATTAAATCTTAATGAAATAATTTGAAATAATTTAGTTTTTGTTATTTCTTCATTTTTGTTAACGATAATAACCTTGCTCCCCATTGACCCATTACCGTTTGCAGACCACTCCCCATTTGCAGACCACTCCCCATTGACACATTTCTATTTGCATACCACTCCCCGTTTGCAGACCACTCCTTATTGACCCATTGCTGTTTGCATACCACTCCCCACTGCTGTTTGCAGACCACTCCCCATTCACCCATTACCGTTTGCAGGCCACTCCCCATTATCAGACCACTCCTCATTGCCCCATTGCCGTTTGCAGACCACTCCCCATTGCCGTTTGCAGATCACTCCTCGTTTGCAGACCACTCCCCACTGACCCATTGCCATTTGCAGACCATTCCCCATTGACATATTTCCATTTGCATATCACTCCCCGTTTGCAGACCACTCCTTATTGACCCATTGCTGTTTGCATACCACTCCCCATTGACCCATTTCCATTTGCAGACCACTCCCCATTGCTGTTTGCAGACAATTCCCCTTTCGCATACGACTCTCCATTGACCCATTGTCGTTAGCAGATCACTCCCCATTTGCAGACCACTCCTCATTGACCCATCCATTTGCAGACCACTCCTCATTGACCCATTTCCATTTGCAGACCACTCCTCATTTGCAGACCACTCCCCACTGTTGTTTGCATTCCACTCCCCATTTGCAGACCACTCCCCATTGACCCATTTCTGTTTGCAGACCACTCCCCGTTTGCATACGACTCCCCATTTACCCATTGCCATTTGCAGAACACTCCATTTGCAAACCACTCCCCACTGCTGTTTGCAGACCACTGCCCATTGACCCATTGCCATTTTCAGACCACTCCTCAATTGCATGCCACTCTCATTTGCATACCACTCCCCATTGCCTCAAATCTCCCATTGTCGTTTGCAGATCACTCCCCGTTTGCTGACCACTCCTCATTGACCCACTGGCATTTGCAGACCACTACTCATTTGCATACCACTCCCCATTGCTGTTTGCAGACCACGCCCCATTTGCAGACCACTCTGCCCCCCATTGCCCCAAATCCCCCACTGCCGTTTGCAGACCACTCCCCATTGCCCCAAATCCCCCATTGCCGGGGGAGTGAGAGAGATAGATAGATACAGAGAGAGACAGAGAGTGAGAGAGACTGACAGAGCGAGAGAGGCTGAGAGAGGGAGGGAAAGAGAGACATAAGATAAGATAAACCTTTATTCGTCCCACAGTGGCAAAATTCACAGAGACAGAGAGAAAGACAGAGAGAGAGAGAGACTGACAGAGTGAGAAAGAGACTGAAGGAGAGAGAGACTGAAAGAGAGAGTGAGAAAGAGAGACGGAGAGAGAGAGAAGAGAGACAGAGAGGGAGGGAGAGAGACTGAAAGAGAGAGGGAAAGAGAGACACTGAAAGAGCGAGAGAGAGACTGAAAGAGCGAGAGAGACACTGAAAGAGAGAGAGAGACAGAGACGAGAGAGAGAGTGAGAGAGAGACAGAGACAGAGACAGAGAGGGAGGGAAAGAGAGACTGAAAGAGAAAGAGACTGAAAGACAGAGTGTGAAAAAGAGAGACACAGAGAGAGACAAAGACAGAGACTGAGAGAGGGAGGAAAAAGACTGAAAGAGGGAGACTGAAAGAGAGTGTGAGAGAGACAGACAGCAAAAGAGAAACTGACAAAAGACAAAGACTGAGTGAGACAAAGACTGAAAGAGAGACTGAAAGAGAATGTGAGAGAGAGACTGAAAGAGAATGTGAGAGAGACAGACAGCAAGAGAGAAACTGACAGAGTGAGACAGACTGAAAGAGAGAGAGAGAGAGAGAGAGAGACTGAGAGAGACAGAGAGAGAGAGTGAAAGAGAGAGAGACACAGACAGAGAGAGACAAAGACAGAGACTGAGAGAGGGAGGAAAAAAGAGACTGAAAGATAAAGACTGAAAAGAGAGAGACTGAAAAAGAGAGTGAGAGAGAGAGACAGACAGCAGAGGGAGAGAAACTGACAGATAAAGAGACAAAGACTGAAAGAGAGAGAGAGACTGACGGAACAGAGACAGACAGAGAACAGATGAGAGAGACTGAAAGAGAGAGACAGAGAGAGAGAGAGAGAGAGAGAGAGAGACAGAGAGAGAGAGAGAGACAGAGAGACAGAGGAGGAAAAAGAGACTGAAGAGAAAGACTGAAAGAGAGAGACTGAAAGAGACTGAAGAGAGAGACTGAGACAAAGACTGAGAGAAGAGAGAGAGACGGACGGAACAGAGAGAGAGACAGATTTGACCATTGAGAGAGACCACCTCATTTGACCATTAGACAAGAGAGAGAGAGAGAGAATATTTTCAATCCAATTTTGTCTATTTTATTATAATTCAATTTTGTGAACATTTTGGACCAAATCACAAGAAAAATAATCTTAAAATATAATTTATAGAGACCCAAAAATCCCACTGAAAGCAAGCACTTGGCGACAGTGGCGACACAAAGAAAACTTCCTTTTAACAGGCAGAAACCTCGGGCAGAACCAGGCTTTACGGTGGGCAGCCATCTGCCGGATGCCGTTTGGGTTTTGCAAGAGAGAGAGAGAGAGAGAGAGAGATCTGCCGGATGCCGTTTGGGTTTAGGGAGAGAGAGAGAGAGAGAGAGAGAGAGAGAGAGAGAGAGAGAGAACCCCATTTGACCATTGCTGTTTTCAGACCACCTCATTTGACCATTGTTATTTTCAGACCAACTCATTTGACCATTGCTATTTGCAGACCACTTCATTTGACCAATACTTTTTGCAAAAGAGACAAAGAGAAGATTATTTTCCATTTTATTTTATTAAAATTCAATTTTGTGAACATACAGGATCAAATCACAACAAAAATAATCTTGAAATATTATTTATAATATAATAATAATCTAATTTTCAGACCACCTATTTGACCCATTGCTGTTTTCAGACCACCTCATTTGACCGTTGTCATTTTTAGACCACCTCATTTGACCATTTTGACCATTGTTTTTAGACCACCTCATTTGACCATTGTTGTTTTCAGACCACCTCATTTGACCATTTTGACCATTGTTGTTTTCAGACCACCTCATTTGACCATTGTTGTTTTGACCACCTCATTGTTGTTTTCAGACCACCTCATTTGACCATTGTTGTTTTCAGACCACCTCATTTGACCATTGTTGTTTTCAGACCACCTCATTTGACCATTGACCATTCATTTGACCATTTTTTGCAAAAGAGACAGAGAGAAGATTATTTTCTATTTTATTTTGTCTATTTTTTAAAATAAAAAAAAATGTAAATATTTATAGAGACAAGAAAAAAATCCCACCTACGGCAAGCAAAAAATCCCACCTACGGCAAGACAGTGGCGACAGTGGGAAAAACTTCCTTTTAACAGGCAGAAACCTCGGGCAGAACCAGGCTTTCGGTGGGCAGCCATCTGCCGGATGCCGTTTGGGTTTTGAGAGAGAGAGAGAGAGAGAGAGAGAGAGAGAGAGAGAGAGAACCCCATTTGACCCATTGCTGTTTTCAGACCACCTCATTTGACCAATTTGACCATTGTTATTTTCAGACCACCTCATTTGACCATTGTCATTTTTAGACCACCTCATTTGACCATTTTGACCATTGTCATTTTTAGACCACCTCATTTGACCATTTTACAAGAGAGAAGAGAGAAGAGAATATTTTCAATCCAATTTTGTCTATTTTATTATAATTCAATTTTGTGAACATTTTGGACCAAATCACAAGAAAAATAATCTTAAAATATAATTTATAGAGACCCAAAAAATCCCACCTACGGCAAGCACTTGGCGACAGTGGCGAGGAAAAACTTCCTTTTAACAGGCAGAAACCTCGGGCAGAACCAGGCTTTCGGTGGGCAGCCATCTGCCGGATGCCGTTTGGGTTTTTGAGAGAGAGAGAGAGAGAGAGAGAGAGAGAGAGAGAGAGAGAGACCATTTGACCATTGTTGTTTTCAGACCACCTCATTTGACCATTGTCATTTTTGACCACCCATTGACCATTGTCATTTTCAGACCACCTCATTTGACCATTGTCATTGTTTTAGACCACCTCATTTGACCATTACTTTTTACAAGAGAGAAGAGAGAAGAGAATATTTTCAATCCAATTTTGTCTATTTTATTATAATTCAATTTTGTGAACATTTTGGACCAAATCACAAGAAAAATAATCTTAAAATATAATTTATAGAGACCCAAAAAATCCCACCTACGGCAAGCACTTGGCGACAGTGGCGAGAAAAACTTCCTTTTAACAGGCAGAAACCTCGGGCAGAACCAGGCTTTCGGTGGGCAGCCATCTGCCGGATGCCGTTTGGGTTTTGAGAGAGAGAGAGAGAGAGAGAGAGAGAGAGAGAGAGAGAGAGAGAGAGACCAGAGAGACCCCATTTGACCATTGTTGTTTTCAGACCACCTCATTTGACCAATTTGACCATTGTTGTTTTCAGACCACCTCATTTGACCATTGTTGTTTTTGACCACCTCGTTTTTAGACCACCTCATTTGACCATTGTCATTTTTAGACCACCTCATTTGACCATTTGACCATTGTCATTTTTAGACCACCTCATTTGACCATTACTTTTTACAACAAGAGAAGAGAGAAGAGAATATTTTCAATCCAATTTTGTCTATTTTATTATAATTCAATTTTGTGAACATTTTGGACCAAATCACAAGAAAAATAATCTTAAAATATAATTTATAGAGACCCAAAAAATCCCACCTACGGCAAGCACTTGGCGACAGTGGCGAGGAAAAACTTCCTTTTAACAGGCAGAAACCTCGGGCAGAACCAGGCTTTCGGTGGGCAGCCATCTGCCGGATGCCGTTTGGGTTTTGAGAGAGAGAGAGAGAGAGAGAGAGAGAGAGAGAGAGAGACCCATTGCTGTTTTCAGACCCATTTGACCTGTTTTCAGACCACCTCATTTGACCCCATTTGACCATTGTTGTTTTCAGACCACCACCCTCGTTTTTGACCATTTGACCATTGTCATTTTCAGACCACCTCATTTGACCATTTTTTTAGACCACCTCATTTGACCATTTCATTTTGACCATTGTTTTCAGACCACCTCATTTGACCATTACTTTTTACAAGAGAGAAGAGAATATTTTCAATCCAATTTTGTCTATTTTATTATAATTCAATTTTGTGAACATTTTGGACCAAATCACAAGAAAAATAATCTTAAAATATAATTTATAGAGACCCAAAAAATCCCACCTACGGCAAGCACTTGGCGACAGTGGCGAGGAAAAACTTCCTTTTAACAGGCAGAAACCTCGGGCAGAACCAGGCTTTCGGTGGGCAGCCATCTGCCGGATGCCGTTTGGGTTTAGAGAGAGAGAGAGAGAGAGAGAGAGAGAGAGAGAGAGAGAGAGAGAGAGAGAGAGAGAGCCCCATTTGACCCATTGCTGTTTTCAGACCACCTCATTTGACCAATTTGACCATTGTTGTTTTCAGACCACCTCATTTGACCAATTTGACCATTGTTGTTTTCAGACCACCTCATTTGACCAATTTGACCATTGTCATTTTCAGACCACCTCATTTGACCATTGTTGTTTTCAGACCACCTCATTTGACCATTGTTGTTTTCAGACCACCTCATTTGACCATTTTGACCATTGTTGTTTTCAGACCACCTCATTTGACCATTTTGACCATTGTTGTTTTCAGACCACCTCATTTGACCATTGTTGTTTTCAGACCACCTCATTTGACCATTTTGACCATTTGACCATTTTGACCATTGTTGTTTTCAGACCACCTCATTTGACCATTGTTGTTTTCAGACCACCTCATTTGACCACCATTGTTGTTTTTCATTTGACCATTGTTGTTTTCAGACCACCTCATTTGACCATTTTGACCATTGTTGTTTTCAGACCACCTCATTTGACCATTTTGACCATTGTTGTTTTCAGACCACCTCATTTGACCATTTTGACCATTGTTGTTTTCAGACCACCTCATTTGACCATTGTTGTTTTTAGACCACCTCATTTGACCATTGAGAGAGAGAGATTATTTTCAATCCAATTTTGTCTATTTTATTATAATTCAATTTTGTGAACAAAAATCACAAGAAAAATAATCTTAAAATATAATTTATAGAGACCCAAAAAATCCCACCTACGGCAAGCACTTGGCGACAGTGGCGAGGAAAAACTTCCTTTAACAGGCAGAAACCTCGGGCAGAACCAGGCTTTCGGTGGGCAGCCATCTGCCGGATGCCGTTTGGGTTTGAGAGAGAGAGAGAGAGAGAGAGAGAGAGAGAGAGAGAGACCCCATTTGAGAGAGACCACCTCATTTGACCATTTTGTCATTGTTGTTTTGAGAGACCCATTTGACCATTTGACCATTGTTGTTTTCAGACCACCATTTGACCATTTTGACCACCTCATTTGACCATTGTTGTTTTCAGACCACCTCATTTGACCATTTTGACCATTGTTGTTTTCAGACCACCTCATTTGACCATTGTTGTTTTCAGACCACCTCATTTGACCATTTTGACCATTGTTGTTTTCAGACCACCATTTGACCATTTGACCATGACCATTGTTTTCAGACCACCTCATTTGACCATTTGACCATTGTTGTTTTCAGACCACCTCATTTGACCATTTTGACCCTCATTTGACCATTTTTGTTTTCAGACCACCTCATTTGACCATTTTGACCATTGTTGTTTTCAGACCACCTCATTTGACCATTTTGACCATTGTTGTTTTCAGACCACCTCATTTGACCATTTGACCATTGTTGTTTTCAGACCACCTCATTTGACCATTGTTGTTTTCAGACCACCTCATTTGACCATTGTTGTTTCCAGACCACCTCAAAGATCATATCCTGGCCTTGACTTTATCCTCTTTGACATTTAGGTTCTGTTTGTCAGGTGCACCACTTGGTTTTCATTTTCCACTTCATCCTTTCCTTTGATCTTTCCTTTTGTTTGAATGTTTCCCACTCTCATTTGATTTGTCATCCCATTGTTGTTTCCTTTTCATTGGTCTGTTTAGACTTCATCCTTTGCTTTGACATGTTTCCTTTGAGTTGTTTCCCACTCTCATTTGTCATTCCATTGTTCTTTCTTCATGTCCTCCTAGGTGTTGCATACACTTTTTGAATGGCATCCTGATTTGAAAAATCCAAGACACGTTTTTTTTTCCTTTGCGCAAACTTGATTCCATCTGCAATGTACTTGTTCATGAACTTTCCACATGTGTGAATCCAATGGTTCAGGGCGTGACGACTATTGATCTCTCCGAGTTCTTCACTGTCCAGCTGGACTAAACACATGTCCGACAGACGGACCAACAGCCCAACACAAAATTCCACCAGCAGACAGACAGCCCAGTCAACAACTTGACCAATTCAAGGACTGACCAACAAACAAACCGACAAAAGAGCCGACAAGGCAAACAACTTAGCAGCAGATGGGCCAACACCCTGGCCCTCAGACAAATGACACTCACAGCCAAACAAAATCAAAATTCACAATTGAAGAAAATTTAAAAAAAAATAACACTTACTGTCTGTAGATTTACCTGAGGGGGAAAATAACTGTTATAACACAGACAGACAGAATTAGACAGACAGAAATAGCACTTGTGTTTGTAGATCATCCTGAAAAAAAAAAGCAGAAAGAAGCGATTGCACAAATGATGATACAAACATTTAAGACTGACAAAATACAGCTAGCCAAACTCAAAATGAACAATTGAAGAAAGTAAAAAAACACTTACTGATCATAGATCTATTTGAAGGAAATAACAGTTAGTACACCAATATTAATCCAACAGTTTTAGACAGACTACTTACGTTTGTAGATCTCTCTGGGGGAAAAAGGGTTAATGCACAAATGTTGATAAAAAACAATTACACGAAAACCAAAATCAAACAGACAGAAATAACAATCCAACAACAATCTGACCTGACCGACAGAAGGATCCAACAACAACCTGAACGACAGAAGGATCCGACAGAAGGATCCAACAACAACCTGAACAACAGAAGGATCCGACAGAAGGATCCAACAACAACCTGAACGACAGAAGGATCCAACAACAACCTGAACGACAGAAGGATCCGACAGAAGGATCCAACAACAACCTGATCGACAGAAGGATCCAACAACAACCTGAACGACAGAAGGATCCGACAGAAGGATCCAACAACAACCTGACAGAAGGACAGAAGGACAACAAGAAGGATCCGACAGAAGGATCCAACAACAACCTGAACGACAGAAGGATCCGACAGAAGGATCCAACAACAACCTGACCGACAGACGGATCCAACAACCTGACCGACAGACTGCGATATGTACCCGAAGTCATTAGACACAAGCAGATAGATAGTCATCATATGTCAGACATTGAAGGGAGGTAGAAAGACAGAAATCCGGTAAATAATGACACTGACAATGAGCCAGCATGAACAATATGAGAACCCTGAAACTGAAGAAGCTCAAAGGAATTCAGGATTGCGGTCCAGAAGGGCAAAAACAAGAACTTCATTTTCTGGGTTACTGAATGTAGATAGCCATACTCCAATAACTCCTGACGTGTAGGTGCTTTTCATGTCCTGCACCACTTGATTTGATGTTACTTCATTTGATGTTTCGTTGGTCTGTTTAGACTTCATCCTTTGCTTTGACATCTTTCCTTTGAGTTGTTTCCCACACATTTGTCATCCCATTGTTCTTTCTTCATGTCCTCCTTGACGTGGTCATCATGGAAACATGGGTGTTTCCTTTTACATGTGTTGCAGACATTCCTTTTTTTCCCCACAGTTCATTGAATGATGTCCTAGATCCAAGATAATGCTTCCAGTGCTTGCTGAGCATTTTTTGGTTCTCAATAAGTAGTTTAGGATGTCAAGACTCTCAATCCATGTTTGCAGAGAGACCACGCTGACTTGGGGAGTGCAGTTGCAGAGAGACCACCTGGCACGGGGAGTGCTGTTTGCAGAGAGACCACGCTGACTTGGGGTGTGCAGTTGCAGAGAGACCACCTGGCACGGGGAGTGCTGTTTGCAAAGAGATCCCCTGGCATGGGGAGGGCTGTTTGCATAGAGATCACGCTGACTTGGGGTGTGCAGTTGCAGAGAGACCACCTGGCACGGGGAGTGCTGTTTGCAAAGAGATCCCTTTCATGGGGAGGGCTGTTTGCATAGAGATCACGCTGACTTGGGGTGTGCAGTTGCAGAGAGACCACCTGGCACGGGGAGTGCTGTTTGCAAAGAGATCCCCTATCATGGGGAGGGCTGTTTGCATAGAGATCACGCTGACTTGGGGTGTGCAGTTGCAGAGAGACCACCTAGCACGGGGAGTGCCGTTTGCAGAGAGACCACCTGGCACAGGGAGTGCTGTTAGCAGAGAGACCACGCTGACTAGAGCAGTGCTGTTTGCAGAGAGACCACGCTGACTAGAGCAGAGCTGTTTGCAGAGAGACCACGCTGACTAGAGCAGCGTTGGATACAAAGAAAACACGCTGATGAGAGCAGTGTTAGATGCAGCGAAATCACCTGGCAAGAGCACTGTCATTTGCAGAGAGACCACCTGACAAAAGCACGGCCCTTTGCAGAGAGACCACCTGACGAGAACACTGGCCGTTTGCGGAGAGAGCACCTGACAAAAGCACCAGCCATTTGCAGCGAGACCACCAGACGCACTGGCCGTTTGCAGAGAGAGAGCACCTGACAAAAGCACCAGCCATTTGCAGCGAGACCACCAGACGCACTGGCCGTTTGCAGAGAGAGAGCACCTGACAAAAGCACCAGCCATTTGCAGCGAGACCACCAGACGCACTGGCCGTTTGCAGAGAGAGAGCACCTGACAAAAGCACCAGCCATTTGCAGAGAGACCACCTGACGAGAGCACCGACCGTTTGCAGAGAGAGCACTTGACAAAAGCACCAGCCATTTGCAGAGAGACCACCTGACGAGAGCAGCGTCGGCTGCAAAGAGAACACACTGACGAGAGCAGCGTCGGCTGCAAAGAGAACACGCTGACGAGAGCAGCGTCGGCTGCAAAGAGACCACGCTGACGAGAGCAGCGTCGGCTGCAAAGAGAACACACTGACTGCAAAGAGAGCAGCAGTCGGCTGCAAAGAGACCACACTGACGAGAGCAGCGTCGGCTGCAAAGAGAACACACTGAGACAGCGTCGGCTGCAAAGAGAACACACTGACGAGAGCATCGCCATTTGCAGAGAGACCGCCTGACAAGAGCATCACTGATTCCAGAGAGACTACCTGATTTAAGCATTCCGTTCATTCATCCTTCATTTGTCATCCCATTGTTGTTTCCTTTTCCTTGGTCCATTTAGACTTCATCTTTTGCTTTGACATGTTTCCTTTGAGTTGTTTCCCACTCTCATTTGTCATCCCATTGTTCTTTCTTCCTGTCCTCCTTGGTGCGTCAGTAAACATGTTGGGCACTTCCTTTTACATGTGTTGCATACACTCCTCTTTTCACAAGTTTTTGAATGGCATCCTGATTTTAAACATCCAAGACACATTTTCGTTATAACACAGACAGAAATAACACTTGTGTTTGTAGATCATCCTGAAAAATAAAGCAAAAAGAAGCGATTGCACAAATAATGATACAAACATTTAAGACCGACAAAATACTTAACTGAAAAAATTATTGTTACAACAATACTGATACAAATGTTTTAGACAGATAAAAAACTCTTACAGCTAACCAAACTCAAAATGAACAATTGAAGAAAATAAAAAAATAACACTTACTGATCATAGATCTATTTGAAGGAAATAACAGTTAGTACACCAATATTAATCCAACAGTTTTAGACAGACCAGAATAATACTTACATTTGTAGATCTCTCTGGAGGGAAAAAATGGTTAATGCACAAACAAGCAGAAAGACCAACAAACAACTGGACTGACAGCCTGACCAACAACCAACTAACCGAGCGTCAGACGGGCCAACCAACAACCTAGCCGACAGACCGACCGAAAGCCTGACCGACAGAAAAAAAATGACACCCCGACCAACAACTTGGCCAACTGAAGGGCTGACCAACAAACAGACCAGCAAAAGCATTGGCAGAGCGAATAACCGAGCAGCAAACGGGCAACCACAGCCCCACGGGCAACCATTTTTTCTGAACCACAGAAAAAATGACCAACATCCTGACCTTCAGACCAATGAGACTCCCAGCCAACCAAAATAAAAAACGTAACACTTACTGTCTGTAGATCCACCTGAAGAAGAAAACCTTTTCTTTGTAGATCGTCCTGAAAAAAGGAAGTTATTACAAGCATTGAAAGGTTAAGGTTAGGGTTATTAGACAAATATCAATCCAACTGTTGTGGACAGACCGAAATAACACTGTTATAGATTGTTCTGAAAAAAAAGAACAGTTATTACAACAATATTGATTCAAACATTTTAGGTAAATTACACTCAGAGTCAAACAAAGTCAAACCTAAAGAAAATGCAAATGACATTGCATGTTGACATAATTGAACAGACAGAAATATGTAGACAAAAACCTATCATCATCATTAATAGAAAAAGGTTAAGGTTAGGGTTAATACATCACTATTGATTCAACTGTTATGGACAGACCAAAACAACAGTTACAAAACAAAAGAAAACAAACCTTAACACTTAGTGTCTGTAGGTTGACCTGAAAAAGGTTATTACAACAATAGTGATTCAAACATTTTAGGCAGACATAAATGACACTCAGAGTCAAACAAAATCAAACATCAGACCTAAAGAAAAGGCAAATGACACTGTTCAAATATTTGAACAGACAGACAGATAAATATACAGAAAAAACAACATTAAAAAACTGAAGCATTGAAGGGTTAAGGTTAGGGTTAGAGTTATTAGACAAATATCAATCCAACCATTGTGGACAGACCAAAATAACATTGTGTTTCTAGATTGTCCTGAAAAAAAGAACAGTTATTACAACAAATGACATTGCATGACATATTTGAACAGACAAAGAAATATGTAGAAAAAAACATCATTGAAAGAAAAAGGTTAAGGTTAGCGTTAGGGTTATGACATCAATATTGATTCAACTGTTAGGGTTAGGGTTAGACAGACCAAAACAACAGTTACAAAACAAAAGAAAACAAACCTTAACACTTAGTGTCTGTAGGTCGACCTGAAAAAAAAAAAAAAAAGTTTTAAACAGACAGAAATAACAGTCAAAAGCAAACTTCAGGACAAAAAAACATATATATATTGGTTAAGAGAGACAAAATAGCAGACAGACAAATAAACAGACCACCCAACCACAGGGTGACAGCCCAGCCAACAACTTGACTGACAGATAGGCCGACAGGCCAACCAACAACCTGACCGACAAAACTATCGACAGAGCAAATAACCTGGCAGCCAACAGACCCGACTGATAACCTGACCCACAGAGGGAACGACCAACAACCGGACCAAAAGAGGGAACGACCAACAACCGGACCGAAAGAGGGAACGACCAACAACCGGACCGAAAGAGGGAACGACCAACAACCGGACTTGACAACTTGACACAAACACAAATTGAGCCCAACTAATTAGAGGTAGGTAGGTAGAAAGATGGACATCCAGAAAGGAGAGGGGCCAAATTGCACTTCCTGTTGATTGATCAACCTGAAAAAAAGAGAAGACAATTGCAGCAATACTGATTCAAACTTTTAAGACAGAAGCAGATACATCATTATTACATTGGTATGTAGCTAGGTTGACAGATGAACAGATAAAAAAAAAAAAAAAAAAATACACTTACTGTTTGTTGATCTCCTTGAACAATGAACAGCTATTGCACCAGTAAGTGTCCAACCTGGAGGGATTGACAAATAGAAACTATACTTACTGTTTGTAGGTCATGGTACACAGGTTGATAGACATAGATGGACAGATGTTTTGATCAATGCATTGTAACATAAAGTACAAAAATAGCATCAATGTTGATTCGAGGCTGGCAACATGACATAACCCACATTGCTAAATTGTCAGAGACAAACACCCTCACAAACTTCCCCTCCTTTCATTCACACACAGCTGCTTGTTGAATTACATGGGGCAGCAGCTTTCTGTTATCTGCTGCATGACTCCATGAAATGGGAGTTTCACTTTCCCTCCAAAAGTTACTTCCTGGACAGCAGTGCATTGGTTCAATGCTGCACAAGTAGGCGGGACTAACATTTCTCCAGCCAATAAAACCATTACAAACTTTTTGAACAATAGGACAGATAAGAAAGAAAGAAACAGAAAGATACAGACATTTTAATAAAAGGCATATAGTGGCCAATCCATAGGCCTGTAAATAAGGGGAGGAAAATCAATGCAAAACATCTTATGCTTCAAAAGGGACATACTTTCCACATGCCATACATCCTCGCTATCATATGCATAATTAGATGACACAATATAGACCCCCAAATAACATTGCAGACACACCATACAATCTTCTACTATCTGCTAGTTGAAAACATGGGACAGCTGCCTTGGGAATTTCATTATCCCTCCAGAAGCTACTTCCTAGAAAGCCATATATTGGTTAAATGCTGCACAAGTGGGGACTAACATCTCCAGCCAATAAAACCATCACAAACATTTTGAACAATACCCTGGTGTTCCCATTGGTTGACTTACATGCTCCACCTTTAAATCTTTTTTCAACAGGAAGTGCCTCACATGAAGTGAAGATATTCTTTATACAGGCCATTGAGCAATACAAATATACCATCATTGTTCATTCAAAGTTACCAAAAAACATGACATAACCCACATTGTTAGAGTATCGGAGACAAATAGAAAAGGATAAAGACAGTTAAGACATGTAGTGGCCATGCCATAGGCCTGTAAATAAGGGGATCAAAATCCAAGCAAAATATCTCATGCCTCAAAAATATCTCATGCCTCAAAGAGACACAGTTTTATATGTCATATATATATATATATATTTCCCCATCACATTCATAATCAGATGACACAAATATAGGCCCCAAAACAACATTGCAGCTATAACAGTCAAGGCCAAGTCATGGCAAGGCAGTCAGCACAACACAAACACCATACAACAAGGCCAGAGGCCTGCCAACAAGGCCAGAGGCCTGCCAACAAGGCCAGAGGCCTGCCAACAAGGCCAGAGGCCTACCAACAAGGCCAGAGGCCTGCCAACAAGGCCAGAGGCCTACCAACAAGAACAAGCACAGGCAGCCAACACAACACAAAAAACACACCATACAAACCACAAAAAGAAACTGCATAAAGAATGACTAAAGAATGTGCTTAGTCTCTGTACTTACCCATGCACCAGTCTTTATGAAGATGTCTGTTCTCTGCTGGTGGAAAATGGAGGACAGCTGCCTTACTTTCTTTGCTGCAGGACTCCATTTTCCCTCCAGAAGTTGCTTCCTGGAAAGCAGTGTATTGGTTAAATGCTGCACAAGTAGGCGGGACTAACATCTCCAGCCAATAAAATCATCACAAACATTTTGAACAAAATCCCAGTGTTCTCATTGGTTGACTTGCATGCCCCACCTTTAAATCCTGTTTCAAAAGTAACTGCTCCACGTTATGAAAGTATAGATATCCTTTATACAGGCCATTGAGCAATACAAATACACCATTAATGTTCATTCAAAGCTGCCAAAAAATATGACATAACCCACATTCTAAAAGAATCAGAGACATTTAGAAAATTACAAAGTACAGTTAAGACATGTAGTGGCCAAGCCATAGGCCTGTACATAACAGGAGGAAAATCCAAGCAAAACATCCTATGCTTCAAAACGACATACTGTCTATATGTCATACATACAGATGTAAATCTTCCCCATCATATTCATAATTAAATGACACAAATATAGGCCCCAAAATAACATTACAGCGACAACAGTCAAGGCCAAGTCATGGCAAGGCAGTCAGCACAACACAAACACCATACAACAAGGCCAAAGGCCTACCAACAAGGCCAAAGGCCTACCAACAAGAACAAGCACAGGCAGCCAACACAACACAGACAACACACCATACAAACCACAAAAAGAATAAATTGTTTTCACTGTCTTTACTTACTCATGCACCAATCTCTATGAAGATGTCTGTTCTCTGCTGGTTGAAAGTAAAGGACAGCTGCCTGCTGCATGGCTCCATTTCCCCACCAGAAGTTGCTTCCTGGAGAGCAGTGTATTGGTTAAATGCTGCACAAGTAGGCGGGACTAACATCTCCAGCCAATGAAACCATCACAAACATTTTGAACAAAATCCCAGTGTTCTCATTGGCTGACTTACATGCCCCACCTTTAAATCCTGTTTCAACCGGAAATGCCTCACATTAAGGAAGTAAAATATATGATTTATACAGGCCATAAGCTAAGGGATCCTCATTTTCAGTACAGTTGCATGCCCTCCTTAGGTGAAAGTTTAAAAACAAAAGCAGAGAAAAGCCCAGATTCAGAAAGCACACAGTAAATGTCCCAAATAAGGAGAGTGCTGTAAACCTGGCTGAGTTAAAGAAGCAGCCAGGTACAATTGATAGAGCTGCTGTTTGCAGGCAGGTCTAACCATTAATCCCATGTATTATGTGAAATCATGTGAGATCTTATAGAAAATCTGTTTTACAACATGGCTCTTACTTTCATAGGTTTGTATTATAGTTGTATTGTAGTTGATGGAAAATGAAACATTTAAAAATGATGATTATATAAATCTGTAGAGCTATTATATTCCTGAATCCTTTTGTATTCTAACCTTATGGCATATCTTGTTTTGTAAACCTCAGGAAATGAATTAATGTTGCTACTGATACAGAATCATATCTCCTTCATGCATGCAGCTTCTGAATGATAATAACATTTATGTTTTTAGAATTAGCCTATTATTGATTTATCATGTTGATGACGGTTTTGCAGAGATTCCTCCTGCTGGGCTTTTAATCTGGAAACAGTTTCATGTGTCATTAGTTTCATACATTTTATAAGAATGCACATCTTTAAATGTTCTCATTGTGCAGGTTATAACCAGTGTTCTGTACTTGATCACATTCTGAGGGTAACTTCTTGTAATGTGTTTCAGATCAAACGTCCACAGAAGTGATTATTGGAGTTTCAGATGTTTTTGGCTGTTCAAACATTTGTAAAAGAAACAAACTACATTCAAACACTTCAGTCCTACAACATGTTTCTTGGCTTGTCCACAGTTTGATGAATCTTCTACATCGATCATCATCATATTAAGGTTGGATGACTTTTGGGACAATAACTGTCTCTGTCTGTCATTCACCTGATATCCAGGCAAATTCAAACATTCCACCTTTTGATTTTAGTGTATAAACACTTGACTATGACCAACTAATCAGAAATACAAATACTGTTTATCTGCAGTTTCTGGAGAGACTCATTTTGTTCATACTGGAAATTTGTATTTCACCTGTTTTTTGTCAAGAACAACAGGGTGATTATGCTGAATACACAGTTGTAAATCAAATGTTCACCTTTTATAATATAGTCAAATGAACTTTTTAAACTTATTATAATTTTAATAACTTTTATAATAAACACAAGTGTCAGGGTACAAAAAAACCCAGGCAGTAGTAAGAGGACAATAAGATGGATGAAAAGGACAAACTGGAGAAAGTTCTGTGACTCAGTTGCCGTAACATTGCACATATACAAACTGACAGAACGAATGGTAAATGAAAGATGTATTTTTTTTTTATTGTTCAGAGAGGAAGGAAATATTGCAGAATGTTGCAATAGAATATAGAAGGTAACTTGGATCCAGTGTTATGAGCAGAAACATGACTGATAGTAGACACAGATGTGGCATCACAAGTTCATCTCACTGATCTCCACAGCGTGTTTGAGCTGGACATTAACATTAACCCCAGTCTGCATGTGAGCACAAGCACATTAAAATCAACGAGGACACAAATATAAAACTGACAACGTGAACATCTGGATGATTTATTGACGTGTGCAGTGTTTTGAACAGGAATCGCCACAGTCACAGACATTGTCATTGCCTATAATCCTCGGGAAATGAAGCAGAAAGTGGATTCAAAAGAAGACAAAAATATACATTCACTGCTCACGTCTGGAGATCTTAATGATGGATTTTTCTACAACACCGCTTCAAATGAAGATGCATCCTGAGACCGTCACAACCACAGAGCCACACAGTCGGACAACGTCACCAGTTAATTCAGTTAATTAAGTCCAGGTGAGTCGATGATCAGAGCTGAGGGTCTAACTGATGCGAGGTAGGAAATACAGCCAGCATTTCTACAATGTATTGAATGGCTAACACATATAAAACCACAATCCACTCACATGTGACATGTTTACGGGTGTATTGTTGTTGTTGTTGTTGTTAGAGTTCACCGATGGGAGTCCTCTCTGTCTCTGCAGCAGACCGGGCAGGACATGCGCACAAAGCAAACAGGGAGCGGTTCGACGTTTGTAAGGGCAAACCTGTGTCCCTGCAAGCTGATTCTATCGTAATGTCTCAAAAGACACCGACAATTTAATGCGATAGACAAACAAAGTGCTCGGAAAGTACATTTCCTGGTTAGTCAACACGGGATCCTCCAAAGCTACGCCTACGGCACATCTGCCTAATGCAAGGGATATCACCAGTTAATTCGGCCACCAGTTAAACCGGAACAGGCCCAGAAGGGTACGTCCTTTTTTCTGACATTGCTTTGATTGGAATTACTCGCGAGTTGGATGCGTAGTGCGCACTGCACGGCAGGGGGCGCACATTACGGTGCAGCGGAGTTTTCACATTTAAAGAGAGGCAGTAAGAATCACTAGGCCTACAATCAACAGCACCACATAAAATTGTGTTTTAGTACAATAGTATAATTTTGATCGTATATAAATCGTCACTCATGCGCACCAAAAAATATGGTTTTTTTTTCTTAATTGCTCTTGGGGGCCCCCTAGTGGCCGCGGGGCCCTAAGCAGGTGCTTAGTTCGCTTATGCCTTGGGCCGGCTCTGATACAATCAAAGAGCCATTCGTAAGTCAGACCATTAAAGCCATAATGTGATAATTAAATAAAACAAAATTTTTAATAAGTAAAATCTTGTGGTTGTTAAGAGTGTGCAGCAATGTATAATGTAGTAGCTTGGAGATGCAGTTTTTATCACAAATCGTGAAAAAAGGGGATAAAACATATTTTGTTACAGTAGAGTTAAATGCACTGTTTACAGTGTTCTGGACTAAATAACATTTGGATAAAAAATATTTAAATTGGTGAAATCATTACTTTTCTGATGCCCTTAAAATGCTTGGGGACCACCAAAGTCAACTGTATATTTGTAGCCCATTAGTTTCAACCTTCAATACATGATCAACAGACACATTACATTACAGATCGTACACAAAGTACAACAGATGACCAAATCCTGGTGCAGTCAAATAGCCATAATCTAACCATGAAGTCGGAGCCTTCACTGTGTTAAATTGATCAGTGCAGCATTACAGTTTCTTTAAAAATATATGTAACATTTCCACATTAAAATGTCTCAAAACGACTAGACCTATGTTATATATTTTGTTGAGTTGTGTACTTACATTATCCCAAATGTTTCCAGCAGTCTTCAAATTTTGTTTAAGTTAACGGTGCCTTTTATTTGGTCATCTGTCAGTGGCAATACAGGAAACAACAGGTGATACATCAGAGAGTGAGGAAGGAGGTTGGCAAATGTGACTAAACCTAAGATGAATCAAACTGCGTCCTTTTGTTGTTGTTGTATTGATTAAGAGATCATCCATAAAAATGTTAAAAATGAATATATATACTTAATTTCTGACACTCAGCTGAAACAAATGCTTTTTATTCTGAATATTTCTCATGGTGTATATGTATTATTGATTTTTTTGATCTTCTTTTGTATCCCACATATTTTTAGAGCACTGTATTTTCAGTATACATTTTAGTATATTGTACTTTTTATATAGTATTTAGGCAGTCCTTAGTCCGCTCTACTGTTTTTATTTTATATCTCTGTTTATATTCTACCACTTCTTAAGTACTGAGCTGAGGAAACGACTACCTGAAAACACTTTGCTGTCTTCTTATTGCCTTCTCCTGGTTTTTGGGCATCAATTATTTTCATTTCTAGAGGATGCAGCTGCTCATAGGAGCCTATGGCTGCTGTTGGTGCTCCTTTTTTTTCACTCTGAAATTATACAAAATAAAAATAATACACTTATTGCTTTAAATGTTGACAGGAATGTCACTCATCTTTAACTTTATGCTAAGGCTCTTTACAGTAAAGGATAAAATGAGAAGAACATAAACAGGAGAATAGAATTACACCTACAATGTACTGCAGAATGAATAAATAAATAATTCAAATCACTGAAACATCTAATCATTATCTGTAACCACTTATCCTGTGCAGGGCCTGGGGAGCTGGAGCTGATCCCAGCTGACTTTGGGCGAGCAGCGGGTTATGCCCTGGACAGGTCGCCAGTTCATCACAGAAAACTGTGTACGCTGCTCTGAATTATGCCTGAGGATGACGTCTGCATGTTTTGTGAGTATACATTGTTTATTCATCTGGCCTTGCTAAAAGTGAAAGTAAAATTTCGAGTGTAAGGTTTCAGCAGCACAGTAACTGAACTGTTACTTCCCACCTCCTGTAGCATCTCAATGAAACTGGATATTAAAATATTGAAGAGAAGAAATATGGTCCAGGAAATGAAAGAGATAAGCCGATTTTGTTATTTCCTGTTAATTTTAATTATCAAATGTACATCATCTCAGGGTTTAATTTCACATTAAAACACCTATTCTCTAATACAAAATGAGAAGTTCCTTTTCCCCATACAAAAATCCTCTCATCCCTTAAGTATCAAAAGTAGCAATGATTAGGCATCAACATCCAGGTAAGACATGAAGACAGATTCATCCAGATTTCTACAGGATATACACACAAACCAAAAATCTGACCTTTAAGTTTCCAGCTCAGATCTAATTTTCAATATTATATTTTAGCATTTTATGCAGTGATTTACAGTCTGTTTGTACTTTCACTGCAAATAATATCACTGGTAGAGAAATACTGAGGATGATACACTTGGATTAATATCAATATCAAATCTGAACCCTGGTCCTCCAGCATCCCAACCATACTGTGATTTCTACTCTGATGTAAAGCAGAACTGAGCCACAAAGATAAAAGTCAGATCTGTTCATGTGAAAATACAGCTGAAGGAACAACAGAAAACAGCAATGAACCCAAAACTCTAGCACATAATTAAGTAGTCTGTTGTACAGTGCAGGAAACAGTAGTGTTAAGGCAGCTCTAACAGTCACTGATTCATTATGGCAACATTATGTATTCATTCTTGGATTCTGGGAGCTAAGTTTCAAGAGCAAGAAATCAACAATAAACATCAGTAGTCGAGTACAGTTTGATGCTTCCATCCACACTTTAAAGAAACATCGTACTGACAATAAACCAAACACATAATTCCAGTTTTCTTCTTTTGAGATGTTAAGTCGTTTGTTTTGTTCACAGCACTTCATATTTGTTAAAAACATTTCTGCACAGATTTGTTTAATTGGCTGTGGCAGCTGACTGACCAGAGAAATAGATTCAATAGGATTCAGAAGCTGGTCATTTTACTCCCTGGTAAACAATCAGACCACTAACAAACCTAACAGAACTCCAGGTTAAATGAGTCTCAATTTCATCTTGTTCCTGGCATTAAGTAACCTGGAAAGGTGCTGTGTAATTCCAGTTATTTCTTTTCTAAACATTTGCATTTAAAAGTTTGGCTCCCCTTGTCTTGGTCTTAAACCTTTTCCAAATTCAGTTTTAACATTTTTTGGAAACACAGAGACACCAAGCTGTTTTGTCAGGACATTCTCACCATCTAACTTGTTGAGTAAGACCAGCAATCTTTAACTTACCAATCAAGCATTAAAACTCTTGTCAAGTGCAAAATTTGTCAATTTGTCAATTGAGGGCAGCAAAAATCAACAGGTGAGATCTCCCTTTACCAATCAGGTCATTTTCTTAATCCATTTTATTTACAGCTCCAGCTTTAGGCCATATTACAGCAGCTTCCATTTTGCCTCCCTGATTCACTGCAGAAAACATGTCCAACTAACAGAGTCTCCATTCATGGATGTGTTCATTTTGTCTTCCTTTCAACTTATAGGGTTTTTAAAAATCTGAATTTTTTCCTTTTTGAATATCAGTTTGGCAGATTGACATTTCGATGAGTAAACACTTTGTAGAAAATCCACATCAAACAAAATGAGCATACATTGCTTTGTTAAACAACTTGTTCATTGGACAGTTATTTGCAGTGCAGCCAATATGTCTTCTCAATCAGGGATGCAAAATGGTGCAGGAGGAGAAGTGACAGTGGGTTGCTTGGTGCATCATGGGACAGTGACATGGAAGGGGGAGCCTGGGATGTGGTCGTCGCCCCACTTGACCACCAGGATGTAGTTGCCTCGCTCCTTCAGCACATAGCTTACGTTGTACTGCAGGTTGCCCAAGTGTTTGACCAGAACCTCCTCACAGGGGACCTGAGGACCGTGGACACCCACCAGGAGCATATTCTTACCTGGGAAGAGGAGGGGAAGATAACAGGTGAGTAAAGTATCCAAACATCAATGTTGAAATAGTGTTAAAGGAAAATTCATAAGCTGGTTTATTTTCATACTTTCAGCTGTCATAATGCAATTTTACTCAAAGTCATGTCAAGTACTGATAGCTGACATTGAAGACTCTTGGGTACCAATTCTTCCAATTCTGATCAGATTCCTTTTATAGAAGAGAGCAATATAACATGTTTACATGTTATAAGGGCAATGTCCAAGGACTCTACTACGACTAGTTTGTCAGCATCAAAGTGCATCTGAGTGTGATAAATACATTTTTTTCCCAAATAATTAATAAAATAAAATAACATAGCATGTTAAACTGTGGAGTCCTTTGCGATTTGAATTTAATTTATTTGTAAACTGAAGGCAAATCTTTCCCTCCCAACGTAAAGCATAATGAGTTTGTACACTCTCATCACAGGTGAAGACTGAGATCCTTACCAGCCTTGCTGCAGTCGACAGAGAAGCTGCTCCTCTGGCCCACAAAGGCCTTGCTGAGGCCGGGGCCTCGGCTCAGCACCTTGCTGGCGTCAGAGTCGGCCGGCCTGGGCATGGCGCTCTGTGTGAAGCTGCTGCTGGATGCTCTTACAACTGGATCCACAGTCAGGGTCGATGTCTCGCTGGCATTAGTCACATTCACCAGCCGAGGACCTAAGAGGAAGGGAAATAATCAGGTATGAGCATTTTTAATAAAAACCTTAAACTTTTCAAAATGGAGGAAAGCAAACATTAGCAAAAAGAAAATGTTCCGACACAAAAACAGGACTTTCCATAAAATTAAGTCAACAAGACAATGAAATTAAAGCCTGCTGCATCTCCATATTCCAACTGCATGTCATAGTCGTCCTTCTTCCATTTGCTGAAGAAGATGAAATTGGGCTAAAAGCTAAAAACAAAGCTACTAAGTGGATCTGGAGTTTGGATGAGTTTAAATTATCATTTGATATTATACTGAAAGTAAAAGTCACTCATTAATTTACCGATGTTGTAGGTGATTTAAATCTTTTCTGCTGTAAAACAGCACTGGAGGTAGTAGGAATATGAATGTGACAACACTTGTTGCCTGCAGTTCTCCAAAGAACAGAGCCGTGAATGTTTCACTAACACCTGGTTTGTAGTGTAAGGTTGTAGCACAGTACAGGTGAGTTCAGCAGAGTGATGTTCTCCACTTTACCTGTGACTTTGGCCTTGAATGGACTGCCACTAATGTGGTTTGGTCCTCCATACTTGATGCTGATCAGGTAGTTTCCAGGTGCCATGGGAGTGTACTGCACCTTGTAGCCCTCTGGAACCTCCTGGCAGTCCATCTTAACCTTGGACGGACCCTCAATGGTCACGGCCAAGGCCCCGGGGCCCGCCTTAGTGTTGTTAATGATGAACTCTGACTGGGTACCTGTAAGATTAAGACACAACAACTAGCAGTGGTTGTCACAGTGTTGCTGTCCTTTTATTAACTGTACAAATTCTAATTTATAATTTGGCTTTAATTGAATTTTAAATTAATTAAAATTTAAGATATCTTCATTTGTTTGCTTTTGTAGACATAAGAATGACACAAGTGAAGAGGTCATGAGTCACATGAGCAGACAGGCAGGTGACCTACCTGTCGTGCCTCTCTCCAGTCCTGCTCCATATGCTGAGACCAGACCAGGCTCTCCGGTCTGTCCCGGTTCCCCGACTCGGACCTGGAAAGGACTTCCTGGGATGTGAGAGCCGTTGAACTTGACGTCGATGGTGTGGACACCATTCTCTCTGGGGATGAACCGGACAGCGTACTTGTCTGGAGGACAGGACAGAGGGATTTGGTTACCAGCAGTCCCAATATCAAAGAGCTTGTGTTTGTGAAGAGCAACAGGCCTTCAGGCAGCGACTCTCTGCTTCTTTAAGCTGACATATGTCACCTTGAAAACACCTCTAAAACACACACAGACCTTTTTCCAGCTCGGTGACAACACACTCCTCCAGAGCTCCAGAGGGGCTGTGGACTTTAGCCGCCATCTTGCCCTGTGCTCCATTCAGGCGCACCGCAAAGGATGCTGGGTGATTCACCTTCAGACCAGACTCCTACCAAGGTCGGACACACACACGGTCAGCACGGAGGGATGGACAGTTTAACAGGGAAGGAAAAAAAGGTGACACACACACATACAAATACACTCTCACTTTAGAGTGTAGTAGAATGAAGTGCTACAAACAACATACTGTGCTCCTGTTCACAGTTTCTATTCTATTTCGTTATTTCCTGTTCTATTTCTACCATTTCTCTCCATGTATTTCATGGACTGTCTTCCACTCTTACCTGAGCTCCTGTTGTTGCAGCTCCAGCAGACAGAGGCAGGTGGCCACAGTGTTAAAAAGCAGAGTTAGACACATTTACACTGCACTACAGTCTTACAGTACAGTCTTTCAGGAAGTATATATCAATAAATCTGATATGGTTTACAACATTAAAAAAAAAAAAAAAAATTAGGTAATGATTTTGCTGGCTAACATTTTTGATAAAGAAAAATTGCCTGTTGACAATTACTCCAGTACTGATACTACTGTGATGGCTAAATTTAACCAACTGATCAGGCTCTAGTTGTAAATTTTATGGTTATATATCATGATATAGAAAATGGAAATTACATTAAGAAACTGTATCCAGAAGACAGCCTGATGAGAATTGTCCGTTTTTGGTTAATAGGTTGAATTAAATATTCGACAAATCAAGATACTTAATCACATGGCCAAATACAATATAATTGACTGTACTATAAGACCCAGATTTAACTAAGAGGTTCATCTAGAAACAAACTACAGGCTCTAAAAGGACAGTGGGAGGTCTGTTGTGGCCCGCCTCCGTCTGCTGTAGCTACAGAACCAGGGAGCTGTTGATGATGAGGATGATGGTGCTGTTAAAAGCCTTTAAATGAAACACAAGAGAAACACCAGCAGTTCCACACCAGACACAAGAGGGATGACCAGAGCCAGGCAAAACAGTCGAGAGGGAAGATCTCATGACCACAGATGTTTGTGTTGGATTAAATCACTGAACTGGTTTTTGTCCAATGGTGGCAATGACACAGACAGTCACTGTGTTCAGTAAATTTCAGGAAATCAGTCTAGTGATAATGTTTGACAGCTGATATTTGGTTTGTGAAGCTTTTCACCTTTTATCCTTTTTTCCACTAATGGAAACATTGTAGTGTCCAAAATGGAAAGGGTTCATTGTAGACTGAAAACAATTAGTCAGTTAATCTATTAGCTCACTGTTGCAACCTTTTATAACTATAAAGTTCAACTAATTGTTTAGTTATCAAGGAAAATTAGACAGTAATCAATAGTTATTTGTTAGAGCCCTAATTCATCCTTAAGAATGTGTCCAAAAGGATGAAGGATGAACCATTTCCAGTTTTGACTCTCCATGATGTTTCCTTCAGCACCTCTCTCAGGCCAAAGCCACTTCACACAGGTGTGTTTGCCTGGCTGTGGTCACATCCATGAGAGGCCAGTTGCATAAAGAAAATTCTAACATTTTAAACTGACTATCTGCACAACTGCAAGGGTTCGACTGATGTGGGCTATTTAAGGCTGATATTTAGTATTTATGTTCAATATCTTGACAAATTTAAGTTTTGAGAATCTCTGAAAATACTTTTATCTTGTTTCAGTGGAAAAGACTGAAAACATGTTTTGACTGTCTTTAAATCACATTACACTTCCTCCCAGTTTCACCATTTGAATTGAAACTCAGCCATGAAGTATGATGTCAAGTTTTAAAACATTACAGGTAGAATTTGGTTGGTTTCAGTATTGTTTTAAGCAGCAGCAGTTAGAAGCTTGTTGTTGGACAGTGATCACTCGCCAGAAATTGCTACTAACTAACAACTGCTAATAAACAAAGAATCTAAATGAACAATTACCTGTGTTTGATGAAAAACCCAAACCAGTCGAACCATCATACCCAGTTTATCTTTTCTGTATGGGACTAAATCTATCTTTGCTCCTGACTTCACATTTTTATGCAACTGTGCCCCAGAGCCCTTTAGCAAAGCAGGGCAGGCTGGTTGTGGAGGTGTCTCCTCATGCCTCACCTGAAGGCCGGTAACAGTGAGGCGGCGAGCGTCATTCGCTGGAGCAACAACAGGAACCAGGTAGGGGCTGTCAGGTATGTGCCGGTCGTTGAACTTCACCGAAATCTCATAATCACCTGGAGAGGAGAGAGCAAGAATGTAATTCAGAGAGTCAAGAAATACATCAATTATCAATCATCAGGGACAACTGTGTGTGTTTTCTCTACCAGGCTCCTGAGCGATGTACGAGACACCACAGGATCCGTCTTTACGGTCATCGAAGGAGATCTCCGCCCTGCTGGGTCCTTCCATGGCAATGGCCAGACCGCCGGCCCCCGCCTCCCTCGTCCAGATACTGAACTCAGCTGGTAAAAAGAGAGAAATCCACAGCAGCTAATGTAACATGTTGGACAGAGCCACGCGTTATGATATATGAAGTGACGTCATCATGAGCAGAAAGTGCAGCACTGAGAAGAGTGTTCATGTAAAAGGTAATTAAACACAAAATAGATCCAATTTTTGGTATCGATCCTTTTATATTAGAATCAATGTTCAAAACAAGACTTTGTATCAGTTGGACAAATCAATACTGATCCACAAAGGCCTGTTATCTGGGATGGTACAATCTGGTTACTTTCTTAAACCAATGCCTAAAAGGATCAGGTTGCTGTTATTTTCCGTTTTGTTCTGTTCCTGTAAGGATCATGTCTGTGTGTTTGTGTACCTGGCTCTCCTGCCTGTGCTCCCTCCAGTCCTGGACCTCCTGCTCTCACCTTGGCGGCCCCGCCCTCTCCCAGCGGCCCCACAGTGAACTGGAAGGGGCTGCCCGGCACATGCACGCCCCTGTACTTCACACTCACACTGTGCACGCCCATCTCTGTGGGCACGAAGCGCACACAGTAGGCGTCATTACCAGCCGAGACCAGCTGGGCAGGATGACTTGCTCCAGAGGGGGAAGTGACCTCAGCAGTGACGTCCTTCATGTCAATCGCTGCACAGAGAGAAGTTTATTACTTTTTCATGTATATTCCTTAGCATGTTTTCATAGTCATGTTGGCACAGTCAGTTTATATCTGTGCAATTTTAGTTTTTCAGTACAGTCTTTTTGTCCACAGTGAAATTTGTCTTCACTTCCTCTATAATTAGAGATTATACATATCCAAATTGCAAACAACTACCAGAGATTTTGGACTGACATGTTAGACAGTGCTCTCCACCACAATCATCCAAACACAGAATAAGTGAGAACATATTTTGGCTGAATGATGGCCAGGAGCACTGAATCTGTTCAAGGCTGGAATAATGTTACAACACACTTAGTGTTGGTTTTTAATGAAAGCTATCACCCATCTGTGTATGCTGATATTGGAGGAAAGTCTTCTGATTACTGTGATATACTTATGGTGTCACCCAGCCCTAAAACCAAAATGAAAGTACAGCAACAGAAACAGGTGGAGGTGGATTCTCTTAAGCTTCTCTCTCTCGCTCGCTTGCTCTCTCACACACACACTCACACTGCTATAACTTTTTAAAGCATGTTATGTTGCAAACCTTGTGCTGCCAACCCCAGCATCATTCCCTAGGACTCTACAACGCACCCTCCACCCTGGCACCGCCCACCGAGCAGTGGGCATCAATGACCCAAACACCCCTTGCTGCCCTCGACCCTCCTGCCAGCACCAGACCGGAGAGGCCGGATATGAGGCGGACACGCCCAGGGGAGAGACTCTGATCTGGGGCAACATCAGAGGTCCCACCACCTCTGGATCTTCCAGACCACCAGAGGGAACAGTAGGAGCGGGAGGAGGTGTGAGAGAGGAGCTGCCGAGACAAGATCAGGAGGAACCAGCTCACTGGAGGAAGAGAAGGATGAAAAGGGGAAGGAAGAGGAGAGGAATGTTGGAGATGGGGACAGAAGGCAGAGGAGGAGAAAATAAGGAGAAGCTGAGGAGGATAAGAGGGAAACATGATGGAGAAGAGCGATGAAGAGAAAGTGGATTAGGTTGAAAGAAAAAGGTCAGAAAGAAAGATTATGCAAGAGTGAGGCAAAGGGAAGGATGGAAGAAGAGGTAAAAAAGAGATTAAGAGGACAAAAGACACAAAGTAGCAATAAGAAAAGTCAGCTTCAGACAGGAAACAGTTTTAGTGAAGGAGGATGAGGAGAAGCAGCTCTGATTTGTTTTTTCAGTCTGAATGTTGTCTCCAGATTTCAGCCTGATGGTATGTGACATTGAGACATCAGATTAGCAGGGTGAGAAAGCGTGTGTGTGTACCTGGTATCTTCAGACTGAGGTCACACACACTCCCCACGCTGGCAACAGACGCGGCCTTCTGTTGTCTGGTGATGCTCTCCCGGATACGACCCTCCCCGGTCACCCGCACCGTGAAGGGACTTCCTGTTGACAAACGATGAGACATATTAGACCCGGTTTATTCATCCCATTAACCGTGAAAAGGGACTTGAATATGCAGTGACAAACGTTTAAAAAGTTTAGCTGCATATGTTTCCCTACTTAATATCACACTTGACACATTTATAATTCCAACCTTTAAAATGTTGTTTTGCCTTCAGGAGACTTGGAATCAGTAACTTTAGACAAAGTTTTTAGACAAAGAAATTGTATGAATGTTCTTGTTGGTTTTTACCTGGGACGTGTTCCTCAGCAAAGCGGATTGAGACGATGTAGTTTCCTGGTTCAGTAGGACAGTAGGTGACTCTGCATGTCCCGTCCTCCATGCTGTCTGTCAGGATGTCCACCTTACTAGGACCTTCGATGGACAGACCCAGGCCGCCATAACCTACACACACGTAGATATATATGCATATGAAGCTAACACTGGCCTGCTGACAGACTTTTAGTGATGTTATCATGTTCTCTGAAACTTTGACCTGATGATGATGATGCTAGATGAAAAGAAAGGGATCACAGAACGTATTACAATTAATACTGGGATGGACGTGAATGTCCAGATTTAATGACAATCCGTTCAACAGTTGTCAAGATATTTCAATCTCAACCACAAATGTCGACCTCATTGTGGCACTACAGGAAAAGTCAGAGGGATTTATCCTCTGGGGAACATGAATGAATTTACAAAATTTCGTGACAATCCATCTGATAACTTGAGATGTTATAGTCTGGACAAACAGACATTATCCATAGAGCCATGACATTAGCACAGCTAAAAAATGAACAAGTAATTAAACAAAGCTGTGGCATTGAAAGGCCTGTAAACTGACCGGCATCCCGCGTGTCGACCACGAAGCTGGAGTTGTTGAAGGTGGTTCCCTGGACAATGCCGTCGCCATGAACTTTGACCAGGCTGGCGTTGCCGATCTCAGACTGGACGACCGCCATGGTGATGGGACTGTTGGGGACATGAGAGCCATTCTTCAGGATGCTGACCAGGTGGTCACCCACCTCCCGGGGGATGAACGAGATACCTGGGATGAGGAGGAGGAGGGAGGTGGTGACAAGAGGTAGATTGACGATTTGGAGGGAATGAAAGGTGGAAGGAAGAAAGGCGAGTGAGGAGAAGAGAGAAAATGAGAGGAAGGAAGGAGAAATAAGAGGACAGGTAACAGGAAGCATCAGGGAGGGAGAGGAAGAACAGAGGAGATGGGAAAAGTGGACATGAGGAGGGTGAAAAGGGTGAGAGGAAAGATTCAAATCAACACACTGTTATAATAACTTCTTAATTACTTAATGTGTGTATTTGTGTGCTTGTGTTACCGATGTGGTTGTTGGCCATCCTCTTCAGCAGACAGGGCTCATCACGGCCCGACGGCGCCTGGATGCTGGCGGTCAGCAGGCTCAGGTCTGTCTCATTAATGTCCAGAAAGAAATCTGCTGCAGAGCCCAGTTTGACCTGAGAGCGGCGCTGGTTGTCCTCTAGAACACACACACACACACACACACACACACACACAGGTATGATGCCACTGTAACATTATGTCTGTAAAATCTACCTTTTGATCAATATCTGACTGAGCTTCTGCTTTTCCAAACATAAAAAACGTTTTCTCCCCCACATACAGTAACACTGTGCCACTTAATTAATTAGAGAATCAATCATGTTCGCCTGCTGAATTTGATAGATCCTGATGCATCTCCTGTCATGATCAAGTTACTACATGATGGTCTAAACTGTAGCCTCATTCATTAAATCAATGTGTGTGCATGTTGTCTGACCGGTGATCCTGGCCGTGAACGGGCTGCCGGCGATGTGATCGTTGTTGTATTTGACCAGAATGCTGTAGTCTCCGGGCAGAGTGGGCAGGTAGCTGACGCTGCATGTCCCGTCCTTGTTGTCCACACAGCTGATCTCTGCTTTGGACGGACCCTCGATGGCCAAGTCCAAACCACCTGGAAACACAGACGGTCGGTCGTTCAGACAAACTGAAGATTTTTGAAACAGGATGTTCTCACTGATTTACTAAAAACTAGACCACAATAAAATCTTTCAAAACACTGATATGCTGCTTCTCTGCTTATATAACAGACCAATTCAAGTTTACTGCTACTACCAAAATATTGCTGAAGAGCACTTCTAACTAGTGCCGGAACAGTTGTTTCATGAGTTGATCGACAGAAAATTTATCTTCTTCAATGTTTCTCTAAAAACACCCACTTTGAAGAACCAATCACATTTTTAAGCCCCTCTTCTGTTTCACTGAGACTTAAAGACCAAAAAATTAATTGTTTAATCAAACAATAATTGGCATTACAATCAATAATGAAAATCCTGCAGCTAACATACCTTCAGAGGCGTCGTCTGTGAAGACCGTGAACGTGGCCGTCTTGTTGGCCACGCCATAGCTCAGACCAGGACCATAGGCTGTGACACTGGGACTGCTGGCGTTGTTCACATAGAACTGAAGGGGAGACTCTGCAGCACACATACACAATCAACATCAGTACAGCAAAAAGCATTAAAACTAGAGGTAGAGCTGAACAAGGACATTCCAGTGGTGTTCTTCCAACTTTGTGCCATAATGATGCCCCCATGCACAAAGCCAGGTGCATAAAGAAATGGTTTTCCCAGTTTGGTTTTGAAGAAGTTGACTGGTCTGCTAGTCCCGATCTCAACTCCACCCCACACGCATTTGCAAGACCAACTGTGAGCCAGACCTGATCACCCAAATTGGTTCATTCACTCAGATCTCATGACCAGGGTTGGAAAGGTGAAATGAAGACACCTTGTGTCCAGAAGGAGAACTGCAGCCCTGTCAGTCATCAATCTGCTGTTGGGATGCACGTGCGTGTGTGCGTGTGTGCGTGCGCACCCTCACCTGGGATGTGTGAGCCGTTGTATTTGATGTGCATCTCGTGCAGGCCGGCCTCAGTGGGTGAGTACTGCACCGTGACCGTCCCATCCAGGTTGTCTGAGATCAGTGGCTGAGCTGATTTACCTGAAGGCATCAGCACCTCACCTGAGAGAGTCAGAGAGACAGGTGTACATATTGTTTACATATTTCCATTTGACTTTTCTGTTAATTATTAACAACTGTGTTTCTGAATGAGCTGACAAAATTCATTAATTCAGTTCATCAGTCTCTCACTCTCTCTCTTACCAGTGATTTCTCCCTTCCTGAAGGAGAAAGGTATCACCATGTCGAACGGTCTGAAGCCGCTTCCATTAACGCCACTGCTGCTTGGCTGGTAGTTGTCTGATGTCACCTAGAGAAGATAGACAGAGTTTGATGTGTCAAGATTACAAACAACTTCCCGTCCGTCTCAGTGACCTGCAGAAGAAACATGCTGTTGCTGCATCCCAGCCCACACAGAGGCATCCTGGGAAGTGTAGTGCGATGGAGCAGGAAGGAGGAGGAAGAAGAGGATGATGAGGTGACTGATGCAGCCACAGATGATGAAGAATGCACTGAGGAAGAGGAGCGTGAGAGACCACCACAACAAACACCCTGGAGGAGATAAAATCCTCAAACACCAGAGCAACACCTTCTGCAACACATCTGACAAACACCTGGGTTTTACTGTTCATGTTACGTGTTAGATGTTTGCTGTGATCCCATTGGCTGAGACAAAAAGAGAAGCAATGACATGGAGGAGGCAAAGCGGCTGAGTGAGTACACTTTAGAAAGGAGAGAGAGAGAAGTCAAGTTTTAACCAGCAGCCATTCACCTGCAAAAGAGAGGAGCAGTACGTGTGTTTCTATGTGGTGTGAGAAAGTCAGTCTGTGGATAGACGGCCAGAAAGCTTGTGTATGTGTTTTTTTTTGTGTGTGTGTGTGTGTCTGTTTGGGGGTACCCAGGGCTGGAAGCCAGCTCCAGGGGGGGCAGCCTGTTGCTGAAGAGACTTCTGCTCTTGCATCATGGGTACCTCATCAGTAGCCTGAAGACACGACAGTAAGGGTTAACATCTGACCTCACACACACACACACACACACACACAAGATGACAGACATTTTGGTGCTGGCACACACTGCTGTGGCCTCATGGGTAAATCCTGGTCTGTAACCTAAAGGCATGAATGAGGTCAGAAGTTCATCTGCAACCAGTTAAGTTTCACTTAAACCTGATTTAACTGGTTTTTGTACACTTCAAATGGACTTTATGTTCTACCACACAATGATTATGTAACAAAAATTAAAAACACAGGTATGCATCCTTTAAATACTGAACCCAGTTTGGATCTCTGGTCAAACTGTAATAAAGCTTGATTCAATGAGGTCTCCATCTGTCTCCATGTCTTTGGGATGATCTTCTGTTCAAAGCTGCAACAGATGTGTAAAAAAAAAAAAAAAACCCCAAAATAAACAACTCAGCATCCGTCCCTCACCATGACTTTGAAGGGACTGCGTGGGATATTTTCTCCTCCAAAGCGGACGTAGATGACGTAGTTCCCAGGTGCCGGCGCGGTGTAGAAGATGTCGAAGGTGCCGTCCTCGTTCTCCAGGACCTCGGCCTCCACCTCACTGCCGTCAGGCTGAACCACCACGCAGCTCACCTTCCCCTTCCCAGCACCCTTAGCGTTCACCACCAGGCCCAGCTCCTCGCCGATGGCCACCGTGGGGCCCACGCCTGGACCTGAGAGGGGGAGGAGGACATTTTATTTTTACCCAACATTTCAAATATTTACTTTCTGGTTTTGGTGTGTTCATCAGTGGTGACGTACCGGTGACTGTGCACTTGCTGGCGTCTCCAGTTGCTGTGGCTCTGACTCTATAAGGTGAAGCAGGGATGTCGTCACCACCATACTTTATGACGATGGTGTAGCGGCCTGTACGGTCGGGGATGTAAGACACCCGGTATGTTCCGTCACCGTTGTCATGAATAGTGGGTTGCTTTGGTTTACCATCCTGGTCCTGAAGTAGAAGGAGGGAAGAGCAAGAAGGACAATTAGCTTAAGTATGACATTTTCTTTTATTGGTGTGTATAATGTGTGTGTGTGTGTGTGTGTGTGTTACTGACAGTGATGAGCACGCTCAGTTGGCCCTGGCCGGCGTCCTTGGCGTCGATGTTGAACTCGACTGGGAAGCTGGCAGGAACACCACTGGTCAGCCCGGGGCCGCTGGCTCGCACTTTGCTGGCATCGTGTGTCGGCAGAACGCGAAACTTGAAGGGACTGAAGAGACCACAGACACTTACAACAGATGCTTTTCATGCTTTTATAAACTGAATATTTAATACAATTATTATTACAGACTAAATATTTTGCTCATAAAGAGAAGCAAAGGAGAAATAAACACTTTTCTTTCCCACAAATATTGCAGATCTGATTTTGTCTTTAAATTAGTCAACTGACTCCTGAAGCCTAAACTACTCTGTGTTATCACTTCTGTACTGCAGTACTGATCTGTACCTGCGGGGGACGTCCTCCTCTGCGTACTTGATGGACACAGAGTATGGTCCTTCCACAGACGGCGTGTAGGACACCAAGTGAGTCCCGTCCCCGTTGTCAGTCACCTCCACGGGCTCTGCGATGCCTTTAGGACCGGTGACGGCCACGGCCAGCGGGGCCACGCCCGCCTTCCTGCAGTCCACCGTGAAGGATTGTGGGATATTGGCCCTGACCCCTGAACCCACACCAGGACCAGACACCTTGACCTTACTGGAGTCCACCACATCCTTCACTGGGACCTTGAATGGACTTCCTGGAAAAGAGGGAGGAGGAAATGTTGATCTGGTTGTGCATCACTGACCTTTGATCCTCAGACTCTAACGACTGGCTAATTGCAGTAGCTTTATAAAGTTTATCCTGGTGTTACTCTCTTAGTTTGAGCTGGGTGATGTGGTTTCCACATCCTGAAGCTTTCTGCACCTCCAGCTGTTGCCTTCACACAGCAGAACCACAAACCAACGGCTGTCTATGAAAGGTGTCGAATGAGGAAACACGCTGAGCTTTTCCTGAACAAAGTCAATTAAACCGAACTGCAGCTTTTTAACTTCAACCACATCTTTAAAACATTAAACTGAAACACACTGCACGTCTTTTATCAGCCAATAACATGTTTCTAACATCAACCACATCTTTTAACATCAGTGGTTGTTTATACGCGGAAATAAGAGCAAAGCCAACAAAGTGTTACGAGGGATTCGACATTAAAGTGCCTTTAGGAAAATAAACAGACGTGTGAGGGACCTAAGTGGACCTGCGTGTCTGCTGATGATGACATAAGTCTTTTTTGATAAGATTTTTAATCTTTCTGAAATAGAGAATTCATCTTCAATGAGTCATTAATGTCTGGACCAATTTTAATGATAATTGATATAAAAAGGATATTTTTCTTGCTGTAAATAAAAACACCATAAACACCAAAACCATCAATGAATTGATCCACTAACATTGTGTCTGTGTATCCAGAGCCTGAAATATCATCTTCCTCTGTGACATAGAGCTTCATCATTGTCAAAAACTACTAAAATCACTTCAGTAAGCCACACTGATGCACTGATGCCATGTTACTTCATCACCATGAACACACACTAGTTTATTTGAACTCAATTCCACAAACACTGTCCTGCTGCTGGAAAAATTCACTAGACCATCAAATGTGGATTAATCAGAGCTGAAAATAGTCCCCAAACAAATGCACTATTTTCTTCAGTTTGACTTATGTTTACTGTGAACTACAGTGTCGAGCTGTTTTAAGAAATTACTGAGCTTTTTTTGATAAATGAAACTATATATTTGTGTCAGATTTAGCAGAGAGTGCCACACACAGAGAAGAAGTCTTGAAGATGGACTAACACATTGTTGGTTTTGGTGTCTTGATGAGATTTGTGACACCAGACTGATCCTCTTTAAGTATCTCACAGTGTTTCACCAACAGAATAACTGACCAAACTATAATCATAAAACCCACAGAGCCACTTGACACTAGTATGACAGGTTTAAAATAAAAGACCATAAAAAGCAGAACATCTGATCTCACCGGGGATGTGCTCTCCTCCGTAGGTGATGTTGACGTCATAGAGGCCAGGGGTGAAGGGAACGTACTCCACACTGCAGCTGCCATCTTTGTTGTCTTTGCAAGACATCTTTGACTCTGATGGACCCTCCACAGTGATGCCGAGACCACCAATACCTGCCCCCCTGGTGAAAGATCAATACACCCGCAATCAGCCACAGTAGAGACTTTTTCATTCTGCCTGTAAGTTTCCAATCTTACCTGGTGACAATGTTGAAGTTGTTGGGCTTGTCAGTCAGGGCTTGCTGGAGCCCGGGGCCGGTAGCCACCACCCTGCTGGGGTCGCATCCCTCAGACACAGAAACCTTGAACGGGCTCTTAGGAACCGGTGTGTCATCATACAGAACCTGGACGCTGTGGACGCCTGAAAAACACAGGCAAAGACAGACAGCAGTTAATAGACATAGATGACAGTGGAACAGTCTGGTAAAGCTTCAGTGCAGCAGTTGTGTTACCGTTCTCAAAAGGAGTGTACTCGACGCCGTAGGTCCCGTCCGCCTTGTCGGTAACCACACAGTCTGTCAGCGCTCCGGACGGGTTCCTGACCTCCGCCCTCACGTGATCTCCTCCTCGCCGGGTCAGAGGACGGGCGTCCACCGTGAACTCTGTGGTGGCTTCTCTGTAAACAGCTGGAGGCGAGAGGAGGGAAGAATGTATGTTTAAAAGGGACAGTTTACACGTCATCCTACTCAGCCTGTGAAAACAGTTGTATAATGTCTTCTGTGTCTCTGAAGGAGTTTTGTCAAGTCTGTGGATCATACTGCACCTTGTCCCTCCACTCCAGGTCCGAACACTTTGACCTTGGAGGTGTCGACGGCAGGATCCACCATCACCTTGGCAGGGAAACCGGGGACGGCCTTGCCTCCGTACTTCAGCAGCAGGGTGTACATGCCGGAGGTCAGAGGGACGTAGGTCACCGTGTAGGTCCCGTCTTTGTTGTCCACCACCTCTGTCTTAGCTTTAACACCTGGAACAATCAGGTCTAATTTTTACATTTCAAACACTAAAATGTCAACAACCAACAACAGGTTCATTTTCAGCCGATCGTGTACATACTGGTTCAGTGAATGAACACAGGGTGAGTGTTACCTGAGCCTGGTGCAGAGCCGGTGGGACTGGTCGGGGGAGAGTCTAGTGCAGCCTCCAGGCTGAGTTCTCCTGGTCCGGCCCGGGAACAGTCCACATTGACCACACTGGTCTCTCCAACCTGCACAGACACAACAGCCTGTGTCAGACTTTATCCTTTGTTTAAATTATAAAATCGACAGTTTCTCATTCAACCTGGCAAAGAATAGCTGAGAAGTGAAAGGAGCCTGAAGTGATTTTCCCTTTTCAAAGTTTTCTTTTAATGATCTCCTTAATGAGAGTCAGAGGCTCAAATCAGAGTTGCAGCAAATTCAGAAAAAAACATATCAACATAATAGCATCTGATTAAACTGTTCAACTGTTTAATCAGATTTCTAAAAAGCATGATCTTTAGCTTCAGCTCATCTGTCCGTCTTCCTCTCCAGACACTCACCTTGGCTCTTTTCAGGCCCGACCCTGATGCCACCACCTTAGTGGGGTCAAAAGGCATCTGGATGTCAGCTTTGAATGGTGACCCCGGGATGTGGACCTCCTCAAACAGGATGTTAACCACGTAGTCTCCGGGCTCGGTGGGCATGTAGGAGACGGAGCAGGTCCCGTCGCCGTTGTCCGAACACTCGATCTTGGCCTCGGTCGGCCCCTCCACCGTCAGCCCCAGACCTCCGGTGCCGGCGCCCTTGGTGTCGATGGTGAACTCTGCCGGGTTTGCCACCAGACCTCCCTTCAGACCAGGACCAAACGCCTTCACCTGGAGAGGGGATGAGAGAGGATGATAATGGTGCCATGCAGTCGCTTCTATTACATTTTCTGTTTTTACTTTCACGTTTTTTTGTTGATATTGTTATTTCCATCTATTTCCATGTCCAGGTCTAATTCACTAACAATTCGACTTTGATTCATACAATTTGGATATTAGTCTGTGTCTTGGTCTTTTTTAGATGTGGATGGAACTTCCAACAGAAAAGGAAAAAAAGAATTACAAATATTTATGTTCTCCTACATTTGATAAACATTTAGTGTGTTTTTAATCTATGTTCATGCAAGTCTTCATTAATAATTGCTATAAAGATACGGAGGACACAAGCAGAAGATTTACTTTGTTGAACATCTGTGCATAAAAGTAAATACAACTTTTCTAAATCTTATCAAATACTACCTACAACTGCTAATACTACTATTATTGTCTCACAATAAGATTCAAAAACAGAGAACAACTTAAAAGAATAGAGAATGATATAAACATTAATTGGACCATGTTTGCACACTTCCTTAAGGATCAGAGGTTGATGATACCTTGCTCGGGTCTGGAGGCAGCTGGGCCTCCACAGGGAAGGGACTCCCGGGGACGGGGTGTCCATCGTAGGACACGTTGACAGAGTGGACGCCCTCTTCTGTGGGGGTGTAACGGACCAGACTGACGCCTGCTTTACTGGCCTGAGGCTCCACTTTACAGGGTACAGCTCGCTGGCTGGGACTCATCTAGTGACACACACACACACACACACACACACAGTTGGTGACCTAATACCATAGTCTCCTTTAAAGTATAAGTCTGGTAATATTCAATAACGTCAAAACCTTCTAACACGCTTATAGTGATTTCACAAAAAAACACAATAAATTCAGCAGTCACTGACACTCACCACTGCCACCTCCAGGCGACCTTGACCTCCTGCACCCTTAGTGTTCACCATAAACTGCTGTTCCTGATCGACCTCCACTCCTGAAAGACATTGATCAATTTATCAAAACAATGTTGTAGAAATTATTCAGGGAGGCCTCAGTGAAATCTAAATACTTGTTTTGTAAATGATGAAAAACTGTCCTGAAAATGTATTCACTGAGAGAAATTGAATGTTTGCTAACAGGTTACTTTACAGTACAGCTAGCTGGATGCGGAGAAAGACTGATTTCTTACTTCCATCCAGGTTGTCCAGGGCAACCTTGCTCAGATCCAGCGGGGCAGCGACCCCGACCGTGAAGGGGCTCTTGGCGATGGGATCGCCTCCAAACTTCACCACAATCGTCATCTCCCCCTGCAGACACATGCAACATGCAGATCCAACACTTCAACTATTGCTCCATTTCAAAAGCACTTGGTAAGAAGGACAGACAGGTGACACACTGGTCATGTTGACTGTTTATTCTACTGAAAACATGTTGTAACATGAGACTTTGACATTGTCATTTTTATGTTTTTATGCTGGGCTGTAAAAACTATAGACAACAGACTAATCTGTTGCACAGGTGGTGGCATTTGATGTAGCTGTGGACCAGGTGCATGTTTGATGTGTCTGCTGTACAAACTCCTGTTCTGTTATTTATGTGATGTGCAGGTGTGTATATAATGTACCTGTTGTGAAGGTGTATATTTGACCTACCTGTTGTGCAGGTGTGTATTTAACTGTCTGGGAGTAGTCGTAGTTATCGATGATGTCAAAGTCTTTGACGGGGGAGGAGAAGGAAACGTCCAGCGGCGCTTTACCAGCTCCTTTAGTCAACACTGTGAAATGAGTCGGCTTGCCGCTCTCTATACCTGGACAGGTACAGAGAGGTTGAAGGTGCAACAGTCAGACAAGAATACACACAGACATGGATAATTCAATAGTATTAGAAATAAATTAAAACACATCAAACAAAAATTGTTCATTGTGTGTGTCTCACCTGTACGTGCCAGTCCAGGACCCTCTGCTTTGACCTTCGATGCATCGTGGGAAGGATCGACCTTGACGAGGAAGGGGCTCTGTGGAACTTCCTGTGTGGAAAAATTCACATTGAAATTCATCAGAACAGACGACCAACATCTTCCCAGATTTATCCAGAGACTAGAACCTGCAAACCTTTCAGCTGTGAGAGTGTGAGTGTTTGTACCTTGTCAGTGAACAGGACTTTGACTGTCAGTCTTCCAGCAGCAGGAGGAATGTATTTGACAGTGAACGTGTCGTTGGCGTTGGGGATGATGTCAAAGTCCACGTCAGCCTCTTTGTCACCAACCATATTGGCATCGCACTTAATGCCCACGCTGACATCACCTGAATGAACACACACATTATTTGAACTGAGAGATTATCATCTTGTACCAAAATGCAGGTTCAGATGTGTGTGTCAGAAATGAAGATGTACATATTTGGACAAACTGCTACGTTTAGGAAGTAGAGGACATTTTATTCTTTCCCTTGCTACTGTGACAACAAGCATCTCGGACAAATTAGACCCACATTGTTTTCAGAGCTATGGAGTGTGAAGAGCTATGGAGCAGCTACTTTATTTAAACTTAAAACTTCCACAAGGGAGTGCTAGAGAGTATTTGTTTTCTGCTGTTCAATCATTTTATAAATTCATGACAGAAACATTTCGCTCCTGCGTAAACTCTAACGTAAACAATGAAGTAACCGTGCAGCACCAGCTCTGCAGCACAACTGAGCTGTCAGTCACAGCAGAGGAATTTAAAGTATGAGTGGAATGAAGAAGGAAACTATGTCAGACGACAGAAACAGGTCAGATTCTTCAACCACTGACTAGCTGAAAAAAATCCTCTCTCAAGCCTTCTGCTTTAGCTACTTTATATACTATTGGACACTTTTTCCTTAACAATGCATTTTATAAACTGATCATATAAGTAACTAGTAACTACAACTGTTAAATATATGTAGTACTTGAGTAAATGTGTTTTGTTACTTTCCATCTCTGGAAATGATGGATTCCAATGGAGACACAGAGTCAAAGCAAAAAGAAAGCATTAAAATGTTTTCATGAACTGGACTCACTGCGACTGCTTTCTATGTAGGCCAAAAAAAAAAGCTTCAGTGGCATGAGTAAAACATTGGCCATTATATGTCTGGTATAGACATTAAAACGAGAGTTAATATGTAACTACGGTTCTATGAATTATGGATGACTGCAATATGTATTAGGTCATAACACGGCTTAAACTTGTACAGGTAATAAACTAGAATAAGTGAAGGGGATATGCTGAAAAGTTTCTCTTTAATGTATTTTAGTTCTTGGTTTGTGCAGGTAGATGAAGTGTGTGTGTTGCTCTGCTCAGGAAGGTCAGAGTGATGAATTTCCTGTCAGGATGTTTCTGGCTTGAGATCATCGCCAGGACATACCAGGGGCATGTGTTTGTGTGTGTGTGTGTGTGTGTGTGTGAGTGAGAGACAGAGAACCATGCACAGACAATATAAAGGTAAATGTCTGTGTAGAGTGTGTAGATATCTTTAGTTTAAGTGTGTGTGAAGATGGAAACTTCTGTAACACCAAATAAAACTGTCTGTGGGGATTTCCTGGCTTAATTATTACTCTGTGTGTGGGTGTGTGTGCTTGTGTCTTTCTTACCATCTCCAGCTCCTGAACAGTCCACAGTGAAGTGCGTGGGCTCGTTGGCCTTCAGTCCGGTTCTCTCCACTCCAGGCCCGAACACCTTCACCTCCTTGGGGTGGCTGCCTTTACCCACATTCACCTGCAACAGGAAATGACATCACTTATTTTCATTTTTAGAGCACTTAATCTGGTTTTGGTATACTTGTTACAAACACTATATATGGAGCACCACAGAGCTCCATCCTGGATCCCCTACTTTTATGTGTATATATATTACTTAGAACATACATTATATCAAAAAACACTCTGTATGTTGATATAATATGTTAAATTGTATTTCATGTGGCTTAATTACACAAATTTCATCTATACAGCCCTGACATGTCATTGTTATTTAAGTAAGAACGGTGACATTTGAAAAAGTAAAAGTTCAGGGGGACTATATTTTGACAGGAGCCCCAATGCAATATTTGTAATTATTGCATCTCTAGGAACGTGTGAAAGTGGAACCAGGCTTAAGGTACATTGAATTTTTAACATTGTGTTCACTCGCTTGCTGAGCTGCAGCTTCAGAGGCTGTAATAAAGAGCTGATAACTGATGATCAATCTCAATCTCAAGAGGCAAAAAGCATTCTGTGAACTAATATGTAGAGGCAGATCATACCTAAAATAACAACACCAATATTAATTTTAAAAGAATGTGCTCTAGTTTTGTCTTTTATAGCCGCTGCTGTGCAACATGTTAAAAACAAAGAGCAGTAAAAGGTTAACTGTAAAACCAGGTCTTAACGTACTGACAAACCCTGCAGGGTGGAGTCAGTGAACTAGTTTTACCCAAGTATATCCAAGATTGAACCTAATTGAATTTCCATGACTTTTCATGTGTGTTAAAACAGCCACAAACAATGTTGACGACACTGGATGTTTTTTCCCTTTGGTAAAACACAATAACACATAATTACCTCTCACTTCACAAACACAGCTTCAGGATGTAGTAATAATTAAGATCAGTGTGATGTGTGTTCAGTCAAAGTCAAGGGTCTCTTTTCTGTCTGCATTTTCATTTTTGCCAAGCTTTGAACACGTTTCAATACGATAATTCTATCGTTAATGCTCAAATTAAAATGACATTTTTAAGTCTTTATTTCTGGTTGGTCTACGTGAAAGTACACCTTCAAATAACTGCACAAATAATAATGGAATACTCACTAAAATGAACATAAACAACGAGGTTATGCAAGTCATGCAGCCAACTCTGAAGCAAATGAACCAAACAACACAGCAAAACATTTAAATGAAATGTGAGAATTTATTTTGAAACAAATCTAACTTGATTTGCGATTTACTTTGGACTTTGGATTTTTAGTACAGCTGATGATTAATGTTTCAGTCGACATGTTGGTTACAGATTCACTCAAACAATAAACTGTTTATCAGCTGTCTTCCAAGTTTATTTTGAAAGTTATGTGTGAAAGGATGTGCTCACTGAAGATCTGTGTTGTGTGACTACTTGTGGGGCTTATTGTGAGTAACACGGTGGCTTTAGCCAGGAACAACAAACTGCCAAGGAGGCTTTTCCGACTATTGTTCTGTTAGCCACCTAGTTGTTGCAGAGACGAATTTGCACGACTGATTCTGGTCTCACTTAATGCCTCTTTTGAGGAGAGCAGGTTACAGCACAAAAGTTGAATTTGGCACAAAACCTCACTGCAGGTTTACTTTACCTGAGTGAGTCAGTCCAGTAACTGTGGCTGCACGTAACTGATATTTGATTTTGACATTTCACCGTTTGGCTGCTTCAGGGAAAATGACTTGGATGATTTTTTTCTACAATCAGATGGGTAATGTTACAATGTCTTGCTATCAAACAGCACTTACATTAAATCAAGCCATGCCAGCAGGTATCCTGTTAATACAATTGAACAACACATAAACTGCAGTTATGTACTCTTCTCATCTAAGAAGTGGATATTTCTGACGGTTGGGATCAATTCAGGTGTTCAGGTTTCCACCATGAAGCGCTGTTTCAGTCGAGCTTCTTTACCTTCCCGTTTTCAATGAAAAGGTGTCACCGCAGTGTTCACAGCCGTGCTGAGAGCTGGGTGTGACTGTTTACTTTCCATCCACCTCCTGCACCAACATTAAAAGTGGAGAAAGGTGCAGTCGGTGCCAGGCGGCCTGCAGGCTGCTGCAGCTCACAACAAGCCTGCTGAATCACCACACTGACATCAGCTCGAAACCTGGAATAATACTTCAAAGACAAGTACAAACTGCACCAGTGGAAATGATTTGTGGACCAGTACAAATACTTGTGATCCATCAGAGTCAGAAGAAAATCTGTAACATTTAGTTATGCTGCTGAATGTTGTTTTTTTACTATGAACGCCACAAAAACATTTGTACAAATATTATGAAGCAGCGTCCAGATCTAAACACTCAGTCAGATCATTTTCTTATGATTGTACAAATTTTCATCAAGCAAAGTCTCTGACGTTTTTCTTCTCTTATAGTTTTTGGATTTTAGACCCCTGTCGTCTCAACACAAAGAACGGAGTGTCTTTGCCAGCTCCTCAAGCCTGTTGGCATCGTCATAAATTCCTGAACAGCACACAAATGCATATCCAGACATCTCCAAGGCCCAGTGGATGTTTCTCATGAGCCGTATTTGCCCTTTGGGTGAAACTATAAACACCTCAGAACAACAGAGAGAAGGGAAGACAGCTGATAAACAGAGTCAGGAAAAAAACAGCAAGAACTATAAAGCAAACACTCAAACTGATTAAAACACAAAATGAAAAGGTTGTTACAGTGCAAAGAAGACGAGTTAGTGCAGAACTCAACTGTAAAATGAAAACCTTTTTACTCTGTTTCATGTTTTTTTGTTTATTGCTTATTCGACCATTTAGTGGACAGTTTTGTCCTGAGTAGACTTGAATTAAATATAATAATAAACTTTATTGATTGAACATTTTTCAATTCCTTGATGAGATCAGAAGTGAATTAATACGTTGGGCAGCTCCACAATGACATAAGATTTTAGCCATTGTAAATATTAAAAATCAATATGTGGTGGTCAATACTGATATTATGTCGGGCCTCCACAAATAAATCAATGCATGGGAAACACTGAAGGTCACTGCACCTCTGGCCCAGACATCCTGAATTTATGTTTGCCTTGGAAATTGTTAGTTACACATGTGAAGTGAAAAGGTTTTCATTCAACAGGAACAAAATGTACTTAAGGTTTCAGTGCTGTGAAGAAAACAGCTGAGCTTCACTGATCTGAACCTCTTCACAAAGTTAAATCACTGCACATACATGTTTTTATTCTCAATACTTCAGTCGTTTCAACCAGCTTCACCTGGAGGGCGTAATACTAGTTTATCCCCACAAACCCCACTTGCCTCTGCGCAGGTGCCCGATCAACCAATAGGAGTCCATAGTGCAGCAATAAGGATGTGATCCCTCACTGGCTTCCCACCAGCATGAACGTTAACTGTATTAGTTGGCAAGTCGGCTACTGTTGCTGGGAAATTCGATTTCAACACTCTGACTACTCACTGCTCAGGCTTTTATTGGACCAGTAGTTGAGAGACATGAGTGCACTTGATCTTAAAAGAAAACAAACTTGAATAGAGAAAATGTTGTTTGCATGTGTTTTCTGCACATTTCTGTTTGCCACATATGTTGCCAAGTGGTTTTTTTCTAAATGCAACATTTATGTGTTGTCAAAGTGGTGCAGATGTTGTCTTCGTCTGTGTTGTGTTTTCTTAAACTGAGTATTGATTGTACTTCGAGTTCTCCTGATTAATGTAGCATAACAATGAAGACTGATGCAAATATATCAAACTGTAGTAAAATTGTCTATTTTAACAAAACTTATTGGCTTTCCATCAGTTTCTTTTACAGCTATTACATCATTATTTGTACTTAACGTGTAATCAAGACTCTGCTTGTGTTTAAATAGAGCTACCCTGAGGCACTCCTAAGGATCAGTACAAAGGCCAATTCAGGCATATTTTTATGGATCTGAACGGATCAAAACTAAACTTGTCTGCTGTCTGGTTGAAGTGCTTTATGCAAGCCTGCAGCTGCAGGTAGCTACAGCTGTTGCTTCAGTTTCTTAGATACATATTTATTCAGCATTTAAGTAAATATAAGTAACAGATCGGATCAAACTACAAAAGGCTTCCACTTGTTTGTATCGTGGATCAGAAAGGTTCAGATTAGAGAAGTTCTGGTGTAGCTCAACCACAAAAGTCAAAAAATACAAAAAGTAAAGTGAGTTACAGTGATGGACAGAGGTTACAGTGCAGGAACTGGACTGTTAGCTGGTTAGTGCATATTGTGTTTAAACTGCTTTCAGTCGACATACAAACAACTTTAATTAAAAAACTAAATTAAAAATTACGATTAGTCAAGTTTAAAGTGAGATAAGACAAACCGAAGATTGTTACAGTGCACAGACAGACAGAGGTTACAGAGTGATCAGTGACACACAAAATGTGAAAATGAATCAAAATACAATAGTTTGTTCGTTCAAGTGCATTTTTGATCATATCATGGACATTAGCGACAGTCAGTCATATTTTTTCAGTCAACAACAATTATTTTTATGGCGTTAATGATAAGTTGGTGTCAATTTGATTTCAGAAAATTGTTTTAAATGAAAGTCTAACGAAGTTCAAGTCAAGTTTGCAGCTCAGAGATTTATGCAAAATCATAAAAACATTCAGACGTCAAGCTACTTTGGCACATAACTGACCAACATACATGATCATGGAATGTATTGAGCATAATGACGTCTTGTTCTTTGACTTAGAACTGATAATGAACTGACTCGCAAACTAACTATAGTAGCTGCCCAGCAAACACTGATTACACATTGTAATGTGATTGATGATGTGATGTGATTATTGCTGATTAGCAAACAAGGTCATATCTGGTAGAAGGTAGTTAGTTAGCTTGTTAATGTTGGCACTGGTTTTGGTAAATTAGCTTGCTAGTTAGTTTGAAAGAATTCTTTAACATTTAACAAAAGATCAGGATCAGTCTTGTGTCTGTGTGTTCAGTCTGGAGCTGCAGTCTGGGTGTAGTTAGCCTAGCTTAGCATAAAGACTACAAACGGGGAAACAGTTAGCTCGGCTCTAAGCAAGTAAATGTATGCTTTTTTTAAAAATTCACTTCTGTGATTTCTGTCTGTAACTAATAGCTGTACCTTTCCTCAATATAAGTAGTGATGATAATCAGAGGCTTCTTAGTTTTACTCTTCCCATCTTTACATTTGGACTGCACCATCTTGAAACTTTCCTCTGGAACCACTGGCTCTGATTGGACACCTCTGATACTTTCTATCTTGACTAAAGGTTCTAATTGGACGACCTTCACACTTTTTGCCTCAACCAGGTCCTCTGATTTTGCTGGGATATCACTTCCTGTTGTAACAGGCTGCTGTGATCGGCTGCTTACCCTGAAGGGGCTGTTGGGGACGCTGACTCCTCCCCAGGCGACGGCCACAGTGTGTTTGAGAGGGGAGGCCGGTGTGTAGGAGCAGGAGTACAGCCCGTCACCTTTGCTCCTCACTTTCACCTCCACAGGAAGTCCCTCTGCATCCTGACAGACAGACAGACGGACCAAGAATTAGACACATAGATGAGTTAAGAAGGCTTGTCAAAGTTTCATGAAATAGATGCAAAAGTCCAAACATGTGGCTGCATACAAATGATTGTTTGGAGGTTGCAGTTATGTGGGGGAAACATGAAAAAGCAAAGAAAACATTAAATGGCATTAATACAAGAATAAAGCTAATCAACAATTTACCCGAGCTGTGATCTTCAGAGGTCCTTTCCCAGCATCCTTAGCGTTAACAGTGAACTCAGCAGGTTGGTTGACCAGGCAGCCGGATTTCTCAAGCCCCGGCCCAAAAGCCTTGACCTACAACCACAAAACCAGCACCAATTATTAGAGATGTCCTGAGTCAACCGGGACCGATCCAAATACTTCAATGAGTCGGTATCAGCCAGAACAAAGCCAATCAAAATACAATCTCACGATTTACATGTTACCATCTTACTCATCTAATCATCAAGTTTGGTGGACCAATCACAGCACTACTATCAGCACCATGGTTCTGTATCTTACTGACCTTCTCTGGGTCGCTGGCGTTGTTGTCAGGGACGATGTGGGCCATGAAGGGGCTGTGCTCGATGTCCTCCTCATCACAGGTCACGTGGACGGCGTATTCTCCGGGCTCCGTCGGCCAGTAGCGGACATCACATGACCCGTCGTTCTGGTCCTCGCACTCAATTTTAGCCTGGGAAGGTCCCTCAATGGCAAAACCTGAAGACACAGCAGTTCAGATTAGACTGTCTGACAACCGTTACGTTAGCCAGTCGACCTACTGAAGCACGGTTAGTTCATGGAGTTAGTTTATTCACAACTTTCAGATACAACCTGAAAATGAGATGAGGAAGCAGACATGATATAAATGTTGATTGAATACAGAGGCTGGCCTGCAGGCAATGAAGTAACAGCTGGAGCTTATTGACTTTCATACCTTTTTTTAGCAGCTGTTTGATACAAAATATTGCAGGTACTGATTTATTGTTAAACTAAAAATAAACCTGGTATGAAAAAGTGAAATCAAACTCACCCAGCACTCCGACATCACTGCTGACGGACTCCACTACAAAGGCAGCGGGTTTACCCACAATGCCTCCCTCCAGACCAGGACCCCAGGCCCTGATCTGCTGAGGCCCCGCCTCCCGACCCACCGTCACCTCGAATGGACTGAAAACCAGAGCGAGAGAGAGCAGAACTGTCAAAATGAGTAAGATCCCACAATCCACTGCTCTGCGGGTGTTGATGTACTCATGTTGCAACACATGTAAGAAAAACAGTGTGTGACTTTCTATATGTCTGTGTGTGTGTGTGTGTGTGTGTGTGTGTGGACAGCCTCGAGGGTGATCTCATGCTGCGTGCTGTCACACACCTCTCTCTACACACACACACACACACACACACACACTCTCACAAACACACACACAGGAACTGCTGAAGATTGGATTACAGCTCTGTGAGGCACTGAATTTTGTGTGTGTGTGTGTGTGTGTGTGTCAGATGGAAACTACCTTCACGCCAAATAAAACTGCCTGTTGGGATTTACTGTATACACACACAGACACACAGAGAACCTTTATTTTTTATTTTTATGTTCCATTTTGTCTGTTTGCTTTTCCAGAATAATCCTCAGAATAACACTGCTGCTACTGACAATATTGTTATTTACAATTGAACATGATTATTAGTTTTACTTGAACACAGATTTACTTTGTACTTATTTGGTCAAAACTGTAATTACCAAAAAGAAGACATTTGAATGCTAGTATTATCAGTACTAACTAATGACATCTGTACTGTCATTTGATTGGTTCACTCTCACTTCCCTTCCAACAAACCACAAAAAGCCGAAACTGTGACCTGTTGTTTAGCCTCGTCTGTGATCTCAGCCCTCTGTGAGTGACTGCGAGTCCTGATTCAAATCATCGGTAGTTTTTGATTTTTGACAGTCTGGACTTTTAACATGAACACATCTGGACCCGTGAAAGAGAAACAGCCAGTGAGGCTCGATGCTTAAATGCACAACAGCTGGAATAGAAACACAGCTTCGATTTCTTTCCACAAAAAGTAAGCAGACTTAAAATTTCACTTCAACTTTAAAGACCAACTAAACACTGGCTGAAAATCTTGTCTAATTTAACATCTCACCTCACTTCAGTGAAGTAGAGGTGTATTTAAGGAACCTGCCACATCACTTCTGGGTGTGGTTCCAGTTTTTTGACGACACCTCAAAAACGAGTCCGAGGATAGAAGCTGTCATATGCTGAACAGGTTGTAAAACCACTTGCGCCAAATGTCTGACATTGGGCTGTATAAACGACACTGACTTGACCTGACCACACCCATCAGTGATGCCGGCTGTGGTCAGAGGTCAAAGCCTTGAAACTCTGCTTTCCAGCCTCGTGTTCGGTTACTCTATCTCTGTCTCCCTCTCTCTCTCTCTCCAGTGGAAAAACAAAGGGTGACAGAAGGTGTTTTGTGTGTGTTAAATTAGCCGGTGAGCTAACTGTCAGTGCTGGATGGAGTAGTGTAAAACAGAAACCTCCTCCAGGACAGTTTCTCAAACCCTCCAAACATCTGAAGACAGTTTCTTCATTGTGGGAACTTTCTGACCCTGTGTGACCTGTGAGGACGCCTGTGCATGATTCTGTTCTGGATCATGACTAAACCACATTCAGGCACAGTCGACGCTGTTGGTCCGTGAAATGTTGGTTTTATTTTATTATGTATTTAAAAGGTATTCCCTTTACATGTGCAACTCATGATTAATGTCTTGTTTGTCCAAGTCTGGCTACTCATCAGTGTGTCAGTGTGCCAAGAATCCCTTAGTTGGCTTCTCTTCCCATCTGGCTGGAGGCTCAGAAATTTAGGGAAGTCTCTGATACTAACACTAGTACTAATACTAATACTAATACTCACAGAAGAAAACACTCAATCTGCTCTACAGGGAGGTGACAAAGAACACGAGAGCCAGACAAAAAGTCTTCATTCCCTGTGGATCCAACCATTCAGATCAGATGAGGTAATATGTTGAGGCAATTCTTTAACACACACACACTCACACACACACACACACACACACACACACGCAAACACACACGCACAGTACAGCTCACCTCTTTGGGATGTGCTGACCCCCCCAGGTGATGGAGACCGTGTATTTGCCGGGACTGTTGGGATGATACTCGTAGGAGAACACACCGTCCTGACTGGAGATCTGCTTCACCGGCTCCTCGATGCCCTCTGAACACACACACACACACACACACACAATATAACAGAGTAATCAGTAATTAAATCTGAGAACATTCTGACATTTTGGAAAATATTATCTGCCATCAGCCCCAGAAAGCTTCTTCACTGGTGCTTCTTATATAAGTGTTTTTATTGGAAACATGTATTTCATTGATGCAGCAACATGTTTTCCTTCACGTTTGTGTTTTTCACCACGAACACAGAACATCATTCGACCCACCCGTTCTCCCCATCACCTCAGGACCATCACATTAAACTACTACTGCAACTGTGACTCTCCCTAAAACTACAACATGTTTTTGAATGAGGTTTCCTTACTTCAGGAACAGAATGCAGAAGTTCTGGTTTCACTGTGTCTCTCTGTGACAGTGTGAACTGTACTCACTGGGTCCTTTGACGACCACCTTCAGGTCTCCACTGCCAGCGTTTCTGGTGTCCACCTTGAAGTCGCCGACCTGTTTGACTCTCATTCCTGACGGCTGGAGGCCACGACCCGTCGCCCTGCACGCCCCTGGCATGCAAGCTGGACAAACCCACGTGTGGGGTGATGAGATGTGTTATGGTGCGTTCAAGTGGAGTCGTGATTACCAACTTCATGAGTCCATCAGAACAATTTACTGATGTTGTGAAGTCAAAACCACTCACCAGGCCCCACGTCCACGTTGAAGGGGCTCTTGGGGATCCCCACCCCTCCGAAGGTGACAGTAACCGTGTGCGGGCCGGCCTGGATGGGTCGGTAGGTGCAGCGATACACGCTGTCGCCTTTGTCCTCCATCATTGCCTCCACAGTGTTCTGGCGGCCCTGAGGGTCTCTGATCATGGCCGTCACATCTCCTGTACCGGCTCCTACAGAGAAGACGTAAGGAAGAGGAAAGCGTCAGTCTTCAACTTTATGTGGAGGCTTTAGAGTTAATTAACGGCACCTTTGAAGCTGAAGCTGGGCTGAGTCAAGTAATTAATGTAACTACAAACGTAATAAATTCCTTTTGCTGTTAAATATGTAATACATATTGTGATAACATTTTACTCATTGAAAAAGATAAGTGACTTTCCCAACAGTGACTCTGACGAGCTGACACACGTCAAGATGCTGCCTTTGTGTGTGTGCACAGAGAGAACAATGGGTGTGGGTGTGTTGAGGCCAGTCAGACTGTGGTTGTGTAAAGTACAACACTTTACACAACCACAGTGCAATCTGCGGCTTCGCTCTTATAGACGGTTTACAGTTCGTGGTAATGACATCACATCATTAACTGATAAACATTTTTTCTGTACATTAAACACACTCAGAGTTTCTTTGCGTCTCTGTGTTACGCTGTGTGAGTTAGGGTTAGGGTTAGTGTGAGTTCTCTGACCTGCAGTGTAAATCTCAAAGTAAGTTGGTTTGTTGGCGATGTTGCCCACAGGTTCGACTCCTGGGCCTTTGACGGTGACTTTAGAGGCGTCGCCCAGCGCCTTGTCCACGTTCACCTCAAATGGACTTTTGGGAATCTCCTGGCCTGCAAACAACACTGTGACCTAGGAAACAAAAACAACAATTATCCAGAGACATCTGTTGGAAAAAGAAGTGCTTGTACATCCTAATGCATTTAAACATTTCATCAATTGTTACATGTTTACGGAAAAAAAATGAACCCTACCTTGTGAGACCCAATGACTTGAGGAATGTAGGTGACACTGAACGTCTTCTTGCCCTCATTAGGCTCCGCCTTCAGCTGATCAACACACACACAGAAAGATGTTAGCACTATGGTTCATCAAATATTCTGCATATATGTGACATCACAGCAGGTCCGACATGAAACAGGTGAGAACTGCAGTCTATGATGAAGACAGAAGAGGATGATGAAAGATGAAGAGGGGGATTTTGTGCGTACTTCCTCTCTGGTGCCGTCTGGATGATCCAGGTAGACGGTGACCTGACCCTGACCGGCACTGAACGTGTCCACTGTGAACACAGCAGGACGCATCACCCGATTCCCCGTCGGTTCAATGCCTACAGGAGAATATCAACAGACACAGTCCGGTAAAAAAAACCTTAATGTTATTAACTTCATCATTTCTCACTTTGTATGTATTGTCCACTTTAGTATGTTGATGTAGTGTATATGCTTTTGGCAAAGTGTTTCTGATCAAACCATCCAGGTGAAACGATCGACTAACTGATTAATGGACTGGGGAACAAAAAATGAATCTGCAGCCGTTTTGATAATCGATTAATCGTTCATCCATGAGTTTGAAGGTGTACCAGATGCCAAAACACTAACCAGCAGTATATAATATTATAGGGCAGGATTTTATAACTCTGGAAAGTCATTAGTAACAATTGTTTCCTCCTCCATCTTGATGATCACAAGGTAAAGAACAACGCTGCTCATGGTGCAAAGTAATCTAACAGGAATGTCTGCATGCATGTATTTGATTAGCATCGAAAGCTGAGCCAAGTTCAGTTTATAGTCGGAAAACCCTGCTGGAGTTCTCCACGTCAGGATGTCACCAACACAGCGATCTCACTGAGATATATCAGGGAGAATGCATGGAAGTAATGAGTGTTTGACCCAGTGCTGCTGTGAGTGGGAACATGACCTAATGGAGGCAGAGCGAACGGTTGAGTGTGTATTATAATGTGTTACAGTGTGCGTTATGTGTGTGTGTGTGTGGGGGGGGGGTCCTCCTGTCTCTGTAGCCATTTCCAGGTATTTCCTCAGGGTTACAGTCAAAGTTGGAGGATGACTGTCTAACTCACAACTAGAAGTGTGTGTGTGTGTGTATATCAGATATGAGTGAGGCCCTTTGTTCAGACTAACAGCTGGTCACTTCCTCACATTGTCAGACAGACCAGTGTTTCCAGTGTTCCCATTAGTCAACACACACAGAGGGGAACAGGCCACAAACACAGAAGCTCTTGTATTATTCACTCAACTAGCAGATGGCCTGAAACCTATGCACAGATGACTAAATATAATGACACACGAACAATAGGATGTTCGAAAATGTCTTCCCACAAATGAAGTAAATCAGATTTAATTTCATGTCATAAAAAGTTTTTGTTTTACATTCGTGTGTGTGTGTGTGTGTGTGTGTGTGTGTGTGTGTGTGTGTGTGTGTGTGTGTGTGTGTACCTGGTCCGTATGCGCGGGCCTTCTTGGGGTTCAGTTTGGGTTTAAGAGGAGCGCCTGGCTTCAGTTTGGCTTTGGGGAACTGAGACAGGTAGGTCATCACCGACTGTTCGTCCACACTGGGATCGATGATCTCCTCTGGAGCGATCACCTGCACATGTGCGCACACACACACACACACACACACACACACACACACACACACACACACACACACACACACACACAAAGTTTGAAGAACACTATTGTCTAAAATATCATTGTATGTTGTAGCAGTATGATTTCTCTTCAATGGAACAAACAGAGGTGTCCACATAGTTTTGGTCATATCGTACATAATGACTGAAACTCTTAAAAAGCCGGTGATGTAAGTGAGAAGAAGTCCTTTATGATTTTTCTTTACAAAAGCAGTGAGTATTAAAGCAGTTCTTAGTAGCTGTGAATCATCATCAGTGAATCAGAGGTGTGACCTGGAGGAAGATGTCATGTTCAACATTTTCCAACAGGCTCAGGACATTTTAAAAACTCAAATGTTATAGTGTCAAACCTCAACTGGAATTAAAAACATTTCCAGCAAAGTAAGATAAACTAAATTAATATCACGGGCGTAACAAAGAAGTTTGTCAGCTATGTTTTTTCTGGAGGAGACTTCCTGTGGGTGTCAGCTGATGGACAGGAAGCATAATGTAATGCAGCCATGACAGAAAAACTGTTAGTCATTAATCATTTGTTAAAACATTTTCTGACAAATTATTAAATTATTAAACATTTTGAAAGTGACGTAGTCATTTGTTACATAAGTCATTATAGTACATATCCGTTTCAGCTCATAAATCTGCCAGTTCCATCCTCTGGGCCGACTGTGTTAAAAACAAGCTCAGGTTCTGCCAGTTTCCTCTGCCGTGAACAATCAGGAAGCCAAACAGCATCTGTGCGAGATGCTGCTGGCGACCTTTGACCTCTGGAGAAAAATCTCAGCAGAGCAAACTCTGCCTCTATTGGGCTGCATGAAACAGAGAGAATACAGGGTGTGTGATGTTTGTCGAATATCTGTATGGTGAAATAAGAAGCAAAGCAAACATTTAAATGTCCTTGCACACATCTGAATCTATTAGACGTTAGCATCGTTAGCACTCCAGGCTACAACAAACACTCACTGTGTGAATCATCCCTGCAGCTGCTTTACAGTAAAAGCCCCCAGAGACGCCTACTTTTCGTGCGTTCATCAGACATCAGCGTGCTGTGGTTAATCAAAAACTTCCTTGCAGCTGTTTTACAATAAAAACCCTGCAGCCACTAACACGTTCACTAAAAGCTGGTATAAAACCATATTTGCTTTTCTACATTTGCTTTGATTTTTCTGTCAGATTTCTCAAGGTCAATTTGATAATGGAAATCAAAAGCATAGAAAAGTGTTAAAGGTTAAAGGTCACAGTGAAGAAGCTGCGTGGACTCTAACCTGTGGGATTCCCAGCCAGTCGTCAGCCAGCTGCATGGCTTCAGTGGCGTTCTCCACTGGTTTCACTGGATCCCAGGTCTCCCAGTCTGGACACAGGCCTGCAAACGACACACACAACAACACTGTCAACCAACTTACAGACGCACAACAGAGCTGCTGGGTAGTTTGTCTTCCCTCGCTGTGATGAAACAGCTCATTAAAGATTTTCTTGGGACAGATGATTGACAGTTCTCCCCGTCCCACAGACATAATAACAAACTTAGACCTGATTGGACGAACACATCACTATCTGTTGTGCTTCTTATTTTCGTACTAGAAAAACATGGTTGCGGTTTAATATGCTTGGTTGCCAGTTTATGTAGATGATTTGTTGAGTGTCTGATTGTTTATTTCTGCTGGAGAACAAAAACACCACAAAACTATTGGTTAAAAAAAGTTTTGTTTCTCTCCTTCCCTTTCGTTAAATGAGTGAATGCTGACACCAAAGCCCAACTTTGTTTTTCACATGAACAAAAAACAGAAACTGTCACAACCTCATATAAATAATGAGAACTTCCTATTTTATAAATAAAGCTTTGTTTGACCAATCATACAATTTAGCCCCATAAACTTGATCCCTTGCGTTCATGAAGCTTTGAAAAGAATTATCCCTGGAGCAGACTTTTTTCCTACACCTGCAACTATTCTACAGGAAACACACACACACACACACACACACACACACACGGGGGCGTACCCGGTGCACAGCTGTCGACCAGTGCTCCCAGTGCCCTGCCGTTACTCCAGTCCTGGCTGAAGTTGGTGATTGGCAGATCAGGGACTTTGTGTTGGATCCAGCCCAGCAGACGCTGCTTAGGTGTCTTTGACTCCGCCTGGACAAAAAAAAGCACCAATGTCGTCAGTCAGCTTCTTGACAGTGGTTCGTTTCTGTGTAGCAACTATTTATTTTGCTGCTTATTTGTCAAATAGAAACTCAGCTGGATGTTACCTCTTCATCCTCGCCCTCCCACATTGGCATGGAGATGGAGTAGTGCAGGATCAGAGTCCAGACCAGACCCAGGATCAGTTTCAGGTTCCCATCGACAATGGCTTTAGAGTCTGATGAGAGAAAGACAGATCTGAGGTCAGATTCATGTTTTGGATAAAAAACTTGAGCCCCAATCCAGCAATCTATGATTTATAACATAACTTTAAAGACAATTAAAGCAAACATGATTATAGAAATCAAGTACATTTAAAGTCTCACCAAGTTGATTTTCAAATAACATTGAAATCAAAAGAAACCAAATGCCACCTAGAAGGCAAACACATTCAAACTTTTTAAACTGTATCGTTATCAGTTTAATTTAATCACATCAAATTCCACATTATGAGAGAGGAAGAGAATAAGTTTTTTCAGTTCCTTCAATCAGTAAGATTTAAATGTTGACATCCATTTTTACACCACAGCTTCGATCTACTGACACTTCTGACCAACCCGTTTGTCCTCCCACCTCACAGGATCAGTTTATTTCAGACAGGGATGAAAAATTGTGCAACAATGAGCTCAACAAGCCAGCAACCGACCGGCCCCCAACGTCTTTCTTTAGCAGAGCAGAACAGAGTGCTGCTGGGTAATGTTTCTCATTAATCAGACCTCACTGTACCAGCTGGTACCACACACACACGCACACACACACACACAAGGCAATATTGGCTAATCTTTGGCTGCAGCACATTGAGTCCAGAGTGAAGCAGACAAAACATTTCAGTCATTTGTAATCTCTCGGCCTCCATTTCTCTCCCTCATAATAATAACTTATTTGTTCAAGAGAATCGCAGACATTTATGATAAACTGCATATTTGCTGTGTCACAGCGAGGGCGAAGATTAAGTGTCACAGCTGGTAGAGACACAAGGAGTGAGGTGAAGTACTGTCGGTCAAGGACATCAGCGATTAACCAGATTTATAAGTTCAAAATAAAGGAAAACAGAGCAAACAATGTCAGATGTCTAAAAGTCGGAACTTTCACAGCACAGGTTTTGTAATAAAATTGGATAAAGCAAATAAATAGGGCCATTTACATATTAGCTGTCCAAACAACAACTTCTCGGCCGTTCACCTTCCTTTTCTTTCTATTTGGCATCACTGACTCTGATCAGCTCAGATTAATATGTGGTTTTCACTGTGTGCGCATTACATTTTATAAAAACTTCTTTGGATGATTGTGACGTCGCCCTTTAATTCTGGCTCCTCCATACAACAAGACTGTCTACATCAGCATTCACGGCCACCGCACACTTCAACAAATCATTGGAACTATTGTTCGATAACAGCACTTATCAGTAACAATCTCATAGGAGAGCCTCCACACCTTCGTAGTTACCAAATCATTTGCCTCAGCTTGCTTATTCCAATGTGTTGCTGCAAGCAGACTTTCAACACTGTGAATCAGTGTGTGTTCAGCAGATATGAGCCATGTCCTCAGAGTGTGTGTGTGTGTGAGAAATCCACCTGGTGAAGCTCCAGCTCTGCTTCACTGTCAGCAGTCCAGCTGTGGCCTAAACATGTTTCAGCAACTCGGGTTTAGGTGGAGCTCTGGGAGGCTGCTGCCTCACCCGCGGGTGACAACACTGATAATGAAGGAGGATATTCCACACACACACACACACGAGAGGTTGCGACATCCTGCTTTCCACATTCCAAATCTCTCTCTCTCTCTCTCTCTCTTTTGCCAGACTCAACACACTCAGTTATCTCTTTGTGTTCCTGTCTCTTTTTCTTCATCTATTTCAACTCCTGTCACTCATTTCTCCTCCCATCCCTCCTCCAACCCTTTTACTTTCTCCACCTGTTTGATTGTTACACTTCTCATTTCTCATTAATCTCTCTGAGGCTTTCCCTCTTTCTTCCCTCTCTCCCATAATGCCTCCCTCTACGGATGACCTGCCACACCTGTGAGTGTGTGTCACCACCGGCCACCTCTCCAGCAAACATCCTGTCAGTGAGCATCAGCAGACTTAAACACACACACGCACACGCACACACAGCTCCACCCATATATGAGCTCACTCACTCACTTTAACACCAATCAGTCACACCGATGAGACACTTTCTTTATTGAAACAAGGTGAAGAGCTAACAAACCATTAAAGCAATGACATCATTGTTTAGTTACTGCATGAGAAAGAGTTAAAGATTGTACTTATCTCTAAATTGGTGCTTTCATACCTTTAGGCAGCTTATTTTTTGTACCTTAAATGGTTGGTTCAACCAATTTACAAAACAAACGTCTTTCCTCGCTGCCTGGTTCTAAACCTCTTTGGCTTGTTTGCAGCTATTTTTGACCCATTACCACCAGTTCAACCTAAGGTTTTAGTCGGCACCAGAAGGCCGTCTGTTAATCAATAGTAAGCCCTCAGATTTATTTTGTGATCTCTTAAAAGGTCCTGACATCGAGGTTGGGAACCACAGCTTCAGTGCCCTCGAGCCATGTGGACAGTTTGGGTTTTATTCGTCCAGGTTTGGACATAATGTAGTTTGTAGTTCAGGTGAAATGTTACTGTTTAACCTTAAATTATTTTGTCCCTTTGAACTTAGTTTCATTCAAACAGTTCAGGACATAATGGGAACTAAACTGCGTGTGTGTGTGTGTGTGTGTTTGCGCGTCCTTGCCGACACAGTTTTGTGAGTAACGAGGCTATTGCCATGGCAGCCTATTGTTCACATAAAGGACGAGAGTAAGAGAGACAAAGAGAGAGAGAGAGACGGAGGGAGGGAAGTTAAAAGCAGTGACTCAAAACAATGATAGAAGAAGAGGAAAACAACAAAAACACAGAAATATTTGTGGAATCTACAAAGTGCATGGGTCAGGGGTGTGTGTGTGTGTGTTACACATCAATCTTTGTGAGAATAAATTTAAGGTTTAGACCTTGGGACATTTTTGGAAAGTGAGGACAACGTTGGCTGGTTGTCACTTTTGGACAGACCTTCAAAGAGCTGTTGAGGGTTCAGACTAAGGGTGAGGTTGGGGAATGCATTATGTCAATGAGGGTCCTCACAAGTATAGAAGTTCAAATGTGTGTGTGTGACAGAAATAGTGTGTTACAGGGGTTTAAACAGCTCCAATAATCTGCAGCATTGTTTCCTGCTGTTTAAAACTCGACCTCGCCTTCCTCCCTCATCCTCCTCATGTGACTCACTCACAGGTCTGAAGACACAAAAATCACTCAGCATTCTGCTTATTTGGAGCCGCAAACCACTTATCTTCTTAACAAAGAGACGAATCTTCAACTAACGTTTTACACACTTCAAAGTGAACAACGCTGCTGGAATGTTCTGGGTTTGGTCCAAAGAACAAAACCATAAATACTCCATGTCAGCAGCATGCCAACCCACACACACCTGGACAGGTAATATCAAATGCTATCGGTCATATCCTCCATGTTTTAAAGGTACCGACTGGCCTTAAACACAATCGTGCCACTGGGGGTCCTGAAAGGCCTTGACCTCATAGTCCCCAAGTAAACATCTTCTCTTGTGAGCCCGGCCCTCGGAGCAGCGGTTTTCAGAAACTGGACTGGCAAGATTAAAACCAATCGAAATAAAAATTAAAGGACTAGAAATGTTCAGACTCTCCTGTGTTTTTCTGTAAAGACTTTCTTTAGCCCTCACACTCCTTTTCATGGATGGTCCAGGTGAGAACTGAACCAGTATCCCCCTCATCTTCTGACCTACACCTACTCTAGACCTGTACGTTAACATGCTACGACCATTAACGGCTCACAGAGGAGCTTTCCCCGCCCTCCCTGCAATATTAAACACCACCTCCTCGTTCACTCAGATTTATCGGCCCACTAATCCATTCACAAAGGTCCCCGTTTAATTCAGGCCGGATCTGCGTCAGATAAACAGTGTTTGAGCCTCTCGGGCAGCTGCTACCGCTGCAGATACCTGCTGATTTGTTGACCCGTGTCTATGGAGACACAACAACACACGGGCAACAAGGACACTAATGCAGACGTGGGGGCGGGGAGGGTTTCAGTTTGTCTTAGGAGAGACAAAGAATGTGCACAAGGAGAAACGGAAAGTGAGGGAGAGAGATAAAGTAAGTGTGTACGTACAAAGTCTGTGTGTAAAGGTGAATCGGGTTGGAACAGAATGCCTTTCTTATCAGCGTGGCACACCCTCGCCGCTACAGGAAGCTACATAACGAGCCGAAAGCAGACCGCAGACGTACCTGCTCCGTAATCCCAGTCTGCTGAATCCAGTCAGACTAGTAACCTACTAACCAACTAATTAAAGGTGTTGATCAAATGTTGCTACCATCACTCATCAGGTAAACTTATTATGATGACGATGCCAGTTTCACATTTATAAGATGTTACACTTCATGTTTTCTAGGATAATGTGTAATGTTCACAATGCACGGTGCAAACAAACACTTAATTTAAATGGTTCTTATAGTATACACAATTTTTAAAGTGTCTAACCTCATAGATTAAATTGCTCACTTTAGCCTGAGTGTTTTCTTACTTTCAGATTACTCTAAACTAGTTTAAACATCAAGGAAATCAGTCGATAGCAACATCCCTGCATGACCTGACACATCAGACCTACAGAGTGGAACAGAGAGAACAAGATGAGGCCCAGGACGGACCCCTGGGGCCATTTATTTAAAACTCAAGCCACACTTGGCATGGGATGGCTTCCACATCATTCGGCAGCAACATGTCATCCCTCTGGTTTGTGCTTTGTGGGACCATCATTTGTTTTTCAACAGGACAATGACCCGAAACACACCTCCAGGTTACGTAAGAGCTGCCTGACCAAGAAGGAGAGTGATGGAGGGCTGCGTCAGATGACCTGGTCTCCACAATCACCCAACATAAACTCATCTGAGATGGTCTGGGAGGAGTCGGCCTGCAGAGCGAAGGAAAAGCAGCCAACAAGTGTTCAGCAGATATGGGAACTCCTTCAACACTGTTGGAAAACCCTTCCAGGTGACGACCTCATGAGGTCAGTGTGTGTGCAAAGTGTGCAAAGCTGTCATCAAAGCAAAAGGTCGCCAATGAAAAAAATCTAAAATCTAAAACATTGTGCTTTACATTTTTTAATCTACAATGTAGAAAATAATAAAAAATAAAGTTTCACTGGTGTTGTATTCTCGAAATATAGTTCCAAATGACAAACACAACATGTGGTAGAAACATAAAGCCAATATCTAACAGCTGCTGCACAGATGAGTCTATGTGCAATGCTGTTTTTAAGGGTTGTACCCTCAGAGTGGAGATGCCAGTTTAAGCCAATGGTTCCAGTCCTGACAGCCAAACTTGTGAGAGCAGTAGACGCCCATATAAGAAGCGGTGCTTCAGTCTGGTCTGGTTCAGGAATACACTAACCCATTTAACCAACAGCATCTAAGCTGGGAGCTGCAGAATAATGTTGAGGAAACACGTCACACAAGAGGGTTTGTAAAACTTTCTAGCCGGCCGTGTTGTTATCCTGACACAGAGGGGAAATACAGCCGAATCAGGATGATCCGAATCAGGTCTTCCTGCTCTTCATACAATTACGTGACTTTGTTCTAATCAATACAAAAGACATTTGAAGCCTGTTGAAGAGCTGTCCTTATTAATCCACTGAAGACACGCACATTCATCCGTGTCCAGTCACACCTGGACAACAGGTGAGATAACTGGAACATTCTGTCAGGTAACTACTTCACACCATCTCTCACCCTCTGAGACACAACTGCTGTCCCACTTACAACAGCTGTTCCTCCACACGATGACGACATCACTGACTCACAAACACACATGTTCGGCTTCGTACCCAACAATTTACTGCTGAACAGCACAGAACAGTCGACGCCTGAGGCCGATCATCACGCTGATGTCAGCCAGCACGCAGCCGACCACGATCCTGAAAATATGTACCGTCCCACATCAGACGGAGCGAAGACTCCCCGTCTTCATCGGTTATTCAGCTTCATAATACATTTTATGACTCTTCAAAATTTTATAAAACCTTGTCCCATAAATGAATCACAAATCTAATCAAGTCCCATGTTAATGAATTAACTGACATTTCTTACGTTATAGTTACACACATTAACAAATGAACGCTGAAGTGAGGCTCAGTGATTTTCTTTAAACATTTAGTTTTATATGAGTCAATCAGTTGTGAACAAACATACATTTAGTAATTGGTTGGGTCAATAACTGCAGGCTCATTTGAGAAATTATTATTCTAGAAATATCACTTAAAGCCAGTTTAACAGTATTTTCCACAGATGGCCAAAGTTAACGGGCTGCACAGCCATTAATGCTCTACTCATGAATGAACCATCTATCTTCATTTAAAGGACCATTGGAACTCATTGAGGGAAAAAAAACTGAAAAAGCTGAAAAATGATGCTGAAGTCTGGTGGGGAAAGTAAATTTTGGGTGGAAATCCCCTTTTAAAAAAAGAAGACAGGAGGTACCTGCAGTGGTAAACAGGATGTGGAGCTACCGTGTGTGTGTGTGTGTGTGTGTGTGTGTGTGTGCAGAAGGTTTGACCAACGGTGCACACACAGATTCCTCAATGGTGAGATCATAACCCCGCCCACACCCCCCCCAATTCACCACACACACTTCAACACCCCGCACCCCTCCGAGGACCCAATGGATGGTGGCAAAGGAACAAAAGCCACACACACATACACACACACACAAACACACCAATCTTTCTCCATATATGTTACACATTAATCAACAAACACTCAATTTAAACACAACCATAAACACACTTTTCAAACTGATGACAGACGTCTATCACTGAAAACACTGATGAGGGGGGAAAGTAAAGCCACACTCTGCTCCAGGTGTATGACATCACTCCTCAGTGCTGTGAGAGTGATCGTGTTAACAACAGTGAAGACCATCTTCATCATCGTCATCATCATCGTCATCATCTGAAGATCAATCAATAGTGTTTTATACTTGTTTTGAACCATCTTTTCTTCTTTACTTTGTATTTTTATCCGTATATTTGAATGCATATACTTTATCTAAATGACAATCATCTTGAATACAACACTATCTAACATGTTTTAATGAAATGTGACTTTCTCGTCTTCTCACTGCGTCTAAAAAGATGTCTTTACAATGTACAATCTAACCTGCTTACAGCCACTCGCCCCAAACTTCACACAAACTTAACATAACTATTATTGTGTTATTTGTATTTTTTTGCCTGCCATCACAAGTTTGTGTCATTTTGTCACCTTTTTTCATTCACATTTTTTAATAACATCCCAATAACATTCAGTTCTTCACCATCTTCCTCCAATTCTCCAACTGTTAAAGCTTTTATTTTGTAAAGAGAACACTGCTGTCATTGGTGGCCCCTGATGTTCGACAGGGGAAGCAAAATCATTGCATTTTACATTTTTTATTCTTGCGTGTACTGAAAGAGAGGTAAACATCAAACATGTCTCAGTTTATTTCCCAAAATGAGGAACTTTTGCTTCAGTATGTTGCTGTTTCGTGGTCACAGAAAACAATTGGTGCAGGTGTTTTCATGTTCACGGTATGAACGTGTCATCTTTCACAGAATGTTTTAACGTCCTTTATAAAATGGAGCTGAATGGACGGAAAAAAATGGTTCCTATTGAAACAGTTGACATCATGTTCTGTGGGTTATCAGGAGTAAAGGGGAAAGACCTCATATTTCAATGCCCCGAGCACCAAAAGTTAACCACCCTTGAATTGGGGTGGAGGCAGAAATGTCTTCAACATGGTTCAGTATGACCCGAGGTAAGCAAGGAAGTATGTTTCTAACAATTTGGGTGAACTGACCCTTTTGGCCTCCAGTGGTGTTCAAGTTGTTTTAAAATGACTGATCACTTAAATCCTACTTTCAAGGTCTAACGTGAACCGTTTTCAGAGAAGTCAGCGGTCTTGCCCCATAGCATCATGTCGACACTCCCAAACCGTGGCACCCACTGATGACATCACCGCATGATGCATTGCTGTAATAACGGTGCAGCTTAATAAGAGTCACATGAGTCATGCAGCAGCAGCTCAGAGGGGGCGATCCCACCAAAAAACCCAGATTACAGGCGCAGAGAAGGAGGCAAGAGGCTTTTAATGTCTTTGATTTGGTTAATGAGGGGCGAGCGAGATACAGAGTGTGTGTCATTCTGTCTCGCTCTCTCTTTAATCTGGTCGCTGGTTGGACTCAAACAGCTGCAGAGATGAAGAGAGAGAAAGATCAAAGTGGAAGAAAAACTTGCTCTCATGCCTTTCACACTCATTCACAAGGAATCAAAGAGGTGAATGAAGCAAGAAAAAAAAATAATTCGAAAAATGATGGAAACTAGAAAGTGTCCAGAAATGGTTAAAGAGGTGAAATCTAGGAACAGCCAGGAGAACCTCAGGCCAAGACCCAGTTCATAAGGGGTCAGGCCAGACCTGGTTCAGCCTTGAATGTAGATTTTGAAATCAATGAATTTAAAAATGGCATGAGATTCTTGATATTCCTGGGATGATCTGCGGTCGAAGGAGAAAACCGTAACTGCTGAAGTCAAAACTTTCTCCAGGGCAGCAGAGGACGGCAAAGAGCTGATTTTAAATACACATTTTAAAACGGCACCCTGTGGAGTTTTGACCACAAGTAGCACTATGGAGCAATGTTTTTTCAGGTGGGTCCCGGTTTTATTTGTATTGTGCATGCGAGCGAGCACGTGGGCGACATTCCTTCCACCAGTGTTCTGCGGTTCTACAGTTTGTGGCAGTAATGTGCCAAGAAACATAGCAACGCGCCAAGAAAGGCGGAGAAGAACAACACTGGAAGGAAACAAACATGGGTGTAAACAATGCAAGTTAAATATAAAAAAAAAAACTAAATACATTCCATACTTTTGTTAAACCTTAAGGATATACACAATGCATTCTTGGATGAAATACTGTAAACATAATTTTTGACTGATTACACAAAACTCCACCGTGCACCTTTAAAGAGAGAAAGCAGGACTGAGGCCCGGCACATACAGCTTTGTATCGTCAGCATAGAAACGAACATTTGTTTCATATTTACTTTTTTTTGCTTTTTTTTTTTTTTTTTTAAACATCCAAACAGTCCAATTCCACACAACTAAAAACTGCTTCAGGTATTACAACCCAACATAAAGCCTTCAGTTCACTTCAGTTCATTCAACAGAAAAAACAACAGCAACTTCAAATTCCACTCTGGGATTCACAGTCGGCTCAATCAAAAAGCAGGAAGTTAACGGCATTCAGCTAGAAAACAGCTTCAGGGAATAAGTTATCAATTTACATCTATTTACCAATGAGTATATTTACTCAAACTGTGAAGCCGGTCATGCAGAGAGTCAGGATCTGTTACGCCAAAGGGTTAATGCTGATAAAGACTGATGATGATGAGGTTTACTGGTCACTCTCTGGAACAATGATCCAGCTCAGGACAGAACTACACAAAGAACTACACAACACCAACCAAACTTCAGCTAAAAGGGTCTCACACAACCACAGACTAAATAAATAACACAATCCGCAACAAAAACAGACAGGAACATAGTCTCCTCAGCTGTCAGTCACCGTCACTAGTAAATCTACATAATATAGACCTTTGGGAGATTATATTAAAAGTGGGATGGGACCAGTATTCAGTGGTATTATATTCAGTAGCACAGGGAGGACTGAATGTGTGATTTATGGAATTATGAGTTAAGTTTTGACAGGGTTGCCAAATCTTTTTTATAGAAAACAATAGTGGGCCTAAAATTAAGCCTTGTGGCGCACCACAGATGGGCAGTAGAGGCTGAAGCATTCCCAAGAGCAACAGATTGTTTTATGGTTGAGGGTAGGGCACTATTCGAGACAAGTCCAATGCTTTGGTCCACTATGTCCAATGTAAGGTTGAGTAGTTTCAGACAGGAGCTTCACCAGCAACCAGGAATAATATCACGTTAACATAAAATGAGATTTAACTTTAATTACATATAATAAAGCATAATAAAGCAAAAAGACAGAGTTACATGAAGTTTGATCCGAACAAACAGCAGGAAGAAATGTGAAAACATGAGAACCGCAAGAGAGCTGAGTAACCAGCACAGCGCTGCCCTGTCATTAACACACAAACACACACACACATCTGGCATTACGTCTGCATGCATAAACAGGACACACACTGACAAACACACTGCAGCGTTTAGCCTCACATGACCTCACCCTGCTGGTTCCCAGGCTATGATGTCATCAGAACCAGACTGGCCATGTGGTGAGGAAGAGGAGGATGAAGAGGAGAGGAGAGGAGAGGGGATGGTGATGGAGAGAAAACAAACATGAGAGAACAAAGAAAAGCAGAATAAAGGTGTGTTTAGGAAAAAACTTAAAGCATTTTAGAGGCTAGAAGACTGCACACAAAGTCAGTGGATGGAGAAACAGTCGCAGGTTCAAAAGCTCCAGAAAAGCTACTCCGTGGACCCTGAGGTGAGATCACTCAGTCAACTTAAACATGTTTTAATTCAAAACGAAAGATTTAAAATATTACATTTAAAGATATATTCGATTCGATAGATTTCACTTCCTGAAAGTACTGAAACAAGACCAAAGGAGGAAAAGCAGAAAACAAAGAAAAGAGTAAAGACTTTCAGCTGCAAGGATTTGCTGCATTTCTTTGATTTATGAGACAGTAAACTTAACACCATGGTTTGGGCCTGCTGGTCGGACTTTTAGAGATCACATGATTAACTGATCAATCGAGAAAATAAATGAAAAGAATTGTTATTTGCAGCCCTAATAGAGTCCAACATGGTCAAGTACATGATTGAGAGCATCTGATCAAATAATCAAGATCACAAGTCGGTCCCAACATTTGGTACAAACGTTTTTGAGAACACAAAAAAAGAGAAGAAGAGTAAAAGAGAAGAAGAAAGAGAGAAGAGAGGAAGAAAAGGAACTTTGAGAAAGAAGAGCAGAGAAGTTTGTAGCTGAGCCAGACTGCAGGAGGTTCACCACCATGATTATCACTGAACAATCCTCAGTAAACCACAACCACACACACACACAACCACACACACACACACACACTGTGGTGTCGAACTGTGTGTGTGTGTGTGTGTGTGTGTGCGCGCTGGAGCATGGGGTTGGTTAAATGCAGAGGTTTGGGGTTGTGAGATAGCAGTTTCTTTGTTGGTGAATCGTCTGTGTCGTCTTCATCATCAGTCAGATCGTCATCATTAACCAAACATTTGGTGACAGTGACTGTCTGTAACTCTGAGTCATGTCTGCTTCATTTCCAACCAGACAAAAAGAGTGTGTGTGTGTGTGATTATATTCCCAACATCAAAGACGATTCAGCAGCAGAACAAAATGACACCTGCGACATGATGATAATAATTCAGCTTCATAAAGACGCGACTGTCTGGTGTCAGACAACAGGACGACTGACAAAGAGCTGAGCCACTGTGTTCGTACGCTGTAGTTTGGTCTCATCAGCAGACGCCTCTTCATGATTTAGGTGAAGTGACCCTTTAAAAGGTGACTTTGCATGACAGACATTGATCCCACCCATTCTGAAACTGCTTGAATTGTGAGTAATAAATTCCTCTTTTCTGTCAACAATCCACTGTTTTTGGGTGTTTATGTGTTGGACTATTTTGTAGCCTTGAGCAGAATTCAGGAAGTTGCTGGTTGCGACCAAGAAAAGTCCGGCACACAACCACCTGTAAAAAAGTGAATTGATGCTTTTAAACTTTTTTTTACAGTTTAAACAAATAAAATCCAGCACAGTCATGAGCTTTAGACCTTCAGACATCGTCATCGTCGTGACTGTGACTGCTGAAGACAGAAGGGACAAAAACTACAACTGGTGACGAGGGGCAGCAAACGGACCTCTTGCTTTAGTCACAAGCCAAAAACGACTGTGCTGAAAAACATCACCAAGAAACAAATAAATCACATCTAAGCGGCGTGGTCATCGTTTTGAACACGAATAAACTCGGGGAAATCCGGCTTCCTGGAATAAATCCTGTAAATCTGTCTCAAAGTGGGTTTCAGTGACATTTGTTCCTTAAAGCTTCACATTGAAAAAACCAACACAAAGCTGCAACATTTAGACCTGAAACCAACAAAGGAGCTTTTTCTCTGCAGAGAGGAGGGGTGTGTGTGTGTGTGTGTGTGTGTGGTGTGTGTGTGTGTGTGTGTGTGTGTGTGTCTGAGTGAAAGTCTATATCCCTGCGACTCTCATGTTACCTTTTCTGCAGCAACACAGAGGGCCTGTGTGTCGTGTCTCTCTCTCTCTTTCTCTCACACACACGCATGCACACACACACACACACACACACTGAGAAAAGATAAACAACACAGAACTTTACTTCATGTTTACTTAAAACATATTGAAGGTCAAAAATCAGACAGAAATAATCCCGACAGGCAGCACTGAGACTTTTGTTTTCCCGTCTTTGTCTTGCCAGGGTTGGGACACACTTTGTTGTCCAAGTAGGAAGCTTAATGATCTGTCAAATGTCCAATCAAAGTGCACCAGCTGACCTGTCTTCTAAAGCTGATTGGCTGATGGATGTGGTGACCTTGTGTGTTTTTAGCTCCTGAACGCTCCTTTATGATTTAGTCACACCTGAATGAGGCTTTTGACAAAGTCCCTACATGTCATAAATTGCTATTTTAAGGAAAACTTAGGCTACTTCGAAAGGACACCAATTTGCATGTGAGTGGTATTTACACGTTCCGGCAAACTCCCAAAATTAACATTGATAATAGGCGACTAAACTTGACAGAGAAGTGCAAAGAGCTGTATCAGGCTATTTGATTCACTTCGGGTCCAGAGGTAAAAATCCTATTCATCTTTCCACAGATGATGTTAACTGACTCACATTTGGAGCAGCTCAAGAACTGGATGGACATAAAGCTCTGCAGCCCAAAGGTACAAACCTGTGGACATGAAAACTTTGGGGGCAAAAGACGACAACTCCCAATTACAACTTCCATTTAGACAAGAAACATCCGGTCAAAGAGTTTAAAATTCTGTTATGTGTGTCGCTAAAACTGAGCTAAAAGATTAAAATTAAAGATTACACTGCTGGGAAAACTGACATTGCCATTTCTGGTTTGGATTCTGGGAACTATGTCACCGTGTTTTGGTTCACAAATTCAAAAACAAAGCATTTTTATTTCACTACAGCTTTGAGTCACAGGCTTCTTCTCCATAGGAACAGTGACGGAGGTTATTGCATTAACAAAAACTTGAGGCCACAACATAAACCTAGAGGACCGTTATTTCATCTGGGAGAGTCCCGTGTTTCTATTGTACGTAACATCGAGGATAACCTCCGAAGAAAAAGATGAATTTGATGGTTGACGACTAAACATGTCCGTAAACATGTTTTCCAACTTTGCAACGTTGCACAATTGTTCACTACTTATGACTGAACGGTACAATAATGTAAAAGTATTAAATGTTGAATCTAATTCTACCACAATAACCTCCATCCACAGGATCCCTTCAGTTCTCTGGTTTAACATTTGGGATTCTGCAGGAAACATCTCATCAGCTCAACCAAATATAAGAAGTAAAGAGGGAATGTGTTTGGTTTTCTGCACTCATGGTTTTCTAGTCCGTTTCTTACAGTGTAAGTTGTAACCAGAAAGCAGTTTTCCTCTTCCCCCAAAAATGTGTTTTATGTTCCAACACCACAAGTCACGTCTCTTTAATTCCTCCTAACCTTCTTTCATGGTGGAGAAAAAGCATCGAAAGAAAAAGCAGAAGTTATCCAGGCCTGTTTGTCAAGGTATACTTTTTAAAATCTTGACCTTATTTGCAGGCGACGTCAGTCGAGAGCTGGTTGTGATTATTGATGTGGTTGTAAGTATCATGGTTGTGGCGTCTCAACAGACGTAGTAACCAGGGAGCCGAAGCTCAGGATCTGGACTTTGACACCACTTTATCAGGACGTCCTATATTTATGTTCTCGCAGCTGACACAGTTTGGTTGAAGCGCAGTAACAACGTAGGCACTGAACATGGCCAAGTCAAAAACTGCTGCCAGCTCTGACTTAAAGACATGGGAGACCTTTGTATATAAGAGCACATTAGAGTCTTGATGGCTCCAATTTCTAAAGGAAATGAAAATGATTCATGAGCTTCAACATCTCTACACTTCAGTTCACTGCAACATGGAAACTTTTTCTTTTACTTCACTGGAAAAGTCTTCCATCATTAGATATAAGGTTGTAAACAGATCGGCATCCTAAGCCTGAGCAATAAAACGATAGTGATACGTATCAGCAATAGAAAGTGTTTGACAGTTTCACTTGAATAAAAAGCAAACTGCCAGGAAAGCACATAACAAATACGCCCTGGCTCATAAACAGTCTATCAGGTCCCTTAATAATAGTATCTGCTACGACTGAAAGCAAACATCCAATCATGCACCGTCCACATGAACACATGACCGAATGGATTGCCATGAAATTTGGTTCATGTCTCCCTCGAGATGAATTGTAATAACATTGACGAGCCTCCTCTGATCTAGCGCCATCATCAGGTCAGAATTTGACTAATGACATTCCCATCAGCCTCAGCTGTGCTTTTCTGCCAATTGGCAAATGTTAGAATGCCAACAGTGAACATCGTTAACTTTACACCTGCATGTTAGGACACTCTTAAGCTTCATACCAACCAAATAACAGCCACATCTGGGCCACATCAGTCTGCCATGTTCAGGTTTTCAGTACAGCGCCTCGCCTCCCTCGTCCTTTGTCTACGTAAATAAATACAGAGCATGACATTCAAAACCTACAACAACCCTCACAGTCCACAGAACAGTAACACTTACAACCCACATAATCACAGACACAGTGAACTCACATGTAACACTGCAGAGAAGAAACCAGAGAGCCATGAAGCTATTTTCAACCAGTGACCAGCTTTCATTCAAATAAGTGGAAATGCCATTTTGTAGCACAGTGTCCTCTGAGAACCTTCAAGGTGGTAACAGGTAGATAAAATGTCATATATTTCAATGTCCACTGCTGCAGACGAGTCCACAAAAGGGACAGTTCAAATCATCAGACGTTTGTGTTAGTTTGCCAACGTCTCAATCTGTGTGATCTATTGAAGACAGTTCTTCAACAAAGTCTCCGACAAAGAGCTTGTGGTTAAACATGATTGGACGAATATTTTCCTGTCGCCTCCATCTCTTAATACTCATCTTTCTCACAGGCCCTGAACGCAGCATCAGGGTCACTGAAGTTCAAAGCCACACCCCCTCCTGTCGACTCCAGCCAATCACTGACTTTGTTTACTGACGTTACCGGGACAACAGGTGGAATGCGAGTGTGTGTGTTTTTTCAGGGCACAAACCTCCGTCTGTCTCTTTCTATCATTCAAAGATAATTATAATGATGCTAATTGTTGTTTATTGTGATGAAGCTAAATCTTTTCCTGAACTTGGCATCTGATCGTTTCTTTGTCTTCATGCTGGACTGTCTCTACATTTTCAAGCACTAAACAGGCAAAGTATCAGCTTAAACTTTAACTTAAACATGTTTATATATTTTGTATCTAATTTTTCTATTCTGCTATAATCTTTTTTTGGTCAGACAGATTGAAAAGTCTGTCAAAGTTGGTGAACTTCATTTTCCTGAGGGGGAAATTCATCAAAAGAGGGATGTGAAGATGACAAAAGATCATTCAACAACATGACAGGCATGAATCAACAGACACAATGAAACAGACAGCAACACAGAGCATCAACACAAACAACACTGATGACTTCTCTATTTAAAGATTAGTGTGTGGACGCTGAATGTGTCACGTTGCTTCTTTTAACAGCACATAAACCACAATTAAGATTTCGAGCAGCCAGTTTGTGAGTCAAAGAAAATCTCTGATGGCAGATAAAACCACCTCAGGGACAAAACAATGAGTAAACCATAAAAATAACTTTCTGTTTCTGATGTGTACATTTCTGTTTTTGTGTCGTGATGTTTCAGGAAAACATGATCAGCTGTTAGAGCCCGACGAGCCGAACTGGACCAAGACAAACACGAACAAGACACAACATGGAAACTGTGTGGAAAAGAGAAGAGAGAGCGAAAGAGAAGTGTGTGTGTGTGTGTGTGTGTGTGTGTGTGTGGTCTCCGATCCAGGACAGGAGTAGTTTGCCAGTCAGTTAGTTAATGCGAGACAGAGACTCATGACCTCAGTCATGGTCTGGACATTAGCCAACATTAAGACTTAGGTTGCAACAAAACCATTAATCTTAGTTATTTTGCATTAATCATTTAGTCTATAAAATGTTGGATCCTGGTCCTGGTTAGTTTTTTTGTGGCATTCATGCTGATGTCAGTCTGAAGCTTTAGCGGACCCATCCAAAGCAACCAGACAGAGAGCCACGAAAAAAGCTTCTAATGAAGTGGAAATAGTCTGAATCACTACTGCATATTCAAATGCAACAGATATGTTTATATGACCGTCGTCCAGGTTGAAACACACACTGAAGCTTCAGTCACTTCACTGAAACTAAGGGGATTTTTCTTTAAACATAAGTCACTTCGCTAACAATGTTACTCTTCAAAAACACAGCCTGGAGGCAGGTTAATTCAGACAACTTTACATTTGGAAATAAATCCTTTCACAAGCTGCGCGATGACTCTGTGGTTCGTACTTTCAACAGTAATGTTGTGGTTTCTTGCCTCGCAGCTTGTTCCAGTGGTCGTGTCTAATTGCTGGTGTTTGGCCCTGGAGGCCGTCAAACATGTGTCATTGGACCATGTTAAGGATCACGGTGTAAGTTTGCGGTGTCTGGTACCTTTGTTGGCACAGATTTCAGACAGCTTTTACAATATCCAACACTCATCTGTTGCCTCTTTTAGCTCCTAGTTTTGGTTTTCCAGCACGTTTACTGTCAAACCCTTTCACACTGGACAACAAACCCACAAACATCCGCCTGCACGACTTCAATGGGATGATAATGTTCTTCCATGTCTGAATATGAGTAATTAAGCAGCTGTTTAATATCACATTAGCCACAACTAATTTGAAATGGCATGTCAATGTTGCATTTACAGTCTGTTCCAAAAAAAAGTGGCCAAAAAATATATTAATATTGCTTTAAAGAATTTTGGAGCAGCTTCTGTTTCCCTCCGATAATAAAAAATAAGTGATTCATAAAGCATCAGCACAAACAGGCTGAAATCACTCTTCTACTTCAGCCATGATGCAACACACCTGTCTGCACAAGCGGACGGCCAACACCCTTTTTATACACACACACACGCTGGTTGCTCCACACATTGGCAAACGCCCAGCAGGCAGGTAAAACACACTCACAGGGTTTTGCAATCTCAGAGTGATAAAGTGTCAGTAAGTCATTGTGAGTGCCACACACACACACACACACACACACACACACCTCAAAGTGAAGTTCATTCATGCATGATATCACATTAGCTTCTACTGGCTTTTACTCGTCCTACATCTGAGACGATCCTGATTTTCAACTTAAAACTCAAACATCTCTGATGCATTTAAGGACCATTCTGGCAGATAGGAAGATAGCAGGACGCTGAAACTTCACTGAAGCTGACAGGCGTTTTGAGAACAGCATTTGGAGAATGTGAAACTAAAAGAGCCTTCTGATAAAGAATGTAGCTCCTGTAACATAAATGAGGTCCAGCTTTCAGACAGAAAGATGACAGATGAGGTTGATCCTCAGCTACAGTTACATCAGGAACAAGCCACAGCTGGTGGATATGAAGCAGGGTGGAGTCAACACACACACACACAATCACACACACACACACGGACACGGACACACACCCCTGGTGAACCATGGCAGTGTGAGAAGCTCACAGCTCCAGATGCTCTCAGACGATTCATTCATGAAAAGACTCAGATCTGATTAACTTTATTTAATCTTAATGTTAATAATGATGTAAAGCCAATGTTAACAAACACACATGGGTTAAAACCTGCAGATTCCCATCAATCAAATCTCCCAGCAGACAGTGAAAGCAGCAGAGCAACGAGGAAGAAACCAGTCTGACTGAAATTCAAGCAACAGCAGTGGAGAGAAAATGTTCAACGACAGCTCAATGAATTAAAACAACATTATGAATCTGTGACTCTAATTGGACGCATGTGCTGAAAAATGTCTCCGTGTGTGTTACAGACAAAAGCCAGGGGGCCTCCCTGAGGGGCCCCACGCCACAGCTAACCATTAACACACACAGATAAGTGAAAAGGAGACGTTGGCTTACTTCACTCTGTCTTCCCACGCTCCCCCTCTCTGTTTGTCTGCACTCGTCCCGTCACGGAGGTGAGGTATCTGACAGACTAACGTTACCTGTGTAACCCACCTGGATCCAGACTCCACAAAATACAGTCGAGCTCTTCCACTGAAGTTTTATCAGGATATATTCTGAAACTAGTGAACATCACCTGCATTAAATATGAGACGTGCGGCTCTAAAGTTGATTACACAGAATCAGATGGATCTAAAGCTGCTTGTTCAGTCGATCTCTGGTGTGTTTGCCTGTTTGGTTTGGTTCGTTCAGGCTGGTGTGAAAAGCTGTCAATCAAACTCTGGTTCTGACCAAACAACTGGACTGAGTGTTCTCACACCTGTGGTTTTTAGTCCAGTTTAATCAGACTCTGGTTCATGTTCCTCCTGAGTGTGATTTGTTTGGGCAGGTGTGAACACAGTGATCACACTCAGGTGAGGAACAAAACAACCACACCGAGACCTTTGAGAGGAGGTGGTCTTGGTTCAGTCCCAAACAAAGTCTGGAGGAGTTTGTGGTGGGAACACGATCAAACTTTGTTCCAACTGTGAACAAGTCTGCAAGTCTGAGCTAAACAGCTCGTTGGACCTGCTCAACATCGGCTCCCTGGTTCTGCTCAGTCATCTGAAGCAGCACGACGTCTGTGCAAAGTGTGACACAGTATTGAGACATCTCCTCAAAGTGCTTTCTGCTGGTTTAGTTTTGCTGGTATTCAGCCCAGATAATTTGTGCCTGTCATTTGACTGACAAAACATTTCATGGCAAAGCAGCAAAAGTTTAAAGGGGGTCAGAACATGAAACTGATTCTTCTACAAAAAAGCAGTGACTCCTGACAACTGACCACCTGTTCCAACTGTAATGAATGTGAACTACAATATACATAAAAATATCAAGTCTCTCATCACATCGTCTTTAAAAAATGACCCAGATCTGTGTTTCCTGATGAGTCTGACTGGTTCATCTCTGATCTGTCTGGAGCTCTGAAAGCTGAAATGGGACCAGTAATGCCTCACTGTGTCACTGTCTGTCTGTGTGTGTGTGTGTGTGTGTGTGTGTGTGTGTGCGTGTGCGTGTGTGTCCCACCCACCCAGTCATTTCCTTTCTGCTGTGGAAAATCAAACCTCCACAGTTTTACATCACTGAACACAGTCCGACCTCGGCTCACTCCCATCGCCCGACACCGACCAGCCTCAGTTCACTCAGAGAACTCTACATCTGATAAAATGTATAAAAGCTTCAGCTGAATCAAGAAAAGCCGTCTTAGTTCACATCAAAACAGTCGTCTGGATTTCAACTTCGGTGCAGTCAGAGAACCTCATGAGTTGAGTTCTTATTGAGACCACGACAGGAGACTTGGCTTCAGTTTTGATTTAGTCTGACTTTAATTTAAACTATTTTGAATACGAGGATGAGTCAATGTGCACACACGTCAGGTCCAGGTGATGAAACAATAGTTCACCAAAAGCAATTTAAACAACATTCAATAGTTCCAGCGAAATGCATTAAACACAAACCACAATCAGGCTCATAAACAGCTTCTTCTTATCACTTGATAATGGAGCGCGCCACAAATGACACGTCAGCAGCCAATCATTTAACGGGTGTGTTGGTTGACATTCGACACAACAACAGAAACGGCGTAGAGGGAGAAAATGAATGCAGAGATACGTCTGGCTTTGTGAGACGAACTCCACAGTACGGCAGATTTTTGGTTCAGGAAACTCGTCACTGAACAACTGCAGTGTTTTGGCCTCCGCTTGCATTCAGCTGTTGGTGAGCAGCGTTGGTATTTAACAGTTTCATAATCATCCACAGACAATGTCTTGGGTTGTATAAACAGTAGAAACATGAATATTTTCAAGATCAATTAGAATCAATTAGATTGAATTCAAAATAAAGTTTAAATTTTTCTCCTTGTCTTGGTCATTAAACCATTAGTGTCTTTAATTGGTCATTAACATGGTTCAATAATTACCGACAGACTGATATGAAACGTTTTATTATGATAAATATTTCAGCTCCATCGCCCAGAGCCAACACAGATCCCATGAAAAGACCAGGAAACACGACTCCTGACTTCTCTAAAAAGTGTTCATCAGTCCACAAACACACACCTGGTCCTGCCCACAGGTCAAACCACAGACCTGAGATGACGTCTCTTACAAAAACCAGGCTGATGAGGACAGAGCTGCACACACACAGAAATCTGCAGATGAGGCTGCGTTCACAGTCGGTCACGTTCTGAACTCTGCTCCTCGTGTAGTTCACTGATAATTCACAAAATAAGTCCAACTTTTTTTACATGAGGGTTTAATAGTGTCTGAAACACGAGCTTTGACTAAATGCAGAATCTGAAACTTAGATGTTAAAATTAGTTTGATTTTAAAACACTCAGCGATAACATGGAGGAAACGTGTTGGACAAAGAGGAAAAGGTTCGCTTTGTTGGCAAATTCTGTTTGGCAGAGACAGAAGGAGGCAGCAGAGGAAGCTGCACATTTGGTGTTGAGAAGAAAGATTGCGCTTCCATGTTTTCAACTAATTTTGTTTCAGTTTTTTTCCATTTTGCCATCAGAACACCCACAACTTGCCAAACCCCATCCACTGAAACACATAGCAACTATTCAGGCTGAAACAGTAATGTGATGATGTGAACTGAGGACGCGTCTCTGCTTAGACTTATTTCCTTTTTCCATTGTAGCTTTATGATTCACCAGACATTCATCACACAATCAAACAGACTTAAAACTGATAATCATGGAGAACCTGAAAGAAAAAGTCCTGACAACAAGCCAATGATGTTGACGGACCTTCAGTTAAACCCAAAAAACTATGACACACTTCACCAAAACCCAGAACAACTGAATGAAGACAAGAATAAAAAAATCTTTACACAAATAAAAAAAAGGCAGAACAGTGACTCTGCACAGACAAAAGAGCCGAACCACAGAACCAACCAGGAAGCTCAGACATTTGCGTAACATGTTTTTGACCAGGCTGCACTTTTAAATCTCGCAGCAGTGTCACACACCAGCAACGACAAAACACCAGTGATTTCATTCTTTCACAGCAACGTCCTCACTGTCTGAATTCAACATGAGCAATGACAAGCAGACAAACAACAGCAGAGAAAATCTGGACACGTCGTTTTACACTCAATCAAATTTAAGAGAACAAACATCAAACACGTTCATCACACAATTACTTTTCTTTTTGAATCTGCCTGAGACAACTCCTTAACATAATAACTGCTGAGATCAGTATAAATCAAAGAGTTTAAACGAGCACCAACATCAGCTGCTCATTAAAAAGCTTCAAAAAACAAATCGAAAAACAAGGAAACATATGACGTCATATTTGTCTGGATGCTGTTATCTACATCACAGACAAACAGCGTTAATTAACATCAGGTGTGTGTTAATGATGTTTGTGACACAACAACAACAAGCAGCTCGTTAAAGAGAAGGATGGAGCAGAAGAAGAGAGCAGCAGGTGGAGGCTCCTCACCTTCACTCTCATCCAGCTGACACACACACACACACACACAAACACAAACACACACACAGCTCAACATGAAGCAGAGCTCATTAACACAGGTGTGTCCTCTCTCTGTGAACCTGCTCATTAAATCACACTCTGCACCCACAACACGCCAGACTCCATTCAGAGATCTGTCAATTTAATGCAGCTGATCACAACATGAGTTCAGCAGTATTTTCTGTGGGGCACAAACTGTGGCTGCAGATCTTTTCTCAGTAATTCATACTTTATTCAAACTGAAGATTTTAAGAGTTTTCACACAAATGTTGAGACAAAGTGAGAGGAACAGGAACTTGGTTTACTCAGAAAATATCAATTAAAAATGGCTTAAATATGGGTGGTATGTGTGCCGATCTGAAGATGAGTTCCAGCCAATTCTAGAAATAATCTAAAAAATAATTTAGAATCATTTTAACGTCGAGAATCTGAAAGACGACATTAAACTGCAGGATATTTAAACGGAGTCTGGCGAGGTGTTCTTGTCTCTGAATGTACAGAAGCACACGGGACTTAAATTTACTAAAATAAGAATAAATGTCATTGAAACATAAAATTTAAGTATTAATATTTCTTCGGTCTGTCATTAACAGGCTAATTTAGGTGAAATCTGAGGTCAGAAATGTGGAAACTTGAATGAAAGGCGCAGATTGAACTTTGCTCTCCTGCAAAATGCATCGACATTTTTTATTAAACACAATTAATTCAAGAAACTTCTTAAATCACTTTTTACTTTAACGCAATAAAACATGATGAGAAGCGTTAAATTAGGGTGAAAATCAACTTTGAAAAGTGTTATAATGTTGGAGGTGATGCATCCAGGAGGGTGAAGCTCTGATAAAGATTATATCAGAAATATTTTGGGTTTTAAATGAAAGCCGAATTAAAGATTGTGATCACCTGATTCAAGAGATATAATTTATATTAACAAATGATTTATGTATGTATGAAAACAGGCGGTTTAACTTTAAAAACGCGACTTTATCAAATAGAATCCGGATTCTACGTGACATGAAGCGGCGTGTTTTGGCTCTAAACTTGAAAATAACTTTATTGACATACTCAAAGTGAGTCCTGTCACCGAGTCCGTCCTGTGCGCTCTGTCCACACACAGTCTCCCCGGCTCTCGGGCTCATTGTTCCCCCGTGTTCGGGCTCGGACTCACCGATGGACACCAGCTTGATGTTCTCCTTGTCCAGGAACTCCAGCGCCACCGACACGTTCTCCAGCTTCATCTGCCTGAAGTTCGGCCTCGGGTGATACTTCCTGAACATCTTCTTGTGGCTCAGGACCTCCAGCAGGGCGATGAGCCTCAGGCCGTCCCCCAGGTCCAGCTGCAGGTCCACGATCCGCTTGTTGGCGGCCTTCAGGTGCTCGTTGATCCAGCGGGTGAAGGTGTTCTGCTGGATCTTCTTCCACGGCGCGTCCTCGGCCAGGTCCTTCTCTGTGGCCGGCATCGTGCTGCTCTGTGTCCGGGGTCTGCGTCGCTGTGGAGCCGGGCAGAGTTTCGTGTTTCCTCCGAGGAGCCTGAAGGTGGTTTGAAGTTTTTTTAGAAGCTCAATGAGACTGACTGGCTGCTGAGGCGTTCAGGTGCCGCTTTAAAGGCTCGGAATTCTTCCCTCTTCTTCTGCGGGGGTTTGCAGCAGCTGGAGGGCTGAATGTTGCATCACTGCCCCCTTCTGGATTTAATCTGATCTCTAATCTTTATCTTCCTCGGCGTCCTTTCTTTAAAAATCCGGCAGCTCTCATAAAACCAAATAATCATTTATTTCCTTCCAAACTTTAATCTACTTTTTACACTGGCGTCTGGTGGTGGAGGAAGAATTCACATCATTTACCTAAGTGAAAATACTAAAAAGTCCCGTATTGAAAAGTTACTGAACTTAAAATCTGTCAGTACTATCAGGAAATATATAAATACTTTTACATTTACATTATGGTTAGATTACTATGATTATATGTTGTATTGTTTGAGGATCAACATGGTCAAACACTTTTCTGCAAAACAAACATGTAATTATTAATTTTCACTGAGAATAAACAGTGAAACATAACAGAGTGAAATATGGTTATGTTTTTGACAATTTTATTATTATTTTTTAATGTTTTTAATGTCTTTCTTCCCTCCAAACTCTAATATACTTTTTACACTGGTTTAAAGTGGTGGAGGAAGAGCTTAAATAGAAGTACACTGTAAAAATATGAGACATAACAGAACTAAATGGATCTGTTATGGTTACGTTTTTGACCATTTTATTCTCTCTTTTTTAATGTGTCTACATCATATAAACTCAGCACTTTCGTTGGAATTATGGAAACAAAGTTTATATTCCCCAAATTTGCAGCATCAATTCCATATGAACTCACTTTCTCAAGAGAGAGTCGACGTGCAGGAGCAGACAAAATCATGCTTCATTGAATAAGAGTGGGAATTATAAGATACGTCATGTAAAGAACTTCTGGCATTTTCATCATATTCTAGAATAAATAAAATTAATAGATTCTACATCTTTCATGTAATTTCTCATGAACAAACTGTTTTGAATAAAGGACACACTTAAAACAGTTAAGAGTAAAATAAAACTGTTTCTGCTGCTGAAGAAGAGAAAAATTGGGCTGCAGATAAAATTTTAACTCAATGCATCATATTAACACATATTTTTGCAAAATCTACGTTACTTTCGTACATTTTCTTCACATTGTGAACAATTACACATTTACACATACACAATATTTTGCACATTAGTCTTCATTTTAAATACTGTAAAGCTCTTTTTAATTTTAAAATTTTCTGTTGATTCTTGACTTTTGTTTGCAGAACTTGTTTATTACAACTGTTGCACCAAAATACTTGGCAATAGTCCAATTTCTCATCCCTCCTGTTCTGTTCCTGGAAAAGTGATGAGTGATGCATCCTGCTGCTCGGATACATTAGAAACCAGACAGATGATAAATCTGTGTGAATCAGCAGCTCTGTCGCTGTCAGCCTGGATCATTAACCTGTTCTCTCATTTCCCATCACTTTGGTTCTTTGTCGTTTTTACTTTCCAACTCAGATTAATAAAGTTTGTTCAGCTTCATATTGTCAGATTTTAACAGTGAACAAACTGAGCTTGTGTTTGTCTAAGTCTTTAATCTGCTGTTCAGACAGAAGAACCCAACCCTCCACGACAAGTCCCAACACACACACACACACACACAGATCCTGTAGTTCTGTCTGTTCAGAGAAGAAGAAGAAGAAAGTTTAGGAATCATAAAGATAAAAAAAAATACTCATGTTAAATAAAAACTGTGTATCTAAGATGTTGACTCAAAATGTTTTATTGTTATGTTTTATTGACATAAAAAGTCAATAATAAAGTTGTAAGTCCACATTTTATCTATTAAAGACTAAATTATGAGATAAAAAGTGAAATCTTTGATTTTTATAAATATTCTTTTAAATATTTTATAATTATACTTTCTATCAAAACGATATTATAAGATAAACTAAAATGATCACCTTTTAAGTCAAAATTCTTTGACTTTGTACCATATAGTGTTTATTTACTATGATACTATTTTTTCATGCCTCATATTTCTTTGTCTTTCCCTGAAGAAAATTGGCTCCTAATGTCACCATGAATTTCATACAAGAGAAAGAGAAAAAGTCTCCTCAGTCATAAATCTGTCAACCTGCTACAACAGTCTCTGTGACTTCATGTACTTACAATAAACTTCATTGTCAAACTCTCAGTGTTGACACAAGAAGAACAAACTGAGACAACAGATCAACACATCCCTGTTTCTATTCCATAAATACTGATGTTTATCATAATCATTTTATTGGAAACAGATGTGAGTTCATGTTTCCAGCAGATGTTTCGCCCTCAACTGTCGGACAAGCTTCAGAAGTCGTTTTTTTAACTGTTCAATCATCAAGTCGGAATGAAAATCTTTAAAATATTTCTTTTTCTTTCAAGTTTTCTGATTCAACATTAGACTATAAAACAGAGAGAGGCCGAGTCAGAGATTCTTCAACATGTTGCAACCATCTCGTAAAGATGACATCATGTTTCTGCTGGATGACTGCTGCATGTTTGTTGTGTGAAGACATCCAGCTACACACACACACACACACGTTCAGACCTGTTTAATGACGCAGTCTTTGGTTCTATGTCCGTGTTACATCACAAACATCTCCCCTCTGTTTGAAAAAGTGGTGGAAATTAAAAGTACATTCACTCAAGTACTGTATTATTAGTCCAATTTGGATCATAGAAAGTTGTTTTTTCTTCTGAATCATCTCTCAACCCCAAACTTAATGTTGTAATAGTGGGACATTAAATCATCCAATCGTTCCATAAACGAAACAATGATCAACCTCGATCAACAAGGTCTCTTCTCTGTTCGACACTTCCAAAAACTCCATCTGTATACTCATTTGCATATTTGTATGTGAACTGACACCTCCACTAAAATAAAAGTACCTGTGCACATGCAGTTGATGAGTTAAGTCTGATGTTGAATGAAATTTAATTAAGCTACAGTAGAAATGTGAAGTGAAGGCAGAGAGCCAACCACTCTCTGATGAATGAATGAATGAATGAATGGATGAATGAATGAATGAAAGCAAAGGCAGCTGGTTTGGTGGGTCAGCTTGCTACAACTTTAATCCAAACATTTCTCTGCATATTCAATACATGATCATCATCATACTGTATCCTCTACATAGCTCCCTCTCATATCTCTAAACAATTTTAACAAAATAAGTCTAGTAGCACATCATTCAATAACATTTTATTTTACAATTCTCTCTGTACTGTAGTGTTTTTCTCTTTAAACATCAGGAATATTTGTTCGTATTTTTTTTTTTTTAAAACACGGAGACAAGACAGAGTACACGAACGATGACAAACGCCGCTCAAGAGTCCAGAGTGTGAACCCACACAAACACACACAATCTCACACACACACACCTTGAAATAATTTAACATCTGTTAAAAACATTTCAGCTGAGGCCTGAAGTGTTTCAAGTTTGTTTGGGGAGAAGCTGGACTTTCTTCCTGTTTCTAAGAACATAGATTTAACTTCAACTCTGTGAGGCTCGTTACTCAACAGGAATAAAAAGTTTGGGAAGGAGTCTGTTTTTCTATGATCTTTAAGGTCAAGTTTGTCCTGAAGATGGCGCCGGACTAAAGGCCATGCTGTTCCCTAAATTATCTAAATTACAATGAGACCTGTCATATCAGATAGATGTTGAAATCTGAGAGACTTTGGTTCACGTTGGTGTCCATATCTGACTTTTCTGACTAACATATCAGAGCTTTCACAATAGCTCTGTTGTCAGTGGATCTGAACCAGCTCCATGACAACTGAGCTAACGGCACTGGCTGAGTAGCAGTTGAAAGCTCTGGAAAAAGCTACTGAGACACTGTGGATCACCAACGTACAGCTTCTCTCCACACTCCTGACACAGACAGACCTCCGACTGTCAAATAAACCAAGCGTGTGTGGGGGTGTGTTTATCAGAGATAGTGTGTATGTGTGTGTGTGTGTGTGTTTGTGTGCGTTTGCCCGCACACATACACAAACTGTGGTGTTAGTTAGTTACATCAGAGGCACTTTGACCCCCTTTTTCTGTGCCCCGAAAACAAAACGAAAAAGAAAACTGATTTTTATTTTAATAATTTGGCTTCAAGTTTCGACCCCGACCCAAACTCCCCTGAAAAGAAAAAAACAAAACACAGAGAAAACACCATGTTAGACATCCAACATGGCCGACTAAAACAGAACAGAGCAGGACTTCCTGAAACCGCTTTTATGTGAACACTTTCCAACAGACCCAGTGAACTAGAATACTGATCCAGGTGAACCGAGGAACTCTGTCACTGTTTGTGCTTAGTTTGTTTCCAACAGCCTGAAAGTAGATTTATGTGGATTTACTTTACTGTTTTATGTATAAAGCTGAAAACTGATGTGGTCCAGTCTGATGTGATGTAGATGGACTGTATAGCAGGACTGTGTTTAATGTAAACAGGACCACTACTGTGACCTGGGACAAAAATAAACAGTGGGCCTCTAATGAAACCAAGAGCCCCAGGAACCAATGCTTGAAGGCAACGAGGCCAGCACTTTTTAAAAAACCTTTAATGAATTCAAACTAAGACGTAATTTGTTTGAATGGCAGTGAATGCAACACACACCTAAAATACATTGTTGCTGCAGTCACACTTTAGTGAGATGCATTCACTGCCACTCGCAAACTGAAACTCCCTCGTTCACTTCTCCTGTTCAATCTGAGGCTCTCCAGCCAATCAGAGAGAGGATTGAGTTCTGAAGAAGTGAATTAGTAAAATGAAGTTCAAAGGACTTTCATCAGCAAAGATACTGAAGAACTATCCTCAGTGTTGAAGGTGAAACTGCAGCTCAGTCTGTCCAACCACAGCCTGCTAACAGATTCCAATAGCTGATGAAATCTATCAGGTCTGCAGATGCTCGTTTCAGCCAGTTTTCAGTGATGAATGTGGATCACGCTCCCCCGACTGGACTGAGGCTGCTGGAAAGTGTCGCGTTCGCCTCCATCCCGCTCGTGTACGACGGGACAGCTGCGAACGTCACCTCTGGCAGGTTTTGTTGTGAGGAAGATCGGCCTGCCGGAGAACGCTTTGTTACCCAGAAATCAGCAGAGAGACGAAAACCAAAAAGCCCCCACCACAGCTGAGAGAGAGCCGAGGATAAAAACGACAACAAAACTCTCCGCCGCAGAAAAAAAAAAAAAAAAAAACACACAAAAACAAAATAAACCAAGAAGCATCTGAGTCCTCTGTAGAAACCACAACCTTTATATTCCCTCTACAATTATGTACAATTAGACTTTATACAAGTAAAGCAGTGATGCTCTCCTCACAGCGCTCTGTGTGTGTGTGTGTGAGTGTGTGTGTGTCTGTGTGTCCTAGGTGGAGCTGCTCTTGGAGAGGTTGGGGTAGAGGACGGCTGCCGTTACGGCGACCATCACTGCGATGACCGGCATCCAGGGGCTCCAGCCGCTCTGTCCGAGAGACACACACACACACACACAGAAAAACACACACGAAAAAAAACAAAAGCACAAAGAAAATCCAGTTAGTTTGCATCATCATGTCTAAACTTTTAGACTCAACCTGGAATAAAGACTGAAACCAGGAAAGAGAGAAGAAAGAGTAACAGAGATGAAGAGGAGCAGAGAAGAGTAAAAGAGGACTGCAGAAGGAAAAAGATTAAACAAAAAAAAAAAAGCCAAGTCCAAAAGACATATTTTTTGTTTCTTGGTCATTTATTTATCTAATTGGAAAAGTTATGGCAAAGTGTGCTCAGTTTATTTATAGACGACGATGCACATTAATGAACGTTTTAAAAACATGAATGTGCGATGTTACACTTTCGGCAGAGGTTTGCTGCTCTCACACAAAAAGCAGAGTTAAAAGTCTTTGTCATCTTCAAGCGAAAACATCAAACATTTGCAGCTTCTTAAATGTGGGGGGTTTGCTTCTTTTCTTTGTCATTTATGAAATTAAATGAAGGTTTAATGTGAATAATTCCCCAGTTTCAACTCAACTAATGTGACTAAAAACTTTTTTTTTTTTTTTACTTTTCAGGCCACTTTCTTGGCATTTCATAAAGCTCAGCATCTTTTGAGGTGGCTATCGGCATCGAATACGAGCAAGTGGGTTTGTAGTAAATCATCTTGTTCCCACAACTCATGTGCAAAAGAGAAAGTACTGAATTATAAAAAAATCTAATAGAATCTTTTGGGACTTCAGGAGAGGTAAAGGAGAGGAGGAAATTAAAAAGAAATCAAATACACAGGTGGAAGCAGCAAAGTAAAGAAGGCCGAGGAGATTACCTGAGTAGAAAAACAAAAAGGTTACAGACCAGTTTCCTTCATAGCAAACCACTGGAAACACTGGTCAGACTGGTCATTCCCAAAAAAAAAAAAACACACAAGCAGCAAACACAACCAGTACAACACAGGACGAACATGATGGACAGAATGATGGATGTTTTAAAAATGAAGAAAAAAGCATCAGTGGCTGGAGGGAAAGAAAAAACTGCAGCGAGACAGTCAAAATAAATAAAACACCAAACGTGTCAGCAGGCAAAGACGGAATCAAATGGAAAAATAACTCTGATTAAGCTGCAGATGCAAGAAATGGAAGGAAAATTAAAAAGTAGCCACAAACCTGTCGCAAAAGATAACGGTGCAGAAAATGAAATAAGTTTAACAAAAAAAAGCACCAACACCCTGAAAGTGAGAGGAAGCTGTGAAGAGACAGTGAATGAATGAATGCGAGATGAGGGAGTTAGTGACTGAGTAACATAAAGAGGAGAGAGCACGACTGTTTAAAGGGAAACACCTTCATCTTCACCTTTCAGAGTCAGAAATAAACAATTAGTTTCATACCAACAGGTTATTTACTGCATTGACTGATTCTCATACAGACACTTCTCACACCACAGATTCTACTTTTAATCAATACAAATTTAAACTATCTGGCATCATTTGCAAGAGCTCGTAATTTTGTCTTAGTCTAAATAAACTACGTTTTTCTGAACTTGTTTTCCTTTGAATTTTGTTTCTTGGCCTGAGCTTTAAAGCTGTGCACACATGGTGCGATTTTATTGATCTTGCACATTGTGTTAACTCACGCTATATGTTTTAATCTACCTTTCTTCTCGGCCTGTGATTTTTATGCTCACAACTTACATAAGCATAGAACCCCTGGTCAGTTATGCCCAGTGGCAATTCCAATAAAGTTGATTCAAACACGATGGCAAGTCTAACAAGTAAAACACTACTTCAATAATATTAAAACAAGCTCAATACATTATACAGCCGACTATAATTTCTTCAGAAATCATTCAACTGATTAATCAGGCGTCTTGACCTCAAGCTGCTGTCAAATGACAACCGCTCAGGCAGAAAAGCCTGTTTCTGAATTTAGTCTAGGACAAACAATTCAAAGCTAAAACGTGAACCATGTTAAAAACAACGGTGTCCAAACGCTAAATTGGTGAACATTTTGTCACAGACGCAGCAGAGAAGTCAAAGTATTGAGGGATGGACGAACATAATATTGCCAATAAGGAAAAACATCAGTCTTCAAATTTGAGTTTGAATTGATTACCGTCTATGACGACGACAGGAAAGCTCTTCAACGGCTCACATTTTCCTACCACAATCAAAACTTCTGCACAAAAACTGCAGAGGACAACTATGATTTTTTTTTTTTTTTGCAATTTCTTTCGAAAAGTTGCTGCTTCATAGCTTATCACCTGATATCTTGCAGCAAACATGAAATAAACAGTACTGTGCTAACAAAGCCAGGGAGCTTCTCCTGTGGGAGCCTGAGGACTAATGTTTCCTCGAAGATGAAAAAAAAATGACAGAGGTGTCCCTTTAAACGGAGGATCTGTGGTTGGTGGGTCCCTTTAAAGAGTCGTGTTCAGTGTCGGCTGCAGCAGAACAGAAGCAGAAGCAGAAGCAGACACTCATGCAGTTAGAGCTGCTCAAACCAGACAACAAAGAGACCGCCGTGATGATGATACTCAGACTTAAAGGGAAGTGCAGGAGGTGAGAAGAACGTCCTGCTGATCAGAGTTCAGGGTTCGACACTAACTGCAGTCTGATACATGAGGCAATTCATTACAAATACTAAACTTTAAAAACTTTCTAGAACTAAACTCGAACGACCCTAAAACTGATCCTCCCTTCTCATCGGTTTATGTTGTTAAAAGCGATAAAAACTAAGGTAAGAAATGTTTGTTTTTGTTTGTTTGCTTTTCACTTGGATCCACATTATATTTCACCCGTGCAACAGCTCCTCTCTTCCTGGGGTCCACAAATATGTGAAACAACATACTGCTAAATGTACGTTTGTCCAAACCCCCACTTTCCTTTCCTGGTAAATAACATCACAATTTCAGGCTGGGTGTCGACAGCAAAGATATCGAATACTGTCAAATACTGAATGTCGGCATTAAAAGTCTGGTCAGATTTGTAATTGGTGCTTGATCAGATAGTTTGATTGAAATCATAATTAAATCAATTTTAGATTGTATTTTATTTAGGTGGAAGTCTTAAATAGCTTTTTAAACAGCGTTCAACATTTTAGGGACTTTGGCTTCTTTTGTTCAAAGAAAAAAACAACAACAGGAATTTAAATTTCTCTTTAATAAAAGTATAATTGTGTTATCATACTGTTACTCCGGTATTTAAATCAGGTATTTTACACTGATCCAATAATTGTTTTTCAAATACTGTCCAGACATGTCTGCCTCTAACACTAACTATATCATAACTGCATATGGATGTCCATTTAATGCCCTATAGATACAGATTTGTAGTGAAACTGCCAACTACTTTTAATGGTCATGACCATAGTCTAGATTTGCTGAGAATAATTATTTTAGAAAAGGAAGACTGTACTTTAGCATCTTATTCTCATGGTTCTCAACAAGTTTCCCTGAATTCATCACAGATCAGGAAGTTGCTTTCACCTCTGTCATCTTTCCTTCCTCAGATGGTGGACAGATGGAGGCAAAAGAGACAGAAAGACAGACTGATGTCATGTCGGTGTGTACCTTTCTACCACAACTGGCCGAAACACCAGTAGAGCAGAGCCAGGACAAGGCCAATGAATATGGCTTGGACAGGCTGCAATATGGATGGCTAGAGGGGAGGGAAGGAGGGGGGAGGGGGGAGGAGAGGGATAAGAAGAAATCAGCCGGCAAATCAACCAAAACCAACATGGAGGATGGAGCAGCTACAGCAAGGGGGGAGGAGAGAGAGAGAGAGAGAGAGAGAGAGAGAGAGAGAGAGAGAGAGAGAGAGAGAGAGAGAGTGGGGGATTTGTAGGTTTGTATCTTGTCAGCCGTTTGTTCAAAGCAACACCGCCATCTCCACACATTCAACAGCCACATTCACCAAAACACCACCCATCACCAGGCAACATGTTCCTGTTGGATTTCAGCTCATTAACTTTCTGCACCAGGACGTCTCATTAGCACTCAGAAAGTGATCTCTACCAGCTGCTGGCTGACAGCGGTAACACTCCACTGGTTTTTAAAGGCCAGCGTGAAATGTCAGGAATCTGATCTTTAATTTAAAAACAAACAAACAAACAAAAAACGGCAGTTATCACAAAATGCTTGACACAGGAGGAATGCTAACAGTTTCCTGTAAACTAGCGTGCCAATAAATGACGTGTTATTCCTGGTGAAGATAAATAATGGACTTACAGGATAATTCTGGATTATTAAAACTTGACTCTTATTTTCATAGTTTGGTCCATCATTTCTATCAGTACTAAATATACTGTACTCAAATAACCAAACCACACCAAAGTCTGTTTATATGTCTTGAGAGAGTAATACAGCGTATGTGAAAAAAGTTTTATAAGGCCGTTTGTGGCTTCAGAGGGAGCTATGTATGATAAATTACCTCAAGTGATAATAATAGTAATAATCTTGCTAATAATCTCACACAACTCCAGTAAGTACAGTAGGTTGAAGAAGGAAGTGGGTCTGTGATGTGATGGATGTTTACAAAGTGCACTTTAGGTCATAATTGTACTATTTACACTCCAAAGAAGTTTATCTAACCCGGAGGTTTATTTCTAACTGACCGTCTGACTGAACTGTCACACTTCTTTTTAGTCATATCACCTGTTCCCAGATCTAAGCTATTAACTCTATGAGTGCACAGAGTGAACTGAAAGAAATGATGGACAACACTATGAAAATAAGACCAGTGTTTTGTAATAAACAGAAATTATCCTTCAGAAATGTCAAAACAAAGTTTGTTGATCTAGTCCTGTATGAATGAATGTCAGGACTCTTATTCTGAAAAGCTCTGGGGAAACAAAACCTGAGGAATAAGACAAACATGTACTGTCACATCAACAAAAGACTGAAGAGGAAGAAGAGCTGAAGAGAGGTAGAGGGAAGAGGAAGAGTGGAAGAAGAGGGGTAACAGAGGAAGAGGAGGCTGCTCCGCCTCAGTGTCATCTTCTGATTTTCTGATTTGTGTCTCCTGGAGTTTTCACAGAGATCAGCTGTTATTTATTAACTCAGGATGAAAAGGCAGGAGAAACGATGGCGTCGCCTCAGCTGAAGAGCTGGAAGCGTTTGTTTTTATTTACAACAGTTTCTATGTTCATTTATGTTTTAATGGAGCCGAATCAATCTGCTGGAATCACACTTCAAACTTTGTTCACTTCTCCTTGATTCTGAATCTGTCCTCTTTGTTAGTGATCAGGACTGAAGGTCTCAGATTTGGATTGGAGATTCAAACAACGCTGATTGGTGACACATTTGTGTGTCGAGAGTTAGCAAGTAAGCAGTGAGGAGGGAGGCTGTGAAGTGGAGCTGCTTGGTGGGTTACAGCTAGCAAGTCCAAGACTGCCACAGTGTCCACAAGCAAGTCTTCTGCTTCTCCTGCTTTAAAATCTAAGTGCAAAAACTGAAACTGTGGAAAAAATATCAAAAACATGAATGCATCTGGTTCTAAAGCTGAACAAACACAAAAATAAAGGTTACAACAAAAATACTTTTAAAGTCTTTGGTCTTTTGGCCAAGGGTGGGTGTGTGTGTGTGTGTGTGTGTGTGTGTGTGTGTGTGTGTACTCACAGAGCTGGTCTTGTCCTGCAGCAGCTTCAGGCTGCTCCTGCACTGCTCCAGCTCCTGGTGAATGTTCAGCTTCTCCTTCTCTGTTCTCTCATAGCGCTGACGCAGGTCCGACAGCTGGGACTGTGTGTCTTCATACTGCATGTGCACACAGAGAGACAGATACACAGACAGACAGACAGACAGACAGACAGACACACACACACACACACACCACACAGACAGACAGACCATTATAGTAAAGATTTCTATATCATCATCATCAATATCTGTAAAGAAGTGTACTCCTGTATGCAGAGTGTGTGTGTGTGTGTGTGTATGTGTGTACCTCTCTCTGCAGTGTGTGAGTGTGGGCCCGGGCCTGGTCCAGCTGGGTCTTCAGCCTGCTTGCGTCCTGCAGGTGTTGATTCTCCAGAGAGCCCAGTTTGTCCTGCAGAACCTCCTCCCTCTTCTCCAAAGTCTCCAGACTGCTGCTGAGGACCTGACTCTGCTCCCTGGTGCTGCACACGCACGAACACACGAACAAACACATGAACAAACACACGCACGAACACGCACGCACGAACACACACGCACGCACACATGCACGCACACACGCACGCACGCACACACGGTCAGTCAGTAACTATCAAAATACACTCAACTCCAATAATTCACATAGAACTAACATAAAATACTATATTTGCAAGAGCTGTCGATTTTTCTGCAAAAATGTTGACTGACCACAAAAACCTTCACCAGAAAAATGACCTGGTCCAGAACATCTTTCGGGAGTCAAGTCAAATAAAAGTCTCAATCTCCAACACACCTCATGGTACCAAAGGTGCAGGACGACTTTGTTTCCCCAGAATTTGTCTTCTCAGGCAGTTCTTGTCAGGTTTTGTATTGCTCTGTTACTAAGTTACTGAGATCAGAGTGTTTATTATTTTTCCTGCTTGAGCTCCATCTGTTCACTTTCACTGACATCATCTGCGTTAACATAAGTTAACATTAAGAAAAAGGAAGGAGGAAGTAGTTTTAGGTTGTGCAGCATCTCAGCAGGGACAGGACAGTGAGCTGCAGCTGACATCTGCAGTTTTACTCGAGTGGTGCATTACAGGTATTCATGAGAAGTGCTGCCAGTGGCACCTACAGTTTATTGGAAACCAGTGAAAACTCAGCTGAAGCTCAGATAAAATCCTGCTGAGCTCTCAGCATCGACAAGAACGTGCAGTGATGTTTTCTCTCCGTAGAGAGCAGACGGCACAGAGCTGCAGTCGGTGAACCTGCTGAGCGCTCCGTCGGGTTCAGACAGCTGTCACTCAGCTGTCGTACCCTCGTCCTGTTCGGCCTGAATCAGCTGGACACCATGTTTCCTTCAGTCAGTCTTTAATGCTGAACCCAAAATCTGGACCTGTCAGGACCCGTTGACTTGGCGGCGCTTCCATCAGTTGTCCTGAGCCAGAATTCGTCACCTCTATCATGGTTGTCACAAAGACTTTTTAGGTCCAGTTTTAATGTTTAATGTTGAGTTTTAGTTTGAAGCGTAATATGTTAAATTCAGTTGTTACTGACTACAAAATATTTATTACAGTAAGTTTTTTCCTTTAAAGAAATTTTCAAAGCAATTCTCTGAAAAGTTTACAAATCTTCTAAATTCTAAGTTTAGCTTTATAGTAGTTCAATTTCATTAAGGGCTGTATGTCAACTCGACACCTGCAGTAGTTTCTGTAGTGTTGTGTGCGCCAGTTGTGTTGAATTTAACAATTACTTTAAAAGACAAGCCTCATAATCAAACAGACAACTGTGTCAAACTCAAAGAAATGCTGTATGGATTTATGGTTCACCGTGTGAGTACTGGTGCTCTTTTGATGATTGAGACTTATGTATGAAGATTGTGACAGTTTGCTTGTGTTACTAACTTATCGTTCCTTCATCTTTAAGCGTGAACAAATGCAACCTCTGTGAATAATCCTGTAAACCTGAGGGATTCAAATAAAGAATTCAAAGTGTGTGTGTGCATGTGTGTGTGTGTGTGTATACCTGTTCAGCTCAGTCTCCAGGCGATGCAGTTTGTCTGTAAGAGCTGTCCGTTCGGATTTCAGGCTGTCACAGTCCTGCTGCAAACACACACACCGCTGCTGCAACGTAACACACTCGGCTGAGAGGGAGACAGAGGGACAGGAAGTGGAGTTAGAATTAATATCTAAGGAATTTTCAGTTCAGCTGTGCTTTTATTGACATGTTATTATTGATTCAGAAAAAAACAAAGACTGACTATTATTAACATTTCCTGCAGTGAAACATGAAACTAGAAGACACACACACACACACACACACACACACACAGCTCACCCTGCAGCTGGGTGGCAGTGTTGTGCTGCTGTTGCTGCTGTGTGAAGGCCTCCTGCAGCCGGCTGATCTCCTCCTCGTACTTGGCGGCCGTGTTCCTCCAGTGCTCCAGCTCAGATCGCACGCTGCACAGGTCAGCCTGCAGGATGGCGATCTCACGCTCCCGCTCCGCCGTGGCTGCCTCCATGGCGTGCCGCAGGACGAGAATCTGACAGGAGAGACACAATCCACGGGTCAGTCAGTGAGAGTCACAGTGTAGTCAATGGGAGTCAGGAGGAGAGAGAAGGGAGAGCTGGATGAAGTCACAGGGGAGTTGTGAGGAGTCAGAGCGTAACAGGCAGGAGTGGTAGTGAGATGGAGTGGTACCTCCTCCTGGGCAGAGTAAAGCTCCTCTCTGGTGGTGCAGATGGTGCTCTCCCTCTGCTCCCTCAGTGCCTCCATGTCAGCCTGCAGCTTCCCGAGCTGAGCTAAACACACACAAACACACAAAAGAAAGTGAGGTCAGAGCGAGGGGGATTATGCCACATACATGTGTACAGTATCTGTGTGTGTGTGTGTGTGTGTGTGTGTGTGTACTAACTCTGCAGGTACTGGATCTGTTTGGTCGACTCTTCGGTCTGTTGAGAGTTGCTTCTCCTCTCGTCCTCCAGCAGAGCTACAGATGGACACAGACAGTCATGTGGTCACCATATTAATCTGGTATGATGTCAGGTGATGTACAATGAGAGAAATGTTTGAATTAAATTTCTTCTTAACAACGTCAGAATCGATAATGTCAAATATTACAAAGAAACTTTTATATCTCTCCCTGTTCAGTTTTGAAATTTAACACAGTTCATATTTTATCTTCAGAACATCAGGTGAAATACGAGGAAATCAACGATTTGCAGATCCTAATCTGATTTAGTCACAGCTCCCAAAAAACCTCTGTGTTAACTGAAGTGGGATTATTTTATACTGTCACCTTGTAGCTCCAGACATCTCTGCTTGCCAGTGTTGGCTAATTCCTGGGCCTCAAGAAGCTCTCTGTGGAGATGGTGGATGACCTGCTCCGTATCTCCAGGCTCCAGACCGGCCCGATGCAACTCAGCTACACACACACACAGAATAATTTAACACTTTTGATTTGTTTTTCTATAATGACAACGCTCTTAACACGTTATGGTCACGTTATTTGCAACAATCGAAGTGGAAAACAAACACAAAGAATAAAGCCTTTTAAAGGAGCTGTAGCCACCAATACAACTGAACAGCTCCCCCTAATGGACAGTTAACTGTATTGCTGATACTGTCAGATAACTTGGATTATAACCTTGATTAATGTTTGTGGTTGACAGAACTACAAAGAGCGGTCGTGGTTACCTTTGAGCAGAGCTACTCTGTTCTGTGGTTCATTCAGCTCCTGGTCGTCCATGTTGCCGTCTGAAACACAAACACACAGATATTCTTTCTGTTACTCAAATGACTAAATTTACAAAGAATTTAAAGCTTACAATGCATTAAAATTTTTAAAAATTAGGTTTAAATATGTTATTCAGTTCTCAGTAGGTTACCAACAACTTTGACATCCATGATGAATGTCATTTAAAGTAAACAGCAGTTAAACTGAAAAAGAAAAACCTTGAAACTAAAAACGATGAATGAGGTAAAACCTGAGGGACAGATAGAATCATAAAAATGAGTCTAAAATACCACAACATTAAATATAATGGTTAAAACATGACTCAGTATGTGTGTTTTACTGACCTGACGTATCGTCACTGCTGCGGTCTTTGCTGGGACTCAGAGTGTCTGACATGTCTGACTCTTTGGCATCCATCTGATTCCCTGTGGACATGGAACACACACACAAACACACAAACACACACACGAACACACGCAAACACACACACAGGTTAGCCAGGCGGCGACAGAATGGTAACAATAAGCAATATAAAAAAATGCCAAAAATTGAAGGAGGGAAAAAATAAACCAGAATTGGGCAATATGATAAAATAAATAGGTTCACACAAGTATGTGTACATGACCACACACAACCACACACACACAATTGTGTGTAGTACATTGACTGGATTATAGTGTGTGAGGCACAGCAGGGAAACAGAAACAACAAAAGCAGCAGTTTAGAGCAGCTTTAGTACCACTCACTGTGTGTGTGTGTGTGTGTGTGTGTGTGTGTGTGTGTGTGTGTGTGTGTGTGCTCTTGTAAATCTATCTTTCTGGATCCAATAAAGATTAAGGATGCACTTCATGGTGCACAGACACAACTTTCACAAAAACAATCTATTATAAAATATTTAAAAGATGCCAGTTATGGTCCTCAAAAGTGAAGAATTGAAAAAATATGTGTGTGTGTGTGTGTATTGCTGGTGAGCCTGAGTATTGTGCGTGTGTCCACAGAGAATCCAAAGGATGACAGTCAAACCTCACAATGGCAAAGACAAAGGTCAAAGGTCAGAGGTCACTGTAGTCGGGTGTCTCCTTGTCAGCAGTTTTGCCCTTTGTGATTACGACTCCACAAAACGTCAGTTAATGTCATTTTTGAAAAACAACTAATACATTTCAAAATTGATGAATAAACAAGCCAACTAATGAAACCCAGACACGTGAGGATGTTCTTCAATATCATGTGATCACAAGAATTAAACTGGCACAAAATATAATTGCTGTTAATTTTCTCATGGTAATGTTCTGGATATGCAGAGGACATAACTGTACTGTTACAGAGTTTCTTAGTAGATGTTTTGGAGGCTCATGTTGTGCAGAGATTAGAAAATAAAGATTTTATTAAGCTTGCTAACATACAGTTCATCATTGTTCCACTGTGAACACATCACATACTGAAAACATCCAATCACTATTACTTAGCATATATTTAGCAGCTGGGACATGTGGAGCATAAAGCTGGATTTATATTTTTGTGTTAAGGGGTTACATTGTACCTACAGCAGCTATGTGTGTAGGCTCTGAAGCTATGCTGTATGATACACCTGTTTAATGTTGCGGTGGTGAACAGGAGAAATCCACTACTTCACTATAACCTGCACTGTAAGACTCCTGTTAACACCTTGTCTCAAGTATAAATCCAGCTCATGTCTGTGAGTGTCTTCTACCTTTAAGTCGATCAGGACTGGCCAGGATGTCGTCTTCTGCTGTCTGGTTGTTCTGTAGGTGGGCATCCATCACTTCTACACACAGACACACACACACACATATATATTTAAATATGGGCTTAATTTTCAGTTCATGCCTGTTAGTGTTGACATTTTGATTTAAAAGCTTCATAAAGTCAGCCACCCATTCGCTGTTTATGTACAAAATGATTTGACATCAGTCTCATCACATTCAGAGTTCATTTTCTCTCTAATTTCAATTCAGTTACCAGACTGAACTGCTCCAGGACTACTTTATACTTAAAGTTAATATGAGCTCTTACCGTCAAAGTTGGTCAGTTTGTGGATTGAAGAGCTTACTGTCGCTTTCAGCTGTTTGACCGCTGCAGGGAGAGAAAAGAAAAACAGGGGAATTAGATAATAAAGTCAGTACAAATTTGTTAGAAGACCATTTGAATTTAAATCAATTTATATCTGTCCTAAACTCTGCAAATGTCAAACGGACAAACATAACATCTCATTAATAAAACAACCAGCCGTCTCTTACACAGACTCAGAGTGAGTGAAATCTAATATCGATCTACTGTGGTTATAGAGAGACTAAAAATTAAAATAAGATGTCCAGACGTCTTTTCATCTGTAAAAACCACACTTACTTACTTGGCTGCTCCCACAGTAAACTTGAAAATCCACAAGCCTCAACTCAATTCATTTTTATTAATCTCTGTGAAATTCTCCTGATCCATCTAAAGCCAATGCTCTGAATAGCAGTTATGTTTCAGTGTCAGTGAAACTGCATTAGTAGTAGTGTCATTTGTGAGTGAAACATAGCTCAGCTATTATAATATCAACTTTTAAAATGTCTACCACCAGCGGAGGCAGATAGAGGACTTCTACAACATCTACTCCAAACAGCCACAACAGCAGCAACTGGAACTGCCAGTAATGTTGCAGAAACTACGAGCAGCACTTGTATACAACTGGCAGCTGGTAGCAAATGTCACTGCAGCCAACAAACAGGGAAAAGAAGCTCCACATCGACTGTGGCTGGTAGCACAAATGTCAAGTTTTCCACAGACTGGATACTTGAACCGCTTCAGGTATGAACACATGACCAGAGGAACAGAAAGAACTAAAAGAGAAAGAAGACAACAGAAACCCAAAAAGAGAGAAACGAGGAGGTTCATGAACTAATCCAGTGAAAAGCTACAACGGCAGCATGCAGAGAAGAAAAGAAGATCTGCTAAAGGAGAAGAAAGAAGTGTGTGTGTGAGTGATGTCTGAGCACTTGGCTGGAGGTACAGTCAGAACCACAACAAACCACTTAAATTACCAAAGCACGAGTTAAACCCATTACTACCAGACAAGAAGCTCGATGAGATCCTGTGGTTGAGAAACAAATGTCTCCATGTCTCCAATGAGACTGTTCAGCCAGCAGAGACACAAGACTCAAACAGAAGTCTAATTTGCAAGTACAGGGTGTGCATATTCTTCAACTTCAGGTCTGTTGGTTTGAAAGGTCAAATCACTCAATCCCCTCCAAAAAGATTACTTTCAAATAGTTTTAAATGCAAAGTCTTGATAGCGAGTTCTCTGAGCTAGGGTTGAACAATTAACATTAGAGATGCCCTGGCCTACAAATCATTTTCTTCACACATAAGGGAACAAAAAAAAAAAATCACATCACCATTTTTTTTTTTTTTTTTTTCCCAGTGAAAATGAAATGCAAAAATTGCCGTTCCCACTAAAATCGTGACTCATATCACAATCACATCGGTCAAAATAATCATGTGGGGTTTTTCTGCCCATTGTGCAGCCATACTTTGAGCACCACAAACAACATTTCATTAACATTCATTTATTAACCATCATTCACAACATGGTGTGGCATCAAAGGGCACTGACAAAATTTTACTCTCAAATGAAAGAAAAACAGCCAGAAAAGTATTTTTCAAAAAAGCATCAGGTCTGTGAAGAATCTCTTTTCCTGTCTGAGAAGAAACTAGTTCTGCAGAGATGTGACGATGGTGTCTTTGTGAAACAGCTGTTTTTTGGTATCTAGAAACTTGACAGATTATCAAGAAGCTCTTCATCTGTCTGTTTGGTTGTGGTTTGACAGACAGATAACCCTTTATCAGTTAACTGTCTTCACATATGTACATGATTTTGAGTTATATACAATACACCAGGTTTAACTGCAGTTAACTGTTCTTAAAAAAGATCAACCACAACCTGCTCCATCAAAGAAAGCATGGAAGTATAGAGTATGTACATATGTGTGGAAGCACACTTTCACCAGTTAGGCAATTTAAGAATGAGCAGAAATAAAAAATAATCATGGCAAGTCGAATGATGAAATAAGAAATCAAAATCATTAGTTACTGAAAAGTATGAAGAATTTAGAAAATGGAAAATTGAAGATTTTTACTGATTTCCAAATTCTTCAATGAGTCTGAATTAACATCTTAGAATTTTGGTTTGACATCATTTTTAATTTTTTCCGATGCTTCCATGTGTTCATGTATGTGTGTGTGGCAGTGTACAGCAGGAATGGATGTTTGTACTCACGCGGACACTCAATCAACTGTTGGATTCTAGTCGAGTCTCCTCCGCTGTTGTTAACATGACAGTTGTCTGACAGAAACACAGAGCACTGATGTTACTACGATGACTATCAGAGTGGAGTTGGGTATTTATCTCAGGCTTTATTGATTCTGCTCATCAATGCTCGTAAGTACTCACTGATCTGCTATAGTATTAATGCATGTACAGCCAGCCATTTAAGGTCAAAATTTTACTTTCTGGAATCAATAAGCAGAATCAAAAACTATCTTTCTTAATAAGCTGGTTCCAATTCAGAATCTGCTCTCAATACCCAACCCTGCATTAGAGAGGACGAGATAGAACGAGCCCAAGACAGACAGAGAGGACAGAAATCTTGACAGAGAACGGACAGACAGATACAGGCAGGTACGAGGCATGACAGAGCTAACGAGGCACAGAGAGATCGATAATTACATGGACAGATAGATGCTCTAGAAACAAGCGGACAGGGCAGAAATCAAAGCCATACCTGGCAGGTATTTTACAGAGGTTTTGGACAGATACCACAGCGCTGTGTGGTAACAGACAACAGACAGGATGTTGACAGGCAGACAGCAGACAAACAGCAAAGGCATAAACTTCTGTCTCTCAATAACTTTTCAGCTCAACACGTTATCAACAAAATGTGGAATTAACCAGCCCAACCACTTAAACTCACCTACACAACAAGTTCACTAAAAAATCCAGTCATGTCATGATTGTAAATAGAGAAGAGTTTCTGCATCAGAACACAGACTCAAAACTCCAGAGTCAGAACTGAAACTTTCAGGAAATCAGCTCAGCACAATACTGGACAATAATATAGATTTACTGATGAGCTCCAACTGTCTGTCACCTAACATGATGTATGCAGAAAATTAGCAGGATACTGATACCAATCCCTACAACATGCCTAGAAAACAAAATCACTGTAAATAAATTCACTTCTGACAAGCACTAATACATTTCTTTCCTGTTAGACCTAAAGCGTTTGCTTGTTTTCTGATTTTCTACTTTTTTCTGATTTTCTTAGTATCCTTTCCATCATGCATTCGGTCATATGTGTGCATGCGTGTATCTGTCTGTCACATACTACCTGACTAATCAGACTAAGATTTTTTGTGCACATTTTTGACTGAATGCTCAAGGAACTCTCATGGATGCAGTGATTAATAATTTTTGACAAATCTATGTTACTGATTGCCGACACACACCTGAAGGTAGTGAAGGCTCTGATGTCATCCAAACATGTATGTAAGCATAAATCACCCACCACCCGACCAAAGACCCACATGGACATTTCAGTCCATTTCCTCACTGCAGCAAATATTGTGGGACATTTCAGTAGCAAAACAAAAACCTGCAGTCATAAACTCTTCCGAGGAAACAGCATTAAACTTTTAGCTTCTGAAATAAATTTTTTAGACAGTTCTGGTGGAGCTCAGGATTTATCAGGAGGACAGCTGCTTTACTCAAAACAAATTTCACCGTATGAACCTGGACTGTGTGTGAGCTTTCAGATGTGTAGAAGAACACAGACATCAGATCCTGTCGTTGTGTCAGTGTGATTTAAATAGTCAATGAAGTTACGGTGCTGTGCACTCGTGCATAAACGCACATGTCTCTCTTAATGGAGAGATGCACTTATCGTTTCTGCTGCGAGGGATCGCTGCAGGCAATGTAATTAATATTTTCCTCATTCATGATGTAGTATTTCACCCACCCGTAACCAATCTGCTATTAATTAGAGAGTTAATTTCATGACACAGCCCGCCCGATCCACAGGTGATCTGCAGAGCATGTGGATATACCTGATCACTGAAGAGTGCATTCTACTGAGCTCTGCTGTGTTTTATCTACATTAGATTATTCTTTCCTAATTGTGCTGGACTGTTGTCTTGCATTCTGTAAAGAGCTTTGCAAAATCCAATATGGAACAGTGCCAATTATAAATCAAACTGTCTATTATTATGATAATCAAACTAACTACCATGAATATCTTCATCTTCACCAACTGCACCATCATCGGTGTCTGTATCCTCCTCATCCTCGTCTTCCTCCTGGCTCTCTGATGTCTGCTGGCTCTGTTTCTCCTCGACAGGCTCTTCTACTGGTCCATGGGAGACAATGTCGACATCTGTCATGTGACCAGATCAGATATATACGATTTTGTCGAAACTTCACCAGCCAAAAACATGTTCAGAACAGAGTAAGAGCCCAAACAATGGCAGGTTCCTTCACAAAGTGGATTCTGTGACGAAGTGAGCAGTGAGACAGTCACCTCCAGCATTCATGTTCAGTGTTGTCATTCAATCACCAGAAGTCAATCAGTGACCAAAAGCTCTTTTTCCCCAAAAGAAGAAAAACAAAGCAGTGGACAGTTTTGCAACTATGGAAACAACCCAGATTATCCAGAAACCCCAACAAACCCCATTTATCACTGCAGACCCATCACACCTTGGACACAACCTGTTCTAACTTCTCCCCTACGCCAACACAACCAGATACAAGACTTCCCACATGCCACCACTCTGGTGAACAGTTTAAACACTATTTACACATGCAGCTACATTCACAAACATTTCTGTCTCGCACCTTTTCACACATGCCATTGCAATGCTGGAATAGATGGGGCAAGTGATAGTCCAGCAGATGGCAGTAACGCGGTACTTACGGATGCCAACCCCCATAAAACTTAAAAGAAGAAGAAGATGTGGCAAAGCCAGCTGTATGTGTATGCGGCAGAAAACTTATTCTCTTATTATGTTCAGGAACGTGGTGAGTGGGGAGCTGTTTTTATTCTTGTAATGTATATAATATTCAACAAGTTTGCGAGACAAGTAATGTTTTTTTTCATGATCTACTAAGATCCAGATGGATGTAACCATATACATGCTTGCCCCTGAAATGTTATTAGCACCAGTTGTTGTTTTTCTAAATTTGAATCTGAATTTGTAATACCTTAATTAAGGTGGAGTGATATTTTATCTTGCCAACAGCAGCAGAACGACTGTACGACTATGTTGAGGTTTCTGAATTTATAATCAGGGAAAAGTGACAGTTGATTCTCTCTGAATGATTTAAGATCTTGACAGAAATGTACTGAGGGCTTTTGTGGGCTTTAGTTCTCATGGATTCAGAAAAATCTCTCAACTGAACGTGAATCACATCACATGTCCTGTTAAACTACCAGAAGAAACCTGAGGGCTGGATATCAAGCTACCATAATCAACACCAAAACAGAAGAAGAGCCAGAGTTCTACTGTGACAGACAGAGAGACAGATGAATAAAGAGACCAAAGAGAGCAGCAAGCAACAGGAAGTTATGTGGACATCATGCAGGAACTTGTCATGCATCATTAGTGCAGGATGAAGAAGTGAAGTTAGCGACCAGAGATGAAATAAACAGCGACGGAGAGGACGAGCGTCCCAGAGCAGACCAGAGTCATGTGAACTCACCCAGACTGTTGTTCTCTTTAATGCTTTTCTCTTGTAGCTGTTCTAACCGCACTGCAAACAACAACAACAGCAGAGAAAAGCATTGACTGACAGGAAGACCAAGCCGAGCCTTTTGATTGGTCAAAGACGTGCTTTGACCTGGCCACTGGTCACTGTGGTAACCCTTGTAATGACCAGGAAATTAAAGTGGTGCAGGGTGCAGTCAGTTTGTTAAAAGTTAGGGCTGGATTGAGTGTGTGTGTGTGTGTGTGTGTGTGTGTGTGTGTGTGTGTGTGTGTGTGTGTGTGTGTGTGTGTGTGTGTCTGTGTGTGTACCCTGCAGGGCAGCAAGCCTCTCGTTGGTGAAGTCGTTGTCGGCCTGCAGAGCTTCGATGCGAGCCTGGAGAACCTGCTCCTTCTCCTCCATCTCCTCGATCCGCAGCTCCAACTCCCTCTTCTCTGTCGCCCCCCGCTGGGTCAGCTCCTCCTGCCGGCCCTCCGCCGCCTGAAGGAGGAGAGGTGGAGGAGAGTGCAAAAGCGAGGGGGGGATAGAGTGGGGAGAAGAATAGGAGAGGTGACAAACCAGCGAAGGGAATAAAGCAGAGGACAGGGAGGAGAAGGGAGGAGAGGAAGTAAATAGAAAAGATGAGCAGTAGCGAAAGGACAGTATTAAGGGAAGAGAGGATAAAACAGGAGACAAGAGGGGAGAAAGAAGGGTGAGAAGAGAAAAAGGAGGAAAGAATACAAAGTCAGAAAGAAGGGGGGAAAAGGGGGGGAGAGAGGAGCACGACAAAAAGATGAAAGGGTAGATAGAGAAACAATTGTAATAAAAAGCAAGCAAGCACCATGTTGTATAAAAAAACATATTTTGCTATTGAATCCAATAATACTGCAGGAAAAAATAAATCCTATGTCATTCAGAGTAACATCACACACCATATTTCAGTGTCTGAGCAGTTACCTTAATTTTGTCTGTGAGCTCTTTGATCTCGTTGACGGCAGCGTTGTACTTATTGGCGAGTTCCCTCAGCTCCTCTTGGCCCCTCTCAGACATCTCCTTCAGGTGGGTGCACTCATCCTCTGTGTTACTGAGTGAGCGCTGCAGGACAGCACAAACACAAAAATGAAAACAAAAAATAAAACCTTCTAGGTTTCACCAACACAAGATGCCTCAAAATGGTAGATGATTATCATAGAGTGTGCGTAGAGTATGTATATGTGTGTCCTACCTCCACCTCTGACAGCTTCCTGACCACCTCAATCTTCTCCTGCAGGACTCTCCTCAGAGACTCCTTGGCTGTCGTCTCGTAGTTGTGTTTGTCCTCCTGAAGAGCCAAGAGCTCCTTACGGATCCCTTCCTCCGTCTGGGACTGACAAAGAACAGGAGAGGATATTTTAAAGGGGATGATCATTCCGATTTAATTTTTTGATCCATTACAGGATAATTTGTTACTTGTAGCATGAGATATTGTGACTGAGCCAGATGACTGTGTGTTACCTTAGAGTAAGCCTGTAGCTGGCTGCCCATCACCTCCAGTCTGGAGAGCAGACGGTCTTCATCAATCAGAGCCTGGTGAAGACACACACTCTGTTTACAGCATGTGGGACACATTCGTTCATATCATATGAAATAAATGGGAATAATGGGAACACAGACCCTTTATGACCATGCAGAGTTGGTAATGTGGGGGCAGATTACAATGTGCATGACCAACACAAAAAAAGTAAAAGTATGATAATGGTATTTCCTACCTGCCAGCTGCTCTCTGAGGCCTCCTGAGTGTTGGCTAACAGACGCTGCAGAGTGGCTAGCTTCTGCTCCAACATCTGCTCTCTGTGTAAGGCCTCCTGGTGAGAGAGACAGAAAGACGGAGATAAGTGGCTGATCAATGACTCAAAATAAAGAAAGAGAAAAATAAAGAAATCAGGAAGAACAAAAGCAACCAGGTCATTTATAGTAAAGAGAACAAGGACTAAAGTGGAACTGTTGAATAGTTTTGCAGAGTTTGTCTGGTCTCAGTTGATTGTTTCTTTAAAAAATTGTATGAGAGGTTTTAAAGATCAGGTCTCTTTCATGAAGACATGACATCATTTTGCTGTGAGGGGAACATGTTTTTGATGAAAGTCCTTCATAAATCAAAAAGAGGAGGTTACATAAGTCTTTAGGAAAAAGATTCTCTGGCACTTCCTTTCAGAAATAATTTCCACCTACTCCTCAGCTTTGGATCTTTTCTGTGCTTCACTGATCAGATTTCTTTAAAGAGCTTTGTGTGATCTCCTCTCCTGTAATGTATCTTGCTGATGATTTTTATATTTTTATTGATATAATTCTGAATTGTGCTTAATGAAAAAGTGGATGATATATGCTTTGCACTGCATAATTAAGTCAGCTCTAATCAATGAGACATCATCTCAAAACACTATAAACAAACACTGCACAGTTCCCTCCGCTGCTCCTGCCAACACTGAAAATGTTCACAGTAGTTAGGCTTCATGTTTTGCTGTCTAACACTAAAAATGTGTTATGACATGTCTGATGACTAATGAAAAACGAACTTGTACATGTGACTCCTTACTGCCTTACTCTTTTTCATGTAGTTCCAGAGAATGACCAGTAGGTGTCAGTGTATTACCTGTAGATACTGGGAGAGCTGGAACAGTTCCTGAGAATACATACTGGGAGTGTTGGCTGCAACCTAGAAAAGACACACACAGACACACACACACCATGGTTACATATTGACAGTTGTCTTAAGTTCAATCAGCCTTGTGTTTGAATTGAAGGGGGACAAACAGATGAAAAACCAGGTCAAAAGCATATTCTGCAAATCCACACACACAGCAGAGAGGAGCACAGACAGTACGCTGATTATAAAACTCAGTGGGAATGAGTCAAGAGTCTCCTGCACTAAAGTCAAAGGCCTTAAAAACTACACTGCAGGGTCACATATAGAGTATACAGTAGTAGCAGTTGTATACAACTACACAGCAGTCATTTGTCCAAAGCAGGTGTCCATGTTAAAGGAACAATTCAACAACAAACGACTCCCCCTGAAACCACAAACTGTGTTTTTTACATTTCCATTTGAGTATGGATCAAAGAAAAGAGGCACAACATTGCTAATTAGTGAACTTCATAGAATCAGAATCACCTTTATTGGCCATGCATGTGTACACAAACAGTACAAGAAATCTGACATGCAGGTGTGTGTAGATGTTGTATGGTGGTAGTTGTATTCATGAAGTTAGGAATGGAGTAAGGCGAAAGGTTTCCTTATTACCAGTCTTTGTACTAAACTAAGTTAACCAAGTCCTGACTCCAGCTATGTATGTAACACACAGACATGAGATTAATGATGGCGGTGAAAGCAGGTGTATCATGACCCATTTGGTGTCCAATATTTCAGACACTGATCCTGAGAACACAGCAGTGAAACCACAGCTACATGTGGTCTGTTTAAAAACCCCATATTCTGTCTGTGATTTCAATACACTTCCACCTTAAGTCAATGTGACAGCAAGGGTGGGTGTGTTTGTGAGCCTGTGATTCAGTGTGTGTGCGTCTGTCTTTTGAGACCAAGGAGGTGCAAGGATCCTGCTTTAGGACATTTAATTATGTTACAGAAGTGGTTCAAATCTAATCACAGCTCCTCCACACACACACACACACACACACACACACACACACACAGAGGCAGCTCCAGCTTTACATTCCTCAGACAGGTTACACTGAGGCCCTGTTGTTCTCACTGTTGAAGGGAAACAAAGAACAGGGCGAGGCAGCAGAGAAAGTTAACATGGTACAGTGTGATAAAGTACAGTGACAATTAGTCTTGCACTGTACCGTGTAATATCAAATTATACACAACCCTCCCCAGATCCCCAGAACACATCCCTCATCACATCACATATGATAGTAATACTAGTGTATAAACGAATACCTAAGTCTCAGTATCTATATCAAAACTAGACTTACTGCCTCGTGTTCATATGCCTCTGGCAAACAGTCAAGCTGCAGTTTACATTCGTGAGAGAAACAAAAAACAGAGTCAGATTCCCTGTATGTGTTCACATGCTTGGCCAATTGAGCTGATTCTGATAGAACAAAAAGTCAACAATGCTTCAAATATAGATGTTGCTGCAAAGAAGCTACAAATAAATAAATCATGGATGTTTCACACACATCTTCAACCCGGCAGCACAGAAGATCTGTACAATCAGCACAGTTTCAAGGTGAGCAACCAAAATTAGTGTCATCAATTCAGTGTTTGATTAATGAGAAAAGTGTTTATGCAGAACATTATGATGTCACAGGGAAGTTTGCCTTTGACCTTTTGGATATAAAATGTCATCAGTTCATCATTTGATCCAATAAGAATTTGTGTGATTTTTTTTTCATAATTAGCAGGAATTCCAGAGTTAAGGCCAAAGATGTGTATTGTGATGTCACAGTGATCTTCGACCACCAAATCACAAACCGTTGACATTGGCATTGTACTTTTGACCGATGAATGTCTGTTTGGTTGCTAGTTCAACAAGCTAACATCCTAACACACATGTGCATTTACATTTGTAACATAGATAAGAAGGAGACTTCAGCAGGAGAGTTAATGTGGATATAGGAGAAAAAAATGCAATTTGATTCCAGCTGGACTTTAAATAGTTTTGTAGACACTTAAAGACAGAAAGTCCTCAGCGTGAGTGGTGGGAAAAAAAACTTTGCGTACTGATCCACATTAAAGACTTCTGTAGTGTGGCAGCAGAAACTGGCAGCAATCCCTGCATTCCTCTATCAGCTGACTACTCCACTCTGTGTGTGTGTGTGCAAAGACTACTTATGCACGAGAAAACTACTCAACACACACACAAACTCAGCAGACACTGAGGCGCATGCATACAAATCTGAGACAGACAAACAACTTGCACACGGGACGGGATGAGGACACGGCGACACACTGTTCTGTTCTTACCTTGTCTACAGGTAGTGGTAACGGAGTCTGGATGACACTGAAAGAGGAGGGAAGAGGAGAAAACATTTTGTCACCATGGGAACAGCAGGGATGGAAGAAACATGGAGTAACCACAGCGACAGAAGGGAATAAAATGGTAGTTGAAGGTCTTGTGACACTCGTTTTTCACCCCCTTGTTAAACAAAAACCTCATCTCAGCACATCAAAGTCATTGATGCGAGAAATCAAATCCGTACTTCTTTGAGGAATTTTTAATATCTGCGAAGCTTTCTCTGGTTGAAAATTATTATCCATGACTTTCTGCTGTTTAATTAATCAGCGAGTTTTTCAAACACAATATTCAATAAGAGCCTCAAAAACACTGACACACACACACACACACACACACACACACACACACACACACACAACAATTAAACTATAACCTCAAAGAAAGTTCAATGGTCACAACAATAACGAGCACTACGACCTTCAGCAAACTACTTTTTAATTCCAGAATGCACTGTTGATTGTTTTTGCTTTTTTGTCCACCCCAGTATAATTCTAAAAAGAAATGCTGCAGTGAATGCACACTGATTGAAGGATAAATCAGTGTGTCGTGGTTGTGGTGTGGAAGTGCCTGAACATCAAACACAGCCAGACCATCATTAAGTCGTACAGGGATTTCTTACAGTACAATTAAAGTCAATGAGGGATGTGACAGTTCATTCACAGAGAGCAGCCTGAGGCCAGGTTTCAGAGCCGTAGAATGAGCCTGTAGTCCATTTTACGGATGACAAGTCATACAACTTTTGCCTTTAGCTAGAGGCCAAGTGTGCTGAAGGTTTACATCACCAGCATTTAGCCAGTAAAGCACCAAGATGTTGGAAAAACAAAAGAGCTTTACAAAGGCACCAGCAATTATCTTCATTCAGAGAGGAAGACAGTAAGAACCTGATGATCAAGAACGATTGTGTGTATTAAACCTTTTGGTCCTTTTGATCCATCACAAGTTGCTTTAAAGCTTAAAACTGATTTTTACAAATTTGTACACTTTCAAAATCAGATATAAATGAGATAAAATCTAACCAATCATTTCACTCACAAACTTGAATATGAAGTGTTGACTGAACCCTGTGGTTGCTGCCCTATATATTTATAGTCAATTATGACATATTTTAAACAGGTCACTTTTTTAATATTTTGTATTCAGATATAATTGTTAGTATTTATATTTGTATTTATGTATTTTATAACCTGTATAATATGAGCTGAAGTCCCTTCTTGACTATAAAGCAGTGATGTAAACTACAAAGACTTAAAGTATAAATGCACAGTTCTCTCTATACATTTTTTAGCTGTGTATAAAAAGTCAGTAACCTGCCAACAAACAACAAAAATATCTGATCAAAACAACTAAGACATAACAAAGATGGTCCTGTTTTTGAGTTCTGTATAATGCAAGTTGTTTCCATTGTTCTCTGTGTTGCATCAATCAAATGGACACTGTTAGGAGTTTTGACTGTTGTTGCATGGATGGTGATTTAACGGAAAATTCTGATTCAACACATCAGAGCAAATTAAAAACAACTTGACAAAGATTAGAATCCATGTGAGTTTTATGTTGACACGGCACTAAACTAACAGCAGACTGAGTCACACTGTGGGGAAAGTTGGCCACCTTCAGCTTGTGCCCTGCGTGAACATGACCTCTGTGGAGACATTTATTTAAAGTACTGTATCTCACAGCAACACGGGACACAAACGTTTGTTTTAGTGGGGCTGAAGATAATCCAGACTTTACCTGGAAACAGTCAGAGTTCAGGAATGAAGATAAACTTGACTCTGGGAAAAATATAACTCAACTCTGTCAATGTATAACCACCGCAGCCACCACAGCAAATGTGTGGAAATAACACAACCTTTGTTAATAATACAATACTACCCTGGTTTCATATTGTCCATGGTTTAACTCTACTCATTTAGGTTGCAGGGGGCTGGAGTCTATCCAAGCTGACACTGGGCAAGAGGTGGGGCACACCCTGGACAGGTCACCAGTCCAGCACTGGGTTGACAAATATACACAACCACTGAACCTCACATTCACACCTGGAGCAAACCCACAGGCACAGAGAGGCAACAGAGTTCACCACTTCATTGCCTGCTGCACTACTGTTCTAATTTTTTCACCTGTACCTGCAGCCAGTTGCAAAAACCATTTGCTCAACCACATGCTATTTATGTTTATTAAGTTAAGATTTACTCTCATGAGTCAACTTAATTAAAATGGTTTGCAGCACACATATATATTAGTTGTTACCTAATACTTACAAAACGACAAAATGAACAAGGCTAGCTGATCTATAACCTGTTTGGTTATTATCGACATATCTGACCTGGATGTCGACCAAAATGCTGTGATGTAAATTGGTTTAGTATAAGAGTATGTAGGCTTCACTCTCAGACAATGATGAGTGTCAGCAATAACTAAGATTTCAAACAAGACAAGTCTATAAACTGGTGAGTAAACATGATCCTAATGAATTATTCCATTACGAAATCACCAAATAAGACTATGAGTTCTGAAACACATTTTTCCCCATGTATGCAGATACACATAAAATAGTCTTGCACACAATTACAAAGGATTATCAGGTGATTTAAATATAGCACGTGTCTTGGTCCACCAGAACATTATTTTTGGCAGTTATGTCAGAGATTTAAACATTGCTAAGACTCAGAAAGACAATCCTTAGGTTTATATGATACAACCAGATTTAGTAAATCACTAGTTTGAGAGTAACTGGTAGTTACCAAATACTTAGGGAAGACTTTACAAATAGCTGCAGCAACCCAACTCTGGTTATAATCTCATATGTTTCTATTTGAGGAACAGAACGATAGAGAGATCAGAAAAGAGACAAACTAACACAACTGAGATCAAAAGAATTCAACTAAAGGTAAAGTAAAACAAAGGAAAGTTTGATACTACTGAAACCCAGGCCAAAGCTCAGGTAAGTGAATTGGATAAAAGACACTTTAAAGGATAAGCCAATAATTTAAAAGGACTTTTGTACTTTGAGCACCAACGGTGCAGGTTCTCTGCAGAGATCAGGGTTTCTGCGGCTGCTGTTCTCCGTCAGTGTGACAAACTACTTCCAGAAAGCAACATCATCCATCACAGTAAACACCAGAGACTTTCTGTGAGTTCACTTTGCTGAGTTAAGTGTTTTCAAATCAGAGCTTCATTACATTGAGCTCCGCTGCCTGTCGATCACCTGACTCAGGAAGAATTTCAAGTAGCCTCCTGGAAATAATCCACCTCAAAATGTCGTCTTAAAAACTTCACTCTCTCACACAGTGCAACACTTTGTAGCTTTTATCTGGCTTTTTTAAATATGTTTCTGTAAGATCAATTCAAGCTACATTTCACATAGTTAAAATGAATAAATGTTAGAAAAAACATAATTACATGCAGTCTACTTGTAAGGGGGTTTACTAAAAAGTGGACAGACTAAATGAAAGACAAAAACACACAGCATAAGAAATGCACTTTTTCTAGAGTGCACTTTTTTCATCTCAAATATTTGAGTGGCATTTTGGTCTTTTTACAGGGAAATTTTAAAATAATAAATTCATACTGCATACCAGCAATTAAGCACTTATTTTGCAGCGCATTTCTCTTCCAACTTGTTCTGAAAGCTCTTCCTGAAGGAGAATCTTTTCCTTAATCACCTTAATGTTTCTGCTACATTCATTCAGTCACAGCGGTTTGTCACACCTCAATTTTCAGCACCACAGCAATCACTGTGCATAATGTTGACTTATTTATCACCACCGCCAGCAGTTGTCCTGTCACTCAAACAGCATCATCACAGCAGGAGGTCCTCCATTTAAAATGTTTTATTTATTTATTTCTGCCAGTTCATGAATCAAATAGTGCGTTTCCACAGTAAGTTTGACAACCTGTAAACTGGGGCTTCACATTACCTGAACTCATGGCTAGGTTTTTACTTGTGTTTACACTGTACTTTACAAACAGGGATGTTTCAGGTGTACGTCATGAAATAAGGCAATAGTGGAACCAGCCAAATCATGATTAGCCATTCTCTACTAATGGCTCTAGGAAAAATCTGTTCGTCTTTCAGTCAGTCTACCACTTTGGTCCAGATTCAAATATCTAGACAACCGCTGGATGGATTGACATGAAAATTTGTCATTGACATTCATGATAGCCAGACAATGTGATCTAATGATTTTGGAGATGCCTAAAGAATCGCTGTGCATGTGTAGACTTTTGTTGTGACTGGACCAAAACAACAGTGAAAAAAATGCTGGGACTTCCTGGGGTCTGACAGGTATAAGACCCCAACCACAACGTCCCGTGTTCTATCCTGGCGGCAGACCCTTTTCGTGGAGGCTCAAACTTCAGGGTGAAAACTGAACTCAAAGTTCCACAGCAGGTGTCCACAGCAGGCTCCGTCGACATCATCAAACACTGACTGCAAAGACCAGACCAGCACTGTTCCAAAATAACACATTTAAAAAAAGATGGAAAAAATCCACAGTATAACATGACCTAAATTCACAGCTCTTCAACCATTGCTCAGAAGAACATCAAGTCTGCCTACACAGAGACACAAAGTGCAGCCGGTCCACAGGAATCAGTCATCCACATCAGATTTAGCTGAGCGTGTTTTGCATGCGGTCCAGCAGAAACTGATGATGGAAAACACTGGCAATAGTTTCCATCTGAGACTTGCTCGTATATTTCTACCACTAAATAGGTTTTACAATCATACCGCAACTCAGACCTGTCGTCGAAGGACTCGGGAAGCTGTCCTGGAGAACATCGTGACCTGTCCCACAGATGGCTAAGCGTCAAACCTCAATGCTTATTTGGCATTGACCAAAATATGTCTGGAGCACCAACTGTCAAAACAGTGTCAACAACAAGAAGCAGACATCAAATGTCTCATCAGATTCATTGGATTCTCTTTTTTTACTTATTCTATGTAATAATTTCTGATTTAAAATGTCCTGTACAGCTTCAGGTGTTTAGACAAAAAAATTTTTGTTAAAGTGATAAAAGACTTGTGTCAAAAAAACATATATAAAAATTATACTATACATAAAAAAATATGTTCATATTTCTCAAGTAAGCTATCAAATCATTTTGGTATCAATAATGGTGCTGAAACCATTGGTGGATCAATCGAGTAGTCAATCGACAGAGAACCTACAACAATTTTGATAATCGATCAATAACTACTAAACTAATCACTCAAGGAAAAAATGCATTTGCCATTTTTAACTTCTTAATGTTGACGATATGGTGCTTTTCTGTTTTATATCACTGTAAAGATTTGTTTACTGCTTGCAAAGATCTAGCTCACTGACTTCAAAGAAGACCATTTATTGTTAATATGTTGAATTAAAGAACTGTGCAAGTATCTCTGGAGAAGATAACTTACATTATCAAAGATGCCCACTTGCTCTATATGGGGTCTTTTTACACAGTATCCGTATACTGTGAGAATACAGATTTAAGTCATGTGTTGAATGTGGTTGGTGAGGTACAAATATGAGCAGTCTTCTGCAGAGTTGCCTGAACTCCGATTACTTGATTGTTCTATCTTATTTGAATTATCTCTCTTTGTCCTTTGTCTCCAACAAATCCAACAGCCATTTAAACACAGCACAAGAAAATGGCATTGTGTTGTATGTTCTCCAGAAACTGTCAAGCACTTTAGACTTCCAGCTCCATTTTATGACAGGATGTAAATAATCTGCCAGCCCTTTGACAGATACAATTAACAGTTCAAGCTTCACATTGTGTTGTAACACAAAACTGCATCATAATAGTTTATTAGTTTTAATCAATTTAGCTATGAAGCTCAATGAACAATCGGCAGCATGTTCTTGCCTGATCAGGGCCGTCTGAACCTAAAAATCCTGGTTCAGACTCTGGACAGCGACAGAGACAGAGACATTACCTGTCAGGTCTTCTTCCTGTTTGTGTCAGCCAGTGATTTGTCATAGGACAAAGTTCACTGTTCGTGGCCTCTATCCAGCCTGACTCAGCTACTCCTGTGAGAAAATGGATCCTTTCGTGTTACTTTATTTTGTTTCCTAGCTTCAGACCAAGCAGCTGATTCCTCTCTTTTCCACAGCATGAGTGAAGTCATCCCATAACACAAACTTTCTGTCTACTCTTTGCTCCTCCTTTCTTCTAACCAGATGAATTTCTTCTTTTAACTTACTGTAGCTCCACCCCTCCTGGCACCCACCATGAGGAAACAAACTCCTCTCTGCAGCAGCTATAGCTCTTCACTGCCTTTATGGTATGTGGGAGGTAAAGGTGTGCTGGATAACTAACCTGCCATTGCTTTGGGGGTGGACTTCGTTTTTCTAAGTACAATCAATTTACAAGCTATTCAAAAGCTCCACTCACCTGGAAGAGAGCAATGGCTCTGAAAATGAAACATCCTCTCTAACCACTTAACCATAAGTGTGTGTGAGAGTGTGGGTGGTTTAAGGAAACACAGTATTTCAAGTGATAACAGACTGATAAAGGAAACAAAGGGGAGCTATTGTCCTGAACAGTGACTGGAGATAAAAAATGGCGGTTAAACCTGAAACAGGTCTGAATTCATTATTTGAGAGTCATATTTTTAAATGGTAGAATTATTTTTCACCAGAAAAAAGTTGCACGTTTGCTGTACAGAAACTGGAGCTGTGAGACATTAAAGAGTGAGAGCTTTAATCTTTTCACGATGTTCTCTTGGTGTGTCACCTCATTAATAATAAGAATAATAATGTGAAAGAATGACTCCACACTGAATCACAGAGAGGCAGAAAGTTGCTCCTGTGCATTTTCAAACTTCTCTGGCCAGACTCCAATCAGTGATGTCACAGCAGGTGTTTTACATTAGATGAAAAACGCAATAAAGTGTGTTCACATACAGTGGGGTTTTTTTGTCTGTAACTGCTTTTTATTTTACATGAAATCAATGGAAGTAGCTACAGGAAGCTAAAACTGGAGCCATTTAAAAGACACTGCATCCATGTGTAGTAGTAGAATAATCAAAAGTTTGCAAAGTTTAAACTTTTCCAAATAGAGTTCAAAGGTATATTAATCTATTCTTTTGAGTTTTCAGGTTCACATTTACGTAGCTGTGATGAAACATAACACTGACTCAAGTTTCAAAACACAAAGATTTTGTCTACTGTATAATTACAGATGCTTTGCTCACACACAGAGTGCGACTATACAAAGCTGTATGTGGCAGACTTCCAGATGGCTAATGCTAACACCGGGGAGCAGAAACATTCTTCAGCTATTAATAAATCTGTCTGATTTAGCTTCTAATCTCTCTCCAGCTGCACTTCATAGAGACAGAGCTGCACAGACTTGCATTATAAGTAGGGCTGTCTTTGATTAAAGAAAATGTTCGTTTAATAAAAATATGACATGTTGGAGAAAGTTATTGTCACATGTGGATTTGTGATGGTGGGTGGCCTCTGATATTTAAGCCTAGGATGTTGTAAGTTCCTCCATACTGTTCTGAGAAAAGATGTTTATAATTAAGTAATGATTGATTAATCAGTAATAGTTTAATCTGATCTTGATCTAATTACATTAACTAAATAAGCAAATTTGTTCTGGTGGTATTGTAGATATGCTGGTGTTCTTACAGCTATAATATTTTTATAATAGCAATGTGTCAAATGACAATGTGAACATTTTGTCATGGCGCTCATGCTGATAAACCTACAGAGAATTAGCATCCAATTCTGCAGCCACTCTCGTCTTTACAGAGCTTTATGGCTCTAATCCATTGTTTAGCTTTCCGGCCCACAACAACCGTTTTGGTTCACTCTCACTGCTAGTGTCGTTTTCAGGGACAAAGCTCAAACTTCTGTACTGAACACTACCTGCTCAGAACCAAATGGCAAACAGACAAGGTTAGTGACTAGCTGGTGAACTTATTGGAGCATTTAGCAGCTAAAGAGCCAAATATTTCCATCAGGAGTTGGAGACCAAAAGGAGAGCTGAGAATAAGACGGTCATAGAGTTTGGAGATCAACTCTTCATTTGTCAACAAAAACAAAAGGAGCAAAACAGACGCAGAACTATTTATTTCAGTCTGGATTCATGCAAGTCAGGATGCTTGTCTGTGTTTTCCAGACTGAAAGCTGGACAACAGAGCAGCAGATGGCACTGCCCACCATGGCACTGAGCCCCGGCATGGACACAGGTTTCACATGGTATCCACAGTAGCCAATTACAAACTCACAGACACACACACACACAGGTGGGACTCCCAATACAGTAGGAAGTTCCATGCTGGGTCAGCTGCTGGTCTGCTATCGCCCATTTAACTACAGACACACGCACACACTTGGTACTATAGTGTGTGAACAGAATATCCTTCATTCTCCAACCTTCAGCATGAAGTAATGTAAAAATGAAATGGCCACTTGTCCAACACCAACAATAGTTTTCATATTTTGTCACAAAGATCAGACACACACACACACACACACACACACACACACACACACACACACACACACACACATTTCCCTCACAGCTTGTTAACAAAATTGCTGGCCTCATCAACAATTAGATTGACACTAATCACATCACCATGCAAGCAGAAATTTAGTGTGTGTGTGTGTGTGTGTGTTACAGCAGTCAGACAGGTAGTAACAGCTTAATTTACAGTAACCAGAGAACTATTAATACCATCAGATTTCTGTCCAATGATAATGCTACATTAACAAACAGTAACATGCAAAAATCACACACTTTCATTCAAGCATCTAATCATGTTCACCATACAATTTGTAATCATTATGAAAGATTCATGGATCAGTGTTAATCAATGAGAATGCTTACTCGCTTCGTCGGCGTGCCTCCATCCCATCAGGTAGGAAGAGTTTGATTGTTGACACGATGCAGCCATGAGTGACTGGAAAAACAAACAGACAACCACCCTGTTAATGTACAACACCGGTTACCAGTTCTGAGTCACAATCGTGCTGGGAGAAACTGGAGTTCTCCCTTATCAGTGAACATGGAGACTGTGGAGAGAAGTCCTGAACAACACTAGCACCCACAAGCTCTGAAAAAGGTTTGTTAACCACAATACAGCCACATTTCAAGAATCTGTCGACTCATTTTCATATTGTTAATAAAAGGAAACTAATGGCTGCCCAGAACAGTAGGAAAAAAATGCACCTAAAAATATTAAGCTCTATCACAAAAAAGTGTAGTACACGATTTACAGTTGAAGAGCTAAAACTTGCCAGCACACCAGGCTTCATTATGCTCTTCTTGAGAAAATGAGCTACAACTTAAATTCATTAGGTGCTTTTTAATGTCATGTAATTCTGTGGATTAGCAGTGTTGTGTTTGGAATGAGGTTGAATGTGCATTGGATCTTCAGAATGAAAAGAGTATCAGTGGAGCTGAAAATTTGACCTCAATATCTACTATGCACAGCATGCAGTCTATGACCTAAGCAAAATGGGCCCTAAGGTAACCTTGAGGGTTAGTCAAGTGTAATTATATCAGGATGGTATGTGTGCATTATCAACTACAAGGCTGGTGGAGGAAGGAAAATCTTTCTCTGTTCTACCTCACAGTAACCAGCACTCTTTGATTCTTTTCTTTCTTAATAAAATCTTACTACAATAATTGGAGAGCGGTTTGTGTTTCCCATCATTCCTCCAACCCCCCCAACTTCCCATCAAGAAAGGTTTTTACCGGAAATATAACAGAAGAAAAACAGTTACAATATTCCGTGCGTGCATTTGCGACATACCTTTGCGTGTGTTCTCAGTAACATCAACGCCAAACTGAATGATGTCACCAGAGAGAACCTCGCAGGGCGGACTCTCCTCTGAGCCGCGACTCAACCTCTGGCTGTTGATGAACGTCCCGTTGCTGCTTTTAGTGTCCTGCAGGTAGAACTGACACAAAAACCCAGAAGGTGAGAACCATGTGAAGAAATCGATAAAACAATGCCACAAAAACAACAGACTATTACACTCACTGAAATTATGGACAAAAGCAGAGAAAAAATATGATACAGGATGAAACTGTGAACTTTCTGCTGCAGCTCATGATGAAATTTCTCAAGCATCAATAGGATACAATTCTTTTTTGTCATATATTTTGAAAAGACAGTAGTGCAAGAATCAAAGACAGACAAAATTCACTTGCTGGAGAATGGGGTAGCATTTTGCCCACTGGCAACTTTGGTGTACTATTTTCATTATAACAATAAGGAACATTTCAAACATTTCTGTATTACACTGCACAAACACTGAACACTTTTCCAAAACAGTGTTGCACGTGGCCGCTGGAACAAACTGGCATCAATGCTGACTGACAATCCAGCTCCATTAATATAACCAGAGATACTCAATAGATAATGCAACTATTTGTTGATTCAGATTTTTTAATGTAATTGTTGCTCAATTCACAATGAACTTGTTACTTTTTCCTCACGTCAGTACTTATGACAGTTTGACTAGTTGTTCTTAATTCAATCCTGAAGCTATACTCATAGCCTCAGGATCATACAATGAAATAAACAATGAAACTGACAATAGAGCAACATTTCATCATCTGAAAGCACTTGGACACAGTCACATAGCACAAATCCACGAGAATGACAACAACGACAGTAAAGCAGAAACAGCAAGAATCACATCAACTCTGTTTCATTCATATATCATTCAGCAAACACACATACACCGAAATCAATTATATATTTACAGACACAGAAAAGAAGTGCATACACACAGACTCTCACACATGTGCAGATATCTGACAGGAAACTGAACACATCAGGGAAAAAACTGCACATATACAGACTAACAAATAATTAAAAGCTAACATTCAAACACAAACCTAACATAGAAACATAAACCTAATGCGAGAACGCACAGACACGGTAAGGTATAAATTACACCACACACACATACACATATACATATACATATACACACACACACACACATTTAGCGATCTGATCTGGATGCCTGAGGCCTGTCTGTCTGTCTGTCGTTCCAGGAGTTTCATTCATCAGCTCTCAGCTCTCCGTCATGAGTGAAAACCACTGTCGATCTACCAGAGAGAGAGAGACAGACTAAACACTGAAGAGAGGAAGGAGGGACTGACAGAGGAAAAAGCAAAAACAAGAGAGAGAGAGAGAGAGAGAGAGAAAGAGAGCGAGAGCTGCCGAGAAGGACCAGCTGACTTCGCTATTTATCCGACTGCAGTGTGCTACGAAAAGCTACCAATTCACAGATCATGATAGCTAAACACACACACACACACACACAGTTACCTCCCGTCCCCATGGTAACCTGGAGATGGGGAGGGAGGGACCTAACTATAGAGCTTTTCACCCAGCAACAACACACACACACACTATGCGTCACATACCTCACATATGGTTCTCACACACTTATTATATGATTATTATTATTATATCAAGCATGTCTCACATGAACATGCACACACACACCTACACACAGACAGAAAACATCATGCCATTGACCTGTGAGCAGCAGCCAGCTGGTTTAGTTTCAGTCCAGTGAAAGTCGTCTGTTTGGATCATTTGTCTTTGACACATCATTTGTATTAAAGCAGCTGACCTGCTGACATTTGCCTGTTTCACAGCATTACAAGCAACATGTCACTCGGCCAATAATAATAATCAAGTCAAAACAACACTAAAGCCAAGTTCAGATAGTCAACAGCACGGCATGAAAAAATGATACCACAGCACCCTCATTCCTTCAAGTAGCTGGGTTAAATACGCAAAAAAGTTTCTGATCTAACTTTTACACTGTGTTGGCCAATCAAATAAGTGTATTTACATCAAAAGGATCCTTAAAATATATATTAAAAAAAAAACATTAGCATGGTCCATTCAAATAGAGACAGTAGCTGGTCAAGCGTGGAAAATTGTAGGACCTGTGGGTAAATGAGTCAGAACAACTTTTGCACCTTGTACAGAAACTACTCGTCCATCTTTTTATTTCTCATACTTAAATTCAGGGGACAGGTAAAAGCTTCTTTTCCTGCCACTTGCCCTCTTGGTTACAGGTTGTTGTCTGATCTCAGTGTTTAATCTCCCAAATGAACACCTAAACCTTATGACTCATACAGAAGTCCCTTTCATTTCCACAAACAAACTGTGGGTTTATGCTGAATCACTCTTGCTTCATTTCCTCATTTACCAGATTTAGACGACTGGCTGAAAATGAACTTTGAGGTGACACTGTCCATCAGCAACGAGTCATTTTCACACTAGGCACTAATCCCAGCTGACTAACTATGATGCACCAGTTACACCAGCAGTACAGACAGGTTTCAGTCCTTTAAGTCTTCTGACAACAGGCTGACATTTCATTCAAAGGAATGAAAGAATGAATAACAGATATATTGGATAACAGGTAACTCAGGTGACTGTTTGTTGTGTGTGTGTTGTTTTAAATGCTTGGAATCCAAGTGTGTGGGTCTGATGGTTACTCTGATCTTCTTCCCTTCTGATAAACAACAAAGCAGATCATAAAGAATCCCACTGACTGGTTGACTTACTGACACACTAACCATAGATATTAGCTGAGATTTCTTGTGTGTGTGTGCATGTTTGGGTTTTGTGAAGCTATCGTTGTGAGAACCAATTTGAGGTTTGGACCATGGGGGTGAGGACATTTTTGAAAAGCAAGGACAGTTTGGTTGGTAAAGTTAGGGTAAGAGGCTGGGGAATACATTTTATCAACGAGGGTCCTCATAAGCACAGAAGTACAACCGTGTGTGTGTGAGAGAGAAAAAAAATTCCTTCCCCGTTCAGTCAGCTGGTGAACTAAACTGCCACATACCAACATCTCACAGTTCACAACTGTCTCTGTCTCTTCTGTTACAATTCATTCATTCTCTCTCAAAAGAATCATTCTGGTTCATGACAATTTGCATCCTCATTGGTATTTTTGTCCATCCATTATCATTTCTGCTGCACAAGAACACAGTGGGCACGCAACTATAGTAAGCACAGTAGTTCAAGTTGAAGCAGGAAGTGGATCTGTAAACTGTGATATTTATAACAGACAGTAGTAGTAATTTATTGTTCTTCCAAATAAGTTTGTCTAACCTGGATGTTTGTTTACAAACTGTCCGATCATCTAACTCCTCGTGTTTCTTGACCTGTATTTTTGTGACGTCATCGTGTTTCCAGAGCTCAGATATTAATTTAGTATCTATAATAGTATCATAATCAACTTAAATGATCGACAAAGCTATGAAAATAAGCTAGAATTATTCTTGGGATTCTATCTGTATGTTAGACTGTTACAGAGGTTATGTTCGTCGTAGAGGCTTTTAACATAAACTAACTGGTTTAAAATCCAAAATCAGACATGGATAGATCAATTTTCAAAAAGACAGACCAACCCCAAAAGGGACCAAAGAAGCCGCTCCCAAATGTGGGCAACCTGAGTGAATGCTAACACTGGCAGCAGCAGCATGAAGCTCCACCAATGGACCAGATTACACCAAATTATGTCTTAGTTCCTAGGAAGACCTCTAGAGACCTGCGCAGAACTCAATGTCATAGACTTTGTTGCCATCAAATCACTTTAACGATTGATGAATTATCCAAACAGCTGCTTATTCATTTTCTGCCAATCGACTGAGCAATTAAAGAATTTATCTTTGCAGCTCCAGACATATTTACTTGTCCTTGCTGTTTCTGTCCATCTGTTTTGCTTTCTGTCTCCTCTCTCCAATCCATCTGTGTTTCTGCCTCTACGTTCATCCCACTTCTCTCTCTTCTCTACTACAACCATTAGTGAGTAATCTCCTCTACCATTAACAATTATGTAACAGTAATCCTACAGTCCTGACAGCCGCTGGTTTCTATTAATTTCAGGATCATATGAAAAACAAAACATTGTTTAAGTTGCATTACGCTCACATGGTAATGTACATTTATTTAACTGTGCTGGCATGCTGAGTTCCACTGCTGATGAGAGGCTCTGAAGTACAAGATGGGAGTATTTGCAGTCACCCTCAAGACCAAACAAAGAAAAACATTTTGTAAAGAATTAAATATTTTGAAAGCTTCTGCATTAAAAATGGTCTTAAAATAATTCTGGAATAGGGACATTATTTTCTCAAATTCATACTACACACAAGAGCACAACTTTTCAAACCAATTGACATTTCGACTGATTTTCACGACCACCAACATTCCTGCACCATTTCCACCCACTAACTGAAAATTTCTGGGGGAAACACTGCTTCCCTTTATCCCTCTCTGTCCTCCTCCTCCCTTTCTCTCTCCATCGCTCCTCCCTCATTAGTGTCAGCTAAATGAATGCCATGTAATTGTGTTTGGATTTTAATTTGCCTCAGCCTCCAAAAACAGTGCAAATGATCAGCTGGCAGCAAACAGGCACGACAACCACTTAACCAGTCAGCAGGTCAACACATGACACCAGCTTGGTTGGACGCCACACACACACCACACACACACACACACACCACACACACACCACATACACACCACATACACACCACATACACACAGAAGTAAATAAACAGATAGTAGTAGTCAGCTGACAGATAAAATTCATGCCTGTATTTATCAAGTCTCTCAGAATCACTTCTAGGAGTTGCAAGAGTTGAGAAAAAAATCCCCATTTTGCTACACTAAGAATAAAATGAACGAATGTTGATTTTTTGGGGGCTTTTCCCAAGTACCTATGCCATAAAGTCAACATATTCATGAGACTCACAGGCTGATGCAGTCAATGCGATTACAGTTGTTAAATGCTGACACTATCACTGTATCTCTAGCACAGCCTCTTTGGCACGCTGTAGGGATGCCAAGGTCGATCTGTCGGTCCACCACTTTGGTTCACACTGAAATATCTTACAAACTTTTAGACTGATTGCCAAGAAATTTTGTACAGACATTTTATAGCCCACAGAGACTAAATTTGAAAAAATGTGAATCTATCCTTTTATCCAGTTGATATCTATGAGGGTGGGGTGACGAATGTCTTTAAAGTTTTACATCCTGCATTTCCTTATTAACTATTACATGTGCAGATTTTTGTCCAAGCATTTACCAACTACTGGTGAGTCCTAACAGGTCAGAACAGCTCTGCAGCTCTCCTACATAAAGGATGATTTTGCCTGACTTAAGAGAAATGATGAAATACTTTTACTAAAAGTCAAACCAAACATCTGTCACGCTGAGAATCTTGGGCCAGTCACAACAGATTTCATACTCGACTTGATAACATGTTCTCTGAAAGAGTTTGTGGCCGACCAGAAAGCACAGAAGCAAAGCAGAAATACTATTCTACAGGAAAACTGGAAAGTACTGTCGTGCAATGTCAATATGATTTATTACCATCAAAGAGCAACTAAGGGTCAACATCAGAAGTCACAGTCCCAGAAGTCAAGAGGACGGTCGAATGGTAGACAAGGAGGCCATGAAATTTGTGTTAATAATTACTGACAGTAAAAGTATGAAGAGGCTCCTTTGTGGGCTGGATGTCAAAGGATTGGTCACACCACAGGACTGGAACTGAGGCGTGAGATTTTCTCCATACTTTCTTAATGAATGAGTCGGTCACGCTGAAGGAAGAGAGTCATGACTGGTACGATAAACCTGTTATATTAACAATGTTGTTGAGCAGAGAAAAGGGGGATAGAGACTTGTTAGGCTGGAAAGAAAAAAACATAACATCATTGAATGACTGTCCATTACTGGGGTCTTCCATCTGTTTAAATAAGGTATTTTTAGCATTCATACATAGATCTCTGAACAGTCAGTATGGAACCTTTACAGCACAAACTAGGGAACCGCGTCCCTTAATATTGGGTATCTGCTGATACTGAGCCTTTTTTTTTTTTTTTACTTACAGTACATGGTGATCAAATTTGTATCTAACAAACTGAAATAACAGCTGCAGCCTACTCTGATACAGTATTGTCTGCCTGCTACTTGATCCCAGTACTTAAGTTTATATGTTTAAACTGTCTTCATTGTATGAATGAAAGATCAACTGGCCTACTCACATAATTAACAGCGGATATGACCTGCAGCCTGCGACGTTCCTCTTTTTAACCAATGAAAGTGACGGTTAGCTTCAAAGATGAGAAGCTGCTGCCTGAATGTTTTGTATACTGATCTTTAGTAATGATAATTAGCGTTTTAGCTGAGTCATTTCCTCAGTCCATACTGTACGTGGTCGTTGCTGCAGCACAAGTCTCCAAGGAGAGGGAGAGACAGAGGTGACCCATGACCAGATTATCACAGCCATTTCATACACAAGGCTTCTATGACGCGGACCGACTGATGTGCATTCAACCTGCACTGAGTCAGCTGTTACTCTGTTAGCAGAGAATCTAGTCTGCAGTGTAGTACATACACTTAACTAATAAGCCAGGGAATTGTTAAGTACTATCGGGCTTAGAAAGTTTCTGTATCGCATCTTCACTTCTCTCCATACTTGCATGCTCCCTCTCTCTTGTCCACATGAGCACTCTCCCTACTCAGTACACTACATTCAAATATTATTAAATTAATATTGTGCCAAACCTCTATATTTTAGAGCAAGGTCAAGTTACCAGATCCTTTTATAATAAAGGGCTATAACCCAATCACACATCTGATTGTGCAAATTGCCCACAAGTGTCACTATACACCGGCAGTAATAGCAGTTACCTTATAGCTGACTGAAGTGAACTCTCTCCAGGGGTCTATCTGACAGGATGAGGGTGCTCTGATATCTGTGACTTGGATTCAGTGAGACATTTAAATGATGTTTGTGTGTGAGTCTGCATCTTAAGGAATCTTATATTGGAATAAAATACATATGATAATAAACAAACAAAAAACATGCTGTACTACACAGCCTGTATCCCAGAAAGAAAGAGGGCATTAATCCTTAACAAAATTTAATAGCAAATGTCTGGGTAGAATTTTAACATCAAGACTTTTGGAGTTGTATTTAGGCTTGAATTGATGAACCATTTAACATATTCATTGTTTAATATATCAAAATAATTTTGCTTCAAATTTTGCTCCAGCCTCTGCGTGAGATAATACCTTATTATCACAATGAAATGTACTGAAACAAAATTATATGTGACACAAAAAGGCAATTTATTATTCTGGTCAGTGGATTTTTTCATCTACCAGTCCCTTTGGCCAGTGAGTCAAAAAAAAATGACACTAGCTGCAACACTAGCAGGCTGGGGTGGACAAAACACACTAAAGGATCTGATCTTGATCAGCTGTAGTCCAGTTGATACCATTCCATCAAATGCCCAGATCAGCACTGATATCGATTCTTAGGATCGATTCTTAGGATCAGGATCTTAGGATCATCTCTATTTCAAACATAATGGAACCATTTTGGATAGTGCTGCAGTGCTCACGTGATATTTGGCAACTTCCACATGAGCTGAGCCAGAGCAAGAGGTTATGTATAATGTATGTGCTTGGCACAACATGCTGTTAAGCGGTCTTGTTATCACACAGAGAGGGTCTGAATTTTACTCAAAGTTAACTTGGGATGCTATTCAGACATGATGCTGGCATGTAAAACTGGCATTTCCAGGTTACAGTACATGTCTGATGGAGGCTGTGGACGGAGAGAGAGCAGGAGAGTTTGTTGATCCCGGTGTGTGTCGGTGCAGAGCCAGCTGAAGGCTGGACTCACGCCACCATTTCCAAAAGAGGCAGTTTGCTGCTACTGGCAAACAGAAACAGGGTTTTATCAGTCAGCATGTGAGCATTTTCCTGCTGTAGAGTGCGTGCGTTTCCTTGAAAGGTGAGTGTTTGTGTGCGTGTGTTTCAGCTACAGATTTCAGTGTCCTATTTTCAACTCTGTCACTGCAGTGGTCTATATGGACGATGGGGGAGAGAGAGTGTGTCCACAACAGACAGTATCTTCCAGCATCTATCATCTGGTTGAACTAGTGGCTCGCAAGACCAAAGCAAGTCCAAGCGGCTTATATGTAGTGTTTTCTAGTTCTGATTCATTTTATTAAACTTACACAACATAATGTGAAATTGAATAAAATGACCTGTGTGGTCCTCAAGTGGAACTGCTCCTTAGATGTGTGATCTCATGATGAAATATCAAAATCATCCACTATATTAGAGAGATCATGTTCTTTTTTAATTATGTACTTATTCCACACACTTGTCAGTTGTGTCTAAAGACGGCAAGAGTGACAAGCAGACACACTGCTTATTTCACTCATGATATGTCTTGTAGCATACAACACCATATGGACACGTTAAGGTTAATAACTTGATTGGAGGGGGCCGTTAAGAATAGCTTTTTGAAACCACTGTAGAAAAAATAGCTTTGTAGTGATTCAGGTAGTTAACTTAAACTCATAAGCCACAGGTCAGGATTTAGCATCATGTGTTCTGGTGGCCGGTGGTGACTTCTAACAATAAGCTCATGAAGGCGCATGGTGTCGACAGAACCCTCCTCTCTGTCTGAGGAAGTGTTGAAAAGTTCAAGCCTCAGGATGAGTTGCTTCACCAGATAGAAGAACAAACCAGTTCACCTGTCAACTAGAGTTTTTTTCTGGCCAACACAGCTAACATATTAGTTTTTCTTGCTTTTTGACAACAACTGTCCTCAGGCTGGATAATGTTCAGACTTGGTTGGTATGCTAATCTTTTCTCTCACAAGATACTTTCATTTATTTAGCAGCCTACAAGATACATAGAAACACAGTTCTACATTGGAGACAGAGTGATGTAACAGAAGCACAAATAGTAAATAGGCTTTAACAGCCATGCACTCCTTAAAAAAAACTGCTTGTTAACGGCTTGCATCATGTATGAACAAGTTATGCAACCTGCCTTTAGCTCAGCATGTTTAAGGATCAAGTTCAAGATAGTAAAAGTTAGTGTCACATGTCAACACTCACACCTCCTACAGAAAGACAACAGGTGGAAAGGAAGATATAGATAATTGAGAAAAAAGACACCTTATGAGTCTGAAGTTCTATGATGACTGAGTCAAAAAGGTTTCTGCTAGAAGTAAGTATGTGGGAAAACTAGATTAATTCACATATCGATATCGTATCAACAAATTCCAGTATTGGACCTGCTTTAGTTCTTTCCCTTCTGTCATCATAAGGGCTGGGTGCTGAACCTCAGAACTATATAATCATTGAAATACCGCCATTTCTAGCTTTTGCCCATGCACTGTGATCTCTGACAATTGGCATTCTTACCAGCGTGTGTTTGTAATGTAGGAACTGAAGCATACTCTACTGTTCACTTTCAGTCATCTTTAGTGGTTTCACAACCATCAGAAATTTCACTTCTATCTAGGGGTGTATGAAACAGAATTGAGAATTCATTCCGGATCAAATTGTGACTCCAAGAATCAGAAGCAATTTGTGAGATTCCCAAAGATTCACACCCTAGTTCTAATGCTCCATCATGGTGTCCTGCCTCGGTATCTGGATCCTGTATTCCTATCACTGAACTCACACATGCACAATGCCAGAGCTGAGTTTGCCAGAAGGCCTTTCCTGCCAACAGTATTTTATTCCTTCACACTCTCACACACACACACTCATATATAAAGAGAGTTACAGAGCTGAGTCCTGTCTGTTTAACAGCGTTCTTGTGCTGTGTTGGTATTCACATTGACCATGCTGTGGAATACTGATACCAGATAACAGCTCTGCTCTGCTGTCAGCACTGCTCTCCACCACCTGGTTCACTGGCAGATTAGCTCTCTGGTTGCCTTCATCGCAAACCAACTATCTGGGCCAGTGAATGATGCTGAAATAAAACCCTTTCCTGACTAACTGATAAACTAGCTTCCTCTCTGAATGTGGTCTGAGTCATGGGCTACAGCCACACTAAAAGGTTTGCATTTTAAAACAGCATTTCAAAACAAAAAGTCTCCGTCCAGATGAGCGTTTTAACACTGTGTCAGAAATAATCTCCACCCAGACTAACATGCCTGAAAACTTATATCACATGACCATTCACGTGCACAGGGCATGTCCATGCCGGTGTTTGCCTCCTGTGCATGTAACTGCACAACAGCTGCTTGCATCCACAACAAGGTCAACAACGTCTGTAATTCATTATCCATGTTGAATTAAGTGCTGATTGTCAAGGCTCATAGATACATACAGGCTGATGTTTGATTTCTTCTGGGTCATGTGATAGAGCAGTAGTCCAGCAGTAACAATATAGGAAGTGTATAGAGAGAGAATCCCTATTTCAGAGTACATATATGTGGCCCCACCTGAGGCCTACAGCAATCTAATGACTCATCTACTGTAGGGGAGAGTGTGTGGTGTGTGTGTGTGTGTGTGTGTGTGTGTGTGTGTGTGTGTGTGTGTGTGTGTGTGTGTGTGTTTGCATGCTTTTGTTACCTCTTTGGGATAAACACCAGGACCAAAGCCCGGGCCAAATGTGGCAAATCATCTTTTCTCAGGTCCTGGTTCAGGGTAAGGTGTGAACTGAGGTTAGGTCCAGGTTGGGGTTGGGCATGAAATGGTTTTGGTCAGGATTAGGGTTTGGCTGTCCACAATGGAAGTCAATGCAATGCCCTAACAAGGGCAATAGCTGAGCAAACACTTGTGAGTGTCTGTGTTTTGTTTTTACATCCCCATGGGGACTTTAACCTGACTGCACACCAACCCATGGGGACTTCCTGTCACCATGGGAGGTCTTTACAGGCCCAGACAGTTTGACCTCCAAAATTCAAATGTTAGCATCTAAACATGATACATATTAACCTGTAATGCTAATGGTGTTGGACTGCACTTATGCGTGTAGCACTTCTTTCAACTTGGCCATGGTAGTTCAGAGGTTCAGCATAAGCAGACAGCAGCAGATGTTCTCATTAACTGCCATATATTTTTGAAATTTAGAGACCAGGACTGGAGCTGGTTCCAAATGAGCCATGGAGCTAAATACAGTACGTAACTGACCATGGAACAACAAGTATAAAATGACATGGTTTGTTTTCACCTGGTAGGAGGGATATTCCCTCTGTGGAGCCCAGCACAGGCTTCTACATGCTGACTGGTATTTACACCTGTTATAACTATGAGGCTTGAAGCTGATAAGGCTCTTAAACCATCCATTCATACTATAATTAAAGTCTGTGTTTCCCCTGCATTCTTTTCACTTCTCAAGTCCAAATCCTCCACAGAGAGCTGACCAGACGTGACAACGGCCTGCAGAGAAGTGCTGCAGATCCTGATGTCAGGTATTGCATGGGGCATATCGGCCGCCAGCAGGGAAACAAGCAGGACAAGAGAAGACAAATTTAGCTCCAACATCGTGTCACACATAGCTGCAGCACTGATGCAGCAGTATGTACATTCGCTAGCAGACTAGTAATGAAGCAGGAAGCTGGACAATTCAACATATTGCCATATCCAACCATCAGATGCTAACCTGCTATATGAATATCTCATTGACCACATGCTAGCATCTTGTATTAATTGATATTCCATTTACTTTTTCTTGTGACATTTAATAAAACCTGCTAGTGAGAACACCAACAGATCAGTGTCTGCTCTCTGTAGGTGGAGTTGCACTTTTGTGACATGTCACAACTAGAAAAAATTTGCATGAGGCAACACAAACAAACATGGAGGAGACTGAACGTGACACAGAAATGGGGTCCAAACAGAAGGACCGTGAAAATTTGTAGAAAGGTTCTAAATAAAAGGAGAAAAATAAAAGGTACTTACTCATATTTGATTATTTGCCGAGTACATAATTCATAATAAGAAATAAGCCTTTCCATGCGGTCATTTTATATAAACTTTTTATTTACTGAATTGACAGAAAATGTGCTGTATTGTGTTATGTATCATTTTCTGGATATGAAATGCCAATATCAGGGTATGAGATTTTGGTCAAATCGCACAGCCCTACTCCAGAAAATAAACCTGGTCTAACCGGTCAACTGGCACATGTTACGGTTCAGTGTACACTGAATGAAAGAAAGACTGGCTGGCTGACTCTTAGTGATACAGCTATATTACAGAGATCTCCACTCCGAGTCTTAAATCTGGTTTAATCTGTTATGCATCTGCCTGAGCACACCACCAACTGACTGACAGGCTGTTTAGAGGTTTCTGAGTGGCTTCCTGACAGGCTGGTTGATTTAATGACAAATACTGCCAGCTATATAACTGCCCCATCTCAAAGACAAGGACACTTCTTAAGCAGCATTTCAAGTCATTTTCACTAAAGACAGGCTGACTGGTCAGTTCCATTAAGTGTCCCAATGAGTCATTATGCGCAACAGGCTTTGGAAGTGGTAAACCTACATGGAATGCAGCATGTCAAAATCAAAAAGGTTGAAAAAGGCTGGGTATTGTTACTACTAAAGATGCTTTCTTATTGTCAACAAATTCACAAAAGACCAAAACAACAATGTGTTAATCTGTCTCCCAGTACTTTCTGACTTCCCTTCCCTCTGTGTGGCTCTCAGCTGCAAGCCCACTAGTTCCAACTGAAGTTGGAACTAGTGTTCCAACTCTAAATCTTAAAAAAAAAAAAAGCTCAAAAAGTATAGTTTTATTTTTTTCAAAAAGCTCAGTTATTTCCTAAAACATCTGGCCACTGTAGTTTTTAGCAAACATTACTCAAACAGTACATTTGTTTAGGACTATTTTCATATCCAGCGTATTAATACACATTTGGCAATTTTACAGCAGGAGTACTCTGAATTCAATATCTCCATGTTTAGTTATCAAAACAATCTAATGACTGTGAGAAACTACTTTCATCCAGCATTTGCAACGTTTTGGGCCTCCAGCATGGTTATATAGTTTTTGTCTCATTTTAATAGAATGTAAACTAATTTCAGCTGGGCTTGACATATGGATGCTGGAGTTAATGATAAACAGAAAATACGTGGTGATAGAGTTAGAAACTGTCTGCAGTCTTATCATCAATAACTTACAGAGGAAGGAAGAGGCAAGCAATCATAAATGCCACAGCACTAATATCTCATCTGAGTGAGAAAGTGCCTGACTGGCCCCCTGTTGACTGGCTGGCTGTCAGTTCCTCTAGCACAGTGGTTCCCAAACTGAGGTCCCAGGACCTTCAGGGTTAAGAGAGAAGCAGCTGCGTCTGATCTGACCTTCCCATGATGGCTGCTGCTTAAATAAGAACACACTTCATTATTTGCTCTAAGAGCCCTTCAGATATTCATCCCACCAGCTGCGTTCATGTCAATTAGTTTATCCTTCCTTCACAGTAGTCAGTGTCAAGGCAACCGTCCCAGCGGGAGGCCCTGACATCTGCAAGCTACAGTACATAACAGATAATCACAGCGATACAGGTCTCAATCCTTAATCACATTTCAGTATGGCTGCAAAACAATAAAACTGACCAAACATAAAAGACATTATGTCATCATGCTGTGATTTTTCCAGCACATGTTTCAGTGATCTAGTGAGCCTCAGATTTAACGACTGTGGGATCTTTGTGGAATCTCTTCCAGTCTTACAGGCAGAGGAGACCCTGCTCTAATGTACAGAATGATGACATCAATAATAAGGCAATCTGCTGGATCACTGAGCCGACTGATTGGTTCATCAATCACAGGATGCGACCAATCACACCTGTTTCTCTCCAGTGCACTGTGATCACACACAGACAAGATGGAGGTGAAAACTGCTGAGCACAAAAACCATTAGAAAGACAAAGTGTAATGTGTGCAGTAAAACATATTTTATAACAGTTTTCAATTGAATTGACATTTTACCTTATTCTACTTCTGGCTCCTGAGCGGTATTCTGATCACCATGTTAGTTACAAGGCAGAACAGTTCAGGTGAAAGCAACAAACTTGCATCAAACTCTGTTTCAACATGTTACTAGAGCAAACAGAAACTGTCGTTGGTTTTTGAACAAACCTAAACTGCAGACTCATGTGGTAAACAATGTTCTCATTGCACTTTAGAGGAACCTACAGTTATGAGATATTGGTCAGGCAAACCAAGTCTATGTGAGTCTTCCTATGTGCGCGTGTGTGTGTTTGCAAGAAAGAATGAATACTGAATCATTGCCATTTAACAGTTTCCATTACTATAAATAATTTCCATAATTTGAAGGCAGTGTATTTCGTATTTGTGTCTACTTATTTGCATGCACCTATCCTATGGTACAATGAAGACAAATTCTGACCACATTTATGCATGTAGTTGAGTCACTCTGTGGAAAAAAAAAATATGTGTAAATACAGCCTGAACAATACTGAATATTGTCTACAAAGGCAATTATGACTACATAAGAGTAAAAAAGGTAGAGTGTGTACCCAAGGAGGAGAGTGTGGTGGCTGGAACAGCCCTCAATGGGCATTCTGGTGAAGGGAACAGAGGTGATGAGGAGATGAGAGAGCGAGAGAGGGTTGGATGATGTGGGGATAGTGAATCAGGAAGCTGCGGTGGATCAGCAAGGATGAAGTGAGGTCAGTTATGAAGAAAATGAGGAGTGGAAAGACATTTGGTTCAGATGACAGATCTGTGGAGGCATGAAGATGTTTAGGAGAGATGGCAGTGGAGTTTGTAACTAGATTGTTTAACACAATCTTGGAAAGTGAGAGGATGTCTGAGGAGTGGAGAAGTGTACCAATGCCAGTTTTCAAGAACATGAGAGATGTGCAGGGCCGTAGTTACTACAGAGGTACAAAGTTAAGGTTAAGATTGATCGGTCACAGCATGAAGTTATGGGAAAGAGTGATGGAAGCTAGGCTAAGAGGAGAGGTAATGATTAGTGAGCAGCAGTGTGGTTTCATGCCAGGAAAGAGCACTACAGATGTGATGTTTGCTTTGAGAACGTTGATGAAGAAGTATAGAGTCTTTGTGGATTTGGAGAAAGCACATGACATTGTGCCGAGAGAGGAGGTGTGGTGTTGTATGAGGAAATCGGGAGTGGCAGAGAAGTATGTAATAGGTGCAGGATACGTTTGAGGGCAGTGTGACAGCAGTGAGGTGTGCGGTAGGAGTTACAGATGGGTTCCATGCAGAGGTAGGATTACATTAAGGATCGGCTCTGAGCCCTTTCTTGTTCGCAATGGTGATGCACTGGTTGTTGGACGAGACCAGGTAGGAGTCTCTGTGGACTATGATGTTCACAGATGACATTGTGATCTGTAGTGAGAGTAGGGAGCAGGTTGAGGAGGGAGCGGAGGGATGCAATAGAGAGAAGAGGAACGACCGTCGGTAGGATCAAAACAGAACACGAGTGCATGAAAGAGAGGGAGGACAGCAGAATAGTAAGGATGCAAAGTGGTGACAAAGGTGGATGCCAGTCAAGTATATTTTTACCAGCCGAAATAACAAATTGCCTTTTTGTGTCACGTTTACATTAGTATTTCACATCTTAAAAACAATCTTTGATCTTTAACAAAAAAGGGGATCCTCTTGTATTTAGGACAATGGGTCTAGTTTATTTCTATTCAACACTAGTCAAGTCTTTCTTATATGATTAGGCTACTTCAGCACTGCAAATCATTTAGAACCAGTCAGTGAGCAGTTCTTTATATCAAGAGTCGACTGACTCTGTTCATCAGCTCAACAAAGCACAGTCCTTGATTGAAACATACAAAACCTCTAGTGATAATAGCAAAAACAACAGATCCTCTGTTTAATCAATTTCAATACAAGATATATTGGTGAATCAGAACTGCCAACAAATCTGTGTATATTAGTGTGTGTATGTTGGTCAATCCATGTGTGTGTGTTTTATCCCTGAAGAGAGGAAAGGATGACGCTACTGGTGTCATTATAAATAGCTTATGCTGTGCGCTCACACACACTCACACACAAACACACACAGGGTATTTCAAAGTCCCTGCATAGTTGGATAATCCCATGGCCGTCTCAGCCTGTTCAACCTGTTCTACAGAGGAACTACAGGCACACTGAAGCCACACAGTGACAGATGCTACGACCTGTGGATTTTAAAGAAATTGCAGGTTGATTCCCCAGACACAGATTAAGTCTAGTCCTAGGCTGGACTAAGGACATTCCTCATAGGATATCTGCAATGAATTTTGTTAAGTCCAGGATTAAGTTTAACCCATGGAAATGCACCCAGCATGCAGTTTTCTGATTAAACATTCACTCGGCTCTGCTCATTCATACACATAAAGAATATGAAGAAAAACTTTTGTCTTCAACATTCACACTTTTCAGAAAAAGGATGAATAACTATTTTTATAATCGTTTTTGTCATTTATTGATCAAAGATCAAACTAAACGACCATGTTCTGAGATGTGATTTGCTGTTTTTTCTGTTTGATAAGTTTAAGTTTGATTTATCACATGACAGTGAGTATAAGATACGTGAGCTTGTGATTTTGTCTCTAGTGTTCTTTAGAATAATTTGTTTTCAAATCATTTGTGATATGAATTGGTGCAGATGAAGAAGACATGTCTTGTGAATCAGGGCAGAGAACAAAAAAAAAACCTGTGTCTGAAACAAATGCAAGCCAAACGTTCACTAACAAAATAAAAGCTCACTTAAGATTTACTGTATATTTTACAGGATCTGTGTGCTTAAAATATGTCCTTAGCAGACATTTGTTTTACAATAGTTCATATTTATTATGACATACATCCTAACCTTCACGGTTGTTAAAGTAGAGTGGAAACAGAAAACAGCAGCCAGGATCATAACCTAAACAGGTTCTGAAAGTCTCCAGGTATGGAAAGTTACAGTTTAGTACCACATATTTGTTGTATTTCATTCATTCAGATTCATGCTGCACAACTACAGGCAGAGTCTGCACACAGAAGTCCCACATGTAGTTTGTCAAAAGGACAGAGTTTTTGTAGCCTGTCTTCAATTAGAAAAGATATTTTTGCAGAGGGTAGAATATGAATCCACAGTTGATTCAGACTTAAACTTTGTTCTGCTTTTCTTCAGCTTTGCTAGCATGAGGAACAGCTTCTGTGTCTTTCTACCCCCATGAGTTTTGGGAATATTTCCTGTGCTCAATTGGGATTATATATTACCCTCCAAGTACAGTGTTGGATATGTGTACAGAAGGCAACACTCCAGACTCTGAGGTTTATCTCCTAAAGTGCTTTATGTGAACGCACCCTTAAACAAACTGAATGTGTTTAGGTCTGAGCAGAGTTCGTGCTTGTGATAAAGTCTTGCTACAGAGTGTTATCGTGTAAAAGAGCTCATGGTTGTTTGTGGCACCACTGTTGGCAATTTAATTATGACTGAGAATCTTGAGGTGATCATTTGTGAAGATATGGTCCATGAGGCTACAATGGACGGTTGACTGCTGGAGAATAGTGGATAATGTGTCCTAATGACTGTTCATCAAAAGGCAAAGCATTTTATAGAAAGTTCCACCAAATTCAGTCAAACCTGTGGAGAAAGTACAGAATCAACTTGCATTATCATCTTCTCTTACCTTGCCGGTCTTGTGGTCAAACCAGACCAAGGCATGATTCCTGGACAGCACCTTGCAGTCGAAGGTGGCGTTGTTCTGGGCCGGGCGACACCGGGCCACAGACCTGCCGATCTTGACTGGCTCATCCAGGTACACATGCCGCTCCTGGAATGGGTGCGAGTTGGGTCGGCAGGCGAACACGGCCAGCGCTGAAGGCATTGATTTTGGTTTGAGAGTATTACTCCAACCAGACACGAGGGACAGGTTTTCTTGATCCAGAGTGGCAGGCTTCTGTTGCAATCCCCAATGAATAATCTACAATATCTGTGGCCTATATGTGGCCAAACTGTTAGTCCTCTAAGCTTCTAGGCACTAACTAATAAACATTGTCCACAGTACACAGCCCAGGCTGCACCGCTTTCCCACTTCGATTCAACAACACTCCTCCTGTGTTTGAAAAAATCAAAACAAAAAACAAACCAACAGGTATAAAAAAGACAAGACATTCCCTTCACTGACCGTCCACCAAAGCTACATAACGACACCTACATCTGACAGCAGGCACTATGTACAGACCAGGGTGCCATGTGTCAAGACATACATGACTGAGTATAGCTCTGACAGTCTGGCAAACAGCCTCCCACGTCCATCAAACTCTTCCAGCACTGAAACAGGCGAGGGAAGCAGGTCGGCTTTAGCCCCCCAAGATAGCAACAACTCTCATCAATAACTGTGACTACTGATCGAGTGAGTTATCAGTCCAGGAAACTATCTATCTGACGACATCAGGAGCAGTTAACCAAATTATTGCGCGCTTTCTAGTTAAGTCTTGTCTTGCAGCAAGCTAACATCGAGCACACGCCCCAATGTGCAATCGGTTTACTCACGTTTGGCCTTTAAACATGTGTCATCTGTGTGTTTAATCGTCATTTACAGCCTGTCATAATCTGGTGACATTGCTGCCCTGATACAGGGAACCTTAGCTAGCCACCTACCGTTACCACTCCCTCCACAGAACACCTATAAGACCGCTAACGACACCTAGCAAGACTGAATGCCGAAAACAGCCCTGAGTTATAGTCAGCTAAAGCAGTTCAGTCTTCACTCATCGTCTGAATTAGTTAGTGCAGAGGCTTCAAAACACTCAGCCGGGATGAGCGGGGGATTAGCAGGTCTTCTTGTGCAACTAAAATGCTAATTGGCTAGCTCGCTAGTGGCAAAGCGCTAACTCTCGGCCAACGTTTTCTGGCGTTGTACCAGCAAGCTAGGCTAGGCTAATGAGTGCTGACAAACTTATCATCCAGGTCCGCAAATGTTTTCTCCCCACCCCTATCAACCAGTTCCCTTACCGAGTGGAAGCGAAATGCCATCCCTGTCTCCCCAGGCGAATTAAAGCAACAAGCTAGCCCGTCTTTTAGCAACTACGGAGCCCCGTAAGCGAGCGTTAGCATGAAGGTGGTGAGCTAGCAAGTAGCTAACCGGCTAACTGACAGTCGGGGCAGAAACAGACGCGGAAAAATCAGGCGAGTTTCTGGACTGCGGGTCCTCACGCATCACACCAGCCCGATTATCTCCCAGGAAAACCCGCGGTAAAAGCCACAAGTTGCGCCCTCGTCGCGTATCTCAGTCCGGGTCGTGTTTGCCGTGACGGTTATGAGTTATAGCCGTCGCCTTGCCTCAGTTTTCTGGGAGGAATCTAGAAGAAGTTGTCCTCCTCCGCAAGTCGCGGCCGCCATACTGGTAACAAGAGAGCAGACAGGCGGGGTGCGTTCACGGCCCGAGTCACATCAACTCCAGCGCCGCTGAGCGCAGGAAAAAAAACCACCCAGTCTTAATTCCGGATTAAAATATATACAGTTCATTAAGAGTTTAAATGGAGAGTATGGAAGCACATTTCTGCCAGAACCACAGATGTTGGAAATGATGAGAAAATAAATGCAGATATTTAATGAGTCATAATGTTCAAATACTAAATATGAATTTGGAGATATTCATTCAACATGATTAATTTCTAAATCAAAATAGAGTGAATTAGACTTATTATAGGATGTATTTTTGTTTTTGTCGTTCATAAGATTGCATCTAGTTTTCCTGGTGTAAATTAGATACATTAAACATATATTAACTAGCTAAATATTTGGAAGGTAAACACACCTCAACTTGTGTTATTAGCCTGTTTTTTTTTTAATTTGTTTATATCTTTAACAATCTTTAAGTTTGTTTTGTTTGTTAACTTCTTTAAGTTTAATACTCTCCTTTTCAGGCTGATATAATCTTATACAGGTAGTAGTTAGGATAAATATGAGATTATAAAGGTAAAATGATATGGAAGTTGTGTTTGAATTAAAAATATATAATACATCTACTATATTAACTGGAAATATAACTGGTTTTGATCCATATTGCTAGATGTCAACAATATTAAAAAAATGCCTGCTATTTAATCACAGACTGTGGGCCTTTATCATGAACAACAGAAAATCAGAAAACACATAACAATTTAGATTTTCTTAGAGCTGCACAAATGTACATTTTGTATCACCAGATCTAAACTGTTTAGATGTATTTTAAATGTCAATGCAATACTATACTATTGCAGGAATATTATTGTGATTTTTCAAAATAAATAAAAGTTGCATCAGGGGAGTTGGGGTTTCATTGGTTGCTTCAGGTGTTGTGTTGCAGCAGAACATTTTTTAGTACAATAACTTTCTGGTATCACTTACAGTGTATTAGTAAAAACACCAAAAGACAACATTTTACAGTTCCATCATGATTTCGTCCAGGTGACTTGATTTATGGACAGAGGCAGCAGGGTGGGGTGGGGTGGGGTGGGGGTGACGTGGGTGGAGATCAAATTCTGCTTATGGCTCCAGAAATGTCCCTGCTGTGTTCTGGTGAAGCGACAGCTGAGACCAAATCAATGCTGGATGAGACAGTAGAGCAGTGAAGAACAGGAGGATAAAACACCACAGTGCATCACTGCTGCTCGTTCTGCTCATTCATAATTAACTGTTAATTAATTATGAAGCTATCTTTGGCAGTTTTGTTCACAATTCAGTGACTGATGGCTACATTTCAAACAATTCACCCTCACATTAGTTTTTTTTTCTCAAAATGGAGTTTTAATATTCAGATAGTTTCTAACGCACTACCTGTAGGAAAACTGTTGATTGATTTGTTGAATTTGTTGGGTTTTTTTTGGTTTTTTTGAATTTTGAGTTTTGCACAGCAGCAAGGAGATAGACAAGTTAAATAGTAAAAATGAATATAAACAAGCTGAAAAAAGTATTTACAAATTTAACAACTTTCCACGGGATTCTTTGGTCTTGGGCCTGATATTGGTGTGATATAATCAGTTCCTTTAACACGACATCCAAGGTTCTAGTCTGAGCATGTAGTCCTGCTGGCAGGTCTGAGAAGAGCTGGGGGTTGATGCAGGAGTCATTTCGGGATCAGACTGATTATCAGTCTGTTCCAAATATACCAGAGTGAAGGACAAGACAAGGACTGAGTGACTAACACAGATTGTCAAGATCAACCAGAGGTATAAGGAAACTATATTAGACCTTCACAGCCTCAGATTGTTGCCTGGTTCTCTTTGGATCAGGATGACAGGTCTTGCACTTTTCCTGTAACCTGTTCCTGGTCCAGATCTTGGTCATGGTCATGGTATAGATCCTGGTCCTGGTCCCTGCAGCCGTGCGCAGCCCCCCCACTGAGCGAGCAGGGGACCAGCTGTCACTGTGCTAACAGTCCGACTATTATTTGAGATTTAACAGCATCTTACTGTGTTTGGCTTCTTAGCCCAGTTTGACATCACAGAGTCCAGTTGTACAGAGGCTGTTTGTCGCAAAACAAGCACATCACTAAAAGTTAAGCTCCATTAAAAACTTTCATCCAAACACTGTTTTATTAATCCTGTGGTTTTCTGTGTGTGGCTCTGTTTGATCTCACTCTTTTTATTTGATTATCTACATGAATATGTAACATTGATTTTGAGTATTGATTGATTCCATATCCACATCTTGTGAATTTCCTCACTGTGGGACGAATAAAGATTTATCTTATCTTATCTTAATCCAATATGCTAATAAATGCTTAAGCTTCTCCAAAAAATGGAAATTTGAAGGTTTACGATTCCAAAACAACTGGTAAACTCTAACTGAATGATGAAAATCATGTGATATGACGTAGAGCTCCAGAACGGATGCTATATGGACTTTGATCTGAGATTGTTTTCTCAACACACACATTTTTGGTTAATTTTCTAGTAATTAATTTGTTTATTTCTCTAATTTTTTCTTATTTAATATTTGATAGGTATTGGTATATGCATAAATTATATTTGTATGTGTGCTGCATGTTCAAGTTTATTTTGCCATTTTAACCATAAATGAAATATCAATTCTCTCAGGACCAGGGTGTAAAAACCAACAACAACAAAAAACACTAAAATTATACAGAACATATAGATAATATACAGACTAGTTTAGTATTATTTATTATATTTACAATCATTTTTGTGATTTCTCTAAATGAATCTGATTGATTTGCATCTTCACACAATGGAAGCAATGTCTTTTGTTCTTCTATCTTCTTACCCACAATAGGGTGGATTTTTCACAACTTGGGTCAACAGGGGGTCCACCCCGTCCCTCTGTGAGCACCCCCATGTTTCACCCATCTGCTTACTCAATGATGGAGCCATTAAAGGATTTAGATCAAGCTGATTTACTGCCTTGTTCCTGAGAGTCGGGCTGTAATTGAAGAAGTAATTCATTCAATGATGTGAGTTACACTCAGCGTGGAAGGGAAGAATGCAGATCCAGCAGAAAAGGTGCCAATACTGAATATCTTTAAATATGAGAATGGAAACATGAGGTACTTCACAATAAATACACATTTCAAAGTTGCAACATCACTTAAATAGTGCAGCATATTCGTCAGTAAAAGTTTCACAGTTTCTGATCCAATGTGGTGGAACAAAAGGTCCATCTAACAGCTTTGTTAGGTGGTATTCCTCACTTGTGTGTAGACATCATTTTGGGGTTATGTGGTTAATGTGGGGACGTCCTGCAGCAGAAAGTGTAGAAAAGAACCTAAGTGTGATCAGGGGCAGGGGGAGCCATGGTGCATGGAAAGCAGACTGCCCAAAAAAGAGATGGAAGTCAGGAGGATCAGGTCCACGAGAAGGCATGATGAAGCATGCAGGAAAGAAAAGATTTAAGAAGTAAGGGAGAACAAATCAGGTATGAAGCACGATGAATATTGTCTTTGCAAAGACAAGATTAAGTTCTTAGCATTTCTGGACGTGGTGATTAACTGTGCTGCTGAGGCGCAAAGGAAGTGAGAGAATAGAAATAGATGTTGATGCTGCGAGAAAGTTTTTGGATATTGTGGGAATCAGTGGAAAGAAAATGCAGGGACTGCTGAGAGATGCCTTCAGGCCCTGTCAGAGTCTAGATTGAGTCGGGTAATTTATTAGAGAATGTGGGGGATTAAACTTTCTTATTTTAATTTAGATTAGATGGAAGAATTGAGTCTTTTTCAGTCCAGTAGTGAGTGGTAATGCAACATTTTGGACACAAACAAAGAAGAAGATGAAAATCCATAGAATTAACAAAGCAGGGAAAATAGTGAAATTCATTTGGATCCCAGCACAGTGGGGGGAAACAAACTGTCAGACACTGCAAAAAATGCAACTAAGAACTTAGCAGTAAATATGACAGTAAATTATAGTGAGTATAATCAAATCAGAAATTGAAAAGAAGTGTTGGGGCCAATGAAACACAGACACACACACAGTTGCCTTTTCTACAGTATCGAAAAGAAAGTAGGAGAAATGAGAGAAACTAGTAGAACTAAAAAAGAAGAGGACATTGCCTCAAGGATGAGATTTGAGTACATTGATCTCAGTACAGCAGTACACTTATAATGATTGGTAATTGGTCAACAAGTATGTGTGAATACTGTAACATAAAGGAAACACTACAACATATAATTTATTATTATTACTATTATTATTATTATTAAAGACAAATTCTCAAAAAGAGACTGGAAAAACTTCAAATCAAACTGGAAGTAAAGGAATTTCTCCAACTGAACTCAGGGAATGGGGAGTACATTTTTGGAAAAGACAAGATTGACCAGAACACAGTGTTGTAGTGATTCCCGCTCCCGTCAGCAGGTGGCGGTAATGCACCTCAAAGCTGTAATGACGGAGGAGGAGAAGAAGAAGCGGCTAAGCTAGCTAAGTGGCTACTTTCTGCACCGCTGTTCGCCTCCTGTTGTTGTGATCTGAGGGACACCAACTAGAAATCCTTGTAAACTTATTTAGAAACCCGTTCACTTTCTCCAGAGGGTCTGAGTGTCCGTGTCGGGCCGTCGCCATGGCTCTGCAAGGCCCGGAGGAGCTGGGGGAGCAGGTCGAAGAGCCGGAGGATCTGGATGACCAGGACGCTAGTAGCATCTCCCCGGCCGAGGAGATCACTCTGCCCCCCGGGCCCGGAGGCGACGAGGAGCCGGAGGAGACTCTCCTCCTGCCCTGGGACCGCTTCTCCACCTGGCTGCACTGCATCTGTGTGGTGGGCTTCGACCTGGAGCTGGGACAGGCGGTGGAGGTGAGGCGGCGGGATCCAGCGGGGACAGCCGGGTCCTCTTCAACTCCTCTGGCTGAAAATGCCTAAGTTAGCAGTTATGGAGGGCTCAGGCTAATTCCTGGACGGGAGCACACAAGCTGTGTGTTTGGTTCCTTGTTTAGTTCATCTTTAAGTGTAACAGTGCTGCCAGGTTCACACACAAATGCAACTAAAACAGCAGAATATTTTACAACGTGAAATTGTTTGATCGTAGCTAGTTTGAATTGTGTGTCTTTATGTGTGTGTGTGTGTTTTCCTGGAGTTAGTCTGGTCCAACAGCATCAATTCAGCTACTATTTTTATATGAAGACATTTTGCTGAAGCTCTTCCTCAGACAGAGATACACACATTTATCAGGCCTTCATCTTTGGTTTGAATCCTACTGTTGGTCTAACAGAACAAACACCTGTTGTCACCACAGGAGTTATAAATAATAAATAAACATAAAAAGAATCAAGTTGATCACAAATGTTATAATATACATGGTTTGTGTTAATATGGTCGTATACTGTGATCTGGATTCAGATTCCTGTAAGACTTTTTTATTTCAGTTTCTCTTTTGAACTGAGCAACACAAAATGCTGAATGTGCTTTTATTGTTTGTTAGAGCAGTTTGTCATTTTGATTTAGTACATGTGGAAATGCATCAGTCTGTGTATATCATGCCGGCAAATTGTGATAAATGCCTTTGATATGTAGTTTACACACTTCAGTAAAGGTGCTATGTTAATACATTGTCAGAGATATTATATTATCTAGATATTTATTTAATGTTAAAATGGACAGTGCACCAATCACTTAAAATCACTTTTGATTACAAACTACATCCCTTTTAAACTTGTTATCCAGAAAAACAAGTTTAACATTTGTTTTGGCCAGTTTAGAAATCAGTTCACACTATCACAAAATTTGGTAGTTTGTAACATGGTGACTGCTAACAAACAAAATCATGTGCTGCAAAATGGCAGACAGCAGCTACAGAAAGTAATGGACCAAATTACATTAGAGAGACAAACAAATGTTGGTAAAGATGTCTTTTAATGAAAAAGTGCTGCTGAACAGTTTTTTTTTGTTGTTGTTTTTTTTACATGTGGGTTCATGAGCTGCTGTGTGGTAACTCATCTGTTCATGTGTATTTCAGGTTATTTATCCTCATCATTCCAAACTGTCAGAGAAAGAGGTGAGTCCGACTGATGATCATTTGATCATTTTGAATAAAAGAAGAGTTAAGATATGTAACATTCTTTTTGTAAATACAGTTGTGCTGACAAACGATGTGCACTAAATCCAAGATGATCCTAGAAGCGTTTGGTAGATCATCATATTTTTCATGTTTGTTCATCGTGATGACAATCATTGATCTTCAACCTGTCGTGTGTTATTTGTGTTGTTTTTATGAATCACTGAATCAACCTGAGATGATGATAAAGAGGACAAAAAAACATCTTTTTTCTTTCAGAAAACAAGCATCTGCTACCTTTCCTTTCCTGACTCCAACTCAGGTGAGTTCCTCTTTCAGCTTTTTATCCTTTTGTCTGGCATCTGAGACCACTGTGGAGACTTTGGTTTGATTTTATAAGAACGTGTCAGATTAAAGGAAGGGGAATGCCAGAAAAGAACTTGTTCCTTTGTAAGGCAAAAGTATTAGCTCTGCAAAATGGAAACACAATAAGTATTTATCTATGTCTCTCCTGGACCCTCATTGTGCTGCAGGTAGTTGTGAGCAGAAATGGCTATGTAAAGAATAGAAAAGAGAGCTTGAGAAGTTCAAACCCTGTGTCCTGTCTCACCTCCACACAGCTGGCCAGTCACAGCATAATTAAATAGCACCAGGAACTACAGCCTCCAATATGACCATAAAGTCGGAGCAACACCTGACTAAAACAGCTTAATAAAAACCGGAACATTATAACCGTCATCTAGGTTTGATTTATTGCAGAGCTTTAAATGAACCAATTTGTATGATGTATTGTCTGAACACATCTGACAGCAAAAGTGTTTCCACCTGGTCTGAATGGCCACACAAAGGTGAAGGGCTTGCTGTTATAAAGATGGACAAAAACATAATGGTAATGATGCTCCTGGTGTTGCACTCTGTTGTACATATAAAAAGTCACAGTGTGTAGAATGGAAAAAAAAGATCTGCAGAGAGAGGTTCTTCAGTCTAACCTCTGACTAAAGATAAAGTGGGGTAGGACTGTGTGTGTGTGTTTGTCTGCAGGTGTGTGTTTTCTTTGAGTGTGAGTCAGCAGGTGGTAGAGCTGCTGTACCGCTGCTCTCAGGATGACGACAGGATTAGGACAAATGCTTACAGTGCCACTATATATATATATACACACACTGTATACATAGGTGAGAGAGATAGAGATGGAGAGAGAGACTACGCTGTAGATCTGCAGCTCTCTCTCTGTCTCACATCTTGATCAGAGCTGGCATCATTGAATTTACTTTCTCAAGAAAATGTAATGGATTCAGAGAGGAGTAGCAGCACATGATTTGTGTGGTCTCTGTTCTCTGGATTTAAAGAGAAACTGACTGAGCTTAATATGCTGATTCTCAACTTTAATCTGATGGTGTTTACAACCACATGGGACTTTAGCACCGGTGTCAGAGATGGGAAGGAGCAAAACAGTGACAGAATTGAATTTAAAAACTAAAGCTCGTCACTGGTTTGACAGTTTGAATCAGGTGAAAAACAGACATGAAGCATCCTGAACCCAACCAAACCTCAATCATCATATTTAATGAGTCAGATTAAGCTCTGAATTGTAACATGATGTGAGTGTCTTACGCTGTCTTACATGGTGGAGCTCTTTATGTTTGTGTATGTTCGCAGTAGGATTACATGATTATGGCTAAAAACTATGCCTGATTATTTTGGACCACAGTTATTTTTTTTAGGCTTATTCGTCTATCTTTTGCCACAAAACACTGCAATTCTGCTGCACTTGAACACTGCACACGATTAACCCCACAGACATATCCAAAATAATATCTTTTAACTTTTAGTCTAACAAACAAGTCATTTAAAGTCACTTTGGGCTCCAGGAAATTGTCATTTTAACTTTTTTTTTTTTTTTTTTTACATTTTGTAGGCCAGTTGGTTTATGATTAATTGAATAATCCACATATAATGAAAACAACAGTATATTTGAATAATCCAAGAATACAAATTTGTAGTCATGAATAAGTTCGATTTTACAGTCCTTCTAAGCCACTTTATCAACAAATCAAACATGTTGATTTATGAAAATGAGGCCACAGTTCTTCTGAACTTCACACTTTTCTGTTTGTGATCGTAAATTCCTCTGACTGTGATTCCTTCTTTGCTTCACTTCCCTTTTGCTAATGAGGTCCTCAGGGTTACAGACAGTGCTGGTCACAGGTTCGGATAGTGTCTCACACACTTTGATAAGGTTAACAGAAACATGCAAATAATATAAAGAGAATTTGCAGTCTGTTAATTTCATTCAGACTGAGACTCAGAGCTGTGGTTCAGCTGCTGATGGCCTGTTTCATGCTGGGTGGTCTTGAACGCAACCCGACTGCATGATGTCATGGAGTCTTGGCTGAGCTCTGGGAAGTGTGTGTCTGTCTGTTTGTGTGTGTGTCTGTGTCTGTGAGTGTCCTATGAAGTCGAATGCCTTAAAGTCTGACAGAGTGTGAGCTGAAGCCTGTGTTTATATCTTGTATTTGGAATATCTGTTGGAGGATGTGCGGAGGTCATGTGGAATTTAAAGGCGGTGACTCAATGTGCACTTCCTATTTCCTTTTTTTTTCTGCTTCCTCTTCCTGTTTGTCCAAAAATCAGGAGGAAACTAGGAAGAAACTGAAGTGGTGAACATTGAAATTACAGAAAACACATTAAATGAAAGCTCTCACAACTGTTTTCTTACACTGTCTAGCCGTATCCTACACGTTTTGAAATTCACCAGCTGAAATCACATGTTGTACAGTTACACCTTTAGCCAGCGTGGCTTGGATTGAGTTTGTAGCAGAGCCTCAGTTTTGCTAACATGCATGTGGAATAGTTTAGTGGTGGTTTACAGAGGTATAGCTGTTACTGTTAAACTTCAAATGGATTGTAAAATCATAAATATATCGTAAAGGTTAGCTTATAAAAAGTTTATAAAACAGTACAGTACAAACATACAAAGCTGGACTAATCCTGAATCAAGAAATACATAATAAATCTGAATTTGGCGCATGGAAGTCTTTTAACACAAACTAAAATAAACAGAAAAAAAAATCGTACTATTAATTAATACATTTAGGCTCAAAGGAATAATAAAATATAAAGATATTAAAATGGAATGTGGGATAATAAACAATCCGATCTCGCCTTTGCATTTACTTGTTGCTTGTTTCCAGGTTGCCTTGGCGACACCCAGTTCTGCTTCCGCTTCCGTCAGGGTTCAAACAGGAAGTCGTCACTGGGCTGCTTCCTGGAAACAACCGACCGGGACGCACCTCCCTGTCTGAAGGTTGGGACTCACTCACTCACTCACTCATTCACACACAGCACTACAGACCCACATATATAAAGATGCAGTAATATGTACATCTGGACCTTGTTGAGTTTTATAAAACCCTGTTCTGATTCTGTGTGGGTGTGTGTGTGTGTGTTGCAGAGAGAACAGGGCCATTACTATGGTTACGTGTACTTCCGTCAGGTGCGAGACAAATCCCTGAAGAGAGGATACTTCCAGAAGGTCAGTGTCAGTCTGCAGTTCAGCTTCAACACACCAAAAACATCCAACATACGTAGAATAAGATAACAGATTAACAGGAAACAGTGATGTCATATTAGGTTATATTATTAGAAACATGTAAATAAAAATTCTCTCTCTGTGTCTCTTTGTCTCTCGATCAGTCTCTGGTCCTGATCAGCAAGCTGCCCTATGTGACCTTCTTCCACTCCCTGTTGAAAATCATGGCTCCAGAATACTTCGAGAAACAGGAGCCCTGTCTGGAGGCTGGTCAGTCTCCACCTCAATCAAATATATGTACAGCAGATATATTTCATTGCTTTCTTCTGGTGTTGTCTATTCTCTGCTGTTTGTCCAGGGTTTGAGACGTCTGTTTCTATGATTTCTGCTTCCACCACAGTATAGTGGACATGAAAGAATTTATTTTATGGTGGTCATCAACAGTAACACGTCTTTCCAGAAGCCTGGAAACTCTGAATAATCCTCAAAACTGGAGTTACAAGGACACTGTTTCTGGAAAGATGTATTGATGTTTTCTTTTTCTGATGACATTTTTAACACTGTGAGCAGTGCACTTCTGTACTATTGGGGTGGAGGCAAATACCACAGATTCCTCTTAACCTTGACAAATGAAACTAAAACTATGTGCGTGGAGAAACATCCATCTCTTCTTTTTTGTAAACTACTTTGTATCTCCAGTTTAGAGAAGATATATACATTTCTCGCCCAACACCTCTCTAAAACACCTCAACAAAGCCGAATCTGTGTTGTCCCAGTTACATAAACATTATAAATTCATGAAAGTAGGAATTATTGCAGGGCAATTCTATTAGACCGAGCGAACCTAATAAACTTGCGACTGAGTGACGATGTTACTTACTTACTTTCAGTAAAGCTGTGTGTGGCCTCGTGGTTTTGATCTGTATAAAGTGAATTCTGATCCATTTGTGTATTGTGTATTTGTGTATTTAATTGACAGCTTGTAACGACATAGACCGCTGGCCGACACCCCATCCTGGACGAATCCTCACGCTGCCTATTATGGGTGTGGTCATTAAGGTACACGCACAGAAAACACACACACACACACACACAAACTCAGTGGGTTGGAGCCAGTAGATGTGTCATTTTGACTTGTCACAGCAGGTGAAGCACAGGTGTAACTGATAACACTACTGATGGCTAAAGTACATAGTATTAATGTCATTAGTTACACCTGTGTTCGATGTGTGAATATGTCCTTGATGAGAAAGGCCTGTTGTGTCCCTTTATAAAGATACAGAACTCGACCAAAGCAACTAGTACAATGTGCTACATCCTCTACATTTTTATCTTATTTTGGAGCATCAATAAGTAATATGATGCTCAAAATACTGTGACTGAGTAACTCATGACTCATGTTCTGTACATGTGCAAACAGTCATCAGGACAAAACTTACTATGACGTGTACACTATGATCCGATCTTTTTGATTAAAACAAGTGGAATGGTAAAGGGGAACAAGGGTAAAGTTAATATTGTAAATAATAATCTGTGTTAAATTGGCTTCTGATGAGTGTTCTAACTGTCCAATCTGTGTGCTGCTGCAGGTTCGCATCCCAACCTGTTACGACAAACCAGGAACCTCACAGCTGGTCCAGTCTGCACAGGTGGCTCTCACACACACACACACACACACACACACACACACCATTTGGTATTGCGTATTCATTTTTGCATGAACTGTGTGAACTTTGAACATGGGATAATTCCAGCTGTCTGTTTTTCAGAGTGACAGTCAAGTGTCCATCGTGCTGCCGACCATCCATGAAGTCGACCTCTTCAGGTGAGACCTGCAGGTCAACGAGCCTCCACAACACACATGCTTGTGTTCCCTCTGTCGCCACCTGCTGTTCAGTAGTTGTATTGCAGCAGTTTTCCTCTCATGACACTGTTTTACTTGCTGGCACCTGGTGAACAAAACCACCTTCTCCCCAAAGATTACCTGTCAGAAATAGTTTTTATGGGATTTATGGGTTTTCTACTTTTTCAGGAAATCATTTGTTTTAGGTAATTTAAATACAAATCAACCTGAGAAAATTTAACTGTAGCAAGTGAACTATATCTCTACGAACAGTAATGTCACCATAATGCATTTTGCTAGGGAAGGAAACACTCCTGTATACAGTCTAAACCTTTACTTCACACCTTTATTCTCTCTCTCCAGATGTTTCTACCCTGTCTTCTTCCACATCCAGATGTTGTGGGAGTTGGTGCTGCTTGGAGAGGCACTTGTCGTCATGGCGCCGTCACCAGCGGAGTCGGCGGACACTGTGCTGGCATTGGTCAGGTGAGTTTGACTGTGTGACTGTATTGTATGCATAATATGTTTTCATTTTTCTTTCCTTTCAATGATGTTTGTATTTAGTTGAGCTGCAGCTCTCTGCTCATGAAGCCCCACATGGAAGTTATTCTGGCATCAAACATTAAGATTTCTCTGTCTTTGTCTCTCTCTCTCTCTCTGCAGCTGTATCTCTCCACTGCGGTACTGCAGTGACTTCCGGCCGTACTTCACCATCCATGACAGCGAGTTTAAGGAGTACACCACCAGGACGCAGGCTCCGTGAGTAACGATGAAGCAGCTTTACACCTGTGAACCTGTTTACCTGTTGAATGTTCCAGACAGGTGTTTTTGGAGTCAGTAATTGTAGAGTCATCTGTGATCCGTCTCGCTGTTGTCCCTCTTTCTACAGGCCGTCAGTCATTCTGGGAGTGACCAATCCCTTCTTTGCTAAAACCCTGCAGCACTGGCCGCACATCATCCGCATCGGAGACATGAAGCAAGCAGGTAGATGATACTGCTGCTTGTCAAGAGGCTTTCAAATGTTCAGTCATATGTGATGTCTTGATTTCAATTAATAAAAGACAAAATGACCTTGCATTTCAGTCAACTACAACAGCAGCTCCACCCTCAGAAATGACCTCAGGGATGTAGCTCCTGTCCACATACTTTCTGTCCTGGTCTGTTTTTGCTGGTTTGGTCCACGACCTGCAGTTTCAGTGAAGGGAAATTTTAGACAATAGAGTACTTTGAACTGCATTACAGAGTACAAGGCTTTCTAGTTTTCTGGTCACTTTGTGTGTGTCCTGTTTCCTTTCAAAATAAAATACATCCCTGGACTGTTTGTCTGACCTTTCCTCTTTCCATCTGTCTGTTCCTCTCAGGGGAGATGGCCAAGCAGATGAAAGTCAAGAAACTGAAAAACCTCAAAACTCTGGACTCTAAACCTGGTAAGTGCTTCTTACTCTCCAACTCAAATTTACATTACTGAGGCAGCAGATTCTCCACAAGGGGGAGCTGATCAGTCGTTCTCAGACCGGTTTCTGTTTCTTGATCTGTGTGTCTGTGTGTATGTACAGGTGTGTACACTGCATACAAGCCGTATCTCAACAAAGATGAAGAAATCATTAAGCAGCTTCAGAAGGTAAGACAGGGTCTCTCCACACATGACTTCACACTGCTCTTCAAATTTACTGGTTGGCTGCTACACTGTGTGGAAATATTCATCCACAAATGTGAAAGCAGCTTAATGTTTGATTACTGTTTGATAGATCTATTGAATTATGATTCCTTTCTTTGGTTTTGTTTGTCTGTTTTTCAGGGCGTTCAACAGAAGAGGCCCTCAGCGGCCCAAAATGCAATCCTTCGACGCTACTTCTTAGAACTGACACAGAGCTTCATCATTCCTCTGGTAACAGCCAGTGATTTTTTTATTTTATTTCTACGTTACTCAAGATGGTCTTATGTTGACATGGCGCTCTTTAGTAATAGTGTTTTCACTATGTCGTCATGTGGACTGCTGTACAATAGATACTTCATTATTAGTTATGTTGAAGGATCCCACCCTCCATGCTGAGAAACAAGCCTCCAAATCAACTGCTTCATCTGTTCTGTAAGTGCTGCTGCTGGCTTGAGCTGAAGTAATGAAACATTGAGTGTGTGTCTGTGTGTTACAGGAGCGGTACGTGGCCAGTCTGATGCCCCTGCAGAAGTCCATCAGTCCCTGGAAGAGTCCTCCTCAACTCCGACCGTTCATCCAGCAGGACTTCATGAAGACGCTGGAGAAAGCTGGACCTCAGCTCACATCCAGACTGAAAGGAGACTGGATAGGACTCTACAGGTATACCCACGCACACACACACACACACACACACACACACACAGGCTTTTAATATGAAACATCAGCAGGAAGCGTTTGATTGATAGTAGACTAACACAGAATCAAAGAATGACAGAGTAGAAGTGATATCCTCAGTATCATGTGAACTCCTATGTGGTTTTCTATTTGTCTGAAGGCATTTCCTCAAGTCTCCCAACTTTGACGGCTGGTTCCGCAACAGGAGGAGAGAGATGACCCAGAAACTGGAGGCTCTGCACCTTGAGGCGCTGTGTGAGGAGGTGAGGAGGGAGTGAGGGAGGTCTGAGTGTGAAGATCAGGTTGTCAGAGTGATTCTGCAAACCTGAAATACCAACAGATCGTTCAGACTTTTTCAGACATTCTCACAACTTAAGTTTCTAACAAGCTGTTGATGCCCACCTGGCTAAAGCAGCCGTGCACATTTTGTCCACATTGTACCATGCAACAGTGTTAATATATCAGATCACCACTTGTAGAGTTTGTTTGCACCAAACAAAAAGTCCATCCAGCTCATCAAAGAGGCACCACTGACTCTCAGACTGAATGTCTCTCCTGCACGAGTCCATGTGCCCTCATTTAGAGTTTATCATTTAATAGGCCTGGAAAACTCTCATCCCTCATTAGTATCTGTCTGTATCTTTGTCTGTGTCTGTCTGTCTTTCTGTTTCTGCCCGTGTGTCTGTCTGTAGGATCTGCAGCAGAGAGTCCAGAAGCACTCTGAGGTGGAGACAGTTGATCTGGTTCTGAAGCTCAAAGATAAACTGGTCAGTACACTCACCTGCTTATGTAGCAAGTACTGCTTGTACTACTGTTGATACTGCTAGTACTAGTGCTGCCTCTACTACTACTGTAGTGTGGGTAGTTACTGATGCTAATATTACTACTATTCCTCATATCTCCATTACTGCTTCTATTACTGCTCCTGATATTATCACTGCTAATACTATGTTTACTGCTGTGCAGTACTGCACTACTTCTACTACTACTACTACTACTACTACTACTTCTGCTTCTACTGCCAACTGCTGCAGTTACTGATACCAGTGCCACTGCTCTTATGATTAAAACAAGCAATGATAAGCGTTATTAAAATGTATAAATATATAAGTCTATTAAAATGTGAGCACTGATGAATGTACTGTGGTTTTCTGTGCTGCAGAGTCAGGCGGAGAGGGAGCAGCTCCCCGTGCGTCCAGGGACTGTGGCCAAACTGAGGGCCCACATTGATGCCGTGATCCTGGCCTTACCAGAGGACCTGCAGGGCATCCTCCACAAGCCCTCCACACCCTGACCTTTAACCCTTCAATCTGCAACTCTAACCCCAGTTTGAGCTTGTTTTAAAGTTTGGGGGGTAGTGGGTCTCCTCCCAGCTGACTCCCACATGGAGGGACCCCCGTTAACTCAGACTGGGTCCCAGTTCGAGGCCCTCTTCTGGTCTAACACAGAAAGCACATGGTGCATTTTTGTTTCCATAAATATACATCCAACTTCAGTTATACTTACTTTTTATCCTAAACCATTACTGTGGCGGCTCAGTGGAATTCAGACCTAACATGTCCCTCAGTGATCATGTGGTATTCAAGCTACCAGCTGGACCAGGACCGAGCTGCCCGACATTAACTCCTTTGAAGGGTTTACAGAAGGTGAAAATTATGAAGAGACGTTATTGAGTCAAGAAAGGAGCGCTTGATGCATTTCTAATTCATCACAGCTTTCAGCGTGCAGCCTGGTTCATCTGAGCCTGTGGTGGCCTGTGTGCAAAAGATTGGTCATCACGTTGGAGGTAAGAGCAGGAAGATGAACTCAGCGGTCTGCATTTTTACCTCTCTACATTAAAACTTTTTTTTTTTACCTTGACAATGGACCGCTGCAGTCCGACAGAACTGACTGTGGAGTTTTTCATCCGTTTTTAAGAAATGTTTTTAAAGAAGTGCACTTCATCGTTAAATGTTTTTAAAAGAAGTGCACTTCATCGTGTGTGCTCTTTGCAGACACACACACACATACACACAGTTTTATGCAAACTGAACCGAGCAGAGCCAAGCAGTGCTTTATATATAAATTTTACTAAAATGTTAAGTCACACACGGCATTAAGCACCAGCGACCCTGTAATTGTCAATGCAGTAAACGGCTCTTGTCTGCTGAGCTGTAGAACAGTGTGCTCAGGAGCCAGTCACACCCCGAATCCATGTCACATGATCTTTGTGTAGCCTATCATAACAGTCCGAGGAAATATTCAAAACTGTCCTGAAATGTTCAGAAATATTGGTGTGGGTTGTTTTTACATTTATATTTTTCTGGAGACTGAATTCAAATTTATGTAAAATTATGAGATCCTAACTTATGAGTAAGTTATGTACTTACAGACATAAGTCTTGAATGCACATGTTCAAGGATCATATATAATATAATCATGTGACAAAACCTGCAAAACCAGTGATCTCATTTTAGCTTTAACTGTAATCAGAATGAGAAAGTTCAGTGTTTTAACATGACAAAGTTTTTCATGCTTTTCAGTTTCAATGAGACACTCGTACAGAACTTTCCTGACAGAAGTGAAAGACTGGCATATTTATGGAAATTCAAATTGTCTACCAGAGCAAACCTAAGTATGGAAGGCCATTTTTGCCAGGGGGAAAGTTAGGAATGATAAAAATATCATGTAAAAATTAGCATGTGGCAAGTCAAACTGATTTACTAATTCGTAATTAGGGCTTAAAAATATAATAATGACTCGGTTTGTCATAATTTTGACTTACCATTTTTGTTTCTATCCTTCTAATTGTTTTAAATTTCCTGGCAGAAATGAGCTTCCATAATTAAGCGATAGGCATATTGACAAATTCCAGCTCTCACGTTCGTCCCGCCTCCACACACCTGCAAAGAAATGAAAAGCACAAATCTCAGATACTGTCAGAGAAACTAACTAACTAACAACTAACAACCACACACCTTTTAACCAGCGTGTGTTTCGATGACTGGTGGCTCCACGATCCGACAGAGTTACAGAGTGTAAACCGCACGGTGGCCTGTGTACGATCGGAAATAAACCCGACACTACAGTTAGTATTTTAACTGATATTTCACAGATGGAGCAGCTTTTTGATTTGGGTTCAAACGTTGCTCGTGCCTTACAGGACTGAGAGCAGAACCAAAGACTTGATGAGTTAGTCTCCATTGAATGAATGAGGACTGGTTCCTGTAAAGATAATAAGAGCAGTGCTTCTCTAACTGCAGCTCAAGGCTTAACATTTATACTGACACTAAACTAAATTGACTCTGATGAAGAACCACTTGAACTGAAAAAAGGACCATCCGGCTCTGTTGAATTCAAACAGGAATATGGCTGAAGCCTGTTTTTAATTGTTTTCTGATGAACAAACCGACTCCACTGACTCATAGTTAAACTAAACACACAAAGTCCTGCAAAATGAAAGAAAACTAACGGTTCTAATAAGGGTTTAGGTAATTAGTGCTCTGTCTGTCAAAGCATCGTCTCATTGCACATTTTAGCCCAGTAACTACAAACTGTGTTTAATTCCTGTTAAATCACTTCAGATTGTACATCTCTGGACTGATTTTTCTTCCCTCCAAGCAGCTGTTTCAGGTCAAGTGTCAAAATCAAATCTTTCAAAAAAAACCCATTGAAAAACAAATGTGATTTTTAAAAACACTCCTGTTCTAGCAGGTAACTAAAGTTTTAAATTTTGAGGTTAAAAGGCCAAAACATCATCAATATGGCTCTTTTGAATTAAAATCCTTCATCTCAAAGCTTCTTTAGGCCTGATTTATGTGAATTCATTAACATTCCTAACAGTTTAAAAATGAACAAAACCATGTACCGTATAATGACAGCAATAACAGCTTAACAGGTCATTTAATTTATTAGTGTAATTTGGATTTTCAGAGTAAATTATGACTTATTAGAAGAAGCTTTGTTTTTTTCTGTTTTTGTAGTTGGTGGCTCCACAGGACATACATTTATTTCATGTTTGCTTTTTTAAAATATTACTTGTTTGAAAATGTTAAATGGACCTGTTTGTTTGTTTTTTTGTTGGTTTTTTGGGTCATTTTCCTTAAATCATCATGTAACAAATGTTGAAATTTGCCTTTTTTTTGTCAAGCAGATTATTGTACAGAAAAATAACATAACTATGTGCTGGTTGGAAAAACCTGTGACACCTGGTTGTTGGACAACCATGTAAGTTTTATATTTGTAAAAAACTTATTTTAACAACTTAGAATTTTTTATGGAGGGCTATTCTCATATTCCACTCTGTAGAGAATGAAGAGTTTTGTACATAAAGGTGTAAAGTGAAATTGTGGCCCAGATATGATGATGTACAATAATTATTTTACTATTACAACAGACTAAATACAGAGATATGAATAAGAATCGCTCCATATTATGTTGATTTGTTTGGATTAATTACAATGTTGTTGAGACACCTTGACATTTTGAATTTGTAGTTTGTTTGCTCGCAGACAATATTGACATGCAAAGTTTTAGCTTCTCTCACTAACTTTGTCAATTTGCAATCACTGGATTTAATGAATAACTATTTTGCAATTATTTATTGATGTCAATGGCCACGAAAAATGATATTGGACATTTGAACAAAGCCCCACATTACAGTCCAATAATGTTTTAAAGCAATTCTCATACAATATCCGCTTATGTCAACAATGGTACGGTTAACATTTATGACAAATGACCTTTGACTAAGATGTCTTCGTGATCTGACAGACTTTGCCAGTCAACGATATTGACAGCTTGTTTGTTTGTGCTTTGGTGGCTAAGTGAGTGAAAAGTGAACAGGCAGCTTATGAGGACATTCGTAGCTGTCTAGCTAATTTAGCTTGTGGCAACATTTAATGCTAACAATACTTTCAAGGCATTATTCTGTCAAAGTACCAAAATATTTGACCTGTCGTTACATTAAGTTCTGTGGGAGAAAAACACTACGAATTCAAAATGTCTGCGTGAGCTCATATGAGCACATAGAGCCGTCATGCTGCATAGCTGTACTTCGTTTTTTTGCTCCATTGACACTGTTACTGTTTTTATTGAAGCCATATAACCACTACACTAAACCACTCTGTTAGCCTGAAAGACAGGTTCACTAAAAGTATTGATATGAAGCGTTAAGAGGAAACTGATGTAATGAAATTGCTCTGTTGACTTGTTTTCACATGATGGCCGACAGTTTTTTGGAAGCAAATGAAACGAAGTTAAACGCAGTCTAACGTTAAATCTATTGTAACTTGAAGCTTTTTAGAACATATTCACTGCTGAGTGTCTTTCGTGACATTGTTTGTTTGCTTTCGCTTGATACAGTGTTATAATAAAACCTTCACACAGCAGCCATTTTGAAATATTTGGGAAGATTTGTCTAGAAGACGAGCACATTCATGTCACGGTTTATTAAGTGAAAAACACATTAATCCAGAGGAAAATAGGTTCAGATGTCTCTTGTAGTAAAAGAGTAGCTGTGTGTTGAAATAACACTGTTTTCTTTTTCATATTCATTCTAGTTGACGACCAAATTATCAAGAAGGTTGCTGTGAGAATAAGGTCAGAGGGGATTTTCATGCTACAGTTCAGGTTCACTGTCCCTGATTGTATTTTTTTAAATTATTATTTCCTGATTTGCTGCACTGACAGTAACAGCTGACGTGACTTCGACCACGCTGGTCAATTTTTGTCATTAAACAGATGCTTCCATTTTAATGGACTGTCTTGTGTGTTATATGAGATGAGAGTTATATGATTGTCTCTAAGTCACAAGTTTATAAATTATATGCTTTTAACCTGCAATAACTTTTTTGGACACTTGGGGGCAGCAGAAACAAGTTTGAACACAACGCAGATTCAGGTAATAAATCTCTGTAAGTTCATTACTAACTTAACAAAACAAGACAAAATCAGCCAAGTGATTTCCACCCCTGATAAATATGTATGTAATGTACAATCAATAACAATATTCCGTCAGCCGTCTCTTTATTGTTTTTATTAATATAAAAAAATTATGAAAACGATATAAAGTCAAAGATGTTAGTGAAAATGAATTCTGTTAGTGAGGCTGGTTTGTCTCTGGTCTCATCACGTCTGTGATCTTGTCTCGTAAATATAATCACATAAATCAGTAATGTCTGAATTCCATTTACCATTAATAATTGATTGTTGATTGATTGTTCGTTGTCACTCTTGTGTTATCAAAAGAAGAACAGAGGATGCAGCTTTTTGTACACATGCGCCTGCTTGTTTCATTAAAACTGTTGCTTCTCTCTTTTCTTTCCCCAGCCTTGAAAAGCACTCTGGTCTTCTTATCTCCCTTTGTTCGACATCCTCTCCCGCAGTCGCTGATTGGCTGTTTTGCCTGTTTTGCCTGCATCTCATAGGAGTCCTCCAACAGTGTGTTTCCTCTGAGAGAGTAGCTGATGTGGGACCAGGTGAGGACAGAGCCGCTGTACCACCTAAAAGCACAATTCTACTTTTCAGATGATGGATTGAAAAGTTACTTTACTTTTTGTACTGTTTGTAGTCATGGATACTTGTTGTCTGTGTACATTTTAGTAATGTCGGGTTGGATTTAACTTTAAAACCTTTAACACCGAAACCTCTGTTTGAACAGACTTCATCTTTCCTGGTGCAACCTGACTATAAATTACTAAAAGAACTGATCTTACACACACACACACACACACACACACACACACTTACCCATAGGCACCGTAGTTCATGTAGCTGATTATTTCTGTGTAGCGGAGAGGATAATCCCACACCTGGACGTCTGTCACCTGACCATCAAAACCTGAAAAGTCAATCACAGGCTCACCTGACCAGACATACTGAACACACACACACACATACACACAAACATGGACAGCAGATAGATAATATTAGAGACAATGATGGTTATTAGAGATGATTACATACAAAATCCAACAGGTTATGAAACTGTTTGTAGTCCTATAGTCAAAATATTCAAACTTTTTTCAGACATGAAATATGAATCATTGCAGGCTTCATCTGTCTGTTAAGAGAGTTTTTCAGCCGTTCAGATCAAATTCAGTCTCATTATCAAGCTGCAGCTACAAAAATAATAAGTAAAAGGTAAAAGTAGAATTTGGTCCATGTGCAGTTCTTCGTCCTCACCTGAAGAGGCAGCATCTTCCTGATGCTCATGCTCGAGCCACTGAACATCTGGGCAACATTCTTCATGGTGTCCACGGTGAGACACACCCTGGTCCAGATGTCCGGTCCAATGTTTGACCAGAACCTTATGTCGGTTTGCAGGTTCAGGTTATAGTAATAGCTACCAAAGGACAGGGTGTACCGATTGACGTAGCTGGCTTGCAGCCTCAGTGGGTATCTGCTGGACGGACTGAGTGTGAAGATTGTTGGGTTCCTTCCTTGTGGATTGTCAATGAGGTAACGCAGACACACGGACACACCTGCAGGGGTCAGTGTTCATAAATAAAATTTAATTGATTTCAACTGTGCATATAATTTACTAACAAGTGGATAACAAGTCTTTAGGCCCCCTGTGGTCAGAAATCACCCAAACATCATCATCAAGTCTTTTGACGGGAGATTTCACGAACTAACATGTAAAACTGGTTGATGTGGGAACAATGTGCTGGATTCTGTTCCTGTTCTGCCTCGTTCTCACTCAAGAATCTAAATTAAATCATCTAACAGCATCTTAACCGGAGAAGAATGCCAGAGAAAACATGAGAGCAAATCTGTACATTAAAATAACATTTTGGATTTGATATCTTGACACTGTGTTTTGATTATGTAGTTTGTGAATGCACTTACCTCTAGTAGGAGGTGCTGAGGTCCAGGGAGAGTAGGTGGTGGTGGTGTAGCGCTGGGTGGTGGTCTTGTAGGGTCGGGTGGTGGTGGGGGTGTAGGGATGTCGGGTGGTGGTCCAGTAGGGTTGGGTGGTGGTGCGGTAGGGACGTCGGGTGGTGGTCCAGTAGGGTCGGGTGGTGGTGCGGTAGGGACGTCGGGTGGTGGTCCAGTAGGGTCGGGTGGTGGTGCGGTAGGGACGTCGGGTGGTGGTCCAGTAGGGTCCGGTAGGGGTCGGGTGGTGGTCCAGTAGGGTCGGGTGGTGGTCCAGTAGGGACGTCGGGTGGTGGTGCGGTAGGGACGTCGGGTGGTGGTGCGGTAGGGACGTCGGGTGGTGGTCTTGTAGGGTCGGGTAGTGTAGGGACGTCGGGTGGTGGTCTTGTAGGGTCGGGTGGTGTAGGGACGTCGGGTGGTTGTCTGGTACGGTCGGGTGGTGGTCCAGTAGGGTTGGGTGGTGTAGGGGTGTCTGGAGGGCCACGGGGTAGAGAAGGGGGAATAATTAGGGGAATAGAAGGAGATTCCTCCTCTGTTCAGAGACAGTGTGAACATCTTCCCCTTTAAATTTAGTCCAGCAGTTCCTGAAGAAAGACAGAGGAAGAGATACAACTCAAACCATTTGTCAACATATATAAAATCTTCTTTTTAACTCATGCATGAAGCTGAGTGGACTGGTTATAGTGGGACAGACAGACCGAGTGGACTGGTTATAGTGGGACAGAGACTCTGAGTGGACTGGTTATAGTGGGACAGACAGACCGAGTGGACTGGTTATAGTGGTTTTGTTTCTTTATTTTATTTTCATTTTTTTCCATCTCTGCCACTGTCCACAATGACCAGCTTTAAATCTTTTTTGTATTTATGTCCTTTGTGCTTTGTGTTATTCGTCCATATTGTCCATCAGCACATTGAACACAGCATAGTAAAGTTATTTAACTGATGAGCTCAAACCTGTTGGGAGTCGGCTTGAAGATGGAACTGAGACACAACTTCAAAACAAAAAAAAGTTTTTCACTTTGACACCTGACTTGGTCGAGCATTTGTTTCCTGTGTACTCCCAACACACACACACCCCACCTGACTGCTGGACTGATATAACAACATTCACTTGTTGCTCTGTTCCTATGAATACAATTTTATAAATGTATAAATTGTAAATTATGTGTGATTTGTTTTTTTTATGTAACCTGCATTTAACCAGGAAGTCAATTGAGATATTTAAAAATCTCATTCTTTTGACTGTCTGTCTGTGTGGGTGTGTGTGCGTACCTGTGGTCGTCTGCCTCGTCCATGGTGCTTTAGTTGTAGTTGACCCTGCTGACAGGATCCCTGCCATCAGCACTGGAACATAGAGCAGGTTCATCTTCGTCCTTCGACCGCTGTCCCTGCAGAAGCGTCTGTGTGTCCTCGCTGTGTGGAAGTGTTTATCTGCCTGTCATCCCTCTACTTCAGCTCCTGTACTTTCACTTCCTCATTCAGGCATCAGCAGCCACTTCAAGTTTCACTTCTGTTGCAGACACTCCCCAATTTCTCTCTGACACAGTGACAAGACCGAGCTCAGTCACAGCCTTGAACCTACCCAGTCTTTCACATTTACTCGAGTACTTATGTACAGATAAGTACAAATATGTACTTTTTACTCAACTTCATTTATTTGACATTAGTTACTAATCACTTTGCAAATTCAGATCATTAATACAAACTATAAATCAACTAATACATTATGATGTGTTGCTATGGATTAAACTATCTGCCTGAAGTGAATTCGCTCCAACTTTACCAGCTGCAACATTTGTGATTCTTACACCTCAGTGCATCAGTAACTGTAATCCAGTGATAGATATGTTATTATGAAATGGGCCGTTCTGCTTAATGAGTGCTTTTACTTTTAATACTCATGCTGCTTGATTAAAAGATCTGAATACTTCTTCCAACAGAGCAGAGTGTTGTTTTTTTAATCTGTTCGATCTATGTGTGTATGAATTGTGGTATGATGATATTAACTAACATAGTATACAACAGGAAACATACACAGTGTAATACTTATCAGTACTGGTGAATGTCGGGTTTGTCCTGTGGTGCAGGGAAGGAATTTGACCCTTTGGACCCTCCCCGCTATGCTCTGTGGCTGTAAATGAGTGGTAGAGGAAAACAGACAGGACGTCTGTAGCAATGAGCTGCTATTAAAGGGTTCAATCAGCCAAATTAAACACTGAAGTTCAGCTGTGGTTTTTGAAACAGGAGGCCTGCAGCTCCTCATCACGAGCTCACTGTGGCTGCTCCGTGTTCCCCAACTGACTTGCAAAAATTATGATAATATGCTGAGAATGTCATGTTTTGCAGACACCTTTTTGAATCTCTCATGCTTAGATGAAATGGCGGACTCCGCCACTCAATAAACCAAAAACTATTATATAATCAGAACTAAAAGTTGTGATGTGTAAAACATGAATAAAACAGAATGTGATAATTGTCTAATCCTTTTTGACATAGACTCAATTGAAAACAGCACAAAGACAATATATTTAAAGTTTAACCTCATCAACTTCATTGATTTTTGTAAATATCTGCTTATTCTGAATTTGATGGCAGCAACATGTTTCAAACAAAAGACTGTGAAAGTTGTGGACTGATCCAAAAACACCTGTTTGGATCATTCCACAGGTAAACAGGTTCATTGGTAACAGGTGATAGGATCATGATTGGGTCTGAAAGGTTCATCCTGGAAAGACTCAGTCGTTCACAAATGTGTCCAACACATGGTTGTATAAAGGAGATCAATACATGGACTCAGGAGCACTTCAGAAAACTGTTGTCAGTAAACACTGTTTGCTTGTAAATCATTGCATTCTGTTTTTATTTACTTTGAACACAGCGTTCCAACTTTTTTAGAATCAGGGTTGTACAATTTCACCTGCACACACAGAAGTTGCAGAGGATGAATTGAGGAGTCAAAGGCAGATAAGGGCAGAGTATTGTACAATCAGCTCTGACGGTGTTGTAATGATCTATGTGGAGGAAAGAGCACCGCGTGATTCTCACTCTGCTGTGATTTCCCTCAACCATAAACCACAGTCTGCTGTCTGTGTGACAAAGATACCTCCGATTCATGTCCTGAGTTCCAACAGGATACAATTTGGTTTGATTCCTTGTGGTTTGGAGAGACTTTGTTGTTGGTGGTGGATTTGATTCAAAGCCTCCTGTCGCGTGTGGGAACTTCTCTTTTCACACATATCTACAGACAGAAAACACAAACAAACCACTGAAAACCAGAACTGACACTAACATTAACAACGCATCAATAAGTCTCACGTTTCACTTCCTCAAACCTGCCTGGGATTAGCTTTTTCCATTAGCAAGGCCGACGTTCTCATAATTTAATTAAGCACATTTTTGTTTAAGATTTGTGAGCAAAATGTCAAATTAAATATTAAAACTAGATTTTAACACAGTGCTGCTCCAAATTAAACAAGAAAACACTCATTTAATAATTGATAATGATTATTTTTGCTTTTAGATGAGAAGATCAACACCACTCTGTGGATTATTTCTTGGCCTGGATGAGTTACAGTTCATTTGTTGCGTGGATTTTGAACAGAAATGAGATATAAAGTGTGATCAAGGTGCTGATGGGCAGATTTTTTTACCTTTGAATAAAGCGGCTGTTTCCAGTTTTTGTGCCGAGCTGCTTCATATTTACCACAGATACAAGAGTGGTGTCAATCTTCTCATCTATGTAAGAAAGCAAATAAGAGTTTCCCAAAATGTCAAAGTTTTCCTTTAAAAATGTGGTTATATTCATGCACAAAAAAGTGGTTAAAATCTGTGAAGGACATCATCGTGATTCCAGAAAACCAAAGTTGGCTGTTGGTTGGAAACAGGAAACAATCAGTGCTCAATATTCTACTGATCCCTCCTCCTCGTCTCTGTGGCTCATAACATTGTCACACTACTTCCTCTTTTCTCCCGACCGACAAGAGTCATAATCACATCAGCAGCTCAAAGGTTTTGTGCATGTTTTTTTTTCTTTTGCTATAATGACTCCATTCAGTTTTTACTGTGTTTCGCTGGATCACATTAACATAGAAATCAGCAGCTAATCAAATTACCATTAACGAAATACCATCCAGACAACCTTCAGGATCTGGAGCTGTTGTTTGCTTTTAGTCCTTTACTCTGAACTTAATCACAGTTTAGAGGTATTTCTACTTGAGTATAACACTTTGCTCCTACTTAATATTTTCATTCTTACACTGTGAGAGTGATTATCTAGTCAACAAATGATCTTTGGAGAGATGTTTTTGTGGCTTAGCCTGATGATATTATCACCAAAAAATGCTGATGTGTCAGTCCTCCACACCTTCTCTCTTCTTTGTTATTTATTAACCCTGTGTTCTTTCTGGTTCTGCTGTCTTAGGTTTTTTTTGTTGATCTCTTTAAATGCACTTCTTTTTATTATGATTTTTAGATTTTTACTTTTATGTAGATGTCTTGTATACCTTTATAACATCCTGTCTGGTAACACTTCACTTTAAATTAAATCAACATTGAAGTAAATGCAAGAAGACATAAGGACATTTTATGGGTTTGATAATGTCTTTGTCAACAATGTGGTTCTCTAATGAAGCATCTCCAACTTTATCTGCATCTATAAACAGATGATGAGTGACACATCATACAATGTGTGTGTGTGGCGTTGACAGCGTTGTAGCTGCTGCCTGTGACTCCACTGACACTGTGTACCAAGCTGACAGCAGCCGGGATGACAGCATGAATCTCACACACACACACACACACACACACACACACTGCTGCTGCTGCTGTTCTATAAAAGCACAGACACACACTTTCACACACTGACAGCTGATTACTGCTGAGCAAGAGCTTTCTCTCTGAAACCATGGATGTCATCTTCTCACACATCTTCTCCAGGTTCACCTCCAAGACACCTGTCAGGATTTTAATGGGTAAGATTGGATTATTATTATTATTATTATAACAATAATAATAAATATGAAGCACAGATAAAACTATCCCACAGACATAATTAGTTCCACCTCAACCAACTACAACAGTGAAATGTTTGAGTAATAATACCTACATTACTTTACTTAAAAGACATTTTCAGTTCCTGACTTTTACTTGTAATGGAGTATTTTATATTGCAGTTTACTTTTACCTAAGTAAAAGGTCTGAAAACGTCCTCCACCACTGTTGCAAACTAATCTTGAAACTTTGACTTTTGGACATTTGAGTCTTTGAAAACTTTTAATTTTTAAATTTTAACATGAAAATAGTTTCAACATCAAACAATAATCAACAGTAACTGTGCTGTGTGTGTCTACCTGTGTGTGTGTGTGTGTGTGTGTGTGTGTGTGTTGCTGCAGTGGGTCTGGATGCAGTCCCCAGACTCTGTCGTACGAACTGAAGCTGGCTGAGGTCGTCACCACCATCCCGACTGTTGCTCAGTGATCTGTTTGTATTAATGCACACGTTTAATGGAAATATAAAATAATACAAATTATAAAAATAAACTGCTCCGTGTGTGTGTGTGCAGGTTTCAATGTGGAGACAGTGGAATTCAAGAACATCAGTTTCACAGTTTGGGATGTTGGTGGTCAGACCATCATCAGACCTCTGTGGAGATATTACTACACGAACACACAGGTAATACTACTGCTGTTACTACTACAACAGCTGCTACAACTATTGGGACAGAAAGACTAAAAGTTGGATTGAGGACGTGTGCAATGATGCCTTTCTGTCCGTCTCTGTCTTCAGGGTCTGATATTTGTGGTCGACAGCAACAACCCCGAGCGGGTTAAAGAAGCTGCTGACGAGCTGCACATGATGGTAAAGAACTGTCTGTTTAGTGCTTCAGGTTTCCCTCATTCATCACTTCACACACACAACCTATACTAAATGTTTATGTGTGTGTTTGTGTGTTGTAGGTGGAGGAGGACAAGCTGAGGGACGTGGCCTTACTGGCGCTTGCTAACAAACAGGGTAAACATCAGCAGACTGACTCGGCCTGGGTGGAGTTAGTGCTTTATTTATCACTGAAAAGCCTTTTATTATTCATGACACTGAAACAATTATCACTGAAACATATTTACAGCTCAACATCATCAGTCCTGTCGTGTTTTCCTGCGTCAGTAAAGTGCAGCTCCGTCGACACGAGTCCTTCACCTGGTTACAGCAAGAAAACATCCTCCCAAAAAACAGAAAAATAAAATCATCATCAGTAACTTTTGATTTAGGTTTTTAGAAACATCTCCACCGTGTTAACTTCCCCACAGCTGACTGAAGAGGTCTGTGTGTTGTTAGGGGGGCTGTGACCTCTGACCTTTAACATCCCTACACGTAATGTCGATGATGTTTGAACTGAAGCTTATTCAGATGTTTATCTACAGATAATCACTGTGAATCACTCTGGATAAAGATAGATTAATGAATAAAACCTGTGAGCAACATGAAAGGCCTCAAACAATGACGCAGATTAACATTTGTGAAAGCACAGATATGTTCTGATGTCAGGAGAAACACGCTGACTCAGCTGAGAAGATGCAGGACTGAAACATGGTCCTTACGGACATCATTGAATTTCTTCAAAGTTTGCTGAATGAGCAACATGTGCCAGATCAGATTATCAAAGAAGATTAAGGTTGAACCCAAATTCTTCAAAATGGAGAATTGCCGTTTGACAAATATGCCTTGTGACAAACATAGTGAAAGTGAGGAGATCAGATCTGTGCTTGTGTTGACAGATCTCCAAGTTTTCTAGTTTTTCAGAATCTAAACAGACCAAGAAAGCAAAGAACTTATAATTTAGATATTTGAAGCATCTTTGGGTCTTTTTGAGGCCTAAAATCTGGACTGTTGCTCGGAGGTGAATTAGATGATTCTTATTAATGAGCACTACTTTCATGCAACTATTGGTTCTGTAAGAGGCAGAAGTTACAGACGTCTCATTCTGGAATAAAAATCTTCAAATGATAAATGTTTAAAATTCTCTATCCTGTAGTTTCACACCTTTGGGATCTCCTGTGGCAGCCATGTCGGCTCCTGTCCTGACAGCATGCTAAGGAACACTGCATACAAATGGCATGAAAAGCTGGATGATGGACAAAGCAGCTCATGATATGTTATGTTTTTCTACTATTACTTCAACAAATACAGAAAAAGACAAATTCTGAAGCATAAAAAAAGTTAATATTGGCACTGGAAGTTGTTGAAGGTTATAGATCTTTTCTTAAAGATCAAAAGACATTCAGGGCCAAAATATTTTCACTGTGGCTAAACTAGATTTGACCTTTGACCCCAGAGGATCAGAATCTGACCTTGGCTGATCTGTTGAGTCCCAGTGCATCAGTCATAACTATGATAAAAAGGAAAATGTGCTGAAATTTCAGTGGTCAATATTTTGAAAGAGTCGATAATTCTGTTTTCAATACCAGTGTTTTTGCATAAAATGGCACCTGTGTTTCACTCATAACACACTCAGGGAGCACTGACTTCATGATTTCCAGGTCAATAAATCTGATGTCTGATAAAAACTGAGCTGAATTTGGTGAAAAGTTAAGGGATTTTTTAAAACTAAAACTGAGTAACTTTTGTTTCAACACCATTTTAATAACTGTATCATGACAACATGTTAATATTATATCATCAACAAAATGTTGAAACTACAGTCTTACATTCTGAAATCTGCCGACCGTCCTCACATGAAAACAACTGCGTCTGTTGTTCGTTTGCCTAAAATTACCAATGTTTACATTAACCTGACGAGGACCTCTAGTGGCCATGTCTGTCAGGGGCAAATTAGATAGTGATCAGATTGGTGTGGATTGACCTGCAAATCATCAAATCCATGCTGACAGAATGATGTTGCAGACCCTTGAATACGTTTCTCTTCACCTTCCATGCAGCCGCTGCCTTCAGTTCATCTTAGTAAACCATGAAAATCAACTCGCAGAGACTTGAGTTTGGAGATGTGGCAACGCAAGACATTTCCAATCACTTTCCAATGATGACATCACTCGTCATCACAGTAAAAGTAAACACTATGTTCACTGTGATGTAAGCAATTAATAATTATTTTTCTAATCAATTAATCTGTTGATCTAATTGACTGATTTAATCTGTCAACCCAAACAGTCAAAACTACCCGGCACAAATTCATTTAAGAAGCTGGAGCCATTACATATTCAACATTTTTGCTTGAAAAATGACTTAAATGATTATTTGGGTAAACACTTTTTTTGTTGATCGATTAATCGTTGAAGCTCTACTGCAATGATGATTCAGCAAGTTTCAAGATTTTGCAAGTTGATTTTCAGTCTGCAGTGAAATGAATGAAAACCAGTGACTGTCTGGAAGGACGGAAAGAGTTTTTTAAAAAATCGAGAGCTGGTCAGCCGATCAACACATCACAACAGGCAGGACTCTTCAAAATAAGACTCCATGCCCTCTTTCTCTCTCTTCTCGTCTTTTCTTTTTGTTTTCCAACTTTGTATCTCACACTTTTTACCAACAGTACTGAGGTGTCCTGCTGCTCTTCTTTGTTTTCTCCCACGTCTCCTTCTGATCCTGGTTCATTATTCTGCACGTTTTTTGCTCTGAATCCTCTGTCATTGCCGTTATCTCTTTTTATAAAATAAACATAAAAAACAAAAACAGGTTAATCTATATTTGTGGAGCCGGTATAAAAAGCAGCGTTTTTAAACACAGAATACAACACAAGTCCATGACGAGACGCTTCCACGCCTACTCCCCTCCTCCTCTCGCAGTGAGGGTGCGTTTAGTTTATCCTCCGTTCTCAGAGTGACAGGCTCCACCACACAAACTTCAAACAGAGTCCAGCAGAGAGGAAGTGCATGTTTTTCAGCCCCAGGCAGCCCGGGCGGTGGGTGGTGTTCCCCTCCTCTGATTCCTGAGCTGTTGCTTTCACAGTATCAGCAAGGCCTCACCTGGGTGGTAAAACATGAATCCTCTGTTAGCTTTGTTAGGCTTCAGACTCGCCCTTTTTCTTCCCCTCCTCTCCGGCATCGCTGTCCTCTGATTGGCTGTTGCTCAGCACTAGAAACTGTCCGTCAGAGCCAGGCGGGTTAGCGGGGCGACTCGAGGCGGCGATCAAACGGCTCTGCTCCTCCAGATCCTTGACACAAAATGAAGAAAAAGTTAAATATTACAACAGTCAACATTTTCAAAGGTTTCAAATAACAATTACAACACAGTGATTCAACTAATTAGTGAAATCTGTGGAGTCTTTGGACACAAGTGCAACAACAAACAAATTTATCTCAGCTGCAGACAGAAAATAATCAGCAGCTATTTTGAGTTATTCATTAAAATATTTTTTCAAGTCAAGACAAAACAACTAATTTGAAAACATCACCTGAGTTTTAGGAAATTATGATGGATATTTTTCAGCAATTTGGTGATTAAAAGAAGTCATCTGAATGTAACTAAAACAGACTGAACCAGAGGTTGAAAGATGACATAATGTACAAGTAAACAACTATGTTTTAGTGCAGAATCATGGTTAAAGGTCAAAGGTCACCTTCTCTATCTGCCTCTGTTTGCTGAGTTCTTCCTGCTGTTTCTCTTTGGCCTTGTCTTGCTCCTTCCTCTTCTCCACAGCCTTACGATCCTAAACAACACAAACAACAACAAGACGACAAAAATAAACAACCTCCACAACAACTTCTGAAAGTGCCACAGCAGTTAGCGTTAGCATTAGCTTCAGTATGGAGACGCTTCAAATCAGTCTCACCATCTCAGAGTGGAATGCTATCTGCTTGGCCAGACCGATACTGTCGCAGATCTGAAACACATGAAGAAGACAAACAGGTCAGACAGACCAAACAGAGCGTTAGACAGCGAGACAAACAGACGAACACACAGACGACCTTCTCTCCATCGTTGTTGGACTCGAAGATGTAGCAGACGGCTCGGCTGTCGCCCCGGCCGCCTGCCGACTGCAAAACGAAACCAAACAGCCTCTTGTTGTCTTGATGAGACGCACACTGAACCACAGTGGAGAGAGGGAACTGGAGGAGGAGAAGAGATGATAAATCATTAGAAACATGTCTGAGACTAAAACTATCGAAGCAGAGAAACAGAGACCAGCTTACCCTGAGGCGAGTGACTTGTGTCTGAGGATCAATGAGCCTGAAAAGAAAAATACACAAATCAATATTTAAGACTTTTCCTGCATAGAGAGAAGTGTTTCCAAAATGACTGCGAAACATTTGTTATTAATATCCGTATTAATTATTAATGTATTGATATCTTGTAAGACCTGCTAAACAACAAAGTCTGAACTCTGAACTTGTAATTACAACAACACGATAGAGTGAGACAGTGAGCTCAAACTGTTTGTACGGCAGTAAAATCAATACACATTTTTTAAAGCTTCAGGATGAATTCACACACACACACAGACACACACACTCTGTGGTTCGTACTTGAGGCAGTCACAGGTGACCAGCAGGTGTGACTCGGTCATCCTGAAGATGTTGTGGATGGCTCTGGCTGCCAGGATCTGCCTCATGGTCTCAGAGATGACGTCTGCTGACTCGATGGTCCTCACCTCCATGGAGCCCAGGAAGCGAACGATGAAGAGCTGGTGGAGGATCGAGTCTGGACAACAGAAATAAAAAAACCCATCTGTCTGCAATTCCATGCTTTATTCCTGGTTGGTTAATATTTTGCTGAAATAGTGTTGTATATTAAGCTCTGCAGCTTGACCAAACCTTATGTTACAGAAAGAACAGTGGCTGACCCAACTGACATGATCATGTAAATAAAATAAGACACTGCACTTGATAATGTACATTTTCATGAACCAAAATGTTACTAAATTGGACCTGGACTCACTCACTGCGACAGAAACCATGAAAAATTGTTTTCAATTTGAATAATATAAAATTCTGATCACACGATAAAAACAAGACCAGACAGACCTTCGCTGTCCTCTGATGTGCTGTCTCCTGACTCTCCAAATGGATTACTCCTTCTGTGGACACACACACATACACACACACACATACACAGAATATTGAACACTAACCAGCAGCTGCTATAATACGAGACAAGACACAAGTTTTCTCTCACACACCCACACAAATTAGTCTGTCAACAGTTTTCATAGGAACAATTCCTTTGGTAATAGTTTCAATTATATGTTGCTGTTGAATTTTAAAAATATAATTTTTCAAAGCTGTGAAACCAAATTTCATTCACCTCCATTGTATTGGGGGTGGAGATGAAGAGATAACAAGATTTTGAGAGAACTTAGGTGAACTAACTTAAAATCAATGTTGAAAATAAGAAGATACAGACATGAGGTAGCTTCAGCAACCAATCAGTGATTTGTAGCAGAGCACAAGAGAGCATCTGTCTCTCTCACACACACACACACACACACACACACACACACACACAGACTCCCCTACCTGCCCGACTGTGCCGCCGTCTTGCTCTGTCCTGAGTTCTCCTCGCTGACAGGGGAAATGATGTCAAACTGGATGGGTGTTTCTGGGGCAACCAGCGCATCCAATGAGAGCACAGAAAGGGCAGGTGATGGTTCTGAGCCCACAGAGCTAATGCTGCTCGCTCGGCCCACGCGCCCTTTACTGCAGTGAATAGAGACAGACGTTCAATACTCAATTTTACCAGAGAAATCTGATTGGCCACCAGGGGTCCACCTTCATCATATCACCTGCTGGGCCTCATGCTCTCGTGTCTCTGCTGGAAGGACGGCGACGGTGTCACGGCTTCGAGAGCTGATTGGTTCACTCTGGCTGCGATCTCCTGCCAATAGGAAGACAGTAACCAAAAGGAAAAGATTCTGAATGCATGAATTCAAATCGCTTTTCAATAAAGCTTTGCAAACTGTACATTTATTCATATTAGATTAAGATACACTACACGCCCAAAAGTATGTGGACACACAACATTCCAGTCATATCTCATTAATGAACATGTCATTCCTAAATAATGGGATTTAATGGGGTTACGGTGTCGACCACGATAAGACAGTTCAGTCCTGTCCTTAAATAAAGCTCATATCACTCTTGCACCTGCACTTTAGCAAATATTTTTACAAAATAACATGAAGCCACAGCTGGTGGAAAATGAGACATATTTCATACAAGGCAAATAGAGGTAAATGAGGGAAGCAGGACACAGACCTCTGCATTTTCACTCAGGTAGATTCTTTTGGAGATGTTGTTGATGGTGGAGATCCACTGTGGAGGAAACAGTAGAAAGACAGTGAGAGGACACACCTGACAGTCAATACAGAGCAGGTCACATGACCAAAAAACATTTTACCTCCTCACAGTCCTTCCTGCTCTCTGACTGCAGCGTCACAACTCTGACAGAACAAATAATGAGAATAAAGTTTAATGCAATATTATAAATTAGAAAACTTAGTGTGCATTCTTAAAACACAAATGTAAAAAGCAGGAGCTCTCTCACTTCTTGCCATCGAATGAAGTGACCTGGAAGCAGAAACGGCGGTCGTCACAATCGACCGCCATAACGGAACAGTTGTCAAGGTCTGTGACCAACCCGCCCGCCACCTCACCCCGGCCCTGCTGCATCAGATTGCCGCCCTGTGTGAAGAAGTACTGACGCTCCCAGGACGACGACACCAGCCCCGTCTTACTGACAGACAGACAGACAGACAGAAGAGCCACTTTAACTCCTTGGAAGATGACGCAAACAACAAATTATGTGTAAAGCTCAAAATTCATACACAATTCGACACTTAGGAGCTTTAATGCGTACATTAAGTTAATAAAAGTATTGATATATATGTGTGTGTCTTACTTGCGGATGTACAGGTAGCCCTGTTTCCTGGTCAGGCTGCGACAGACAGGTGAGTGGGCGGGGTCAGGGTCGCATGGTGCATACAGGGAGTCACATGATCTCTCCATGTCCTGGATGGTTTGCTGCATCTGCCCAACCTCCTCCTCCATCTCCCGACGCACACTACAAACACACACACACAGAGACACAAACATACACGCTAAATGAACATGTTCCCCTTTGTCCAGCACTGGTGATGTTCCATGTTTCCATTCATTTGTGGGGAGGGGATATGACTGCGAGTAGGGGTCTTACTTCTGGACACTGGTTCCTATGGTTCCCAGGAAGTCCTCCCACTGCTGGGTGAGATTTTCTGAACCCAGCTTAAAGAAACTGATCTGGACAGAACAAACACAGATAAAGATAAAAGACACATTAGCAGGTTTGGTAACAGCTCTGAATCAGTGATTTCCTGAGTTTAAACAGATCTGGAGTGAAATTGACTGGGGTGAGTTAACTTGGTCACAAGCAGCAGCGCAAAAATGAAAGTGTGCAGGAAGAAAAACACATAATGAACTGACATCATCTGCATCTCTCTCATGTGAAAATGCAACAAAAAGCAGCTGACAGTGTTTTGTTTTTTTGGATTACGTCAAACGATGCGAACAGTGTCTCACAGGGTTAGAAATCTGAAATCTGTGTTTTGTGTGTGTGTGTGTGTGTACCTGGGCCTGCATGTAGCCCAGCAGCGGCTCCAGCAGAGCTGTCTTCTTCTTGTACTGTAGTGTGTTAAGGGAACAGAAGTAGTGCATCATAGTCTGGTGCTGTTTCTTGCGGGAGGTGTACACGTCCTCCACAGCTTCCGCCCGCAACTGCAACACACAAGATTTCCCTCTTACATCAGTCTCAAGGTAATAACATATACTGAGACAATATCATGCTTTTGGTCAAGATAATCATATTGTGAAGTTTCCAGATTGGCACATAATTTCCATTGCCCATTTCCCTTTTAGGCAGCTAATGGTTTAACTTCATTTCTATGAAATTCAACCTGCAGAAGCTTGAACCTTGCTGCAGATATAGAGGAGACTTTTCTCCCTTTACTTGAGTTTAAATGGAGCAGTTCTTTCAAGAAACTTCCTCTGGAAATGAACAACTGCAAATAATTACCTAGACAGTTACTATTACATTTCAGTGTTGAAGTGGTGAATGATGAAACCTACAGTATTATGATGAGTGTTTCAATCACTAAAGTCATCACCTTATCGTTGTCTCTCTTCTTGGACAGACGGCTGTATCTGTTAATGGCTGTGTCATGATCTGCAGACAGACACAGCAACATAGGCAGGTAAGACTTTCTGGTGGTAAAACATTTTCTTTATCTTATTTTCTAATTTTTTTTTAATTCTGTGTTTCAAAACTAACACTGGTTTGAAACAAAACAATAACTCAAATTAAGACAAAAGTACTTTTGGTGGTAAACATTAAAAACAAGCCTTTAAATCTTCCTTTAAATGTAGCTAAACCTCAACAAATGTGAGAATGAAGTCATTTTCACTAAATGTGCAGGCAATCTGGAGCCAAGAGTCCCACTGACACACACATCTGCACATATGCTGTTTAACTTCACACTGTGGTGCAGCCAGATAACTCTGACCAAATCTCTGTCAGAGTCTGCTGCTGTAAATTCTTCTCTTATCTTCATTCACATTAGGACAGACTGACCTCTACACACACAAATACACAAAAAACAAATAAGTTCAAGCACACTGTTTATCCATTTATTATTTAAAGCACATTTTTGAATTAAAATGCTAAACATCTGCATGTTCAAACTTTCTCTGGTTATCATAAACTGAACTCTATTGAGTTTTTAACTGACAGAAAATATGTCCAATTGATCAATCCTTAGCCTCTGTAGTTATCCACAAAAGTAACTAACAAAGTATTTGCATCAAATGTCCTCTGGTTTTCTGTTGGCACAACTGTCAGTCAGATGTAAAGATAAGACATGCCTTTCAAACTTTGTCTGTATTTATCTAACTGACTGTATCTGAGCTGTCAGGCGAACATGATTTGAATATGTGCAGCTTCAAGCCCCACTGTAGGACTGATATTATTAGTTTTTGTAGCAGAGATGGACATTCAGTAAAACAATAACTGGACTTAAAAACAGAAAATGAAGTAGCAGAAGTGAAATGAGCCTACAACCCTGATTCTGATGAAAGCTGGCTCCTTGGGACTCCTTGGACTTGTGATGGATATTTATCTTTCTAAAAATAAAGAGATAAATTCACACATGGCAGTTATAACTTACCATCACTGGATATTTGGAAGACTTCTTTCAGAGTGAGGATCTCTACAGAGAGACAAAAAGAACAGAAAGTTATAGTACAAGGGATATTTTTGCTGTCTCTGTTTATGTACTTATGTTTACAAGTGTACTTTTTCCATGTCTGCTCATAAAATTTTGCAGGAACAGTCATTTTAGGGAAGACTGGCCTGCACAGAGTCCTGACTGCAACCTCATCTTTGGGATGAAGTCAAAACACAGACTCCATAACGCTCTTATGGCCATATAGTGTATGTGTTCCTTGCTAATCTGACAAACAGTGTCAGGGGCAGGTTATTAGTGAACTGCGTGTGTGTGTTTCCTACCCTTTAGGTCTCTCTCTTTAAACTGAGTGATGGGAAACATCATGGCATCTGCAAGCTGGGTGGACAAGACGGCATGACAGGAACTCAGCTAAAAAGAGAGAGAGAGAGAGAGAGAGAGTTAAGCTTGAATCAGCTGAATGACCACAGTGTGACAACAGAAGATAAACAGTGTTTCTTTCTCTCTTTCCTGCAAATATTAATAGTGAATTGATTGTGATGTCATATTATGTCAGATAAAATTTGCCTGTGTGGCAGATCCAGGATGATAAGACAAACTTCCCTGACAGCAGCAGGCTGAGCTCTGGTGTGTTTGTATTCTCTCTCACCTCATCAATGACTTTTGCAAACTGCTGCAGGGTGGAGCTCATCACCTCATCATCGCCCCCTAGAGGAAACCGCTGCAGACAACAGCAAAAACATGGAGAAATGGATTAGATCGATTCCTGTGATGACAAAATGAGAACTGAGCATGAAACACACAGTCATACGATTAATGCAAGTGCTTTAAAGCTGATTTCTACTGTTTCAACATTTGTGGCTAGTGCTGATGGCTCGTGTTACAATGCTGATGGCTAATGTGATATGGTTGGAGGTTAGTGTTATAAAGCTGCTGGCTAGTGCGATAATGCTTGTAGCTAGTGTTACATGACCAGTAGCAAGTTTTATAAGGCTGGTAGCTGGTGTAATTTGATTTCTGTCTAGTGAAATAAGACTGACAGTGAATTTTATAAGGCTGATGGCTAAATGTTATATGGCCTGGTATGGCTGGTAGATAGTGTTACATGGTTGGTGGCTAATGTCATAAAGTGAACGGCTAGTATTACTAGACTATTACTAATCTTATGAGGCTTTTGGCAAGTGGGCAGGGTCATAAGACTAATGGCTAGTGTTTCAACATGACTGGCTTCCGTTATATAGCTGGTGGCTAGTTTGATGAGGGTGATGGCTGGCATGTGTTGGCCTACCTGTTTGTCATACTCTTTCAGCAGTCTGGAGGTCAGGTGTGTCGCAGCACTCAGCTCATTCTTAAAGAGAAAACAGCAGAGAGCAGACACACTTTCCAATCAGCTGCCATTTATTATACAACGTTCCTGTATGTCCTGCCCCTACCTGCAGAGCCAGTGGCACTACACCTGTGGATCATGTGTGTGAATGTGTACCTGTGCGTCGTAAATCCTCTGCATGGCCTGATAGAGCTGTGTGCAGTAGTTGGAGATGGCTGCAGTGTCCTCCTCAAACACTCCCAGCAGAGAGCGTGTCTGCAAAACACAACAGAAAAAAAAACAGTTAAAATGAAGTCATTGTTAATCATCTGACCAATCCATAAAACCTCAGCAAATTATGGCCCATTGAACCCACACCTTTCTGTGTAAACTGCACCTTCTGCCTTCAGCTAAACAGTAAGCTCATCTATCATTATCATTCTGTCATTGTGAGAAACAAGATAAACAAGATTTTGAATTTTGGTGTATCCCTAAAGGCTTTAAAGCTCTAATGCTCTAATCCTGCCAATTCATAAAAGGACAGATGACACCAGTACTGTAATATTTACTGAAGTATCACAGTCCTGAAACTTGTATTACAGAGAGAGATCCGTGTCAGTATATCACATTGTTGTGTGATTATATTTCACACATTTTTACCCTTGCTGTAAATCACACTGACTGCTGCAGTGACCAAAGTTCCCTCTAACCAGTCATCCAGAATCACCAACATTAGGATCAGCGAGGGCAGATAACCCAAAGAGACTAAGAGTGGAACTTCATGATACAGGTCTCTGATTTGCCAACAAAGGAACTAAACTAAACAACATCTACCCCTCTATCTACAGATTGAACCTCTCAGGCATATCAGAATCTGGCCACACAATCAGTGATGTCACAGCAGGTGTTCTGACCCGGATTTGCTGCAGGAAACACAAGCAAAACACATATTGTGGGAGTTTGAGCTCATCTGAGGCAGAGCAGCTGCAGCTTTCTGCCCTGTGTGACTGTCACATCTAATAATAACAGAAATGAGCAGGAGGACACTGCTGCTTGGCCACAAGATTAATAGTCATCACAGGAAGGTGCAGAAACTTACATGGGAAGCTAGCCAAGTGGCTAAGGAAGTACCCGGTTAACTGTTCATTTAACTAATTCATTCCTGTGCAAACCGACACTGTATGTTGTGACATTTTAACCCCACATATTAACGGAAACTCCCATCAGCTGATCTGTATTTTGCTGCCGATGCACAGCTGAATTATCCCGTTTAAACTGTCCGCTTGACAGCTTTGGTTAGCTGGGGCCGTTAGCCGTTAGCATGCAGCCTGAACTTGGCATCTCTTCGCTGCTTGTTGGCAAACAGTGAACCTACAAAGACAGTTAGCCCAGCCGAGCAAGAGGCTAACGTTAGCATAGCAGCTGAAGCGTCCGGGGAGCAGAGCTGTTACCTGCGGACTGTCCTCCAGAGTCTCCTCTATCGGCAGCTTCTCTATCCCGGGCATGGCTGCGGGTGGCTCGGTGCTGATCGGTGCGAATCGACGGACAAAACGCACAACAAATCGGTCCGACAACTCCCACTCAAGATTTCTTGGTTACACGGATTCACAACACCCCGAATCAGCTCCTCCCGGCTCCGCAGGTCCCGCCCTCCAAAGGGATTTTGATAGGATAGAAAAAAACTTCCATGAACTTGATTGGTTTCTTGTTTAAAGGAGGAGAGGCGCCATTTTGGCTCTGACCAGAGTCGCCCTTCAACGTACTCGTGCACAGTTTAGAGCCTTAATGGCGGCCGGTGCGCTTAGTTTGCGTTGAAAAACGTTATTTATAGTTTGCATTTATTGATAAATTATGGTTTACAATGTTTCTACAGTTTTATAAGAGATTTTTTCTTAAGGTATTTTTGTATGATATAGGCTATTATATCTGTTCAGTATGTTGTAGAGCGTTGAGCGTTTTTGTATAATATTTTATTTAATATAATACTATAATAGTACCTTATTCATTAATAATAATAATAATATGAAGAAGAAGAAGAAGGAATAACACTTGATATACATTATACACATTATAATACATATATATGCATTAAGACTATATAAATTAATTATGCAAGTATTTCCTTGAGGTAGAGCAGTGAGAAACAGGTGACTATGGTGTATGAATCCATAATATAAATATAGGTAAAAGTATAAATAATAAAGGCAATATATCCAATAAACATAAACATTTAAATATATAAAATAACAGCACCCCTTCTTTTAAAATGCAAGAAAAAAATTTTTATTTAAACATGGCACTTAATGAGGGTGAGGCTCAGATGGATCCTCCTGCAGCCACATTAGGGACCTTCAGGGAACCACGAGGGAACAATTTCTCTGCCACGCTGTAGAGTCCATGAAGCACACAGCACCTCAGGCCGCTGCGGGACGTCTCAATGTCAGCGGCACTGTACCACCCACCACCCTTCCACGTCGTAGCACTCCACAGTTGACATAGTGGTTGAGCCGTTGTATCCTCCGACCACAAAGAGCTGGTCGTTCACCACCTCAATACTGAAGTAGCTGCGGTGGCCGTGCATGGGTGATACAAGGCTCCATGTGTTGGTCCAGGGTTGTAGGCCTCAACACTGTGCAGGGAGCTGGTCCCATTAGCAGTGCCACCGACCTTGGAGAGAGAGGGTTGACTGTGAGTCCAGTGTTATAGATGTACAGTAGCCCTACTAATGACCAAGCAGCACTTATGACATGAACACACATAAATACATCTCACAGACAGACGTTTCTGGTCTGTCTGGGGTTTTGAAAGGCTTTTCAATTTTACATCATCTGGCAAGTCCTTTGTCTCCTGACATTTAGACCTAAAATATTTTGTGATTGCTTTAACCTAAAGATGAATTTAATTCAATGGCATTTTTACCCATGTTTTTCAAATGGAAACTCCTGCTTTACCAAACAGCAATGACGCTGATGCCCGCTGCTTCCCTCCCTCAATCTAGTGGGTTTATATGTATCAATGTCATTATGGGGCTTGGGAAAATAACATTTTGATGCTAATGATGAAAACTACTGTGAAGGTACAAAATTATATAAAAACCTAACAAAAACCCACAAAATAATGGACCTGCCTTTTAATTTATTGATGGATTATAATTAAATAGAGGCCAGAAGGTCTAGAAGGAGAAACACGTGAGAGCTTAGACTGTGTAAAGAGTCACTTCAAGTTTTCCTTTATCAAATATTATACTGTTGATGGCAGGAAAGTTTATAACATTAAAACATCTTCCTAACTAAATACTTGACTGTAGTACCATAGTTTGTCAAACCAGTCCTTATGACCACTGGCTGACAAACCTCATTAAACAGTCGATGACTGTCCTCTGATGACAATTCAGTCTCCACTAACATGGTACAACCAAACCTCTGAGCTATATGTTAATGCCTCACACTTACTGCGTAGATGAGATCTCTGTAGGCGGCGACCCCCAGGCCACTTCAGCGCCTTCTCATGGGGGCGATCACGGTCCACTCATTGGTGTTTGGGTCATAGCATTCAGCCGTGGCAATGCTGCGATGCCCGTTGAAACCACTGCAAATGTACACCTGCAGAAAGGTTTAAGTCAGTTACATTTAATATGGATTCCACTACAGCTATAGGCAATTTTATGTATTTTATAAAGGAAAGAGAGAAAGGAGATCTAACTAAACTTTGTTTCAACTAGTTACCTTAAACCACTGGTCATACCAGACCAATGCAGTTCCTCAAGCACAGCTTGTCCTCCAGAAAGAAGCAGCAAGTCTGAACCATTCCCAGAACCAAGAACTGATCTGCAGCTGCTAAGACCTCCACCACATTATCCTCTGTCACAGGAACAGAGTGGTTGTAGGCATAATTGAGGATGAGGTGCATCATCTCGGGCAACACCCCAGGGATGGTGATCTGCGTCCTTAAGTTTGCCCAGGCACCAGTGAAGAGAGTGCTGTGGGATCAGGATCATCAGGCATAGCATCAGTATTTTAAAAAGTCAACAGTGTAATACTGTCATATCATCTGGACCTTTTGAACAAACAGTCACAGGAAATCTGGGCCTGGTCTGGATTTTTCAATTCTTCAAAGCTGGTTTAAAATTTATCTGGAGCTGTTTTCAGGCTAGTTCACAGCTAAATCAATTATTGCCATTTTTTTTAGAAGTTTGAATCTGTTTGCAAGCTTGTTTGAGGAGTTTGATATAATATATTTTTATGTCCCATGAGATAATCTATTTACCGAACGTACGAGCTGCAGCTACAGAGGATGATCTTGTGGGCGTTGAACTCGGTGTCACCCACCTTGATCACCACATCACACAGTGTTCCCTCCAGACGGAGTTCAGTTAGGACTGCAGATGCCATATCAAGCATCCTTTTCTCTATTTCACTTCTGTGAGAATTTAATGTGGCAGAAGCTTTTTCCTGCTCAGTAATTTCTTTGACAAGTTAGTCAGTGTGTTTTCACTCTTCTCTGTGGGTTAGAGATGTGTTCAGGTGTTGGCAGTTGTGAAGTCTCCTCATGAGCATATTCTAGAACATTTTATTATTTAAGAATCTGATGGAGGCATTACCCAAGCAACTCATTAGCATTATACAACTTGTTATTTTTATACACTTTCAGGTCAAAATAGCATTTTAGGAAGTTAGGTTTGAAATATGTACCACATTATTTCACACTCATGATTGTATTATATCTTTTATGTATTTTTTCATATGATCATCTATCTCAACATCTCTTATTTTTTTTATTCAATATGAACATTGTTGTGCTTGATTCTTGCTGTTATTGTATAAAGAGCTCTTTGTGTGAGGCTTCCACCTCCACATTGTTTTAATTTACTGAAACACCAAGGCATCATGTGGGCTATTGGTAAATGTGAGGACAATCTATTTCATTTCTCAGTGTTTATTTGTTTACCATGCTCCCTTTCCCTGCACAGAGACCAGTGGTGGAAAGTAACCAAGTACATTTACTCATACTTATATTAGAGTATTTCTACACTGTGGCACTGCTACTTTAAATTAAGGATCAGAGTTTTTCCCACCACTGACAGAGACATAGTGCATTGCAAGAGTTGGGAAAGTGTTGTTACTAACTTTTGCCACAGGAGGGTGTCTCGGGCTGGGCCTTGGCTCCTGGCAGGAGTTCACAGTAAATACTTGCTCCAATGCAAACACACCTTGCTATGTCTATTTTTTTTTATAAGGGTCAATATGCATCATATAAATCAATGCCTAAATGCATTAAAGTGCAGTCCTGAGACAATCATAATTCTGTGTGTGTGTCTTTTATTCAGATGTTCTACATTTGTTATGAGCTTTTTTGATGGTTTGTACTTGCAGTGTTTTGTTGTATTTGTCTCACAGATGACACATGAATGAGTTTCTGAAAGGATGATAAGATAATAAAGTAGAAAGTAAAACTTAAGAAGCATTGGAGAAGCCTCAGTGATGATTTACAGACAGACTGACCTCCACAGAAAGAAACATACACAACCACTGTGAATTTCCCCACTGTGGGACGAATAAAGTTTTATCTTATCTTACAAACATACAGGTTTACTTATATACAGACTTTAACAGGGTTCTATGAAGACTCATGAATATTACAATAATACATAATAACAATTTTAAGTTTCTCATCATTTTAAAAATAAGGATTTTTTTTGTATTTGCTTTCTTTTCATCTGTTTTTCTTGCAGATTTGTGCTTCCTGCCCTTTGAAGAAGTGAAGACTGGAAAAAAAAATCTAATTTTCATGATCTAAAACTACAGCTAGTCCCAACAAAGATAGTGCACAAACAAACACACACCTAAGTTTGTATCACTATCCCTGTGAGGACACTCCATTGACAGACTGCATTTCCTTACCTTAACATTAACCTCGACCTGATTCTGACCCGAAAACCAGGTCTTGACCATCAACAAGCAGTCTGGAACCATAGCCTGTATAAACAAGGGGACCAAAGGGAACTCAGTTTTATCTCCACAGTGACAGGAAGTCTCTGTGTGTAGGTGTGCTGTCAGGTTAACACACACACAGACAGAAACATACACATGCGTACATACATAAACACAGACACACACACTTTCTCTCACAGACACACACATACACACACACAGACTCACACACTCTGTCTCTCACTCGCTCTCTCTCACACACACACACACACACACAGACTCACTGACTCTCTCACACACAGACACCCCCCTCTCCTCCTCCTCCTCCTCCTCCTGCCGCCGCTGCTCTCAGAGTTGTTCAGACTTGAGGAGGAATGGCGGCTCCTCGCACTTTCTTCTTCTGTCTCTCGGGTTTCTCGCTGCTTCTGTGTTTTTCTTGTGGATCTGCGACTTCAGGAAACAGAAGAACGAACCAGGATCGATGCGGCTTCAAGGTAAAAACAAAGAAAGAAAACTCTCAGTCACATTTTCAGCCTGTTGTTTGAGCGACGTTCACTTCAAACCTGCTGCGTCGCTTCGAGACTCCGAAAAGTTCAGTTTTCAGAACTTGGTCACTTTCTGTTTTCTGTCTCATCTGCTGGAGAGAAACACACAGTTTGATTCAACTAAAGTTATCAGATGAAATGAGGTGAAGCTTGAAGACACACTTTGGTTCAAACGGTGTTTTTAAAGTCAGGTTGCGTCACGTTACCTGTCTCACCTGTCCGGTTCGACCCATTTTTACATGACGCCAGAAACCAGACTCCGATCTAAAAAAGCGCTCATTTAAAGATCACTCGCACTGCTGTTAGTCTGCAGACCTCAGGAAATACACAATTTAAAGTTTTCCAGAATAAATCAGATGTCTTGTTAAATTCGGCACATGTGAAGTCAACCATAGAGGATTTTAATGTGTGAAAAGACAACATGTCAATCTAGTACACTGTACTAGAAGATAATATAGCTCTATACTGAATTTAAAAGTGGCTCTCAAAGCTCATGTTTATGTGATTTATTGGTTTTGGAAACACACATTTCAACTTCTTTAAACCGTAATAAGACAAGATAAAACCTTTATTTATCCATTATAGAGAAATAAAAGCTGTTATTGTCCTTTAAGTCAGACTAAAGTCACTCACCTGTCCTACCTGAGGAAACTCATTATAATTTTCTCCCTTTAAAGCAAATCTTACTATCTTAAAATTATTCATTCTCTATCTGTTATATCTTTAGTTACATTCGGCATACATATAACACATAATTATAATAAACTCTAACAGGTTTTTTGCAGCTAAACAGAACTAGAGAATCAATAGTGAAACAGGAATGATGAAGTATCTTCTGTTTGGTGCTGATTTACATGATTTCACAAGGATAAAACACGGCTTCCAGTCTTCTTGGAGTTGTGTGGTTTTTGGGGAATTGCAGGTAGTAAAGCTGATTTCCTGCCTTTTGTGTGTCCTGTTAAAAACATTTGATGTGGAAAGCAGGAATCACCGCCTCCTGTCTGCTGCTCTGCTTCTGCACTTCACAGCAGCTTTGTTTCTGAACATGAATGAGCCACTAAAAGCCTGCACCATCATCTGAGATCAAAATGTGAGCACTTGAAAAATGTTTAGTCTGGGAGAAAAAGCCTCAAAAAGACAACTTTTCTGTTTGCCAAGGTCTTCAGATGTCTCAAAACTTGATGCCATAATTTACTCTTTCATTCTCACGCAAACAGTCTTTTTTTAAGAATTTTTTTTACAGTTGTACATATCTGAATTTCTGAATTATAAACAGATGTTGATCTTTTCATATTGGGTTTCCTGCTGTTTTGTTTCGGTTGTCAGGTGGAAACTTTGTCCATACCCAAACTGAAGTGTGGGATTTGGAAGTTCACACACAGACAGTGATGGGACATATGGTTTAATCCCTGATTGCTCACATCTACCCAGAGACCTGCTAAACCACAGACCTCAGATTTTCATTGAACAACTTTCTGAACAGTCGTGTTAAGTCATCTTGGTCATTGAGAAAAGTAGAGCTGATTTAGCTGCATTAAGCTTACAGGTTTCCTTCCTTTGAGTAAATCAATTGTCCCTGTTGTAACCAGAATAGGAAGCTCAGGTGATGCTACCTGTGTGTAGATGTTGATACTATTGAGTAGTTCTTCAATTGATCATTAGATTATCTATTAATCTGCGGATTGTTCTCTAATTTAATCTTCAGTTATTTGTTTGTCTGCTGATTACTGGATAAAGATTCAAGTTTACATTGCCAATATCATGAAAAGTTTGTATTCTGTCCAAAGCTCCATATATGAGGAGACTGTTGACTGTTTTATCTGCTTCTCCACAATCACTGAAGTATTGGACCCAGGCTGATATTATGACTGGATGGAGAGTCTCCTTTTCAGGACTGGGTGACTAAATTAGTAAAAGTAGCTGCATATGGAAAAAATGTCATATACGATGCAGAACAGAAAAACATCTCACGTCGGGATTTCTTCTATAAAAGTGTCAGGATATGAATGAGGGTGAAGCGCATTGATTACTCTGTAAGAGATATGCTTGTCTTTTGATTTTATCATTTATTTTTCTTAGAATGTATTTTTTCATTTATCTGTTTTGTGTTGTTTTATTGGCAGCAGCTTTCTATGCAAACCGCTCTATCTGCAGGTTGACCCCTCTTGTTTCCTTGTCAGGGAGGGGTGGGAATGTGGAGTCGGCTTGAAAGCGAAAGTATCATATGTCATCTGTTGTATGACTGATGTTTGGTTTGTGAGACCATATTAGTCCAGAGATCTTCGGTTTATCTATCGTGTATGAATGAGAGAAGCAGCGAATCCTCACACTAAGATCTTTTTGATGATTTGCTGAAATCAATAATCACAATAGTTGACAGTCAATATTCTGTCAATTGTCTAATGGATTAATGGTCTCATCTTTTCAGCTCTACATTTAAGCCGCGTGAAAGACGAAGCTTTAGAGAGTTATGTGAAGATTTTTGTGAGATGTGTTTAAAAAGTGAGAGATGTGATTTTCTTTTTCTGTTTGTAATGTGGAAAGTAGAATTATCTGATGTGTGTGTGTGTGCGTGTGTGTGTGTGTGTGTGTGTGTGTGTGTGTGTGTGTGTGCGTGCTTGCGCTCTCTGCATCTCTGCAGGTTTTAATTTTCCTGTGTTGATAGATGACTCCTACCTGCCTTTGATGTGTGTGTGTGTGTGTGTGTGTGTGTGTGTGTGTGTGTGTGTGTGTGTGTGTGTATTATCCTGGTTTCCTCTCTCTGGCTTTGAAGTGTTTTCTACAGGAAGCTTCACACTGTTTACTCTGCTGAAACATTCCTTCCTGCAACACTCCCCCAACACACACACACACACACACACACACACACACACACACACACACACACACTGTCTCTCTACCACCTCCCCCTCTCTCCTGCTTCCCCTCTCTTTTCAGAAACACACACATCAAAGGCTGCTGGATGGGGGTGTGAGGACCTGCTATTCTACAGGTGTGAGGTTATTAGAGCTCTGTGTGTGTGTGTGTGTGTGTGTGTGTGTGTGTGTGTGTGTGTGAGACCTGTAAATGCTCTGCTAGTTTTACAAGTCGCCATCATGTTTGGAAAGGGTTCCTGTAGAGCTGGCTTTATTTACAAGGAGCTGAAATAATGACTCCATTTATCAACTATTTTAGTATTCGACTAATCAATCTGGTTGTCGCTTTTCAATTGTGATGTTTAGCTGCTTTTCTTTGTAACCTGTGTATCTTTGGGTTTTAAACTGTTGGTCAGACAAAGCGTGAAGACTTTAACCGGGTCTTTAACAGTTTGTGATGGGCATTATTTTCTGACCTTTTTATAGCTCACCTGATAAATCTATTTAATTGAGAAACCAATCAGTAGATTAATCAATAATTAAAATTATTATTAGTTGCAGCCTTATTTCAGGGATTTTTGTTACACTAGGGCCCAAGTTCAAGATCAAAATTATATATTTTATTCCTCATACTTTACTATGCTTTTCCACAAAGGTTGAACAAAAGAAGGAATTTGAAGATGTCACTTTCTGGGAAATGAGCATTTTACAGACTGAAAGATTAATTGATTGTTAGTTGTAGACGCCACAGCCTGGATTTAGTTTATTTTCAAACTTGTGGTCAACCGACACTGACTCAACTACATGATTACTTTATCAGACTTCACACAGCTCCCTCTGGAGACACAGGAGGCTTTATACAACTTCCTAAGATCTGTAAACACTTCAGACATTGATGTGTAAAATTCAGTGGAGTTTGTCTACATGGACAAATAATGAGGTGTCTCCAAAAGAAATGTAGGTTAAAAACAAAAATAACTTAATCTCTGATACTGATGGAGGAAACGGCTTCTTTTTTTCTGGGTGTTTCAGAAATCAGGTTTAAGTCTGTTATGATTGATGATTTAAGTCCATGTAAACTCTCTCTGGTTAAACACATCTGCTGAAGCCATCACATCTGTCTCAGTGGAGGAAGACACACCAGGAAATAATTCAGCTTCCTCCTCTCCTTGTCCGGCTCTGGATTCCTCATCCTTTTCAAGGAGGGTAAAGTAGGTTTCCACCCTGTGTCCGTGTCACGTATCCCATCATCCTCCCTGGCTTCGGTGTGTTTTTGGCATCAGGGAACCTCATAGGACATCACATGTGCTTTCTGTTTTTCTGGAGTCTGAGGGCGGAAGGTGAAGGATCGATGCTGGAACTTCACCTCTTACATCTCAGGGAAATATTTCATCACTGTCAAAACACCTAAAGTCAGTTTTAGGCTCAAGGAAATTCATTTTTGTCCAAATGTAGGTGAGTGGAAAAAAGACTCAAAGGGTCAGTGGGTTGTTTCCTGGTTGTCGCTCCCACACATCGCCAGCATGTTTGCCAAGGAGTAGTTCTGTCCCTTCACCACTGTTTAAGTCTGTATGTGTAAATGGGATGTCACATATATCAAAACTAGAGGAAGGTGTTCAACCTCAATAGTAGAGGTCGAAATTTGTGTGTAGCTCAAATGGTTGGTCAAGTTCATAATGTTGTTTGCTTATTTTTTGATCAGACATTTCCAAATTCAAATCGTAATTTTGCCAAATTTAGACAACATTTAACATTTGAGAGATTGAGAACATTTGCTCCACGCTCTCTTAGTGACTGTAAATCCAGGTCACATGACTGCATTTTTCTGTTTCCTGTGGCTTGGACCTTTACACATCGACTTCACTACATGTACGTGCTGTTGGAGGTGACTGATGTTGGTTTGTGTCTTTACAAAGAAAGTCAGCGTTCGTCCTGGTCCTGGACTCTGTAACGAGGTAGAGAGTCTTTTAAAGGACAAACGGTCACAGCAGGAGAGGAATAACTCCTCCTGGGTGAGGAGGAGGAGGAGGAGTTGTGATGAAGAGGAGGAGTGGGGGGGTTATTGAGGAGCAGTCATGCAGGAGGAGGAAGCTGCAGGTTTTGTTCCTGTGGTGGGAAATCTCTGGTTGGCTGCTCCCGAACACACACACACACACACAGTTTGCATTGTTGCACCTCACTTTTGTTTCCAGCTTTTTCTCTCTGGACTTGTTCCTCCTCTGGAGCTGCAGAGCTGAGATCAGATTTGATTTGATCAATTGACAGATCAAATCAAATCTAACCAGAGAAACTAAATCTGATCACATCTGGTCACCTGAATATTCCTAATAATCATATTAACATTCCTGCTTATTAACATTCATGCCTTTCCATAACATTTTGACAGGACTTCAGTTGATCTAACACAGCTGGTTGTAGTCAGTTAGTCAAATAGTGAATCATTGGTATAGACACTGGAAACCTCACATCATCTGTTGGATTGCTGCGTTCTCAGGCTCGCTGGCTGAGCAGCTCTTCACTGTGTGTCAGCAGTCGGTTTGTCAGTATCTGGTTTTTCCATCAGCGTGCACCTCAGATGATTTACAGATCTGCTTGACTCACAGGGACCAAGCTAACCTCCTTCTTTACAAACTTTCCGTCAACACTGGAACTCCAAAACAGGAAAAAGAGCTACTACTAGTCTTTTTAAATAATTGGCTCCAATCAAAGACTGAAACCGAGCATAGCGCCGTCACCTGGTGAAGTAGAGGTTGGTTAGATTTTGACAAGGGTGAAGCTCTGTTGAGTTGTTGAACATAGTGTATGTGTTCATATTGATGGACACAACTGGAAAAAGTGGTTTAATTGAAGCTGACCAGCTGATAAAAAGCTTAATTTTTAATGGTGGAAAATGCAACAGTGAAGTGAAGAGAGACAAAAATGCATTTTCACTCATCAGCATCAGTTTGGACTACAGGTCTCAGTCTGTCTCAAAAACACATTTCTGTGATGATGGTGATGATGATGATGATGCACCAGGTGATCAGAGCTGATGAGTCGGTTTGGATCCACTCAGGTATTTGACATATCGAGACATACAAACCTGCAGTAATACAACAAGACCCTGCTGAACCTGAATGCACTGGGTATAACTTCAACCCAGGGTTTTGGTTACTAGTAGCTGATTTGACCCCGTGGATGTGGTGTAGTACTGGCTATTTAACCCCCGCCAAATTATTCACATACACACACACACACACACACACACACACACACACACACACACAGATGTTCCAGTGCAGCCATATGGTAATGTTTTGTGTGTGTGTAAGAGACAGGAAGACATTAAGAGGAACAGGACTGAGTTTTTAGCCCTGAGGCCGTCGCATGATCAAGACCCTCATCAACTACACACACACACACACACACACACACACACACACACACACATTAAATAGAATTTGCTGGAAACTTGCAGGGTTCATTGGAGAACTTTTTGTGGCTGGCGAGTCGAGCCGAGTTTGAAAAGAGCTAGTTCCTGTGAAGCAGAAGTGCTTTACAGCTGTTACTGATCTGCCACACTGGAGGGAGGAGTGACGAGCTTGGCCTTGGAGAAAATGACAGAAGTAGTTGTGTAACAAAAGAAAAGAGAAAGCTTGTTGTTGGAAATGTGTTTCTGAAGCTGTTCAAACATCTGACACGCGGCTCTGATGAATCTTTTCGTGCATGACAGATAGTATAGATACCCAGCTCTGATCCTGGTTCCCCACACGAACCTTTTCTAGCTGCTTGTACCTCGACTCCTGAGCTGTATGTTGATTAAAGGTCAGCTGTGAGCGTGTCCCGTGTTCTCTGTCCCACATCTGGAACTGCTCTGGTCGCCCCAAACAAAATGAGGGAGAGGAGAAGTCTGCTACGTGAACCTTGAAAGCTGTAATTGAAGGAGTTCCTGTTTAATCAGATTCCTCCTTCTCTTCTTCCTCGTTTCCTTCATTCTCTGCAGGGTTGGTTGATTACTTCTCCCATCATCCCTCACTCCCCCTTCTGATTCTGAAACCTCCTTTTTTTCTATCCTCCCATCTTTCCAGCCTCCTTTCCTTTCTCCTCTCTCCCTCTTTCCTTCCCTGCAGCTCTGTGATTAATTGCTCTTGATGTTCAGCTAAGTGAGCCTGCAATTAGCTGTCTGATTACCACAGGAACTGATTCAGTGTGTGTGTGTGTGTGTGTGTTTGTGTTTGGGGATTCCCGAGGGAAATTCTGCTCCTCAGGGTTCAAGTTTTTATGTTTCCCTGTATTTATAGATTTGTGGTTGATTTCTGTTCTTTATAGCCTTTTGAAAAAGTCGAACCACAGCGAGGAGTCAAACCTGCAGCATTTCCTGAACGTCTGCCGACTGTGTGTTAGATCTCCAACAGCTGCTTTTCAGCTCTTTTTTGTTGCTAATAATGACCTGTTCTTTTCTCTTCTTTCTTTCCTTTTTCACTTCTTTTCTTTAGTTGTTTACTGATGTGACTCAGCCTGCTCAGGCCTCAGGGTGTGTGTGTTTGTGCGTGTGTGTGTGGGGGGGGGGATAATGATTATTACTAGTGAGAAACACCTGGCAACAGGAAGGAAGAAAAGTGTCTGTCTGTTTGAAAAATTGTCAGTTGTAAAGTATGAAGTTTTGGCTCGTGGCGATGGGCAGGGTCACCGGCAGAGGACGGTGGTAGAAACGGTGTTTAAGTTCAGAATGATCAAAGTGTGTAAGTGAAAAGCCGAGGTGTTTTCACACTGCAGTTACGCCATGCTGACGTTCTGCCGACTCATGGGTTTCAGGATTCAGGTGTTGTGTTGAGAAGACGAGTTGAGCTGCAGTGTGAAATGAGCAGGAAGTGTTTGTAAAGATGGAGTTTAACTTAGCAGGTGAAAGTATAGCAATGGCCTACAGACACAGTCCTGTCGCGTCGTTATGTTTTTGAGACGACTATCTGCAAGTTTCTAACGCGGGTTTCTGCATTGTTTACAGTGACAACAACATGAAGCAAGTTGAGGAAAGGCTCCGTAATCTGCTCATTTTCAGTGAGACCAGGCTTATTTCATGTTGCAGATAGGACTTCTGAATGCCACGCCGCAACTCGTTCAGGATGTGTTGTCAGACCACGTCAAAAGGCAAAAGTGTCTTGGCTGCTTTTCACATTTGAATGCAGAATGAAAAGCTGTCTATCATAGAGATGGAGAGACGAGATACTATGAATAATGGAGGATAACGGCACATGTATTAAGACAGTCTGTCCTGAAAGGCTGTCATGGTGGTGCACTCGTTTGTTCACATGAAAAGAAGAAGAGAGGAGAAGAAGAAGTTTAAACTATTTACTTTCTCTCACTGTCTGAAGTGAAACTGATGTCTGTTTCAGAAAAGTGCAGAATTTGATGCAGCCCCTCTTTCTGGTTCTGGAAAGGTGTCGGTGGACCGTCTGATAAACGCTGATGTCCATGTTGACAAAGAGCAGCACTGCAGGATGACCGGTCTGTGTGTTTGCATGTTCTCTCTCTGTCTTGTGTGGGCTTCCTCCAGGTGGTCTGGTTTTCCAAGTCCAAAAACCATTTATTTACCAACCTACATGATGCAGGAGAAGTCGGACCAGAACCAACTTTTTTGGGAGGGGCATGCAGCCAATCAGGAAGTCGGCCCTTTTTTTTGTGCCTTCAGTGAGAACCTTCCCTTGATTTTAATTAGCCTCCCATTTCATGCTGCCAGTGGGGCATCTGTGCACAGCAGCATGTAAACCTCCTGAGGTCAGAGGTCAGCATGGAGGCAAACTGAAGGTAAAATGTAGAATTAAAAAGAAATCAAAAGGAACAAACTGTGTGTATCTGTATTTCTAACTTTCTAAGGACCATTTTGACGACGTTTTTGGAGAGTGAAGACATTTTGTCCTCTACTCACTTCTTCAAAAGGCTTTTTGATGGTTAAGACCTGGTTTTAGGGTCTATATTAGTTTGTTTTAAGGTCTAGGGAATGTGTTCTGGCAATGAGGGTCTTCACAAGTATATAATTACAAACGTGTGTGTGGATGGGTTGTTGAGGTACAGTGACTGCTAATAAGCATGGCACACTTTTGAACACACACACACACACACACACACACACACACACACACACACACACACAGTAGGGGGTCTGTCTGATTGGTTTCAGGTGTGTGTGTGTGGTTGTTGTGTGTTAGCACAGTCTGACACCTCTGTAACAAGCCTGAAGGTGGAGTGTGTGTTGCCCAGCAGGGCAACATAAAAACAAGGTCAAAGCTGTAAAACCGCTGAAACAGTCGAGGCTCAAACAAACCTCATGAGAATCCATGTCTTTGTGTAGGGACACAGAGAAAAGGATTCTGGGTAAGGGTTCACACCTCAGCTTATCTCACTGCTCATCATGTGTTACTGTATCTGCTGTCCTTTGTGTTCAGTCGAGCTGCTGGGTGGAGCGAGGACATCCAGCTCCTCTGAGTTGAATAACTGTAGAACCAAACAGCTCGAGTAGTTTTTTTTTGTTTTTGGTGTCATCTCTTACTTGAGGAATACCAAATCCAGCTGTTTCTGGAATATTTCCAACACTGACGCCGTCTGATGGAGCCTGACAGGTGTCTGACTAAAGTCAAGTTACTATAACAGCAGGAATTGAAGTTACATGTTGTGAATGTGTATATGTGGGTTTTTTAAACGCAGGTAAACTCACTACAAATAAGTGGTTGACTCCTTTCCTGTTACCAGTAGACAAGGTGGTCTTTCTCTTTTTTTTCCTCCAGTGTGTCACGTTTGGAAATCAGGGAACAGTAGAAAGCAGCGTGGAGGCCAGTGACAATGTTAAGGCGTTTATTTTTTACATTTTTTACCTCAATCCCTCTTTAAAACTCAACGCCGACTGAATGATGTCACTGTTGCACAATGTTCCCAGACTGTACAAAACAATAAATGGTGTTGCATCATTACAACATCCATCATAGCATCGCATTGGAAAATGGGCCAAAATCAGCATGTCCACCCGGGTGTCATGTTTCCATCACTGCCGATCAGAGGTGGAGCTGATAAAGACCCGTGAGAACTGCAGGGTCATTAGACCCGGGATTGAATGCAGATTGTTCCTTTAACACTGAAGACAAAAGCCAGATGTTAGCTGGTTTAGAGAGGAGCACCTGAAGAGTTGGTTGTTGCTTATTTTGAATCTCATTTGTCTCTTTCTCTCTTTCAGGGGCAGTCTGGTGCAGATGGAGGTCGCAGGTTGGCCGTCACCTTCCGAGCTGACAGTGAGTTCCTCTGTAATACTGCAAACTTGGATAATGACTTTGGTTTATCTTGAATTCCCGGATGTTGGAACCCTGTTCAGTGTAGGTAATTCCCCAGATGGTGGCACTGTTCCAAGCAGCCTAATATTTTGGCTTCAAACTCATATCAATAAAATCTACAATAGAACTTATCTTCATGCAGGTGTTGGGGCGTTGCAGTGTGAATACTCATATTCCTCGGAGGGTAAATCCTCCCTTTTTGAAGTTAAAATCAATCACACACTTTGATCACAGCCTCAAACCCTTTTTTTATATTCCATCATGTTACCCAGTGTGAAAATCTGAAGCCCCCTCACCCCCTCGTCTCCACCTCCGTCATCCTCTTCCTCCTCCTCCTCCTCCTCCTCCTCTTCTTCCTCCTCCTCCTCCTCCTCTTCGTCTTTTGTTCTTTTCTCTCTAAAAGTCAAGTTCCTGAGCCGTAGCCGATCCCTGCCTGCTGCCTTTGTCCGTGACCATGAGCGAGAAGCACTTTCAGATTACTCTTTGTGTGTGTGTGTGTGTGTGTGTGTGTGTGTGTGTGTGTGTGTGTGTGTGTGTGTGTGTGTTTTACTCTACTTTTGGGGACACATTTCAGACTAAAGACTTTGGGGCGGTCTGTCCAACTGTGGACCGAAGCCGCGTCCCCAATTGGGAAGAACCTGATTTTTGGGTCAGTGGCTAAAGTTATGGTTATTAGTAGTGGTTATGGTGAAGGTTTGGGTAAGTCTCCAGGAAATACATGTAAGTCTATGGAATGTCCCCAAAAGTGAAAAGTGAAGTCAACGTGTCCTTTCATGTGTGTATATGTGTGTGTGTGTGTGTGTAATTTTCAAACAATCTCTGTATCAAACTTCAAGTTATCTATTTAAGATTAGATCAAACTTTGTCATTGCACAGAGTAGTAGAAGTACTGAGACAGTGAAATGCTAACTAATCGATTAATCAACTCATCGCTTCAGCCATAACCACATTTTAGTGTTGAGTCACAGATTCCAAAAGTTGATTTTTGTTAATAACGTTATGATGACTGACCAGGAAAGATGAACATATTCTAAATCGAATCGCTGCACCTAGAATTACAATCAAACTCAATCGTGAGACTTCTTTCTTCAGACAGAGGCAGCCTGGCTGTTTCCAGTCTTAATACTAAGCTGAGCATCTCCTGGCTGTACCGTCACATTTCTATTTCCACATTTAGTGTTATTGATCTTGTCATCAAGCTCTTGACAAGAAAGCGAAGAAGCGTATTTACCAAAATGTAAAACTATTCCTTTAAATACAACATATTTTCTTTACTTTCCAGTGTTGGCAGAGGGTTGTTCTATCTGAGGGTCTCTCAGTGAATTTAAACTTTCAGCTGCTTTTCTTTAGAGAAGTGATTCAGTTTCTTTTCATCTAATCTTAATACACATTAGGTCACCAATAATGTGGAGGTCAGGGGTCAGAAGGTCATGTGACATTGAAACGATGATACATCCTGTTCTTAAGAGAAACAGATGAAATGAAAAGTGTTGAAACCCACAAACTTTAAGCAAAGTAAAGCGCTGAGGTGTTTTAGCATGACAATCAGAATCAGCTCTGTGTGTGTGTGTGTGTGTGTGTGTGTGTGTGTGTGTGTGTGTGTGTGTGTGTGAGTGACACACCTCACTGCTTCCTTTACGCTTTCATCCTCCAAAAGCTTCATCCTCAGCTCTCTGAGGTTGAAAGAGAGGCTTCCTCTCTCTCTCTGTCTGTTTACAAGGATGTCGTGGGGAGTATAAAGCAGGTTGACCTTTGACCTCCTGTAGATCATTAATGGAAGGTGATGAGATCAGCAAATCTTAACACACAGGTCTGATGATAAGTTATATTTTTCTTTTTGTCGACAAATCCCATGTGCAGACCCCGAGTACTGTCTGTGTTTTGCTACCTCGAACTGGCTTCTTTATCAGCAGCTGAGGCTCATGGGTAATGTAGTATTCAGAGCTGTTCATCATACAACACTGATAAAACTGGATTTCTCAGAAATGAACTTGAGATACTTGGAAGAGGAGAAGAAGGGTGTGTGAGGGCTACAACTTTCTTGCTTCTTGCTTCTGGAATGAGAACAGGAGGAAGAGGAGCGGAGAGGTGAGAACTAAAGATGAAGGTTTTCCTCTTCCTTCGGCAGTGAGCTCCACATCCCTCTTTCATCCTCATCTTCCTTCTCTCCTTTGTCTTTTAAAGAAACTCTCAATACAAAGAGGAGGAAAGGAGGAAGAGGAGGCACAAACTGCGACCTTCCCATCCTCCTCATATAGAAAAGCTTTATGATGAAGGAGGAAGAGGAGCAACCGTCCGTGACCTTCTCTTTTAGCCCTGAACATGACCCCGCTTTGAGGAGGCGCGAGGAAGAGGAGCAGTGACTCGTGTCCTATCCAATGTTCCCCTAACCTCCCCTCAGTCATCTCCATCCTTTCTAAGCTCCTCTCTTCTGTCCCATCTTTCTCCTCCTCTTCCTCACCTCAATCCTCTTCATCAATAGGTGGCTGGCAGGAGGAAAGAGGAGCAGTCAGTCGTGTCTTGAGCTCACGCCCCTTTTCTTTCTGCATCCTAAGTCCAGCTTTTCTCCTCCGATCCCTCTCGGTTCATGGCTGGCTGCTCCTCCTCCTCCTCCTCCTCTTCCTCCTCCTCCTCCTCCTTCTCTGCCGCTGCATTGTTGTCCTTCACAAGATAAAACAAGTACAGATGTAGTTGGACCGCTGGACATGTGATTGTTACAGTCTGCTAACAAACTGTTCATGTCTTCAAATAAAAAGATTGTTGACTATGAGAAAAAAATAGTCTGTCTGCCAAACCTTTAAAGTCCACACACTTGTACCTTTTGATTTTTAATCAAAGAACCAGACATCTTTTTTTGTCTCATTCAACAAGGAATTTTCATTTCCATTTCCATGTTCATGTCATGTCCATCTGTCATTCACCCTACATTGTGTATGAGAACATGAATGTGACTTTCACTGTAGCAGCTATGAAAGCCTGAAAAACTCATCACTCTTCCAAACATTTCCTCGCTTTTTACTTTTACGGCTCGGTGTCTCTTTGTTTGTATCAATGATTCAACCAGAGGATTTCATGTCCATCACATGCCCCACCAGACCAAAACTGGTGGAAAGTAACTAAGTACCTTTACTCGAGAACTGTACTTAAGTACAATTTTGAGGTACTTGTACTTGAGTTTGTCAATTTTCTGCTTCCTTCTACTTCCACTCCGCTGCATTTCAGAGGGACATTTATTTAATACCTTTAGTTACATAGCAGATACAGATTAATGTTACAAAATATAATAAACAAATGTGTTATGATGTATTATTATGGACACAAGTAAAACTTTATTGAACCCTTGGTAAAATTCACCAGCCACCCTGCAGTAAATACTTTATAAGAAAAAAAAACCAGCTGCAACATTGATTGATTCATTCTGCATAATGAGTTATTTTATTTGTTGTACTTTAAGTACATCTCATTGTTGACACTTTTGTACTTTTGCTTCACTAAAATTTTGAATGCAGGACTTTTACTTGTAACAGAGCATTTATACACTGTGGTGTTGCTTTAGTTACCCATTTGAGTACTTCTTCTACTATTGCTGGTCAATGATGCCACCATCTGCACCATTTGTAGAACTGTTTTCAAGTAGTGCAGCACTAGGTGTTATAATGTGTAATAATCTGTCACAGAGGATCAGAGGTGGTTGTATGTGCTGCTGTTAATCTCTCTCTCTTTCTCTCTGTCTGTGTCGCCCTGCAGACTGCTCATTAAACTACCCACTGGGCAAACACGTGATCCATGAGGTCACCAACGTCTCCTTCAGTCACCTGGCCTGTGAGGACCAGGCCGCCGTGGTCGTCCACTGGTCTGCCAGTCCACTAGGTACCTGCGTTTACCTGTCTGTCCATTATCGCTTTACATGCTTACCCACAGGGGGAGATTTTTAGGGAAGTGGAGGAAGAGCAGGAAAGTAAAACCTTCAAAGTGCTCAAATCCGTAAGATTACCCAGCTCTGTGTGTGTGTGTGTGTGTGTCCCTTTGATCAGGCCCAGAGAATAAGAGAGAGGATCACATCTCACACTACAATGCCACGATTTGACCGTGAAGGAATGTGTGTGTGTGTGTGTGTGTGCGCGCGTGCTCAGTGTAAGGTGAACTTCTCTCTCTCTCTCTCTCTCTCTCTCTCTCTCTCTCTCTCTCTCTCTCTCTCTGTGACAATGCAGCCTGTTGTTTTCTCACAGAGACACAGAAATCTTCCAGAAATTTTCCATGTCACCGTCGCATGTGAACAGCCTCAGTACCTGCTCGGCCTCTTTGTGCTGAGAACTTCAGAGCTGAAAGTTTAAACACAACCAAAGCTGAAAAAGTTTTTCTTTTGCAAAATGGTTTCATGAGCTGCTGACATGAGTCCCATGTTTGAGTGATTGCTCCTTGTGCTCATCTTTTATCATGCTTTTCTAATGTTACAAGATATCTGCAGACATTCCCAAAAATCTATGCTTATACTAAATGAGACCTTATTAAACACTGAATATCACTAACTACATCACATATATGCGACATTTCCTGTCAGTAAGTAGTAAAAGTTTCTTTTCTGTTGATTTGATTTTACAGACCGTGGCAGGTGGAGGATTTAGTTCATTTGGTTTTGGTTTGTTGAGAATTGAGGGTATGGCCAGAATTATGTGACTGCCAGAAGTCATGTGATCCGCCTCATATTGCATAACTATTTCATGCTGTTTTCATTTCGAATCAGTTGAATGTTATGAATCAGGATTAGGAATTCATTGCAGTCCTCTAAACATGCTTCAGAAAGGAAGAGATAATACCCAGGTCATTCAGCTCTTGAGTTTAGTCTGTCCTGCAGCACCTGGTATTTTCACTTCAGTAATCACATGTTGTGTCACATGTGTTTTATACTTTAACCATAATACTGTAACTTTGACCAGGTGGATGAAAGCTAAAGGTGGAGTTTGATTTACTGTTTCTAGTCTTATGTGATTATGTAATCTGCCCCGGGCTTGGATCTTAACACGTTGTGGAGACATGAAATCAATATGTAAAACCATATTCTTATCATGATATCATTGCTCTGAGCATTGCTGGTGTCATGTCAGACTCTAGCTGCTCTCCTGGTGATGAAAGTGAGGATCAACTGATTTTAAACAGGACTAAGAGTCTACAACCGTGTCATTTCTGAGGCTGTACTGACAGTGATGCTTTCAGCTAAATGCAGACATTAACTTGAGCTCTATGAAACTGTAAATAACAGAAGATATCAGATCACTACTGTAGGTAATATGGATCCTTTAGGGAACATGCACTGTATGAAACTTGTTGGTATTTCAGTCTGGGCCAAATGGTGAACTGACCGACAGAATGATGTTGCCATCAACAGAGACACGCAGCTAAAAAATGCCTTCAGTCGAGGTTGAATCATGTGGAAATAAACCAGATATGATACTGAAGGGAAGGAAAACACAAAAACTGAGCACAAGCCCGCCGTCACGCTGCAGCTGTCGTTAAAATGCAAAAACATCCTCGTCTGTCCTCGACTCTGCAGGAGAGAGGGAGAGAGGTTCAGGAATCTGCCTCAAGACAGAAAAACCTGTTCTACTACTGCTCGCTTGCTCTTTTTCCCTCTCTCTCTCCACTCCCCACAGAGCTAATAGGAAAAACATGTCCTCTGGATGTAAAGGTGTAATTACAAGACAGGCATGCTTTCAAAGAGCAGAGAGGAGGAGGGGAGGAAACAAGGAGAAGAGAGGAGGGGGGCAAGGGGGGTGAGGAGAGGAGGGGATGTGTGGAAGGAGAAGAGGAGAGGAAAGGAAACGGAATGGGGTGAAGTGAAGAAGGAGAGTCCAGGTGGTGATAAGAGGAAACAAAGAAAAAAAAAAAGGAGGAGAGAAGGAACTAATAAGAGAAGAGAAATAGAGGGAGAGAAACAAGTAGATAAGAAGAAAGTGAACAAGGAGGGGAAACGAAGAAAGAAAATTTGAATGGGAGGAAGAAATGGGAGGAATGGAAGAAAAGAAATTAAGAGAGGAGGCAAGTAGAAGAAGAGGAAAGGAAACAATGAGTTAAGGGAATGAAATGTGGAAAAGACTAGAAGAAAGGAAATAGGAGGATGGGGAAAGGAAAGAAGGAGAGTAAAGGAAACAAAGAGGAGAAATGGGGAGGAAAGGGAACAAGCAGAGGAAAGGAAGAAAGGACCTTAAGATGGGAAACGAGAGGAGAAGAGGACAGGAGACAAGGAGAGTAAAGGCAGATTGGGAATGGAACAAGTGGAGGAGAGCATGGGAGCAAAGGAAACAAGGAGAAGATGAGAAGTAGGGAGATGAGGTAAAGGGTGAGGAAAGAAGAGAAGAGGTGATTTGGTAAACAAGTTAGACAGCTAGATGGGAGGAGAAAAGGAAAGGAAATGAGGAGAGAAGGATGGAGGATGGTGAAGCTGAACTTATCATGTGTCTCTGCAGGCATTGAACACATTAAAGGCTTCAGAGTTTATCTGGAGGACAAGAATCCAGAAGGGAAACAGTGTCAACATCTCATCCTCAAAGACCCTCGACAGCTCAACTTCTCCTACAGGAACACGGTAGGACCAAAAATAATGGCCAGATTTTCTCAAACTAATTAATCACAGAGAAGAAGAAAGTTGTGCATAGTATGTGTATGTATATATATATTTATCGTTTTGACCAAAGATGTTCCATGAAACCTGTTCTTGTCTCTATTTTACTGTTATCAAACTCTTTGTATTATATGTTTTTGATTTATTGTAACTTCACTCTTACAGAAGTTGAGCAGTCAGCCATTCAGCGGTTTGACCTTTGACACCGACTACATGGTTCGTGTTGTTCCTTTCCCGACTCTGATGAATGAGAGCTTCTTCCCTCCGTCCTTCCTTAGAACCAACTGTGAGTTAACTGACTGATTGAAAAATACTCAGTTATTATTTTACCCAGAGTCAGCTTAGCTTAGGACAAACAATAGAAGTAGGAGGAAAGTGTGAGCCCAGTCAGACACGAACAAGCCGTCTAACCATTTCTGCGTGTTCATCTTCCAGCGTGTGAAGTCCTCCTGGGATCAGACAACCTGGTTTGCAAACCATGTAAGTTCCTCAGTGTCGTCGTCATAACCAGAGCCATGTGTGGACAGAGTTGTGGATGCAGCAATTACAAAAGGTTTTAATCCCATCAGTACCATCAAGAAGCTTGTTTTTATTAGGGATATAAAGTTTTATATTTCATATTTCTGGTGCAGATGTTTCACATTAAAAGTCTGCCAGGAAAGAGAGGGACTATGTTTTGTCATCTTTGCCACATCTTTGAAGAAAAGATGTTATGAAATATGGTCAAAATAGCTTTAATGAACTTTATGACCAAAGACCTGGTTGTCTCTCCTGATGGGATAAATAAGAAAATGAAGAACCAATGGAAATTGGCACATGCAGTGAAGGCTTTTGTACTAATGATTGTTAAGTGTATAATTAAAGTGCAAACAGTACAGGTCCAAGAGGAGCTTAGGTTTGTTTCTGTCTGTGCAGTCTGGAAGCCAAAGACCCTGAACGTGTCTCAGCTGGGGTCAAACCTCCACGTGGCGTTCGACCAGGCTCCGGCCTCCTTCGGCTTCCACTTCTACTACCTGTACTACAAACTGCGGCAGGACGGACCCTTCAGACTGCAGCGCTGCAAACCAGTAAGTATTAATTTGTCTGTGATATGAGGAGCTGGGGGTCGACCACCAAACCCTCGACCACAGTTATAAGTGGAGGAGGTGTACAGGTTGCTCATTGAAAGAAAGATGGACTTCATTCCAGCTCTGAGAAAGAGCATTATGACTATTGGTCACTCAGATTTCGATGCTCTTGTGATTTGTAAATTGTGAAAATTAATTTCTCACTTATTATAAAGATATGATGCTACCTGTCGACCTTGCTGAGTTTTCATTTGATTTAGCCAATTTGTTTCAATAAGTTTACTGTTTGCAGGACGTGAATCAGCCCAGAACGACATGCATCCTCCAGGATGTCACTCCGGGGACCTACACTATAGAGGTACATGAACGCAGCACAGGACTGAGCTTCATTTATGCAACAGCTTAATCACTAGTCTGCTTTCAGTTCTGAACTGGTTAAACTGGGTTCAGCTGGATCCTCCTCTTCACCTTATATATGGATTAAAATGCAAAACACTTACATGATTTAAAGACAAAAAAATGTATCTCTTTGCTCATGTTTTGAATTTATCATTTTTCTTTCTTTTTTCCCTTTCTTTCATGTCTTTTCTTCTTTTCTGTGTCAGTTGAGAGATGACAGTAACACGACCAGGAGGCAGACTCAGTACCACGTCAGCCAGGGTGAGGCACACACACACACACACACACACACACACACACTAATCCATTTACCTTTCTAGGGCTGCAACTGATCATTATTTTCATTATTGATTAACCATAATTGGTACATAGCTTCACCTCCTTAGAAAGTTACATACTGTTTCTTTGAAGTGATCCGAATCTTCTGTCTCATGCTGGGTGTGTTTGTTTCGTCTCCAGTGCACTCCCCCTGGGCGGGGCCGATCCGTGCCATGGCCATCACAGTGCCTCTGGTCATCATGTCTGCCTTCGCTACTCTCTTCACTGTCATGTGCCGCAAGAAACAACAAGGTGAGCACTCATTACTGGTGATATTTCTTATTTGAGTTCAGTATCTATAAATCTCCTGCATTTAATTTTGGTAACTTCAAAATCTGTTGGTGCATCAGGGATGAAACTGATAAGTAACATTATCCTGATACAATAAACCCGTCTTGTCCATTAGAAAACATCTACAGCCAGCTGGATGAAGAGAGCAGTGAGTCGTCCAATCACAGCGCAGCATTGAACACGGAGCGGCCATGGCCCCGCCCCAAAGTCTTCATCTGTTACTCCAATAGAGACTGTCCGAAACACACCAGCGTCATCCAGAGCTTTGCCTACTTCCTGCAGGACTTCTGCAGCTGTGAGGTGAGATGGTGATGAAGCAGCTAAGAGCTGGATGATGAGGAGGGAAATTCTAGATAAGTGTTTTAAAGAACTGGCCATTTGAGTTCTTCTTTGAAATTTGGGTGTGGTTGTCAAATCCCTGTTCGCTCCTGTTCAGGTTGTGTTGGACCTTTGGGAACACCTGGAGATGTGCAAAGAGGGTCAGATGTCGTGGCTCAGCAGACAGCTGGACGAAGCCAACTTCATCATCACCGTCTGTTCCAAAGGCCTACGGTACTTTGTCCACTGTGTTTCTCTCAAAACGACTTGTGATGTCTGTGAAGATTCTCAGTCATCCAGGTCATTGTTATTTGAGGGGGGTTGAATCTAACCCTCCTTGGACTACTTGTTGCCTTGAGCTTCAGCTGTAGTTCCTCGAGTGGCCACTAGATGGGGCTAAAAGACTTTTGACTCTGAGGGAAATAACTGGCTCTGTAGCAGCTAAATGCTCCATTATGTTCACCAGCTAGTTTCTAGTTACTACAAGAGCAATGAGAGTGAACCATAATAGTATTCAACAGTCAGTCAAGTTGATAGAGTTACAACCACCACACTAAACCATGATGTGTTTCATTCTGTTGAAGAATCAGTGGCAATAGTGGATGTTTTCCACAAAATTATGAACTGATCCACAGATGGAGTATCTAATCTTCTCTAGACTAAGACATGACGTTAAACTGTCCAAACCAACCTGCCTCACATCTTTCCTTCTGTTCTTCTATCTGTCTACCCTTGTTTTTTCACTTTTGATCATTTTATATTCTATTCTAACCGGCTCAGTTCTCTTCCTGCAGCTACTACATGGAGAAGAAGAGCCGCAGAGGGAAGACGCCAGTCAGCCGCCGCAGTCACAGCAGCAGCAGCAGCTCTCCGATCGGTGGTTCAGGTGGTGACCTGTTCGTCGTGGGCGTGGCCATGATCGCTGAGAAGCTGCGGCAGGCGAAGCAGAGCGAGGGGGGCGGAGCTCAGGAGCTGAACCGCTACATGACGGTTTACTTCGACTATTCGACAGAAAATGACATCCCCACCATGTTGAGTCTGGCCCCCAGGTAAATACAGCACTGGACAAAATAACAGAAACACCTTCAAAACGTATTGAGAACATAATTGCAAGATTCATAGATAATAAACATTTTAACAAAGTAAAGAAAAATGACAACATGTAGAATTAGGCTATTGATATTATGTGGAGTTAAAATTGAAAATATTTCCCTGTGATCAGGTTTAAGTTGATGGACCAGCTGCCTCAGCTCTTCAGTCGACTCCACTCGGCTCAGTCCAGTTTGGCTGATCGTGAGTCGCAGCCTCTCAATGTCTCCAGGAGGAACTACTTCAGGAGTAAATCCGGGCGCTCGCTTTACGTTTCCATCTGCAACATGCACCAGCACATCAGCCAGAACCCTGACTGGTTTGAGAAGCAGCTGGCTCCTTCAGGAGGTTCCTCAGCCTCCTCTGGCTCCTCCTCCAAACACCCTCCTCTCCCTGCCGACCCGGCTCCGAGTCCTCCTCCGAAGCCTCACTGCTCCTCCTCCTCGTCTCAGCTTGAGCAGAGGTTTGACTCCGGCTTGGTGCTGAACGAGGTGGTGGTGAAGACGCCGTCGCTGGAGGGTGGAAAGGGACCGAGGAGGAACATGCTCCTGCTGGCTCCAGGCTCCAGTCCCAGCCTTAACCTGGGCCCCAGCCACAGTCCCAGTCCTAGTCCCAGTCCTGGTCCCTGCCCAAGTCCTGGTCTCTGTCCCAGTCCAGGCCTGCCACACTGCTCTCTGTCCATGATGGGAGCTACATCAAGGTAAAGTGAGGTGTAATAATACTTTTGTTTGGTTTGGGGTTTTGTTTGCTGCTGCTAAAGGTGGTGGTCGAACTTTTTTCTACTCATTATAAAACTCTAGAAACTCCACCTCAACTGTAAAATATCCAGAGCTCATCACTGACATCACATCACTGGTTAGAGTGAAAATATAATCCTGATTCCAAAAAAGTTGGGACTTTGTGTAAAACATAAATAAAACAGAATGTGATAATTGTCTAATCCTTTTTGACATATACTCAATAGAAAACACACAAAGACAATATATTTAATGTTTGATCTCATCAGCTTCATTGATTTTTGTAAATATCTGCTTATTCTGAATTTGATGGCAGCAACATGTTTCTAACAAGTTGGGACAGGAGCAACAAAAGACTGAAAGTTGTGGACTGATCCAAAAACACCTGTTTGAATCATTCCACAGGTAAACAGGTTCATTGGTAACAGGTGATAGGATCACGATTGGGTATGAAAGGTTCATCCTGGAAAGACTCAGTCATTCACAAGCGAGGATGGGCCGAGGTTTTTATGTACATTTTCCACAGCATCTCAACCTTTGGAATCAGGGTTGTAGTTTGGTCTCCACAGCAATAATATGTGGTCACTCATCAGTCTGACTGCTGCTGCTTTTCTGCTCCTTCAGGTCCACTTCTGGAATATCTGGACTGTTACCAGAAGAATCTTCCTCCTCCTCCTCCTCCTCCTCCTCCTCCTCCTCCTCTGCTCCCTCCATCCTCCAAGATGGGGAGTCCCCTGTCCCCGCCCAGGCAGAAGAAGGCCGTCCTTCCCCTCCAGAGCTCCCGCCTCCTCGTGATTCAGGCATCTATGATTCGTCTGTCCCGTCCTCAGAGCTTTCTATTCCCCTGATGGAGGGACTGTCACATGACCAGGCTGACTCCTCCTCCCTGGCCGACAGTGAATCATCTTCCTCCGGGCTGGGTAAGGCTGGCTGTTCGGCAAACACAACAATGTTTCAGAAACTCACCTGATGTTTTCTACAATTCACATATCATTCTATACCATTATTCTATGTTGATGTAATTTCATTTTAATTTCTAACATATCCTGTGACAAGACGCTGCTCACTTCTGCTTGTATGTGTTTCAGGTGATGAGGAGCCGCCTGCAGTCACGTCGCTCCGCTGCAGCGCCGCCACAGTTTGTAAAGCTGAACTGCACCAACATCACCACCTGGAGCACAGTGACGGACTCGCACCTGTTGCATCATTATAGGAGACACCTCCTGCCAATCAAAAGAAATGTATTGGCCTTAGACCCTTTCTTTAAAGTGCTGCCATCACGTCATCATGGAAACTAAAGTGGAAATAATTAAAAAGCACTGCAGTGGTTCTCCCATGGAAATGTACTAAAACTCTGGTCTCAGACTTTGAGAGCACCAGTCAGTGTGGTTACCACTGAGTGCTAGAAGACGAATCCCTAACAACTAAAGCCTTGTTTCCACCTAAAGTAGCCAGAACTTTTAGTCCCTGAAACTGCTTTTTGAGGAACTTGTTCTCTCTGTTTCCACCGCAGACCTGCGAAGATTAGTCAAATTAGTCTCCTGCTGATGATAATCGATGATAATCTCCTGTAGTTCCATGTTGAGGTCACAATGAATAAAAAACAACTTGTGGCTGAAATAAAATGCTGCAAATACTCGAACAATCAAATGTTCAGCGCTGCAGGTCCCACCTCCGAAGTTCCTGTACAAGTCCTGTACAGGGACTTTTTGGTTGGTAAAAAATGTCCCTTGAACTTAATTCAGACCCTGGTCCCTTCGGTGGAAACACACTGAGTTCCTCTGAGGGTTCCTGCAGTGGAAAGGCGGCTTATGGTAACCACTGAGTTGTAGAACACATCCTTGGTGAGTGTGGCAAAGGAATAACACTGGTCCCTGATGATTAGGAAAACCACTGCAGTCTAGGACATTAGTCTTCAGGACCGATGGTAAGCACTGCGCTAGAACAATACTCCCTAGTATCTACGGTACTTTGTTCGCCTCGCTGGTCGACCTGCCTGGATGATTTCGGAGGGGCTGGATCTCCAGGTGCTGCAGAGTGGACCAGTTCAAACCAAAGACTGCCTCAGCATGTGCGTCTTGATTGACTGAGAGACAGCTGACTCTTGTACGAGCTGCTGTTCGGTACCAAAACACGATGCTGATACAAACTGTTCAGGCACTTTTTGATGCACGATGCCACAGACATGTTGAGATGTTCCACAGCGACAACATGTGACGGGATCAAAGCAGCTTCCGAGGTTTTGTTATCCACAAAGATTTTTTTTACCAAAAGCTGCTGAATGTATCAACACCTTAAGGACGTCGATAATATGGCAACATTCCAACTCGGAGGACATTTTTTGTAATATTTTCAACATTTAGAACCAACACCAAGTCAACACTAAATACTTCTGGGAAAACCACGTATTCATTGATGAATGTTGTCCTTTAAAAAGTGCCATGTTTTCATTTAATGTGCCTTTTAGGAGGATTTTTAGGAGGAGCAGCTTTCAATATAAAACAGTAATTAAACATTTTATCAATATTCATTGGATTTTAATGAGCGCTGAATTTTTAAAATGTTTATTTTAAAATGTTTTCAACATAGAAATATCTGTCTGAGAATGAGTCATCGTTGGAGTGACATGACGACCACTGCCAAATCCTAAATCATTAAACTGTCAAAGATATTTCACTAACTGTTCAAAAAGTGTCAAAAATGTACTAAAACCTGCTAATGTGAGACAATTTAGTGGAAGAGTTGTGTGAATTGTGTGTTAATTTGAAAAATATTTTTTATTGAATTTTATTTTGTCATTTTAATTCACAAATTCAGAGCATACAATTCAAATAAAATTGGCTGGTGGCGCCACTCCTGCACCGTAACGTATTGAATGCTTTGGTTACATAGTTAAGCTTGTGATTACATATTTTAAAGTATTGAATATTAATGTTACATTTATTGTTCTGTATTCCTTAATGTTTGTAATCCTTTTCTAACATCGTTGCTGGAAGCAGCGATGATGAGGGCATTATGATAGTGACACTTTTGTTCTACAATCACTAAACCACTTTAAAGATGCCACTGAGGAAGCCCATTCCTGCCAGAATGAGAAATGTTACACATCACATGTTGTCAAATTTGGCAAAAGAAATAAGATGATATAATGAATTTTGATTTTAATAATTCCTTGTTCCCTGACTGTTCATCTTTTTTTTTTTTCCTGGTGCAAATGGGCTTCCATACACTCGTCAAGTATTGATCCATGAACATATTTCAGCTGTTGTCAGTTATTGATTCTTTGATGATCAGCAGCCGCAGTTATTTGTTCCCTCTCTCACGTGTTCTGTGTTTAAAGTTTTATAAAGTTTTATATTTTCTGACTCAAATGTTTGAGTAGCTGCTGAAGGCTGAGCGACGACTTCTGGTTCATGTGCAGGTTTGAGTTTGTTGGAAGGGAAGATTCAGCATTTCCTACTTGTAAATATTATTTTTATTGTTACCTGGAAATGTCTGTTCTGTTTCAATTTTGTATAGTTAGACTTTTGTTTTACTGTTTTTTTCTACATTTACTAGGAATGTACTGTTTTATAGTACCTTAATGTAGGAAATCCATCTAATAAAACTACTCTTTTAATCTTTTCTTTCGGTCTCTGACTTTTAAGAGTTTATGATTATAAGAAGCATTTTTTTGCAGTTACATAAAACAGATAACTAAAAACAAATCACAATATGAGGGGAAAATGAACTCATGCAGGTTTTTTATTTGTAACAAGTTATGCAGCTGTTGCAAAATGCAGTTTATCCGGTAACAAGAAGGATAAATACTTAAGTACCATACAAACTATAATTGCTTTTTGGCTGGTAATCTCCCTTTTGCTTCAAGCCGACTAACAAGTTTTAGTTTCTTACAGTAAAACAAACACACACACACAAGCTTCAGTGACATAAAGAGCAGCAGACAGCTCTATAGTGTCTGAGCTGTGAAGCCTCAAAGCTTAAAACAACAGAAGCCTCTAAAACTCACAGACAGGCACCCCAGCTCTGGTCTGCCTTCAAAATAAAAGCACAGGCCTATGAGAACTTATTTAGTTAAATGAAATTTAGGGGGAATTCAGGAAAATAACCATATATTTAAATTAGTAAGTCTGTTATTCGATAAGTAGATTACCTAAGTTTCTTTATACTTTTCACAGCAAAATTTTCTACTTTTTTCTCCACTACATTTATCTGTCAGCTCTAGATACTGTTCAGATGAACTATTACACAGAAAACCTTTAATTTCTAAAATGATATATTGTTGAGGATTGAACTACCGAATAGTAACATAAAGTATGGCAGTTGGAATCACTTCACCTCGACCAACTCCAGAATTAATAGATTAGATTGAGCTTTATTTCCATAGCACAGAGAACAAGTACTGAGACAACAAATGAAGTTTAGCATCTAACCAAAAGTGCAAAAAGCAGTAAATGGTACAGTAACGTGCATCTGTATAGAATAAACAGTAAGTGGGAAATATGAATACACAAAGATATACACAACAGAACAGCATGTGTGAAAAGAATAGGCCTACAGTACGAACAAGATAAGCCTACACAGTTCAGGTATAAGTACAAGTAATTGTAATAGCAATAGTAAGACATTATGTACAGAATAAACAGTTTGTGGTGTGATATGAATACTTTGTATACATACATGTACAGTAGTATAAGTATGTATGGGTATGTGAGAGTATGTAGAGGTGTGTGTACAGTAGTATGAAGAAGGGTCCAGCAGCCTGTGAGACTAAACATGATAGGAATAATAATCAGATAATGTAGTATATGATACATTACACACACAGGGGTACATTTTTTTGCATTATGAGTACTTTTACTTTTTGTTGGTAAAACTTTTACTCTTATACTAAAATTTTGGATGCATGACTTTTTCTTGTAACAGATTATTTTCAAAGTGTGATATTTCTACCTTTACATAAGTAAAAGAGCTGAGTACTTTTCCACCTCGTCAGTAGCTCTTATTTTGAAGGTGCCACCGGAAGTGGGATACCTGACTCTGACTGAAACTTGGCGCAGATTTTTCACTGAAATCTCAGAGACTCTCAGTTTGTTGTTCAGCTGAATCTTCGGACTGAAGTTTGAGTCATTTCTGAGGAAGAAAAGTTTGTTTTTGTTCACCGGAAACGCGCCAGAAGCCGGAAGCGGTTCGTTGTTTGTTGTTGTGAAATCAGCTGATTGTGGATCAGCTGTGGGTCGAGGAGCTGCAGCCCGATGCAGGCAGGTGATGGACGTCAGGTGAGAAAGTGCAGCCCGGAAAAGATCCGGTTCATCAAGTGTTTGTCAAGAAACAGACAGAAAATATATATATGATAGTAATGGGCGTTTTTTATTAATGTAAGAGATGAAGACTGTGGAGAGGACAGACAGAGAGAGAGAGAGAGAGACAGGGAGACAGACAGGGAGAGAGAGAGACAGACGGAGAGAGAGAGACAGGGAGACAGACAGAGAGAGAGAGACAGGGAGAGAGAGAGACAGGGAGAGAGAGAGACAGGGAGACAGACAGACAGAGAGAGAGACAGAGAGAGAGAGACAGGGAGAGAGACAGACAGAGAGACAGAGAGAGAGAGAGACAGGGAAAGAGACAGACAGAGAGAGAGAGACAGGGAGAGAGACGGAGAGACAGGAGAGAGAGAGAGAGGGAGAGAGAGAGACAGGGAAAGAGACAGACAGAGAGAGAGAGACAGGAGAGAGAGAGAGACAGAGAAGGAGACAGAGAGAGACAGACAGACAGACAGAAAGAGAGAGACAGACAGACAGACAGACAGGGAGACAGAGAGAGAGAGAGAGAGAAGGAGACATGCAGAGAGACAGAGACTTGTCTGTCTGCATGTCTGTGTGTTCATTTTTAAAGCTGTGTGAAGTTAAAGTCTGTGAATGATCAGTGGTCAAGAGACCCTGTAACATACTGAGAGAGAGAGAGAGAGTGAGAGAAAGAAAAGAGGTTTTTATTGCTGCCCTGTGAGTCACAAGTTTGCCTGAGAGTGACTTATGGTCTGCAAGCGCACACACACACACACACACACACACACACACACACACACACACACACACACACACACACACTCACACACACAGTCCTCTGTAAACAGTTGGCCATCATGGCAGCTTGCTGTGGAAAATAATGTTTATTTGTTGTTTTGCTAAAAGTCTGCTGGTGCAACCAAAACTACTCAGATCCTTTACTTCAGTAGAAGTACAAATACCATAGTTATTAAAAACACCTCATTACATGTAAAAAGTACAAAATGCTACTTCAATAAGAGTATTCTCAGCAAAATATACTGAAAGTATCAAAAGTACTCATTATGCATATTCACAGTGATTATGATATTTTTCTGTTTTTATCACTAATGAATACGTGGAGGAGCATTTTAATGTTGTAGTTCGTCAATGTGGAGCCAGTTTTCGATCAGTGGTTTAGTTCCGCATCATATCACGTATGATATGTTTTGTCTTGTGTATAAATCTCAATATTTCCCTCTGACATGTAGAGGAGGAAAACAATAAAGTAGCATAGGATTGAAATACATGTAACGTCAAAATTATACTTCAGTTCAGTACTTGAGTTGAAGAGCTACAACAATATTTGCAATATTTCATTTCATCTCATCTTTAATTCAACTGTTAATTCATCAATACTTTTTAGCCTTCTTTAAATTGTTAATACTTTTTATACTTTTTTTGTTTGTGTTGCTTATTTACTATTTATTCATTGTTACTTTACTGATGCTCCTCCTCTTTGCTGCTGGACACTGGAAATTTCCCTGTTGTGGGACTAATAAAGAAATATCTTATCTTATCTTAACCCAGATTCTAAACACAATGTGATCATTTACCATCAAGCTTTGTTTTCTGAGTGAGTTACTGAGTACAGTGAACCTCTCTCCATCCTCGCTCATGAACGACTGAGTCTTTTCAGGATGAACCTTTCATACCCGATCATGATACCTCAGAATAAGCAGATATTTACAAAAATCAATGAAGCAGATGAGGTCAAACATTGAATATATTGTCTTTGAGCGGTTTTGAAATGAGTATATGTCAAAAATGATTAGACAATGATCATATTTTGATTTATTTATGTTTTACAGTGTCCCAACTTTTTTGGAATCAGAGTTGCACTACTGGATCTCTATACCTTTTGTAGTACAGTAATGCAATTAGTACAAATATCTAAATATCTATTTTTTTTACTAATCTGTCCACAGATCTAACTGACACACACTGATTTAAAATAGACATCTACACACGCTACCTGCCTTACATTTACTGTCATGTAACAAGTTCACAGTTGCATCATAAACAATCACATTCCAAATGACCACAGACGCTGACTGTCAAATGCATCAGATTTCGATCCTCTTTACTTTTTCAAGATATTTATTTCTTTGTCCTTTCAGTGTCAAAGATTGTTCCGTTCATAGCAGCCATGTGTTGGTTTGTTTGGGCAGTCAGCGATGATGAGAGTTGTCTTATCTGTTCCACCAGCCTCTGGTCCTCAGACGGTTTCCTCTGAAAACATGTTCCTGGTGTTCTGTCCTTATTCTACAGTCAGTAGTAGAGCGGCAACAATTAATCAATTAATCGATTAGTTGATTAAAATGAAATTTATGACCAACTGCTTTGTCACTTTTCAAGCAAAACTGTCAAATATTTGCTTGTTTCAGCTTCTTAAATGTGAGGATTTGCCGCTTGTCTTTGTCATTTATGATGAAGGTAAATGAAGGTTTTAGACGTTGGAGACGTCACTTTGGACTCTGGGAAATTCTGATGAGTATTTTTCACAAGTGATTAATCGATAGAAAATAATTGTTACTTGCAGCCCTGGTCAACAGGTATCTGCTGCTGTACTTGATGGTAAAAGTTGAGTGAAAGTGTTAAATGGCTCCAATGAATGTTTATTTTCATTGTTGTCATTGTAGTAATTTTCTCGGTTAATTGTTTGGTGTCACAAAACGTCAAAGATGCTGTTATAATTTCCCACTGCCCGAGGAGACATGTTCAGTTGTCTTGTTTCGTGTTCAGTGAATCCGACCACAATCGTCATAATAAGAGATGAGGAGACGAAGGTGACTCGAAGCAGTCGGGGTTGATCTTTGGAGGAATGTGGTTCAGCTGCTGTCGGAGGACAATGAGGAGGTTGTTCAGGCTGCTTTGTTCTGTCGATAATCATCATGTTTCTAACAGTAGTATGCTGCCCTGCTGGTTCCTGGAAGTGTGTGTGTGTGTGTGTGTGTGTGTGTGTGTCAGCAGCAGTCCAGAACTTTACAGTTTTTTTTAAGAAACCAAAAACAAAACTGTCATGTTCTCTTTGAATTTTGAAATCATGAATAGGAAGTGATTTTTATTCACTGTATTTTTCTTTTCTTTGTTGAACTACAGCCTTCATACTTTATTTAATTGGCAGAAAAATCTGGCAGCTGATTTATGTGTGAACTGAACACATTCGCACTGACAGTGACAGCAGAAATACTTGTATTGATCACAGTGGGCAGTCGCGCCCTGCATAGTAAGAGTTAGTCTCACAGCACTAAAGTAAATTATGAAGAAATCACATGAATGTACAGTTTCTGTCCTCCACAGTGTTGATGTCAAAGTACTGTGTGGACTAATTAAAGCCAGTAGAAGCTACAGGAGACACAAAGAACATTAACTCTGGTCGGAGCTTTTCCTCTGAAACCAGCTGCCTGCTGAGACCATAACTTTGCTATGAAAGAGTGAACCAACACAGTAAAGTTAATAATACTATAATGAGTAATAATCATGATGTAGCTTTCAATTGAGAAAACTATAAATATTTCAGTTTGGTGCAGCAGGTTCAGTCGAGATCTGTAGGTCTGACCTGAGATCAGCTGAGTCAAAGACAGTGTTTCCTCTGCTGTTTCCTCAACACTGTCATCGTGTCATGTTCAGCTTTTTCCACAGCAGGAAATGTTGTCATCCCACCTGCCTGGAAGATAAGACGCCGCTAACAAGTCACATTATTTACATCTGTCCAGATTTATCTTTTAAGACCCATGAAGCATGTCAACATGCAGAGAGACATTTAAAAACTTCTGTTTGTGAAAAAATGTGTTCGTTTTACTAAAGTTAGACTTTTCAAAAGAACTTCTTCTCATTGTGAACACCAAAACAGAGTGTTTACTGAGAGAGAGAGAGAGAGAGAGAGAGAGAGAGAGAGAGAGATTAAAAACAGATGGGGGGTAAAAGATTCAACAACAGAAAAGGGAGAGAAAGACAAAGAGAGAAAGAGAAGCAGGAGCCTGCAGCCAAACACACCTCTGATCTGGATTATAAGTGTGTGGGTGGGTGCATGTCCTGGTGTGTGTGTGTGTGTGTGTGTGTGTGTGGGTGGGTGTGCTGGTGTGTGTGGGTGCATCCAGGGAGGGATGATTCCTGCTATTGGAAAAAACACTGCAACTCCCAGGAATGAATGAGTCACACACTAAAACACACACACACACACATTTAAACTCATAATCTACACACACACACACATTCACAGTGAGAACAGAAAAATCAGAGATGCATAACAAGTTTCTGTTTGGTTTCAAGCTTGTTGATAAAACGCCGTTAACATTCTGTTGACATGTGTTCACATCTGGAAGCTGAACACTCTTGTGTATAATATTTTGTTGTGTAATGTCCTACAGAGTGGACTCAGATCACCCTACAATACAGAACACAGAGGTTGTTAGGTGTGTGTGTGTGTGTGTGTGTGTGTGTGTTTCCCATTGTAGGTAAGGTGACTGAGGGCAGGAAACAGAACAGGACTGAGTTGCACCAGTTATTCGTAAATCCTTCACCAAGTTCTTCCTGCTACTGAACTACCTGCTGGTTCGAACTAAATAAGGCTGCACTAGTAAAACTTAAGGAAGTCTTCGATAGTAAAGACCGCGAGGAAACATCTGCATAAACAAGAAGTTACTGTAGCATCAAAAGTAAAAGTACAAACCTGTCAGTGTTCTATTTCTGTATATTATTATTACTGATGCATTAAAGTGTGATCAGCATTTTAAAGTTGTAGCTTGTTGAAGAGCAAATTCTTACTTATTATAATGTTTGGTAGTTTAATTAATAATAATGCATCAGATTTTGTTTTTGCTTTTTTGTTATGTAGTGAAGTAAAAGCACGGAGCAGCATGAAGTACTCACATAAAGTATAAGTATCATACAGTAGTTGAGTAAACGTACTCCTCAGTCTTAAGGGGTCTCATATTAGCAGATATGACAGATAGTAGGTGTGAATATTTAGAAACAACTAATCTTTATGTAGTAAAAGGTTTGTGTGACACAACCTGTTTAAATTTAGTGATTCATAAATCTTCACATCTCTTGGCTGAGTTTGAATTTAACTGGTTTACCCAGCTCCAGACTTCCTCTCTCTCTCTGTCACACACACACACACACACACACCGACTCAGACACACACTCAGACTGGGGTGTGTGTGATGATGTAACAGGGCTGAACGAGGATGTGTTCGAGTTTTTCTCTTCGACGTTGTGTTTCCTCTCTGTCGGCTTCGTTCTCTGCAGCGACGTCCAAAAACTGTTTAAAATAAAATAAACTTGGTGGCAAAGTTCATCAGATCTTTTAGTTTGTGTACATGTAGTGACCATCAGGTCCCACTGGGGGAGCTCTGTTCATCTGATCTTAACACATCCAGGTTTGATCCCAAAATAAAACACTAGTTCACACTATTAGAAACATAACAAAGGCTTTAGAGGAAGGATGACGAGTCTCAACAAATTGTAAATTGCTTTTTTTCTGGTCTCTCAATCTTACCTTTTCATCAATATGTTATATTTTTAAAGTGGTTTGAAGTAGTTCAATGTCTTTCTGTTGTGTTTGTGTGTCAGTAAAGTTTAGTGGTTGTTCTTGCACATCTCAGTTTCTCAGAAAGGTTCCTCTGAAGAGTTCAGGAAGAGGTAACACTGATGAATTCATCTTTCCCTCTGTCCCTCTTTCCTTCCTTCTTTCCTTCCTTCGTCTCTCCTCTCGTCTCCTTCAGGTCGAAGCTGCAGAAGAAAACTTCCTCCTTCTCTCTTCTCTCTCCTGACGGCTGGTCCCTCAGAGGGGTGAGAACAAACCTCATTCATACTATTCACTGCATCGTGACAACTGGACACTTTATTACGACAGAATGAGAACGTGCCCTCAACACCTCACAGTGACTCTTGTGTCACATACAAAAGGGGAAAAGGAGAATCTGGTTGTGTTTACTTTAGTTTCACCAGTGAGAGGCAGTGTTGTCCAAGTTACCGATTAGTAATCACTTACACTTACTCTCAAAAGTAATTAGAATACTTAACCAATTACTACATATAAACATAAATACTTAATATGAAAGTAAATTTTGCATTACTTTTAAATGTCTGCTTCCATTCTCTTATTGCTGCACACATCGCTGTATTATTGTAGTGTTACTGTGGCACAGTGTCAAATCATACCTATCATTGTTCCCATTCTAACTGTAGTGATTGGTGAGCGGTGTTATTACAGGAGAAAGTATCACAAATGATGATGATGGTGGAAACTCACCAAAGTTACGACAATTCATCCTGTTGAAAATATGGATCTCTGTGCAAAATCTTATTGCAGTTCATCCAATAGTTGTGATATATTGATCTATATACAGCAGCGGTGGAATGTAACCAAGTACATTCACTCAAGTACTGTATTTGAAAAGATTCACCTAAAGTACCTCAAACTTGTCCTTTATTTAAATCTTTTCATGCTCCATTCTGCTCCACTACACTTCAGAGTGAGATGTACTTTCTACTTCACTGTAATTGTTTGACTATTTACATATTAAAGTTTTTGCATCCAAAACATATGAAGATTAAAATATGATGTTTGTCATAACCTACTTACCAGTACACACAAGTACAACTGAAACAATTAGTCAATTGTAACTGCAGTGTAATCAACAGAAAATTATTTGGTCAACTATTTTTTATCATTGATTCAGACATTTTTCATGCAAAAACATTTGCTGCTTTTCATTTTAACTATTGTCATAATCTTAATTTATTTTTTAATCATTTTGAAGTTTGGACTGTCGGTTGGATAAAACAAACATTGTGAAGGTGTCACTTTGGGCTCTGGGGAATTGTGATGGCATTTCTTACTATTTTCAGAATTTTTACAAACTAGTCAAATCAGTCGATGGAGAATATAAAAATGATTATAATGTAATAATAAGCACATTAATCCATAATGAAAATAATCATGAGCTGCAGTCCAATAAAAAATATTTTAAAAACATCTGTAAAATCCTGATTTTGCATTATAGCATAAGTAATAATAATGTAATGAATAATATATAATACTACAACAGTCAGAGGGGACATTTTTCTGCATTGTGTACTTTTACTTTAAGTATAATTTCCTGATTATACTTTTACTTCACATTTTTTTGCAGGACCTTTACTTGTAATTTTACATTGTGGTATTAGTACTTTTACTTAAGTAAAGAGTCTGAATACTTCCTCCACCACTGATACAGCATCTCTCAAAGCAACTCATCACTTTTTTTTAGATGCTGTTGGATTTTTTTAAATTTTACATAATTTTTAGAAACCGGAGTTCGTGTTCTTTGTGTCTTTACTGCTGGTGTCTCCGTGTCTCCTGTAGCTCCTAATTATAGACGGCCTGTTTCCCCCGACGCCCGTCACTTCCTGTTTGTCCAATGGGAACTGAGGGGGGACACACACACACACACACATTGTGAGGTGTTCCTGTTCCTGAGGGTCTGTGGATCCACTCAGAGAGACGGTGAAGCTGAGGAGAGAGGAGCAGCTGAGGAGGTTTAGATTGTGACTGACGGGGTGGAGGAGGAGAAAAGAGGAGGGCAGGGGACAGAAGGAGGTAGAAAACAGGAGGACACGAGAAAGGAGCCTTTGAAAGTCTGACTTAGGGTGAGAAAAGAGTGGAGGAGAGATAAACTGGAGGAGGAAGAGAAGAAGAGGAGGTGAGCAGAGTGTGAAGTCCAGAAAAGGCAAGAAGAAGAAAGAAGAGAATAGCAATGTGACTGTGAAGGAGAAAGTGACCTGGAGGAAGAACAGGAGAAGAAGAAAAGGAAGAAGAGGAGGAGGAAGAGGAGCAGCAGATGACTGTTTGCAGAGAGAGTTAACTGGCACTTGAAGTGTGTTTGAGGAGCAGATCTAATCTTGATGATGGGCTGCTGTCTGTTTGTTTACTATCGGGTGAGTCTCTGCGTCTGTGTGGTTTCTTCAGACTCGGATTATTGTCAAGTACATTTTTATATACAAGGAATTTGCTTTGGTGTGACAGTACAATAAATGCAGTACTGGAATAATAGAAAATGAAGATAAAGCGGTCCTGCAAGTATCCCAGGATGCCTTTCAGTGATAGCCAGTAATCTCGTTGCATGATGCGTTTGTTGCTTCATGTTTTATTTGCATGAAGTGTCTTCAGGTGTTTTTGCACATTTCTTATCAATATCAAACTCAGATCAAACTGTTTCACCACCGTATCTTTATATCGGTGTAGTGCCAGTTTTTTTCATTCAATGATCAACTGACTATCAAATAAACATCTGCTGGCTGCAGGGCTGGTTAATGTGTTAACAATGTGACATTTTTCTGCAGAGATATTTTGTTTTGTTTTAATTGAGATACTCACCTCCCCAAATTACAGGTCATTACAGTTTCTGTCCGTCCCTAAAGTTGTCATGACGGAAATCTCAGGAGTAATATTAAGATTTGCCCTCTGAACATTAAACCCCATGTAAAACAGCAAACTTGGTTCTGGTACAGATTCCACCAGGTTGCTGAACCAACCCACATTTCCACCAGTTTTGAGCACAATTGTAATCTAGTATGTGACATAATGGAGGGCGTTGCACAACAACCTGTAGATTATGACACACCCACTTTAGTTTAGCTTCAGGTCAAGGAAAACGTGCTGTTCTCAGGTTCCTTATCAATTAATGTTTGGTTGAAATGCTCCAAAATTAGGTGCTTGAACCAGAACAGAGCCGGTTCCATGTTGGTGGGTTATGAGTGACCTTTGGACATGCTGAACTGAGCCAGGCTTCCCTGTCTTTATGCTAAACTAAGCTATCCGTCTCCTGGCTGCAGCTTCATATTTAACACACAGACATGAGATTTTCCCAAATTGTTGAACTATTCCTTAAAAGTCACAATAAGTATCATTTGAAACTTTGGGGTCATGAACACAAACATTTCAAGAATAATCGCTGTGATCTTCAGCTGAGACGTATCTGTGATGTTTGGAGGACAGACCTTATATGGACAGAAGGACCAGACTCCTCCTCCTCTTTAGTTTCTATAGTGACAGTGAGTTAAAGGTAAAGTCTGCCATGGTTACATAACGTCCGGCCGACAACAAAGTCTCAACACAATAGTGAACAAACAGCAGACTTCCTGCTATTGTTACACTCGGCTACGCTGATCCCAACATCCTCCTCCTCCTCCTCCTCTCCTCCTTTCCTTGTCTCCCCTCTCCTCCTCATCCTCCTCCTCTCCTTGTCTCCCCTCTCCTCCTCATCCTCCTCCTGCTCCTCTCCTCCTTTCCTTGTCTCCCCTCTCCTCCTCATCCTCCTCCTCTCCTTGTCTCCCCTCTCCTCCCCCTCCTCTCCTCCTTTCCTTGTCTCCCCTCTCCTCATCCTCCTCCTCTCCTTGTCTCCCCTCTCCTCCTCCTCCTCCTCCTCATCCTCTTCCTCTCCTTGTCTCCCCTCTCCTCCTCCTCCTCCTCCTCATCCTCTTCCTCTCCTTGTCTCCCCTCTCCTCCCCCCCCTCCTCTCCTCCTTTCCTTGTCTCCCCTCTCCTCATCCTCTTCCTCTCCTTGTCTCCCCTCTCCTCCTCCTCCTCCTCCTCTTCCTCTCCTCCCCCTCCTCTCCTCCTTTCCTTGTCTCCCCTCTCCTCCTCCTCCTCCTCCCCCTCCTCTTGTCCCTTTACTATGTCCTCCCCCCTCCTTGTTCCCCTCTCCTTTTTTGTCTCCTGTCCTCTTGTCTTCTGTTCTCCTCCTCTCCCCTTTTAAATTTCTCTTCTCTTTTCTTTTTTCCCCCTAATCGCTCCAAATCTTTCCTTCATTACTTCATTCCTTTATCCTCTCCTCACCTCGATCACCTCTCAATCCTCCCCCCTCCTTTCCTCCACCTGTCTTCCTTTATCCTCATCTCTTCTTGTCCACTTTTCTTCTTCTTCTTCTCGCTCTCCTCCCTCCTTCTTTCCTCTCCTCCTTATTCTTGTCCTCACCATATCTCACTTCACCCTTGCTCTCCTCCTCTCCCCTCCTTCTTCCATGAGTGTTCCTCTCTTCATCCTCTCCACCCTCCAGTCCTCTTCTTCCCTCACTCCTCCTTTCCTACCCACATCTCATTTAGTCACTCTTGTCTTTCTTTACTCCTTTCCTCCCTTTCCCCCACACCTTTCCACTTTCCTCTCCTCCTCTCCAACTGTTCTCCTCTTGTCTTCTTTGTCCATGTTTCCACTCATCTACTTCTCCTCTCCTCTTCTTCTCTCATCTCCTCTCCATCTCTTAAAGGTTAAAGGTTAAAGGTCAAGGTCGTCTCTCATTCTGTCATGCCATGTCCTCTGTCCTTTTGATCTCCTCCTCTCCTCTCCCTTTACCCCTCTTGTCCTTTTATTCATCTCTTCTCCTCTTCTCCTGTCTTCGTAATCAAAGGATACATTAAAGGTCAAGGTCATCTCCCCTCCTTCTGTCACGCTCTCCTCTCCTCCTCCTCCTCCTCCTCCTCCTCCTCCTCTCACACTTACAGCTGTTTGCCCTCAGTGACCCGGCTCATCAGGTGTTTGTGTGATTTCTTCCTGTTTCCGTCATCATGGCGGCGAACAGGAACTGTTTGGCTTGGGCTCAAGTGTAACTGCAGCTTCCCACCAGATGAATGGTGTTTTCAATCGTTTGCACACAGGTTACCTGTCCTGAACACAATGAGCGGTGCGTCCGGACTGATTTGACTGTGGTGACCAAAGTGGGGCAGTGACTGACACAGAGCAAGTGACGGGCATCAATGGTGCAAATGATCAGATAATGATGAACGGGTGAATCAGCCTGAAACAAGCAGTTTATGATGAGCTTGTCATGTGAAGAGACTTTGGACTCAATCAGACTTGAAGCACTTGTATGAGCAAATGCATTGAAAAGTCAAAGAGGTTTAGGATAAGAATATGAAAATGTTCTTACATGAGGCCCAGTGACATAAAATCTTTGACCACTATAGAGATGATTTTATAGTTCTTAAGTAATAGTAGTAAACTGACCAATCTGTAACCGGAGCAAAGAGCATGTGAAATGAAAACATCATTTAGTGGAGCAGTTAAAGTCAGTAACTGGACCAAACCAAAACCAGCACATGTTCATCAAACCCCTGTTCTCCATTTAATGTGGTGTTTGCTGTGTTTTGTGTGTTGCAGAAGAAGAGGAAGCAGGCCAGCAGAGATGCAGACTCCCTCAGTCTCTGCAGTCTGGACATCAACGTAAGTTCAGCTCCTCTAAACCAACTTCTCTGTTGTGGCTGAAAAGTTTTAGTCCCTGCTCTTGTCTCAAAAAGCAGTGAAACGTGTCAGAAAAGCTTTAGTTTCCTTAAAGAGCTGTTGGCTTTTTCTTTGACAAGACTAAATACGTCCTGATTCTGTGTTTGCAGTGTGTTCACACTGTCAAATGTGATCTACAAATGGAAAAAAAAAAAGCAACTTTCCAATTGCGGTTTTGTGTACGGTCTGTCTATCCTGATCTGAGCTTCTCTGTGTTTTCATCTGTTTCTGTGCCGGACGTTTTTACATAGAGCTTTAAAGTGTTTCTTAACACTAATCCATTATTTCGAGTTGTTATTTGTTTCCAAAGTATGTTGATTGAGTTTAGATGACAAAGGGGCAGCACAGTCACAGTGTTCGCAGCAAGGTCCAAACAGGGGGTCGATAATTAATCAAGGTGAATGCTTGCAACTATTGAAGCCGCTGTGGAATTGGAAAAATGGAGATCTGGAGTTCATAACGTCATGAACTGTCCCTTTGAAGAGTATTCAAGAGTAAAACACTCCATGATTATCTTCTGCCAGTTTGCTTTAGAGGGAGGTTTGTCATTTGTCTATGACATGAAGATATTCTGTGAGGACGTCGCACAGTCCGTCAGAACGAGCACCAACAACGGCATTTGGAATCAGATCCAGGAGCAAAGAGAGAGGGTTCAAATGAAAAAACACACTGAATATTTTTCCATATCTTGCAAAATATCCATACAATATGCCTGGATTTTAGGACCAGACACAATGAGTGTTGGTCCATACTGAGATCTTACATGTTAGGCACAAAGGTCAAAGCTGGGGGTCATTTTATATCTTTTGTTGGGAGAGATTTGCAAACAATGATTTTAAACTACAACAGTCTAGCGAGGTCACACACTGATATCTTCTTATCATTTATCCTCATCAACACCAAGCTCATTTTGCCATGTCTGTGCGACATCCTGCACATCAGTCTGGCTTCAGACATCCCAGAAAGAAATTATGGATTTTTTTATTTGGATCTGGGAGAAGAAACTGCTCTACTGCCGCTGTCGTAGCATTGGTATTGAAAGTAGTTTTTCTAGTTATGAAATTTGATCATGACTTAAAGGCGCCCTGAGGAGTTTTCTTGTAAACAGACAAAAGTTGTGTTTACATTCACTCTTGTGAGTTTACGCAAATGAATTTCACAACATTTGCAAAGTGGATTTTTAAAAAAGTTTGAAACTTGCATTGTTTGCATCCATGTTTACGACTGCAATCTGCTTCTCTGCCTTTGCTGGTGCATTGGGACGTTTCTTGGTGCATTACAGACACCTGTAGAGTGAGATGGTGTGAAAATACTGACGCAAATGTTTATTGCTGAAAGACACAACTATAATTTAATCCATCTGTACAGTTAAGTGTGTTTTTAATTTTCTAACTCTCTTTTTTGAATTGCATTTGAGATTTATTCAAAAGAAATATTCCAACATACACACAGGAAAAGATTTCTTTTGTCCTCTGAAACACATCTTCCCTCCCCCACAGGTTACAACAGTATAGTGTAAATGTAAAATATGAAACCGTAGGAATTACATTACAATTACAGTATAAAAGAGAAATTGTTGTTAATACAACTCATTCACAGGATCTTAAAAACCTGCAAATGAGAGGCACTGTTAGTCACATCAACCTTTTATTTCAGTGACCATGGACAAATACGATATTTTCCAAAAAACCTTGCAGATTTTCCTCTAAGGGTAAATTTGATTTTTTCTAGTTTTAAATGAAACTCTTTCAACCGCCTGACATGAGAAGTAGGTTTTAGATTTTTCTAATCAAATAGGACAAAACAGGTTGACAGGCAGCTGAATGCGACAGCATTGTAAATGTTCGTAGGCGAGGACTTAGCTGTGATTTTGTTATCTTCAGCACTGACGGTTGGTCTTTGTATATTAAGACCCTCAGGGGCCCCGGCCCTCGTGTTGGGCCCCTCCTCATGAACGTGTCTGTATTTTTAGCCTCTGCCAGTAGCCCGTTCCTTCCCGGGCGTTTCCCTCCCTGCTCAGTCTAAGACAGGATGTCCACCCTGTTCGATACACCCCAGTGTTTGTGTGACAAACAGACCCAAACACACCATCAGTCTCATTTTGTTACAAACCAGCGGCGGCAGGTAGTGAAACCTGGAATAAATCACATGCTGCTGTTTCTCTGCTGTAGCTCAGTGAGTCACACACAGTCAAATTGTTCTGTTACTGTAACTAAAGGACCTGGAGACTGTTTCAACTGATTAAAGGTCAAAGGTCATGACAGGTTTTTGGCTTTTATATCAACATATTCACTTCAGGAGCAGCACTGTCTTTGTCTGGAGCTGAATCAATCAAATGTCAACTTTTATTTTATATGATGATAACATATTAGCAATTTTATAAGACGTTTTCTGAAAATAACTATATAATTAAATATTAATTGTAGAGGAAATATCTGAGTTATTTTAGATAAATTTGTAGTTTAGAGTTTAGAAGATGTTGATATCCAGAGGAACTTAATTTGAAGATTTAAACCAAAGTAAATATTCATTCATTAATCACTATCACACTTTATTAGGTACACCTGTAATATCTATTGTATTATTACCAATAAAAGAATGGCAAACTTTGCCATAAAGTCTACTTTTATGATGCCTTGACACTGTCATAGAGGTATTAATTCAATTATATGTTTATTGTTGAGGTCATAGTTCTGACCCTATAGATAGGAAGGAAAAAATAGAAACATGCTTCAGTATAATGTAGTTCAGTACAACAACACCTCAGTAATGAATATATAATTGAATTCACACATTTCCAACAATGTCAACAAAAACTGAACATTATGAACTCTGATTTATGGCAGAGCTGTTGGACCTAAGTGGCCACTTGGTTTCTGTAGCAGCAGAAATTAGGATCCTTTTAGAACCTTCCAATGAATTTACAGTTAGTGAACATACCACATACAGGAAACTACAGAACATGTAAAACAAAGAGTTACCAAATGAAACATTTCACACGACAGTTTAACTTGCTGATAAAAGTTCAGTATCATGAAAAACAACTTAAATGTACAATAAATCAGTAGAACATCATGAAGGGACTTATGGACAGAACTAATATCTAAAGGATGTAAATGAAATGGTTAAAGGCGTCTTTCTGTCATTCAGAGCTCATTGATGTGGAGGTTTCTGTTTGACTACAACCAGGATGGTTATAGATGTTTGCACTGGTTAATTAATATCTGCTGAGCCCCTCAGGGTCACATGGTTGATTAACAGTTATTGATGTGGTTTAGTAAATCGAGGGCAGGGATGAGTAAACTGAAAAACTGAGCTCATCAACACCTATTTTCTTTTATACTTTAATAAATAATAAACTTCAGCCTTCAGAATTAAAACAGGCTATTTTATTTTCTTTAAAGTATTTTAAGGAATCCCTTTTCCACCCCTTGAAAAAGAGTAATCCAACACAAAAGGTTTTCTTTTTTAAATAAAGAAAACCTTTTTTGCTCATGAGAGAATTGTTTGAACTCAAAATGACGACTTCTTACCTCACTAACCAAACCTGCTGCCTGTTCATGAGCAGTAACAACAAAGATTTATTACTCATTGTTTATGTATTTTATTGGATTTTGTTTCCTTAGATCTATATCTTGTGCAAAGTGTGAAGGAGGGTCTTATTTCCCATTTATTAATACTAAGGAGTAAAACCCGTCATGCTGCTCACATCCGTCCATATTGTACCACCCCTCTGTCGAATTTAAAGACGCTTCTCTTTAATGTACAGGCCATGCGTCACAGTACAGAAGAAACGAGGCGGGTTTGTCTGAGTCAGTAGAGACCACCGATTCTGTTCTTGGATCAGTTGGTGGCTGTTGTCGTTCTCTGGGCGTCCACGACACAACTGGCCCATTTACAAACAATGAAGCTGAGTCAGAGGGGCAGCTTTTGTTGGTGATAACGTGACGCCTGTTTCATGTCAGAGGTCAGAGGTCAGAGATGATGCTCTGACTCTGATACCGGTCACAGCTTTCAGTAGAAGCCTTGGAAACGTTTCTAAAAATGACACAATGATCAGTTTTGTTCTGATGCTTCGTTACCTTCAGCCGATCCAGGATGCGTGTGTATGTGTTTGTGGACATTGATTTACATTCATTCCCTTGAGACTTACGTTAATCTTAATCATGCAACTGATAATTATTTTCATTATCAATTAATCTGACCATTTTTTCTTGATTAGTTGATTCACCGTTTTCTCTTCAATATATCCGAAAATAAATATTCAGTTTTATCCATTTGAGAAGCTGGAACCGGATGAAAATGACTGAAACAATTAATTAATAATCAAAGTAGTTAGGACATCAATTCTTGTAGCCTCTCATCTCCTAAGAATTTATTTGTCATTTGTTAGACCACAGATTTACTTAAGATACTCAAGTACAGGTTGCCACTAATACTTGCTGACTTCTACTTGACTTAAAATTGATTGCAGTATTTTTATTTATCATGGATTTTTTTTTTTAATCGTCTATTTAAAAAATAAAGCAGGTTCTGTTTCAGACTTTCAGACTTCCCTACTCTGTCTGTGACTCTGATCCCCAAACCCAAAAACTCTGAAACAGCTCACCAATATAAAGTTTAATCTTTCAAAAAGCCTTTGTAATTTTCTAAAACAGCTGGTCACTGTAGTTTTTAACGTTACTCAAACATGAGGAACTAGCACTATTTGATGGGGATCATTTTCAGTGGTGGTTGGATCCACATTTGATGCTCTAGTGCATTTTTCCAGCAGCAGGACAGTGTTTGTGGGATTGAGTCCAAATAAACTACAGTGTGTGTTCATGGTAAAGAAGGAACATGTCATCCAATGCAACAGTGGCTCATTGATGTGATGTGTTTCATCATTTTTGCACAACAATGGAGCTCTATGGCTCAGAGGAAGAAGATATATCAGGCTTCAGATACACAGACAGTACTGAGGAGATCAAGCCATTGTTGGCTTTGGTATTTTCATGGGATTTGATGACAATAAGAAATGCCCAGTAGGTTATTCTTTAAGTAAAGGCTCACAATACTACACTAATGAAAGACAAAAGGGGACAGACAAAAATAATAGAGGATACCAAAAAAAAGGGAAAATGAATGGAAGGAAGTAAAGTGGGTGAGTGGGTGAGCGAGCCAGTGAGTCAGAGAGAGAGAGAGAGAGAGAGAGTTAGCGAGCTGTGAGTTTTCAGACAGAGAGTCAGGAGGGGCCGAGTGGACAACCATCACTGAGAGAGAGGAAACTTCAACAGCTATTTAAAAGAGAAGAACCCTGGAATAAGAGATTCAGATGTTGTAACCTCTGGACCCGTCTGAGCTCTGGTGGGACCAAACCTTTGCCGTGCTCTATAGCTCTGATAGTAGCCAGGCTCTTTGTGGACCCTCTATCAGTACCAAGCTGGATCCTGATCCTCTGACAGCACCGGGTGTTTTCAGGACACTACCAGAGGTGGGTTGTTAGCAAGCTCTTCTGGTACCAAACTCTTTCTAGATGCTCTTCCAGAACCAGACTTTTGTTAGAAACTCTACTGGCACCAGTTTCTTTCTGGTCTACTGGTCTCAGACACTTTCTGGATCCTAAAAGCACTGAAGACTTTGTGGATCTCGCTCCTAACTTTTTGTCAGTATCACACTTTCTGTAGCCGCCTCACAATCTCTTACTGGACCCTCTATCAATACCAGACTCATCCATGACGCTCTACTGGACTTTAGTTCTCTGTATCAGACTGTTTCCAGACTCTTTACCAGTGTTAAAACTCTTCTGAACATTGACACCTGGAAACTCTCCCTGGACACTTTACCAGTCTGAGAATATTTGTGGATGCCCTCTTGGTCCAGATCCTGTGCTGGGCTTTGGGTTAAGCAGTATGGTGGTGGGGCAGAGCCCCTCTGCCTGCTGGTCCACCAGTTTAAGTCTGGATGCTCTGTGGAGTTTGGCAAAGGGAACAACGACATGGGGAAACAGGTGGAGGTAAGATGGAGGAAATATTATTATTTTATTACTGGATTCTTGATCTTTTTGTTGTGTTTAGGTTACACTGCTGAACTTCATGTGTTTTTAACTTAATTCTTATTCAGTGCGATTTAATATCCTCTGATGTTGGGCTTTACCGACTTCATGATTTCATGTGATATAATCTGACTTGATCTATTCTGATCTAGTTCAGTCCAATCTGATCTGGTATAACATAACCTAATCTAATGTAATCTGATTAAATCTAATCAAATTTCATCTAATATGATCTAAATTAATTTATTCCAGTCAAATATAATGTTTTCTGTTTTCCTCAACTTGAACAAGGAAATAATGAAGTGACAGACACTTTACACACTTGACAGATACTTAGAAATGTAAAATAACTGAGAGAACATCATGTTGTTTTTCATGATGATGATTTTGATTCTCCATGTTTGTTCTCAGGCTTCAGCCAACATCTGAGCTGTTTTTCACTCATCCATCCATCAGTTGTACACTGTCGCATGTTCAGGTGTTCCTTTTGCCTCTAATGTCTCTTCTCTCACCTGGTACAGGAATCTCTGAATTGTTGTCCACATCTGAGAATTGTTCGGAAATTCAGATCGGTCTGGTGTTGTGTTTATTGATGACACAGCTAAAAAATACTGCAGTAATTCTCGACTGATGATTTGAATCATCGATGTTTAACACTAAAACACGAGACATGTGGACTGTTACAAGATTTATTTTGGGGCCTGGCAGTTTTTATTTTATTCAAACTCTTGACCTGAGAGTCAGCCTGCTGTAATTAGATAACTAATCTATTGTTGACCAACTGCGCTGAATCGATCTTTGTCAGATTGAATCAGCTGAAGTGCCATCAAACACAGAAAACCCATTACAATATGTCCAATGGAAACTTCTCAGTTGTAAAGCAAAAAAACAGATCATTTATTATTCTGATTCTCAACAGTTATATCTTTGATAAATACAACAGTATCATCTGCATCAAATGAGAGAAAACACTGGTGTTTTACACAGCTTTTAAATCACAGCTTTAAACGATCAGTCTCCTTTTTGCTGTTGATTTCAAGAGATGAGAATTTTTTTTGGTAAAATCATATCATATTTGGGACTTGAATTTAAAGCTGAAGTTGAAATTTTGTCTGTGGTTGAAGATTGAGGACGAAAAAACACAAAAATAAATAAATCGGGCCGATTTATTTTTGGTCGACTGGTTCCTGACTGTGAGCGCGGATGGAAACAAAGTTTGATGGTTCCTGTGTTCCAGTAGGTCAGCTGACTGTCGGCTGCAGGGCAGAGCTGAAGATATACACACAAACACACACACACATATTGATTTATTGTAAGTCTATATCCAGGACAAGCCGCCTGGTGACATTTTCACACACACAGACAGACCTGATATCTGTGTGTTTGTGTCTGAGAGTCTGGCACAGAGGGAAAACTTTGAGTCACACTATTGTTTAACCTGCGGTATATTTACAGTACAGAGTCGACTTTCCCGCAAACCACTCGAACAGTGTGCACTCACACAGCTGTTCAAAAACATCAGACTGGACGACAACAGCTCAGACTCGGTGGACAAGTTCTTACCGGAATATTTTCTCATTGATGGAGTAGTTCACTGACAGTGATTTGAAAATTTGATAATTGTATGATTTTATTGTTTAAATAATTTATCAAGCAAAAACTGTTGTTGACATCTACAGTACCATAATTTCACAGAGTCAAGCAGAGATTAAGATTAAAAGATTTGGGAGTCAGTAAGAAGACTTTGGATGATGATATGCGAGGTTTTTCAAGCCATGTCCATGCCAGTGTCCGTCAGTCGGTCTGTCAGTCAGTCAGTCAGTCAGTCAGTCGTCTGTCTGTCCACTACTTTGGTCCAGACTGAAATACCTCTACAACTATTAAATGGTCCGGTAGCTGGGTGCTAAGAACATACGACATAACTGCAATGTCCACAGTTCAATTGCAGCATTTGTGGCTTTGTTGCATGTCAAATACTTGACTACAGACTGGATCAAAGGACTCTCGTTTTTTTGTGTGATAATGTGAATTATAGTTTGACTCTGTTCTCTCCTGCAGGAGCCCAACACCAAACGCAGTAAACTCGTTACCAGAGTGACATCGCTGGCCAGCCTGCTGCCACCTGTCAAGACGGCACCGCTGAAGAGGATTGGTCAGACGCTGCAGGTGAACTGTTCTTTGCATTAAGTCAGTTAAGTTGTAAAGTGGTAGGAGGTGCTGGTTCTGTAAGACCTTCTTCTATTTGAATAATATCATAATCCCAAAGGTTAATGTTATGACCTCTACTTTTAATGATTTCACCCTTGTTTCTTCCATCAGTTTGGCCATGAGCCCTGGCTGCCATTGCTATGAAGGTGGAGCCAGTGAGAAATGCCAATAAGAACCATAGTTGATTCAAAACACTTTGTTATTGAATGTGTGAACAAAACACTGTGTCATAGTTGCTGACTTCTTGAAAATTGGCCCAGAATTTAAAGGGGAACTAATTTAAGATCAAAACTGTAAAATCAGTTTTCTAAACAATACAATCTTTAGCTTCAGCCTGCTGTTAGAGGAGCACCTCTGGAGATGTACTTTTAATACACATTTTAATCAAAGAACCAATAATTTTCTGACATAGTTGTTCATCTTTTGAGCTGATTAAATGAAGAAATGCTATTATTCTACAGACAGCTCTGTATTTTTCAGGTGGTTTAACCAGTTCTGTCTCTACAGCGCTCCATCAGTTTTCGTAATGAGAGTCAGACGGAGAGAGCCGCTCATCCTCTTCCCTCCTCCTCGACGATGAAGACGCGTGTTATCTCAGCCACAGTCTCCAACCCTTCCTCCTCCATGACTGCCACTCGAGTGTCCACGGCAACGGCCCCAGCCGCCAAGCGCCGTGACAGCAAGCTTTGGAGCGAGACGTTCGACGTCCGCCTGGGAGCGACGCAACATCTGAGCCCAAAAGAGATAAAACGACAAGAGGTGAGAGACAAACTGCAGCTGGACTGAAGCAGCAGATTCAAGAAAAAAACTGTGTATACAAAACACCACCACCATCACCGTTGTACAAAATACAATATTTATTATCAGTAGTTATTCATAAGAGAAATGTAAATGACAATAAATGACAAAACCCATCATACTCTCGTTCATCTCGGAACACTTATTGACAACCCAAACAAATTTCAAAGACTATCTACAGTTGTCTTTTTCTCAAACTCCCTCTCTCCCTGCAGGCTATATTTGAGTTGGCTCAGGGTGAGCAAGACCTGGTTGAAGATCTCAAGTTGGCTAAGAAGGTAAACAAACACCTTAACGTTTTTCTTGACAAACTGACTTTCAAGCATTTTCTGAGTATGCTCATGTGTGTTTGTGCGTGTGTACTGCAGGCCTACCATGACCCGATGCTGACGCTGTCAATCATGACTGAGCAGGAGCTGAACCAGATCTTTGGTACTCTGGACTCACTGATACCGCTGCATGAAGGTAGGTGGGAGCATCTGATGGAAGTGGAAGTGCGACATGCTTTCAAACATGCAGCAAAATTGAACGTTCATGTCTGAAAAAACACCACGGTCATTTTAATCTTGGTCGGACCTCATAACATTTCTGTATCATTTTCAACACATAAGTCTGAATTGAATGTCTTCAGATAAAAATACTTAAAGACAATTAAAAGATTAAAGGCTGCAGCAGCAAAAGGTCAAACTTGCACTGAGAGAGATTAAATGGGCGTCTTGTTCCACCTTCAAGATAAAATGTATTCTCTTAATCTTCATATCTTAAGAGAATAAAAGTCATCAGTTTAATAAACACTTTTCCAATTTTCAGTTGTTGTTGAGATTGATTTTCTCACATCAGATCAGTATATAAAAACGAATGCATACACAAGCCAACATCCTGACATTCAGTGCTTGTGCACTGTTGGATATTATAAAACAGACAGTAGAGTTTGCCTTGTAATAATGTTAAATGATGAAATTTATGTGAAAGTTCATCAGTTGATTCACTGTGAGAAGTTGGGGCAAGCATTCCTCCCACTCATGACGGTTATTAAGGCCTCGACAGCTGGTGTCTCCATTTGGGTCCTTTTTCCCATGTTCCTTGTTACCCTGTTTGCACAATTGCAACATAAAATCATCCATCTGTTTCGCAGCCTGTTGCAGCCTCAAGACATCTATGAATGTCAAGAAGCCGTCACTTTAACATGACATCAACATGATACAACATGATACAGGCTGCAATGTTTCATGTTCCACCTCTGTTAAGGGCCTATAGCTGCACCTCCTCTAAGTACCACCAGATGGCGACTGTGTCTGTGCACATGCAAGTCTGCAGAAGTGGTGCAGCAAAGCACATTGAATGAGTTCACACCGACTGCACTTTAACTTGAGAAACAGTGAGCCTCCAAGGAAAAGGAGATTTACTCCTTAAAATGGAATCACATAGCATTTAGACAAACATCAGCACACAACAGCACTGACATTGATTGTTGGGCTATGTGCATGTTTGGATCAATGTTTTGACAGGCTGATATCTGAGATTTAAAAAGATGCTGTGATTTTGTGTTCGGTGAGGCAGAAAAACACTGAGCTGTCAGGTTGAACTTAGTGATTAGGGCTGCACATTGAATATTGGTGGCATGGTTTCAGCTTGGAGATTCACTTCAGGCTCATGCTCATACTGTTATAGCTGTGTCAGTATTTCTAGATGCATCTTTAAATGATTTCATAATTTTCATAATTTTTCAGACTTGCTGAGTTGCCTCAGAGATGCCAGAAAACCTGACGGGTCCACAGAACATGTGGGACAGATCCTGACTGACTGGGTGAGTGAATGTTTCTGTTAACAAGATACAACATACTGAAATTAATTACCCAATTCAGATGTCATTTATTTCTATTTATTTATTTATTTCCCACACTCTGTAGTAACCAGCTCTCTGTTTGTGTGTCTCTGCAGCTGCCCTGCCTCTCCTCCTACACTCCATACTGCAGTAATCAGGTCAAGGCCAAAGCCTTGTTGGACCAGAAGAAGCAGGATCGACGGGTGCAGGACTTCTTGCAGCGCTGTCTCCAGTCGCCCTTTAGCAGGAAGTTGGACCTGTGGAACTTCCTGGACATCCCTCGCAGCCGACTGGTGAAATACCCGCTGCTGCTCAGGGAGATCCTGAAGCACACACCCAATGACCACCCGGACCGGCAACACCTGGACGAGGCGGTGAGGAAAACCAACATTAAGATACTGTACACCTGGTTCACTCCTCCTTCAGACTGAGACATTTGTTATATTCAATGATGAGATCAGATTATATAAAATGCATCTGGGTGGGGTTTGATTTTATCTGTTTGCTCTACAGATGCTGATGGTTCAGAGCGTGGTGGCAGACATCAACAGGCGGACGGGGGAGTCGGAGTGTCAGTACTACAAGGACCGTCTGTTGTACACGGAGGACGGACAGAGGGACGAACTCATTGACCGGTCCAAGACGCTCAGCTGCCACGGAGAACTGAAGAACAACAGAGGACTTGTTAGTAGATTTCTACAATGCTATACCCACCACCAACCCCCAACCCTCTTATTCTACTCTCTCTCTCCTCTACCTGACATGACATTTGTGGAAAAAATGTACACAAATGTACATAAAAACTCCTGATAGAGGAAACACCAGGTGAAGAATAATAACATCTCAGTCTCTCTCTCTCTCTCTCTCTCTCTTTGCAGAAGCTCCACGTGTTTCTGTTCCAGGACGTCCTGGTAATCACCAGGTCCATCTCGCTGAACGACCATCCAGTCAGCTACCAGCTCTGCCGACAGCCAATCCCCATCCGGCAGCTGGACCTGGAGGACCTATTAGATGGAGAGATGAGAGTGGGCGGGTCCATCAGAGGAGCCTTCAGCAACAATGAGCGGAGTCAGTAGATCTGAAATAACACAGACACTAACACAGATGCATTTCATTTTGTTGTTTCACAAGAGAAAATCAAGATCAGCTGGCATGCACTGACTTGTTTTTTTCTTTTGTCTGTTGTCAAACGATTGCTGTGTCCCAGTTTCATAATGCCTACTCATACGTACACTGTAAGGACAAAAGTATTTTAGTGTACTGTTGGTCAGGAGCTGTCTGAGGTCAGTACATGCCCCTAAGTTTCAGTGAAGGTGAAGGAAAGGTTTAATGCTGCATGCCCTGACCTCAAACTCATCCAACACCTTTATGATGAACTGGAATGCCAACTTTGACCTTTTCACCCAACAATCATGGACCTCACTAATGCTCTTGTGGCTGAATGGGAGCAAATCCCTGCAGGCTACAACTTATATACACATTCGAGATGAGAACTGAGAACACATTGAGTTTGATAGAATTCAAGATCGGAACATGAAATATCAGCATACAGATTTAAAACTTTCTCTCATTCTCTCCCTCTCACAGCAAAAAACTTCTTCCGAGTTTCGTACCGTGCTGGAGGTCAGCTGCAGAGCCACTGCTTCCAGGCCAGTGACGCCTTCAACAAACAGCAATGGATCAACTGCATCAGACAAGCCAAGGAGGCTGCAGCACTGACTGGAGACCAGCCACCAGAGACAGGACGATGTCTGGAGACAGGGCTGGGTGGACAGATAGGGCCGCTTGGTGAGACAGGTCTGAGTTTGTGCTGTGATTCAGGGCTTGAAGATGAAAAGGGGACGTGGGGGGAGATGGAAACAGGGCTGCGTTTGGAAGGAGAGGTAGGTCTGAGTGGAGAGAAAGAACAAGGTTTGGGTGAAGAGCCTGGGGTGACAGGTAAGGAGATGGAGACAGGTTTGGGTGTGGATGATGGGATGGGTTTGGAATTAGAGGGAGAAACGGGGATGGACGGTGAGACAAGGCTGACGATCAGTGAGACAGAGACAGGCGTGGAGATGGAGACGGGGCAGGATGTCTGTGGCAAGCTGGGGGCAGAGCCAGGAGCCAGACCAGACTGGAAGGTGGATGGAGGAAAAAGAGAGACTCTCAGCGGAGGTGCTAATGACACTCCCAACTCCCTTCTCCCCTGTGCTTCTCCTTGTCAAGAGGAGGAGGAGAGGAGGGTGATGGAGGAGGAGCGGGGTGGTGCTGAGGAGGGGGAAGAGGTGTGCATGGACACCAGCGAGGTTGACTCACTGCAGCATGAGGAGCTGACCCACAGGTGCTGATGCCGGGACCCAAAAGAGGATGACACTCTGAGGGACTGGCACTGCAGCCAATCAAATCAGGTCGTTCAAAGATGGTGCCCCTTTCTTTCAAGTGAAATTTGCTCACCTGTGCAAAAACATTTTTCGAGGTTCTTCAGGCCTTCCTGTTTTTTCACCCCACAAAGCAACTTCCCACTGACTCCCAACACACATGGGTGACATAAGAATTATTTACAGATACATCTCTTCAAGACTTTCATGATACAAAGACTTCAGTTGGACTGTTTGTGACACTGCCTTTTGAAACAATATACTGTATGTGTCAGTATTTTTGGGCCAGTTGCTGTCAGGTGACCTGCACTTCCAACTGTGGCCCTTATGCCAGACGTTGCCTCACAGCGTATTTTAAGTTTTGTCATGTTCTTTTGGCTACAGCTGTGTTCCACATCAGTGGCACCACTTTACTATGATAATCCCAGTTCACCAGATTAGAGAGCAACATGCAAGAGTGAAGTATTTCCTAGCTCGTTTGATCCTGGTTTATCCTGACTTTATTTCTTCATAACATTAAATAATTTACTTATGTTTTGCATGACCTGCCGTAGGTCAGACTGGTTTGCTGCCAAACCTCTTCATCACCTCATAATTAATTCACCACTGTCAGCGGTTTGGGCTGTTAAAGTTACCCTGTGGAGTTGGTGACCAATACTGAGTTATGAACAGGTTGTTTGTGTCACATGTTCTTTGCTATTATGCACTCAAGGATGTGCGTGTTTGCTCATAAGCACAGAGATTATGAAATACACTTTCCTGCACTTTCCAGTTTAAAGTTATTTCACTGATTGACAGGTGGTGGTGGCAACAAGGCCAGAGAACAGTAGCAGAAAAAGTTGGAGAAGAAAAAATACTGTTAGTTGATGCAGTATTGACAGTAATTAATACAGGTTTCAAAATATTTTAAAAATCAGCTTTATAAATACTTTCAGAGGAAGGAAGTGCATTCAACACATTTGTCTGTCCTCAGCAAGACACACAAAGTGTTTTATTGAGAAACACAGAATGTAACTTGTGTGTTTGCAAGAAATCTCCACAGGGCACCTTTGAAAAACACTACTCTACCAGTCGTTTTTAAATTGACGAGTGGACAATGCACACGCTTTATGAACTTCTGCTATTTTCTGGTTCAGGACAGTTCAGGATTTAAACTTCTACCACAGCAGCATTCTCAAGTTATACACACTAAGGGTATGAGACCAAGTGAGCCAATCACAGAATTGAAGTCAAGTCAGTGGATGACAGTAAAATAGCTTTTTGCAGAATGCTACCGATGAATGACAATGAATCATTCTGCAGCTGCAACTACTGCTCAACACTAATGCAATATTAAAAAATATGAAACTGAACATTGGAGATGTGAAGGAAAATTCAAGTATTGAATAACCATCTTGAAGAAGTAAATGTGGACTTGTATCTTGTATCTGCAATTTTGGGGATTGTCATTCATCCAGATCATCTGAATCACTTCTTCCTCCTCAGCAATTCTCCCAACTTGTTCTGTTTCTAAAACTCTTTAAATAATGTCTCAAAATCGGTTGTAATGTCTGAAAACACTGGAGAAAACAGAGCTTTGAACCCAGTTCTGATCGACTGTCAAAGTTCCACATCGCTTATTATTATCCAAATCAGTCACATTCACATGTGATTTATGAATTTATGAATGTGAATGTATAAATGCACATTCGTCAAGAATTTTCCAAAAACTGCAAGTCCCAAACAAACAGCCTCCTACAAATAATGTTCATGTGCAACTACTCAGCATCAGCAAATACATTTTTAGTGAAAAGTAATTCAGGCCCAGTTTGTAATGAATACAATATGTGCGATGCTCAGTGAATTTCAAATGCAGACAAGAGAAATAGAATAACTGAAAAATGTCAGAGAACATTTTGTAGACATTTACTATGTGAAGAAATTATTCTCCATGTGATCTGACTTTTCCTTCAAAACATAATTTGCTAATCCCAAATACGTGTATGAATGGAATTCTCTGGAGACATGGTTACCAATACAGTATTGTCATTTTAGCATGCAGTCAACTTAAACACATGTTCGGTGGACTTACAGTTTTGACCATCTATACCTACATTTTTAACACAATATCGTGTGAAACTGAAACAGCTTTCAGCTCCTGTAGGTGTTACTGCAAAGTGAAATATTCAGTGTTTAGTATCGGCAATCAGAGAAGTCTGGAGCCTCCTGTATGTACTGTATGTATGTAAAGAATGTATATTAAGTCTATCTGTATATGAATGTAGGAACAAAGCCAAGTTTGTCTGTTTGTTATGTGCTCACACATTAGACGTGAAATATGACTCACAATGTCAAGACAATCAGTTTGATATTATAATTTACCATTTTCAGGATAGTTGTGATACTGATGTTGCTTATGATGATGATGATGATGATAATGATGATGATGAAGATGATGGGTTAAAGCTACCACAGTGCTAAGGCTACCAGATGTGGTGGAAATAATCTAATTCCTCATGAGAAACAAGTGACAGACCCAATAACAGTCAGTTGTTTATTAGTGATCAATCAAACATCAAAGCATAAAGTAGGCAAAGTTGACAATAAAGTAGGCACTAAAGCAGACACGGGTCAGAGCAACAGCTATATGAATTTGTACAGGGTCAGAGCATCACATCGAACTCGTCGACGAATACAATCTGGCCACTAACAGCAAAAACTCTTCAGCATTTACGCAAAGTTACAGAAGGAGGTACTGACCATTAGACCGATTACAAAGGGACAGCTCTGAAAAGAACATGGAAGAGCCACATATGGTGCATCTGCGTAGAATTTGGACCAGTCAAGGTTGCCGTGTAGCTAACATGTTTCTTTTCTCCTCAGTTATGTTTACACAAACTCAATGAGCTGAGCACAGCTCATTGTCGATTAACCACTATATCAATACAAAGCAGACATACACTCATCCACAGAGCAAAGTCTAGTCTATACATTAATTGAGACAGATTAAGAATTTCCTTGACACCAGACAGTTATCACATTTTTAAAGGAAGGTTATTTGCACATTTCAGAGAAAATGTCCCCAATAAAACTTGTACACACTGTCAGCCGTTCTTTATTCTGTTCAGTAAAAATGAATGGGTAAAATTTGCTGTTGTTGAGGTATCAACTAATGTGTGGATTGTCACAAGACCAAAGCAACAATAAATTGTTATAAAAGAAGCCTGTCACTGAATCCATGCTTCCTGGTGATTGCAAAGAAAAAGCTGCCATAATTAAATGAAGACAAACAGGTTTCAGCCTTTTAAAACAAGTACACACATGTGCAATTGACAGTTATAAACATACAGCCTGAGGATATTGATGTGGATTGTGAAAGGAGACAATGTAAAATTAAACCTGGAACACCCTTACTGTCAATAACACCTGAGTGTACACCTTCAAGCACGACACACTGAAAACTGTGTTTCAAGTAATTTCTTGGTCAGCCACATTTATTGTTATTAGTGGAAGTTTCTCTAAAGCAAAGCAGCCTTAGGTTGCATTGCATTAAGGACTCAGACATTTTTGCAAGACAATTGCAAGTGAGCGGCAATAGCTGCCCTTTTGTAGGGATATAGAGCAGAATATGAATTACTTACTAGAAATCAGACTGAACTGCTATGGTGGAATAACACTAAAAGTTTTCTTTGTGTCAATTAGTTTGATGTTAGTTTGATAGACTTTCCCTGGTGAGAAATAAGAGTCATCAGAGTCGACCAAATGAATGTACTTTATTACAAGAAAATTCACTTACAATTAGAGCGTACCTTAGCACACAAACAGAGCCACAATCAATACTGTTCAGCTGAGCAGGGACAGAGGTCTCTCACCCAAACGATGTGGAGAAGTCTTGATGTTATACAGTATACCAGTGTTTAAAAAGTAGTAATAATAATATACATAGAAAATACACAGAAAAACATCTACTTAATTTTAACATGTATTTTACTTTATTTTCACTTGTGTTTAAACTCTCTAACATTGTTCATCCTGATCTGCAACGGAATCATGGAAGCCTGTTTTTGGCAGCAAAAGGGGAAAATGAAAAAAGTGAGCATAATAAAACATAAAATACACTAATGGCAATTCAAAATTGGTTCAAATGTTATTTTCCTGAGTGAAAATTGCAAAAATTGATTTACAAAATCAAAACTGAAAGATTATTTACCCTGTCCTAATTTACTTAGATCTCATAATTTTGACATCTTATCTCACAATTTAGATTCACCATCTGTATTTTTATTCACGTCATTCCTTTAATTTTATCTTTCTTTTCTTTTTCTGGAGCAAAACGTTTCATTATGAGCAAATCGACATTGAAGGAAGTAATTATGTCCAGCAGGTGGCGGCAGAGCAACACTCAGTTTACCAGCTGCTGTTAAACGTCAGTGAAGAAGAGCTGTGGTTGGCGGCAGTATGGCGGCGGTTGTGAGTCGGATCGCTTACCTGCCCAGCGGGATCTGCAGGTAGCAGCGGTGTGGTCGCGGGGCTCCAGCCGAGAAACAGCAACAGAGAGGCGGCTGGAAACGGAGGCGTCGCTTTGTCCCAGACCCCGAATATGGAAGACAACGCGGCTCGGAGGGAGGCAGCTCGTCCGAGGAGGGTGTCTGCTGCCCCCGAGCTCGGAGCTAACGTTAGCCTGCAAGACTGCGAGGCGACCGAGGTGCAGCCGGGCAGAGAGAGTCACCCTGGCCCGGGCAGGCTGGGCGCTGCTGGCGGGAAGATGGAGAGGAGGAACTCTGTGCCGCCGGGGGTCCATCAGAGACACATGCCGATGGAGCCCCTCAAGTTCCCCATACCGAGGAAAACCAAGGAAAAGAGAGGTGGGCCGGTCCACAGTTTGTGTACAGTTCAGTAAAATTACAACATAGAAACCAAAAGTTGTATATTTGTTTATCTATAATTACGCTTTAAGTTAATTTAAATGACGTCTCAAACGCTGCCCGGATGTTATGAGTCCCTTTAAGTAACGGAAAGATCCATTATCGGACAAGTTCATCTCTCACTTGTTTTGCTGCGTTAGCCTAGATATAATTGATGCAGATATCCACCAGTGTGTAAGTCTAATGTTTAACTGTGCTGTCGTGTATATTTATGACGATGCATTACTGAAAATTATGTAAGTTTTCTACAAGCTGGAATGTGTTGGAGGTAGCGGCTAAGACAAATCCAGGATGCTAGCAGTTAGCTGCTAATGCCAGTCCCTTGATTTGTTTACGTTTTGTGTGTGTGTGTGTGTGTGTGTGTGCACATGTACAGCGTGCATGTCCTGTTCTGCTCTTTGTATATGGATGTATGGGCTGTTGGTCTCTTTGATCATGTCAGTTCAGGGTAGTTTAAAGTTTGGGTTAAGGTTTGTGCTGCTCAGTCTGTGAAAATTAGTTGCATGTTTTCTGTGGCTCTGGAGGAACTTAGTCACTATGGCATCACCGTGATGATGTCATAGTGAAGTCACCAAGTTGGGCTTGGAGACAACAATTTTAACAAACAGGGCAGTGAGGGTCTAAAGGCCTGAGTATGCTTATGTGCACATGGTTCTTATTATTCATTGGATGTTTATGTAGGCAGATGAGTTAACACATGTACAGTCATAAATGTTGGGATGCCTGCTGATGTCCACATGGAGCAGAGGAAATTTGCGCTAGGTGGTTCTCTGATGCAGACACAGGAAGTAAAAGTTGAGCTTAATGAGGAGATGCTGTTGAGTAGCCTAGTTGGACATATAAGTTACAGCATTTACCCCCCAACCAGAGAGGAGAATATTTTGGATCTGTGTTACACTAAAATCAGCTGTGCCTGTCACACTGTCCCCTCTGCTGCTCTTGGCCACTTGGACCATATCATTGTCCACCTGATTCCATCATACAGGCAGAAACTAAAGCTCTGTAAACCTGTTGTGAGGGCATCAAAATACTGGATCAGTGAACCTGTGGAGAATCTTTTTGGCCGTGCTTGGACTGTACTGTCTGGGATGTTTTCAGGACTGCTACCATTCATCCCAGTCTGGAGTAGTACACAGAGGCTTTAATGTCATACATCAGGTTCTGTGAAGCATTCAGGAGTGGGGACAATTATTGAGAGACAAAGTACAGGTTTATGGAGGCAGTGAGAGAAGCTAAACAGCTATACTCTGAAAAACTTCATCACCAGTTCTCAGTCAATGACATACTGACTTTTGTGTCTATCCTCCTGTCTTTCTCTCAGCTCTGTTCCAGTACGTCTCCACTGAGTCCAGGGAGTATGAAGACATGATGAACATCCTGTCGTCCAGCTACCTTGACACTGGCTCTGCTGGCTGCTTCACCTACAGCAAACCGCGGCTTGTCCACAGTGAGCTGCTGGAGAAAGAGGTGAGAGATGGATGGATGGATGGAGGTGCACCTATAATTGAAATGCCATTCAATTTTGAGAATCACTCAGAACTGATATGTTCAACTGACATCTAAACTTGACTACAGTTGCACAATGTGTACAAGAGTTTGTGATTAAGCTAATTATAGAGAATATAAAAAGTCTTGAGAAAAGAGGCCTTTCAGACAAGCTGGAATATGCTGTAATTGTTTACTATGGAGCCATGTTTGGTATGACCAGCTGAGCCTCTTTTTTGTTCATTGATTAATTTTGTTGTGTGCTTGTGTGCACATGCGTGTGCATATGTTTCAGTTTGTGGAGAAGAGGAGGGAGATGAAGTTAGACGGGAGGACAGACAAGGAGCTGGAGGAGAGCTACTGTTTCCTATTGGCTGATACTGCTAAGGTAAGCACTTTGCTTTGTTGTTAATTGTTGGTGTCCAACATGACAGGAAGAGGTCTTAGTTAGAGGGGCACATTACAGGCAGTTACTGTTTTGTACTTTAGTTTTTTGTTCTTTGTTTGTTTTTATCCTGTGTCAGAGGTATTTTGTACTAGTAGATGTACTTACATGAAGTACTTATTTTCTGGGTCTGAAAAGTGGGATCAGTGCACTGATATGCGTTCGTTTTACAATAAACCAAACAGCTGAGAGTTTATGTCTTAATGGAGGACTTGGCTTAGATAAGACAGAATGTGATGTTGCCTTGTACTTTGGGAGGTGCGGAGCCCAAGGCAACTTCACCGATTGTTGTTATGCCTCGAGGACAGAATGACTGTGATCTGTGATCTGCTCTTGTAATGAATCGTTAAGACTGGGACCCAATAACAGTCAAGGAGCCTTTTCATTGAAGATCGATATTTTATGCAATTTGTAATCTGATGTCTAATTTTTCTGAGTTGCTTCTCTGTTGTAGCTGCCCTGGGTCTGTGAAAAGGGGCTGTTTGTAGGTCAGAGCAGGATCACAGTGCTAGGAAACCCCAGTAAAGGTAGGAATGGACAGATACATACATGAAATCCACCTAATTTGTGTAATCAGCATCCTACTTGTACACAAATTTAATGTTGAAAATGACCTGCAATATTAATTTTGTTCTTCTTTGTTTATTTGTGTCTCTCTAGGAGCATATCTGTCCAGGTACTCAGACTTGCTCCAGGTTAGTCCCATAACACCCGGAGCCACAGGGGAGATCCTCATCTTCAAAGTGATGAAGGTAAATCAGCTGGCCTCTGGTCAACATCACTGCTTCTGTCAGCTCGTCTGTCAGAGGTAGCATGTGATGTAACTAGAGTTTCTGCTTCCTGCTTTTCTACAGTGCAGATGCTCTTTTCTCTTGCTCTCTGCTCTTTTCATTAAGTTATTATTTTTGTTATAGTTGCTACTTTTGAATTATGGACAAGGTCATTACAAGGTCACAGCTAAATCATTGGGAAGATATTTTTTTGAGTTTGAACGTTAATTGGGATAAGAATTTATGACAGAAACTCGGGGGAGGATTGCTGTGCTGGAAAACAAAGAAACTCACTCTAGAAAAATTATGAACTCTCTCAATGTTTCCTGCCAATGAGTTAGTTCAGCAGAACTCAACATGATTGAAATGAACAGCCAACTCTTAATGACACCTTAGCTTTCCCCAGACTCCTCTATGTCAACATGCTGATAACCAGCTTGTGAATCAGTCTACCAATTCCTCCTCCTTTCACTCCCACCTCTCCCCAGTCTCACCCCCTTGGGATTCATGGACAAAAAAGAGCTGCTTAATGCAGGCATTAAACTCACCCCCCAAGCTCAACTGCACATCCTATCCCTGTTTTGATATGTAGTAGTGTGAACAAAATGTACACAACACTGTCCTCAGCTCTTTCGGAAATGACCTGAAACTGGCCCTGCTTTATGTTAGCTGTCTAAGAATCATTTTAAATTAACAATCTTATTATTACTTTTAAACTTAATTTTGTGTTTTTAATAGAAACCTGGTTTGATAGAAATGACAGTGTAACTGAATTGCAGCCTTATTTGATTATGCTTTTCCTGCAATTAGTTATCACTTCCTCTCATTTTATTTTTACTATCTACAGGCCACCAAAATCCTTTGCCAGCTGTGTTGATGAATCTGTACTTAGTATGCATTCATAGAAATGGTAATGATCAGTCTTTGACAGTGGAGTTGTCTCTATTTTTGGTTTCAGGGGAAAGTGAAGAGCATCTATGAAAACATGAAGAACCTTCTAGATCCAACACCTCGCTTTGACAGTCACATTGCCAAGAACGCCAGCAAAGTCACCTCACTGACCTCCTACCGTGCCCTAGAACTCACACAGGTAAATGCACTCTCACACACACAAACACTGGAGAAACATCTTTGCAGCTGCAGGTGCAGAACAGTCTTACAGAAACCGTTAGTAAATACGTAGATATTGACCAGTTATCCCTTGACGCTATTACACTTGGACAAAAAGGATTTTAATATGTATATAAAAGTTTATTTGTTGGACAGTGAACATTATGTTATATCATGTTTTAAACGGTTTAAGTGATCAACATGATTTTTTTGTTATCAGACTCTTGTTGTATGTTTCAGGTTGGGTCAAGTTGTGGCAGAAACAGTACTGTTGTTTAATGCCAAACTAAAATCATGTATAAAATCTTGGTGGTTGGTTAACTTGGGGTGATTTTTTTTTTATTTGTTAAAATGTTTAAAGAAGTAAAACATTGCTTTGAACGCTAATGTTCTATTTTTAGCAATACTTCTACGAGTATTCGTTTGATGAGCTGCGGCAGCGGCCTCGCCAGGTTTGTCCGTACGCTGTTGTGTCTTTCCAGTTTAAAGGAAAAGACTCTCCACTTCCCAGCAAACCTCTGGCCCCAGTCAGGTATGGAAATCAACACATTGAAAATTCAACTCTGTGTTGTTTGTAATGTAAAATGTTTGACAGTAATATAAAATATACAAGATTTGCAGCAAATTGTGCTTAAACTTACAAAAACCTCCAGCATGGTTGTTTAAATTGAATTGATGTTTTTTTGTGTGCTGTGTTTGATGGACAGGTTAAACAGCCAATCAGCACAGGGGAGTAAAGGTGAGCAGTGGTCTCTGTTTCCCATTCAGTCATACCTACATAGTTCACACTGACAGGTTGAATATATATATAGGACATAATAGGAAGTCCTCCTCTTTCTTCTGTCTTGCCCTGAACCTGACAGTAATGCTCTCTCTCTCTCTCTCTCTCTCTCTCTCTCTCTCTCTCTCTCTCTCTCTCTCTCTCTCTCTCTCTCTCTGTCTCTCTCATATATATTGTGTTTTGCTTCCTCAGAGCACACTCAGTTCACAGTGTGGAGTGGAGATTTGGTGAAAGGTGACAGAGTTCTCTTCCAGATCTCCCTTCGCTCCTTCTTTCCTCCCTTCCTGCCCCACAGACTGTGAGTACTGGACTGACCTCTAACTTTTTAAACATATTTTAACACTCTGAAAATGTAATGATGGGATCAAATCAAATTCATCTGTGTCCAGAACAGAGGTATGAAGGGGACGTGATGTGTTTTTGCCTCACTTGGCACAAAGTCAGAAAGTAGTGTGGGACTCCCAGGAGACTCTGTGGGACTCCCAGGCATCTTTTCAACTTTTGCAATGCTTTCCTCTCTACATCACCATCAACACCACCAGCTATGCCATTTCATTACCAACTAGCAAAATTGCAGATGGATGAAGGATAGTCTGTAATCCCTTGATTTCTTTGAGGAAGAGAGTGAATTATTAGTTACTTTAATACAGGAGTCTGTTTTATGCTATGTTAAACAAGTGCATCCTCAAATTTTAAAATGATTTGTTCTGTATGTATCTCACCACTTGTTTCCCTCAGACCTGAGAAGTTGGAAATTGGTTGGTTGATGAGGCTCGACCAGGTGACCAAGCTCCTCCCCTCTGACCTGTTCTCCTACAACCTCTACAACAACAGCCAAGAAGGTGAAGCCCAGTATACCTTCACAGTGATGGTACATTACGCACCAGGATGCAGCTGATGGGACTGATACTTTTGGACTAAGTTGTTTTGTGTTGACATCCAGTACCTATAAAGTATTTATAGTAAACTATAGTTTATAGTAAACTTGAAACTTTTTTTGTTTTATTTGTAAATTTGTTGTTTGTGTTTGTGCAGCATTTATGGAGCTATGATATACTGCCCTTTGCTCTTTGTATTCTATTATCCCTGTTCTACTGTTGTATGTTGTATGTATACTGTCTAAATATTGGTAACCTCAAACTAAAGCTGGGAGATTGAATAAGATTTTATGTGTGTAGTTGTGAAGAACGGCCACTGCTGCAGTCTTCTGGAGGTGACTGACAGAAGTCGATCTACAACCAGCGTGACAAGACTTCTGCAGGAACTGGAGATAAAGAGAGTGGTGAGTTGGACTTACTTTAATATTGCACAGTGATATACAAAAGTTTGGGTACCCCGGTCAAAATTTCTGTTACTGTTAGTAGTTAAGTGAGTAAAAGATGATGAACTGATCTTCGAGCGGCATAAAGTTAAAGAGGAAACATTTTAAGCAAGAGTCGTGTGTTATTTTTGTTGTGTACAATTTTAGAATGAAAATAAGGAAATGATCACTATGCAAAAGTTTGGGTACCCCAAGAGATTTGAACTCTCAGATAACGTTCCACAAGCTATTAAGCTACTGTCAATAAAAGTCAACACTTTTTGCACAGCTATTTCAAATTCAAAGTGTTCCAGCTGCTCAGTGAGAATAATCCTGCTGAATTTTCCCTGAGAGTAGCTTAACGATAAAAAAAAAAAAACCCCAGATAATTTCACCCCCCTCAATGTTTTTCATCTACACATCTCCTTTGTTGAAGGGACCAGCCTTTATTTGGTAAAAAAGGAAGGAGCAAAAAAAGGGAAAGCGAAATTAGAGAATAATTGTTGAATGACAGTCATCTGTTTTCCCTACAGGTTCTGGTGACTCCACTTACAGAGAGAGGCTTTCTCTTCCTTCTATCCAGTGTTCAGATGGCCACACCCACTGGTATGACATGAGGATATGTACTTGTAAATTATGTAGAGGATAATGTTTGACAAGTTATGTGGTTATTGTTTTTGTTATTTTCAGAGAGAGGAGAGAACTGGAAAAGGTGTCTTCAGGCCTTGTTTGTCTTCCCAGAGTCCAGAGATGTGGCCAAATCCAGTGAGTAACACAGGGATGCTGGGTGGATGATTCATTTAAACTATTTTCCAACTGATGTATAATCCAGTAGGGATGTACTGATCAAGTTATTGATCAGTTTTATTTTAGCCAATAATTTGAAAGAATGAGCTAAAAGCGGCATAAAGGCTTCACAGAGCTGAGTAGAGTGTTGGTCTGTCACTACAAGCAATAGCTTTCACATTGGACATAGTTTATCCACTGTCAATAAAAATGTTGATTAGTGTAGCTTTAACAAGCATAAAGGAATCAACTGTGGAGGCTAAACACCTACAGTAAGTATAAAGTGAAGCTTTTGCTTGAAAATTATCACCATGATGTATTTATTGATGTTTTTCTTTTTCTTCACACAGCATTAACGTGTGCCACCTCTTCCCATGATGCCTCAGACACGTTGATCTCTGGTGACATGGTTATGCCACGGCTGAAACAGTTTATCCCAGCATTGCACCATGCCCTGCTCAAGGCCCGCGCCAACCCCCCTCCTGAGCTGTCTGCCGGTGTGGAGCGCCAGGCACTGGAATACCTCATCGGCCTGAACGAGGGCAAGGTACGAACCTTTCTTTAAATTATAATCCCCAAATTTCTGTGTTTTATTTTCATCATGGTACTGTGACATGATCTTCATTGGAGCTTCTTGAGCGCTCTTTTGTTTGTTTGTTGAGCTATGGTGGCTGTGGCTGCCCAACTGTTATGGATGGTCACCAGGGGCGGTTATTCATGTCATTCAGTCATTGATTAGGCAATAATTTTATTATTAGCAGTTAATACTAGAGTCCCCAGATTCCTTGTTATTTTCAATGTGATTGTTTGTTGGTTATTCTTCAATAAGCATTGGCGTTGCTGCTGCATCTGCTGCTATAACAGCCTTCACTACACTTTCCATCAGATGCTGAACCAACAGCTACAAGAACATTAGTTAAGGACCCATTAAATTTTGGGCAATATCTGAAACATGGGGCAAATACACAAATTATTTTTGACTTCTGTTAATATTGCGATATAAAGCATGTGACTTTGGCAGAATAAATGCTGTATTAAGCCAGTAAATTTTAGTAAAATTCATTACGTTTCTTGGTTCTCCAGGTGCGACAGTATCCCATGGACAAGTATGAGTCCACTTTGGCTGAGCAAGGAAAGTTGTTTTCTGCTCCAAAACACCACAGAGTGAACATGGATGGATATCTGCGCTCCTACCTGTACAGCCCCGCCCTCTACCTGCTGTCAGTGGCCCGGGCCAGGCTGATGGTGGAGGCACACTGTGGCCCTGAGGAGCCACAGGAGGTGAGACTCAGGACGAGGTGTGGAGGCCAGAGAGAGGCAACCGGGAAGGAGGCAACCAGCAACACTAGGGAGGGACAGACCAACACTCAAAAGGTGAAAACTGACGTTTGTCTTGACCACCATCGGAAAACATAACCACATGGACAAAGATGATTACTTTACTAATAACAGTATCAGCTACAGTTCCCAAACTTGACAGATTGCAACAGGTTGAAAATCTCACCCACCACACAGCCAAAAACTTGCACCAGATCGATTTTTTGCTAATTCTCCTACCAGGTTTGAGTAATCATCATCAAAATTAGCACATAGGGCATCTGGAACAATCCAAAAAAACTGTTTTCGCCTCTTGCGCCTATATTGATTCAGTTATGTTTTGTCCTGTTGGCCTTTCAGTCTGTAGTGAACTTTAAAATGTTTTCTTTGTCGCTCAGATGCAGCAGCTGATCGACCTGGTTTTGACCTGTAAGAGGAACGCAGAGAACGAGGTGAACAGGGAGGAAGGACGAGGAGGAGCTGTGAAGGCATCGGGGAGGAAGAGGCGACTGGAGCAGGAGGCGGCAGAGAGGGCACTTAAGTTCCTGAAGGCATCACAGGAACCTGGAACACACAGCAAGATTCCAGGTGAGGAGACAAGAGGCAGAGTGATTTCTTTTCCCCTGCCAGCAACACACTTCATTGAGGGATTCATGCCAGCTTTTTCCACTGCACTGCATTTTGAGAAACAAGTAGCTATACTACAGGTCTTGCTCATGGCTGATGTAAGGAGTTTGCGATGGATCTTTGAGACACATTTTTAACTTTGTGTACATTTTCTAAATTTTGTTTTTGCTTTGCTTTCAGTCTGAACACACCTTAAGAGATTCTTGACCCTTCTTATTTCATTGTTCATCTTGCAATGAGTGGGTGCTGTCTTGATTACTGACATGATTTCTTTTATGTTAGTTGAGGGAACCCAAGCCCCGGCCTCTCCTACCTCCCTTGCATCTGTGATCAGCTCAGTGGGTTTGAAGGATGTTGATCTGAGGGAAGATGGATCTGAACTAGCTGCCAAACTTCTCCACCTTCTGACAGGTGACTGGATACTGAGACGGACATGCTTTCTTTTATGTATAGAGCCATCAACTTTTTATTCTTTTAGAACTTTTCTGCTCATTTGTTCAGCCAACATCTGTTTTCTTTGTCATTGTGAAGTAGCTCTTTCTTTGCTTTGTTTTGCTTGGAATTCATCACTCACATCATCTTATTCCAGTTGTTCATGTCACATCAAAAGACAAGGAGAATGTAGGATATCATGAAATCATCAGTTGTGATTTTAAAAGCTCTTGATGTAAAACAGAAAATTAATGTTTCTCTGCCCACTGACAGGCCTCAACCGGGCTGCCAGGGGAACAACTAATCAGAGCCTTTGTGAAATGCAAGAGGAGAGCCAGAGGGATTCCAGTCCATTTGATAGGTTGGCCACCAAGCTGGGTCTGCCCCCCAACTGTGACATTGACCTGAGGAAGCAGGAGGAGCTGGAGGTAACTGTTAAGTTCTAAGTAAATATTTGTGACTGGCTGATATTTTAGCTTTTTTCCACAAATTGTGGTATAGATACATGATGAGATCCGCAGCCTGTGGTTCGGTACAGTCAACTTTGAGTCTCAGTCACTGTGATGGTGTACAATAGAGATACCAAAAAAATGGCATCTTAAAAAATATTTATATTCTGTCATTATATTACATGAATATTGACATTGATATAGTTAGTTGTATATATATTACGTTATATTTATTGTCATTCTTGGATAGAAAGATTTAATTCCAATTAATTGTTTGATTGGTTAGAACAATGGTGACCCAACTCTTTCTTTACACTAAGAGGATAGGTATGTTTTTTCTAGTCTATCATAAACCAGTACCAGTGTACATGATGCCTATTTGTGCCACAGCAGTCGTGAATCAGTACCTTCATAGCGTGAAGAGATGGAGCACACAGTCCTCGTTCTGTGTAAATATGACTTCTAAAGACCAGCTGAAACTCATATGTGGCTTCAGCATTCTGAGATAGATACATTCTCTCTCTGAACATACATTTAGCTTGTGAGTATTGTCTCAAACATATCCTTTTTTTAATCACATAATTTTTTATTATTGTCTTGCAAAAGTATAGATACCACTATATGTAGCTAGAGTAAGACATTGTACACAACATTACATGAAAGAAACTGAGTTTTTTTTTAATTAGTTCTGAATATACATTTAATGTAAAGCTCCAATTGAATGTAACTCATTTGGCACTACTTCAGGTTTCTAGACCCTCTTTCATAAAACTCCAGGCAGTCAGAAGTTCCTAACATAAATACTTAAAATTGAGTAGATGACATTAACTGTGTGTGTGTCTGTGTGTGTGTGTCTGTGTCTGTGTGTCTGTGTGTGTGTGTGTGTGTGCAGGAGCAGACGGCGGGCAGCATCAGTAGTTTGGAGGGATTCAGTCCGAGTTCCCACAGCGGGGAGATGAATCACCACGGAGCAGCAGGTAGTGGAGGAGGAGGAGGAGGGCTAGGGAGGAGAGCAGGAGGATACGAAGAGGAGGAAGAAGAGGGGGAGGTCCCATGGGTCCTGATCCCCATTACAGGTCTGTCTGTCTGCCTGCCCAGTCAGGATGTACAGCAAAGTGATACCACAACACAATATATAGCAACATATTTATTTTATACCCCCAACCACACAACGTGCTCCCTGTCTTCTAATCTCATTCCCACCATGGTCCATCCAGAGAAGCTTAGTACTCTGTCCAGCAGAGGATTAAGGCAACAAACATGATCATAATTGTATGATGTGAAATACAAGGTTCTTTTGATTGTTTGGTAAAATTAAATATGCAAATTTTTTTCTACTATGAGTAGCTTCAATGCTGGTTTTGAAGGGGCAGCTCCTGACCAGACTGCAGAGTCACAGAAATGCCCAGAATGAAAAGTGAAAGTTGGAGTTAACTCACAGCTGTGTCTGCAGGTCTGTGCTCGGAGCGGTACACCCAGAGAGACAGAAACATCCCTCAGGACCCTCGCTTCCAGCACCTCACCACGGCAACAAGCATCACCTCAAAGACCCAACCTCCCATGACGAGCCCCACCCCGTCTCCTGAGCCCAGCCCGTCTCCCTCCCCCTTTCTGTGCCCATCCCCTGAGCCCAGCCCTCCTCCCTCCCCCTCCCAATGCCCATCACCCGACCCCAGCCCTCCCCCTTCGCCCTCCCAATGCCTGTCTCCAGAGCCCAGTCCCCCTCCTTCCCCGTCTCAATGCCCATCCCCTGAGCCCAGCCCTCCCCTCTCTCCCTTCCAATGCCGACCTCCACACCTTAGCCCTCCACCATTTCCTTCCCAATGCCCATCCTCTCATCTCAGCCATCCTCCCTCCCCCTCCCGATGCCAGTCCCAGGAGCTCAATGAGCTCAGCTCATTTAACAAGGATCACAGCGGTGCTAACGAGGAGCAGTTAGCCCGCACAGCCTCCAGGGAGTCTGCAGGTAATCTCAGCTACACTGAATTGGTTTCAGGGTGTACCTGTACATCTGTTCGAGTGTGAGACTGTAACATCCCCTCAAGGTTGACTGCCATGTCAGAGATATTGGCCATTTCTTTGAACTTAAAATAAAAATATAGTTGTACTTTCCTGCTGCAATCTGGCTGAGATAACTTACATGTAAAGTTGAGGTTGATGCCAGTTGTCTTATTTCTGTGCTTTTTAGCCTTTTGCTTTCAGTGCTTAATTGGTTTGATGTTATACCTTACATTGAAGTTAAATGATTTGCGCAAATCTTAAAGCTTTAATATTGCATTTATTATTCAAGGTTTGCCTTTAATTCATTGGCAGTCTGTATGTAGTCTAACGGGTACTCCTTTACAATTCACCTACGCTTATTATTTAAATTAGGCCTTGATCAAATTCTGCACTTCACTATAAATGATGCCACAGCGTTCAGGACTTGTGTTGTTATGCAGTATCTTTACTCTGTATACATGTATTGTGTTTCCAGTCTAACAAAGTCTGCCTCCTGCAGGAGTGTCCAAGGACAGAAAGAAGAATGAAGAGCCATCCATCTCTGCATCCATCCAGCCATCTATCCCTCCAGCTCCAGAGAGGAAGACAAACTGTTCACCACCATCTACTGAGCAAGAGAAGGAAGATGCAGAGGAGGTGAAGGAAGTACAGGCAGAACCTGTAGAGGAGGAAAAAGAAACTCAACCAGTTGGGAAAGTGCAAAAGCGAGGAGAAGAAAAGCCCGATGGGATTAAGCAAGAGGAGGATGGAGTGGAAATTATACGTGTTGTAGGTAGTGATAAGGAGCAAAAGGGAGAAGCGAAGGAACTGGTAGGTAGCTCTTTGTTTTCTCCCTCCATCTCCCCACCTCCTTCTCATCTTCTCAGACATATTGATAGCATTGTGGACAAACATCTGGGCGACTTCTCCTCTGAGATACAGCTCGTCCTGCAGGAGGAGAGCATTCATTACAGCTTCCCACAGTCCCCGCACTCCACTTCAAACACAGACACCACAGGACTTCAACACACACTCCCCCACACCCCCATATCTCAGTTTTCACAGTACGTATCTTTCTACAACCCCTGCCCCCCTGTTGATGACTACGTTAGCTCACTACAGGACAGCATTAACAGCATGCTGACAGAGCTTGATGACAGCTGGCCGAGCCACAAGCCTACCACCAGCCGGACTAATACTGATACAGCGTTGGCTAGCGAAGTTAGTGCTTTTGTGTCCAGCATCCGAGCAGCTAATACCAAAACAGACAGAGAGGATGATGATGGTCTCTGTGCTGAGGTGACTGCTGCTGACGTTGGTTCTTCAATCAGTCCTGCACTCTCCAGAGGAGGTGAAGTGTGGCAGCCACATACCGTCAACAACAGGAATCCCCCAACTTCTCATGTCACTTTCTCTCTTACTACCTCTACGTCTGGTTCTGTCTACAAGCCCACTGACAATGCCGTCCTCCATCCTCCTCCTGACTCGTCCCCACAGTCCCAATGGAAACCACAGCAAAGTCACACTTTAGAGATCAATAGAACAGACACTCATAACATCAGACAAGCACAAGATAACAGCATTACCAGGGCTGCTGGTGTAGAAGGTGGGACCAGTCTTGCTATACGAGATACGAGCTGTGAGTTGACTTTTCCAGGGTTCGGTGTATCCAAGCCTTCGACGGAACCATCACACCCCTCTGAGCTAGTCTCCAGTGTGACCTCTGTGTCTGTCCCCGGGTCTGGTTCAGGCCCCGCTCCCCCGACTACAGCCCTGAGCTCCCTGATCAGCCAGCTGCAGCCAGAGGTGTTCAGCAACCTGGTGGAGATCATCAAAGACGTCAAGAGAAACTCCCAGCAGTTCTACCTTCACTGCCCCAAGCCAGAGGACCAGGTCTATGAAGACATTAAGGTAACTTCATGGGCAGCATAGTTCACATATAATTAATAATTTCTTATAAGTAGTTGAGTTTTGATGCGTAAAAACATGCAAACCTTTGTTAATCTATTAGTTTCTACAGTTTATCAAATCTCAATCCTAATGTTAAGAATTGATTAATTTATAAGATTCTGGTGAAAATTATGAAAAAGAACATTAACTGATTAAAAAGTTAAAGAGGGAAGTCATTTCATCTCAATTAACAAACACTAATAAATAAATAAACACAGACACCAGACATCCAGACTGGAATGTGATGGCATTGATTCATAAAGAAATTAAATGTAAAAGTCAGCCCTTATTGATGTAGATTCGTTATATTTTTGTATATATACAGTGTGTATATGTTTTCTTATGTTGCAGGAACACCTGTTGAAGCAGGGTCATGTGGAGCAGAATCCTGTGGCCTTTCTGAACCAAGAAAAGTCTGACAGCAGACTGCTGGTCATCATTAAGAACAAAGACATTGCTCGACATGTACACAAGGTAGCTCTGAATAAAAGGCTTAACAGCTACTTCTCTTTCTGTCTGTCCTCACTGCTAGTGACAGTAAACAAGGTGGATGATCCAGATCTTATATGAAGAAAATGTTGGATCTGAAGGTTACGTACAGATGTGAATATCACATGATGGATATGTTCTGCCCCTTTGGTCTTCTTATTTTTTTAACTTGGTAGTGTCTGCTGGTCCACACAGGGTTCACTAAGTTCTGTGTTGTTTGGTCTTCCTCTGACTTGACAGATGAACTGAATTTTATTTGCCCTCAGACTGTGAATGAGAGGCAGGTCAACCTCGTTTTGGAGCGTCTTTGGGCTTGGCTTTCTCACTAGCTGTTGTGCTGTTAGTTCCTCCATTTGCCAGATGTTCTAATCGTGACAGTCAGTCAGTCTAGCGTATCAAATGTATGTCTCCACAAACCATTAAAACAAATTTTTGTAGTTGGTTTGATTTGATGTGCTCCGGAAGCTGTTGACGTTCTCACAGCAGAGTCGTCACGAGGCCCTGCCAGATGTCTACACTGGCTAATTAACATGAGCCCCTCTGGGGCCGGTGTAAACCAATGTACACGAGCCATAAGGTTCTCAGATCAGGTCTTTGTTGTTCTGTTGTTGCCCCCTAGCTGATACAGCTGTTGTGCGCAAGTTCCAGAGGCAGTAACCAGAAAATACACCTGGCACTTCATCACTTTTCTGCCTCTGAAGAAAATCAGAGTAGAGGTGCTGTTATTTCTGACATATGTCACATAAACATTGTGAGCTTTGTGAACACACTCACCTCAGTGTCTCCACATTGTCTCCTGGCCACTCTGTAGCTGTTCTCCTGTTGGCATCTGCATGGGTACAGAAGATACAAGTTAAATCTTTTATCCACTGCATAAGTCATGGCCACTAACAGTCAGGACACAAGACATCATGACTTAGTTCATATAAGATCTGTGTACACTGAGGAGGCACATCCGCTTTGTGTACTGCCACTGGAATGAGTTCACCATCAACCAAAGTTACCATCTGTTTTTTATGCTGGACTTTTGCACTGACTAATTTCCTCAATGTTTAAAACTGAAAAGGGACTAACTGTGTTATGTGTTTGTACACACCAGATCCCAGGTTTGGTGTCTCTGAAGCGACACCCCACTGTGATGTTTGTTGGAATTGATACACTGGACGACATCAGGAACAACAGCTACAATGAGCTTTTTGTTTCTGGAGGCTGCATTGTTTCAGACGATTTAGTCCTCAATCCAGACTTCATCACTTATGGTAGGTCAGGGATTAGAATCCAGCAGCTATTCAACATAATGCATTTTTGTTTTGTGTGTGTTTTTTGTCATGGTGAAAAATAATGTATTGTGGTAACAGTATTTTAGGAATGTTTTTATCGGCCTTTTTGTAAATTATGAGACAGATCACTTATAGTGAACTTAAGTCTGCTGTTAGTATTTATTTCAGTTGAACTGATTCATGAGATGCTGTTCTGCAGATCGACTGGCTGCACTGCTGATGTTCCTGGACCAGCACAGTTCTCCAGAGAGTGTCTGGAGGTGGAAGGTTCACTGCAAAACCCACAAGAAATTAAAAGAACAAGCCAGGTACTGAGTCTGTGTTTGCACTGTAACATAGCACAACAGACACGCAATGAAACTGTCATATGTTTAATGACTTATAACTATACTGAGGTTGGGTTGCAGATCATTCGGCTTCTGACTTGCAACTGAAAGTACAGACTGGTAAAAGGTCACGAGGAAAGCGGATCCTTTAATGTTTGTGTATGTCTGTCTGTTTTTTAGGTTCAGGAGGGATGCAGCAAACCTTCTGGACGTACTGTCAGCCTATCAAAAGCGGCACATTGTGGAGTTCCTCCCGTATCATCACTGCGACATGATGAACCATCAGTCACCTGACCTGGACTGCCTCATGGAGCTCCAGGCGCGATACACACAGTACCGACACACAGTCCTCCTGACTGGTACGTATACGTGTCCTGTACTGTATGCACCTGAGCAACTGCTGAGAAACTGGATCTACCACCCGCATACATTACTGATGTTACTTGTCTTTTTTGTTGCTCAGAGCATCATCTTGAGAAGTTCCCTGCCTACTCCAGTGGCGGCATCATCGTGGCCAGTATTGAAGACATTCTGCATGACTTCACCAGACTGGTCGGATATCATGACATCAAGGACAACCAGCCAATCATAGACGACATGCTGGCTCCTAAAGGTCAGCTGTGGCAGTTTGGTGTAAAATTAAATCCTGTGTGTTTACAGATCTCTGCAAGACCTGTAAAAACACTTAAATCTATAATATCTACACGCTTTCCCTTTAAGTAGCACGGCAGAGATTGTGAACTAACACAATGTAATGGCAATAAATGTCTTCATTTTAAATAGATGGGATCCCAAGACAAAAAAACCTGGGAACCTGCAGTCTAGATCCTCCTGCTGCTCCTCTACGATCTCTACAATCACTATGATCTCTACCTCTATTCTCTGTTCTCTTCCCTGTCCTCGGGTCTCTGCAGTAGCTGAGTCACAGTGGCTCTGTGTCAGGCTCTAAATGCTCTCCCTCTGTCTTCCCAGAACACATCCATTCCCTCTCATCACGTGACCAACCCCATCATCGCCTCCAGCAGTCCAGCTCCGGTCTCCCTCCTCTCTCCCATCTCTCTGACCAGCTGGTCCCAGACACCCTCTGTAAGGAAGGTGTGCTGCACCCTTCAGGCAAAGACTTTGAAGATCTTCGACTGGCCATCTCACAGTTACGGGCTGAGCGTCAGGCACAGCTGCAGCAGCAGCGTTTAGACTCCCAGGCAGAGTTGAGCAGCCCCCTACAAAGCTTCCTTCCCAATCTCGGTTATACAGGTAGCCATCATAACACCCCGCTTTTAGGTCAAGGAGGTCCCACCGAGTTGGTCCATCTCAATCCTGGCAAGAAAGCAGTGGCAGCCACTCTGGAGTTAATTCACTCAGCAGTGCAGCTGGAGCTGGGTGAGGAGGAGAGGAGGGAGGTCGGAGCAGAGGGATGGAGGAGTGGAGGAAGTCAAGGAGGACGAGAGCCTGGATATCAGGAAAATGGTACTCCAGTAAGAGCGGTGGGGCCACTAGGAAGAAACCTGGGTCCCAGTAATAGTGACACATCTACCACTTCGTCCAATCAACACACAGCTGCAGTGACAGGACCAAGGAATTGGGCAGACTCAACCGGTGACGGGAGACAGAAAGCAGATCAACCTGCATTTCCCGAAGCAGCCACTCATGGTGCAGCCCCCTCCAGTACCACAGCTGGTCCCTCAGAGGGCGACAGATCAAGGTTAGTAAATAGTAACTGAGTACTGATTACAGTTCAGGTTGTAATGTGATGGAACAAGTCTCTGGGCAAGTCACTGCCTGTCATCCAGAAATCTAATTTATGCTGGTTCATGTTGGCACTGTGGGACACTCTGTAAGTACATAACTTTTCAGTCAATGTGAATGACCCTGAACTGGTTTTAGTCTTAATTGACAGACCAGCAGCACAGACTAGTCCATGTAAGTAGTTGGATAATTTTCATTTAATGAAGTTGGATTGTGTTGTACATTTTTAGTACAAAAGCTCTGCTTTTATAGTTTCTTTTGACTATTTTATTTGTATGTGTATGATGGATTACCCCACATATCCTGTGTAGCAACATCCACAGGTGCCAGAATCAGGAGTTGTTAAGAAAGATATTGTGGTGTTATAAAATTATATTGTTATAAAAGTATCTCTTTAAAACATGAAACTGTACAAAAATAATGTTTTGGTCTGATGGCAGAAAGTCCTGCAGTTTGCCTGTATGTTGCTCTTGAACCTCTTCTAGCTTTCTTCTTGTAGAGACACTCCGTTGGGCAAGGAACAGCCATTAAGAGGAGAGGGAGCACTGCCCGGGCACAGCACTGTGGGAACTGCCAGTGGCACCAAGGTGACAGGAAGTACCACAATGGTAACAGACCAAGAGGATAACCGAAATCCTGCTGTCCCCCGTCTACAACAGATCCAACTGCCCCAGCAGCATCTGCAGCACCTTAAAAACACGCAGCAACCGTCACTTCTACAGCATCCACCTCACAGCCAGCAGCGGCGGGGTGCCGGCCTCCTGCAGCCCCCCCACCTGCCTCAACTCCCCAACCAGTCTTTCACCCACAGCCCCTTGCTGGGATCCCTGACTGCCCTGGGAGGTGGCCTCCTGGGGCCCTCGCCTGTCTGGTCAGGGGGCCTGGGCCCCACAGGCGCTGCTGCCCTGGTCTGGGGCCTCCATCACACCAGAAGGGACTTCACTGGTTCTGGACTGCTGGGGGAGTACCACAACCCTGTAGGTCAGGGCAGCAACAGGTACAGAGGGGGGCAACGAGGAGGGGGCTTTAATGGGATGTAGAGAGCCAGTTAAACTACATTAGCTGATGAACCCAGGTAACGTCCCTCGCTGACCTCTGCACACCTGCTGTGGTTCATGTAGCTGGTTTAAGCTCGGGGAAGAAAACCAAAAACTACCACCCTGTTATCAGAGTGTGCAGAATCTCATTCTTGTCAAAGAGGAGGCTGAATATGAATATCCCAAATACTAACAGGTGCTAAACTAAAGAAAGAGAGAGGGAAGATATGCAGCTCCTTTAGTTTATTATTTATTTTTACAAAATTAGAGTAATGTCTAACCTTGATCCAGGACTGACCGTCTTTGATGGCCATCTCCAAGAATGTGGACGTTTCAGTTACTTGGGTTCATGAAATTGTTTACAGGATGCTGAAAATACAAACTCATCTCTTTTTGGCATTTTTGCTTTTATTTCACTGTGACAGTCGAGCTTTGGTCAGGAAATGCTGGTAGAGACAGTGTGAAAAAAATGTCCCGGGCTGGGATCGAACCAGGGACACTGCTGTTACATGGCATGCATCTCAAACACAGCGCCTCCTTAGCGGAATTGGAAAAGAATTTATGTCAGGCAGGTGTAAAGTTAAAAAAACATGATTTATGTTGACAAGGAGAGATGAAAGTCATGTAAAAAGCTATTGCAGGACTTCTTCCTCACTCACTGGCTGCAGTGCAAAGTTATTTAACAGAGTGTTAAACCTGCCTGAAATTGATTCTTTCCAGTCTTAAAAGTTATTGTCAGTGGTTTGTTTTAGGGCTGTCACTTTGTGTTCAAGATTCAATCTACCACATGTTGAAAAAATGTTATAATTTTTTTTTGATTCATTGGTCTTAAAAATCAGATAATAGTGAAAAATATCCTGTTTAATTTCCCACATCCTAAAGAAATGGATTAAATTGTCTTGCTTGATATGACCACCAAAATGTACATTTGAGAAGTGGAAAGAATTTTTGTTCAGGCTGTGTGCTGACTCTGTAGAAAGCAGCCATCTTACAGTAATGTTAGCTTGTCACTCCAGCAGCAAAGAGAATGAACAGAAACAGATCCGTCTATGTGGATTACATTCAAATGATTTTCAATTAAAGACATGTTGATTTTTTTTTTTTAAGTGACAGTCCTAATTTGTTTTGACTTTGATATGAAATTATCAGCTTGATTTATTGCAGGTAAAGAAAAACTTGTGTATTAATCAGAATGAGGACTAAAAGAAGTTGATGCACCTGCTCACACAGCAGAAAGGAGCTGCTGTAGAGTTTGTACAAACCTGCAGCCGACTGGGTCTCAGATTGGAAAACTACTGTTTACGATCGACTGTAACCATAAACTGTTTGGAAAAGGCCATATGTACAAGAGATTTAAAGAAAAAAAGAAGAGTAGAGGTGATGTTGAATTTCTCAGCCATGGTTTTTTTTTTTATCTTTTATTTGATCTCATTGACAGAGATCACAACTGACATGTACATAAGTTATTTCTGGCAGTGTTTTTCAGCTCTGCCTCATAGAGGCCATCTTCTACCTGAATGAATGGTCTCAGGATTAATCGGTTAAAGAACCTTTTGTGTGATTCATCTGTTTTGTTACTGTACACTGCTCTGAGTTGGAGCAGAAACTAAACTGTTAATTGTTTCTGGTTGGATCCCAGCTCTCAGCGTTCTTGAATGCACCTCCATGACAGTTCTGTTCAGTTTTTGACTGACTGTGTTTTTCGCACTCTGGATAGTAAAAGATAGATAGTTGTGTTTTGGGAGACACAGTGGGAACTCTAAAGGTTTCCTGTGGTTCCAGCAAACACAAATTAATCTCTCAAAAGAAACCTGTGATAATATTTTCTACAGTGAGGAAACGTGACCTGCTTATTTGTCGTCTTTGTGTTGTCAGAGACACGGAGATGCATCCTGGTTCTTAAAGACTGTGGAAGAATAAAAAAAACCTTGTAAATGAGTAAGATGGACAGACAGCCTTACATGTCTTCCAGTGGACTCTGTCTTGTAAAAAAAAAGCTGTTTTTTGTACTGAATGTTTGGTTTGTTTCCCTGGGAGCTGTTTGTGTTTAGTTGTTGTACAGTAGGAAGTGACTCTAACAGACTGGTTTTAACTTAAGTCATTTTTTATGTTTTTTTACATCAGAGATTTTTTTGTATTAAAACTTGCCTGCGTAAACGAGTGAGTTTCCCTCGAGATTTTCTTTGACTTCAGATTGATGGTATTGCACATTGGAGGTTAACGTAGTCCTACTTTGAGCATCAGAGTTTACCTTTATATCATTGTTTTTATTGTTAATTAATGTCGTCCACAGAATATTAAAAAAAATATAATCCTCTGGGACATCTTCAGGAGTTCCATAAGTTTTTTTTAGTCAAATTATATGTCTCAAATCAACTCCCATCCATCTGTGCCCACTCAGGGATGCCAAGGTTTATGATGTCTCTATGTGGGCAAATTTGGACAAACTGCATCTGAACATGTCTAAAGGCAAATACAGTGCCTATAAAAACTATTCACCCCCACTGGAAGTTTTCATGTTTCACAACATTTAATTAAAGTAGATTTAATGTGGCTCTTTTGGCACCAATTAACAGAAAAAGACCCTTTAATGTCAAAGTGAAAACAGACCTACACAGTGATCTAAAATCATTATAAATATAGTATGAAGGAGAAATACTTGTTTTCATAAGTACTTCCTCGCTCCAAGGGCTCAGCCACTCCTGGACATGAACGTTGTTGTTTTGAAGTCATTCCTGTGTAACTCTGGCTTTATGCACATTTTATTGCTGGAAAACAAATCTTCTTCCCAGTTGCAGGTTTCTTCCAGAATTATCCTTTTTTGTGCTGCATTTACTTTATTTATTTTCTTATTATTATTTTTCCAGCTGACTTCAGATCTCCTTATATGCTTTCTGGCGAACTTTCAACCATCTGACATGTACTTTGAAACATACTAACACCTTAAATTGCAGGTCCTGAAGAGACTGCTGCTAATAGAACTACGTCTGTATCTGCAAACACCTGGAGCCAGAAGTAAATATTTTTCACATGGGGCCGTCAAAAGTACCCACCTTTAAAGGAAACTGTTGGCAGTCGAAAACCAGGTCAGTCAATACATTAAAACACTTACAGTAATATTATATATATTATTATATAAGTAAGATAGGACCGCAACTAATGAGTTTGAAGCGTGTATCTACGAGCAGGATGTTGTGACATTACAACTAGTTCAGAAGCCACTCATGGTCCAGTTTGGAACTTACACAAATGTGATGCTGAAACTTGAAGCATACAACAGTGATTACAGTAGTAAATAAACCCAAAAAATGTTTTGCCTTTAAAACTCACAAATAGTAGATTGATTTGTGTAACTGAGGGCCTGAAGTATTAAATGCCCAAGAGCTGTTTCTTCAATTAAATATATCATTAGTATAACCATTAATATATTTGTAATTGCTTCTTAAACTAGATGCTTCATCTCTGCTGGATCTTCAGAGCATACTGTGACTTTAACAGTAAAACTGTGTTCGCGTCAATCCAAGTTTATGCACAGAGTTTTGAAATAGCATACTGTACTTATCAGCTCGGAGAAAACTCAGATCAGGCAGTTGCCAAAATAAAATAAAACAAAGTGTAGCTGTAAGAAATTGAAAGGGTCTCAGTGCACTGTACATTGTTTATTACATTTGCAATAAATAAAAAATGTACTAACAAAAAAAAAAGAAATTACAATAACACAGAAGCAGAAATGGAAACATAAAGCTCCTCATCCAGCAGGAAGCTGAAGAAACAAAAACATCTTTCATTCATGATTTAAATAACTTCAATGTGCTTCTCTGCAGGAACGATGATCCAAAGAAAACTTGTGGTGCCTCCAAACGAAGACGACACAAAAAAAGGTAAGACTTAATACCTGTTTGGTACAGAGTCGTTCTTATGGAAAGTGCATTAAAAACAGAATTTTAAAATACAATCTTCAAATACAATCACATAAATTGATGGTCATCCATATTTAGTGTTTGGAATGAAACCGTTAAAAACTCAGTCAAGTGCTCATGTTGAACCTACAACTCATATTTCAGTTTTGTCCGTATAAACCAAGAAATTCAGACATTTTAAAATCTGGTGTGTTCAGACTGAAGACAAAGTAAATATTACTGTTACTGTGATGATGTATATATACTGTTCAGCTGCTTATCACAGTTGAAGGCTATAGTATATAATAACCCCAGATGTGGCTGTCACGTGGCTGTCACTTCTTGCTGTTGCTTAGGATTGATCGCTTGCACACAAACTCAATGGAAACTCACCAGTAGTTGTAGTTGGATGCAGATTTGCTTTAGGCAGCACAAATTCACGTAACCATAGTTTGAAAATGTTTTGACGTAGTGAAATAACCAAATAACACTTGGTGTTCAGTCTGAATGTGCCAGAAGATGCACAAAGAGCAAAGTGAAAATACCATAATAGCAAAGTACTTTGTAACCTTTGGAAAACAGTCTTGTGTTGTTGGACTTACTGAGCTACTGGCAGGAAAAAAAACAATCACTTCTGGCTCATGATGTTGGGACGTGTTGCCCCAAATCACTATTATCTGTCAAATTCACTCTGATGCCATCAGCTTTACTTTGAAAATCTGCTGCTGCCTGTTTGTTGACATCCAAGTGAAATGTGAACCTTGATGAGAGCAGTGAACTCCACACTGTGGCACAGTGATCATCCAGTTTCCAAGTGTTGGATGACTGAATGATCCTCTGAGAGCTTTTCTGTTTAATGTTCTCTTTGATGACTGATGGAAACACTGTAGTGTTACTTCTTCATCCCGACTCTGACCGTCAGTGTGTTGGTGAGTCAGGATGAGCAGAGGTCAGAGGTCACCGGAGCTCATTGTCATGACGCTTCAGTAGAGGATTCAGATCTGTCTCCAGTTCCCTCTGCTTCTGTAATAAACCCTGAAAACACACAATATTAGGGTACTTTTACTTTCGCAGATTAATGTATCAGTTAAATAATTCCAGCATTTCTCTTCACTTTAGTATCATGTTTCTAATCAGGTTTTAGGAGCATCCTGGATATCCTTGATGAAACTGTTTTTGCTTGAATGACTTAAACAATTTATTATGAAATTTATTGTCCACTAACCTTTATCTATTACAGTTTGACATGTGTGTTTGTGTGTGTGTGTTACCTGTCGTAGCTGAGCCAGACCTCTCAGGATCTCCTGCTGTCGGTGTGTGTGTGTGTTAGGAAGGAGTTCAGGATGGAGGAGAGGATCCCGATGTGAGGGAGCCGGAGGAGACGCTGAGCTCTGAGGAGGAGCTTCTGATGAGGAGAAGCTAAAGTTTACTGACCGTATACAGAGCAAAAATTGCATTTACAGTTTCTCAGTTAATGTCCTCATTGTGCTTATTGTGTCTGACCAACAGTCCAAAAGCTGAAGATTTCAGATTTATTGTCACATTTGACAAAGCAAAGCCAAAAATTCTTAAGCTTGAGGAGCTGATGTTTGCTTGAAAATGTTACTTTCAGCTTTATTTGTAGAATTTGTTTCATTAGCAGTGGTAGAAAAAAAAACCCACTCTCAATCTAAAAAATACTAAGTATAAGTAAAAATGATCTATATTATATAATAATACATAACTATAATCAGTATAATGTACAGTTCCTGTCAGAAAGTGAGTGTGTGTGTACCTGTATGTGTGTGAGGTGGAGGCGTGTCAGCAGGCTCCAGTGGATCCAGGTTGAAGACTTCATCAGTTCGGACATAAGGAATGAAGTCTAGGACTGGAGGAGGAGGGGTGGAGGAGGGCGGGGCCTGCTGACTCTGGACCCTGTGTCTGACAGCAGGGACAGGAGGAGAGCGCCCCCTGGAGGAGGCAGCAATGAGACATCAAAACAGAGGCATCAGTTCACTAAACATAAAACTGTTTCACCATCCAGATTCACAGAGGTGCTGACTGCTCAGCTTTTTATTTACACATTAAAAATTAGTTCATGAGTTTCCACAAGTAACTGACAGTATTTCAAATGTTTCAAATGCTCATTATTCCTGGATTGTGCACTTTGTAAAAATACAATTAGTTATACTAAAGTTTTGTTTTTATTGCCTTGAATTTCGTGCCTTTAAAAGACCTTCATGTACCTTTTTGTTTTGTCTTGGTGCTCACTTGTGACACGATGAGTTTCAGAGAAGAGAGCAATGCAAATTTATCATTGAAGTTAGTGGAGAAAGTTTTAAGTCACATTTTGGCAATGCTTTATTTTGATGGTCTGTAAAGTCTTCAAAATAATTTGAATTTATAGTTAAAAGACTATAAAATAACAGACCTATAAAATAAAGTATTACAGACATTTTCTACCTTTAAAGATGAGGAAAATGTTTTTCAAGGTTAAACTGGTTTTTGAGCCAAAACTAGTCTTTTTCATTGTCCAATAAACAATCCATTTAATTCCACTCCTTAAACTTTGCTTGGAGATTTCAACCTCACCTGTAACAAGGTCAACAAGGCTGGGATGAAACTCTTTTTCTGTCAGTTTTGGCTGTTTTAAAGTGTTTTCAGAGGATCAGGGGTTAAACAGTGAGACAACTGCAGTCAGAGCTGCTCACCTTTCAGAGCTGATGGCTGCAGAGATGCTGTGTCCTCTGGAAGCACTCTCCACCTGTAACAGTCATCAACACACATTCAACCAAAAAAATAATCACCAGCCAACAGAGAAAAGCTACTCAGTGTTTGTCAGGAAGTTAGTTTGTGGTAAAGAAGTAACAAAGAATCCAAATTATGGACCTGAAAAGTGTGGGAAAGTTTTAGATTTCAAAAAAATGAAGACAAAAGCAGTTTTTCAGAATACAGTATGAAGTAGAGTACAGTACTAGAGTGTGAACAGGGTCTGCCAGCAGGAAGCCTCCTACCTTCCTGGTAGGACTGGTTCTAGTCTGTGTGGGGTTGGAGCAGAGACGAGGCTCCTGGTGCTGAGGAGGAGGAGGAGGAGGGGGGGTTTGTCCTGGACACACAGGTCCTTTCCTGCAGAGCGAGGAGCTCAGCCTGCCTCTTCATTCGACTCTCCTGTCTGTTCCTCTGCAGAGAGGCCGGGTAACGTTCCGAGGCTGGAACGAACTGACGACTGGGCCTGGAGGAACGGTCCAGGACCAGGGGATCAGAATAATCACTGACTTCATGGGAAACATGTTACATTTCTAAATTGAGCACTTTAAACTTGAGAGGGTTGAATCAGGAATTAGATTTGAGAGCAACACAAATGAATTCAGGCTGTCCACCATCTTACTAAATTACAATAGAGAGATTAATCTGAACACTAATTTACAGCAGGCTTCGGCCTAAATGTGAGATGATGAAATGTCTACCTCTGTGTGTTCCACTCCGGCCTCCTCTTGTCTCTCCTGCTCCTCTCTGTCCTGGCAAACGGCTCATATGGGTCTCCTCCACCTCCTCCTCCTGCTCCTCCTCCTGGCAGACAGATGTTCTCCTTGCCTGTTCTCGCCGCTCGGCTCCTGATTAGAGGAGCAGCAGACACAGAAGGAGGTGGCTGGTACTGAGCAGAGACGTGAGGAGTCTGAACTCCGTCGGCTCTGAGCGGGAGAGAGGGAGCTGCTTCTACACACACACACACACAGAACACAGAAGAAGTTGTGTTAGGATTTTCAACACTTAAGAGAACATCCACATTAAAACATCAAATATTAAACCTCATCTCTTGCTGAGACACAACACACTGAAGTTTGTCTCACCCAAAATCTGTTTACAACTTGTCATCCTCATACACTGATATGAGTACTTGTAATAGTAGCAGTAGTAATAGTTTTACTTGCAGTATTGGCAGTAATGGTAGTAGCAGCAGTGTTGCTGTAGTAGTAATAGCTGAATTACCTGTTTGGACAGCAGTGTCTCTGTATAGGGAGGCTGAACTGCTGACCTCCTCCAAACACTCGCTCTGTCTGGTCACTGCTGAACATATACACACACACATACAGGTTAGATGTGAAAGCAGCCCAAGTATGTTTTGAGGGCATTTTTGTAGTGTAATTGTTTGGGTCTGCATCGCAGTAATAACACAGAAACTCTGCTCACCACTGGGCTCCAGTATCTCCTGATGTCTTTCATCATCGTGGCCTTTGTTTGGCTGCTCTTCCTGATGGCTCAGCTGCACCTGGAGGACACAGGTTGACAGAAAATTGTCCAATGACGATGCTGAGAAAATTCCACTGGTGAAGAATCATGGTTGTGTGTGTTGTGTCCTGACCTTCTGCCTCTCCTTCAGTGTGTCCAGCTCATATCGTCTCTCCAGCATCTCCCTCTCTCTTTCCACCCTCCTCTCTTCTTCCTCCGCCTCCTCCTCTCTCCTCCTCGCCTCTTCTTGCTCTCTCTGCCGCCGCCTCTCCTCCATCTGGGCCTCGATCGCTCGCTGGGGGAGGACAAAAGACAGTTAAAATGTTCAGGTTGCTAAGTGATCAAAGTTTACTTCTCCTCCCCTCTCTCCTCCTCCTTCTCCTTCTCCTCCTACCTGCTGTTCCAGTTGTTTGAGCCTCCTCCTCTCTCTCTCCTCTATCTGAACAGGGTCCAGCAGAGCGGTCATGGTCCTCAGATAGCTGAATGAAACGCAGAAGAACAAAGAATGCTGAAAGCTTACTCACATACATGCAGCTCACCTGGTTCCAGGCCTCTGATCCACTGCCATTAGCTTTGATTTGTTCAGTTACTCAAGTATAGTCGGATGATGAATATTTAGTTCCTCCACTGTTCATACATGCATTGATCCGCAGTACCTGGTTTTGGTCGGATATCCGCTGGTCGTATCCATGCTGGCTCCCCCAATACTCTCTGCTCCACAGCTGCTCATGGCCTCCCAGACCAGAGAAAGGCTGGATGAGGGCTCCCACTCCCCTCGCTCAGAACCGTTAGACAGGACTGGAGGTGCGGGTGGAGCTGATGGAGCGGCAGTGTGGACAAGAGGCCTCCTCTGCAGCGAGTCAAAGTGTGTGGCCCAGAGCTCGTGGTCCTCTGTCTGCAGAGACACATTAGAAAATAAAGTTATGAACAGAAAAATAGATCATCAAGGCTTTAACATGAAACACAGCAGCAAACTAACATGACACATTAATTGTTACTTATCCCGCCTGGTTTCTCTACTGTACCTGGCTCTGATTTCTACTGTGTCTCTACTGAACCTGATTCTGCAGCAGTTTCTCTCGTCTCCTGCGTTCAGTCATCTCCTCTCTCTGTTGGTCCAGCTCCTCCAGCCAGCGTCTCTTCTGCTCCTCTCTCCTCTCAACATTCAGCACCTCCTCCATTGGAGTGACCTCCTACAGAATCAACGCAGTTCAGGAAAAGACTTTAGACAAGGAAAGTATCACTGTGTCTGCAGTGTGGAGGGATGAAAGAAAATCTACTGTATCCATGTGATCTGGTGCTATGATTTGGTGGCATTTAAGTTTTATGAGCTTAGTTCACCTGGATGAAGAATCAAACAAAAAGGACAGGACAGATTTACCCCAAGTCTGAGGCTGGATCTGATGGCTGCAGGCTGTTCCCTGTGGCTCATGGAGCTCTGAACTGATAACAGGCTCTCTGCATCCTCCTCAGCCTGAAACACACACACGTGTTGTTATTGATGTATAATATTCAACATAACCTCCATAAATGTTGCAGTATTTCTTTTTTCTGTTTCTCCCACAATAAATGTGCCAGTGGTGCCTCTATGACTGCTGGCAAAACAGATTACGAAAAAGTTTGTATTTCTTATCAATCCCTATTTTTCTTTCTGTTTTCTAACATTATTTGCCCTCAAATGTTAGATGGTCGGTGCCACATGGCATAAATGAAGCTGCAGTCATCTTGTTCTCACAGTGACTAAAACAACAAACTGAAATTCCAGAGATCAAAATATAAAACATCTGCTGTACCTGTCTGCCAGGGGCCAAACGCTGCTGTTGCTGCTTCAGTGCTACCTGCTCATCTAACACACAAACACAAAAAAGGAAAGACTAATGTCATTAAGCAGCATTTAGCAGTAAGTGCTGCACCCAACAATTAATAAATCTCTAATGTGAACTTCACAAAATTGCTTGTATTTATACCGAGTTCTCTCCTCCACTGAGCCTTCTTGGCGTCCATGGCCGCCCTGCTCTCAGACTGTTGCCCCTCCATCCAGCTGAACAGACATCCAGACAACCTAAACAACAGCAGCGACATTCTGCTTTAAGCCACCATTTTAAAAACACAGATTTCTAAAAACACACCAGCACACTACGGCAGCTGACATGCATACTGGCATACTGACATGTCAGAAACCAAATACATACATTGAAACTAAATATCTTCAATAACCAGAGCAAAACATAAAGAAAACATAACCAGCAACCTGTGGGAATGTTTCTTGTAAGTTTTGTTAGCTGAAGGGAAAACAAAGCTTATATTGTTCCCATACAGTTCCTCGAGAGGACAGAACCAGAAAGACGGCAGAAAAAAGGGGGATCTCTCATGTATCACACTGAACACCAAGACCTCTTTTTGTGTGTTTAGAATATGGTGAAGACTAGAAGTGGAATATAGGTCGAGTCCTATTCCAGAGTAAAACTTACCACAGTTTGACTGTATTTATGGTGATCTAAGAAAAGAAGCTCGACCTTGCTGACTAGAAATTGAAGTGTTGGCTACATTTCTAGAGTCCTGTACATTTTATCAGTATCAATATTTAAATGCCCTTAGTGACTGCATCCAGAGAAAATCTATTTATCTGCTGCACAAGCATCTTGTACAAATGCCTGTTGAGGTGGCCTCCTCACCTGTTGTCTTTATCCTGTGAGCTTTCAGTCGTATGAGTTCCTCCTCCTCCTTCCTTCTTTATTTCTTCCCCTCCTCCTCTGTCTTCCTCCTTCCTCTTCCCTCCTCCGCCCTCATTCATTGAGGAGCCAGATTTTGAGTCTGTTAGATAGAACAGAGACAAAGACATGAAGAGGGAAAGACCAGTGTCTGATCATTATCTCAGTTCCTTCCATACTGTAGTCTGCTAAATGTCATTCATTTGTTGTTAATACAACCATCACTACCACTACCTTGGGTCCTGTGGTTTTCTGGTGGGTCTTGGCCTTTGTTGGTCATCTGTACTGTGTTCAGGATCTGTCGTAGCTGCTCACTGGTCAGACACACCACACTGTCCTTCAGTCCTGTGTCCCCACTGGCCGGTGTGTCTTTCAGTCCTACCTTTCCACCGGCTCGTGTCCCACTGTTCTGAGGCTGTCCTGTTTTCCCATTGGCTCTCAGGGAGCCAACAGTAGTGCTGTGCTTGTGTCTGTCCAACTTCACCTTCAGCACATACACATACACACAATCAATTTTATCTAAGATAAATTTGATCATAAAACAAAGAAATGGGAAGCAGTATGACACTTACATTAGCCACAACTTTGACGTTTCCCCCTTTGTGATGCTCATGTGTCTTGGATGATGTCAGAGCGGAGCTCCTCCCCCCAGTGGTGGCTGTGCTGGAGGTAAAGGAGGTGGCTGCTCCTCCTGCCTTGCTCTTGGTTTCTCTGTGCCTCCCTACCTGCTGCCGGCCTGGACGCTCCTCTCCCTGCACCTCCTCCACACAGGACGGCTGCCTGGAGCTCAGGATGTTAGCCGCTCTGGGCCTGCAGGACAGCTGCAGAGACCAAGTGATATTAAATCAGATCACTAAAAAGTTTGATTTTTTCCTATCAGCATTATTGTTATCCAGATGCTTTTATGTGTGGAAATGAAATGGACAGGCTTTAAGGATGATTTCTACCTTTGTTGGATTCTTCTCAATGCCTGCAGTGAAAGAAAGACATGACAGTGAGCAGTCATGAATATTACACCTATACACACACAAGGGCCTAATAAGATTAAAATAAGTAAGTGAATTTTCCCTGGAAAACTAAAAATTATAAAAGCTGAAATGTCTCACCATGACTGAGTAAGATTAACTTGGGTTTTCCATTTTCAAGTTCAAACAGCAGGCCGTCTCTGTTAGAAAAAAGGAGAAAATATCAAAGCAAATACCAGAAACACAGCAACACAAATTTGAATGCACTTTGGTTTGTGTGTAAAGTATCAGCTCTTTTAATGTTTTTATTGTCCTTCAGAGTTTTTGTTTTAAAGCTGCCTTGCTGCAAAAAGAATTTACTCTTGTGGAACAATGTTGAACTAAACTGGACAGACAAGTCTTGCAATTCAATAAATATTCCAGCAGTAAGCCAGACACTGTGTGGGAGTCATTTTTATTCAAATTGTGCTTTCCTGAAAGCACCTGTCACATATTCAGGTGTGCAGAGACCTTTTCAATGTTTGGAGGATTCTTTCAGCAGCCTAACTCTGGCTGGATTCATGTTTACAGGTCGTTATGGTTTGACTGTTTTTGTTCTCATCTCTTGTCGACAAATTACAACGAACAGCAACAAATCTGTGGGTTGAAGGTTGAACCACAGCGACTGTCTTATAACGACAGTCTGTTCTTTAGATTTATATTTGTGATTTGTAATATCGCGTGTTTTGGTCACAAACTATAAAAAAATAACTGTTTTGTATTTCACTGCGACACATTCGGTCATATGTTAGCCTAGCTAGCTACGAACGTTAGTCATTTGAAAAAAACAGACTCACCCGAGATTCATGGCGACAGAAAATTAAATCGAAATGGCGCCACGTTCATGGACAAGCTTATAAAAACAGAAACAGACAGTTGGCTGATAATTTATGATTTAATCAAAGCGTTTCTGTCCAGCTCTGGGCTGACCACACTTCCAGCCACACGCCAGTTCCTGGTTGTTAAATTGTGTACGTTGGTTGCTGAGAACGACCAAGAACGGCTTCACCGATTGGTCAATTTTTGTCACTGTGAAACTAACGGCCAATCAAACGTCTCCATTTAGACGTTTAAATGAGAAGATGTTGCGTTTAGGGTGACTGGGAATTTATTGAAAACAATGGGACCAATGAACCAAACTATATCGACTAATTATGTTACTATTTGTGAATACTTGCTGCCGCTGAACAATCACTGTAGCTAATATACTTTTTAAAATGGCCACTACAGCCCACTACAGTGTTTGTGCCTTATCAAAAGGGCTGATGAAGCTAATAGTCTTATTGGGAAAATACAAATATTTATATTGAGTCAAAAACATTTTTTGTGAATCACGGCTTGTGGAACATTGGGCATATGGTTTAATGAGTTAATCCATCATTTATACTTTAAACTCCAAGACGATATATAAAATTAATGAAAGCAAGATTTGAACTTTGTTACAATAATATGTGGGCCTTTATTTTTCTTTTATCTGTTCTCTCTGTGAAGAAGTCCGATTCCTACCTCTTTACCACTTCAAATGCAAGACTTTTTCTTTAAATTCAGTGTGGTTTTGGCACTTTGTTCTGCCACCTGTGATGTGGATATGAAAATAATATTTGACATGAAGTTAATTGAGGTTATTGTTGCACATAATACTATTTCAAACCTTCCCTCTCTTTCCCTGCACATTGCTGGGCTTCACTTGTAGCCCTGAAGCCTGACTGTGGCTGCAGCCTCATTCTGTGGAGGACGAGGGGGTAGATGAGGACGGTGGTTCCAGCAGCGGGCTGTAGGTGGCGCCAAAGCGTCGCAGTCATGCAAATGAACTGTAAAAGCCAAACAGGCTGCGTTAGCTTCACTGTAATGACGTTAGCCTGGATGTTTTTTCCGCCGTTAATGAGTTTGGATACCGGGGACCGACATCCATGAACGCCTCCGGTCTCTGAAGCACAACCACAGCGACCTTCGCGGAGTCAGCTCAGCGTCCACCCGGTGATTCTGACGGTATGTTTTTATTGTGACAGCTCGGTGCCGCTAACCGGAGAGACTGCGTAACGTCAAACCGTGATGGTAGCTATTTAGCTAGCGTTAGCATGCAAGGCTACTTAAACGGCAGTTAGCGTCGTTGTGACCAAACGTCCGTGTTTTCCATCAGTGACCGGGACACAGAGCAGCAGCTAAAGAAGACATTTAAAGCGAGATGACATGAACCGGTGTGAAGCTTTACTTTCATTCTAAGCTGATTTACGATCAGTCTGGCTGACTTAGCTAGCTAGCGTGTTGTCAGGCTAAGGTCAAGAAGCTGGCCAGTCTGACAGCTAAAGCTAACTAATGTGGTACCCAGGAGTCTATAAACGTGCTATGTGGCAGCCAGCCATCGTGATACCAGTTAACAGCCACATTGGATCACCTTACAACCAGGTTATCATTGAAGCTGGGCTGGTTCTGTTTTTTTACGATTAAGAGCTGGATCCGTGAAAGTTTCATAAGCTTGAAGCTAGCTCGGTGTAAATATAATTCAGGTCTTAATGGAGGTAGCTTGGATTCAGATGGGCTGCATAAGGTAATGTCGGGTGACAGGTTATGAGAAGTAGCTAGATTGTTATTACTGCATGTCATGTTGACAGTGGAGGTTTGGTGTCTTTGATTAGGTTTAAATGGGTGTGATTGTGACCATGCTGCTGGTCGTGTGTATTTGTTGTCATACAGCTGCTGCCTCATCATGCTGCTCTACAAGTCACTGTAAAATCAGTAAATGAACAGACTCATGCATTCATCAGCTGGCCACCTCTCTGGTTTTACAGATTCAGACCTGTCATAGCTGGGCTGACCGGTGGCTTCACTGAGGACGTGATGTTTCTTGGCCTCGGTGCAATGTTAAATATCCTGCTGAAAACAATCAGTATTGTCAACATTTGAACAACGAAAAAAAAAAAGATTCCTTCCTCTCTGTCTGCCTGGTTTCTCTCACCATCAGTGGATGTGAAGGGCATTTGTCCAGATCTCTGTACTGAAAAGTTTAGGATTGTAACCACAAGAAATTTCTATAGAAATATACAGTAGTTTTTCAATTATTCTGCAAAATATTTAACCCATTTCCTAAATTGCAGCTCTGCTTCCTAATCAAACAAAGATTTAACAATGACGAACTGGTAGTGACATAGCATAAGGGATCAGGGAGAGTGGTCAATCTTAACAAAAAGAAATGAATGGATCTCAATGTTCAGTTTTTGACACTGAAGAGGCTGAAAATATAAGTTCGTACACATATGACGTACCACAAACTTGTAATTATGAGCCTGGAGGTGTCCAAGAGATAAGCAGCAGACAAGGATTAGAAAATATAATTAAATAAGAGAAATTGAGTTGTGGTGTGAGGAGACCCAGTGGAGAACTGGGTGTCTGGATGAGTGATTGGCATGTATATATATATATAGCTGAGTGTAACGCTGTGTTCACATCACAACATTGTAAAGTTGGCTGTCACACATCAGGCTATAACAAAAATAGTATTGGTTGTCTAATACTGACAGGAGGTTTGATACTTACCCAAAACAGAAACTAATGCACAAGTGTCTGCTTGTGTCAGTCGTCTTTCACACTGTACATTACGTTTTATATTGCTGCAACATCACCGCATAGAAATAATCTATTGGCCTTGTGGACCATGGCAGTACATACTTATGCATTCAGCAGGTGTCTGAACCCAGAAGTCATTGCTTTTAAATCATATACTTGATCTTCTATATGTAAAGTTGACTTTGCCAATTTGATCTTGTGAATACCCAAGAAATACAGACAATATTAAAACTGAGTCTGAATAATTTTGTGTTTCTCCATTACAAGTTTTCCATATTTACATTAACACTACACAGAGCACAACACTATCACAGTGTTTGATGACGTTAGTAATCCATCACATCTGGATCTCCATCAGAGTGGAAGCTGAAGTCCAGTGCTGGTGGTTAATGATGGCTGATCCTTTCTCTTAATTCAATTATACATTCATTATTGAGGTCATAGTTGAGTTATACCAGACTGCATCATACTGAGGTGTGTCTAATATTTTGCCCTCCAACATTATGTAAATGCAGTGAATTTTTTTGCTATAGAACCTGTACAGCTCATGCTAGATATAAGAGTAAAGTTACACTACCTGATGAACGACGGAGAGGTTTGAGGTTACACTGTGAGCCACAGTGAAGCACAGGTGGTGGCTCAGGAGCCAGTGGAGAGAAGGTTTCTTGTTCTGGGTCTAAGCACTGCAGCTCTGTTGGTGCATCTGTTCCTAGATTACTGGAGTATCTCCCAAAACCTGATAACACACCAGCATTACGCCACAGGAAATAGATTATAAATGTATTACCTTTGCAAACAAAGTCACCAAGCTGTTACTAACCCTCTCATGTGGTGACGAGGAAAAAGCATGTAAACACTACAATAATGATGTTTAATAAACTGAAAGTCACCAATTCTCTGTAGCAAATATTTTCATATTAAGTCTGGTTAAATGACTTGGTTTCTAATGATGTGGATGGAGCTAAATTTGTAGATCCTGTTTTGACTGTTGGTGGACAAGGACTCACCAGTGACAGAGGTCTAACTTTTGTTCATTATCTTATGTCAATGTCAACAACTCTGATGTTTGTGTGTGAATGTCGTGTTTCTGCCTGAGGAAAACTTGTCTGACATCTTTTGTTATATGAATGTTGCAAGTTTGACAGTTTTGACATCAGATGTTGGCAGAGCTTGTTGTGTACCTGTATTTTCTTCTTTTTGTGTAAAGTACCAGGTGTCAGCTGTAAATAGCTGCGGGTTTGGTCATTGAGAAAAACATATCTGGTGAGAATATGGACTCAGAAAAAAAAGATATATCAGTACACCAATCTTCTTTTCACAGATATGTCTGTGTCTATATATCTGTCCTGAATATCTTAGCGGAAATGCAAACCTCTGCATATGTGCAAGGACGTAACTACACATATCTTACACCTCACAGTCAAAGAGACATTCATACACTCTCTTTAGACTTGTGCAAATTTTAGTTGTGCTCTGCGTAAAGATTTATAAAGATGCAGTTTTCCAATTTTATACTGATAGTAATAAAAGAAAAGAGTATTTAAAGTGTTTTCGTCACATATCTGGTTGATACCTGCTCTATTTATTGAAATCAATATTTGTGCTGATACTGATCCGGTGCATTAGATGCGATGGAAACTGTAAAGTAAATTTTCCATATATCTCCATCTTCTATTCAGGGTATCATCTCAGCAAACTGGAGATGATGAAAGATGTCTTCCTCCAAACTCAACTTTTTCTCCTGCGCTGTGCTCTCGTTTGCAGAATGTAAACAAATCTCAGCCAAGCTTGGCGTCTGTTCTGGTCTGTTCCTATAAGATCAGCGTTTACTGTCGCCAAACTATAAATAAAAAATTACATTTGACAAAATTCTGTCGTCTTGCTGAAGTATAATTTAGATGTTGGTCTATAATTTGATAAATCAGCCTTTTCCAGGCAACCAACCAACATCTGGAGCACTTCTACTCAAAACATTGAGTGCTCCATTCAGTCTAAGCAAAGACTTGGGACCTGTGTGCCTTAGGTTTGATTGGGGTTCTGTGAAGAAGGCAGGTGGGTTAGCTGGTTAATTTTGGGCTTAAGCCTGATGTTCAGTCCCACCCATTGTAAATCCCACAGGATCCTAACATGACTGAAAGATGACATTCACACATTCATAGCACAGGGCTGTAATAAAACCAGTGCTCCATCCTGGTGATAAAATATGGCCTCTAACAAATAGTAAGTTAGTATGTCAGTAATAAATTCAACTTAATGTTGGACATAAAAGATCAATAAGAATTGTCAGTGTAGTGTGTTGTGCTCCTGTTCCATCAGTGCAGCCCCGAGCGTGAGCGTGAGGTGACTTGATGAATAGAAAGTCCTTATTGAAGACATCAGATGACAGTATCACACAAACGACAAGTTCCCACCGTGAAGTAATGACGGGCAGTTATCAGCTTTTTAATTGATGAAAGGAAATCTATCTGCATGTTGAAATGATATTTTACACACATCAGTCACAGACCTTTCTTATTAATTCTTTTAATTTCTTATTAATGTGTTGAATATTACTACTGTTTATACAGTCATTGGCCACATTATAAGGTACTAGGGTTGCAACAGAGTTTTCACAGTACAATAACCATCAGAAAATATCACAGTATTACACGATTATTGTTTTTATTACCAGTTACAATGACCATAAAAGGAAAGTTTTTTTTTAATTGGTTTATTATGATTTCATGGAATAATATGTCCTATATTTTTTTAATAACACTAAAAGAGTAGACCCCCCACAGCTGGCAACTTTTCCCTCTGGCTGGCGACTCCATATCCTTGTGGAAAGCCCAGTGACATGTCGGGAGTTTTGCTGGTCGCTGTAACGCCACGGTTGGTTATGTGGCGAGAAAGGAGCCCCAGATGGAAGACATGTGTGGTCTTAGTGGTTGTTTTGACTGATCTGAGCTGTCTCATTCAGACGATTGTTGATAGGACGGTTTGTTCTCCTTGTTCTGCACGTGTGTGTGTGTGTGTGTGTGTGTGTGTCGCTCAGCAGCTGTTGAGTTCTGTCAGGGGACTCGGGCAGCAGCTGTGTATGTGTTTTTGTGTTTTTCCCAGTCATAGTTTGTGATGTTTGAGACTGACAGATGTGTTTGGGGTTCCTCTCCCACAGGGCTCCATGATACAGAGAAAGAGCTGGGTCTCTTTTCCTATGCTGCTTCCTCTGTTTCTTCCCTGCCTCGTCTTTATTATTATATCGTACTTTATTTAATTGCTTCCTCTGTTCTTCAATAGCTTCTCCTTTCCTTCATTAGTCATTCTTTTACTTCTCTACCTCTTTATTTCCATTTATTACCTCATTCCGATCTCTCATGATAGTCTTGCCTTCACTCCCTTTATTTCCCTGTTGCTTATTTATCTCCTTTCCTTAATTACTTCCTCCTTTCCTGGATCAGCTCCTCTTTTCTCCTATTCCTCCAGAAAAAGTACAAACATAACTGGCACTTGTATTAATTAAATTAGTTATAATTCTTAATTGATTATCTATAACACTTGAACCCAGGTCTCTACTGTCTTCTCGTCTTCTTTTCTTAGTGTTTGAGAGTATCTCAGGATAGTGGTGTGTGTCAGCAGGAGTTACCTCCAGCCCTTATTTAGCATCATATGCCCTGGTTATGCTATGCTTCACTAATAAACTGCTCAGCATTCAGACTCACACCAGCTGCTGAGTTCAGACATCGTGATGAGGACGATGATGAAGATGATGACATTTGAGCTTCTGCTCCTGTGCATTGCATTATGGGATTTATCGCTATGCACGTCCCTTCTTCATGTAATATGCAGTAATGGTCCATTATAACAGACAGGAACACTTCATATGGCTTTTTTTTCTTGTCCATTAGTGTCCTCACAGCCCATGTATGTTGTATGTTATGCATGTGCTTCCTGTTTGGATCCATACATCAATTTTCTGCCACCTATCACATAGTCTGGTTTGAGTTCTCAGGAGGTTAAACAAGGTTTCCTAGACCTCCTTTACCTCCTCAGCTTTGTCACTGCAGTTCCTGCTGGAGGATCCCACGGTGTTTTCAGGCCACACGGGATATATTAACTCTTGTTATTAGTGTGTTTGCCAGGCCAGTGTGTATGCTTGTCAGGCCCCATCTTACCCTTAATCATGAAAAAGACACAGAGATACCACTTTTGGACTTTGGATCCACATGCAGTAGTTTCCATCACCAAAGCTCCTTCATGATCACGAACAGGCTGCAGCAAAATGTGCTTCTTTCCCCTTTTGTGACAGTTTAATCCTGCCAACTTTATTGAAGCAGCAGGCACTGACCCCTCTAATGTAAATGTGGTTCATCTTTGTAGTGTGGACCAACACAGCTAAATGTTTTCATGCAGGGATGTAGGGTGAATGTTTTGTACTGCCTTAGAGGTTGCATCAACCCTTCTTGAGGCGAGATGAGAGCAGGTGAAATCGTCCACAAGTCACTGGAAAGATGAGAAGATCCAACCGGATAATCAGACTGTGTTGCTATTTTCCCCTAATTATTTAGTCTGACATTGTGTTCATATTATGTGTTTTCTTTTCTGGAGGGAGAGTTATGCCCAAATGAATGTGACTGACGTATTCATCCCTTCAGTTTCAGTTTCACTGAACACAGAGGATGTGGTAGCGGTTGCTAGGAACAGTTCATGTTTGTCATGCCAATCACAGAAATTGCTGATGTAAGAGCTGTTATTTCTGTAAGTTGACTTAACAACCAGTACAGCATCCATAACATCCACGCTTGGCCCCATTTTCTGTTATACTGTTTCTGTTTGTGGCACAGACACAGATCATGTCACCATTCTTAATTCCACCTACAAAGCTCTTTTTTTCAACTGGGAAACAGCCATAAATATAGATTCATTACATGACATCACTGTCCAGTGTTCCCAGTGTGAGGCCTGTGTGGATTGGAGATGTCTTCCAGTTCAGCTGTTGTTGATGTGTTAATATGTCCCTGACCATTGAGTGTGTCTACACCTGTATAGTATCGATGTACCTGACCTCTGCAAGATTATAATCTGATTACCTCAGGTGATTTAAATGCAGGTGGAACAGGTGTATTTGTTGATTGTAAGCACATTTGGTCAACTGTCCAGTGAAATATGATGAGCGTGACAATGAACTGTGTTGCAGTTGATGGAGCAGTAGCGCTGAATCAGTTAGCTGATTAATAGTAATTGATTAAGTTAGTTAAGTAATTGATCAGTTGTTTGGTCAGACATCACATTGAGGTTTGTGAACTTGTGCTTGGAATTTCTTATTAGTTTTAATATTTTATTGACTCAGCAATTAAATTAGTTCTTTGTTTTGATATTTGTTCTTTCTTTTTTACGGCTTCTTTTTTCTTTTTGGCGTTTTGTCTTTTCTGGACACTTTAAGCAGGAACAGGATATTTAGCTGGAGGAGTTTCGTGGGATGACATAACATTTCTTTGGTGAGACTCAAGCCAGAGATGTCTTAAGTAGTGAAGGTGGTTTGTGTCTCAAGGACGTTTACATCTGTCTCCTGTTCTTCACGTCGATGTACATTCAAACTGCAGTAAGCACCTGCAGCTCTTCACCACCTCACTGTGTGAAAGTGACATAACTATAGAGAAAAAGGTCAGGAGCAAGAGAAGCAGTCGCAGCAGTCACAACAGTTCTAATTAGTCTGTCAAGTGTGGCTGCAATAGTAATACCTGAAGGTAAAAGCTAAGAAGTGCAAGTTGGACAAGGGAACTTGCTGCTTGGATAAAGTTAGTTAGTATAGTCAGTATAAGGGTCGGCCCTAGTATTCTGTCCACCTCAGCCTGCTACTGTTGCAGCTCAGCCCTGCGTGGACTCTCATTTCCGCCTGTTAAAATGACAATCATCTCTGGCGACAGGTCATATCAGCTGTCGCTAATTAATGGTAATTCCGTGAGTAAGCTGATGGCAAGCCAAAATTAAACTTGGCTGTTGTCTGGTTAAAGCGCTCTCTGTCTGCACTCAGCAAGATCAAGTGCCTTTGTTGTTCCAACAACTCCAACAGAGTGGATCTGTAGTGGATCACGTCAGATTCAAGAGTCGGACCTCCCTGTGAATCCTTCATTCATATCATGTCAATAATTAAACTCATCAGCCTAATAGTTTTGAGTCAGCACCTTCTGTATTTGGATCAAGTGGTTTGTGAAAATGGTGTTTCGGATTTAGTAGCTGTTATTTCTGTATGTCCAATACATACTTTTTCAATCTTAGATAAAAAATAAGGAATCAAATTGGACTCTGTTTTGATACCCAATGTTGAAGCATTCATATTCGGATCGGGGACAAAATAGCCATTTTCAGAACATCCTGCCTCAAATGTTGTGTTATTGGAGGGATGGTATTGTATTTTTCTTTTGCTTTGTTGATGTACAGGTAATAGACCTACTACACATTGCTGTGTTGGGACTTTAATGTGGTTATCAGATAAAATGTGAAATTAGTTTTCAGTTTCTATTGATTGCTGGACTGATTTTGCAGTCTGTGTCTTGTGGCTTCAAAGTTTATGGACTGACAGAATTGATGTTTATTGTGTCACAAACGGCAGCTCTGTGTGTGACAGCTCAGACAGAAAGAAGCTCCAGATAAACAAAGGTTTTCCCATTAAAAATGAACTTAAGATTTTTAAAGAAATGACCCCTTATGTGCTTGGCTTAGAATACATTTGTAAAAAAAAAAAGTTTATTATGAGGATGTGATTTTTATCTTAATTCTTTAAATACAGTCAATGTTTTGTGAACGTCTTTAACACCAAAAGGACAGCACAGATCTGTGACTTCACATTGTTTCGATTATTGCGAGGTATTTACCAAGACAAAGTAGATGGGTCAGGACACTAATGCATAGCTATTTAGACACATCCAGTGAATTGAATGGGGTTCTCTGTGATGTGCTTTGTTCAGATAAACTAGTTAAAGTTTCAATAATCTAGTTAAAGAACTAAATAAGACAATTGTTGTCATGCCTTAATGATGTTCTCAGCTCAACAAACAAGTCAGTCATTTGAAAGTGATTTAAAAATTCTGATAACTTAATTTTTTAAAGTTTTTGAAATCTTGCAGAATGTTCTCAAAGTCTCTCTGACAAACCAGAGTGATATGCAATTTACAAATGACCTATCTTTATACTTTAAACTACTCTCCCAGACTGACGGTGTCTCCTGGGAATGATAAATGTGCTGCGTACAGAATCCTCAGTAACCCTTGAAATTCAGCACAGATGCCACTCTCTGCCAAACTACGTACTCCTACTCTTAGGTATTCCTGGAAGTCCTTAATTGGCTCTATCTCTGACTTACTGAAGGACAGGAGGAGGATTCCCTCTCACACACACAGGCACATACATACAGTCCTTCAGTCAGAAATAGCAGCTTAATCAGTGTGACGGTGTAGTAGAGCTGTAGTGAGCCCACAGCTTTGTCCCAGTGATGGCTGGTGATGTAAGCTATGCCCATACGGATCCTCTAAGCTGATTGGCTGGCTGCTCAGGTCATTCACCACACCTGGCAGGACACAGGGGGGCGATTAGAGATTGGGTTGTTTGTCTGTCTGTTTGTTTGTTTGTTCGGCCTGTCTACTACTGCGCTGCCTCCTACAGTTAGAGTCTGATAGACAGTGCAGGAGGTGGGCAGAGGAGGAGGACATATCCATTCTGTCAGACAACATCTTTGCAGACAGTAGCCAACACTGCGCGGACCGGTACCAGCCTGATATCCTTTTCCAGTTCTTTTTTAATGATTTTTTTTCGCCCACGATAATCGTAGCATGAAAATGTGATAATGACACATCCCTAATCCACAGTAATAAGATTGTCCTGTGTGCATATACCTTTATCAAATCAGTATCAGTATTATGGATGCCACTGTGAGGACATTTTCCCACCGGTTAATGAACCCGTGACAGCACCAGTGTTACCAATTACACCAGACATTTTACAAGAAAAGATGTTTGTCGAAATAAGCTCTTCTGAAAACTCCCAGCTCGGAGGGCTCGAGAACGCTTTGAACGGCAGATATACAGAGCTCAACGCAGTATAGACGTTTGTCACACTGCTGCTGTTTCTAGCATGTGTAGATACAGTGTAAATATGCACTGCTCCCATTGCAAACAATTAAAGAATTATGATGTGTAATCGTTTTATGCTCAAACACTGTGTAACAACACTGGTGCCACGACTACTGCAGCAATCCCATTTAATACATATCAGTACTGAGGTATTTGATTAAAATATTATTTTCACTATATGATTCTTCAGTATCTGCTCTCGGAGACAGAGGGATTAAAAGAGAGGTGGAGATAAAGACAGGGGATGGGAGGTGAGGGGATTTGGGAGAGGGATGAAGGAAACAGGAGGTGAAGGATAGTGTGTGTGTGTGTGTGTGTGTGTGTGTGTGTGTGTGTGTGTGTGTGTGTGTGTGTGTGGAGGAGAGCAGGGGGGAGGCAAGTCATCCTTGACTTTGACCTCTACCAGCCTATTCCCAGCCCTCTGCATCAGAGCACACACAGGACTCTGCCCGCTAGAAACACACACCTGTTGTCTGTGTGCCAGGAATTCACTGGAGACACATATAGATCCATAACAGAGACAAGACCACCGTACAGAGGGGTCACCAAACACCAGCTGTTCACTGAGTACCCCAAATACCTACCTCTGTGTGACCAGATACCTTTTGATCTGAACCAGGGATGAAATTGAAGTATGATTTTCCTTTTTTGTTGAATCACTCAACCCTTTAGTGGGATTAGTTAGACCATTTAAATTGGTCAACTGTCACATTTTGCTTTGACTGTTTTTACTGTGGTTTTTGCCCCTTTACAATATTTTACAGTTGCTTTCACTACAGACTTTCAACTCATAAAACTCTACTGATAATGCATCCCCAAATTTGCCCTTATATTTCTGTCCAAATGCAAAAAACTAAATCACAAGTTCAGTCCTCAGAATACAAACATGTTTAGACCATAGAATCAATGCAGCTTGAGTCCACATTGCCCAGTTGACCATCATTTCAACATACTTGCTCATCACTTCACCACCACTGCCATTCACTTCAAATGTGTGACAATGGTGGAAAGAACAAAAAGGAACCAGACCAGAGTCTCCAGCCATCCTCACGGCTCTGCCAGGGTGTATTTGGCCACAGCGATGCTTTAAGCTAAATGCTAACATCAGCATGTTGACATGTTCCCAATGACAATACTAACATGTGGACTAACAGACTGAGCCAACATTGCTGTCCCTACAGAGCCATGCATGCCAACTGAGTTAAAAAATTTCTTTTCTGTTTTTTACTGTTGAGATGTTACAATAGTTGGAGTGTGTTCTGTGCGATTTTTGAGGTCAAAATTTAGCAGATTGCATTTTTAACAATGAAATATCAACCATTCAATATGAAAGTTAGTATTGATCTGTTGGTTCATCCTGAATATGTGTGTATTTAGCTGGATCACAGACCAGAGACAGTGTACGTGTTCATGTTTTGAAGTGCCGGACAGACAGTGTTTCTGTGTGTGTAGTTTAGTGCAGAGGAATGTTAGAAGTCTTGGATCATCAGAGTGATTTCACTGATCCCAGAACAGAACAGATGTGACCTGATGTTTACTGTTTTGCTGCTAATTTTAGAATTCATTGCTCATGGAAATGTTTACTGTGTGTGTGTGTGTGTGTGTGTGTGTGTGTGTGTGTGTGTGTGTGCGTGCGTGCGCGTGTGCGTGCTCACGCTCCAGCCTGCATCTGGGGCTCATGCTTGGTCAAGCTTGGATCGTGACTTGAGCTGAGACGGTTAGATGTTGAATTTCCATCATGGCTAAATATGTGCACCGTGCTGTGAGCGGTCGTGATCTGAGCCTGTGATGTGGGCCCAGTGCGAGTGTGTTTCTGTACAACAGGAAAGTGTGGTTAAAAGCATTTCTTACCTTGATGACATGTTGGAGGTTTGAGGTTTTCAGTAAGCGCCTGGTGACTGCACCTCCTCATTTAACCTACTTACTCATAGAAAAAATGTAAAAAATAATATCCAAATCAAACAAAGAATTAAGGTTCTATTGAACAAGCAGTCAGTTACTACCCTCAGTGATAAAGTCACAATACATGCTGGTGCAATTGCTTAACACTTGAAATTCACACTGAGTGCTGAATAGTAATTTAACTTGTTTATGGCAAAGATCTTTATCATGGTGGCTGAAAAACAAGGTCTTGTTTTTGTACTGTCACAGTTGCATGCCTCGGCTTTGTAGGGCAGTTCATCCACTTTCATGTGGATTGCAGCCTTTCAATATACAGCATTTGCATGATGTAATTACCTCTCTATATAATAGTTTTCAGTTTTGCATTGCATTTCCATACTAGGGCTGCAACTAACAATTATTTTCATGCTCTATTTAATCTGCAGATCATTTTCTTGAAGAATTGTTTAGGCTATAAAAAGTCAAAAATTAGTGAAATATACCCATTACAGTTTCCCAAAGTTACATAAATTCAAATTGCTTTTTTGTGTAATTATCATAAATGGCAAAGAAAAGCAGCAGATCATCACATTTGAGAAACTGAAACCAGCAAATATATGGGATTTTTGCTTGAAAAATGAATATTAAATGATCATCATAATTTTGTTTCGGTTCATTAATTGACGAATCATTGCAGCTCTAATCCACACACAAGGTGGATTCACAAGTGATTGAAGCATGTACTTCATGTGATGCTGCAGATAAAAACTACTGCATGTGGAAATGTCCCATTGTGAGATGAATAAAGGAATATCTTATCTTAAGTGCACATTGTGTGTAGTGGAGAACTCAACATTGGCTCATGAGTTCCACTGTCTGTTTTCCTCAATCTTATTCATTAAAACAACATGAGGCAATGAATCCTCTTAGCCCTCAGTTTATTTGCCGTAAACAGATTCACCGGTCGTCTTGTTGTAATCCTGACAAAGTAGCTGATGAAGGTGTGTTCGCTGCCCTCAGTAAATGATATGACTTCAGGGTTCTGAACACTGTTCTAAAGCGAAGCATCCTGCCTTGCCTGAAATAAACTGTGCCTCTGCTAATGCGGGAAGAAACAGAATATTAGGCTCATTAACCTTCAGGGAAAACAATCAGAGGCGCTACAGCACATAACAAAGGCCACAGATTTAATGAGTGAGGAGGTTGTTTAAAGGTCATGCTTTAACTACATTGAGATCCAGGTGAGATGCATCAGGATCTGTCTGGTTCAGCTCGGCAGGCGATTGATTGATCAATGACACTATATATTCACCTCTTGGTAATAAATCTTCCAGTGACTTTTTTGGTTTTTACAAGTTGTGAAAATAGACAAACATTTGACACACAGTAAACAAAGGCAACATCAACCAGGACTGAAATTTTGAGGATTTGGATTTTTTTGACCACATGAATTTGACATAATTAGACACCTGCATTTCTCATCTGAGCAGAATAACCCAAAAACACTGTTTATAACTTTAAGTGTTGCATTAAACTGATTTCAAAGATGAGCATCTTGTGTCAGATAGAAACGTTTGTGTGTTTGATGGATGTCTCTGTGTGTCTCAACCGTTGTATGGAAACCGTGTTTGGTGTCAAGTCCATTATTGTGAGTCCACATGGTGATATCACCAGGGAGCGTCATGCCTCACTACAGCCATGACACTGACCAGATGATGCCTTCAGGAACACACACACACACGCACACACACACACACACACACACACACACACACACACACACACCAGCAGGCTGTGACATCATTAATGGACCTGCTTCTCCCCTCCAATCCCTCTTCTTCTTCTTTCTTTTCATGTCTTCAGGCAGGCGATGATGAGTCATTGTGGGGCAGCTTTGAGGTGCATGATGGGATAGTATGTGGACACAAACAACAAATTTCATTAGGGCTGCCCCTGACCAAAGGTTTTCCTAGTCAATTTGGAGTCATTATTTCAAGCCTTTATTTGACTGTGGTATTAATTAAATTATTTAAATGCCAGTTCCAGTTGAGTTCCAGGCCTCAGAAAGAATGTTTGCTACATCACTGTTTATATATAAGCACCAACAGGCTTTTAGGAGGTTACTGATGGTAAAACTGAGTTTACATTATAACCATGCTAATTATACTGTTTTTCACATGACAACAATATAACAAAAACATTTTTATAAAATGGTCTCAGTATTTAACCAGATCATTTTTTCCAGGAGCCATTCATCATCTAATTGGGATATTTTTAAATATGAGAACATGAGCTGTTGCACAATTTGAATGATTAGCCTCAAATAGAAATTTACACGTCCCTCATAATAAATTTACATAGTTCCAGAAATGAGCTCTGGTACATTTGTGTGGTGTCTATAGCTGTTTGATGTGGTAATTGCAAATATATCTGATGTTGTATTTCATTGTTTTCATTGTTTCAAATGCTAATTATTTATAATTGTGTTTTATTATTAGATGTTACTCAACAACAGGCTTTGATTTCATTCTGTTGCCCATTTTATCTGTGAAATTGTACTAACTGCTTATTGGAGACCAAACCCTGAATCACAACATATCCTCTCAGATTACTGATGATGTTGAGTTTAAATCATCACCAGAGAGCTGGGAGGAGAACATCTATGGGCACGCCAATAAAACCATGGACCCTATCTTTAAACTTTTTTTTTTTTTTTTTTTTTGAAATCTCATCCTTTAATTGCTTAATACACTCCCTTGTTTTGGAGTGGCCCTTCAAACACAACTTAGTTCAAGTTAAAGGAGTCTCCTCTTGTGAATTCTCCACATCATTAGAAGCCAACAGTCAAGCACAAGTAATGTACAAGGAGAAGTCTTTGCTGACCCGGGCAGTGCTGCTGGGTTACACTACTCATTGAGCTACATAGAGAATCAAATGTGTGTGTGTATGTGTGTGTGTGTGAGAGAGAGAGAGACAGTCTGGTCGTAGTGCACTTGCTGAAACATTTGTTGTCAGCTGTTTGTGGCGACATGCCCAGAAAACCGTGTGTGTTTTATTTTTATAAGCTGCCTGGTTCAGACTTCAGTTCGATCAGTACTGCTGTAAATGAGAATGTGTAGAACAATAGAACAATAACATGATGTGTCAGGGATCCCTGAAAATGGGTCTTCTCAGGCAGTTACAACCAGGACATGTCACTCCCAACAAGCTCCAGCTGTTTATATCACAGCATTCAACATTTATATTATACAGTACTTTTCTATTAACAATGGATGTAATGATATATTCATGTGATGTCATAGTGACAAAACCACTTCCCCTCAACATTTTAGCCTCTTTCACCTCATAGTTTTGGTTTTACAGATCAATCAACAAATCAGTTAAAGCAGCTTAAAATATACATCAAACAATTAAACTTACCATGGTGTCATTTCCTCTCGCTCCAGGAAGCTGTGACCCTACCTAACTGACATCCTGCTTCTCCTGCCCTGCACCCAACTGTGCCCCCCCACCCGCTATCCTGATTGGGTCTCTGTGCTGCCGGCGGTGGATTGGAGCACTCTGATTGGAGGCTTTGCGAGGTGGTTTTTCGGTCTGGCGCCGCCTCCCCCCGGGGCCGGCGTGCGCTCCCAGCAGCCCGTGGTGCCCTGTGCCCCCCCCTCCCCGTCACTGCACACCAGAGCCCATGCCCAGGGTAAGACCAGGACCAGGACCACCCTGGTGTATTACAGTGGAGATCCCATCTATCTATACTGTCTCTCAGTCGGGAGAGACAGTCATTGTGTCATATTGCTGACCATTCACTCAATTTCATAATATACAGTAGTCAGATTATATAAATTTGTCAGTTTTATACTGTACAGCCGCTTATGTTTATACGCCAATAAACATTTCATAACTTAAATGATACCTGGCTCTAGTAAAAGCTGCTGCCTGAGCCAAACTGTGCACCAGGCCTTAAGGGTATTACTAGTAAGGAAGTGGTTTGAACAATGCTGTCTGTTGTCAAAGTTTGTGAGGAGGGGTTTCCTGAAGCTACAGGACTTCAGACATAGTCATATAGCTTATAGATATGATGATTATTTTGGCTTTACTGTGTAACTGACAGACACCCCTTTGATAAATCCTCCTCTCCCCTGCAGGAGGAGGCGCGGCGCGTCCGCCAGGAGCCATGTGCCTCCCTCACACCAACAACATGGACAGCAAGCTACAGGGGGCGGGGCCAGGGGGAGGGGCTTCACTTCGACCACGAGCAGGAGGCGTTCCACTGGAGCCCTTCATTCACCAGGTGGGTGGGAATGATGTCTGTTTCAGAAAAGCCTGAATAAACATAGAGCTCTATGTCGATGATATGAATTTATTTTTTTTTTTTGAAAAAACAAACAAAAGCAAATTTAAATATCTGAAGATTATAAAGACATGAAGCTTCACAGTGTCCTCTCTGTTGTTTTGTTTTAGTAGATACTTAAGTTATGTGCCTGTTTTCATGTTTGTGTCTGTGTTTGCAGGTGGGGGGTCACACCAGTATGATGCGCTATGATGACCACACGGTGTGTAAGCCTCTGATCAGCAGAGAGCAGCGCTTCTACGAGTCTCTGCCTCCAGAAATGAAGGAGTTCACTCCTGAGTATAAAGGTCAGTCACATCCCACCGATATTTACTATTAGGGTTGCCATGGCTGTAAACTAGATTTGTTGGTGAAATCTCCATACCAACCTGTACAACTTTCTGTCTGACATGCTCCCACAGATGGCCTGAAGGACCCCCTCATAATAGGCCTTGTTGGAATTACAAACCATATTGATCCTAGAATTAGTTGTGTTTAGACTCCCCTTTTTGGAGTGACAACAAATCTTTACAAAACGTACTTGCAACCACTTTATATTGTGGACGCACATTCTCAGTGGCAGGTTCTTGTGTCATCAACTGCCTTGTGGCTAATTCCCCACAGCCACATCACAAGATTACAGGTGAGTTTACTTTAGTTAAATCCATCTAATCTGACACCAGAGCCACACACAATACGTACACATAGAAAACAATACAATCTAAAAGCAGCCCACAGTCATAGTACATAAAAACACACCCTGCCACGTCTACACCAATTATGTCATCGACAGGACATTTCAAAGAGCTGCAAACACATTTATAACTAGTGCACTTTGGGGACATTAGATCTTTACTTGATTTTATTTTTATTTGTCATGTCATTAATTATAGCATTAGAAATGCTTTGAATAGAAGTGAAAATCATGTGCACATGCCATGCTGAATATGGGACTGAATCCTTTTGAATGTTGTATTAAATATGAAATGAGCCAGCATTAAGAGTGACAGTGTGTAAGAGTTTCATTCAGCTTTTATTGCCCTAAAATGCACATGATTCACATGAATTGAAATGATAAACGATTAATCATTTTTTGTGGCTCCTCCTAGAATTTATGTTGCTGTCAGAGGAGCCCAGGTCTCTATTAGGGGAGCTTCCCCGTAATTCAAACATTGCTCTAAATAATCCTTACTCCTCTGGGTTCTGTGGCGGATGTAGAGGTGGACAAACAGAAGGGAAAGATGGAAGTACGGATGTTTACTGGCAGTGAAGTGGTTTAGCTGCTCTGCTCTTCATCACCGGGCACATACTGTAGCTGCTTCCACTTGCTTTTGCTGTAGTAACAGACCCAAACACACATTGACAGCCAGCGAACACACACACACACACACACACACACACACACCTCATGCTCTTGTATGGTATGTGATCTATTTATCATTTTAGCAAGGAGACAATGACAAAAGTTGGGGGTGGGTGTGGGCAGGAATGAAGGGAAGTTGGGAGATGAAGAGAGATTCTGATGGTGGATGGCAGATGTAACTAATAGCATTAATGATGGCTCTCTTCCATTTAGGTGTACTTCTAAGTCACGACAGCGAGCGAGCAAACAAAACACCAGGGTCCTGACACTGAAACACTTAGATGGAATACAGTCATTATTATAATGCATAAGTTTAACCTCTCTTTGATGTACAAATGTCTGCCATGAGGAAAAAGGCAGAAAAGCTTTTCGAGACGCAAAGTCGCGCAGTGTCACACAGGAAAAGTCAGTCAGTATACAGACAAGAAATGTGGTTTTTAAGTGTGTTGTTGATGGACACTATTGTCCCACAGTGTCACAGAGGGAGGTACTGTCAGTTGCAAAAAAAAAGTAATTACAAAGTGTGGTGAGAAAGCTCTGGAAAGATCTTGAGAGTATAAACTTCCCTGCCCAACCGCAGCGTACCCCCACACAGGTGTTTTCATTTATTGTGCTTGATTGGATGTCTTGCAAGGACTGTGTGGGTGTGCATATGCCTCATTTCCACTGCATGATACTGCTCAACTCGACTGAACTTGGAACAGTTCATTCTGGGTTTCCAAAGTTGTGGACAGTACCTGGTACATGGTACTTTTTACTGGTATCACCTCAGTCAGTCAAGGTTCCAAGCAAGTAGAGCCGATAATAAAAAGTGAAGTGAAAAAACTGCAGACCACTGATTGGTCAGAAAGAATCGGATATATTCCCAGTACACTGACCTGGAGTTACTGGTATGTCTGTATTCCCACCAGTCCACCCTGCTGGTGTTGTGGGTTCCTGTGCCATGACAACAGTGGCCCATAAGGAGTCTATATTTAGCCCTGGATCTCTGCCCACTACCATTGTCCTGCTGATTAAATAACAGCAGACAGACAGACAGACAGACAGCTGCCCACGGACGACTTTCTGAATCTGTCAAGGTTGTTTCATCCAGAAAACTGTTTGACATTATCGGATTAAAATTCTCCTTGTGTTGTGGGTGTGGAGGTGGTGAAGAAGTTTTCCAGTTTGGACTTGATCTTTGGAGTTGATTTCCTAACAGTGAGCAAACTGCCAGCAAATTCAATCTGGACAAACAGGGAGGATGTTCAGTGTCTCACTTAGGAGGGAAGAGATGCTCACTCTGGTTGTAAAGCTGAAAATAGCTCAGCTTTCATCCAAATGTAGCGCGTATGTTAACTGAATTTCAAAGGAAGATGTGAATGAATGCTTATTTCCATCCGCTAACATTATGCGATTATTAGGAGTTGGTTCATTGAGATAAGCAGTAGGTGGCACCAATTCTTCAGTCAAGTGCAATTATCCTATAGAAGAAGAAGGTGCAACAAGATGATATAATTAAAAAAAAAAAAAGTAATAATAAAGAGAAATAATGTTCAAAACATGATGGACATTTGGCGTTTCTGTGTGTTTCATATCGTAGTTTGATGAACTCAAAAGTCTCGTCATCAACCACAGTCTGATATTACAGTCTGCTGCTATTTTTCATCTCTTCAGTGGATGTTTAATTCACATCCTTCATCTACATCATGGTTTATTTGCTAAGTCTGTTTCCATTGCACTTGGTCGCATTTTGCTTTCATCAATACAATCAATCCACCTCTGCTAGGATTTTTTTTTTTTTTTTTTTTTAATTTTTGGCATTTCCACTTTGTGTTCACAGATTGAAAAATGCGCATGAGCCGAAACCCACCTAATAACAGCTTAATGTTTAAAGGAATCATCGTCAGACATTCCTATCCGATCATTTAATCTATAAACAATCTCTCCATTGTGACTGTGAAGGTCACAGCATATGATTCACATCATTTTCTTACTCATCAAACCGTTCAGTGAACTCCTGTGAATGGGGACTTTGTCATAACTGAAACACGACTCCCATCAGAGTCTTCCTTTAATTTATCAGCTATCTATATGAATCTATTGTGATATAAAAAGTGCATATGTCAGTATTTACACTTTATTATTATTATTTGAACACTGCAAGTGACACTTTCACATGACGCAGTGTCACTTGATCCATTGTTGATATCAAAATAGTGATTACTAAGTGACGTAAGTATCTAATTTTTCAGGAAGTCATATTCCTTCCTTTCCCTTACAAATGAAAAGTCCATTTCACGAGTAATAAAACACCTCTGCTCAATTCAATACACTCAGGGGTTTTGATGCTGCAGTGACTAATGGTGACTAATGTTCGCTAATGTCAGCAAACATTACATAGACACTACTGTATAATTGACCTGAGTCTGTTTGCTGACTTTATGAGTCTTGTGTTACTGTCGCATTAGTTTTTAACTTTATTCTGTAATTGTCACTCTTGGCCACATTGGCCGCTGTTACATAACCTCACTTTAAAGTCAATACTGTCTTTACAGAACACAGTGTTTCCATTATGTGCGTAAATGCTAAATACTGTCTGAGTGGATTTGGAGTAGAATCTGACCTGATTCATAAACAGTGTGTCTGGTATTTACTGTGGAACCATTAAAAGCTTTTTACACCAGCAGAAGGATTAAACTGAATTGTGAACATTAACAGTTAGATAGTGGAGGTTTAGACTGGATATAATTTGGGCTCGGCCAGACGTGTCTCAGGCCTCGTTTGCTTAAAGCTGAGTACCTAAGACCCATGAAGACATTATGTAATGGATTTCAGAAGATGGATTACATTTCTTTTTGTTTCAGTCATGGTATTGTAATAAATATGTTTGGTATTTCTAAACATCCTGTCTGTATTTTGCTCCGTCCTGTTAGGTGTGGTGCTGGTTTGTTTCGAGGGCGACTCTGACGGCTACATCAACCTGGTGGCCTACCCATATGTGGAGAGCAACATGGAGGGAGGGGCCGCAGAGCACGAGGAGCGTGACCCCCCAGAGAGGGAGCAGCCGAGGAGGAAACACTCCCGGCGTAGCCTCCATCGCTCGTCCTCCTCCTCTGAACACAAAGAGGAGCGGCCCGACAGGAGGGAGGGGCACGACACCGACACCCCTGATAAGTAAGTATCATATTAAAGGAAGAGATCTCCAAAAAATAAACCAGTGGTAGAACAATTAGTCAATTTATTGTTGGTTAACAGAAAATTTATCAACAACTTTTTTCATAGTGATAATTTATCGATAATGTTATTTTTATTACAAAAATTCTCTGCTGCCAGTGTGAGGATTTGCTGCTTTTCTGTTTTACATCACTGTAAACTGAATATCTTTGGGTTATAGACTGTTGAAAAAAAATATTAACAGATTAATTTATTGCGAAAAATAATCATTAGATTGCATCCATTGCTTTCAGGTATCAGGTGGGAAATATAGTCCTCCCATGAGTCATCTGGAGTCTCACAAGAGTTAGTCATGCCCAGCACACCTCCAGAGAGACATCCAGGCTGCAGCTTGTTGAATCTGCCATGTTGCTGATTTTCAGTACATATTTCATTGTATATATTTTCCAACAAGAATTGAATGGATTACCATGAAATTTGGAGCACTGAAGAATCACTTTAACTGTCCTCTGACTTTTATCTAGAGCCATCATCAGTTCAAAATTATAATTTGACCCATACTTTGGTTTATAACCATACACCTGACATTCTGCTGAATGGAAAATGTTAGCCAACAAGCCAAACTAAGATTGTGAACATAATAACTATTAAACCTACTTAACAAAAAACATTTAGCAGTTAGCATTGTCATTTGGAGCATGCTGATGTTAGCTGAGCTTGAGTACAGCCTCACAGAGCTGCTGGCATGGCTGTAGACTCTTAGTCCTGTTTATGTCTTCAGCTGTGTTCAAACAGAACACAGTCAGTTTTCGACTCAGTGCAGCAGGACAGAAAGTCAATAGAAATACGTGAGTGAGCACAAACAGACATAACTTTGCTCTCAGCACCACAAATTGATGCAAGGTTAAAATGCCAAGATTTTGCACTTATCTTCAGGCTCTTATGGGTCTATATTATAAAAGTACAGGTACAGGAAAAAGAGAAACAAGTTTGAGCTAACATACACATTGTCTGTGTGAAAGGTGCGAGGCAGGTGCAGCTTATATCTGTACAGTCGGTATATTCACTGTTTGGGGCTAATAAACGACTTCACAGGACGATCCAGTGGTCAAATTCCTGTGAATAACACAAACCTTTAAATTCATTGTAGATGTAACAGATTAAACAGTTGAGGGTCACCAACTGTCATTTTTTAATTTTTTTAATACCTGCCCTCTCTCCTTCTCCCTGCAGTCTTGCAGAGCTGAAGAGTCCCAGACTCGACCCAAAGATCCACTCAGACGTTCCCTTCCAGATGTTGGACTGGAACAGTGGTTTGAGTTCAGAGAAGATCAGTTACAACCCCTGGAGCCTCCGCTGCCACAAACAGCAGCTCAGCCGCATGAGGTCTGAATCCAAGGACCGCAAGCTGTTCAGTATCCTACCTCAGCCAATCACGTCCACTGATGCTCAACAGTCTTTTTCCATTTGTCAAAAAACTTTAAAATCAATGTCTACTTACTAGCTTTTCTCTCAAAACAAACTCCTGTGAGATACAGTTTAAGCCCCACAAAGAAAATTAGTAATGGACCTCATCATAAGATTTTTCTTAAAATATACACTTGACCTAATAAATAGTGATAAATAATACAATTTTATGCACAGGCCATGTCACCATATGTGAATGAATGTTGAGTGAATGAGGTGTAGACATGATGTAAATATGTATGGACTGTATCATCACTGATGTTTTACCGAGTAACTATTGCAAATCTAGTGATGCTGAATGAATGATATTGTCCACAATTAGTCAACTACTGCTTACAGCTATGATGGGTGGTTTGACTAGTCGAGTAGTGGAGTGGTGTGCCGGTACATTAAGAGACACTGAATGTATAAATGATAGTGAGAGTGTGAGGAATAAAGGGGGGGAGTGTCTGAGGTTATCAGGTCAAAGGTTGTGTTTTGATCTGCGGCTTCAAAGAGAGCAGCTGCCTGGAAAACACACGCTCTGTCCTCAGCGAGGTCCATCTGTCTTCAGTCAAAGCAGATTCAACAGGGCTGTTCTGTGCAGATACACTCAGGTACATTCAGAAGAACAGGAAGACTGTTAATGTGAAACATTTGCAAGGAGTGAATTTTATTGACAATAGCATAATATTGATTGAAAAATGGGCAAAGGCTTGTAATTAATTATTAGACTTAGCTTCACATTGGCTCATTTACAGTATTTTCCTTTTAAAAGTTTAGCAAGTTTAACTCACTTTTTTGCATAAGAAATGCAAAATGCAAATAATTAAATGTGTTTCCAGTACAGAACATTATAAGCTGTTGTGTTTATCTCCCCACCCCCTATAAAAATCGCCAGATTGGGTAAAGATCAGGGATGATTGACCTGTCAAACAGAAATTTCCTCCTTAACTGCAGCATTTCAACCAGAGTTCCTGTTGTTGGAGAACGTGGTGCACCACTTCTCTTACCCCTGCATCCTGGACCTGAAGATGGGAACCAGGCAGCACGGAGACGACGCCTCCGAGGAGAAGGCGGCCAGGCAGATGAAGAAATGTGAACAGAGCACTTCAGCGACGCTGGGAGTCAGAGTGTGTGGCATGCAGGTACTGGAACCGCTGCTACTTCTCAGTCAGCACCATCGAATACGTCACAGCATCAGTCCATGACAGTAGAACAATGATAATCGCCTGAGAATGATGGAGAAATGATACAGGCTCTTTTATCTTTAGGACATCCATCAATTTTTCACAGTTCACTCTGCATAGACTAACATTATAATAATAGATTCCTCATGCACATTTGGAAAAAGATGGCAGTGTGTGCACCAATAAAGCCATACAAGCATAGTCTTTATTCCACTATAGATTCTACATATCTAATTATTTTTTAGTTTTGACTCTGAGGAGGAGGAGGATCAGATAATGTATTGATACGTCAGCATTATACTGTCATTATGCTACTTAGAATACTACTTCTGCTGCCAGTACAAGCTCGAGTACTGCCACTTCTGTAAGTATTACTCCTACTACCTCTACTATTGCCACTACAAAGACCACTAGTACTACTATATACACAAAAATTATTTAAACTGTCAAGCTCCTAATACTAATAATCATGATAATAATAATTAGGCCTGAGCAATTGTATGTATGCACACACACACACACAGCCATACACTGCCAGTACTGATATTTAGGCTCCACAAAGTGGAAAATAAGTGAAAATAATGTTCTAATAAATAATAAAATAATTTTTTTATATAATGAAATGCATTGAACAAGAGGAGGTTGAATATGAACATTTGTACTGTTGTTGTCCGTGCGATATGTGAGCGGTGTCCCATCTGTCTCTGCAGGTGTACCAGCTGAACACCGGTCACTACCTCTGCAGGAACAAGTACTACGGTCGCGGCCTGTCGATCGACGGCTTCCGTCAGGCCCTCTACCAGTACATGCACAACGGAAAGGGTCTGAGGCTGGACCTCTTTGAACCAATCCTGAATAAGCTTCGCAGCCTGAAGACGGTGCTGGAGAGGCAGGCGTCCTATCGCTTCTACTCGTCTTCACTGCTCATCATCTATGAGGGACAGGTGAGCCGGGACGTAAAGCACTCTGAAGGTTTAAATCAAAATAAAATCAAAATAAATCTGCTCTGTGATGATGTGCTGATCAGTTGATAGATTACAGCTACTTTGTTCTTCAGTGAACACCTGTCACATGATATAACTTTGTCGTGTTTTGTATTCATTGCTCGAGTTGAAGCCCAGATGAGGTTTGTTTATATTCCACAAAAGTACCTGCAGCCAAGCCTGGATGAATTAATGAATTTAATGTGCTTTCAATCAAATTAAAATCAAACTAGCTTGGGCCTCACCACCAAGTTTTACTTCACTGTCAGAGTGAACCAAAACAGTAAAGTTGTGGCCAGACAATGAGCTGAAACTCACTATAAAGCTGAGTGGAGCTGCAGATGCAGGTGATAATTCTCTCTAGATTCAACACCACAAATGACACATTTCACATTATACATTGTTAATATATCAAAAAAATCAATCAAACCAAAAAAATATTGCAGGTTTAAAGAAAACCAGAATAAGACTGTTTGAAGTGAGCTGATGTTTTTGTTTGTTCTGTCTGTAGGAACTTGAGGGCCCTTCAGTCCTCAGCTCTGGGCAGCATGCAGCCTTGCAACAGAAGACTCCTACAGCCCCTGCAGAGCCCCACTGTGGCCCCGGGCCCCACACACCTCCAGCCCAATGTGCTCCCTGTGAAACGGACATGAGCCAGAACCCAGACCCCCAGAGGTCACTGTCCTCTCAGGGACCTGGACTGATGGCTCCTCCCGCCCCCTCCCCTCATCCTCCCCCACAAGCCCCGACCTCCAAGTCAGACTGCCACTCCTTCCTCCCCCTCTCTCCTCGCCTCACCCCCATCCGGACTCCTCCTCCCCCACTCCCAGTTTAATTTCTTTCTCCCCTTCTCCCGCCCCTCAGTCCCAGCAGCCCCCCCTGGTGGACGTACGTATGATCGACTTCGCCCACTCCACTTTCAAGGGGTTCCGTGGTGACACAGCGGTGCACGACGGCCCAGACCGGGGCTACGTGTTCGGACTGGAGAGCCTGATCCAGATCCTGGAGAGCCTGCGGGACGACAACCTGCCGTAGCTTTGAACGCACACAGACAGACAGACACACGCACACACACACACACACAAACACACACCTACAGCTTGTTGTAAGTCAGTTTAGGTCGTACAGTCAGTGCAGGTCGTGCCGCTGTATTCTCAAGAACCGAGACGGTCTGTCTGTAAATATGGAACAGGGTTCTTCAGGACATCACCATGGCAACATTGGTATTCTACAGTCGAGTAGTTGCTATAGCAACAGCCGGAGGTGGGACAGCGGAGCCAAAATGGCTCCAAGTGAAGAACCTCTGTCTGTGTGAGGCTCTGCACAACACACACACTTCTGTTCTGTACTTCTATACTTGTGAGGAACCTCGTTGACATAATGCATTCCCCAGCCCCTTGACCCGAACCCAGACCTCACACTAACCTAAGATTCAGAGAATTTTAATGAGGTATTTTTTTGGGAAAAGAACCATACCAGCGACAAATTATTATTGAATTTGAATATCAATGTCAAAACAACCTTTGAGTGTCATCCAACTAAAGTAACAATACGCAAAACTCACTTCTGAGTGGATGGGACTTTAACCATAGTCCAATGTCAAATGATATGAGCACCATCCAAAAATGTCCTCACTCCTAAGGCCCCAAACTCAAATAGGTCCTCACCAAGATAGACGAACAAGAGCATGCATATACACACACACACATATTCACAAATACACACACACACACACACACACACATCCTGGGAGCAGTTGTCTATTGAGCTGTTTGACAGCACAGCGGGACAGAGCGTCCTCTCTGATCGACCAATCAGCTGGATCCCAGGTGCCGCCCACTGAAGTTGCCCAACACTCACTTTACTCCCCCGCTCACTCCCTGAACCCCCCCCCCACACACACACACACACACACACACCTCCACTCCCCTTCACTCCTCTTTCTCTACAGAAACCAAACCTGGACAGGTGAATAGACTCTTTTAGGGTTGCCCTGAAAACCCACTCAGAAACACATCCAAGCATCTGTTAAAGCAATAGATGGCGATGATAGCAACTTTTTTCTTCAGCAGTGCAGAGGGCAACATCGCCCACAGGGAGAAGGTGAAAAGTCCAACAGAGATTTGCATCATAGAAGTAGGCTTTAAGAAAACAATATAGACCATTTCTAAAACACTCTGTGTCCATTTTGGGGCTTAATTCGAAAACGTTAGTAGTCGGTGTCCTGTAAAATCATCCTCTGGGTTATTGTGTAATATTGAAAGCATACAGTAAGTGTCACTTTCCCAAATCTCGTCTGGTGATATTTTCCTTACTGTCAACAAATCCCACAAAAAGACCAAAACCAACGATGAATTGATCTAGTAACGAGTATTACATCAATGAGCCACACTGTTGCATTGGGTGTCATGTTCCTTCAATGTGATGAACACACACTGTAGTTTATTTTTGACTCAGATGTTTTAAGAAATTAATGAGCCTGAACTGAAATAATCTGTTTGTGAGATTGAAAGTCCTTTTTGCATGTCAGGTTATTTGGGGGGGGAGCTGACAGGAAACTTCTGGCTGGACTTTATCTGTGAAAGTTGTGGTTCTTAGTGTTCTACTAATTCAGGTTTCCTGTTGCTGTTTCAATGTCAGGTATGAAGTTTCAGTCCCCTAGAAGTCCTTAAAGTGTTCAGACAAATAGAAACAATGACTCCTGGGATATGATCAAAAGCCCCAGAACCAGCTACTTAATGGACCTGGTGGTGGGATTGTTTTGTCAGCTAAATATTTGTGAGCCATTTTTGAGATTCACATCTTCAGTAGGAAGCTGTGGGCTGAGACAGACAGAGGAGGGAAGTCAAAAAGTACTGAGTGGTTTGACAGACTAAGTCATTGTTGGTTTGGGTCTTTTCATGGGATTTATTGACAATAAAAAATATAGAATAATCCCAGCTTCTTCTTTAAGTTAGGGCTGGGTCAGATGGTGAAATAACAAGAATATTTAATAAGAAGACTATTTTTCTTACATATATTCTATACATACCGTATATATGTGATAAAATCACAATATGGCAAATCTGCACAGAATCACACCAAATAATCAAATTCATGTTCATTGCAATGAACTGGGCTCCACTTTTATTCTTAAAATTAGAAAAACGTCACTTCTGCTATTTTTGGCAGGTTTTTAAATTATAATTTGCTTGGAATCATTAATTTGGACAACAGAATTTTGTGACTCATGATGGTTTATATCATCATGATCAATTCCACTGGACGGTTTTAAGTAATGTTGAATTGTTGCCCAGACTTAAATGTGTCTCACACTCAAAAGTAAACCGTTCATCATCCTGTAACTGCAGAAGCAGAATTGGCTGCAGTGTCTCCTTTGAAGAAGTCACCATTTATCTCATCTGATTGGTCCTGATGAGACAGTGTTAGCCAATCACATTTATCCATTTATGCTTCCTTCAACTAATTCCAGAGGCCGGCTGTGACGCAGCACTGCCCCCTGCTGGACAGCAACAGGAACTCAAAACCAGGAGCTGGAATAAGAGAGAGCAAATATGAATATTTTATTTTTGGTTTATCGAGGTGATAATTTATTTTTTTATCGTACCTTTACCCACTTGTGTGGGTAAATGTTTTGTCTTTTACATGTCTCCCCCCAAATGTATAAAATGTAAAGAAATTAAGTGCGTCAGAGACACAATGTGTGAAATGTCAGGAGAATACGCAGTATTATATGAGCTAACTCAAGTCTGTTTTATTTGCTGCTGACTCTGCTGCAGTATAATTCTTGTTGGGTATCAACAGACTAAATTAGATTGTGTTTTGATCCAGCAAATCCAGACTTCAGTCAGCTCACTGAACCCAACACTTGTGCCTGCTGTGGAGTCGTTGCTCAGGTTGGAAGCTCTGTCGAACGTGTGTGTGTGTGTGTATGTGTGCGTGTGTGTGTGTGTTAGAACAGAGGTAGGCGCCATCTTTAGTCTTTGGTTTGTTTCACTTCACATTTAAGGAGTTGGTAAAGAAGTGCATGCACATTAACGTCCTCCTGTTTGGGTCAGTTTCCACCACAGTGTCAAACATTCTTGTTACAGTCATCACAGAGTCTGAAGCAGTGATGGTCCGCGTGTCCTCTCAGATCATGATGCTTCATCATGGATATTAGCCTCAATGATTGATCAGTTATTTAGCAGCTTTTTCTGCATCTGACATCATCCTGACTGTTAGAACAGTGAAAGTAAGTGAGATTAAATCTTTCCAGAAGTTTTTGGGCTCGTGTTGTAATTACTGCAGGAACCTCTGGGTCGTATGAAAAGGTTCATGTGAAACACTGCCAGTTCTCTTCAGTGGTTTAAATTATTATATAAACCAACATTAGCAGCTGCTGGTACTCGCATGCTCACATACTTCAGTATCACACAGTTTAGGGAGCTGTGGAATCTGTGTAGGGGAACTAAGGGTCAATTCATCAGGGTTTAGAAAATCTCAGTACAAATTCAGTAATGGCCCTTTTTGACCAAAGGAACTGAGGAGCTCCAGGAACTAAATCAGAGTCTGTAATAACTGATTTTGGGGGGCAGGAGAAAAAGGTTGTGAACACAACATTGTTATATCATCACCTTCAAAGTCCGTATGTTGAACTTGGAGCCATGTTTGTGTCCTGATGAATGTCCAATAGTCGCTCTCTTTATGCTCTGTCTTTGGTCTCCACTAACTCCTGAGAGAGTTATCTGTCTCTTTAGCCGCTAAATGATCCAATAGAAACATCAGTAACATTAGAATACATTTTCTGCCCTCCCCAGGACCAGCAGAAAGTCCTTCCTCTAGCTCCTCCAGAGAAAATGTCACTCAAATGTTCCTGGAAAAGTCATTGCAGTTTAAAAAGGAGCAAAAATGAAGCAGATTTTTAAGTGTGTCAGAGCCATCAACTTATTGATTGTGTCCAAACCGCTCTGTGGAAGCCCATTTCTGCCAGGAAGAGAAATAATCAAAAAGTCAAAATTCTGAGACACTTACAGAGGAATATTGCCTTTTTATTTAATATTGACCTCTGTATCTCATAATTATGAGACACTTTTGTAATTATAGGATAGCAAGTCGTGATTATGAGATAAGGCCTCCAATTCGAGTGTAATGCCTTTACTCACAAAGTAAAAAAAATTCTGTTATAAAACATTGCTTTTCATAATTTGAGTGAATGTTCTTTTACATCTTTCTAAAAAAAAAATTCAGGGCGTTTTATGGCTTTTTATTAGAAAGTTGACAGTAGAGAGATGTGAAGAAATGAGGGAAGAGTGAGAAGGAGACAACATGCAACAAAGGTCTTCAGCCTTATACAACTCTCCCCAATACCTGTAAACAGACAGAAAAATCAGTGGAACATTTCAAATTAAAGACCACAGGACACTGTCATTTTGACTTGACTACATGAGCAGCTCATAAACTTGACTTACCATCAGAATTTTTATTTCCATCATTCCTAAGTTTAGATTTTTTTTTCTAGCAGAACTGGGCTCCTCCGCAGACACAAAGAGAAAGAAACAGACTCTGACACTGTAAACAAGACTAATAACTCACAGACACATGGTGTGATTCATGCTAACAGGGTAAAAGCTCACCATATGCAAAATCCTTTCTGCTAATCAGAGAATGCTAACAGCCTGAATGCACATCACCAGCAGTCAGTCACATGCATGCGTGAAAACTCTCCTACACAAAGTCAAATCTTGATCAACTTCAGTGGTCTTGATGCTTTATAATGACAGAAGCAGCAGCTGGATGAGATCCAGAGCTTTTCTTTATGTTCATCAGACAATCAGGAATCCTGTGGGGGCGAAGATGTTAGAGCCTCCGAAACCTCCAGCAGAAGTCTGCATATTAAAACACTCTTGAAGACAGAAGTGGGAGACGGTGAGCTCTGATTTTCCACATCTCGTCACCTCCAGGACCTGTGTGGAGTCCACATCTGTTATTGACTCACAGCAGAGATCAGATCAGATCAGTGTGTGAAATGTAAAAATATTCATCATGACTCATTTAATCTTGTATTCAATCTTTAAAGCTTATTATTTTCTCAAAAACAGGTTTGAAAATCTTCCTGCAGGGGTCAAAATAAAATCTGTGACTTCAGTGTGACTCGACTCATTTTCATCAAATATCAGTTTGTTTAATGTGGAAATGCCTTCATGAATTGTAAATAGAGGAAATCATCATGTACCACCTGTAGATGTGGTTTGACCAGATTTCACGTTCAAAGGCAGCTCAGCTGCTGGGTGAGCTTCAGTGTTGACTATTTATTAATATTTATGAGTCCAACAGGAGAGAAACTTTTATCTGCATTTTACTTTCAGATACCGTTTGCTTTTTTAATCAAAATATAGACAATCCCAGGCAACAAGAACAAACACATTGTCTTTCAGGAGGGGAAACAATAAATGTTTAATAGAAAAATACAATAAAATAAAAAATCTCATTCCTTTTAGCTGTTAAGCAGATGTATGATGTGTACAATGAGTTAACAGAAAAAGTGACTTTAAAGAGTGATTTTGATTGTGTGCAGACATTTTTACATGTTCATATTTAAGTGCTGCTCTTTCGGCCGTACAGGTCGTACTCCCGGTACAAGATGTAGTCCTTCAGCCGCCCCGGTAACGGCAGGAAGCTCATGAAGATGGGAGACCGGAGACGAAGGCGACCGAGACGACGACGGATCCTCAGACGACAGAGATGCTGCAGACAGCGAGGGCTCTCTGGAGAGGAGGAGGAGGAGGAAGATTACTGAAGGCCTCACTGTTGTTTCTCTTGTTTGTTCAGGGGTTGATAAGGTTTCATTTAATTTACCTTGCAGCCTGCAGATGTCAGGCCACTGCTGCTGCTCCATCACAGCCGCCTTCAGCTTGGAGCAGAAGGTGACATGATCCATGTAGTCCAGCAGGATCCGCACCACCTGACCTGACAGGTGCTTCAGCCAGGAGACAGTGATCACCTCGCAGAACTGCACTGACAGACAGACAGAGGTTCAACACAAGAGCTTCACATGTCCATTCATCATGACCATCCTTCACACTTTCTGAAAGGACTGAAAAGTAAATCCAAATTGTGTTCATTTTGTTGAACCCGTTCATTACCAAAGTGTCTTTGATCACAGTGTTGGTCCACCCCTCGTAGCCTTCAGGGATGTGGGCGTTGTTTCCATATGGACACTCAAAGCAACGTCCCACATCATAGCCATAGTTACACAGCATCCTGAGGACCACCTAACACACACACACACACCAGGCCAGATTTAGTACATGAACATCTGTCCTTCCAAAAGGTGACAACTGTACTTGTGAATTTAAACTTGCGCTTGTAAAATGCTTGAGTAACAATAATAAGATCAACATTCACCTCGTCTTTGAGCGCGTACTGCAGCGCTGAGGGGAAGTGTGTCGTGTTTACTTTGCAGTAATAGTTGACGTTGGCTCCAAACCTCAGCAGCAGGTTGATCAACTCATAGTTGCCCACACGCAGAGCAACCTTAAAGACACGGACACTGGATCAGATCAGGATCTACTTGAGGAGATTTATATCCATCCTCTCATCTCATGGAAGGTTTGATATCATGTTTTAAAAGAAAGTAGTTTTTCTTTTCCATCCTCCTTTAAAAGGACTTACTGTAAAATGTTGTAAAACACACACACACACACACACACACAGGTACCTGCAGACATTTGATTGGGTCTTGGTTGGCCATAGCCCCGTTCTCCAGCAGCAGTTTGGCTGACGGCACATCATTATTGGTGACAGCGAAGAAGAGCGCAGACTTCCTCTCATCATCATAGTTACGTCTGACCCAGGGATGGAGCATGTAGTTGGGGTCATAACCTGCATCCAGCAGGACCTGATGGGAGTTGGAGAGGAGAGACAATCAGTCATTGAACTGTTGTGTCTTTAACAACAGCATTTCAATGTTTGACTCAATATGAAACTATACAATACAGTTACATTCTGGCACATCGAATATGAAAATAGTACAAGTACCTAAAAATTGTACTTAACTACAGTACTTGAGCTAATGTACTTAGTTAATTTCAGTCACTGATCATGGCTGATAACACATGCACACACACACACACACACACCTTAAGGCAGTGTGTGTGTCCTCCTGCAGCAGCAGAGTGTAGAGGACTCATCCCGCTGTCGTTCACCTCTCCCATAGAAGTGACTGGAATCAGCAGCTTCAGAGCTCTGAGGAACACACACACACACACACACACTGTAGTTTTTAACTACTTTGCAAGCAATACAAATGATGAGCTCATAAAATGTGTACGTAAGCAGTAACATTTTTGCTTCAAAGGAAAGAAGAGAACATTTACTGCAGGTGTCCTCTGTGTGCCACTCGGTGGATCGGCATGTGTCCTGTGTGTTTGGCAACGTTGGCATCTGCACCGTACTCCAGCAACAGACTGATGACAGATGGATCTCCAGACTGGGACGCCTCGTACAAGACGGATGCCTCATCCTGTGCCTGGGACAGGACGTCCGCCCCTGCAGGACCAACAACAAGAGGGAATACTGTATGTGAAAGACTGTCCCTAAACTAGATCTACAGTTTACTGCTCCAACTCTAATCTGCCACCTCTGACTGAACTTTTAAAGAGATACTATTAATATATATTCAAGAATAATGAGGATAACACTGTAGAGACATATCTGACTCTCTCACCTTTCCCCAGTAGAGCCTGCACCACCTCCAGGTGTCCTCCCTGAGCAGCCAGTGCCAGAGGCGTGAGGCCGTAGTGGCTGCGAGGGTCTGTCCGTGCCCCGGCCCCCAGCAGCAGGGTCACCAGGGCCGCCTTGCCCAGCCGTGAGGCCTCGTGGAGGGGGCGGCGGCCGTAGCAGCCCTCCTGGTTCACCCTGGAGCCCCGCAGGAGCAGCAGCTTCACCAGGTCGATGTGTTCTGAACGGATCGCTGCAAAAACATTTCATGGTTCCAGCTTCACAAACCATTTTCAGAATTTTAATTAATTTTATTATGGGTTATGTTTGAACTACTGGTTGTAGAAAACAAGCTTTGACATTAAAGCAAGAGTAATAATGATGTAATGATAGAATATATGATGGTTAACAGTCACATTTAACTTCTTCTTATTCCACAGCAGCTTTCCAGGCTTTGACGCAGTGAAATGTTGGTCAGCCTACCTACAAACAGCGGTGAGTCCTGGTCTTGGTCCTGGCTGTCCGGCTGAGCTCCATGTTGGAGGAGGAAGGAGGCGTTTTCTATCAGACCTCGTTCTACTGCCAGGAAGAGAGGAGTCTGACCACGAAGAGTCCGACACTCCACCGAGTCTGAGCCTGAAACTGGAGTGCAAGATACTTCAGTGTTCTGATAAACCTCTTTATCATTCGTCAGACCTTTGTTTCATTAATGGGGGGTTCAGTTATCGTGAAGCTGTACAGTATCAGTATACAGTGAATACAAACCTTTGAAAGTGAGCTCCAGGATGGTTTGGTTGCTCTGAGCTGCGGCTTCATGGAGAGGAGTCCAACCTCTGCTGTCTGTCTCTGAAAACTTGTCTCTCTGTCGGACACAAAGATCCTTCAAGAGCTTCTCATTACCTGGAGGGAGGCGGGGACAGTGACATTTGATGGACATCTGGCTGGTTGTCAGAATGACTTATACAGTGTGACTGAATGAGTGAGAATGAATGTTCACTTCACTGTAAACTGGTCCAACTGGTTCAGCTCGAATCAGCCCAAGTCCACAACTGCAAAACTGGCCGTGTTTCCATAGCAGTAACACCAAAACCAAACCATGTTAGTAAATTATCAAAGGCGTCTGGGCTCAGTTTCTGTGTTTTTGTCTGACAAAATGCACCAATTCTGTCCTCTCGATGAATTAAACAAAGGAGTGTAAAGATCTGTGATGACTCTCCATAAGAAAAAAGTTGGTTGGCCTTCCCTGTTTGAGATTCAATAACACTGGCACAGACCTTGTTGGTAAATTGCCATTTAATATTTTATGTTCAGTGCTCTGGTCCAAACTTGGCCCACTCAGTGATTGGTTGATGCTCCAGGTGCCAGAACCAGAACTGATGTAGGAAAAAAGATGCTTTGGATCAGATTAATTTCAGTTGGAGAGATTTAGTGTGGAGCCAAGTGGAAAAACAATTAAAAAGAAATAAAGCCATCAGCAACTAAGGAAGTAACCCACAGAGTCAACTTAACCACCACTAAAGCCATCAAATTTGGCATGAAAATGTTCTAATCTGAAAATGCAAATACCTGACAGTCTAATGTGTTTTCTTTTGTTGCTTGTTATCAACCCTGTGTCATCCCCTCTCACCTTGTCTTATAGCAGTGAAGATCACGCTGCTGTCTGCAGACTCAGGCCCAGAACTGAGAGGAAAGAAGATCAATAACTATGTTAAACATATCAAACACAAAAGTCAAACAAAATTCTGTGAAACTGAACAAGAAATGTCATCTGGTCTGACAAAGAGCTTCACCTGCTGGACTTAATATTAGTGCAAAAAGTAACTTTCTTGGCACCAAAATTTTGGATCCAGTGAAAACAATTTCAACACTGATCATCCCAGTTTCTTGTAGATTAAAGCCTCACAGTCTCTTTTAAGACGAAGTACTGAGACTGAAGTATTAACTTAGAGAACCCCGCACTGCTTTTCAAACGGATATATATTTATATATTAACTCCTGAGTGTGCTCTAAAACTGCTCAGAGGAAAAAGGAAAAACAATAAAAAGCTTTTCTATTTGAAGAATAAATTGGCAAAAACTGAAAGCCATTCTTAAAATGAATAAGTCAGTTTGACTGATAATCCCTGGAGTGCTCAAAAACATGATTTAGGAAAATCATTGAAAACAGATATGTTTTTGCAAATGATCCCTTTGTTTTTTACCAGTTGACTGAGGTTGAAAGGCAAAAGTATAAAGCTTTATATCTCCTTTTATGCAGTATTACTTATTGATGTATTCAGTTATATTTTTGACTCGTCTGACATTGGGGCTTCAGAGATTTGACACTGAAGAAGGAAATATTGCAAATGCTGCTGGTGAGAGACAATCTGGAGGTTCAGGTATAGTGGACAGAGGACAGTGAAGGAATGAGCAGAACTCATTTATAATCTTGGTTTCTGTTAGTCTGACCTCCTGCCGCCTCGTGTCGTGGAGTCTCGGTGGGTTTCCTTCTGTTTGCTGCCCTCCAGCAGACTCTGCTCAATCATGTGCTGAATGGCTGCATCATCATCGTCATCATTCTCCGTCCCAAATCGTTCTAACTCCATGATGTCCACACAAAGGGACCTGGCCCGGTTCAAAAAGACAGACATTTTGTGAAGACATATTTCACTGAAATTGTTTGTTTGAACACCACATGGCCATAAGTATGTGGACCCCAGAACATTGAAGCTGTGTGACAGTTAAACTTGGGATTCCAAAACTATTGGCATTGATCTGCTGATATAACAGCCTCCATTGTTCTGGGAGGGTTTTCAGACAGATGTTCATATAGTGCAGTAAAAAGTGATCTTGTTGAAGTCGAGAAAGCAGATGGGTGTGACGTGTTTGACATAAGAGGCCTGAGTTCACGTCTTGTATCAGACCGGCTTTCCTCATAATGTAAACAGTCTGACTCTCTTCCACCAAACTGTTGTAATATACAACGCAGGAATTCAAAAACATATTGGCAGTAAACTCAGTAAAGACAGAGGACATTAAGAGGAAATTTCAACATGTCTATCTCTGAAAATGGACTTGACACTCTCACTGTAGGGTCGATTACCTTGTGGTTTAGTGTTGTTGTTTTGGTTCCTTCTACTCGTCTGTAGAGTCCCTGCAGATCAGACTGCTGCTGCTGAAGTTGGCAGGAGGAGCAGAGGTCTGACCTATGACTGAAACCAGAGCTGTGCGCCTACGTGGGTTCTATCAATGAACCCACGTCCCAGCGTTCAAACGGCAGAAGCTGCCTGCTTGCAAATATATCTGCGACTCACACACGCGATTAACACATCTGTCTGGGAACAGTGTCATTAAAGTGTAACAATAATTCTGCAGGAGATAAAGTGGAGGTTCATGAGCCCCAGACTTCAGCGTTTCAGCTGTTTAACTACAGCACTCTGGCTGGAGGGGGGCACGGGATCTGACACTTGTTACTATATTTACCTCCTCTGGCTAAGTTTATGATCAGCAGACTGTCAGTGTGACACTACGGCGCAGAGCACGACTGGATAAAGCTGTAAATCTGGTGTCAGGCCCCTGTTGACCACCTATCTGAACCCCTGGCTGACTGCCCTCTGTGTATATGTTCCTCATCACCATGAATTTCCAATTAAATACAGAACACAGAGCAGTAGAGCTGCAACGATTACAATTATTTTCATTATCAATTGCTATTTTTTTTTTTAAATGTTGTGTTGTTTATAAAAAGTCAGAATATACTGAAAATGTCCATCACATTTTACCACAGTTCTGTGTGATGATATCAAATGTCTTGTTCAACCAACCACGTAAAAATTTAAGACACTCAGTTTATAAAGATAAGAAACAGAGAAAAGCATCAAAACCTCATAGTGCAGAAGCTGGAGGCAGAGAATGTTTGGCATATTTGCCTAGAAAAACATTTATCATCCTTTGGAGATTTTTCATCATTACTTTTCATTTTAAAAAAAAATACCATCTGGTCCATCCAACCATCTGATTCCCAAGCCCAATCCGAGGCCTGAACTCCTGTCATACTGTGTCTAATAGAAACTCAAAATAATATGTTCAAGGTTAAAGATAAATCTGTCTGCTGTTCTGGCTGCTCCAAGATACAATACTTGGAAAACACTTCAGTGCTCACTGTTGACACATTTCTTTCATTTAATGTGCATCTGATGTATTTCAATCATTTTAGCAGTCCACATTTGCATGTGCTCTACAGAAAAAGCACATTTTTAAGCTTCTTGTCAATCTACTACAGAGCCTCCAAAATCTCAAGGTTTGTTATATTTTGTATGCACATGGTATTAACTCTGTTGGAGAGGCAACTTGTACAGCAGAGTCCAGTTAGTTGATTTAAATTAAAACAAAAAGATCTTTCAGGGCTTCAGATCTATAATTGTCTTCCAATTTTCCCACGCAACCACATTGAGTATTGGGTTTAAAACTCCCAGCAGTGTCTATACCAGGAAACTTTCCAGCAGAGTCTAACCCATATACCAAATAAATAAGTATTCATGCATATCGGTTTCTGGCTTAATGGATTATTAGTCTTATTAAAAAGTATGTGTCAGATGACTGGGTGCTTGGAGGGGGGAAAAAAACTTGTTACAATGCGCATCAACCCTGTTTGCTGACTTCCAGCATGTACAAATCCGTAAGTGGTTCTAACAATTGTGGGTGTCAAACAAATGAGAACACAAAACAAGCAGATTATAATTGAAAATGTGTTTATTTTATTTTCTGCCTCAACTGTTTATGACCTGGGTCTCTCCTTCTTGCCTTTGTAGAGGGCCAGCAGGGACACGTTGGCCACCTTGACCACCTTAAAACGAACTCCAGGAATGTCACCAACGGCGTGTCCTTTACGTCCAAATCCTGCCACCAGAACCTCATCGTTCTCCTACAGCACCAAAGGAGACAGGGAAAGAAAAGGGAGAGGAAATGAGTGAGGCAACTAATATACACTTAATTTTTCTGATGCAGATTATGTACCCAGATGTCACCAACTGCACCACAACTACTTGTTTGGCTATTAATCAATGATGTGTACAGGACAAGCGTTTACCTCAATGAAGTTGAGGCAACCGTCGTTGGGGACGAAGGCCGTGATCTTCTTGCCGTTCTTGATGAGCTGAACTCTCACACACTTCCTGATGGCAGAGTTGGGCTGCTTAGCCTCAACACCACTGCAGACAGGTAACACACAAAACTCTTTAACATAAACTAAACCTGAAAGAATTTCTCTTGAAGGAAATGTCAGGAGCATGTGTACACGTTCTATATAGATATGTCCTGTAAATACACTCTGCACTGCAAGTTGTATTTTTTGATACCTGCCAGTGCCAAGGTTCTCTTAGTTACCATGTTTTCATTCAGAGTGTAAAGCAGTTATCAACAAATAGGAAAATCAATAAAATTCAAAGACAAAATCATTATTATAGAAATACCCTGAAATATTTAGGCACTATAAAACTTTCCAAAAGGTAGAGGAGAGGGAAAGACTGCAATTTTTCAACCTTGCCTGCTCGACCCTGGGTAATTGGAGTTTAAGGCATCCGATGTTGAGGTTTGAACTGAGCCCTCTAAATAATGTGTTTTAATTGACTCATAAAGGGGTCGACTTAATCTGAAGAGGCAAAGGTCAAAAGACTTAAAAGGACTAGTTGTCTGCCTTTGCGTAAGGAATAGTGTTGGGTGATCAGTCATCCCTTCACCTTCAAATGTTTACAGTTCTGGTACTCACACTTTCTCAAGGACGATGCCCTTAGCGTGGGAGGCTCCTCCAAAGGGGTTAGCCTTCAGGGCAGTGCCCAGATGGGCCTTCTTGTACTGTTTATCATGCCATTTCTGCTCACGGCGGTGGTTACGGAGCTTCCTGGCTGTGCGCAGACCACGACACTTTCCTGGAAGACAAAGACCAGCAGAAATTTAAAAATACAGCAGATGCAGGACCACTGTCATGTAGTTATTCTCAGATTGATGTGGAGTTCAACAAAGCAATTTTGGCTTATATTGTAAAACATCTGTCTCCAAATGAGACACTGCTGCTGCAGATGAAAATGATCTGGTGATAATGATGTAAAAACTTTCCAATAAAGGCAAAGTGGCACCAGTATACAATTTTAATGAGTTCAAAATAATGGTTGGAGTGATCATAACTATGCTTTGAAGAATAATGACGTTAACAAAAGGTTGAGCTAATTACTCTAAGTGCTTTGACACGCAAATGTGATCCCTGTTGTCCAAAGATGATCCGTGATTTAACTTTTAGAAAACAAAGATGTTTAGCTCTGTGAGAAACGGGGACAACAGCAACAAGCTGCATCACTGGATCACTTGCGTCTGACAAACAGGGCTACAGTTAAGATGGATTTCACAAATTATAAACTCACAACCAAAGCCAAAAAACAAAGAATAATTACAACACAAGAAGAAAAAATCGGAGTAAGACAGACTGAGCATAAAGTCGATCTGTCAGAATCTACCTTAAGACATTCTCAGCATTATGAAATCACTGTTTAGCACATGACTTCACTGTCCATCAATATTGAACAACGATGAGCTTTATCACTCTCACAAACACCCTTCAAAAGATTTATCACAGCATTTTGCCACAAACTACCGCAATTGTCACAACTGGACTAAGAAGCTAAGGAAGCTACGAGGGGCGCTGACCGAAGAATAACCATCTTTACGAACACTCACAAACAGAGGCTTTAGACACAACAACATCGGTAATGGAGTTGACTCATTATTCAGCCATTTATTAAATGAAAATTACAAGAACAACAATCATTTTTTAATGTAAAACGAACGTACGTTATGCTAAGCTAACTATGCTAACATGCCGCTTGTGTTTCGCAGCTCAGACATTATGGCCGCTCCACGTTGCGGAGAGAGAGACCGTCAAAACGGTCAGTTTTTTATTTGACTGTGAAGTTTTTCCGCCACAAATACGTCGAAAATAGTTTGCAAGGTATTCATAAACGACACCGACACGAAAAATCACTGTAGTAAAAAGAATTAGTCGGTATTTAAAATGAAGTTAGCGCCGTACCCATGATTGCAGAAGCGAGCCTGGGATGGAAAGGAAGGACCCAGCATGCACCGCGGCAATGTCTAGACGGAGGACCCCAGCCGGGCGTGGCTACGGAAAATGCCTGATTGAAATTATCATACGAATGGAAAACATCGTGAACATTTTTAATACAGATTTATTATTATTATTATTATTATTATTATTGGTGCAGAACAAAGAATTGAGATGCTTTTGTTACCACACATCCATATACATAAATGTAGACTTTTAAAGCTTAACTCAAACCTTTCAGGTAGTTAACATGATTGGACACTTTTTCATCTTACATGCAATCATGAGTATTTTGTTTTATTAAATTGGCCTATGATTTGTTTCAAATATTTGATAAGTTACTATCATGTTTGGATTATTCACTGTATTGTTATCACTTATTGTCATATACTGATGCAATAACATGTAAGTTAAAGAGAAACATGAGTCTTTTTATAAGTCTCTTTCAGACATCCACATTGTCAAGTAAACAACGTGTCTTTAACCGGGGGCAGGGGGGCAGGACTCCCTCAACCCTGTCTGTCTCTGCTCATCCCTGATTGGTTGATTCATCACTCTGTCTGGGGGGCTTAAAGTCGGTGGGCTGATTAAAGTAGATTAGGAGGGAGAGAGAGTGCTGGCATCCCACTCTGGTCACCACAGCAATGGCTTCACCATGGAAACACTGCTGCATCCTCCTCCTCCTCTCTGTCCTTCATCTGCAGTCGTCTACCTGCCTCGACCGACACCCTGCTGACAGGTAGGTGAGACACAGAGATGATGTTTTACCTTGATGCTTGTTGTTGTTGTTGTTGACCTCTCCTGACTCTCTAATCTTTGACTCTTGACACGTTCAGCTCAAAGATTACTGATGGTTTTCACTGGGTGATCCACCGGGACCTGAGAGTGGTTGCATTGATTGTGTTTGATGTTTCTTTAAAGCTCCATTAAGTGATTTTCTATTTGGTCATTTGGGGGCAGAGGAACAAGCTTAAAACCCAACATCTGACATATCATCACCTTATAAAGTAGTTATCGCAAACAGACACATACTTTCTCATCCAACAGACACAGAGCAACATTATCATCCCATCAGAGTCATGTTTGTGTCCTGTATTCAGTCACCACCAACTCCTGAGAAGAATATCTGTCTCTTTAGCTTTTAGATGTTCTGCTTTCTTCATCAGCTCACTCCTAACGTTGTCTGTCTGTTGTTTGGTGCTGGGCAGGTAGTGAACAGTGGGTGTATCAGAGCTTGTTTGCTGCTGGAGACTGAACCATACAGGAAATGTGGCTAAAAAGAGGCTAAAAAGCTTTTTAAATCCACAGAGTTGGTGAGAATTCTCTGTGGGCCTGTCACTAAACTAGAGCTAAAAGGTGTGAATATCGGACTGAATCAAATGGGAACAATCCAGTATTCCAGTGTCCCCAGTTATGGTGCAACATGTCTAACGTCTGGAATCTGGGTCCTGTTGCAGACCTGAAGTTAATGTTTTCATTTTCTCATCTTTTTCCAGAACCTTGACTAATTGTTTCAGTTGCCTGACTCTAACCATGCCCCAAACATTTATTTGTCATAGCCATGATCTTTTCCTAACCTTAACCATCACATAGTTGCTAGATATTTTAGAAATTGAGACTTGTATAAACGTTGGCACTGGACCTAGAGATAAAAAGCATAATCTGGGTTTGAAGAATCATTCAGTATCAATGTTCTTGTCGATAGTGTTGGTACAAACTCAACACAAATGGGATGACAATGTTGCTCTTTTGGATGTATTAAAAAGCGGCTGTTTGTGTTGTATCATTTTTTACAGTGTGCAGCTGCTGATGGTAACAGAAGGAGAAGCTGCAAAATCTCCTTTTGGCTGAGAGCCACCCCATCCACCCCATTTGACTCTGTGTGTGTGTGTGTGAGAGAGAGAGAGAGAGCACGCTCGTGATTGTATGATTATGTAATCTGTGCAATCCCACAATCCACAGTCCAGCACTCTGACCCAATACACAGGAGGAGCTAAACCCTTTTTTTGGCTGTAGGGAGTCGGGAGGATTTGACGACTCTGTGCCTATTGTCGTATTAAGTACATCATAATACATTTAGTATGTGCTGAGAGAAATGTGAAACACACTTTATTCAGCAGCTACTGAGAGGATTTTCACCCTGAGAGGCAGAGGCATTCTGGGTACTCAAAACCTCACAAGTCTATCGCCTGGTCCTCATCCCTCTCTGCTCTGTTTCTATGTGAGATCCACATGTGAGATTAAAAGTAGGAAAAAGAAATTAACATTAATGCAGTTATTTATTTATTTATTTATCTGTACTTACTTCTGTTTTCAGTGCTGCTGTATCTTCAGTCCATGGTAAGAACCATCTATCTATCCATCTATCTGTCTAGAATAGAATATAATACCCTAAATTAATATATTTTATTATATCATATATATCATATTCTTTTAGTACTGTGGTAAACAATAGCATAAAGGCATATATATTTGTTCAACTGCTAAATGAAATCACAGTTTAGAAATAATCACTGTACACATAAATAGATGCAGCAGCATGACAGAGCAAAGTAGCAGCCAGCAGACACCATGACATCGATCACAAATCAGCAGATGAGCAATAACAATAAAACCCCTGCAGCAAAATGCTTATGTAAAGTAAAATGTGACTGTGTCAACTACATACCTTCAACAGGTGTAACCCTGAATACCTGAATAAATATGACTGGATGTTACTAGTTAGCTTTATTCAATCAAATTCACCCTGTTATTGATGTCTCTCCAGATGAAAGTACGGCACAGAGTGATGGAGGGATGTGGATGGAGGAGAGTTTGATATCTGCAGACCAGCCGTTCAGACGACTGCAGGTAAACTGACTGGAGCAGAAAACAACAGTGTTCCTCTGAAGCAGAAGTACTGATAATGATATTTACTGAACTTAACTTATACATAAAATTGTGTTCCATGTGATAAAAAAAGTCCCTTTCCTCCCTTTCACTCACTCTGTTTCTCTCTCTCTCCCTCTCTTGCCTCCTCTCTAGTCTCCAGATGTATCACGGAGGAAGTTACTTCAGGCACCGGGAGCTGCTCTTCCTTTCCCTCCCCTCAAGGTAGCTGTTGTCTTCAGATGGTTAAACATGAGAAGCTGCATTTGTCAGTTTGTGACTTTAAACAGTTGATGTTGCAGATTTACTGTGTGAATGTAAAACTGCTGTCTCCACCCACCAGGTGTTGTCCAGCGGGGAGCCCTGCATCCTGTTCCAGGCCAGGAAGCTGTCTCTCCGCTATGAGAGGCAGAAGCAGCTGGACCTGACGGAGAGAGCCTTCTCTCCTCAGAAACCTGTCGACACCAGCCAGTCTGTCTGCCGCCAGGATAAGGCCACGTACGTGTCTGTCTGAATGACCTGTCTGTCTACCCGTCTGTCTGATGAACACAAACCTTTAAAACATAAATATTCAGATTTAGCTGTTTTATGATGTCTGTATGTCTTCACCAGGCTGGTCATGAGGTTTGGAGACGTGGAGGATTTGAGGGGTCTGTCCATCAGGTTAGTCACATCATCTGTCAGACGATTCTGCACTAAAATATAACTTTATGATATGAATCAAGTCAAATGTGTGATCAGATGTTAGGTAAAGGTGCGGCCACACTGATGCATCAGACCTAATCATACATTTCTTCACATCAAAAGTTGCTGTGGAGTTTTCTTGTAAACCATGTGGTGGAATGTAACTAAGTATATTAAAAATATTTTTTAATAAATATTTTTTTTATCTTGTTGCACACAATAATAAATAAATAAATTAAATACACCACAATGTACCTTTAAGTCTTAAAGTCTGCAGCCCTGCTGACCTCACAAGAAAAGTTAAATCGAGGTTTGGACTGACGGTTTCCTTCATGTGTCAGACTGCAGCTGTCCAACACTTTCTACGAGTCTTCAGCTCAGTGGTGGTTCTCAGTGGAAAGCATCTCTCTGCTCTATAACACCTCAGAAGAGGCCGTGTTCAACGCCAGTGAGGTGTACGCTCCAGCCTCCTCCTCCTACCACTGCCTCCATGTCAGCAGCCTGCAGCGCTACAGCGCCCTGCTGCTGCCCAGCACCGACCAGGCCCGCCGCTGGGCCCTCACCTTCACCAACTTCCAGGTACCAAAATATCTGATATTTAGAAGGTAATATGTCATTTAATATAACTGCAACTCTATCAATGAGGTGTGGAGAAATTATCATCATCGATCTTTAAACTGACCATTCACTAAACCCCTTCATCAAATAGAGAATGTCCAATCATGACTTCACAACAGGAGTTGGTAGAGACCAAAAACAGAGCTAAAAGAGGGTGACTAATGGAAAGACATTCAGCAGATGGTCACAAACACGAATCTAAATGAATGTTAATGTTGGTCCGTAATTGCTGAATGTGTAAATAAGCAAAAAAGAGAAACTGTTCTCCTCTGTTTGGATTTGAACTCTGTTGGCTTCTCTTATGCACTTGACTCCAGGGAGGATTCCTTCACTGTATACTTGAACAAGAATGAATGACAATAAACTTGAATTCGAAATTGTCACATTATGAATCTTTTCAATATATCTCTGCCTCAATCTCAGATTCAGGCATTCAACGTCACCTCTGGTAAATTTTCTCCTGCGAGCGACTGCGCCACCTTCCTGACACCAGCTATCCTGATGGGCCTCATCACTTCCCTCATCCTGCTGCTGGTCCTGGCCTACGCCCTGCACATGGTCATCCACCTGAAACACATCGAGCATGACGACGAACACAAGGCAGACGTCTACTTCCCTCAAAACCCCGAACAGCCTGAACACTGCTGTGTGGAAAATGTCACTGAGAAAAACATGCTGTAGTGTAGCCAAGAGGATAATTAGAGACTTTTAACACATACGCTTCAAAAAGAGACGCAGCAGATTTGATACTGACAACTGGCACCAAACCTCTGGTGTGATGATATACTTTCAGCTCAGGAGTAGATTTTTTAGATATATATTTCTAGTGGTTTTTTTTATTTGCCTGTTAGTACATTTCTGTATTTGTCTTTATAAGAAATTTAATAAAACATCATTTAAAAATATATCACAAACTCATTGTGACTCATCCTGAATTTCTGGATGTGATCAATAAAGAATTATCTTATCTTGTTATAAGTAGGGCTGGAGTGATTCACCAGTGTATATCAATGCTGTGTCCCCGGAAGGCAACAGATGACACTTGCTGTTAGTCACTCAGACTTGTAGGCTTCATCATGTGCACACAATAGGAAACAGAATTTCAATTTTGTTGAATGATTTTAATGTAATATTTTCAGCCAGACTTCCATAGAGGCAGTCAAACAAGTAACAAAATTTGATTTCTTGGATTCAAAGATAAAAATAATATATAATGTGAAAATAAATGTAATACTAATATATGTAATAATTATATGTATTAATGTTCTAATGAATGCTGTTTGAATCTGGGTGTAGCAATAGCGACTGGTGTCATTTTAATTCTGTCCGGTGGGGGGCAGTAGTACGTATGGAAGCGTTCCAGCAGCCATGTTTAATAGAAAAAGAAGACACTCGTGCTGCTCAGGGAAAGTAGTGACACTTCATGTACCAACTTCTGTTGTTAAAAATACTACGCGTTATTTAAAGTGACAGTTTGATTTCTAAAGCCCGTTCGTTGTTCAGTTTAAGTCAGACAGCTCGAGTTAAACTCGTCATTTCACCGGTTTTCTCTTCGGGTTAGCTTAGACCGTGTAGCATTCTTGCTAACCGGTGTAGCAGCAGGACACTTCCGCAGCCAGACGGCGTCACGCAGGGGAGCAGCCCACCTGACGTTCACCGTCCACGTTACCGGTGTGTGTCCGTGTAGGTTAGCCCTACTGTCATCTTCATGTTTAGCCGCCTCTCCGCTGCTCTCACACAGCTTCCCCGCCGCCTGCTCGTGTCCTCACCGAGGACTCTGACCGGAGCCTGCCGCCTCCGCCGCAGGATGGAGCCGGCCGTGGTGCGCTGCCTCCCCGGGGAGCCCAAACTCACCATCTCCTTCTGTCTGGACGGCAGCCACAAACACATGCTGCGGGACCAGGACGAGGAGCTGGGCAAGGTCCTGGCCCGGATCTCGAAAAACGCCATCAAAGGTCAAGGGAAGGCGAAGAAGTCGAAGAAGAACAAGGGCCGGGAGGCGTGTGAGAGCCCGGAGCCCGCCGCCGTGAAGCTCTTCTACGCTGGGGACGAGGTGGCCGACACGGTGCTGAACTGGGAGGCGTGGCAGGACGGAGCCGTGCTGCAGGTGGGAGACGTCAAATACCTGGTTCAGAGGAACGCGCCCACTTTGACCACAGCTGAGCTCCCGGTGTCCCTGCTGGCCGGGTTCCCTGTCTGTCCAAAGCTGGAGGTGGAGTTTGGGAACCTGCAAGACTGCGAGTTCACCTGGTACAAAGAGAATGCCCCAGACACAAGGTAATAACACTGGAAAAGTGTTTTTGATAGTTTGTGCTACAGACTTTGTTCAGTGTAATGCAACCTAGCACAATGCACTGAATCCTTCCTGTGTGAGACTTAGAATGTTCACTTTTTGTTGACAATGTGTCAGGAAAGATTCAGTTCTGTGGTCATTTGGAATCTGAAGGTCAGATGGTTTTATCTTGGACTGGATTTATATTGACAGGTGTTTCCTCATATTCTGTCCCATTCAAGTCTGTAAATGGAGGCATGTTTGATAAGTAATAAGTGATAAGTAATATGAAAGAGCTCCATAAAAGACATATTTGAGGTCATCTAGAAACAGTCACTAAGTACATACTGTAGTTTGTTCACCAGAGAGCACTGACAAGTCCTGCTGAGCACATATTTTTGTCCCAATTCTGTAATAAAATTCAAGGGATCAATATCAAGATATATTTTTTATTTTATTTGTGAGAATTTATCATCATTTTAAACTCTCAAATATCAGTATGGGTGTCTGCCTCTGAAACCCAAGTTCATGGCAGCACCTGTAGCTCAGGAGGTAGAGCAGTCTTTGGTTCCTTTGGTATGTGAATGTAAGATGTACGTGGATAAAAGCATCTGCTAAATGAATTGTAGAATGTTTTCTTGAACATAGGAGTTGGGCAAAAGGACAAATCAAAGTAATTCAGTAATGAATCATGAAAAATGCCACCAGAGCCAGGAGATAGAGTGAATGAAGAAAATTGAAAAACATTCCAACATAAAAGGACAGATAACTTTCTCCAGATTTGCAGAGAGTAAAAAAATACTTTATTTATTTAGTTGAAGAAGTTTTGGGACACACAACATGTTTGCCCTTATTTTTCTCTGTTGTGTTGTTCTTGTCTTAGCCCTGAAGCTTCTGGAGAAGTTCCAGGTCAGGACAGCAGCTGGACAGAGGTAGGATGCGGGAGAGTCCACATTCCAACCAATCAGGACATCGGCCACAGGCTCAAACTGTGCTGCACACCTAAAGATGGAGGACGCAGCGGCCTGACCAAGGAGCTGGTCTCTGTGGGAGCCGTAGAGGCCGGACCAGGCATGTGCACGTTTGACAACCGACACGCGTACACTGTCAGAGAGGCAGAGTGGCCGACTGTGAGGGTGGTGTCGTACAACATCCTCGCTGATGTCTACGCCCAGACAGAATTGTCCAAGACTGTGCTTTACCCGTACTGTGCCCCCTACGCCCTGCAGCTGGACTACAGACAGAACCTGATCAAGAAGGAACTGGCAGGATACAACGCTGACATCATCTGTTTGCAGGAGGTCGACAGAGGTAACAATAAACAATAGTAACAGTAACAAACAATAAATTCGTTGAGATAGGAAGTTTATACTTTACCTTTGAAACAACAGTTGAGAAAACAATTACACCACAAGTTCTTCTTAGGAACAGCAAATGTGTTTGTGTGTTTTGTAGTGTTTTTTGTTTAAAATTACATTTGAGAATATCTTAATCACCTGACATCTTATTCTTATATAAAATGCCTTTTCATTGCTTTGAATTTTAATTGCAACAAAACCAAGTCATTAGCTGATGAGAGTCCATGTCACAAAGGTTTTTCTCCACCTTTATGTGAAGCACCATCATCTGGACGAAATGCGAGTCTGCTTTCTGACTTTCTTCATGTTCTCTGGACTTTTCAGGGGTGTTCACGGACAGTCTGACTCCAGCTCTGGATGCCTTCGGTCTGGACGGTGTTTTCAGGATGAAAGAGAGGCAGGATGAAGGACTGGCCACTTTCTACCGCAGGTCAGGTCTGCCAGCAGCCAGTTTCTGAAAAAATGTCTTCTGTGTATTTAAGTGTTGTCTGATGCAGTCCTGTTCTGGACCCTCCGGATTCGATCAAGTCGTCATCAACTCATGATATACGCGGGCCTTTATGTCATGGGTATCGTTTGAAATGTTTTGATGCCTAATCATTAGGACATGTGAGCTTCAGTGCCAGTGCCACAAGGAAAACATTTCCTAATACTTAACTTTGTATGAACAAGGAGTGGCAACATGTTGTATTTTCTTTAAGATAAGAATAGTGAATAGTAATTGTGAATATTAAACTTTCCAGTGAGAAATGCTGCAATCAGACCCCTCTCCTTTCTTTCACAGTCTGATATTTTTTAACCACAGTATTCAGCTGATATGATGATCAACTTTTTAACTCATATTAAGTGAGGTTATTTAAAAATGGCGTGTTGTATTTTTAGGTCAAAGTTTCGGCTGCTGAGCCGTCATGACATCATGATAAGTGAGGCGTTGACCTGTGACCCCATCCATTCTGTGCTGCTGGAGAGGGTTTCTGCTAACAGTGCTCTGAAGGACAAGATACTGAAGAGGTCTACCGTCTTACAGGTACTGCTGTTCACCTGCTGTACTAACTCAGAATCATTTGAATAACTGTAGTCGTGCACCCCTAACTGGACTCTGGGAAACTGTGTTGGGCATTTTTGCTGCTTTCTGACTTTCACAGAAAAATTGATTGACCAAAAAAGTAATATACAGTCATGAAAATAACTGGTAGTTGTAGCCCCAGTGTTATAAACCTTCAACGTTGTTTAGCTTTGTCAAGTACATAGTGATACTTGTCTTTCCTGACTGATTTCTCTGCAGGTCAGTGTGCTCGAGGACCTGAAGAAACCAGGCAGGAAGGTCTGTGTGGCAAACACTCACCTTTACTGGCACCCAAAAGGTAGAATATCTCATTCCTCTGTATAAACACAGTGTTATAAAAGAGCAGAGTTATGATCTCAACCCCCAGTCTACACTAAAAGAAATTTCTAAAAACTGAATTAATTTCCTTTGAAGGAGGGAACATTCGCTTGATCCAGATGGGCGTGGCTCTGCAACACCTGAGTCATGTTATAAGTGAGGTTGCACCTGGAGCCCCTCTGGTCTTTTGTGGTGACTTCAACTCCACCCCTAACTCAGGTAACTCCACACCTAAAGGCAAGGCCATGGCAGCAGCAGTCTTCACCTTGTCCTTCATTAAGATAAGATAAGATAAGATAAGATAAACCTTTATTCGTCCCTCAGTGGGGAAATTTGCACTTCACTTGAAGTTCAGACAACTAATTTAAAAGATACATTTCCTGTCTTGCTGCCAGCTGTGTGGAATCATGTTTTCCCCTCTTCCTGTCTGCAGGTGTGTTTCAGCTGGTCACTGAGACTGCAATTCCCCAGCAGCATGCAGACTGGAGCAGCTCAGGGCCGGAGGAGTCCTGCAGTATGGAGTTGCTCTCTGCCTTCCCCCCGCTGCTGAGCGCCTGCAGCCAGCCGGCCTACACAAACTACGTGGGAGGATTTCACGGCTGCTTGGACTACATCTTTCTACAGCCGGAGAGCATGCAGGTACTAATACTGACACTGATACCTCGAATGCTGGTACTGGTATTGCTACTCATGCCACCGCTACTACTGCCTCTGCTACAGACTGATTTTTCAGTCAAGTTGGAGAAATAGTTTGTCCAGCATTTTAAGTATCGAGATTAACAATATAAAGCCAACATGCTACTGTTTGTGTTTGTCTGCAGGTGGAGCAGGTGATTCCTCTGCCCACCCACCAGGAGGTCACCACCTATGAGGCTCTGCCCAGCGTGGCTCACCCCTCCGACCACATCGCCCTGATCTGTGACCTGCGCTGGAACCCCTGACCTGTGACCTCCGACCTCAATCCACATGGACAAAAGACACTAGAGAGCTGGACTGTCAGTTGCTTCTGCAAAAACATATTGATGGAGATCTGAGCATAGAAACATGTTTCTACAGGTTTACTGGAGATTAATGAAAGATAACAGAAACATGGACGAGCCGAGAAATCATCTCACACACTGTCTTAAGTTACAATATGACTGAAAGGTTGTGATTTCATATTGTGTTATTAACAGTACAATTATTCATGAATTTTATTCACTGACATTCAGTGTTGGGATTTTTACTGGATAAAGTAATGAAATGCACATTGCTTGATATTTCTTTAAAGTACTTAATTACTTTGGTTGGTACATCCTCCCAACAGAAACCACATTACTGCGTCACACTACTTTGATAATTATTATCTGTCTGGGCTCAAACAACCAACAGAAGTAATGTGACTCCTGTTGGTCCTTCCTCCCCCTCGACAACAGCTGTTCTAATAAACATATTTATTATCGCAATCATTTTGACCAAACAAGTTGCTCAGCGGCCATTTTAAGTTTTTTAAATAAAGTTTGAGTCTACATGTGAGTCAGATTCTTGGCTCATTCTTTTGTTTTTAATTGATATCTCCAACAACACTAAAAAGCAGCATGAATGTTATAACTGACAAGGTGCAATAATTAGATTAAGATATAAAAAGTTTGTATGGGTCAGTTTATTCTCTCGGGACAAAACATTCACTTTGGGCACATCTCATAATTCCGTGGAAGCCCAGACACAGTTACAACAGCAAATACGGTAAATACAGTAAATACGGCGCAGAGACTGTGGTGCTTCCGGTAGACACCTTCCGTCGCCACGCTGTTTTTCTCTGATTGGTCAGAAGTGACAAAGAGGCGGGACCAGAATATATGGAACATACCATTGTGTTGTATGGTAGGGTCGCACAGAAATGTTTAAATTAAGGTTACGAAATAGGTGAAACAGTCGTGACAATTTGACTTATTTTTCGTCAAGAGAAAATAATGAAAAAAGATTAAAACATCTCCCACGTTGCGTTTGTGAAATGTAGGGACATTTGCGTTTTCAGTTAAGACTTGAAACAACCCCGAGTGAGTGACAGCAGTGATAGACAGACTGTCAAGTTAGCCAGAGTCAGCCAGCCAGACCAGAAGTGCGGTGATTTTGCCTTTAAAATAAAAGCATAAATACTTCATTTTTCTTGGATAAAACAAGATAAGATAAACTTTATTGATCCTACATCGGGGAAATTTACTTGTTGCAGCAACACAAGAGTCAAATAGCAGAGGGGACATAGTGATTGAGTGATAAGTAAATGTCAAGCAAGATTTAAAAAAAAAAGACAAAAATAAAAATACAGGCATTACAACATATACAGCTGTCACTTTCATATGAAAAGTCCATTTCAAAAAACCAAATGCTCAATAATTAAGTTCTGATGTAACTGCTAGCAGACCTGACCCACAGTAGGAAAAAAAAACCTTTAATGATCTCAATTTAGCTTTTTATGAAGTTTTTCTACTTTGTAATCAGCATGATATTACGTAAAAGAGGTTGATTTTAGACTCACATAGTCATTTATCTTTCCCTGGGTGATTTTATTGTGTCTGTAATTTTGATTAGTTATTGCTGTGTTGTGTTGTGTTTTTGAATCATCATTTTCTGGCAGTTGGTTGGTATTAAATCACATTTTTGTCCAAGAAAATTCACTTTCATTTGAAATCAAAATTCAAATGAAATACTTCAGTTTGACTCAAATAATCTTTTATCTGATGTTAACAACACAGTTCGGTTTTTTGTTTTTACTTCAATGACAGGCTGTTGAACCATAAAATAAAATGTTTAAGGCTTAATTTATACGACAAACTGGACAGTGCTTTTATTTTGAACCACTGAACCGGATGTTTTATATGTCGCGTTGTCTGACTTGACGCTGACCGGCTGAACAGGAAACCAAACAATGAATTCGGATTTGAACGGTCTTACGTGTCATTTCCAGAGTTTCAGTGATTCAGAAATCTTCGGGAGACTTTCGGTGAACAAACCCCTGTAAGTTTTCATCTTCTTTATCCACTTGTACACAGACTGAAGACAGGAGCGTAATGCCGTCTAGTTAACAGGCAGCACGTAGTTTACTGCTGTAAATGAATTGAGCAGTAAGTTAGCTAGCTTAGCTAACGTGAGTTAGCTACAATCACTGTGAGTTCATTTGTGTCAAAGTTCAAAACATGAGCAGAGTCTATATTTATCTCAGGACTTATAACTCACAGTGGAGACTTAAGAGTGTTCATGTTTAAATTGTCGTATTTTTCTGTAGATAAAGTATTTATCATTGTGTTTGTAAGACGGCTAAGTTAGCTGCTGCTGCTGATGTGCAGAAACCTGCTTTAATCTGTGTTTCTCCCTCTGTGTGTCTTCGTGTTATCGCCTGTGTAAGTTGCCGTTTTGTTGTCATTACACAGAAACTAAAATAAGTCCATTAACATGAGAGCAGCCAGACTTCCTTAAAGAATGAATGACGTCTTGTGATCTGAGGCGACTGACAACCTGAATACGGATCCTGGGAGGACTCAGTTTGTTTATTTGAGACTGTTAAAATTAGAATCCTGGTCCGAGAAATAAGCACATTATTTTGTCAGAGCATAATAATACAGAAGCAGAATTGTAGTATTCAAAGCAGTACACGATGAAGTTCAGGTTTAACAGGTTTAACAGGTTTTAGAACCTGATAATCTGCCTCTGGATCCACACCAGGATGCGAACTGACAAGTGAGCAGCTGTAATATCTGGTGACAGATCAGGTCATGTCAGTAGCGCCTCTCTTAGGCGACAATATGAATTTTGCACCCAACATAGTGATGAAGTGATACTTATACACTGTCTGTTGCATGATAAATCAGGATTTTTAACTCAAATTGCAACAGAACTTCCTAATACAATGAGAGATCATAGCTGGAAATGATCCTTGCTGTGTTTGTAAAACACAAACAAAAATATTGAGGTGTTATTTTGTATGAAAATCTAAACTACTGGAAAGAAACATTAATATGCTTCTTTCCTCCTTCCTGTTCAGGCTGGTTTTTGTCTCATCATTGATGAGCTGTGGTCATCTTGATTAACAGTTGCTAACAGCAGAAGCATGAAGGCTTTGATCCTGGTGGGGGGATACGGCACCCGGCTGCGACCGCTCACCCTGAGCGTTCCCAAACCACTGGTGGACTTTTGCAACAAACCCATCCTGCTGCACCAGGTGGAGGCACTGGTCAAGGTATGGAGGAGGTGGGGTTCAGTGAGCGTGAACCCAGCTGCTTTCCTGTCTGCCTCAAACAACACACAGGCACCTCTAACTTTAGTGCTGACTCTTTTTCTCTTGTTCTTCCTCTGTCTGTGTGTGTGCAGGCCGGGGTGGACCATGTGGTTCTGGCAGTGAGCTACATGTCGGAGCTGCTGGAGAAAGAGATGAGAGTTCAGGAGCAGAGAGTATGTACAACAAACCATCACACACACATTACAGCTGTGATACACCTCAGCACACACAGGACACACTGGATGTTTTAATTGTGTGCAGGACCAGAGCAGTGGGTCAGTCCATTCACTTTCCTGGGTTTTCCTAAAGGGTCAATTCACGCAAAGAAAGAAAACGTGTTTTTCCTCTTGCCCACAGTGGCATCAAGTCACACCACCACCACATTACAAGAGAGGTGGACAGAGTTTCACTTGTCTCACAAAGCATCAAATTATATGACATTAGAGACATCTATTTCCAGCGTGGACAGTTTTCTGCTCCTCTAAAAGCTTGATTGTCAGTCTGTGATGTTGCAGCACACAGGATGCATGTTACAACGTTCTCCCAGTTGTTATCTGACATCAGCTATATAATCCCTGCTGTATTTAGTGAAAGTGAAGATTAGATTTTACAGATTACATAACCTCAAAACTATCTAATCCCCCTCCACTCCCTTTATTTTGGAGGCCAGAGATCCATATTGGAAGTCGAATTGGGACCATGAACACATGAGAATTTGTTGCTTTTCTCTGTTTTATATCATTGTAAATTGAGTATCTTTGTGTTTTTGGTTTAGTTGTCGGACAAAACAAAACATTTGAAGATGTCAATTTGTGATGGGGGAAAAAATTCAACAGATTAATCTACAATGTAGAAAATCATTAAGTGCAATCCCAAAGTAATTAATACTATGTGTTTTCAACCAGGCAGTGTTTTGTCCACTCGGATGTACTTTGAGTATTATGGGACTGATTATTGCGCTCAGTCTGCAGTTTCTTGAATGTTTTATTGTTTTCTCCTCAGCTTGGGATTCAGATCTCTCTGTCTCATGAGAAGGAGCCTCTGGGAACAGGTGAGTTTCTCTTCACTAAAGACAAATCCAGACAGATGGGAAACTGTCTCCATACCAATGCAAAGTACATTTTAATAGTGCCCAGGGATTGAAATAGTTAGAGTCTGGAAAAAACTATGTAACTACAAATAATAATATGGATGATTGTCTATCACAGCGTAATTAAATTAACTGATTTGAAGTTGAACTGTTTTAGAACTATGTCTGAGAGTCCAACCTTGTTTTCCAGTTTGTGTGGTTGCAATGTTTTGTAGCATGAGATCCATTAGAGCTATGCCTGAAAGCTTGATATATAAATATTATAAAATAAATAAATGTATGTGTGTTTGTGTGCAGCGGGCCCCCTGGCGTTGGCCCGAGAGCTGCTGAACGTCGACAATGAGCCATTCTTCGTCCTCAACTCAGATGTCATCTGTGATTTTCCCTTCAAAGACCTGCTGCAGTTCCACCACAACCACGGCAAGGAGGGAACCATCGTGGTGAGAAAGACAGAGAATACAAAGTGTTTTTCCTGAGTAAATATGTTCAGACACGGGCAGCCCTTACAGATTGTCCAGTCCAATTTTGGCCAGGGATCATTTCTAAATCACATTGAGGTTCCTTGGTAATACTTGTCCCACACAAATAGGGTTTAAGTTAAAACTCAATTATTTCTTATTGTTTTGGGGTTTTTTGTTTGTGTGTGAAGGTAACACGGGTGGAGGAGCCCTCTAAGTACGGTGTGGTGGTGTTTGAGACAGACAGTGGCAGGATACATCGCTTTGTAGAGAAACCACAAGTCTTTGTCTCCAGCAAGATCAGCGCTGGAATGTACATCTTCAATCCCAGCATGCTCAGCAGGATCCAGGTGACTCTCACACACACACACACACACAAACACACCTTGCCTTAAAGTTTTTGATGACGTAACAAGCAAATATCAGTGGAATTTTACCATAAACTCCCTTTTAATATAATTCGTTTTAATCCCTGAAGTCTTTGTTGTGTTCACTGAAATATTTCTACATGTTGACGTGTGGTGCTGGCATTTAATTATGTTTGTGACTTTTGTGTGTTTGTGTGTGTGTGTTTGTGCCCGTGCAGCTGAGACCAACATCCATAGAGAAAGAGATCTTTCCTGTCATGGCACAGGAGGGACACCTGTATGCCATGGAGCTACAGGGTAACTATTACTGCTACTGCAATACTACAACACAAATCTATAACACACAAACCAGCAGTTTATCCAGATTATCTAAACCACTTGGAGGTCAGAGTGAAAGTGAGTGTACCTGAAGTGTCATAATAAGCCCTCATTGTACAAAAGAACTGTGTGCACACGACTACGCTAGACTGTTTGAGTCATTATTTTACCTTTTGTTTTCTCCATCAAATAAGTTTTGTCTAACCTGTTTGTTTACAACATTGTCTGACTGCTTAGCAGACCATTAACCTCCTGCTGATTTGTCGGGCAACTGCTCCTCAACAAGTAATAGTTGATTTTACACTTTGGGTGTTTATGCTAAGCTAAATTAGCCAGCTGCTAGTCATTGCCTCACATGTAGGATACAGAAATGAAAGTCTCCTGGAAATGAGCATATTTCCCATGCTGAACTCTTCCTTTAAATAATGTCACTGTGTCCCCAGGGATTTACTTTATTTAGGTAAGAAAGACAATGCTAATATGATAATGGAATAAATTGTTGGAAGTTGACCTGTGTGCTCGCTCTGGTCTCGCAGCTCACAGCTCTACCAGACGTAAGTGTTTGGGTTTTTCCTCACACCCACACTCATGTAGTTCTGGAGTGGAATCATCTGTGGAGAAGCACCGATCCCATCAAACACGACGTCCGGCAGACGTCCTTTATCCACAAACAGGCTGGATTCTGTGGTGTTCAGATTAAAATAATATTAAGATACTAAGATACATATTATAATATTAATATTAAGATATTAAGATACAAACGTGATCCACATCATAGAAGACATATGAATCGGTGCATCTCTAGATCCTCATTCCTCTCTGCAAACGATCAGCTTTGTCTGAAGCAGTGGAACTATGTAGCTGAGCAGTTCCTCAACCTCCCTCCCATCCTGTAGTCCAGGCAGGCAAACTGGTCAGAGTCACTGACTCGGGTCCAGGCTGTAGTGGCTTTGTTTCCCTCAGAAAACTTTATTGAGCAGCTCCTAGCTTATTAAACTGTGTAAGAATGACAGAAGGTCAATATAAAAACACAGTGCAGGTTGGCAGTAATGTAAAACGATTAGCAGACACTGACCTCCTGTCATGTGACCTCATGCTTCAGTACCTCACCTGTTGCAGATCACAAAGAAAATCCTGGTTTTGTGTCATGTTTCAACGTTAACTAACTGTTTGTGCCTCTGTATACTGTTTGTCTGTCTGTTTGTCTGTCTGTCTGCCTCTCTGTCTGTTTGTCTGCAGGTTTCTGGATGGACATCGGTCAACCTAAAGACTTCCTGACAGGGATGTGTATGTACCTTCAGTCACTGCGACAACATGCTCCTGAGAGACTACGCACAGGGCCCGGTTTCCTTGGCAATGTTCTGGTGGTGAGTTCAGCTCTTTGGTGCTGCACGTTAAATAAAGAACCCCACTCAATAATAACTGTCCATCCTTGCTTTCCTCTGCAGGACCCAACGGCGCAGATTGGGGAGAACTGCACCATCGGACCGAATGTCACCATCGGTGCTGGTGTGGTTGTGGAGGACGGGGTGAGGATAAAACGCTGCACGGTGCTGAAGGGAGCGCGGGTTCGATCGCACTCCTGGCTGGAGAGCTGCATCGTGGGGTGGAGCTCCTCTGTTGGCCAATGGGTGAGTATTGGACAAAGGCCACCAGTCTTCTCCAAGAAAAGATCACTTGTCTGAATAAACACATCTGATGGCTGGTTTATGTATCACACCATTACTGCATTTGCAGAGTGGAACTAAACATACTTACACTGACAGTGAAAGCAGAGACATTGTGTTAAACATTATGGTGATAGTCTGTGTGAATGTGAAAATGATTCAGTTTCAATTTAGCTAAGGATGATTAAATCTATGTTCTGATTGTTGTGAGGTGAGATGTTGACTTGTCTCTGGGTTAATCTGTCATCAGGTGCGTATGGAGAACGTGACGGTGTTAGGGGAGGATGTGATTGTGAACGACGAGCTTTACCTGAACGGTGCCCATGTCCTGCCTCACAAATCCATCAACGAGTCGGTCCCAGAGCCACGAATCATCATGTAGCATCGGGTGGAGCAGAAAAGCCCAGCGCCTTTTATACGAACTCCACGTAACACCCAAACTGTGCCAGAGAGAGAGGGACGAAAGGACTGGTGGAGGAAAGGAGGAGGGAGGAAAAAAAAGAAGGGCTTATTTTTTTCTTTTTTTAATTTGGACTTGTTTTTAGCCCTGCTTGGCTGCACCGTCCATCAATCACAAACGATGAGCATATGATCTGTCAACTGCTTTAATAGAGAAAAGGTGGAGGATATGGTTGATGGTGGAGGGAATAATGTGAAATGTATTCCAGTGGGAGAGGGGTTAGAGAGTGATATGAATACTGCTGTTTAGATTCACTATGCATTTACATTTCCTGGACAGCTACAGAGTATCAGTGGACAGGCACTGAAGGATCACACGACATCTCCTGTAGCAGAGACTGGAATCAAGACTGATGACACTGAGATTCATGAACTGAAATATTAAACAAAATGCAGCATTGGCTATAGTTAAAGCTGCATCGATAGATTAATTTTTGGCCTCTTGGGGGCAGCAGAACAACACCTAACATATTATTAGCATATAAAGTTAATATGGCGAATGTTGCTTATTCATACATCCAGCAGACACAGAGGAACATTATCATCCTATTGGAGTTATGTTTGTGTCCACCTGATGAATGTAATTTACCCATTTTATATAGGAATACTGATTAGTGCAGCTTTAATCAGTTATAGATTAGGTGTGAATATGTCTCGTTGCCTTGGTAAACTTTACTTGCTACAGGTTCTACTGTTCCTTTTATCATGAAAACTGTGCTTCAATGCCAAACCAGTTACTGCTAAACAAATGTAGCAGGCTTTTTATAACAAACTGCAGTTTATCAAGTTTGTTTACAGACACTTGAGTCATGTGTTCAGGCTTTATCTGGGATATTCTACTTTGAAATATTGTATTGTTTCAACATGTTTTCTATTCATGTTTAGTGTTACTTAAAGAGTACCTTAACAACACCTGAAAATCTTCTCACCTTGCTGCAGCGATGTACAGGTGTACTCCAAGACACCGTGACATCACTGTTCGACGTGGTTACAGGTGCAATAGAAGTGAAACAGGCTTGCTTCAAGGCAATGAAATGCTTCTTTTCAGGCTGCTGTTAAGTTACTCTTTAAGGACAGTTTGTCATGAAATAAGATGAATTTATTTTTATTTCTTGTTGTCGAAAAATGTCTCATGAGAAGCTTGATGAATGTCAGTCTTCAAATGGACAAATCCCACACAAGGGACGACACACCAGGAAACAAAATAGTGTGATGGATGAAAAATGGAAAGACAACTTAGTGCTTCATGCTTCATCGTGTATCTTAATCATTAGTGAGGCTAAAAATGTAAAGTTTGTCCCAAGGGTGGCGCTAGAGTCAAGATTGTCAAAAAAGTTTATCTTCCGCGCAGTGGCCATTTTAGGACATTTCAAACTCAGCGTGTCAGCTTTACATCGTCGGGCTCAGTTCAGCTTTTCTCAGTGTTAGCTGTACTTTTTCATCTCAGCTGTGCATCAGTTACCTTCAGCATGTTAACGTGCAACTGTTGGATGCTGACATGTCAACATGCAGTATTTAGCATGTTAGCTTTTTAGCATGCTAACATACAGATTTTTTTTTACCATGTTTCCTTCCCAAGGCAAATAGAACTGATCCTGAACCTCATGTTAGCTCACCATCAAAACAGTGATAAGCATGCGAACAGTTAGCACGTTGGCATGCCGTTTTAGTGTTCATCTCCATCTGAGGCTGTTGGGAAGTCGGTCTTTACTTTTAGAAGTATCCTGTCATCAACTGAAATGTCAGACATGTGAAAACTTTGTCTTATTAGTAACACTAGCTGTCAATATAAGTCAGGGGATCACAAGTCCTTAAGATTCATCCTTTGGGGACCATGAACATCTGAGCCAAATTTCATGACAATCCTTTGGATAGTTGCTAAGAGAGCTCACTCTTCACCAAAGTGTTGAGCTGACAGACTGACTGATAGACTAATGCTGTCAAATTTTAAATCAGATGTTTTGAATTACATTAACAGAGGGGAAGAGTGTTTAAGCAAAAGTTCACTCCAACTCAAATGATGATGAATTTTGATTTGTGTCATCCATGTTGAGTCATTTCACAACATTCAACAGGGATGGCATTAAATCAATAGATGCCGGATAAAATATATCATTAAACCACTACAGTTGAAGGTTTCTGGTACTCGTCCCCACAGGCGTCCATGTTTCTGTCAGCTCCGTAGCTGAGGTGCACACAGGTACTGATGTGTCTTCTACATTTGACTTGTTGTTACTGACCATGAACAGATGCAGCAGGTGATGTCAGCTGTTTGTCTCTTTGTCCAGATACTCAACAAAACTGATCTCTGAACAGAATGCAGTGGTTCCATGTTGTTATGCAGTTAGTGATCAACAGTATTTAGAACAAAGGAAATGTCAAGACTCTGTGTCTGAATGAATGAAGTCAATACTTGTAATGAAATTTTTGAAGAAGAGAATAATATAATCTACTGACAACATTTACATCTCGTCTTTTTTATGTTCAAGTGTTTGATTTTTGTAAATATATGCTTATTCTGCATGTGATGCTGATGATGACCGGGACAGGGGCAACAAAAGACTGGGAAAGTTGTGGAATGGCTCATCCAGCAGGGGGCGCTGCTGGACTCTTTTCACTGCAGCCTTGTAGTTGAGCAGGAATGAGATGTCTTCAGCTCTCATCTCCTCCTCTATGACTCTGACTGTGTGTGAAAGAGCTGCTATCTCTCTGCTCAGAGTCTCAGTCTTCTCCTTCATCCTCTGACTCTTCTGCTCCTCTTCCTCCCTCAGAGCACAGAGTCTGAGTTTCTCAGAGTGCAGACTGCAGAGAGACTCAGACCCTGCTGAACCTCTCTGATCTCTCTCCTGTACGAACGTCTCACACAGGTTCTTCAGAGCCAAGTTACGAGGTGGATCTCTCCTTGATGATCTTCTCTTGATCACTCCTTTATTAGTTTATCTCTCCACCATCTCTGCAGACAGTCCTTAAGGAAGCTGTGGCTGTATGACGGAACTACAGGGTCTTCAAAGACGTCCTGGCAGACAGGACAGCAGAGATCCTTCTATGACTGAGAAAACATTTATAATCTGTGAGTGAAGCTGAAAACACAGCAGGAGATGCAATGAAAACTGAAGTTAGTCAATCAAGAAAGTTATGTTCACTTTGAGCCGTAGCTCCTCTAAATCTCCTGTTTATAATGTGGAATCAGCAGCAGGATGAAGTGAAATTCAAGAATCACAGTGTTACCAGTATATTTTGTCCTTTCTGTGGCCTGTTTCTGCAGAGGAAGAGTTTGGTTTGAGCTGAGCTGGGAGTTCAAATGGCTTTGTTTCAATCTGAGTGTCCAGTTTTGCTCCCTTGATCCCTGCTGGTTCCACTAGCTTTGTTCAGCCTCTGTGGACTGCCAGGCTGTGTTTAACACCACTTAGCCCAGTTTGGACCTGCCTGGCTCTGTTTAGCCCAGTTTGACTCTGCCTGGCTCTGTTTAGCCCAGTTTGACTCCGCCTGGCTCTGTTTAGCCCAGTTTGACTCTGCCTGGCTCTGTTTAGCCCAGTTTGGCCCTGCCTGGCTTCGTTTAGCCCAGTTTGGCCCTGTCTGGCTCTGTTTAGCCCAGTTTGGCCCTGCCTGGCTTTGTGGTCAACATTCTTTTAAGCCGCAGACTAAAAAGCTGCAGATTGAGAGGAGGAGGAGGAGGAATCCCTGACGTTCCCATTGGCTGAGGAGTTTTTCAGGCTCTCTCTGATTGGCTGGCAGAGCATGAGTAGGGAATCCCTCAGGGTTCTCTCTGTCTTTGTCTCAGACTAAAAACACAAACAGACCAGTCAGGCCTCACTGCCTCAGGTAGTCCTCCAGTCTGAACTCACGGCCTGGTCCTGGACCTGTTCTGCAGCAGAAAGCAACAGTGCAGCTGCTGTTTTTCAGGCCATAAATCTCCCTGATTACAGCCAGTGTGCTGCTACATGACCTGCAGCTGTAACATAGGAGGTGCCTCTAATGTTGAGCAAAGCAGAGTGAATTCACTGCTCAGCTCAGAGAAACAGAGGTGAATGAGGGAGCTGCTATTTCACTGCAAGGCAGAAAGTGTTGGGAACCTTACCAGTTTCCCTTTCAGGGGCGTGTTGGAGCAAAATCAGGAGGTGAAGAAACCTGCCGCGTTCATGTTGCAGAGGGTGGAGAAGGAGAGCTGGCAACGGGACGAATCAGGAGGGAAGAGTGGAGGAAAAAAATAAAACAGAAAAGAAGGAGTTCACAGCTGAAGAGGAGAAAGGTGAGTTTATAAAAATATAGAGAAGTACAAGAAAAGATGCAGAAATATAGAGTTTGAAATTGAAGTGTGAAGCCAAGTGGAAAAAAAAAAAAACTCCAATGTGAGTTAAAAGTAAAGAAGTTAGTTGATGTTCGTCAGCAGGAATGAGATGAAAGTCTAGACGGTTAAATTGCAGTGGGCTGTGGAAAGCCGGCTGTGGAGAGCCGGCGGAGCAGAGCGGCGGCAGGAGCGACGGTGGGCGGGGAGAGAGGAAGTGTGGTCGACAGGAGAGGAATTTAAAGTCTCATTGTTCTGGAAGAGCAGAAGCAGAGAGGAGCCGAACCACCGACACGCTGGACAACATGGACGTGAGCTCAGCCATGGAGAAGGTAGGACGGGAACATTCGCATCTACACATCTGGAATCCTTACTGATAGAAGCTTACTTCCAGGTCAAGGGTCAGAGGGTCAGATAGTCTGATGTGGTGTAGATTGTCTCTTGATGGAAGAAGACTTTACCGAGCTTAAGTGAAATTTATTTTCATTCAATATTTATACTTTATATGCACAAACATGTAGCATCATAAAATGTCTCAGTCAGCCCCAAGTTTGAAGGTGATTTACCTACAAGCAAGCTACAAGTCACAACATTGAATCCATCCCGCCAGCATCATTTTCAGTCGACACAGAATCTGTGGCGGCCGTTGTTAGAAACAGTTAACCAGTGTTTTATGTCGATTTTGTAATATTTTCATTTAGGAGTTGTTATTTCTGTATGTTGATTTACAAAAACCTCTACAGCTGCGTCCAGCTCATCCACACTTGCTGCCAATTTGAAGCCATTTGTCAATGCAATTTCTAGGCATGGATATATTTTAAGAACCAGATTTTGACGGCAGCCACCGACTTGAATTAAAATTGCTTTTACTTGTGTGAAACCGTTATGGATCATATACATACATAGAGCAATAATCGGCCTTGTTTGCACGTGAAGGTGTCCTGTCAACACTTCTGCAGATGTCTCTTTTATAATGGAAGCATATGGGGAAAATACTTTTTGGTCCACAAAGGATTTTTTTTTGTTGTAGCATCACAAGTGGCAGTGAGGCTGAGTGGTTCCACCATTTAAAGCATCTTAATACATCCATGTTTCTAAGTAGCTAGAAAACTATAAAGGTGATGTGTCCATTCTTAATCCTGCCTTCGTAGCTCTGATTGGTTTGTTGTTTTTCTAAAAAAGCCATCAGGAAGCTCAAAACCACACCTGTTTGAATTGCTGAGAAAATTATTACTGCATTATTGCTGTTTTTTCCAGTAATAAATATTCAGTGTATTTCAAATCAATTCAAAATACTTAATTCATCCCTCATGGGCAACTTGAGGCAAGCAAGTTTCTAAACACAAGTACACACACACACAATTCATTCACAAAAAAACATCTAAAAATACAAATATGATCATGTGAGGAAAGAGTTATATTCTGTAGTTTTTGTTTTGCTGTGTGGGATTTGCAGGATATGATGCAGGCGTGTACTGGACGTGATGTAAGGAAAAAAACACTGGACTATAAGTTCTGTTGATGCTGTTTGTTATCACTTCCTCAGTCCAAGGTTTGTTTAGCTGCTCTGGTGCATCAGTCGCTCTCAAGTTAGAGCAACTTTGTGGAGCAAACAAAGAAGGTTCTTTTGACAAAACTTCAAATGACTGTTGAATTCTTTGGCAGAAACTGATCGGCTACATTCATAATACTCTCATCCAAAGAACTCAGTGGAAGAAAATGCATCTTAGCTGCCATTAATTTCCACAGCTGAACAGTTTTTAAAATGTTTTGGAAAAATCTTTTCATGTGGTGAAGTTACGATCAACCAAAAATGGTGAAAAACCAAAATTATCTTCTTTGGAGCCACATGAAATAGTTGGTGAGTAATTGGTGCAACTGTTTGTTTGAGTTGATTTATCCAAAGAAGCTCTGCTAAAAAGGAAATGTAATGCTAGAAATAGTCCAACAGTTACCAGCCAAAACATCAGCTTGAGCGATGGTGTGATGGCAGCACTCGAGAGATTGTTCGACCTTAAAAAGCAGCTGACCTTTTATCAACATGCACATTTGAATATATCATTGGTTCTCTGACCTGCCATAGACACTCGCTGCAGGAAAAACAAAGAGCCTCCTAATGAGTAATGTTTGACAGTCAAAGATATTTTTAAGTCAGTTTGGATGAACCTCAGACTTGTTCACATCCAATTCATTTCAAACAGCTGGAGATTTCTCGTTCAGTCAGTGAAGATAATCCACGTCCACGAGGACCTGATCCCCCTGCTGGGTCTGTCCTGGCAGCTGTGGACAGTTTGTCTCCCACAGATCCCTCCTGAAATTGTCCATCCAGCATCCAGAGGTCACATCAGTCTGAGGCAGATTCTGTAACCTGACGGATCAGTGTCACCTGTCGGGGGTTTGATCCCCCTGCCCCCCCTTTCAGAGCTGGAAAAACTGCCATCACCAGGATGGAAATAACCCCCAACACACACACACACACACACACACACACACACACACTCATACAATGGGTTTCAGGATTGTGGGGAGGAATCTCTGTAACCAAAACAAAACACAAACTCTCGTCTTCAATAAAGTTGCACATGGTGGCAACTAACAGTTATAGGTGCCCATAAGTAAAAAATGGAAGGAAAGCTGGAACTGAGTAGTGTCTGACATTTTTAGCTTCAAAAAGAATGAATCGATTATTAAAACATTTGCCAAATTGTTGCAGCTGTAAAGATAAATATGCTGTTTTGCAAAATCCAAATTACACAAAATTGTAATTGACAAAATGCAAATATAGTTTTAGCATTCACCAACATAGGGAGTGATTTCAAGACAGAACTTGAAAGGAAAAATCCATTTGATTACATCTAAGAAACAAAAGAAATCACTGTAATCTTTCTAAATTAGAGCAACAGGAAATATCCAGGATGCCATGTGACAACATTCTGCAGCAGGTCAACTCGCCACCTCTTTGACCTCCAGCTTCTTATCTGACATAGTTTCCTGCAGTTTCCCCTTCACATAGCCAACATGTTTAGAATTACTCAGCGACGCTCGGCCGAGTCTGAGCCAACTACGACATACTCGCCTTATCTGAATCCTAAATATAGAGTTGGCACACTTTCCCTTCTTTGTGAAAAAATGCATTTCTCGTAAGGCTCATTTGTATCATTTGGCTCCGAGTCAGAGCAACAAATAATACTGTGCTGTTCAGTATTTGTGGTCCAGATGCCTCCATCAGACCAACTGAAGGCTGTCACTGATCACCTGATCGATGAGGCAATAAGGCAAAGACTCTGAACTGCAACGTCCCTTGTTTGCGTCCATCTGGGGCATTTTGGTGCATGTCATTCTCCACCTGTCTCCCCTCTATCCCCGTCATCTCTACTGTCTATCCATTAAAGGCATAAAATGTTTTTTAAAAAGGGAACTTTAGAAACCAATTTTGCTGTGGGTGCAGAAGCAAATTGAGATTTTTTTGTTTTTGCAACCACAAAGAAATGTTATAAAAGTCTGTCAGCGTAACTTGCTGGAGTTGTCATAGACTCATTCAATACAAAGACAACATTATCTGCATCGTATCAGCTGTGTCATGACTGGTTGCAGGTGGAGTAACAGGTTTATTTCATGATTGGAGGAACGTTTGAGTCACGTCTGCCTTTACTGTGACTCACGACTCCCTCCCACCAGAGTCACAGCCATCACCTGTGTTATCTACAAGAAGAATAAAATTACACTAAATACTAAACGATATAGAGCTCACAACCACCACGCTTTAGCAAAATGTTTCTTTAAAGCTGGTTTGGGTTTACACTTGATTCAAAAAGGTGTTTTGTTCCTGACAATGTTCAGTCACATAACAATGAAAACACACGCTGTCAGTCAGTCAGTCTGTTCCAGAGGGAGGTAATGAAGTCTTGTTCTTCTTCAGCTGTTTTTGTTCCAGCTGTCGTCGCTGTGACCTTTTCAACAAGGACTGATTAACAGCCTCTTCACTGTCACACACACACACGTACACACACTGTCTCTCTTTTCACACCTCAAAATACACTCATCTGTCGTCCGTCACAGCTAATGACTGCTCGTCTCTCTCTCTTACGATACCGTCTGATGTGTCATGATCGCTCTCCGTCTGACAATTAAGTCCATTAGTAACATAAGAAATTAGAGCAACAATGCAACTGGCAACACAAGCTGGAGTTTCTTTGTGTAGTAAAAAAAAAACCTACAACAATATAAGTCTTACAATATTTGCTAGCCAGCCCAGTCATACTGAATCAGAAAGGGAAATCACTCATATGATGAGGTTGTACAACTTCATTCAAGTTTGTTGTTACAAGAAATAGAATGAATAGCAAGCATGTTGCTTAATACATCACGTATGTATTTGCCTGTCAACGTTGGACTAATGTGAAGCTAATTCTCAGGCTGCTTTATGATGCCAGTCTGCCCCTGAACAGAGTCCTGACCTCAACCTCATCCAACACCTTTGGGATGAGCTGGAACGACTGAGAGCCAGACCCGATCTCCCACCGTCAGTGTCGGACTGCACTAATGCTCTTGTGGCTGAACGGGAGCAAATCCCTGCAGCCAGGTTCAACATTTTGGAAGAGCTTGTGTCTCTATATATACAGTATGTTACGTGAATGAATGTCTCTGTTAGGAGAGATGAGCTTGTTAATACCTGGTGACAGATGGACAGATGGACAGTCCGTCTCTTTGTAAGACAAAGAGCAGCAGGTTGTTTTAGCAGAACAGTCGTCAGGTTTCCTGCCAGAGGCTTTAAAAACAGTCAGTCATCCCCGAGTGTTGTATCCTGCTCACACACAAACAACACACACACACACACACACACACAGAGTCTGTAGAAACTTTATATAGCCGAGAACAAATCAACAGTGGTCGTGTGATAACAGATGATTGTGTGATACATGATGACAATCAAGCAAACTCCACTTGGTGATGAAGACTGAGAGAAGTGGTTGAAAGCTCAGAAAAAAAGCCAGTGATGTAAGTTGGTTTTAAACTTTAATAAATTTGTTCATTTATTTATTTATTTCATCATGACAGATGCAAAGTATGAAAGAGGACTGTGGGTTGTGTTCTTTTCTTTTTAAATGGAAGGAGAAACAAAACATGAGGCCGAGTGAGGACAGGAAGAGAAACCAAGGACAGGAGCGAATAAGAAAACAGAATGAGTCCGTTGAAACAGATAAAAGACGAAAAGTTTGTCGAGTCGAGGAGGAGGAGATGAAAAATTGAGTGTTGGGACGACAGATAAGAGTGTTTGTCAGTACTGTGATGATGTCACTGGGTGGACCAATGAGATCATCCATCCTGCACGTGTGTGTGTGTGTGTGTGTGTGTGGTGTTCACTCCCTTCTCTTCCTCCCACGCTCACTGAGAAAAGTTTAAAAACAACAACTCTACTTTCTCATCCAACGCTTTCTCACATGTCTGAATAATCATCACGTCTCCATTAACTTGATGTCGTATGAATTTGTAGTGTTTTTTTTTTTTTAAATCAGATGAATGTACATTTCTGTTTTAATCCAACTGCTGTCACACCTGATGAAAACAAACACTGTGTTCGTCCATCTCTCAGTACTTTCTGACTTTCTTGCTGTCCATCGGTTTCAACTAAAGACATCTTTAAAAATGAGTCGCAAATATATAGTTTCATGTTTTTTTTTCAAAGTTCAGTCACATCCTGAAACAGCTGGTCACTGTAGTTTTTAGCAAACGTTAAACAGGAGGATATTCTTAATTTGTTGGGGACTATTTTCAGCGGCGGATTAAAACACATTTGGTGCTCTTGTAAATATTTGCAGCAGCAGAACTGTGTCGTTTTTGGACAGTTATTATCGTTCCAACCTTTTCAGCAGTTTTTTCCTGGTGTAAATGGTTTTCTATCGTAGTTCCAGCTCTTGTGAGGCTGATCCTGAACACTCACTGTTACTCCTATTATAGAAACCTAATTGGACTGTAGCTCACAGGGTCAGAGTTATATAAATGATTTGCGTGTATAACATCATTGTGTTTTTGCTGGCGTCCTGTGTCTCAGATGTCTCTGAAGCCGAGTGCAGGAGGTGCATCAGTGTGTCTCGGATGTGACGGGAGCTGCTCCGGATTTCAGCCACATTCTTGGAGGTACAACCCTTCCCTTTTTTTTGTATTACTCTTTCCATTTCCTGAAAACTGACCCAAAAAGAAAAACAATAAAAGGAATGAAAAGAGAAACAATGAAAATGCTGGAAATACAGTCCCAGTGGTTTGTGGACTCCTCCCTCTCTCCATGATTTTCTGCTCTTAAACAAACATGTTAGTGGCTCTGCATATTTTAACCAGTTGGCTGAAGAAGATTGAAATATGGCCTGTTTTGTTGGGGGAAATCACCCAAATGGTTGTAAAAGTATCACAAATTATCACAAAATTTCCAAAACAAATTTTTACCTACCCAATTAAATTAAGGTAGCAAAAAAAGAAAATGGTGGCAAGACAGCTTTCAACATTCTGTACAAGCTGCTCATGTACATTATTTTGATGCCTCATCACTCAACACCGTCCCTCCTCTCCTCCCATTCTTCCTGACCTGTCTGCTGTGAAGGAAAGCCTGTATGGCCTGCGGCTGCAGCACCGTCGACCACGCTCCTGGAGGCGACCTAGAAGATGACCAGCGGATGGGACGCCTGCTCGCAGACTCGCCCTGCTCCCATTTGACGGCGAAGGTTAAAGGAGGCGGTGGCCTTCGCATGTACAAGAGGAACCGTATGATCGTGACCAATCCGGTGGTGTCGCGTAAAGACCCAACCTTCAACACCACAACCTACGACTGGGCTCCGGCCGGCCTCAACCAGACACTGGTGAGGATCAGTGTGAAGTACAGGAGGTTGGTTGTTCATATGAAGCTGCGGTCTGTTGGTCTGTGTCAGCTTGTGAAGTCACATTTTACTCACCAGCCGTGGTGCTGAGATTTGACGCCACGATGACTCTAAATGGAGCTTTAGCAAACATGTGCAAAGCAATCATGCAAACAATCAGGTTTGAAACAAGCTCATAATTTAAGCTTGTGATCTAAACCTTTGAAACATGAGCAAACATTTAAATTACAACCCAAAGCATCTGTTATTAACACCCATAGTTATTACTTACTATATCAATAGTCTTTAATAGTAGCAATTAGGAATTATCTGGGTTCATGTTTATTTTAAAGCACCATAAGCAAATTTTTTACCTGAAGATAACAGCCTCAAAATCATTCTGATGGTACACTGACTTCTGGTTTTAAACAGACAGTAACTGGTACCAATTTGAGACCAGTCCTCATCCATAGTTGTTGGCTATGTATGTTTTTAGCTTCCTGTGCACATGCTCACAAACAAAGACAGTGTGATGTTTCATCTAACACCGCTGTAAAGAAAAAAACAATGCCCCAAATATTATTTTATTTCAGTTTCATTTAGCTTCTGCAGCCCTCTCTGCATGTCGAACAGTCTGCGCCGTCTGGTTTCCATTAAAAACAGACTCAAGTATGTTTCAGGTTTCAGAACCTACAATTATAAGGATGACAGTGATTATCGAGCACTGCGGTGCGGCAGGGGAGTCACGGGGGACATTACTGTGGTTTAACTTGTAGAGACATATCCAGATCCGACACTGGGACCGTTCTCCAGATCTTAAGTGTATTGTTTGTTTCATCCGACACTTTTGTATTCTGCTGTGAAATGTGATGCTGCAGCATGTCAAGAAGCATTGGTGGTTCAGTGGTAGAATTCTCGCCTGCCACGCGGGAGGCCCGGGTTCGATTCCCGGCCAATGCATTGAGAGTTTTAAAGAATTTCCCAGTTTGGGACAAATAAAGTCCATCTACCTATCTATCTATGTGAGGTCTGTGAGTGCAGCTCCAGACTGTTAGTCACTGTCTTACATCTGGTGCAGTCATCTGACAACACACACATCTGTCACCAGCAACACCTGGATGGGATGATGACATCTGAAACACACACTCGTCTATGTCTTCCAGCCATGTTAGCGTGACGTAGGCAATCATATGTCATATTTATGTTTTAGAGAAAGCGTATCCACACTGCAATGTGAGATTGATTTACTTTAGAGGGTGTGATCAACAAACTGAAATACAAACCCAAACCAACCCTGTATGTGGAGTTTCTGAAGTGCAGTTCCAGTCCAGCCTGCACCACATGACATTATGTCACATATTAAAACTGCAGCTGCTTTTCTTTGCCTGAAGGTGGCAGCACCAACATGTCTACATCTGCAGATCCAAACAGCTGCACTTATCTTTCTTTGATATCTGATAACGACCAAACAGCTGCCTGTCGTGGTGAATCTGCATCCTAAGAAATGTGAATTTGTCCCTTGTTTTTCAATGAATCAGCTTCATATCCCAACACAACTAATAAAACATAGCTGTTGTAATAACAATGTAAATAGTAAGTTACTATCATAGTAAACAGTAGTAAAACACCCCTGATCTCCCCTCAGGCCATGCAGTACATGGAGCTCATCCCGGAGCGCCAACGTCCCGTCTCAGGGACGGATGGAGCGTTGCAGCGTCGCAGGCAGCTCTTCAGTCAGCTCCCTGTCTACGATCAGGACCCCATGAAGTGTCAGAGCCTGGCCAGCGAGGAGGAGGTACAGACAACGACGCAGGCAGCATGCTCGCATAACCTGTTATTGCTGCCTAATTATAAACACATTGTCGTCCTGTGGTACAAATCTGTTTCAATTTACTCCCCACATTACAGATCCGCATTACAAATAAGCCAATTATTAGAGCAGCTGTGTGCTTCCTGATCAGTATCACATCATTTTTAAGACTGGAAAACAACTTCCACTTAATGGAAAAGTTTTCAGTTGACTCTGTTTTCTTCTCCTGCGTCCTCTTGCAGATTTCCTCCATGCTGCTGTTTGTGAAACACTACAAGCAGGAGGTGCTGGGAGTCGGGGAGGTGGCCTTACCTGGCGAGGGCGGAGCTCTGAGGGAAGCAGCCATCCAGAGGACAGCGAAGGAGGCCAAGGACCGCAGCAACAAGAAGGAGGCCCTGGAGAACCACAGCTCAACTGACCGCAGCTCTGCCTCTGCTGCCGGTTCCACTAATGGAACAAATGACAGCACTAAGACCGAATATGTAAGTAAATAAGGTGTCTGACATCAAGTCCAGTTATATAGGTTGCCTTCTCTCATTCAAAATTTGCATGCTCTTGATGCACTGCTAAAAGATTCCCCAAAGCCTGAAGTCATCCCCAAACAGACCTTAAATGGGTATCAAGACCCCTAAAATATCACTGTTAATAGGCCTTATCACACTACTGACCCTAATTCACACCTATTTCTGTGACATTCTGGGGTCTCTTTCTGTCAAAAATGGTTCAATAAAAGTTCAAAAGAAGCAGGACACTTGGCTTGCTACTTACTTATAGGAGATGCTACCACCTGATCTTTCTTACAATTCTGATTCCAAAAAAAGTTGTGTAACACATACACATCCTTCTTCACAAATACTCTATTGAAAACAGTACAAAGTCAATATATTTAATGTTTGATCTCATCAGCTTCATTGATTTTTTGTAAATATCTGCTTATTCTGAATTTGATGGCAGCAACATGTTTCAAACACGTTGGGACAGGAGCAACAAAAGACTGTGAAAGTTGTGGACTGATCCAAAAACACCTGTTTGGATCCTTCCACAGGTAAACAAGTTCATTGGTAACAGGTGATAGGATCATGATTGGGTATGAAAGGTTCATCCAGGAAAGACTCAGTCGTTCACAAGCGAGGATGGAGAGAGGCTCAACACTTTGTCAAACACATGATTGTATCCGCTCTCTGTCCTCTAGCGCTGTACTGGCTGCCAAGGTGAGATTGCTAAGGAGAATCCAGCTGTTTACGCTGAGCGAGCAGGATACCAGAGCGCCCTGTGGCATCCCACCTGCTTCGTCTGTTCAGAGTGTGGCCAGGGGTTGGCGGACTTGGTCTACTTCTGGTCCAATCAGAAGTTGCTCTGCGGAAGACACTACTGTCAGACGGTCTGGCCGCGATGTTCAGGCTGTGATGAGGTGAGACGTCATCACTTCCTGTAGGTTAATATCAGACAGAGTTGAGGAGATCGAATGTGATGGGATGAAATTTTGCACAGATATTGTTTCCCAGAGGATGAATGCCAAGGACTTTGGTGATCCTCTGACTTTTTCTCTAGCGCCACCATGAGGCATACTTTTAAATTTGTCAAATACCTACCTACAAAACTGTCACTGTGAACATGCATTTAGCTCAAAGCATCTCACAGAGGCACTAGCATGGCTGTAGACTCTTAGGTATACAGTATGGAGATGGGGCTCAACTATATAACCACATGCCAACCCGGAGTAACTTGTATACCTGAGTTCTCCATGTATAAAATAATGATGCTTATTTATCGTTGTTTATTTAATGATCTCCTCTCTTTCCTCCCCTTTGCCTCCCTGTCCTCCTTCCTCAGCTGATCTTCTGCAAGTCTTTTCGCTCGGCAAAAGACGGACGGACGTGGCATCAACATCATTACTGCTGCTGGAAATGTGGGCAGAACCTGGATACACCCTGTCAGCACCGAGACGCAATGTAGAATTCAACACAGTGTGGTTTAAAGAAGCTTGAGCACTGCAGAGACAGTGAAGCAGTACTGAATAAAAATAAAAACGTGAGACAAAACAAAAAAGGTTGGTTAGCTTGTTATAATAATAATACTGAATAAGTAGATCTTTAAAACTGTAAATTATATGTTTAGTTGACATGAGGTATTTAAAATACTGTATCTTGCAAAGCAAAACCATCCAGTTGATATATTGATGTTTAAAATACTTAGGCCATCTAGCTGACATTGAAATACTCAAAGACTTGTTCACTTGAGCCTACTGGTGTTTCAAGTACTTGAGGAAATGTTTAGTTGATACAAAAGTGTTTAAAGTACTTACAGAAACATTTTGGCTGATTTATTAGCACTTAAAGTTCTGGCAGGGACGTGAGCCAGATGTGCTGGTTTCAGCCGGCAGCGTTTCAGACACAAACAGCAGTTTACAGGAAGGAGGATAAAACCTGACAGTTGAAATAAAATCTGTAAATAAACAAATAAAATGAGAAATAATATGTAATAGTAAACATAGATTAAAAGAATAAAGTGAACAAAGACATTTACAAATACACATGGCGACTTGAAAGATTTATCTAAATATGTATTGAATTTTAAGGAATTCTTAATATGTCAGGTTTGAATCTGTGATCAGATTTCTCTTGTTCACCGTTACTTCAGGCAGAAATAATCTGATTGACTTAATGAACTGGACGGGCTGAAGGCTGGAAAAGGCAAATAACTAATTTGTAATTAATAGTATTGTTTTTTCTACAGTAGGTTTTACAGTCAACTTTCTGCCTTTTAAAACCCGTCATTGATTTTGGGTCGTGTTTGTTGAACTAGTTGTACAATTAGAAAGTATAGATTTTACTTTGCTTTTACTTTACTCTGCTTCATGTGTTATTTCAGTCAATCCATTGCGTTTAACCTCCTTCATGAACATGAATCTCTGCTGCTGCTAAACGTTTCTTCATGTTGGTTATATTCCTGATAAAGTTCTGTATTTTGCAAACACTTCTCTGAGGCTGCAAAGTTGTTATATTTGCTTTTGTTAAAATCCCTAAAAACAACTTAGCCAGAAATTAACACATGCATCAGACAGAAGCTAATTAGCTCAACTTTTTTGTTCCATGAAATGAAATTCATTAACACAGTAGACTAGAATCAGCTAATATGAGCTTGTGTTTTTTATCCTTCATTTACTTTTTGAATTCATTGCTGTTGGTGAAATATGTAGCATGGAGACAACAATACTGTTCAATACAACGATCTGTGACAGACAAAATGATGCAGTAGAGTAAAGCAATTTCAGTATTGATAGTAGTTTCATCTCTTTGTGTCCAATGCGATATGTTTAGCCTAGCTTAGCACAAAAACTGGAAGTGGGGGGAAACTACTAGCATAGTGTAATAAGTGAAATAAACCCAGCAAGATGAGATATTGATCTTTGTCTGTAAGATGATAAACAAGGATTTCTAAAAATCTGCTCTGTGAAGGAAATGAAGTTTTTGTTATAATGTACAGAAATTAAAATGACTAGATCACCATGTTCAGGACCTTCTTTTGATTAAAAAAACCTGTGATGACAAATGTTTTAAATTCAGAAGTTTGATGCTGTGTACAAAACTGTCATCATTCACAACAAGGAAGTTAAATATCGTACTGTTAATGAACAGTCGTGGATGGTATTTGGTGCTTTGAATGTAATCATCACTTATTCAGTGCTGTTTCCATTGCAATTACTGAATTCAGCATTGAAAAGTAGATGGTATAATGTAAGTTAGATTTTACCATTTTAAATCAGCAGTGATGGTGTTTTCATATGAAAGGTTTAAAGTGATGATGTCTTCACCTGCAGGATTGATGATCCCGCTCCAGGTTGTGGTTGCATGTCATGTTTGTGCATCAGCTCTTTCTTCAGGGGAAAATCATCACAAGTCAGAGAAAGTAAATGATACTGATGATGAATGATACCTGATCATGTTCTGAGCTGATTGATTGGAATTAAAGTTGAAGCTACTTCTAATTAAACTCCCTGTTGTTTCATCTTTATTTAAAAAGAGTTGGGGGGAGAGATCACAAAATGACTTGAATGAATTCAATATGTCTGATACAATTTTAACCTGTAAATATGTGAATAACTTTCATTCAACAAACAGCAAAACTATTTTTATTTTCAACAGTTAAGCTGTGTTTTGTCATAAATGACGATATATTGCCCTATTATATTTAATTAGAAAAAGTAATATACTACTTCCTGCATTCACAAATTAAATGTATGTTTGAATAAAAACATTAAAACTCAATATCCAATAATCTATGATGTGGTCTCAATGTAAACACAAATGTGGATATATGTGTTTAAACAACTCACTCATCATAGAAAATATTTATATTTAAATATAAATATTTGATATTTCAGGTAGTTTTAAACAGAATTTTTACCCATGTATATTTTTTATTATCCTAGTTGCAGAAGATTTAGATTAATTTTTACCCAAGTTAACTAAATTACCTTTAAACATTTGAATCATTTGTGGAGAGTAATGAACAGACCAACTCTGGTGAGATTCAATTGCATTAAATCAAGTTGTATTTTGTATGATGCCAGACAAAGATTCAAAGATGAATCCAAAAATCATTCATTAAATGCAAAAACTGCAGGTTTCAGAAATCAGGTGATCCAGTTTTCAGATCGGCCTCAACTGAATCCATCCAGCTGGAGCAAAACATTTCACAGCTATGAAACAGAGCTCCCTTTTTTTTTTTTTTTTTTAGTCAGGACAATTAGGAATTAGTTTTAGAAGGAGGATCACAAACCTTCATTGATGTATGTGTGTGTTGACCTACTCCCAGCAGGAATGTTAAGTATTCCTGTGGTTTCTCGGCCAGCGTTCCTGAGCAGTTACGTCACCCAGCTGACCGTCTGACAACCGCGTCCTGAACCATGAAAGAAAAGCCAGAAAAGGATATTTTTAGTCCCAAAGTGAGGCAAATTTATTTGGTTGGCAGATTTTATAGCCTTTAATAGCTCCCACATGATGAGGGTGGGTTTACAGAAGATCTCTATGACTCATCTCCTCTGATTCTGTACACAGATGATCCAAGATATGTCCTAATATTCTTAAAATCTGTTCCTTGAATGGTAAGACTTAGAAGTATTGTACATCCAGTTTAAAAATGTAAAAGTCACATCCGGATACACTGATGGAAATTTAGTGAAGGATTTAGAAAACTGCAGTGTTTTGTTTGCTTTTTGGATTCGAATGGGAGTAAACAAGAGGTTTTAGCAGAACTGACTTTAAAACAGAGAGACATTTTTTCTCAGGACATCGTGACACTAAACCAGAACTAAAACACTGACGTTATTCCTCTGTGACTCTTCCCACCAAGGAGGTAAATGGATTACATATGCAACCAAGTAACACAAAATGAATACTGCGTCACCTGTTGCACAACACAGGTCAAACACAACAAAGTAAAAAGCAAAGTAACAAAAAAGTATATCAACTTCAACAAATAAGCAAACTGACAAATGCTAAATGAGAACCTAAATGTAACTATGATCTTTTTATCAAACTTGTCAAAGAATCACAAGACTGGTTAAAGCCCCTGAAAACTTTGAAATGAGCAGTGATTAAACGTGTGATAACTGATTTTTCTGGTCACTTGGGGACAGTTAAATACTGTTTTATTGATATGGTGAACTTGTTAGCCATTATTCACTCTATTTTACCTCTATATTTGGTCATTTATTCACAAAATACAGATTATAGCTGCTTCAAAGTTAAAGTAAAAAAATCTGAATTTTTATTTACTAAGGGTTAAACACTCAAAAACTCTATAATCTGCTTCATCAGCACCATCAGATTTGATTGACAGTCAATAAATCACCCACGGAAGGATTTGGATTCAAATTTTGTTAAAATTAAATGGAAGGACGTGACATTATGTTTTGACTTTGGCAGAAGGTTGTGGGTTCATGTTGGATCCCATCGCTCACAGTAAAAAGCTGATTGAGTCAATATGTTGCCTTTAACATTGTTTGTGTTGTTCATCTATTTGTAGTTGAGATGTTGCTGCCTGAACAGCTGCAGCAGCAACACTGGAAAAAGTCAGTCTGAAGCTGTGTTGACACATGCAGATCTGAGGTGGTGGCGCCCCCTTGTGGAGACACTACACATTCACACACACAGATCATCGTGATATTTCCGACAGTGCCTGAACGCAGCACGGCCTTCTCATTGTACTTTGCCTTTAAGCGCAGATGAAAGGCTGTTGTGTAATTTGGGTGAAAGAGGAGGAGGAGGAGCTGATGAAGAGCAGCTTCCTCTGACAGACTGAAGAGGACTCACACAGGTAAAGTCCTGCTCCTCTGCTGTTCAGCACTAACAGGATATCATGAACATTCATGTGCGTTTATAACCTGCTGTGTTCGTGTTGTGATCACGTTTCAGAGCTGATGTTTTATTCAGAGGACACATGGAGTCAAATCGTGTCTGACATGTTTTATTTATTATCTGATGGTTCACAAAGCTGCTTTAAACCTGCTCTCTGCTTCAGTCTAAAACAAAGCTTTCTTTAGAGCTAACAGGAAACCAGAGATGAAGCTGCCTCCTCTGACTCCTGTTTGTCACTCGCGACTCATTTTTATATTCCTTTATGTAACTTTACTACAGTCTGGTTTGTGCTAAATGACTCAAGGGCCACTTACTTTCTGGTGCTTTCATTTGGGCTTCATCAGTGACTGGAGTTGGACATCTGTGTCTGTCTGATAACTTGAAGCATCAAGGTTCAGTCTTGACCTTGTTACTTTGAACAATTTGGCAAAACATTCCCACCTCAAGATCCAAATTCTAGATGATGTTTGTTTGTGGTCTTAATGTGAACATATGTTTATATTATTGTCATATCATTGAATTGTGCAGCAATTGTAAACACAGACAGACTGACCACCATAACCTTTTTTAATGGTTAAAATGAAATGTAAGACCAACAAATTTGGTCCTAATTGTCTCATGTTTAAAGATTTTAGAAACACTTTATTTTATAAGCTTTGCATGAGACCCTTCTGCCTGGTAAACATCCGCATCTTCCTCATCTCCAGTTTGTACTTCTGGATTTCTGTTTAAACAGTCTGAAGCACACCATGAAAATACCTCTTACGAAAGTGTAAGTGTAAGTGATGAAATCATCATCACTTACACTCTATAAAACTCCTCCAGAGTCACAGAAGTTATACAACTGTCGTCACAGGCTGAGCAGGATGAACCTTGAACATGTGTAAACCAGGTGGAATGTCCCTTTAATATATATGACAGTAACTCTGATATAATGTGATGTAAATAGAAGTGTGTAGTGATACATGTCTTTCTTGCTTAACAGCAGTTCGCCATTGTTATTTTACAAGGACACATAAAGGCTCCATAATTGACCAGCAGGACATTAACATTAATAGTCTGGATATGATGTGTGAGCTGACTGATGCTGGCAGTTTCCAAACTGTGCTGAACTCAGCTAAAGATAGATCGCAGTTCAACATCTGATTTTCACCTTCTCATCTGAGTCAAGCTAATTTCCCTAAATGTCAAAGTGTTCCTTTAAACCTTTATTCAATCTGTCGGAGGAAACTGTGAAACTGCCTTGTTGCTAATCTGAACCGCACATCTTACTTCATTCGAACAGTCGGCAGTATTCACAGAATTCACACAGAGACAGAATTCAGGAATGATTCAGATTCAGAAATGGTCAGAAACCACAATTCAGAAACTGAGCTGAGAGCAGATGGTGACGTCTGTTTGTGTGTTTGATTTTCTTGAAGGAGTTTGCAGCGATGGAGCTCATAATGCTGTCAGGAGGTATTCTGGTCGTCCCCGTCGTCGCCTTCATCACCTCCTTCCTGTTCTGGCCTGGAACGCTTATCAAAGCCTACAACTGGTAAAAACCAATCCCATTCATACTAAAACGAGACTGGTTCGACTGGTGAATTATTATATAAGAAATGCTGGTAATACCAGTTTGTGGATCTCCGCAGTGGAGATTTCCTCTCAAGTAACAATCAAAGTATCAACAAGTACTGACCACATTTTCTTTCAATATATTGAGCACATTCATTCTCTCCAGAAGATAAACCCTTTGACCACATTACCTTCCCTCTAGCGCCACCCTCAGGACAAATCAAAAGACACTACATGTCGCCGCAGGCAGCAGAGATGACCTGCAGGTTTTTTTTATAAGAAGCTGTCTGGACTTCAAGTTGTGTTCCCACAAACACATTATCTTGCTTTTGCAAACTTGTGTATTTTGTAAATTCTTGAAAAAAAAAACATAACTTCATGACAGAATCATTTTGTCATGTCTCTGTTCAGTTGTGCTGCAGGCTGCTGCTGTGCTGCAATGTCACCGTCTCCTACATACACTTTTATTGTGAAGGAGCAGGACTGTTATTGTGACCTTGCCTACTGCACTTTGACCAAGCTGAAAAAGAATGAACATGTTGGCTGCTCGGCGGATTAATCTTGCAGTTTCACTGTTTCACACACCCACGAACACACAGACACACACACAGTGCTGAGTCACTGACATATAATAACGTCTTTGTAAGAAGCTTTGTGAACTGAATCAAACGTTACAAAACACTGAAACATTATACAAGATTAGAATTTAAATTAGGTAAAATAATAATATGACTTGCAAGGAGAACTAAAGATGTTAGAAGAAAAACAAACATGTTGAAAATTTAGCAGTATGAAAGCTCTCTTGTGTTCTCTATGTTTAAAACCGAGAAAGTTTTTTGCCCCTAAAAGGACGTCAATTTTGTTTCATCAGTCTGTTTAACACTTTGGTCCAGAGTAACCTTCAACATCTCAAACAAATATTGATCAGATTTCACTGAGATTTCCTGATCATATTCATCATCACATGGGATGAACCCTTTAAATTTTAATGACCCCCCCTGACCTTTCCTCTAGCGCCACCTTCTGGGCGATCTTTGTATACCCACTCACAAACATGCTGTCTGGTAAATAACATCTATAGTGTCGAACCTTCTGTGACACAGAATTTAAGGTTCCTCAGCTACGTGTGTGCTCCATAACCTTGTGTGACTTTAGACATTTCAGTTTTTAGAATTATAATATAATTCTTATTATATGTCTTGAACTCTTGAATTCAGTTGCAAACAAATTCAGATGACACGTGCAGATACCAACTCCTGATGATCCTGTTCTAATCCTCCACAGGTACATGCGTCGCAAGCTCGGCCTGGTGGTCCACTACTCTCACAGTGGAAGTTACCGCTTCTGTTATTTTAGCCGTGGGACGCCAGGGGGCGCCACGCCATCACTGCTGCTGCTGCATGGCTTCTCTGCCAGCAAGGACATGTGGCTGCCTGTCGTCAAGGTAACACACACATACAGGTGCAGACACACAGAAATGTGTGTGTGCATCATTGTAAAATGTGAACACACTACAAAATGAAAACCTGCTCAGAAAGAGGAAGTAGTGTGAGACGCCTTTCATTTCAGTTGGGTGTGTTTGTTTTCACCTCCAGCATCTCCCCAGAAGCCTGCATGTGGTGTGTTTGGACATGCCGGGACACGAGGGGACGAGTCGCACCGGGGCAGAGGACTACAACATCCAGGGCCAAGTCAGCCGAATCCACCAGGTCTGTACGACGTTTATTTTTACATCCCGGTGGGGAACCAACCCATGGGGACTGTCCTGCCATAAAATAGATAACACCCCTCTCTGTTTGTGTCTCTCTGTGCAGTTTGTGCAAAGTATCGGTCTGGATAAAAAACCCTTCCACCTGATTGGGACATCGATGGGTGGGAACGTTGCAGGGGTCTATGCTGCCCGTTACCCTACTTACCTGTGCAGCGCCACCTTGATTTGCCCGGCAGGTAAACAGACGACTGATCTGCAGGATGTGTCGGTGTTTCCCTCCAGGATTCAAACCTGAGACTGTTTCATGAAGCAGAATTACAGATAGTCCTCTCTCCTTGTTCTGCTCCTTCTCCTCCTCCTCCTCCCTCCTCCTCCTCCTCCTTCTCTTCTTCTCTGTCCTGCAGGTCTGGTTTATCCCACAGACTCTGAATTCATCAGTCGTCTGAGGGAAATGGAGAAGAGTCAGCAGGAGGAGTCGATCCCTCTGATCCCCACCACCCCTCAGGAGCTGGAGGACATGCTGAGGCTCTGCTGCTACACCCCCCTCAATCTCCCCCGGCAGGTACAGAGCTGTGACACCTGGTCTGAAATCTGGATTAAGACACTTTAAGGCTTCACACAGCCTGGTTCCTCCATACCCATATGTGTGTGTGTGTGTGTGTGTGTGTTGTCAGGTCATGCGGGGTCTCCTTGATAACAGGATCCCAAACAATAATTTCTACAAAGAAGGTCAGTTTGCTCATCACCAACATTACTTTTCTCCTTCTCTGTGACCTCTCTTCTTAATTTTGCCTTTACATGTCCACAGAACTAATGTAATCAGTACAACATAGTCATGTCATACTCACCACTCTGTTGACAACACTTAAGAACACTTCTTCTTGTTGCTGTATATGCTTTGTTGATTTTGTTATTGTCCTTTTGTGTGTGTGTGTTGTTCAGTGTTCATGGAGATCGTCGGAGAGAAGTCTCGTCACTCACTGCAGGAAAATTTGCATCTGATTACATCACCTGTGCAGGTCATCTGGGGGAAAGAAGACCAGGTATGGAATGAATCACAGTGATGTTGTGATGGTCATTTAAATAAAACTAGATATGTTCAAAGAAAAGGCACAAGTTCACACTAAATCAATGTTTTTCAAAAATGGATGTAGTGAGTACGGCAACAATTTTTTGGCATCATGTCTTAGGTAACACTCACATGTGACCAAGAAGGTCTATGTATGGACTTCACCTGAGTAAACCTAGGTGCAGTGATGGAAGAAGGATTGAGATCATTTACTTAAGTAAAAGCAGGAATACTGCAATGTAAAAATACTCCATTACTTAAGTAGAGTACATGAGCATCAGCAGGCAAATCTACTTAACCGTCCAAAGTAAAAGTTCTCACTACACAGAGTGGCCTAAGTCAGTATTGTATGATTAAATTATTGGATCATTATTATTGATGAACCTGTCAGCAGTACTTGAATGTTGTAGTTGATTAAGGTGGAGCTTATTTTAACTACTTTATATACTTTTGGGTGGTTTAATGACGAGCTTCTAACAAACCTGTCTTCTCTCTCAGGTGGTGGACGTGTCGGGGGCGGCAGTGCTGCAGGCGGCGCTGCCAACCTGTCAGGTGGAGGTGCTGGAAAACTGTGGCCACTCTGTGGCGCTGGAGCGGCCCAGGAAAGCTGCCAAGCTCATCGTGGACTTCCTGTCTGAGCAAGAAGTCAGCGGGAAAAACACTAAGAAACTTTCCTGAAGAAAACTTTTGAACTGTATTCTGACCAGTGACCTCACGGTGGATGATGAAGACAAGGAGAATAAAGGTTATGATGAAGATGATGAGGATAATGATAATGAAAGTGATTATACACTTTTATAGTTTGATTTTCTATGACAGAGTTTATCTCTGAAAATTAAATGAATGCACAAAAATGGGACTGTCAAATATTCCTGAAGTTTTTACAGGTTAGGGTTAGGGTTGGCACCCTGCAGCTGTAGTCTCTATTTTAGGTGTTAATGTTGAATGAAAACATTCCAAGTTGGGATTTTGCACATTTTGCTTCAGAAAAACTGTATTTCAGTTTCTTGTTTTATGTGAGGTCTCCTGCTGCAAACTAACTACATATTTAACCTCATAAAAACCCATTCGGATTGAAATTCAGAATGTGAAATGTACTGTAAGTGAGTGAGTTGTCAGATTTATTTTACTTTACTAAAAAAGTTTGATAAATAACGTGATTTACTACCATCTGCACAAAATGTCTATGGAATACATTAATAAATCTTCTGAAGAAAATGATAATTTTATTGATTGATTAGAAACTTTTTTCACATGTAGTAATACTCAAATAGACCGCTGGGTGGCGATACATATTTGCAGCTTTATCAAGAATGTCAAAGATGGATAATTTATGATGTACCACTCATCAGCGGGAATATTTAATCTTTTTAAGAGGTAAAGCTGCAAAAGTCAGAAAGAGGATCCTTGACCTTTGCTCACTTTGTAGCAATAAATTTAAGCTTTTTCCTTCTGCAATGTGTTGAAATCAAACTTTAGAAAAAAATATGTGTGATAAATTATATTTGATAAGAATGTTGTCAGTTTTTTGGATGTTTCAAACAAGATCTTTTGTTGAAGAACAAATGGAAAGAATAGTATGAATTGTACTGTTGGGTGTGATAAAAATAAAATAAACTTTTATTTTTACAATTCCTAACTTTACAGCTGTATAATTTTCCTGGTGGAAATGTGGTGAGTCAAAAAGAAAAAGTCAAATGACCTGTCACGCTTTAGTTTCACTTCTTATTATTGTCTTCATTTACTTACTCTGTGACTCTAATATTGTCATTAATAAAAATGCTGCATATATTAAACTACATGACATAAACACAAACAGAGTGATACATCAAATCTTTTTAACCCTCTTTGATATATGTGATGACTGCGCATGCGCTTGTCTGCTCTCTGGTTTACATGGACGGTTCAGAACACGCTGTTGTTTCTCCGCGTTGAGGAAGTTTGTGAGTAAAATGTTGGACCCTTATTTTGTATTTTAACAATAACAAACGGCAGCTGTGTTTATGTGTCAGTGCAGCAGTGTAGAGTTAGCTTAGCTTAAGTTAGCCAACTGATTCAGCTCACTTCCTACTGTTTGACCTCCTGTTAGCTGCTTTAGCTTCAGGTTGTGCAGCCATTTACACGATGTCTGATATTTTCACCTGGAAATGTTAATCTGTCAGACATGTCGAGCCTGTAAATGAAATAGTTAATATTTTACATGTACAGCCGCTTCAGCCGGGCGCTTAGCTGCTATCTTGCTAACGTTAGCTATGTTTACTAATATCTTTGGCCCCTTTGCTGTAAATTTACGTCTGACAGTGGTCATTTCATGCTTCTGGTCCTGTGACCTTCATATCTAGAAATACTGTAGAGACATACACCATCTTATTTTATTGGAAATCAGTGGACAGCAAGTTTCTATTTGTTACCACTGATGATATTTTTCATCTATATCCGTCTATCTGTGTGATTAAAACCTGGGGATAAACCTGAAAATAATCACAAACTTTGATGATTGAAGGTTTGAAGATCTTATAATATGTAAAATGAAGAAGAAATATTTAACATTCTAGCTTTCATTTCTAGGTCAGCAATTGAATTTGAGCAAATTTTACAAAACTTAACTTTTAACTATTCTTTCAGATTTCCTTGAGTTGTTTCCCTTCCATTGAAGTATGTATTCAGATGACATGACAGTCTGACCTGACAAAGAAACAAACAAAAATCGTGTTGCGATGAGTTGATGTCTGTTTAACCTTCAGTGGTTTGTTTTTCAGTCTGAAGTCAGCTGATCGACCTGCTGCTCATCATCTGTTGGAGTCCAAGTCACTGATGCTTTAATAGAATGAGAGACGCAGAGAAGGAGGAACCTGCAGTTTACCAACAGGTTGTGTTGAAGAACGCTTCTCCGTACCACTACATGAAGGTCTGCCTGTAAGTCACCACAACATGTTTATTTTAAGGATACTATGTTTATTCAGCAGAAGGGCTGGATGATATTTTATATAAAATAATTCATCATCTTTTTATAATTGCCTCTCCATAAAATCTTATTAAAACCTTTTTATATTGTGGTTCCCATGCATAAAAATATATATAAATGTGTATCTATCCATAATATTTATACATGTCAATAATACTACAAAAACTAAACATTCATCCCACCCAATGTTTCTGTGTGTATGTGTAGTGTGCTGGAGGATGAGTCTACCAGATTAAGTGCAGTTGAACTGAAGCAGTTTGTCATCACAGGTCTAAAGAGTCTGTTTGGAGAGGTGAGATCATTAACATGACCAGAAAATGTCAAGCTTGTGATGAAATGAATGATCAACAGGAAATTAATTGGCAGTTATTTTGATAATCAATTAATTGGTGACGTAATTTTTCAAGTTAAAAATACCAGATTTTCCTTTGTTCCTGCCTTGCTTTGTCTTATGTGATGGTGCACTGACTATCTTTGGGGTTTGGAGAGTTAGACAGACAAAACAGAGAGTCAGATAAAACATGGTGACAAAAGAACATTTTATACACAAAACGATGAATCGAAAAATAATCATTGGATTAATAGGTAAAATAAATGGAAAATAATCAGTAATTGTAGCCTTACTGTTTTTGTGATTGAGGAGCTTTTGTTTTTGTGTGTGTGTTTGCAGGATTTTTTTTTCCATGCATTTGTATTTTTGTGCTTCAGGTGGGAGCAGCATTGAACTTTGACCTCTTAAAGTACGATGAAGATACCCGCACAGCTTTTCTGCGTGTTTGCAGCAGGTAAGGTCAGCAGCCACAGGATAGAAAGAAATTTTCACTTCTCCTAGACTATATGTGTGGTTTTTTTTTTAATGTGTGTGTCTGTGTTTGTGTGTCTGTTTTCAGGGGTTTGGTGAAGCTGTGGAGCTCCCTGACTCTGCTGGGCTCCTACCAGAACCAGGCCTGTGCCTTCAGAGTGCTGCAGGTCAGCAGACTTTGCTTCTCCAGAAATAATCTTTATGTTCTGTGCTGAGTCCATCCATGTCTATATAAGCACGATTTGGGATACAGGTCAGGGCATGAACGTATATACGACCATGTACAGAAGACTCGGATCGATTGCTGATGCGGTTTCGTCGCTTCACTCCCCCCCATCAACCTTTAATATTACAAAGTATCGGCGATACTGGCCCAGTATTTACTTGGTATCGGATCGATACCAAATCTTGCAGTATCGCACACCTCTACTCATGACAACTCGATGCGGACCTCTAGACGCCACTTCACCCCACGTTCACGTGAGCAGCCCGTGCCCGACTTCATACCCTACCTGCCCACCAATCACAAATCTTTGTTGACTTTCTTGCGGTCATTCGGTGTGGAGCAGCGGACCGAGGGACAGCACTCGGGGATCCTTTCTACTCAGCCTACTTTTTCTCTATTGGACTCTTTTCTATATTTCTGTGCGTCCATGAGAATGTAAGTTGTTACTATATATTCAACAGGTCATTTCTCTAGTTGGTCTGTGTAGCTGTAGCATCATGCTCATGTATAGTGTCCGACCGCATCTAGCTAAGCTGCTGCATCACCCGTCGTATCTGCATCATTGTCAGTGGAGGATATTGTAGTCTTCTGTACATATTGCTATCTTCTATGGTTCATACTGTCTACTTTATAGCTCTGTGTGCTTAAATGTTAGTTTTTACAATGTTTATGCTGTCCTGTCGTCGGACTTTTAAGCTTCACTTTCGCTTCTGTGCAGACCGTTAATGTCCGCTAGGGACCGTCTCACAATTCACCTCCTTTCGATATACGTGTGTGTTACTAGTGTTCGTGTACTTAGCATATTTATAGTAATTTGCTGACACTCCCTTAAGGTTAAGCGTGCAGTTTGTTTTTGTGTCATTATGTGTTGTACACATCTTGTTTATATTCTTATTGATGTTTATATATCTCATTTGTATGTTTATTTATAGATACCACCCACACACACCCCACACAAGTATCATCACGTTGCAAACTGTTAATATCAATAAATGAGTGGCATCTCAAAGAGAGTTTGTCTGTCGGATAATTGCTATCTTCATGTTCTGACCAGACAACCTGGGGAGATTGTGGATATACAGAATCAGCAGCCAACTCAGAGTATGTCAGAGGTCACAAGAGTGGTATTTCAGCGAAGCCATCACCTCCATTACAACCACGTTTATATTTCATGTGTTGTGTTTATCTGTATGTTTCTGTTTCTGATTCTGTTCAAGCTGTGAAAACAGATCTCCCTCTCAAACAATACATTTCTCTTACTTCATTTTCAGGTATCTCCGTTCCTGCTTGCACTGACAGGAAACAGTCGAGAGCTGCAGCTGGACTGAAGGAAGAACATTGTTTTCTTCAAGATGAATTTCTTGTGGAGCAGTATCTTTAATAAACCACGGCTGTGCCTCTCGTCCATCACAGCAGCTCCTCCCTCCTGCCGGCTGCTCCATGTCGGCCAGCAAGCCTCCCTCACCAAAGCATTCTCCTCCCGTGATGTGGAGCTGTTCGCTGAGTTGACGGGTGACACCAACCCCCTCCACCTGGACCCGGCCTATGCCAGCACCACCTCCTTCGAGACACCCATTGTACACGGCGTCCTCATCAACGGCCTGATCTCAGCTGTGCTTGGCACAAGGATGCCCGGCCGTGGCTGTATCTTCCTGTACCAGGAGATCCGCTTCCCAGCACCACTCTACGTCGGCGAGGAGGTGCTGGCCGAAGCTGAAATCCGCAAGATCAAGATGTCATTCGCCTTCATCGCTGTGACATGCTCCGTGAAGGACAAGGTGGTAATGGAGGGGGAGGTGATGGTGATGATGCCTGAGGAGCGGCAACAGAAGAAGTGAGAGAAGAGGATGAGGGCAGATGTCACAGCTCACTGATGTGACAGTGGCAGTGATCTCTGATCTCCTGAGATAATTTGCTTGCAACTATTTTTCTACACAAAGGAATTTGCTCCATATTGCTGTTAGTTTTGTTGTTTATAGATCATGTAGTTGAAACCTGGATAGAGTGGTTACCACAGAGACATCTCAGTAGCTTGATGATTTATTGTTAAGTGTGTTTAATTTTTCAGATAAGCTCTGTATTTTGTTTAATGTGTGAAACCTTGCGTGTGGAATAAAAATGCTAAAAAGGGATTTTAACCCATTATCTTTGAATTCATCGAATCATTCATGTTTTGTCGCAGTCTCAGTTCAGTATTTTTAAATCCAATTCACTTTCATTGCCTCTGCCTACAGAGGTGTACTTGACAGGGACTCATGTTTGGCCACCTGTAGTATAACATGTTTGTATATTTCACCCTTGAGACTTAATAATAATAATAATTATAATAATAAATTTTATTTGTAAAGCACTTTACATTTCGAAACAAAATCTCAAAGTGCTACAGATTCAAGACATACCAAAGAAAACAAACACACAATAGATAAAAAAGCAGAAAGACACAGCTTGGATCAAGCATGTGCCTTCAAAAACAGGTGGGTTTTAAGTCCCTTTTTAAAACTGTCGACAGTTTGTGGTGTCCGCAGATGGTTGGGGAGAGCATTCCACAGACCAGGGGCAGCTGAGCAGAAGGCCCCCATCGTGCAGAGTCTGGTTTTGGGGATTTTAAGGAGGTTGGCAGAACTTGAGCGGAGGGAACAAGTGACAGTCTGTGTGGTGAGGAGTTCTTTGAGGTAGAGAGGGGCGTTTCCGTGGATGCATTTATAGGTGAGGAGGGAGATTTTGTATTCAATTCTGGATTTCACAGGGAGCCAGTGGAGTAATTTCAGGATGGGGGTGATATGGTCACTTCAGCAGTTGGACAAAACAGTTCCAACTTTCCTTTTTTTGTCAGACAGGTTTATTTTATTTTTATTTAGTTATCACTTCTTATATTAGTGTCTTTAGTTCTTTTCTTAAATTGTTTATTTCCCTATCTGTTTTTTTCCTTCAATCCTTTAAACTGGGCCAACATTCTGATTAGTTCCTCCTCCAGAACACCAGGTGGCACTGACGCACCCTCACGTGGTTTTCCATCCTCCAATAATGATGACAAAGCAGCCTGATGACGTCCGATCGGAGCAGCGCTTCCTGGTTACGGTAAAGCTAAAGCTAAGCTAGCAGCTATTTGGTTTCTCTCGGGTTGTTGATGTTCCTCCTCCGCTGAGCGAGGTCCCGCCTCAGTGTCTCTCCCGCGGCTTCAGTCAGCGACAGACGGACGCTCAGGACAGACTTTCACCGTTAATCCTCCGGGATGTCTTTCCTGGAGAAGCCGTCCCCCGGCAGGCTGCTGCTGGACGACACCGTCCCCCTGACGGCGGTGATCGAAGCCAGCCAGAACCTGCAGTCCCACACGGTGAGTGCTTTCTGGAAATAAACCTTAGTTAACCCGTAACAACATGTGGACTCAACTGTAAAACATGAAACAAACATTTCTGCTCCACGTCCGGCGGACACTTTCATCGCTGCTGCTGTGAGAGAAATAAGTTTTTTAAGGGGGCGTTTAAGTCGCTGCGTCACTGGTTCCATTATCGGACACAGATGTAGCTTCATTTTGCCTCCTCTGATCTAAATTCTTACATGAACCAGAAAAAAAAACACATCTGACTAACGAACTAGTCTATAAAACACTACAGTCATTCCTGCTCATGAGCTGACAGTCTGTTTAACATGTAACTCCGTGACTGACGGCTGATCCTGGATCTGAAGCGCTGTCACTGATCAGGAAATTTCCTCAGCAAACTGCTCATATAAAAGCATTTTGAGTGGAGCCTTGACACCGACTGGTTTAAGGCCCAGGAGCCGAAACTGTCACCGTAAAAAACCCCAGAACCGTCGATGCATGAAGACCATTATAGCGAATTACACTTGTGAGTTTTATTGCCGTAATACAGACAAACTGATCTAAAACAATATGTTTGGCCGTTTTAACTTGTAATTATCATCTGTGACATTCCGCACACATCCCCTTCACCAAATACCTGTAATAAAATACGTAGTTTTTATTATTCGCCCCGTTGACAGCTTTCTGTTGTTTTAAGACCATGAGCCGGATATAAATAATGGTATTTTATTGAAACAGTTGATGCTTTTTGTGTGTTATTTGTGCCGAATCGAAGAGAAGATATCTGTGTGTGTCATTTTGAAAAGTCTTGTTACAAATAAAACGCTTCAGCTTAAATCCAAGGAAACAATAAATAGTCGGATTTTCTAACGGAGTTTGGTTTGAGATCGCTCCAACACTAGAACTCAGCCGTGTTGAGAATATGTGTAGCGTTACTTTGTAAAAGGTGAACTTTGAACTCGTGTGTTGAAACAATGAGACCGTGAGCTGCATTAAACCAGCTCATGTTGGAGGAAAATTAAAGCAGGACCGCCGCCGTCTGTCCGATAATGGACGCATGCCTGGTGGGTTTGTTGTTGACAGTCCGGCTGAGATCAGCTGAGCTAGCCAGTTAGCTTAGCATGCTAATGTCAGACATCCGACCATTGTTGGTTTGTTACTGTTGTACAACAGAACCATAATGTTACAGGGCAGACTAATACTGATGGATATAATCATCAGATTTATATATTTCTGTGTTTCTGTTAACCCATTACGTTTCTCCATAATGGCAGTGTTTCTGCTGAGCTGCAGTCTTTGCTTTCTTCTATTAGTCCAATCTGAAAATAAAGCCACAACAGAAGCTTCCTGTAATTCAGAGCAAATTGAATGCAGATTTGCTTCATGCAGAATCTGTCACCTGACTTTCCCGAATTTCTCAACATGTAAGCAGCTCACAAAATGAATGAGACACTGTGAGGACAGACCTGAGCTCAGGCAGGACTGTTTCAATCCTCTAGTCAAGGACTAGTCCTTTCCTGTTAGTCATCAATTACAAGTTATTGACTAGAAGGAAAGGCAGTCTAATGGACTCCACACATAGACTGAAGGCAATGTCTTCTCTCCATTTACTATGAAATAAACACAATGTTGATCCAGGCAGCAGCAACATTATTCTCATGACTTGATGACTTGAGATGCATTTTCTATTTTTGATGACTTGAGATGCATTTCTCTATTTAAGAAAAAAACTCAAATTGAGAATAGAATAGTCTAGCTGACATTTGACATTTCTAAAAAACACAATTACAAAAACTCCAAGACTAGATAATAATCAACAGTATGTCCATTTGTCTTGATGTGGATGGCAAAAAAACCCAAACAGGCTAGTATAATTTTTAATTTAATGATGATGGATTCATTTGCTTTATTCTTTCAATTACTTACTGTGGCACTAAAAACTGAGTCTGCAGCTTCCTGTGACTTAATGAATTTTGCAGAGGCACTCAATTATATGACATTGACTGAGTAAATTGTAGATAATGTGGATCACTTGATCTACTTAATAAGGTAGTTACTGGTGTTGGTATCGATCCAGCGTATTGTTGCATCCCCATTGTTTGATATTCCTGTTTTTCAAGACTGCCACAAGCCCAAGACCAGTGCAGGTTAAAGGTCATGAGAATACACGATGAATATAATGGGTAGAGTTGAGAATGTCAGTGAACAGAAGGCAACATAGGTTTGTTTGAACAGCACCTTTCAACAACAAGGCAAAGTGCTTTAACATAAGACATAAAATGCATTAAGAAAAGATCTAAAATAAAAAACAAGGCAATCTGAAAAAGAAACCAGAGTCTGTCTGCAGGAATTAGACTGTAGAGGACAGAGAGGATTAGATTAAAGGGAGAGTCCATGTTTACATCATGGGTCTTGTTTTCATAATTTTGTCCATCGTTTCGTCAGTAATGAAAGTATTTTGTTCAGCAGCTTCGTTGCACAGATCTTTGAAAATGGCGACGTGATCAGACAGATCCTCGACTGAACAGTGTTATTTATTTAGAAATGAAACAGAAAGTGAACACGCCCGAAATGTGAACCCTTTTGATTTAGGTTCAGCATGACATTTCCACTGGCACCACCCTCAGGACAAGCTTTCTTTTTTCTTTTTTCTTTTTTTTTTACATTTTTGATGATTAATTATGAGATAAAAGTCATGATATTTTAAGGATAAAGTCACAGCATTTTGAGAAAAAGGTTAGGTTTTTAGAAGAAGAAGATGTTAGGATTAGAGTGGGTAGATGAATCACATGTCATCACACCCAGATGCTATTTACTTTTTTAAATAACATCATAACTTACTCTTGCAGTATTATCACATTTTCTCATATAACTGTGAATTTATTTGCTTATAATTGGGACCTTTTCCATAAATTATTTTCATCCTAAAATTACTTATTGACTTTCACTATATTATTACTTTCCCCCTTCAAATTCACCCTACAGCTTTTTCCACTTCTTTTTCTTTTCTTCCCCCGTCTTGTCTCGCTGTTTCAACCATTTATATTTATTATTATTACACATTTTATTTATTTTAAAAAGCAGCAGATGAAGTGTTTTGATGGTTGTGTTCTCTCGTCTCTCAGGAGTACATAATCCGAGTCCAGAGGGGCGTGTCTGCAGAGAATAGCTGGCAGGTAAATACACCAATTATAACCTGAGGTGTCAGGTGGGCGACCAATCAGAATTCACCTGGGAGACAACATGATGACTCTGGAAGGCAAATCAATCAGTTTGTTTGGCAGAAATACTGACAGATGAAAATGTGTGTGTGTGTGTTTGTTTGTTTTTTTGCAGGTGATTCGGCGTTACAGTGACTTTGATGTTCTCAACAGCAGCCTGATGGTGAGTTACATGTCTTTCAGTCACACATCAGTCACTCTGAGTTTTAAAACATACTGATGGACAGAATACAGAAATGATACAGAAAAGAGAGAGCGCTTCCTGGTAGCTCAACCATATAGATGACATAAGTAACTAGTGTCCATAGGCGGTCAGAAAATTGTGAATGCCACAATATAATTATGTTCTTACAGCATACAATGCATGTAAGTTGTAACATTAAAAACAGTAACATGAACTAACTTAAAGTGTAACTCTTATGGTCCACATTCACACACGCTGCCACACACATTAACCTTGTCTTAGCCAACCTCCTTCCTGTTTGGGAAAGCTCAGCAGCAGTTTGTTACAACATGCTCAGGGCTTTTCTGTTGTGTCATCAATTTCCCAGAAGCCTTGGCTGCTGCTGTTAGAGGCCAGTTTGTTGATAGCTTCTTTACTGGTGAGCTGTTCGTTTTGGAATAGATTTTCAAGTTGCACTGCATCTAATAGCACAGCATCACTCCCAATCTCTGAACTAGAATCTGTTGAAAAAGCTGCTGCACGCTCATACTGATGAGAGACAGCTCATTTTGTAATGAATTTTTAGCCATGTTGGTGATGTGGCTCTAGAGATGGTAATGTTGGTCCACTGCTTTGTTCCAGACAGAAATATCTCTTTACCTTGTTTAGAACAATCATTCAAATGGCGCGGAGAAGCTGCAGAGAAGATGTTGAATTGTAAATTGTAAAAACACATAAACAACTCGAAACTTGTGACCAGTAATCTTATTATTATCTTATAATTAGATTTAAAATCTAGTCTGACTGATTTGAGTATGGATTGGATCAGCTCATTCTGTCTGTGCAAGGCTGACTTAATTCAATAAATGTCTGTGTTATCTAGAAACAAGGTTAAGATCTATCCAGTGACGCACATTGTCATGCAGATCTCCGGATCTTGGTCTGGAGCCAATCTGACTTTGGGGTGTATGTCAGATTGTCCTGGTTGTGACTTATCTTATAGTCAGGTCGCATCATTCCTGGATAACAGGAAGTTAGCAGTTTTTCTGCTGAGGTTTTGCCTGCTCATTTCCTTTTGGAGTTTCTCAACGACCCCGAACTCCAGTCAGCCTCTGATCTCTAGTCAACATACAGCAAAACTGTCAGAAGCTTGCTGTTAGTCTGTCTGTCTGTTTTTTCAATTCTGCTTCAATCTCTCTTTGCAAATACATCATTGAAACACTCAGAAATGTAAAACAGTGGATAAAGGTAAATGTATTTGACGGTGATAAGAACAGAAACCGTCCAGACTGTATGTACGAACAGTTCTCTCTCACTCTTTCTTTCTCCAGGTGTGTGGCATCAGTCTCCCTCTTCCTCCCAAGAAGCTAATCGGAAACATGGACAGGGAGTTCATAGCAGAGAGACAGAGAGGACTGCAGACCTATCTGGACTCTATTACCCAGCATCCCCTGCTTTCCAGCTCTCTGTCTGTCAAGAAATTCCTGGACCCCAACAACTACTCTGCAAACTACACAGGTGTGTTTCCTCGTCTTCACTGGGAGATTATTTTTGGTTTATCTTGTTCATAGGTGCAAAGTAACTTGAAGTACTTTAAGTACTTCATACTACTTCACTACAGATGTAATTTTGTACTATTACCCCAACTACATTTACCTGAATATATTTATTGCTACTGTTTGCTTTGCAGATTCTGATTTTACATGCAAAAGATGTGATTAGTTTACAAAACTACTAATTGATGAACTGTTTCATCACAGATTCAAGCACCAGCAGTATTTAAAGGAGCCATTTTAGAAATACTGTCCCTTGGATTCGGTGTGTTTTGTAAACCCATAAAGAAGTTATGAATAAAAAAAGTAGTTTGATATGTGTATTTTTTAATTTGGTGTCACCCGGTGGTAGTTTCAGAAGCTTTTTGACAGTATATATTGAGGTAAATGGCTTTTTACTGAAGAAAAACCACACCAAGAAAATGATGGGACTATTATCTGTATCAAATAAGCCAGAATTATATGAAACTCATTCACCTGTGACCAAAGATTACACCTAAAGAAGCAGACTTCAAAGCTGCATGATCTCATATGGACCAATAGACAGTGTTTATCATATCAGTTTGTTAAGTATGCTTTAGTTGTCATGTCAAATTACTGTCATTCCCTATTTAATTCACTACATGGTGAAGTAAGAGTTGATGGCCAGCAGCACCCTGTAGTGTTTGGTAGAGGGTGGGTTACATGCACAGAAATGCTCAGTCAACATGGTTCGGTTCATTAAAATGTCTGTCTCTCTCTTCTCTTCTGTCTCTGTCTCAGAGATCGCCCTGCAGCAGGTCTCCATGTTCTTCAGGTCTGACCCAAAGTGGGAGGTCCTGGAGCCTCTCAGAGACATGGGTAAGACTCAGGGTTGTTTTGAACCTGAAACTGACTGAAAGTTGCTTTTAAAGTTTTGCATGCTGACGCTTACTTTGCTTACTATTCATTACTCAGGCTTCAACTAGGGATTCTTTTCATTGTTGATTAATCTGCCTATTATTTTCTCAATTATTCAATTAGCCCACAAACTTGTAAACACTGAAAATGGCCATCACAATTTCCTAACGCTCAGATGGATATCCTCAAACTGCTTAAACTACCCAAAGATATTATATTTCATGTGAAAGAAAATGGACAAAAGCAAATTCTCCCATTTTAGGAGTCAAATTGTTTCAGTTCTGCTCATTATATTCATCATGTATATAATGCCAACATTTGTCTTTTTAAACACACAGTTAGCAGTCCACTCTGTTACTTTGGTGAATTAAAACATGCAGGAGAAGAGTCATTTGAATGATTGATGACTGTTTCAGAGTTTGACCTGGCAAAGTGTTCACATGACATGAGTATTGATTTATAATCAAATGATTAGAAAGCATGTAAACACAGCTGTTGTCATCATGTATCATCATTGATCTAGTGATGGTTAGTAAAATAAAGCAAATAAAATGTGAAATAAACTGACAGATAAGATTCCAAGTAAATTTTATAATGCGGCCAGTGCAGTTACAAGTTAAAATAATGAGATCATCTAAAGGCTAAAATACTGTTAAAACTAGTTACCGTTTAACGTTTAGACAATGCAAAGCTATTTTTAACAGCAGCACAAGTGGACAAGAATCGTAAAGACAGCAGGCTGACTGAATAATGTCCAGCAATATTTAACTGAAGTTCACCAACATTAGCTCAGGCTGCAGCAGCATGCATTTGGAGACAGTGTTGTATTTCTTATGAACTCAGCATTTCATTTTTAAGGGGAAGAATGTGTTTCCTCTTCTCTGTAAAGGTACATTGTGTTGTTTTAAAGCAAAATAATGTAGTGTATTTAAATAAATGTTGCACACTCTATTGTTTAATTGTTAGTGGTAGATAAAATGAAAGGTTTGTTTTTCAGGCTGGAGAATCAGGAAGAAATATTTCTTAATCAAAAACAAAGAGCAGCCCAAGGAGCGGTATCTGCTGAGCTGGGTGAGTACAAGTAGAATAGAAATCAATACACTGGCAATTAGTTCTGCTTATTGACTTCAAATAAGCTTTGAGGAATGCAAGTCCCTCACCACATATATTAAATTACTATGTGCAACATAAGACTTTTTAATCTGGGTCTTTAAATGGTTAAAATCATGGAGTTAAAATCAACTGAGATTTTTAGAAATGTATGTTTTGATGGCGCAGACAGTTGAACCACTCAAGCTGTATACCAAGTGAGAATGGGAAAACTTCAACAATTACTGTCCTCAGTTCCCAAACACTTACTGAGTGTTGTTATAAGAAAAGGTGATGTAACACAGTGGTAAACATGCCCCATGTCGCAACGTTTGTGGAACGTGTTGCTGGCATCAACCTCAGAACGAGTGTATATTTACAAAAAAGACTAAAGTTTATCAGTTTAAACATTAAATATCTTGTTCTTTGTACGGTATTCATTTGAATATAGGTCAAATATTTCCCCATTGTGGGACTAATAAAGGAATATCTCATCTTAAAAGGATTTGTAAATCATTGCATTCTGTTTGTATTTATGTTTTACACAGCATCCCAAGTTTTTTGGAATCAGGGTTGTATGAAGAAAGACGTTTGTGAAGCAGAAATAGAAGAAGAAAAGCTTTCCTCTTTTATTTCTCTCTGACAGCGAAACATATCCCACTCTGAATGATTCCCACAGTCAAGGCAGGCAGATTAAATTTAGGTTATTTAACTGATATTAAACTGTTGCCCAGCAATAGATTTTGAAATGAGCTCTGTAGACTTCACTCACATTTCACTCTGTTCAGCTGAGTGAAGAGAAATATCTAATTATCAAAATAATAACATCTCTCTTGTGTGTGTGTGCGTCTGTGTGTGTGTGTGTTGTAGGTGGACCTGGGTCCTGATAAGTTCCTGTCAGACAAAGATCTGCAGTCAGGCATGAAGCTGCTAACCAGCCTCTCTGTGCGTACACTGTGTGTGTGTTTGTTTGTGTCTGTGTCTGTGTGTCTGTGTGTAGCTGCCAACAAGCCAAACCACAGTAGCAGCACTCTGGCTTGTTAATCTGTGGATTGAGAAACTGCCATCTAGACGGCTAATGCGAAGACAAGCTGTATCAACTGAAAGCTGAAAGTCAGGTGGTGAAATAGTCACCGGCTGAATGTAGCTAGCTAAAACAAAATTCACTGATTCCTAGCTGAAAAATAATGTTGATGAACCGACATCCTGGCACAGTAGCCTTAACTGTCATCTCAGTTTTTTACTGTGGTGGATTTCATATGGTTATGTGTGATTAAGATACCCTTAAATTACATATTTAAATCTCTCTTTTATTCATACTGTATTGATTTCAATATAAATATGAATAGAATTCAGATGAACAGGAAAACAGAATTACATATATTAAATTCTGTTTCATTTACTGTAAATAATCAATCTCCTCCTCATCCTCTCCAGACTCCATATCTCTGTCCGCTGCTGTTCTCCAGCACCAGTGAGTCTTCAGCTCTGCTCATCCGGCCGTTCAGTGAGAGGGGCTCTCTGAGAGACCACATCTGTAAGGTACACTGTGTGTGTGTATGTGTGTGTGTGCGTGGAGTAAAGGCAAGGCGTCAGCGTGCTTCAACAAAAGCGCTTGTTGGATGGCTGAACAGCATCTGACTCCCCATCATCTCACTCACACACCCTTCTGACGTTGGAAATCATGTGGTGCTCGTGCAATTAGAATGGTTAAAATGGACAACACAACATGACTCTCTCTCTCTCTCTGTCTCTGTCTCTCTCTCTCCCTCCCTCCCTCCTTCTCTCTCTGCCCCTTCAGGTGAAGTCCAGAGAGACTTACCTGAAGAAGTACTGTAACCCGAAGAAGAGTCAGGGCCTTGAACTGCAGCACATCAAACTGTACGGCCGTCAGATCCTGGAGGTAAACAAACACACTCATACACACGCACACACACACAGAAAACACATGCAAAGAAAGAAACTACACACACTGCAAAGTGTTAACTGTTGTTTAAGCAGTCCTTGTGTGTATGTTTCCAGGCCCTGAAGCTCCTCCATGATGGCGGTGTATTTTTCGGTCACCTTCATGCGTCCAATGTAATTATGGATGACGGCGTGTGTCGACTGACGGACGTAGAGAACGGCATGCTGGGAGTTCCCTCAGCTCTGAGACCCGCTTTCACTCAGCTCAGGAAGATCAATGTATGTAAACTCTGAGTTTGATAGGATAATATTCTTGATTCTGGTTTTGTTATAGAAAACTTCACATAAAATCCTTTTCATCAAAGTAACACACAAAAAGGATTCACAAGTGTGTTGTCTGTGTTACTCTTTTTTTAATTTTATATCTGTATCTTCAGAATAAACATCTGCGGAGTGATCTGTGATTGTACTCATATTTTGTTTTTTTTAAAAGTTCATGATGTGTTTTTGTCTTTGTGTGTATACAGTCCACAGAGAGCATTGACATCTTCTGCTTTGGACATTTATTGTATGAGATGACGTACGGCCGTCCACCTGACAGCGTCCCCATTGATCAGTATCCTGCTGTCCCCTACACCGCTGTGGGTCAGTATATCTACACACACATACACATGTAGGTCACTTTTGACTTATATCAATTTCCTGGAGACCAATGCTAACCTAAACACAGATTAATATGTACACACGCAGATGATGTTGTGTGTTTTCCTTTTAGCTCCAGATGTTTTGACAACTGTACCTGAAACATCAAGTTTACTGAAATGTCCTAAAGTGTCTGTATTATCCCCAATGTGGTCTTTTAATATATTGTGTGTGTGTGTGTGTGTGTGTGTGTTCAGTGTCAGTGCTGCAGTCCATTCTGTCCACAGAAGCCTGTAAGAGCGGGATGCCATCAGTGTCGGAGCTCATGCAGACACCGTGAGTTCACCTGTTGTAGCCACTATCCTGTTGTTTTAAATGAGCAAGGATACACATACACACGTCTGACATCTGTCACTCAGGCAGTGAAACATTATTGGTTATGTTGCCTGTACTGCTTGATTCAAACCCACATCCAAACTAGGGTGACTAAATGAAAATTCTCCCTTTTCTCTCCATTGTGGTCTTTCATCCACACAGAAGCTCAAACACTGTGAACAGCATCAAGTGATTGTATTTTTAGTAAATGACCGTACAGATAATTTACTAAAACTAAGTGGTTTAGTATTTAGGTACTCTTTAAAGCTGAAAGTCTAGAATTTGAAATAGGAACCAGAAATATGAATCACAGTTTGTGTTTTGCAGGCTGTTCAGTGACGTCCATCTCCAACACTCAGAAAAACTCCAGATCAAGGTGAGAGGCTTAGTTTGACATTACTTTTGAGAGTTTGTTAGTGCATTTACAGTGTTTGCTTAAGAATATTTCCTCTGATACACACACAAAAAAACCAAGGATGATGAAAATTCTCTCTCCACTCCTCCAGGTTCCCAGCAGGCTAAAAGAGGCCCTGAAGACAGCAAAGGAGAGTCTGGAGAGGAGGCTGCATGAGGAGCAGAGAGTGGTGCGTCACTGCTCTCAGTTTACATGTTTCTCACTTTTATTCTGCTGAGCAGCTCAGCTGAAGACCTTTGGGAGGTCATGTCCTTTACTGAAGGGTACATCAACAGTCCCCAAATCTCTATATTGTAAATCACTGACCTTCTAGGGAAAAAAGGCTGTGGAAAAACCTTATTAACCATATTGGCCACTGGCGGCAGACTCCAGCAACAGGCAGCAGTAAAATCCCCAATCTCATCTGTAGTAATACAAAGTGATTTGACCCTCAGCAGCTACTTTCATATCTTCTCATGTCTTGTTGGTAAAAAAAAAATCATTAATGAGACTCTTTATTTGGGCACATGCTGAACTGAACAAGGTGTCTCAGCCTATCAGACCTATCTCAGTCATCCAATGGTGGTTGCCTCTTAGGGTGCAGTTAAACCGGATTTCACCCGGTGAAATTTACTCACAAAAAGCTGGTGGGACAGGAAATAGTGTGAGTGGGGTTGTAAACATTAACTAGGGGAGCTATTAAAGCTAGCAGGCTATCAGCAGCGGTCCACAGAGTTGTAGATTATAGAGCTATTTATCAACCATCTTACTGTCATTAACCTCTTTCACTTGTCCTTGTCCAACTGTGGTGGAGGTAGACCTTGTCGTCCCAAGGCCAACACCTTGCATGGTGCCACTGGTGTGTGTGTGTGTGTGTGTGTGTGTGTGTGAGTGTGAATGGATGAATGGGTGAATGGGTGAATGTCAGGCAGATTATAAAGTGCTTTTCTTTTCTGGGGTGACATCAGGTCCATCGAAAGCATCTTGTTTCTTCTCTTTAACAGTGCCATTAGCAGTTTTCAGTGCAGGTTTTATAAAGGTTGTTTAACACAGCTTGTGGCTTACAGCTTGTGAATATGAAGTTTGCTGTTTGTATGGAGGATAATGTTGTGTAATGTTGTTTGACTGAAGCTCCACCAGCACAGGAGGCTGACCAGAGCTCAGTCTCACCACGGCTCAGAGGAGGAGAAGAAGAGGAGGAAGATCCTGGCGAGGAAGGTAGGCAACAGAATCTCCCACACACAACAATACAATGATACCTGATGACATCTGAATATCAAGATGAACAAATGTCTCGGCTGGTTCATTGTCAGTTTCAGAATAAGACAGATTATTTTAAAAGTGTTCAACAGCTACAACTCTAGATAAACTTAAACAGTACCTCTGATGAGACTCATGGGATGTGTTGTCATGTTTAGTGTTTGTTAGAATGACAAGGCACTAAGATTTGATTAGTCTGTACAGTAGTTATTTAGATAACAAAGATACTAAGTTGTTAGCTTAAAATGAGGAAAGAAACCCACATGGGTTCAGCTGTTTTTGAGAGACTGAAATAAAATATGTTTACTGCACGTGTGTGTTTGAGGTCGGTGGTACAGAAGCCAGTGTGTGACAGGTGGCAGAGTATACAAGACTTTTTGTGTAAGCAAGGTGTTGCATGTTAGCTACAGTGAAGTAACGTTACAGTGAAGTCTAAAACAATGTTGTGTTTTTGGTTTTGCAGAAGTCGAGACAGTCGGCTTATGAAAATGAAGAAGACGTCTCTGTCAGAAACAACAATAACTCTGGTAGGCCTCTGCTGTTAACAGATTTTCTAATCTAAGAGGTCTAATAAATGTGGTGAATGTGCTAGCATGCTAGTCTTCACCTTTACTTCCTTTTGTTAGTGCGTTGCTCCATTTTTTTTTTAGCACGTTACTGCCACCAACTGTTGGTTAGTGCAGCAGCGTGAAATGATCTGCAGGACTGTACATGCTTTTCTGTGACGACACGATTAATGTTTTTTAATTTTTCTAATTTTTCTGTCTGTCTTCAGGTTCCGGAGCCAGTTCCCCTCCCACATGTCCCTCCTCCCCCACTCCCCCATCCACCACAGGTATGCCTCTGTCTGTCTGTCTGTCTGTCTGTCTGTCTGTCCTCTCATTTTTCTGTACAACTGTCTATCCTTCTGTCCTCCCACTCATGTCTGTCCGTCTTCCCCTCTGTCTGTCTTCTCGTCTATATTTCTGTCGTCCCATCCATCTGTCCATTTGTCCATCTGTCTTCTCCTTTGTCTGTCTCTTGTCTGTCTGTGTTTTTGTCCTCCCAGTCAACTGTCTGTCTGTCTATCTATCTGTCTGTCTGTCTTCTCATCTGTCTTTCTGTCCTCCCACCCATCTGTCCCTCTCTCTGTTTGTGAAGTATCGGACAGACTATGTAGCTCCCTCTTGTGGTGAGAGCCTGCTGTGGTGTGTCTCAGCACGCTCATAGATAACAGCATCTTTATCATTAACCCTGAATTTTTGCCCTCAATTCTCATCTGAAATTTGCATGTGTGTTTATGAAGACTAATCATTTGACTTGACCTGTCTGTCTCTGTCTGTCTTATCTCTTCACCTCTTCTCTCATCGTGTCATTACCTGGTTTTCAGACAGGTATCTGTCTCTGCTATAGCAGTGTGTCCTATTCACTTTGTTCTGTCTCTAGCTGTCCGGACACAGGATGGGAAACACTGATGTTTGATTTTATATTATAAAGTGTAAGTCTGGTGATATTCTTGATTTTTCTTATTGACAACAAATCCCATGAAGCGACCCGAACCAACAACATCTCTCTCTCAATACTTTAGCTTCCCTACTCTGTCTCTGGTTCTCAGGCTTAAGCTTGTTGCTTTCTTCAGTAGGTTTTAGTTTTTTAAAACGTCAGCAAGTTGAACACATTTTAGCATGTTAGCAAACATTTCTCAAACAGGAGGATATAGTGTATTTTTTAGAGGCTGTTAATACTCAATACTTCATTTTTTATTGTTTCTTACAGAGGAATTCACAGACAGTACTTGTTAGTTTGATGTTTGATTTTTGTTTGGTTTTGCTCTTTTCATGGGATTTATTGAAGATAAGTAAAACACAGGTTATCACCAGACTTAAGTTTTCACAACATGCTGACAGAACTGTGGCATCAGTTTCCCACCTTGATATTAGTGTCTCCTCTCCTCTCCTTCTTTCCTCTCCTCTCTCCTCCTCCTCCCTCCTCTCTTCTCCTCTTGGTCCTGGTGATACTGTGTAAATGCTGATTGGTCCACAGAACAGATAACTGTCATCTCCCTCTCTCTCTTCCTCCTGTGCTGTCTCCACCATAGAGCATGCTCCATTCTGACCGTGTCGTTGGGTAAAGTAAAATGTCGATTTATAATAACGATGATGATGATGATAATGAAGGTCTCCGGTGGTTTTTAAAGCTGCCGTACACCCTGGCTTCCCAGTGAGCTCCCGGGCATGAGATCTGCCTCATGCTTATAATCTCATGTACTGAAATGAAAAAAAAAAAAAGAAATTAGAAAATAGATGGAGCGAGACTACAAGCCTGTATCGATGAGAGAGCAGCTCAGGTTAAAATGAGAACTTTCTGTAAAATGATTTTGAAACAGAAGCAGAAGTGTTGGAACTTGTGCATGAAGGTTTTGCTGTCAGTAATATGGACACAAAACCTTCAAAATACAATTTTTTCATAAAAACATAACGTTTGTTGTTTGTATTGATATTTTTTCTATACAATAGTACGAACTGAGTGGGATATTTTAGAGTATAAAAACAGACTCGTCAGTGCTCTCTGGTGGACTAAATACATAGCAGTGACACTGTTCTAATTCCTCTTTCAACTATCTACCTTAAAGTGCCAATTTATAAGATGGTGCCTAACATTGCTTCTTAGACTAAACTGCTTGAGGACTGTTAATCAGACGAATTTCTTTTTTAAAAATAACGAGACTGAAAGTAGAAATCCGTCAGTGGCAAAAGACCTGATGAGATCTAAAGTGAAGAAGCTTCTCTGTATCAAGGAGTCGCTGCTTGCCTGGAACAGGGTGTACGCACATCTTTATAAAAACCTCACAATCTGCAATGATGTCCAAAACTCACAGACAGTCGGACTCCTCCCTGATTCAGACCTGCTGATCTCATTGAAGATTGTGATCTGTCAGTTCTGTCTGTCTGCTCGGTCAGTCAGTTACAGCATGTCTGTTTCTGTTTGTCTTGTCTGCTTGTGTGTCTGTGTGGGACAGGGTGTCACGGTGAAGACGTCAGATCTTTGAATGTTGATTATTACTCTTATTACTATTACTATTGTTGCTATTGGCTGTGAAATATCTGTTTCTTTTGCGCCTGTAGATTTTCCTCCCAGTCTTCTAGAGCTGGTCTACAGTTGACCAAACCCTTCAGCAAACGTTAAATAAGGATTTTCATTTGGTTTAATATTTAGATAATACTTTGTCCACAAAGATCTGAAAAAAGCAGTTTTGTTTTTTTTACACTGCCAGGTTTTCAATTTTAACTATAAATTGTTTATAATTTGCATCACTGTGATTTTGGAGATCTGGGCCCATATTTATCAAGCCACTCATTTTTGCTTCTTCTTGTAGGACTTGGAGCAAAAGCACTTCATCAACTTTCTTAACCACAAAAAATATCATTTCCACTGATGTTTAGGAGAGATCCAGAGGTTGTTCACTCATGACAACAACCTTATTATTTGTTTTGACAGAAACTGAATAGTTTTTACAGCTGATATTTTGCTGAGTGCAAAAACAGTACATCCAGAAACATCCCTTTAGAAAAGCAAGATCTGCACAAAGTCGCCTTGACAGCAGAGAAACTATGATGATAACCATGATGATTTGACTCCGTCACAGCCAACAATTTCAGCAGTAATGAACAAATACAGATACAACAATGAATCATTCATTTCCCCACCATTCAATTCCCTCTGGTGGTCAATAAAGAATGATCTTATTCAGTGTGAAATCCATAGACTGGTGAAATCATGAAAAAAACAAGCTACACTCATGCAAATGTGTGATTAGTTTTCATTAATTTATACATAAATCAGGCACAAATTAATCTGTAGATATTGTCACAGATTGTGATCACAGATCTGAGTTGTGAAATGTGGCCACAGCTGGACTCTGTCACATCTGATCACAGAGATCTCACTGAAAGTGTAACTGTGGACATGACTTACACAGTCAGAGTGTCAAAACACTAAGCGTCACTGTGGCTGCTACATGTAATGAAAGTAAGTTTGTTCCACATCCATCCTGGAGATGATCTGTCACCACTGCAGGCTGTAGTGGTTCTACAATTTCAATCAGTTAAATTATTAAAATTTTTTTTTTTTTTTTTTTTTTTTTACATTTTCACTCTTGATCATTTGCTAATGATTTTCTGCAGCGATGAGTTTCTCCAGGTTTGGTTACCATCTGTTCACACTGACAGATGTCCTTTCATTACGTTGCAAATAATTCACTGCGCAGTCCGACAGAAGGTGGATCCTGTGGACTCCACTCATAGCTTTTGGCCTCTGCTTTACCAAATGTTGGAGCTCCCCAACATTTCATTTCTCTGCCTGTAATCACTGGGTTTCATTCCGTTTGGGATGCAAAGTAGCAAAACTGAAAGCGATGAACCAGGTTTAGGTTCAATTCATCATCAGTTCACTATGTTGATCAAAGTAATTCTAACAAAGCAAGTACAAAGTGACTGGACAATAACTTGAAGAGGGAAACAACAAGTCCCAGAGGGCATTGCTGTAAGAATGAGCCACTCAGAGAGTTTCTGCTGCTGTGTGGCTAATGGTGAGGAGAAGTTAGAGGTTGAGCCTTGTGGATAAATTCATGTTTGGATTTTGGATCAACTCTGATTTTGTTCCTTCTCCACAGCAGCTACTGAGGCTCATGGGTACTGTGGTTTTTAGAGCAGTTGCACATGCTGAAAAACAACATATGAAACATTTCTAACTCATGACTACATCACAACACTTTAACAAAACCAAAGGCACTGTATTTACTTCAGGATCCACTGGGCCTTACATCTCCATATTCTTAAATAAGGCTCAGTATCAAACCTCAGTACTTTTTATTATCAAAAACAAAATCAAAACCCAAACTGAAAATTGGGTTAAAACTGATGGTGGATTGAGTTCAGCCTGGACACTGATCCTCAGGTGCTGGTTTCACAAAGATAACTCTGTTACTCTGGAAAATTCACAGTGGTACCACATTGTATTAAGTCAGCCTTTATAAGGGTCCATAGGTTGTAACTAATAGCTTTAGTAATAGATCATTTACTGATGCATTATAGATCAGCTATAAGTTATATTGTAACTGATCTTTAATGTGGAAGTCTTTATTAAAACTACTGACAGTCAGCAGCCGCTCCTCCATGTTTATTCTTCGGCCAACAAGTTAGTACACTGTTGGTTGAATGTCTTTATGGAAGCAAAGATGCACTTTTTCCCGCCCTCTGCAAGTTACAGTAGCGTGAGTTTTAGGTGACTGCTCCTTAGGTGTCATTCGACTAATCTCAGAGTCAAGCTACGACAAGCCATGAATCAGTAGACCAGTTTAAAGCATCTTTGTGCAACCAGCTCCTGGGAAACTGAGTGTTACCAGAAACCAGTGATGTTGTTCTCTCACACTTTTCCTTGTCGCTCTTCTTTCATCCAGGAGCCCAGACTGCTCCTCCCCCGCCTCCACCTCCACCACCTCCTCCCCCTCCTATGCTGGACTCCTCCTCCTGTCCCCCTCCTCTGGCCTCCTCTGACGGAGCAGGAGGAGGTCGCACCGCCTTGCTGAGCTCCATCCAGACCTTCAGTAAGGGCAAACTGAAGAAGGCCGAGACCACCGACCGCAGCAAACCCATCATTTGACCCCGCCCACCACCACAACCTGCCCTCGACTGGGAAACTGTCACCACAGCAACTTGACCCCCTGGTTCTGCACTGTGGCCTGGACTGGTTCATGTCGTTGCTCTTTGAGATGCGAAAAGGAATCACTAACAAAAAAAAAAAAATCCAAGTATCATTTTAGTTTTTATCGCTTTTTCTGCTTTTAAATTTTTAAAATCTGTTGCTGTGGTTGAGGGAGCAGAGGATGGGCAGGGGCTGCCTCAGTCTGCCCTTTCAAAAACTCAAGAACAATCCTAGATACCTGAAGGAACTGTCTCTTCTCTGACTGCTTTGTCACGAGAAGACCATTGTTAACTCAAATCTGAGTCTGGTGAGTGTTTCTGCTTGAGCTGCAGCTTCAGCCAACTGGCTTTTTTCTGCTCTTTAGGCTTGTAAAAGTGGTGGTGGAGCATTTGGAATTTGAACTTTTGGAGCCACTATGGACGCTTTATCCCACTTGATGATGAGGTTGGATTTCCTGGATCCAAAACTCTCAACATCAGTCCTTTAACACTGTCCTGGTGCTGTGCTGATCCTGACATTGCAGCAGCAGAGAAACTGGCCCAAACTCCAGCTTTCCCTCTTTGAAATCATCTCTGAACTTTGACATGTAGCCTCCAGGCTCTTCTGGGACTGTTTCACTGCAGGACGTCAGTGACAAAGATAGATTAGAGCTACGCTGCAAAAAAACCCATCTCCATTATTAAGTTATTTCTGTCTATAATTAAGTCCCAAAAATATTATTTTCTTGAAAAAACATGAACAATTCTTTACATTAGAAGCAAGAAAAAAGGACCTTGATCTTGAAAATATATACTTATAAGTTGATTTGCATTGAAAATCAGTTTAAAATTCTGACCAGACTTGCAAATTTACTTGTTTTAAGAAATTAAGATTTAAATTACAGACAGAAATGACTTTATAAGATGGATGTCTGTTGCAATGTCTGAAACTCCTCAAACCTTAACCACAGTCAAGGTGGAGTCGTGAAACGTCCCGACTGGTCAGCTGCAGATTGATTCTGAACTACTTCACAGCTGTTTCAGACCAGACATGTGAGAACGAGTAGTTTGCATGAGTGCAAAATGAAGAGCAGCACATAATCCTACAAAGCAGCTAATCACAATGCTACATACTAAGTGTGTGTCCATCCATCCAGGGTTTTTTCGTGCGGATCTAAAAAAAATCTGAGGTGGCAGGCCAAAGATTTAAAAAAATGGCTGAGGCTGAGGTGGAAAAGTTGGTGCAAAGATAAAAACAAAATATGACAAAGTGCAATGGATGCAGAGTTGGCAAATAAATCGTAACATACACTTAAATGTTCACTGACATTTCCACTAAAGAGACTAAAAATAATGGCAGATCATTGTGGAGCAATGAGAAGCATGGAACCTGTAAACTGGAATGAACTTTTCCACCATCTTCTCTTCATTCACCATTATACTGTTAACTTCTGTCTCATAAGTAACAGAACACCATTGGATGCGTGTTCCAGTTTAATTGAGCTGAACTTTGCTAAACATGGCAGAAAATAAGTGTCCACTGTGGGTAGTGCAGCTGTTATCGCCATTGGAAATAATGGCCTCGCTCTATGCGATGCCAAACTTGGTGTGAAAGCCTGTAAGAAACAGATACTGGTCAGTCGTCCGTACTGTCCCAGATCAGAGCAACGTGGATCCACAGCGACGAGCCGCTCAGCTCTGATTGTATATAGGGTCTGAAATTAATCTGAAACTTTTTTTTTTTTTTACCAACTAATGTGGCAAGGGATTAAAAAACCCCATCTATACCAATATATAAAATTCAAATGATTTTGCTTCTTTGCACCAGGATAAAACCTTATTATTCCACATGCGAGACCCATACTGCTGCTTTTGCATGTTTGGGCTCATTAACTTCAAATCACATCCACTTTACATCACTGCTGATCAATTTTTAGATTTCCTTTCTTCCAGGCAACCGTGGGTTTCAGTAATATTTCTGACATGCAACTTGCAGAGACTTCAAACTTGCTGCAGAGAGACAATCTATGAGAGTCAACATTTAGTCACCTTCAAATTTTGCTTTTCACAGCATCCATCTTTGCTCATTCTTCTGGATTAGATGAGACGTTGGAGTGTTAATATGTGACGATAACGTAATTTATAACACATAAACGATACAGACAAAGAAATGGATCTGAACAGAAATGACCTGAAGCCATTGGCAGCCTGGAAAGAATGATATCACTAATATTCTGGTCATCAGATGACATGTTTGACTTTCACTGCTAAAGTCTAATCTCCAGACCTACAAGTACAAATGTTGGTGACTTAAACATCGTTTCCTTCCACAGAGCTCAGTCTACCTTCATTTGATGGATGTTGAGGCTTAATTTCAGACCCTTATTGTGTTGATTCCTGTTATTTTAAAGTGTTTTGCTTTTGTTTTAATTCTGTTGTATTTTAATGTTTGTTGGCGTCACAGAGCTGAGATTCGTTTATTTTATTGTGCCATATGGACCCTTGTGCCTATGGAAATCTGAATGTTTTTTTTGTTAAACTATTGCATGTGACAATATCTGTAACCTCATCATTGGTATGTCTAAAGCTCTGTCTCATGAAGATATTAACACTTTAGCACACAGAATGTTAATATGTGGATATTGGTATTAGAATTTAGCCAGATCTGAGCAACATTCCTAAATAAGTAACTAATGATTATTTTCATTATTATTTTGTCTATGAAATGTTCAATAATAGCAGTAAATGAGCAAATCCTTATATTGGACAACATTGAACCAAAGCATATTTGACGCTGTTGCTTAAAAAGTGACTTAAAATGACCCATCAATGACCAGATTGCAGATGTCCATTTAGTTGCTTTTCTGGCACTTTCAATCATATCACATGATCTTCCTCAGTAGGGTTTTGCCTAGTTGTCATGGAGTGATACGTGTTCAGATTTCTTCACAAACTTCTCATCCATGTTAGAAAATATTCAGTGACAACTGGGCAACTCCATCTGCTGAGGAAGATGGTGTGTTGCAGTCAAAAGCACCAGAACAGCTATTAAATAGACCTTTTTGTTTGTCCATTTCTATTTGCAAGCACACAAATGAACTTTCAGTCTCCAACATGGACTCGATTCAAAGTCACAGTGACGTTGCAGTTGGTCTTTAGCTTCTACAATGTTATGTTTCATTGTGAAAGATTTGATCTGCTTGCTCAAAAAGGAATACTTGACATGTTGACATAACATGTTAATTAATGATTTAGAGGTGTTCATAGGCAGACAGAACAGATGATCTGCACAGTGAAAGTTTTATTTTATTGTGTCTGACTTCTTCACCTTTACATTAATCCCACTCAGCTGTGACTACCTGACGCACTGTGTGCTAAAGTGTTAACCTGTGTGACGGACAGAGCTGCTATTGGAGCAGATTTTGTTGTGAATCTTGAGCTGAGGTGAATCCTGCCGCCTGATGACTCTGATCACTACAGTCCAAGTTTTAGCAGTCAGAGTGTGTTTTAAATGACTGCTCAATGCTGAAATCGTTTGTTTATATTATTCGGTGCAATCCGGTCCAATGCAATGGTCTTGAATGGTCATTAAATTGTATCAGAATGTTTCTCTGCAGCACTTTACCCAGGAGGGGTGGAAGACAAATCCAGAGGTGTGTTTGTGAAAACAATTTGCAGAATAACTTCAGAGTCCCAGAGACAGAGCTGGATTACAGGTAAATTAGTATGAAAACCACTCTTCAATCTTCAGGTCGTTTACAGTTACCACACACTAGATGCATCAAATGTTTTGTCCCAATGTCACGTTTAGGTAAAAATATCTCCTGTACATGAAATGCAGCTGCAAATATCCTCATCATCAATATTGAAATAAAAAAATCTAGCAAGCCTGCTGTGATGAAATGATAAATATATCAATTGAATGAATATTTAATTAAAGAATGGTTTGGGAAAATTGAGAGTGGTGTCAATTGCAAATACTTGTGGTGAACTGTGTTTTTGAAGGCATTTTAGATATATGGAAGATTTAAAATGCCTAACTCCTTTTAATTGATGTAAAATGGAAATACAGCTCCCTTTCACCTCTCTGTGAAAACTAATGATAGTGCTTTCAGATCGAAGGTGTTTGGGGGTTGGCTTTGTTGTGCTGCAGGACCAGCCTTTCGAAGTTTCATGATGACCGGTGTAAGACCAGACGGTATTCATTTGGGCTGCTGATGACAGTTTCTTCGGCAGTGGAATGATTGTGTTAGACTTCAGGCAAGGTGGGATGATGGATTTAGACAGGGACAGCTTGAAGCTGGTGGCTTGTCTTCAGACTGCTGTGGTTCTCCTCAAGGTAGAATCACAAACAAGGAGAAGCAACCAGAAAAGGCAAACACCTCTCGCATCCATCCACATGTGAACAGAGCCGTTTCCTCCTCCTTCAGGTCTATTGAATTTTCTCATCTCACACAAAAAAAGCAAATAAGCATACAGTATTTCCCAAAATGGCACTATTTTTTATTATGTGTTACATCTTCAAGGTTGGGCTGTAAATAGAGTAGTACGAGGAAATTGAATGTATGAAATGAAGAACTGGTTCCTCCAGGGAATTAACATTTTGTGATCACAGAAATGAATGCAAATTCAGACATGGTTAAAACCCTAACCCTGGTTAAAATTATAATATTATGTTACCCAGATTTAAAGTAAAACCACTGCACCTCTGTAATAAAAGCACACAGGGAATTATGAACTATTTAAAAGCCTGCAGAGGCCAACTAATTCTAGTATGGTGCATAGCTGTGGCAGCATCATGTTTTCTCCACTGGAAGTGCACCAGAGAGGACCATTAATCACCAGAGGGGCATCCAAGAGAGCACTTTTGCTTGTTTTTTCCAAACATGGAGGCACTAAGGGGGCAATTGAGTCCATCAGTGCCCAAAGTAAACTTAATTTAAATCTTGCCTTTTTTTAATCAACCTTCTTGTTTTTAGTTATTTTTATAAGATTTCAAGCTATGTGTCATCCAGGCTTATAGCTGTAACCATGGCACTATAATAAAAACTTCATCCATGCAGTGTTTTTATATTTGTCATTCCTAACATATTTTATTATGGCAGGATTTGTCTTCCATACAATGTAACAGCGCTGCAAAGTGTCCTTGGATTTTTTTTCCACTCTCGAGTTCTGTCCCACCTCCGCCTCCGCTAAGCCGCTGTGATTGGCTCTGTATTATGACGTATTCCAACCGCTTCGTAAACTGCAGTTTTGATTGGTTGAAATATCCTGACCTCGGTGGAGTCACCGCCTTCTCTCTGACAGAGGACAGGTTCAACATGGCGGCGTCCCTGAGGTGCTTTCTCCGCGCAGGAAAGGTTTGGGATTATTCATAAATATTTCTTTTGTATCATCATTTTGTGTTGGTTGATGGTTAATGTGAGTAATGGCGTCTCTCTGTGTTTGTGCAGAATGCCGTGTCGACTGTGCAGCGGCGGGAGTTTCACAGGAGTCTTCCGGCCGCCGTGCAGGTCAGTGTTAGCAGCTAGCAGGCTAACGTTAGCTGCAGCTAACAGTCCTGCTGCTGTTGGTTTTTCTGACGTTTCAACCACACAGTGTAAAGAGAAAGTACAGCTGACAGCTGTTATTGTCTGTGGTTATCTAGTCGGAGTAGCTACCTGCTCATTTTCAGTAGGTTGTTCTGTCTCTGAGCAGAGATGCGGGCTGTCACATCATGTCAGACCTGATTCACCTGATTCACTGGTGTCTGGATGAACCTCTGCACATAGTCAGCTGTGTCTGTTGCTTGTTGCAGCAACAGACATTAAAACCAGAAGGAAAAGCTGTCCACTTGAAAGTATTATATATATTTTCTCCATGAAATATTAAAGCTGTCCATTAAAATCTTAGAAGTCATAGTTATTCAATTGTCAGTATTGGTAAGATTTAGAAAACGTCAGGTTCTTCAGGTTGTATTGTACTATACTGACAGTTTTATTCTAATATTAGATCACAGACTGCAAACAACAGCAGTTTCCAAGTTAATAATCTTGTAACTTTTAATATGATTGCAGTTAACAACATGATAATAGCCTCTGTCCTCTGGGTGATAGTAGTACATCTGTACTGACTGTGGTGCTGCTGTTTTCATCAGGTGACGGTCCGTGATGCCCTGAACCAGGCAATGGATGAAGAGCTGGAGAGGGACGAACGTGTTTTCCTGTTGGGTGAGGAGGTGGCCCAGTATGACGGAGCCTACAAGGTGAGTAGACGCTGGGTAGAACACTTATTGACAGCTTGACTTATTTCAGCATATCATGCTGAGATGCTGAGTAGCCAGTGATTAGATCGGACATTAGAGAAGCTCTGCTCAATTTTCTAGTTGTTGGATTCATATCGGTTGCACTTCCTTCTCCTTATTTGAGTCACTTCAAAGCTTTAAAAACTAGGTTTCATTACAACTTGGTTTTTTATTGCCAGTGCTGTGTCCACAATTTCTATCAGTAATAACATTGTACTCACCAAGTTAATAGCTTAGATCAATAAAAAAAAAGAGGTCAATCGAGGCAAGAAACATGAGCACTCAGACAATTAGAGAAATGCTTTCTATGTTCTCCCACAAAACCAATAAGTGTACTATAACATTTAACGAAAAAGGAAATGTTATGTAGTTCGTTGCTTGGCCTAATTCTGCATAGTAATACTGTGTGTGTGTGTGTGTGTGTGTGTGTGTGTGTGTAGGTGAGCAGGGGTCTGTGGAAGAAGTACGGAGACAAGCGAATCATCGACACTCCAATCACAGAGGTGAGACCTTCTACATTTGCCCTTCACAAATGTTCTCTGTCGTACACAGTGTTAGCCTTGTGATCAAAACACTCCTCAGTTGTTGACATCTGTTTCTCTCTCTCTCTCTCTCTTTCTCTCTCTGGTGCAGATGGGTTTTGCCGGCATTGCAGTGGGTGCTGCCATGGTGAGTTTCTTTTCATACACATGGCAACACATTCACTAAACACACATGAATCCCTGACAATACAATAGTATTGTAACACTGGGTGTATTTGTAATCAAGCAATTGCAAATTTAATTTCACTTTGATTGATTCTCTGAACGACATAACTTCACGTCTTGGTTCGTGATGAAAACAACTTCAACTTAGTCATTTTGGCGCACAAATGAGGTTTTTTTTTCTCCACGACACTTGCCAGGCTCCATACAGACACGAGGCCTGTCGCAATCCAATAAGACATACTAGACATAATTAGAGTGGATATACTGTAATTTGGACTCGGACAGACTCAGGTCTTGGGATAGGACTCAGTTACTAGCAATGATTAGAACTGTGAGGATGCCATTGAAATCTATTGAAGGCCACCTGATCACCCATGATACCCATGATTACTCTTCAGAAACTCTTTGGATTAAAAATAATGACTCCTCTGTGGACATGTGTCCATGTTATTATGTATTATGTCTCACTGATATTAAACTGCTGTCCCCCGCAGGCTGGTCTGAGACCCATCTGTGAGTTCATGACCTTTAACTTCTCCATGCAAGCCATTGACCAGGTCATCAACTCTGCGGCAAAGACCTACTACATGTCAGCCGGTCTGCAGCCAGTGCCAGTTGTCTTCAGAGGACCCAACGGAGCTTCAGCAGGTGTCGCCGCACAGCACTCGCAGTGCTTCGCTGCATGGTCAGTTCACTTACGCATGGTACTATTATTACTGTCACACAACTCATAATACTGTCTGCAGAGTTCTTTAAAGTAGCTTTATTACAAAATATTTTTATAGTTTTGTCCATCGTTTTATCAGTAATAGTAATATTGCAATCACCATTAATAAAAAAAAATTAGAATTGCCACTTTACGATTGTAAACCTCCACCGCTGATGTTGGTCTGACAGTTGTACTGGGGTCAGTGGTGTCAGTGTGGTTGTTGTGTCTGTCCACAGGTATGCTCATTGTCCAGGTCTGAAGGTTGTGAGTCCCTGGAGCGCAGAAGATTGCAGAGGTCTACTGAAATCAGCCATCAGAGACGACAACCCCGGTGAGACACCACATTACAGGGGGTCAAAGGTGACCTTAGCAAAACAAGGAGACCAAAGCTAGTGAATGGTTTGCTAGACAGCTTGTAGTCGTTATTCTTCCGGTCTCAAGCCACAGGGAAAATGTTATGACTAATTTCAGTGTAACTTAGCTGCTGTTATCACAGAGGACAGACCCTGTGAGTGGTTATTTGATCAGAGCATTTGCTGATGTAGTCACATCAGTAATGACCAAAGCTTACATATCCACCTTGTAGAGACTGATGCATTTACACCTTTTCAGCATCTGGTTAGGATGAATTTCACACCTCAGTTTCAGTAAGCAGTCTTGAATGACAAAATAATGAAATAATGAAAGTGTCATTGTTTTCACTAAATTGTGTGTGTGTGTGTTGCAGTGGTGTTCCTGGAGAACGAGCTGATGTACGGTGTTCCCTTCGAGATGTCGGAGGAGTCACAGTCCAAAGATTTTACCATTCCCATCGGCAAGGCCAAGATTGAGAGACAAGGTGAGACTTGACGTGGATGTCAGAGATCTGTCTCCCTGAGCTGCTGTGTCGCTATTGAATTCCTGAACCTCTCTCTTCTTCTTCTCATCTCTGTTTCAGGGAATGACGTCACTTTGGTCACTCACTCTCGGTACGTCAGTTTCTGCCTGGATGCTGCTGTTGTTCTTGCCAAGGAGGGAATTGAGTGTGAGGTACAAAAAAAGAACGCACCTGTTGTTGTTGTTATCTGACACAGTCAACCTATGCTCAGCAGACTGTTAACTACTTCCTGTCTGTCTTTGTGTCAGGTGATCAACCTGCGAACTATCCGTCCTATGGATGTAGAGTGTATTGAGACAAGCGTGATGAAGACCAACCACCTGGTGACAGTGGAGGGCGGCTGGCCTCAGTTCGGGGTTGGAGCTGAGATCTGCGCCAGGATCATGGAAGGTAACTGCTGAGTGGCTGCATTCAAGCCTTTGCGACCTTTTAGACTTTGCGTTTGTGACATTGCTGCTTTGTAAAACTGATAAAGTGATAACTTTTTGTCATTCAGACATATAGTAGATGACTTAATGTTCCTTACTTCATCCAGACATTTACAGAAGCAGCCAAGTGCTTGCACAATATTTAGCCCCTTGTGTGCAAGAGGACGGGGAATTGCTGCCATGAGTTGAAAGGTTTATGATTTTGTTGTATAAAGATATTAAGGAAGTAGAATATTTTGTTTTTCCCCTGGCTGCATCGCTCAACCATTTTAAAATGTATATTGCTGTTGAAGACTTGGGGCCTTATGTTAATATGGCAAGTACAACTGCAAACACAAAGCAGTAGGCTTTGAGTGTGCGGCCTGTGGGCGTCTCCTAGTGCACCTGCTTTTCTGCTTCATGTTTGTGCTGCAATCTAAAGTGCAAAAAAAGGGCTTTGTGAGTGTGTATATAAATCCGAAGTTGTGGTGAGTAATAAATCTGCTCGGCTCAGCTGCAGCTTTATCAGAATTTCTGTACTGCTGCCTCAAGACGGCTGTAAGGATTTAATGAACTGGAGGAGTTTTTCATAAAGTATAAAACTGCTGTGGACACAGATATTGTAAGAATCCCTCATTAACTTATAAATCTGTGCAGACTGCTTTTAATGCAGATTTAAACTCATCTACTGGTTGGAGAGTCTTTAATTTAAATTGGTTAAAAAGCATTATTGCTGTGTGTTTGCTCCAAGTATTTAGTATAGTCATGTTGACAAAATTGCCAGATAGAGTTAGTGTTGCACTAGAAATATGTTGTATTCTCAGTGCAAAGACCCATTCTCTGCCAAAATCATCCCTTTGTACTGCTTCCTTTGAATGATCCTCACACCTGTGTGCACTAGCCACCAAAACATTTGGGGACGTTGAAGGCACTAAAAAACAATGTGTGTGTTTTCAGGTCCTGCCTTCAACTACCTGGACTCTCCGGTCACCAGGGTAACTGGCGTGGACATCCCCATGCCATACGCCAAAATCCTGGAGGACAACAGCCTGCCGCAGATCAAAGACATCATCTTCTCTGTAAAAAAGACCCTCAATGTCTGAGACACACACACACACACACACACACAGGACAAACCCACCTGAATCCTCGTTGTCTTGTTCACGCAGACAGTGGAAACATTGTCTGGTTAAACATTTGAACCATGTGTAAATATAGCCAAGCGGGTCCTTTCAAACGCTCCGGATTAATGTTTCCAACCAGATGTTGGTCAATGAAGCGCACAGCTGTTTATCTGCGCCCAGAAACACAGGGTTCAGTCAACTCACCACCTGTTAGTTGGTGCCACACTTGACCGAACTCTGTGTGACTCTGGCTGCTCTCTCCACTTCCTCTCCTTCAAAATACAAGTTGCTCTATCCTGTAAGCTTTTCTGTGTTTCTGAGGACGTTTGGTAACAACAAAGCTGCTGAGTGAGAGCTGGGAAGTTTGTGCAACGTTTTTTGTGTAAAGAATCGTGTTTCTTCATCCCCAAGAAGAACTAAATTAGGAAACTTTTCTAACTAGGATCTTTATTTATTTAATATGGACACCAAAACTTTAATTTTTGTCAAGTGAAAATAGGGGTTATAACATGTTGATATTCCCTAAACTAAGTATCAACTAAGAAAACATCTGGTGAAACTACTGATTTCAGACAGAGTAAACATAGCTGAAAAGGATTTTGAATTCTGAGTTCATTTCCGTATGCTCTCACATTTAGACTTGCAGACTTATTAAAAATAAATTTTTGCTCTCAGAAGTTTTGTTGTTAATAAACTCCCACATATTTCTAACCACCAAAATATATTAAATTCAGTCTATTAACTGAGTTCCTCGCACTGACTCGGGTTCGTCTCTAAAAGCAGCAGTAAGAAGAATGACCCAGCTGAGTGCTGGAGGTGGAGTGTGGTCAGGAATATTTATTGTAGCTGCAGCAGCTCTGTGGATGTTTTTGTTGCTGTAAATGACTCTGTTACAGAAATAAAAACCTTTCAGTCCTTCATGCTGCTTCATTCTTCCACACCATTATGTTAATTTTGTTTCAAAGTGAAACCAATGTTGGAATCTGGGGCTAAATCAGTGGGCTCAGGACAGTCCAGAATCAGAGGGAAAGGTCAAGCGAGGGGTCAATGAAAAGTTGAAACTGAAAACCAGGTGAAGCCTTAAACGTTTTATTGGCAAACTTTTACAGGAACCAGCAGGGATCTGATGATCTGCATCAGACCGACAGTCAGAAAACACATTTGTCGCCATCCTCAACTCAAGCACAAAAATATAAACATTTTCTGAACAAATTTTGAGAAACTCAAAGAACAAGCCCTCGTTACAAATCAAAGTATATTACAGCGCCTCCTGGTTCAGAAACGTTCATTTTCTGACCAGGAGACAAAAGTTTTTACAAATGGTAGAATTATTCAAAGCCACAGAATAGGATCCTTTGCACCCTTTATTTTATGCATCTTCAATTTCCTAATAATTTCCTGGAAAGAACTGTAATTGAGCACTAATTATAGGAAGAAAGAGGAAACTTTATTCTTATTCTTTAGGCTTAAAACAAGCATACTGAGGCTGATTCTGCTGATCTGATTCTCAGCTATACAACCACTCAGATCATAGGAAACTGTTTAATACAAAAGACACAGCTTCAGTCTATCACAGTGTTCTGAAAAAGAAAAAAAAAAATCCTGCGAGTTTATTAACTTTACTTTGTGTCAGAGGAACCAAATTCTAAACCGAAAGAGCTGCAAAAAAAATTTCAATCCTAATCAGAAGTTAGAAAACAAAACACTTTTTTTTTTACCTCCTGATAACTTCCATCATCCAGCAGCTGGATAAACATCAAGAACAGAAGAGGCTCACCTATCTGTAACCTGCTGTCCTATATGGACTGTTTGCACAAGTGGAGTTGAGCTTTTCCCTTCTGGAGGCCAAAAGTCAAAGTTTGTATAAAAAATAATACATATCCATGGTAATTTGCAAATTTCCACTGTGGGACAAATAAAAGTTTATCTTATCTGGTAGTATATAGAAATATTCTGAGACAGTTTTCATTGTCAATGCCCAGTTTTCAAAAAGGAAACCAGGAAATGATACAGCCTCTAATATATTTTAACTGTTTGTAAATTGTAAAGGTTACAAACTAAAAATCAGTTTTTTTGTTGGGGTTGTGACTGGGACTGATGAGGAAAAGTTAAAAATAGCACTCAGTAGCCTATAAAATTCATCATGAATACTTGGATTTTAGATGTTTAATTGTGCCTCTCTTCTCATAATGAGCCTTCTTTTTTTTTTAACTATTTTTTTATCCCCAAGTGGACCTTGTAATCCATCATATGTCCTTACAATTAGTACCAAATTACGGAGTTCTGTCCGGAAACGTTTCCTAACATTTGACAATTACATAATTTCCTTAGTGGTGAATTACCAGGAAACTATAGAACCTGTAAACCAAAATGTTACTGATGTTCCATCATAAATGGAAAGTGGAACAAAAGGATTTGTGGGTTGGTTGGTTGATCCAGCTAACCTGAGACACACGACCATCAGGTGTAAAAACGATGCAGATAATCGTGATTAGTCAGCTGTGGGTGTTTTCTTGTTAGTCTCAGTTTCAGCAGAGCAGTTTCCTGATTCAGAGGCTTTTCTGGGCTCAAATAAACTAATTTCTGCTTGGAACTGATATTTTTTTTAACATCACAAAAATGAAAATTTAAAGTAAAGCTCTAATTAGTTTCTCTCCACAGTTACTGACCTCCAACAATTCCCAGAATGCCATTCAACACCTCCCAGAGAAGAGGGTGGGACCTCTGGCCCGCTCTCTGATTGGAGATGGGGCCTATTGAGTTCATGGGCGGAGTCGACAGAATCTTAGGGAGCTGATAGGTCGGATCGTCCGACTTCTGAGTGTCCCTTCAGAAGGCCGAGCCTCACCACCACCACCCGTCTCTTCTTCTGTTCCGACCCTTCATCATCATCATCCTCTTCCTCCCTCTCCTTCACCTTTCGTTTACCTCTCTCCTTCCTCTTCTCCTCCTTCCGCTGCTTCTTCGCCTTCTTCCTCCTCCTCTTCTTTTCCATCTCTGCCTTTTCCTCTGCTGCTTGATCCTCCTCTTCTTCATCCTGAACTCCATCTTGCACTTCTTCCTCTTCCACTTCTACTTCTAACTCCTCTACTGCCATCTCCATTTCCTCCTCTTCGTCCTCGTCCTCCTCTTCTTCTTCTTCCTCGTCGTCGTCTTCATCATCCTCCTCTTCTTCTTCTTCCTCCTCCTCCTCTTCTTCTTCTTCTTCTTCTTCCTCCTCCTCCTCCTCCTCTTCTTCCACATCTGTCATCTGCTCTTGTTTTACCTTCATCCTCTGTCGTCCATTCTGTGTTTGCTGAAAGGAACAGAGCACAAAGTTTAGAAACTGCTCTGTTGCCCCCATATGGGTGAAAAAGTATTCCCTGCAGCTCAAAGACTAGCAGATAAACAATAAATCAATTAACTGTGATAAGTTACAGCAGGGATTTAAATGTAAGGTTTGCACCACAGTCAGTTAGTTTTGACTACCAGCACCGCTTATCATAATACTCACAGTCATCTTGCTGTTTTGGAGCCTTTGCAGCAGTAACCTGACGGTGTCTTTGTTCTGGCACAGTCCCATGGTGTTGAGGGCATCAAGAGCGGAGCCAGAGCAGCCTTGCAGGCGGAGCTCTGCCCCCAGAGCGGCCTGCAGGAAGTTGTTCTTCCAGATGTTCCTGGTGAAGAGTGGAATGGAGAGCGCGACCACAGCCCGGCGCTCCAGCAGCGTCTGGGCCTGCTCCTCTGACAGCTGACTGCCGCACAAACAAACAGAAGATGCATTCATCAGATCAACAACCCACACCTGGTCAGATTTAAATCCACAGACCCACAAAGAGGTTTTTTGGACCAATGACCTGTTAAAGCTCTGTGGACTGTGTGAGCTGAGCACCAGCATACTCATACAGACTTACTGGCTGCTCTTGGAGAGGGCGTTGATGTCAGGGAACAGTGAGGTGAGGCAGGCGGTGACGAGTGGAGCTTTGTCCTGGGCCCAGTTCAGACAGCGCCGCCAGGGGAAGGACGACAGCGGCTTCCTACTCGACACTTTCTGATGGAAGGGACTGTCCGTCTGCCGCGTTAGTGCCTTCATCTACACCACCATCAGGAAACACATCGTACCACGATTACATAATAAAAACAAGTGTTATTTGTGAAGCCTTAAAGCAGAATATAATAATGTCCTGACCAACAGGCGCATCAACCAGGAAGACCCTCTGTCCTCACCTCCTCTTTCAGTTGTTTGCTCCAGAACTCCATCATGGGTTTCCGGGCACCTTTGGCAGACCAGAGCATTTTGAAAGCGGCCTTATAGCAGGACTTGCTCACCAGCATCGCCGCTTTGCTCTTCTTCCCCATCCTGTGACCTTTCTTCTTTTTGTCTCTCACCCTTGACTGCACTCAACAAACAGACAGAAGACATCTTAATGCATCCCAAGCGTATGAAACATCATCACACTGGTGGTGGTTTTGCATGTTTTAGCCCAATACAGATCACAATACTATTCTGTGTTATACTTTAGTGCGTTCATTGGCAAAGCAAAGAACAGCCATTGACTGTAAACTACTTTTGGGAAAACATGAGTCGGACTAATAACGTTTTTGAGACAGAAATTCATCAGATAAAAAAATTCCGTTACAAATGTATCAGCTGACATTTTTTATATAAATGTATCATAAACATTAATGTAGCAGACTATATAGTCAGCAGTAAGCAATTCTGGACACCACAGACATCACTGTACACTTTGGCAAAAGTCAGCTTTTCCAGAGCTATGACTCTTATTTCCTGATCCAAACAAAGGTGGAAGCCAGAAGTGGTGTCAGGTGTTGTTAAACGTCTGAGATTTTCAGGAACTTTTCTTTCAGAAAACAGATACTTAATAACTCTGTGGCTTTGCTGCATTAATAATACACGTGGAGAGACATTTTGAGGCTGATATGAGAGAATGGCCTGAATGGCTGTTTATCACAGTATATCGTGACGGTACCAGTGACAGACACACACCGGTTTTAACACAGGCGGTTTCAGCCACATTGATCTCCTCCCGGTCTGTTTCCGCTTGCATTTGCTCCTGATGACCTGCGCGCAGATTTCACACAGGAAGGACTTCTCGTTGACGGTGGCCTCGGGGAAAGCCCACAGCACAGTCTCTGTGGTGGTGAAGGTGTACACCGCCCTCCGGTTGAAGCTGCGCCCCTGCCGCTCGAACTCAGTCTTACAGCAGGAGCAGTTCCTGTCCTCCGGCCGCTCGATTCGCCGGCGGCCGCCTCTCGGTAAACCGGAGGAAGCGGCAACAACAAGTGCAGGGGCGGCTGTCTTTTGAGAGTCCTCTTCGGTGTGGGGTGGAGGTGGGCACGACGTGTCCACATCATTCCCACCGGGACAGTCCACCTCAGCACCCACGGCCGGCTCGGGGAGCTCTACCGACAGGGTGGGCTGCCCCGGCGCGCTCTGCTGGGGTTCAGCCAAGACCCCACCGTCAGCCGCCGGAGTCCCGGAGGAGGAGGACGCCTCCGGGGAGGTAAAGGTCCCGGCCACGGTGTGGGCATAGTCGTGCTCGTTGGGCTCTGACGGAGAACCAGTCTCGTTCCCCGCGCTGGTCTCGGTGTTTTCGCTCGCCATAATAAACGGAGGGTCTCCGGCTCTAGTCAGCAAACTGTGTCGGTGCTCATCGCTGTTCAGAGCAGCAGGCTGTTAGCAGGCAGGCTAACAGAACAAGCTAACAGAGGAGCCCGCCAGAATGAAAACCGGGACGTCCACACTGATGTTCCACAGGAAAACTCTCCCGGATGCTGGGAACGACGGGTGCAGTGAAGTGAACTCAATATTACAAACCGATGGAGACTGTTTCAGCAGGTTTGGCTCCAGAGCAGATGGAAAACAGAGGAGCTGTGAAACAGGATGAAGCCTCTGATAAACAAGAGAGTTTCCGTGTTTCTGTTCACTGGCAGATTGCTGCTGGCGTCCCCTGATGGAGGGAGGTAGGTATTACATGTTTCTACTGCATATGAAATACAAAATAAACAAATTTGTGGACATCAGATTGGACTCTGGACATTTTCACTAGTTTTATTTGACATTTTTTATAGTCCAAATATTTAACCTTTTAATCTAGAAAATTAATAGATTAATCCATAATGATAACTGTGAAATAATTGTTAGTTGTAGCCCTGATGAGGTGCTTTAATAGAATTGCATACATTTTTGTGGAAGTACCTACAATGAATCTATACATAAATATGCACAGCTAAGTATGCAAAGTAAGTAGGGTTATGTAAAAAACAGCAATGTGATTCTCGCAATGCTTCAGTTTTACATTAAGTCTGAAATATCCAACAATAACTTTAAAAGGTTTAATATACAAAAATATTACACACTGGAGAAGGGGGCGATATTTATGACCTCAATATTTATAAAATCCTTTCCATAGTTCTAAATATATAACCTAGAATCCATTTAATTGTATTATTCTCATATTCATAGCAACAACTCTTACTTCATGAGGTCTTATTTTGATAGGTCTGACCGGAAGTTTCCTCACAGTGGATGTAAGTAAACAGGTAAGCTAGCGGCTGTTACCTGCGTGTTACCTGCGTGTCGTGCTAAAGCACCTGTCAGCAGTGATGGGGAGATTATAGGTAAGACTGGACGAACTGTTAAAATGTAATTAAATCTGTCAAAGTGACGATGTGACGCCTTCTCTGCAGACACATGATGCTAACTAGCCGTTAGCCGTTAAACTCCGATTAGCTTCATTCAGACGGAGAGAGGCAGCAGTGTTCAGCTCACCATCATCACACACAGCAGGTTATCATCACCCTCATATAGCAAATGATGTGGAAAACATGTTCCAGTATGTGGTGTATGTGTGTGTGTGGTAGTCCAGTTCATCACCATCTAACTACAGCCTCTAAAATGACCACAGTTCAAACAGCTGATAGTGTCAACAAAAGCTGGCCTAAGGCATTTCTTATGGTTTATGTTGTGATGCTTGGGATTGTACAAACTGGTTCCTAAAGGTTATTTTCATTGTCTGAAAATTAAGACAATGACAAGTTTGAAAAAAAAAAAAAGTCACAATTTCCTAATTATTTGTTAATTATTTTTCCAATCAGTAATCAGTCCAAAACCCAGCATATTCAGTTTACAGTGATATAAAACACAGAAAAGTTTTTTAAAAATCATCACACTTGAAAAGCTGGAATTAATGAATGTTTGGCCTGTTAATTTCCTGATTACTTGATAAACTGTTTCCCTGCTAATTAGAGCTGCAAATAAAATATATTAACTATGTGTTAATGTAACAATCATTTGCTAAATTGAGCTATTTAGTCTGTGAAATATCTCAAAATAGTGAAAAATGCCCAACACAGAGACTAAAATGACATCTTCAAATGCCCAATCAACAGTCCAAAAACCCAAAGATATGATTTTTTTTTGTGACATAAAACAGAACAGAAGCAAATCCTGACATTGGAGAAGCTGTGAACAACAACTACTCTTGCGCTGATGGAGTTAATGTTCACCTATGCTGAATTCACTATGTCAGCCTTGAGCTTTTCATTCAGCATTTATCTGTTTATTTAACAGAGTGCACCCTGACTATTATCACAGAATCAGCTTTTATCTCAGAAATTACTGAAATGTGATAATTTTGCTGACTTAAGCCTTTTTTATATTTGAACAATCGGCTAATATGTCCTCATTTCGCATGTTATAAGTAAATATGCAAATACGTGCATTACTAGGACTGTGGAAAGAATAACTTTTAAATCCATCAGGATTCTCTTTTAAACTATTTTTCATTCAGCAGCGATGCACTCTTAATCAGAATTTTTGGTTTTGTCATTTCTGGATCAAAAAAAGCAACATTATCAGCCATTATCATAATGTTTGTTTCCACCTGATGAATGTACTGTATGTCCAGTATTAACTCTCCTTGTAGCTCTGGTTTGGTCTCCACCAACCCCTGAGAAAAATATCTGGTCTTTAGCTGCTAGATTTTCCACTTTCTTCACCATCTAGTCTCTAACTTCATCTGTCTGCAGTTTGGTGCTGGGCAGGAAGTGTTCAGTGGGTTTAGCAAAGTGTGTTTGATGAAAACAGCTTCCTGAAACACAGTTGAAAAAAGCTGTGTGACTGACTCAAAACAGTGAAGTTGTGGGACAGGAAACCAAAACAATGAGATGAAAGAGACTGTGAAGGTCAGTAGAGCTGAAAGGAACTGCATCTTCAAAAATAAAGGAAACAGCTAATGAGAGGCAACTAGTTTTATCCTGTTGAGGGTTTAAAGGGAAACTCCACAGATTTTATACATGAAAATCTATTTACAAGTCTTGGGGAGTTTTACTGTATATGTTAACAGTGCATAAAGCCCTCTGTGGCTTAGAGGGCGCTGTGCGAATATGACAAATTGCCCCAAGTGATGTCACCTGGGGCAACATCGGCTGGGACTGTTGCCCCAAAGATGTGAGCTCTGTGTCTCCTCATATCTGTTTGAGGCTAATGGCCCCAGGCTACATTAGCCACTACTAGCATAATACACCCGAATCTGTGACCAGACTGTCAGCAGGCAAGAGAGATCGTAGGTAATGCTGCTGCCAAGTATTAACAAGCAAAATGAATAAATGGAATGTCATTCAATGAAAAAGATAATATCTCTGCTTCTGCTCCATCAATTTTGACCCATTCTTTTAAACTATCAATTTATTGAGATTGGTTTTGTTTTGAATTTGCAGCACAATGAATTAAAATCACAGTTGAAATTGAGACATAGAGATTCCCAGCCTTTCAACCACAGCTGAGTCTGATTTGTAATCCACAGTTTGTCACAGCTTGTTAATGCTGTGTTGATCACAAGGAGGTTCATTCATGTGTTTTAAATCAGTTCATTTCAGAAACAAGGTCCACAGCCCCTCCTCCTGTTTCTCACTGGCTGGCAGTTTGTGGACACATCAGGGACACAAGTCTAATCAGCCAGATGATGTCTCGGCCACGGGCAGCATCAGCTGGCTGCTTATTGCCATGGCAACCATCTGACAAGCTGTTCATCCTCTTGTTGCAGGTGTTGGTGGAAACACAGAAATGATCTCCTCAACAGTCTGACCTGAAGAGACACAACAAAGACAGCCCAGGGCTGCAGATGGAGAATGGAGACCTGGGTCACATGGTGTGTGTGTGTGTGTGTGTGTGTGCGTGCGCGTGTGTGTTGAGCTGTTTTTTTTCTTTGCTGCAGACATTTTCAGTTAGAATAAAGTTTAGATTTATTTCAGGGACACATTGATCCAACTTGCTCTGTACCAACTTCACTGTCTGCTGATACTGACAAAGATCTGATGCCACTGCTCCTTTTTATGATGTCTGATTTGGTTTTATTTTGTTTATACATTACAGTGAGGATAAAAGGTGTAACAAGTTAAACTCTCAAGAACACAAATTCATTCTTGGTGTATGCTGTATTGAGAGAGGCCTCAGTGTTGTCTCTGGCTGCTGTTCTGCCCTGTCCAGATGGGGGAGCCAGTGACTCTGAATGTGGGCGGCTGTGTGTACAGCACGTCTCTGTCCACGCTGCAGCGCTACCCAGACTCCATGCTGGGAGCCATGTTCAGAGGAGACCTCCCCACTGTCAGGGATGCACATGGAAACTACTTCATTGACCGCGATGGGCCGCTGTTTCGGTGAGTGTCCAGTCAAGTTTAATTTTATTTACATAGCCCAATGTGACAAATCGCAAATTAGCCTGAAGGGGCTTCACAATATGTAAGGCATGTGGCACCCTTTCTTCTTAGAACCTCCATTCAGATAAGGAAAAACTACCTACAAAAGCCCTTTTAACAGGTAAAAAATGGAAGAAACCTCACAAACCTGTTCAGAAGTGTGAGGGTGTATGTAAGTTTGTGTGTCCATGAGGCAGATTTATGTGTTTTTGAATAGTTAAATCTGCTGCTAGTTGATCAGATGAATCCAGTAAACTCAGTATCCAAACATATGTACGTATATACTGTTTGGATTGTCCTTGAGATAGTCAGCTTGTGACCAGCAAGCATGCTTAACATGCTGACTTGCAAAATAGTACATGCAAAACACTGGCATGTTGACCTCACCATTTTAAAGGACCATTTCACCAATTTCCAAACTCATCTTTATCAGTCCGAGTTAGGGATACAGTGTGAAAAATGGCCCCAGCCGTTGTGTCTCCAGGGCGCAGCTGCAAAATCTGCTGTTTTTCCCACACCAGCACTGTCACTTGATGTGTGCATTGACATAGTTGGGGACACGGAAGAACTACAGACTATTTCAGCATGGATTTCTAGTCTCTGCCTCTGGGAAGCCAAGGGACATGCTCTAGATGATGCAAAAAAACAGAACTTCCTCGTTCTCTTCGCTTGTATTGCAAACTAGGTGTGGAGACAGGTGGTGCTTTTGCTCAAATTGCCCTCCGATGCCAACAGAAACTGAATCATTCTGCTGCAATGAATTTCAGCAATTTCTATCTGCAGCCTGGCATGACTGCCTGAAAAGAACACCCATTTCAAACTCAGTGACTATTCCAGGTTTTGAATGGCTAAGAAAAACTATCAACACAATTGAATAGCCTGTTATTTTTATTTAGCTTTTTTTGCTAGACTTCTCTTAACGTCACTTTGGAAATCAGGACTGTTGCTTCACAGTTGCTTCTTCTTTGGGTGGTTTTAAGACTGCTGCGATGTTTGAGGAAGAGTATGTTGAGGGAGCTGGAATTATGACGTCCACACTTTGCAGGCAATGTTAGGGTCCCATCTTCGTGCAATGACAAGTTGAACAAGGCACTGTATGTGTGAGATTCCTAAACCGTCATCATAACCCATTGGCAAGCAATGGGTTTTCTTTGCACCTCACCTCAAATGACAAAGAAGATATCTAGGGAAACATAACAAATGAAGACTTAGATAAACTTTTGTTTTCATCACCATCCTTTAAAATAGTTACGGTGAAGAGTTAACAGGAAAGCAACTTGGGAAACATTGACATTGTCATGTAATTGTTATTTTAAAACGTACCAACAAATATTTTGGTGGATTTTTTTAAATGAAGAACAGTCAAGATTGTCCATCTGCCATTTTAAAAATTGCAACAAATAGAGGAAGCAATTCACACCAAAGGTTGGAGGCATGATTCTTGGTGAAATAAAGGAGCCTGGAAAATATATTGTCTAGGAATATTGGAATATAAGCAAGCTGATTGGTCCTCTATGAAGTCATGTGATAAGAGGGAAAAATTAAGTTTTAGACAAAGTACAGCAGAACAGTCATAAATTCTAGCTTGGGCCCCAAGCCAGGTCTGTTTGTAATAAAGAAGGCCGTATGTTCTGTTCACTCTTTCAGAACACAAAAAAGATTATATGGTATCCTTTGGTTAAATATACCAAAGCATATACAGTATACATGCTTCCTCTTCACAATATTGTCACTGGGCTCCAAAACAGTAGCTTGTCCTGTTTCCCTCACATCTAGGAGAAGTGTTGGCTTTTGGGCATGTACTTCAAAATCACAAAGTGGAGAACTTCTATAGGATCTGTGTAATGTAACAAAAATACATTGTTTACCAGAAATGCTCTACTGGTCTATTGATGGAGTTCTGGTCACTGCTGGGACCAGTGGAGTACATTGAGATAATTTTCATCTTTATGGAACCAGCTTAAGATGACGTGTGCATTGTGACATGGAGCATTACTGAATCATCTTTTCTTCTTTTCGTTGACTGACTTGCTAGGAGGCTAATCACTTTTCAACCAAAATTTTAATCTGACTACATTGATGCACCCCGGCATTCACCTTGAAGAATTGGATCGTGTATGGTTCACTCCACGCTCCACACAAGCCGACTTGTCTCAAGAGAAACTGTTCAACAAAGACAATGTTCAGTGTTTTACACCCTAGCTTGGGTGGTGACAAACACGCAGTATATTTTAATGTAATAATTATTCTGTTGTACACTCCTGCCAAGCCAGATCGTTGTGACCAAGACAACTTATTATTCACTTTGCCTGTTACACAATTTTAGCTATTCCAGGAGATTAGACCTGTTTGCCTGTACAATACTGTCTCATCTTTTTTGTATACACTTCCAGGCCATCTGGCCATTTGGCCAGATTAATTTCCTGGATAATCAGACACACATCCTGTTTTCTCATGCAGGCCGGACTTTACACTCACATATGTGTATCTTCTTAACCATAAAATAATAAATGACTTATAGAATATAAAAGAAGATTAACGCACAAAGTTTGCAGTTCATACAATAAATGCATAAACAAAGTTTCACACAAACTTCTTACTGAGAACCTTTACACATTAACTTGACTAACTTCACACACAATGAACAGTATTATACTGATACTCATGAGAACTACACTCATGTTAACAGAATATGTTTGGTTACATCATTGTGCATTTTCCTCCCACATTATCGTGCTGGAAGAAGCCATTCAAAGGTGGTAGACATTTTCCTTCATTACCATAAATACACAGCGTAGTTTTTTTGGACCCAATCCCACGTACGCCATCCTGCTGCCGTAGATACTCACTAGAGCATCAAATGTGGATTCATCCGCTGTGGAAAGTAGTCCCTAGCCAATGCACTATTTCCTCCTATTTGAATGACATTTGTTAAAAACTACAGTGACTAGCCGTTTTAGGAAATTACTGAGCCTTTTTTAAACACAAGGCTATATATTTGTGAGCTGTTTTTAAAGATTTACATTTTCAGTAGGAATCAGTGAGCTTGGAACTGAGTGCTACAGACAGAGTAGAGAAGTCAGAAAGTATTGAGAGACAAACATGTTGTTTTTTACGGGATCTGCTGACAATACGAAAAATATGGCATAACACAAGCCTAGTCCCTTAAGAGAGAAGTGAATTTTGAGGAAAAAAAGAGGAAACTCAAATGTTAGAACAACTGTAACAAACTTTTCTCACTCTGTAGTTGTACAGCAGCTCTCTCGCCTCCTGTCCCGACTTTAACTGACAGCTCAGAGTTTGAGAGAATCATCAGCTCAGCAGTCTGAACTGATCCTGTCTCTGTTTCTGCTGTTTCAGCTACATCCTCAACTTCCTGCGGACGTCAGAGCTGACGCTGCCGTGCGACTTCAAGGAGACTGAGCTGCTCAGGAAGGAGGCTGACTTCTATCAGATCGAGCCCCTGATCCAGTGCCTGGGAGACCCTAAACCCCTGCTGCCCTACCCCACCGACACCTACGAGGAGGTGGTGGAACTGTCCAGCACCAGGAAGCTGTCCAAGTACTCCAACCCAGTTGCGGTCATCATCACCCAGCTCACCATCACCACCAAGGTCAGTGTAACAGGTCTGGTTCAGGATTTATTCTTATATATGGCAGAATATTCAATGATTCAAAACATGATTATATGCATTATTGTCTTATTTGCTTCTGTGTCTGTATTTGTGCATCTTTCTATTGACTATGTTTGTATTTATGCTGCCTTCAAATATTGTGTCATAAAATACAACTGAACTGAGCATTTCTCATTGTCTACTAAGATGTTTCAGGAACATTCTCATTTATACTTTTTAAACTTCAGTTTTAATGCTGACAAGACTTTTAAAATAATGTAATTTAGAGATTCTGTTAAATTACAAAACAGGCTTGGATGTAGGTGATTCAACAGTCATGTGATTTAAAGATTGAAATACTTTTGATTTTTCACTGTATAAATATAACTATGTTTTGAGTAATGTTAAATCTGTAATGTCTGTCGGTTGAAACTAGTTACTGAAGAACTGTTTAAGTGTTTGGAACATCATTTCTGTCTGTTTATTTGTTTGCATTTATTTAATATTATACCACTTTATTATTTTTTTTTAACACTTCGCATGTTGAGAGACCAACACAAAACTGTTTTATTACTGTAAATCACGTCAGTATATCACCTTTACTAAATCAGGCAAGTCCCATGGTGATTCTCATTTTTAAAGGAGAACTGATTACAAAAAAACCCATATAATTACATAATTTAGTATCACACAATATCAAGAACAATATTTATTCAAACATTGTAAAAAAAAAAGGTGATATACAGTATAAAAACAAATGTAGTTATTAAATAATACAACATAGAAAATATTAATAAATACATTTTTAATAAGTTGTCACATGACTCTCTCTTTTTAGGTCCACACAGTATTGGAGTCTATCTCGAGCAGCTTCACAAAGTGGAACAAACACATGATGGACACCAGAGATTACCAGGTGTCCTTCACCTTCGGACCATGTGACCACCAACAGGAAGTCAGCCTGCGTGTCCACTTGCTCGACTTCATCTCCAAAGCTGTGTGTGGTTTTTTTTTCATCTCATATTTGACGTTGTGTGTTGAAAATTCCTGCTAGAAACACTATTCAGATCAGTCAGAGTACTTCAACTTTAGCTTTGTGGTCAACGTTGCACTGTTTATTTTGTTGAAAAACATGAAGGCAGATGTTCCAACATGGACATGTGTATTGCACATGAAAAAGCTGTTTTTGGCTGGACAGCAAAGGGCCAGCCCTATAAATGCAAAAGTCTGTCCCTGACCCAGCGAGTGAGCAGTGAAGTTACACCATTGGTTGGTCGAGTATTCATGTGTCCCCAATAGCTGTTGCTCTCTCAAAGTGAATAGGCACAGAGTCCTGAAGTACTTCCTCAGAAGGCTTTTAAGCCTTGTTCGTACTTGCGTGAGACACTGTGGTGCAGGCATCTGCAGATGAATCATTGAGACATATTGAATTTCCCCCTCAGGTATTCATAAGGTATTTCTTATATTAATCGTTAAAATTGCTTTTATCAGTATTTGTGGCAGGTATGTTCTTAGTTGTATTGTGATGAACTAATATCACTAAGTCCTGAATTGTGCCCTCAGGAGCACATTGACCACACACAGTCCAGCCATATACTAGGTTTTGACCTTCTCATTATAATACAACATAGCATCTATTTCTTTTCTTTTTCTATCTTTTTGAAATCAAATAGCAAAAGTTTGTCTGTCTCATTATTTTTCAGGGTTTCACAATACGCAACACTCGTGTTCACCACATGAGCGAACGGGCCAATGAAAACACAGTGGAACATCACTGGACGTTCTGCCGACGAGCTCACAAAGGCGACGACTGATGGGGGAACTGATGGAGGGACTTACTGACAGACAGAAAGTGTAATCAGGGACAGACAGACAGAGACTTGTTGGTGGTGGTTTTGTTGTTAGTGTTGATGTTCTGTATGACCAGTGTTGATTTTGAATCATTCCCTCAGTGTCCTCAGAGCTGAATCACAAGGCGACATAACTGAAGGGCCAGCACATTAGCCACATGTGGTACATTATCATACGTTACCTTTGGTTACCTCTTATATACTATATGACCAAAAGTATATGGACAGCCCTCCAATCTTAATGCTAAAGCATATGATGATATTTTAGTCAATAGTGTGCTTCCAACTCAACTGTGATGTTTGTGTTGTTTTGTTCAACTATCATATCCAGATACTTTTGGCCACACAGTACAGTCGTTACATATCTGGCACATTGGCAGTATCACAAATCTGTTGTACATCAGTGAGTAGGAATTAATTGCAAATAAAGTAATCTGGAAAATGATGATCTCAGTAATGTTTTTTACTCACATTCTTTTTTAAATTCTGCTTTTGTCTACCATTCACCGAAATAAGCCCATTTTAGACCAGTTTAATGGATATGGGTGCATTTTTTTCCAAATGTATCTCAAAACAATAGACAGGTGAATATTGACAGGTGTTTCTTGCTGTAATCACATCTCCTGTTCATACTGAACATCAAGAAATCCATCCCTGGATGTGGATGGGGGAACTTGCATTGTACTACTGCATGTTCTCTCGTCTCCTCTCTCTTTCAACCCAACCGGTCGAGGCAGATGGTCACCCACCTAGAGCCTGGTTCTGTTCCGAGGTTTCTGCCTGTTCAAAGGAAGTTTTTCCTCGCCGCTGTCGCCAAGTGCTTGCTCATGATGGGTCTCTGTAGATAATATTGTAAAGAGTATGGTCTAGACCTGCCTTGAGATAACTTCTGTTGTGATTTGGTGCTATATAAGTCAAATTGAATTGTCTTGTCACCTATATTGGAGGCACGTTAATGTCCAGTATGAACAGGAGGAATGATTGCAGCAATGTTTTTATTTGTTCATATATGCACCTGGCTATTATTTTTAAGATTTTAAGAAGACTTGAGGAAAAGGTGAAGGTATCTTTTAATTGGTTGATGCTCCACAAAGGATTCTCACCAAGACTTTGTTCAGGCTGCAGGCAAATCAGATTTGTTTCACTTTGGATTTGACGTTGCTGTTGCGTGTCACATCGCAAGTGAGGCAAAAGACACCTTGTGACCTGATTTGAGCAGCCAGAGCTTCTGGATTAAGATGCATCTGTAGATCCGTTTGTATTTGCATTTCAAACCAAGTCCAAAGATGGTTTGGATCCGATTTGCAGAATTTGCATTTCATGTGGGTTTTTTTTAATTTGTTTTTTTAAAATCAATTTGGATACAATCTGGATATGGCAAAAAATGGAGTTGGGCTGGCTGTCTGCACAATACATAAATCTGCTGGGAGTTTTAGCCTCTTTTAAGTCCTAGTTTTGGTTTTATGACACATTCACTGTATCTGTCAGCTTGTTTTCATGCCCTTCTCTCTGGCCAAACATTCATAGACCTTTAAAACGTTCTCTTCATAGGGAGAGAGTATTTAAAGACTGTAGTGATCCATTGACTTTCTGATGATATTCTCTATGAGTGAAATAGATTCTCAGCAGAGGGAATAGTAATTCCACCAAATTAAACTGTGCAATTAAAGTTGTTGTAGGTTTTGTCAGTCTGGTTATGTCAAACATAACCTTCATAGTATACCACCCAGGAGACAACCAACTTGTTTTTATTCCCCCAGTAGCAGAAACATTTTACTCTTTTCCATAAAAGAACTTCAAAGAAAATGGAGGAAAAGCTGATTGTTAATGACAACGGCTTCCCAATTTTAACAAGTTACTGGGAAGTAGAGAAACAACCTGTGAGACTGAAACTTCCAGTCCACAGGTGTGAACAGGAGATTAGGCCGCTGTCAGAAACTGAAAACAGAACAGCATAAAAGAAACACAAGCAGCTGGGATGGTGTTGCCATGTTGACACAGATAAAATTCAGAAGATAAAATAGCAGGATGTTCAGTTTGAGTCATACATTCTTGAGTTTGAAGACAAATCACTGCACAGCAAACTGCACAGAATCATGCTGTTAACAATTTCACATTACAAATTAATCTACCGAGAATGTGTGCTTGCTCTTATTTTTTGGCCAAACTGAACGTATCCCCTTTATTTTATTGCCAGAGGCTCTGTGTCAGCTGTCTCTTTGAACTGAATGAGACAGTGTATTGTGTTGAGCTTTTGTTGGTTCAAACAGCTTTAGTGTCATCTACCCTTAGTGTCATTTTTAACAACTTCTTGTCTCAGTGCATAGTCAGACCCTAAACAACCTATTTAAAGTCACAAAAAGTACATGTCCTTGTGTGGTACAAAAGCGTTGGTGAAGTTAAATTAATGCAAACGAGGCCAGCGTTTGCTCCACAATCAGCCATGTGATTGCACAAACAAGATCTTGTATGTTTTTGCTGCCATTTGGCCTCTGGTTGAATTCCATTACTCAGCATAACCACAAATTAACCTCTTTGCATTTTGCACTAAAGTCTGTGTGAATACATCTTTTCCCGTGTGTCTCAGGCATCATCCAACCCTGGAGAACTACAAGCACAACAGCAGGTGGTTATACTTTAAACTTAAACTTAAAAACTTAAAACCAATGAAACAGCTTCCTCGTGTGGGTGCCACAGTCACACCTGCACATTCACACCAACAGCAAAAAATGCAGACCCATCATTCATTTGAATGGGATCACTGTATTGACACAGCAGGGATCCTGGCAGAAAGACTCCGGCATCAGCAATGCGACGTTATCCAGCAAGACACTGCATTGGCCAGTTACATACATATAAGTGCACTTATTAATATATTAATGAAACCAGCCTTCGTGAAATTGATTTCATTGTCTCACCAGTAGCTAAAGCGGCACACCGTCTGTTGTAAAATGCAAATAACATAAAAGCAACTTCTAAAAGAATAATATTAAAAAAGGCTACTCACAATTTTCAAATTACCAAATTATATTATTTTTCCAAAGTATCCCAAATGACAGTGATGGTATTGCAACACATGTAACTATGTAAGACACTCATGTATAATATATTTTATCTGAGTAACTAACAAGAAGCAGGAAAAAAACATCAGCTCAGCACGGCTTCTGTTGTGACACAAGAGTGGGCCAAATTAATCTAAGCTCTTGCTCCAACACTTAATAAACTTTGCCTTTTCGAGTCTAGCTGAGTCAGGAGAAGATGCTCAGTGAAGCTCACTGTAGATGAACAAAGTCAGTTGTGAAAAGAGTTTATGGTGTTCTCCAAGACAGCGACACCAACAGACTTGAGTCGATCCCAGGAGCCCGACTCCGTTAGATCAGGGACTTTCCACAGGTTATTTAAAAAAATATATATATCAGATTTCTCAGGCACATGATTTTTATACGGTTGATGTATTTATAATTAATAATACCCTACGTTAAATTCCCTCGCACAGGCTTTATGTCTTATCAGACATGATAAGATATTCCATTATTTGCCCCACAGTGGGGAAGATGATGCATTAACCTGATACGTAAAACCACGCAGGATACATTGAGGTTTTACGTAACACTTCCTCTAGACACAGGAAATGATATAAGTACTGAATATTACAAGTTTTTTAAGAGATGCTGGAGGTGTATGCAGATTTGATTGATTATTATCTTGACCTTCATCACTACAAGCAACCTATTTCACATTTGATAAGAAATTTGCATTCTTGATTTCTCGTAAACTGCCTTGACACTGCTGACCTTTGAGAGGATGGAGAACCAGAGAGTCAAAAACAGTGGAAGTTATTCACTGTGTTGCATCAACCAGTGTTATATACACAGTATATATATTGTTATAACACTGGTTGATGCGACACAGCATGGATGCAATCAGTCATCACACAAGACTTGATACAAATACATCTCTTGAATACATTGCATTAACTGTTTGTATTAAGTTTTTGTCCCGTTAGTAAGCTTGCTATTAGCTTTGGTGGGCTATTGTGGTTGGCTAGTGTTAGCATTTTCCTGGTGAGAGAGCATGATTGTGGTTTACTCGCCAGCTACAGTGGCTCATCAGCTAGACCTGCAAGTAGTCACTAAGTGGTCAGAAGGCTTCCAGCGCCACCTATTTCCTGAGAAAATTTTACTGTGCTACTTTTTGGTCAGCGGCACTTAAATAAAATATAAAGGTAATTCATCGTTAGTTGAAAAAAATAATTGTTTATACTGAAATATTTTCAGTATCTGTGTTTTGGTCACCAGATTAGTTTCAAAATATATTTGTTCCAGCAACAACATCGGCACAAGCCCCACCCACTGGTGACATCAGGTTATTGACACTTAATTAAAAGAAATTATATTTAATTTCTTACTAATTTTATTTAGCCAACAAATCAATTCAAATTAAAATGTTAAGATGAGTCTAATACTTGCAGGGAAGTCAATGTTTATATCTCAGATTCTTGTAGTCACATGGAGAACCACATGTGGTACAGTGATACTTGCTTTGTTATACTACTTTTACTGAAAATTCAATAGAAAATAATGGTAGCCAAACCAACATATTAACTGTAATGATACTTAAAGTCAGTGGTTTGATTTATTGGTTGAGTTTTAGCCACAATCGCAAAAATAGTCACAAGCCCCGCCCAGTCATGACGTCACAACTTACTTTCAGGTTTGGAGAGTCAGTGATGTTCAAATATGCTGTAACAAGTTTAAAGTTTACAAGCTCTACAGTGTGCAGTTGTCATGTCAGAAATAAACGAGAGGCATTGAGAGTGGATTGAGTGGTAAAATAAATAAATCAACTTACAAATTTACACGATCAGCAATTTTCCCCGGACACTCCTCTCTTGCCTTATTTGTAGTTTTTCTTTATTAATTACCAACATATTGACTATAGTAATGCTTTACGTCAATGAGTCGATTTGTTGATTGAGTTTTAGCCACAAACAAAAATAGTCCTAAGCTCCGCCCACATTCATGGCGTCACAACTTCCTTTCCAGGTTTGTTTACTTTCCTGATATTTCTGTGTTATGAAAGGCCTGTTGGAATTCTTTTTTTTTGTGGGGTTTTGTTTCTTAAATGATTTAAAGATTATGTTTGGGTCACTTGTGCCCACCTCGCGTCCCCACCCCCACCCCTCGGCGGGGTTCACAGAGCCCGCCCCCCGCTCCTCTCTCCCCGGCAGCCTCCGCCTCTCCTCCCTGGTCTGTCATCCACACCGCCGTTGTTGCAGCCATTTTACCGTGGAGCGTCGGCGCAGCGGCGACCGGAGGATGCCGAAACAGCACCGCTAAAAGGTAATTCCGTCTTTCTTCCGGAGCTCTTTCACTCGCGTCGCTAACCTCGACTTAGCAAACATGTCGGACAGCGTCCGGCGGCTGGCGGCCGGAGCGGCGGAGGGAGGCTCCACAACTCGCCGCCGCTCAGACGGAGGAAGGACCGCTGGAGAGTGTTCGGCGGCCGAGGCTCGGCACTTCACAAGTCTGTGAGAAAAATGGCGACGTCTGTCTCCAAACCACTCAAAGTTGTAAACGAGCCTCTGCGTGGTGAGAACATGAATGAACGTGGCCACAGTTTAAGGGTGTTGTAAAAATTCAACCGAGTCTTATCAGTGCGTTCGTGAAGGGGGCGCTCGAGAGCTACACGACGACGTAGGTTTGCGCACGCTTTGTAGCTTAAACCTGTCTTAGCTAGCTTGTTATTGAACGTGTGGGACATATTTTTATAAAAGTAGTGACAGCACTTTGGGTTTCTTTGTACTTCTGAATCACGTAAACATGTTGATTTGCATGTGTTATTTTTGTTTTGTTGTGTAAAACCTCAAAGAATCCCATGTGGTTTAATGTAAGTGTGATATGACAAATCCTGTGTGAGGGAGACTTGATCAAACATTATTAATCATGAGTACATCATCGTATAACAATCATGCGTCTGATCACATATTGAACCATAAAGAAATCTGATCTTTTCCCTCATCTAATGGAGTCAGACAGATGTCTGAGTTGGAGACTTCAGGTTTGGTCAGATACCAAAAGATTTGAACATGAGACCTCATGGGGTTTTGAAAAGCCTTATTCAGTCTGATCCCAGCATCAATGCGAGTTTGTTGGTGTTGCTGTCTTGGAGAACACAATAAACTCTTATTTCAACTGACTTTGTTCGACAGTGAGCATCTTTGAGCATCTTTTCCTGACTCAGTTAGACCCAAAAAGGAAAAGTTTATGAAGTGTTGGAACAAGAGCCCAGATTAGTATTGGCTCACTCTCAAGGCTTTGGTGACACAACAGTTCACCTGTAATCTTCAGATGTTCCTGTTGACAGGACCCATTAAGGCCCAGTTTGACACCAGTTGTGAAATTGCCTCATCATTGGATTTCTGCGCATTAGAGCTGTGCAACTGTCTTGCGTCAATTTCAACGTTGACATTCAGATCATTCCTTTTTATGAATAACAGACCAGCTTTGACATTTCTGACCCTTGAGGGAACAAAGAACTGGAAAATCAACAATGGAGGATGCTATCGCAGTTAACGGCTAATTGCTAACCTAGTTTCCCACACTCTTCGATAACTCTATGTGACTGACTGTTGCTAGGATGTTTCTGGCTAGCTAGAGTGTTAGCCATTACCTTCTCAGCTGTACTTGTTTGCCAAGTCTATTTCTCAAAGATGCAAGGATAAATTTCTTATGCTACTTTTTGGTCTGTTGGACGCATAGGCCTGTTTACAAATAATCCAGGGGGTAAGAAACCGCAATGTTATGATAGCCAAATTGTGTACTTTGTCAGTATTTAGAAATGAAGGAAGTTGTCGGGAACCAGTCAATTGTTTTAGAGGTCAAGTTGTACCTTCCAGGACTCTGCACAGGGACCAGATCACTAGAGGATAATGGCTAATTCTGTATCATAAGCTAACCGGGGTTCAGACTTGAGATACATTTCCACTCATTACTTTTGTGATTCATCTAGTTTTTAGGCCATGAAAACAACTTTTCACAATGATTCCCTCACAAACTGTAAGCTGTTCTGCTTTATTTTTTAGCCCTCACATACGAATATCACTAATGTCTGACTCGGTGTTCAGTTCTCATTGTTTGTCACTGCCATTTCAAGCTGTGCAGACACTGGATAGATTAAGCCAGAGTTTTGCCATAAATTGGTTGCTCCTGGCTAATTTGAGAATTTCTGCCTCCTCGGTTGTTGTTTGCCATGCAGTTTGCGGGGGGTCATGACCCCTGATTAATCACTTGAATGATCTGGTTCTGGAAGATCTGATGGATGATATCTGGCATGTCAGAAATTATGGTCAGCTGTCTTGCAGTTTGAGCTGTTCCACAGTTCGATTTCCCTCATGGCTGCTGTTAACAGATCCATTGTAAATGTGGTGAGCTTGTTTTGATATTATTGGAGCAGTATGTTACAGGTTGTGGACACATTGTTTACATCTTCCAGCCAACTCTGGTTACATCTTTTTCTTCTGACTTTCTGCTCATAGTAGAATTGCACAAAGTGGGTCTAATGCTGCCTTTCTCTCCTTTTGGTAGCATTGGTAAGGATGCAGTAGTTTTAGCCTTGTTTGAAATAACTTTTTTGTAACTGTCAAGGGAGAAAACCAACTGAAGTTTCTGTGCTTTTGTCCAATGTGAGAACCCACAATCTGGCCGGTCAGCTGATCTGTACAGTGTGAGCATTAAAGTTGTAAGTTATAGCCACCCAACATACCATGCAAGATTATTAAAACATATAGTGTGAGTTAACAATATACAAAATGATCAAACAACACAGTGTCTGCCCAATGTAAGTTGCTCGGGAATTGCAGTTGATCTTGCTGTATAAGACCCCTCAATGAACCTTGTATGGTTTCACTCCTCAGCGAACCCTGTGTGGTTTGTCATTTTCCCTTTGTGGTTTAAGTGGTTGTCTTGTGTGGTTTGTCATTTTTAAAAATACCCTGTGGAAAGTCCCTGACCTAATAGAGTCCCTGAAACTCCAGGTTTGGTCAGTTACCAGTAGATTCTGACATGAGTAGAATGGTCAAAAGGAAGAGGAGACTCCTCAGAGTCTCCAAACAGTGTAAAAGCTTGTGTATTGAGAACATTATTCAGTCTGATCCCAGTATTGACTCAAGTATATTGGTGTCACTGTCTTGGACAGCACAATAAACTCTTTTGCAACCTTTTTTGTTCATCTCCAGTGAGCTTCTTTGAGCAGCTTTCCTTGGCTCATCTAGACCCAAGAAAAAGCAAAGTTTATAAAGTGTTGGAGCAGGAGCTTAGATTAATTTGGCCCATTCTCAAGGCTTTTGTGACAAAACAGTCTGAGTTCCATCAGAGATTAGAGGCCATAATTAGAAATTAGAAAGTCTGATTTTAACTGATGACACACATTTTGATATCCTGTGCATGTTGGCTGATAATAACAAACTGTGGTACAGAAATTGATATATTTGAAGAAGTGTCTCCTACAAATCTGCATACCCTGCCAGGATCACTAAAAACCCTGCACAGTATACATTTTGGTAACAATTCTTTAATTGCCAAATTTTTCAACTACACAAATTAATATTTGACTACAATTCAAAGGTGCAGTGTAAAAATATTATAAGCTGTAGTGATTCCATTTTAGGTTTCTTTGTTCCTACCAATCCAGCAAACATGTCAATTTGCCAGTTTTGTCCTGTAATTTCACTATGCAGCTCCTCAGGAGTTCTAGTTCCAAGTTGATTGTCGTTGTGGAATTACTTAATCACAAGAACAAAAATTGGTACAAGAAATTATAACTCAGTTTTGGGAAAACATGTCCAGAATTGGATATTAGAAGTCGACTTATAATGACCTCATCCATGCATCCATGTGACCATTTTTCTGTTGCTGTTTTTATTTGATGCAGATTGGCAGCCAGCTAGCTGACTAGTAGCTATGTAGGAAGATGGAGACAGGAATTTTCCTCCTCCCTATAAAGCTGATTGGTTGATTATTTCTCTAAATAGGGGGGGGGCAGCTGTCATTGGGTACAACACAGCAACAAAATATGACATGTGGGCAGTGCTTCAGAGGTCTGAAAACAGGCGACCATCAAACAGTTGTTTAGAGGATAGGTTCATTATATTAATGTTGAGTACAATGCCCACATGCCCATATGTACATTGAAAAAGTTACTGGTGTCTGTAACATTTCCTCATGTCCATACTGGCAGTAAAGTGCTCCCTTCCTAACATGCCTACACTGTAAGAGATAGAGAACAAAATCCACAATCTTTGTTCTGTGTAAAAATGATTTAAGATCCAGCTGAAGCTAATTTGAGGCTTCAGCAGTCTGAGTTTTTGTGCGGGTCTGAGACAAATCTAGTGGTTATCTTCCAAACTTGCAGCCTGTTTATGAAACATTTGTGTTTCACTGGAGTGAACTGACAGTTTGATAAACCCTTCACCCAAATAATGACTGTCCAATCATAACTTAGCACCTGGAGCTGGACACAGTAGGCCTGTCAAGTGTTGGAAATTCTCCAAATATGTAAGCTGTGGCATAAGTTTCAGGACTGTATTGAACTGTATATTTATCTGATGTCATGTAAATGACTGACATTAGCATGCCTGGCTATTGAGCTTACTGCCTACAGTATTACCCTTGTGTTACATCCCCTCTTCAAGACTGGAACAGCTACCATGTCAGGGCTGGCCCTGAATGGTACTGCATCCATCCTACACCTGACCCTCTGGTTCCCAAGTCCATACACACAACTACTGCTGCTTTAGACAGCTGTATTAATTAAAAGAGAAATCCTCAGTTTTGTCTGACATGCGTGAGACAGGCGACTGAAAACAAGGCTGAAACATGTCCCAAGCAGACTGTCTTTAGCTGAGGTGGCAGACTTTGTGTTTGCCCCCCATGGCTCTTCAGAACTATTCAGTTTTTATTGAGAATTCCAAGAGACATGTTCGAGTGTTTAGTCTTTTTGGTCTTTGTGTATCATATTATTCTGCAATACCAACTGTAGGACGCCTCAAAGCCCAATGCTGTTTCTGCTGGCTTGGTACATTCTAGCAACAGTCAAGAACTGAACTGAACTGAGCTAGCACTAGCAGATGGTAAACAATAGTCAGAATCTCTCAGTTATACTTTAAAGCACATTACATCAGGCACATCACATCAATATTGTATGCTCACTGGGACCTTGAGTGTTCTGAGCTGAGCAGCAGTTTGTCCTGTCAGTCTGTGAGGCTATAACTTTTCCTAACGTAATGTTTGAGTCATCCATTAGGTGCAGTATAAAACTGGTGGTTACTGTTGTTTGTTGAAGTCATCCTCGCTGTGTTGTCACATTTGCTTGACCAATTACGATCTATAGTGCTGCACACAGTGTGTGTGTGTGTGTGTGTGTGTGTGTGTGTGTGTGTGTGTGTGTGTGTGTGTGTGTGTGTGTGTGTGTGCGCATAAACATATGTACATGCAGTCCCATTTTTTATATGCACAAAGTATAGAATGTGGGGCAACATAATTATGATTTTGGTTTCGAGCAGTAACTCTGACTAGATCTGGCTGGTAACATGTCGTGCTTTGTATCTGGAGTTCCTGCTCTGGCGCATCAAATGAAGCGCGCTGTATTCACTAGTTACCTGACCAATCACAGGCATTTGTGGTGGCTCGCTCTGATAAACTGCTCTGTAACCACACAGCCACAGCTGCAGGCAGCAGCTGCATTTTCACAATGCAAGACCTGTAAGAGAAATGAAACCGTATTAACTGAGGAGGGAGATTTGCCTTCATTTTGTTTCATTCTGTGCTCCAGTTGTAGTAATATTACGCTTTAAGAAGTCACATTTGAAGAATGTGTTGTTTTCAACTCAAAATTGTTTATTGAATAATTTTTTGTCAATGCTGTGTGGGGCAATTTTTCCAGTTTCCTGGAAAATGTTACATTTAGCTTAGAAATTTCGAATTTGGCTTCTGCATTTCTGTGACCTGTAAAAAAATATATTTTAACACTCCTTCACGATGAAGACAACACATAATAAAACATTTAGAAACAAGAATAGAGATTTAGCATCATGCTAGCAGGTCTGTGGCTGTATTTAAACACAACAGTGCTTCGAGCTAAATGCTAATGCCAGCATGGCAGCAGCCTCACAATGACAAATTTTAGGATATATTTTACTGGAGTCAACGACAACAATGCCCATCATCCATAAGTGTGACAAAAGGGAGACCGTATAAGACAGACAGGTGGCAGTATGTGTTATCAGATTATATATTGTGATAACTATTGATATTGATGAGTATGGAAAAAATAGAGATATTTTTTTTACCATGTCGACCAAAATACTTATTGATCTCACATCTATTAACACAGGATAGCTAGAGATAAAGTGACATTTCAAATGCAACTAGTACAAAGTGGAAAATGGAAATCTAAAGTGACATAGTGAGATAAAGTGACATTTCAAATGTAAATATTGTGTGTAAATATAATGCAGCATACTGTAATAAATTAAATTAGGCAATGGTGAAATAGGGGATATGATTATGGCAGTTCATGCATGTACTTATAAAGGATGCTAGGATATTTATGAAGAAATCTAAGGCTTAAAGATATCATTTTGACATGAAAACCAGTCATGATCAGTAAAGCAGATGGCCCCAATTTGAACTGCATTGGCCGTTGTGTAGTCTCTTGCAATTTGATGGCAAAATAACTCACTACTGTTATTGCTGTTGTTATTTGCTTTCGCTAGATAACTTTGGAAAGACTTGGCGTTGGCTGGGTGACATAAAACTTTCAAAAGTCTTTAAAATGATGCCACATAATAAAAGAAAAAACGTTGTAACTACTTGCTAAGAAATTGCTCAAGCTTTTTTGTTCCCTATCTGCTCATTCATACTTTCAGCTAGAAACTCCATTCACACTTTAATAAATAGTGATAACAGAATATATATATATATATACATATACATCTACATCATGCTTTATCTGCCTTAACAGACAATACAAATTGGCTTGCCTTGTAATCCTTAAAATAATAGTGTGATTGCTTATAATTGACATTGTGAATTTTTGTCAACAATTGCAACCTCCAGGGCTGAGAAATGAAGCCAGCACGGAAGTGCCAAAAGCTGCAGTTCCTCAAATGACCACTTGAGGGAGGCTCCAAAACGGAGTCAATTACATTTGACCCTCTTGTTAAAAAGCCTAACTTTACAGCAGAAGTAAACTTGTTTACAGCCTGGTACATAAAACGGTTTTGGTCTCTTTAGCTCATTTTCCCGTCTGCGCTGTTTTCTGAGTGTCTTTGTTCTGGTGTTTGTTCTGCTGCTTGTTGGCTGGAGTTTTACTGTTCTGCTGTGTTGACTGTGTTTCTCCAGGACGAGATTCTCTCGGGGGAGACAGTGGAGGTTGATCTAAGCTAACGGTGCTAACAGGAGTGTCTGGTAGCCTCAGTTTTCAAACCGGCTGCACCAAAGTCGAAACTTGATAGAGAAGTATTATAATTTATGGTGTTGCGTCTGTGTGAGGTTGGAAAATAAAGGTTCATCACATTAATTAACTTACGTTAAGTAATCTTAAACTGAACTATGTGCAAATACAATAAAGTGTTTGTAACTTCAAAATATTAATGTCTCATTTCAGCATCTTTCTAGAAATAACGTTAACCTTGATGTTGTTATTGGTTGAGCTGGAGTTGGTTATTGAAGCTATATGGTCATGTAAAATTTGACAGTCCTCAAACTTCATCCTTATTGCAGTAATATTATTGCCAAAACAGAAGTTTTAAGTTTATTACACTCCAGAAACGGACTGATTGTGATCGGCTGGAGGCTGAAATGTTGACATATAACGTTACACCAGCATATTAGGAGGAAACGTGTAAAGTGCTGAAACCGGTGCTGAAGTGTGCCGGTACCACCAGGTTAGTCGTGAGTTTGATAGTTTCGGGCCTGGTGGGCATGTTTCATCAAACAGGCTTCATTCAGCTCCGCCCTTGCTCTACTTTTTTGTCCATGTTTGGATTAACTGGAGTTAGGTGACTTCACCACTGCCAAGATCGTGGCGCTCTACAATTGACTTCAAAATCGCTCCTCAGAAATTTACAGGTGTCACAGAGACTACGTCCATGCTCTATGTCTATGGGGCAGAGTGGCCATAAGAGTGGCCTGCTTGTTCAACTGGTTTTTCATAAATTGATCATACTGTCTCCCTGTTGTTGGACTTTTGGAAAATAAGCATTATTCATCATTATTGTGCAAACAGGCAGTGACACAGAGGCAGAGAGGCAGCAGACTGGCTGTCATTGCTTTTATTTTTTCTGTGTGATTGGCTGTTCTATCTATATCGAGTAAAGAAAATGTATCATTGTTATTGACCGACGAGGTAGTTGAGCTAGCTGGTGCTACCAAGCTTCTCCACTAGCTTTGATGTCCTTCTTACAGTATAAATATTGTCAGCATAGTTAGTAAGGTTACAGAAAATGTGGTTGTTTTTTTAACATTATAGTAGTTTAATTATTGTTAGATTTAGTCAAAGAGAGATTTTAGTCACATTGGTACATTGTTGAGATTACAGCTGTCACATGCTAGTTCTTTGATGTGCACAGTCATCACCATAAACTCAAAGGTGTTGTTCTTGCCCAGTGTTTCTCCTCCCATTCCCTGACCCTCCAACAGGACCCCTGCCCCCTCTGAAGAATTTATGTTATTTACCTAATTTATGTGCACTCGTTTTCTTTTCAGCTCAGTGTCTTTACTGCGTATTGCTGTCATGTATTGTCGCCCTATTTTCTCTCGTCATTTCTCAGTTTGAACTTGATTGATTGGCCTACTCCTCCTTGCCTCCCCTCCTGGTGTCATAGTCCCTGAGATGCGAGCAGAGGAGGCAAGGAAGTGACATGAGGAGAGAGGAATTGACAATCCTTGCTTCAAAGCTGTCATTTTAAAGCGACGTCATTTACTTTTAGTTCAAGTCACAACATGGCATAGTGTGATGAGTGTATGGGTTTTGTACATTTTCATTTTTATGTAAATATTGTTGATCCTAATAGTTGACTGTGGTGGAAACTTACATATACACTGTTGTATTCATTTGTACTTGCATTCAAGACTATGCTTATTATCCTCATCTTATTTCTATAAACTGAAGTATTGTGTAACCATTCGTTATTGCCAAACTAAGCACACCCTGAACCTAAAAATATTGATGTCCTGTTAGGGTGTGGGGAGTGGTACTTCTCCTTACTTACTTACTTCTCCTTCAATTCAATACAATTTTAATTGAATTAGTCAGGTTGGAGTCAGTTTGGTGCAGGTGTCCAACTCCAGAGTAGACAAACACCCCCAGCCTTGAATATTCCCACCATCATGTTTCTCTGTGGCTTTGATAAACTGCTGTTCTACATTCTCTCCCCTGTTTGTCTCCTTACATTCGCCTTTCTGTTACTGTCATACATCTCAAACTTTATGCTGGTATTTCTTAGCCCACCTCCAGCATTTGGCCTTGTTTCCCCTCCTGAGAGGAGGTTTAGAAACTGCTACTTCTCCTCTGAGACACTACAAGACAGACTTCTTTTGACAGGACTTTTGCTGATTGAAGTTTTGCTTGTTCTTTATTTAATAAATTCTGTGTCTGTGATGAAGTTGCTTTTCTATATCTCAGGGATCTAAGCTTGATTTATTGATCTTCTGATGGTGTGGCCACTTGTGGTCTGTCTGATTGTCTTTTGGACACAACTGATCCAATTTCTGCAAAGTGTTTTAGAATTCATGTGCTGCCCTCTTAGAAAACCTTTAGTTGAGCCATGATGCTGAGAAAGCCCTTTTTCTTAGAATAACAATCTGATTGTTTCCATGTTGTTTCCATGTTTCCTACTATCACAGTGCTGCTTAGTCAGCAATGATCAGCTGGAGGCACGGCCATATTTATATCAGGTGAACACTTGCTGCAAGTTGAGTTACTTGAATGAGCCTCTGATGAGTCACTCAAATCCACCTGAGTGTCATCTGAACACATACTTCAATGGAAGAGATACAACTCAAAGAAATCTGACCTTTTATACGAAGCAGTTGAGCTGGTCAATGACACAAACAAATTTGATTGCTGACCTAGATTTCTTAATTTAAATATTTTTTTCTAAATCCTCCTTCTGATTATTTCCAGGTTTATTTGAAAATATTGTAGATTTTCAATGTGATCTCAGATTTTGGTCCCCACTGTATATGTATATGTATATGTGCCTTTAAATATTTTATTGTGTGAAGCAACAGATGTCAACTTGCATGTAAATAGCAATTGTTGTCAGCCCCAATACATAAAAGGCTATAGATCATATCTTCACAATCCAGAAAAATATCTCTGTCAGCATTATAACATGTAGCAACATCTCGAGGTTGTAATGAATATTAATAGCATATGTCAAAGCAAGTCAGTCCCAAGCTTTTTTGGCTGTGTGCCTTGCGCGTATAAACAGGTGATCATTTTCAGTCCTCAGCCTAGTAAGAGTGAGTGTTTCATCATAAGTCTCTGTAAAAATGACAAGGTAAAATTGATCTTTTCTCTATTTTTAACATTTCTCTTCAATACATCTCACCTACAGTTATGAGAAATGTTGTTATTCTTTGTCCAGTTACAATTCCACACACTTGCAGAGCAGTTCCACGCTAAACTCCTGCAACACAGTCAAATACTAATACGAAATAAACTTGTGCATTGTGGTCGTTGTGCAGTTTTAAATAAATAAACTTTTGGTGGATAACAAGAATATAATAGAGACAACAAGACCACTTGTTAATACCAAGCAGGTATATCATCTGAAGGACAGAACTCAGCAGTTGAACTGAAATGAACCTGCTGTCTGTCTTTTGCTGCTGTCTGCACTGCTGATATGTTTAAATATATAAACTAATTACTCATATATTTGGGGGTTTACACAGAGAGGTTTGTTACCTGATAGAGATACCATCTCATTCCTTGAAAGGTAAACATAAAATGGCTTGTAATTATATCATGTTTGAGATTGAAAATTACCAACAGCCACCAGACTGATGCGCTGATCACGTAGCTATGGACTGTTGTCTTTTACCAGGCAGCTAAAAATTAAAAAAATAAAATGAGCATTTTCATATTCAGTGGTATTTTTTTGGACATTTGGCACACAACCAGATTGTAGGTTTTCTTCATTTTCTGCTCTGCTCTACTGTTTCCCAATTCTATTTGTAGGACTCTGGATTTAATCACATGAGAAGTGATTAGTTTCCTTGACCTCTCTTAATTCTGTGGCATTAATATCTGAAAACTTGCCCAGCCTTAATATAACAAGCTCTCTCGGTGAAAAAAGCAAACAGCAGTTTGAAAGTATTAAATCTAGCTTGACTAGGTTGTGATTGCCATAGGGCAGAGCTTTGAACTTGAGAAATAATGATGATGTCGGCCCATCTGTTAATCCAATTCTTTGGTTCAGACTGAAGCATCTCAAAAGAGATTTCTATTACATTTTGTGCAGACGTTCATGGTCCCCAGAAGATTAATCCTGATGACTTTATTTGGCACCAGCCTAGTTCCAGACTTTTGAGGCACTGACCACATCTGATTTTTAATTGATTTAAATACGTCTGGTTTGTGCTCATTGATGGCTGTTTCTTTGCTTGGAGAAACAGTACAATCAGAGCTTTATAGCTACCCAGCTATATCTATGTAAAATAGTGACAGAAAAGTGGTGACAAAAATGGCAACCATAACAAGATGGACCCTCTCTACAGGTTGCTGTACTCTGATTTGCCCAGAGATTACAGATGGAAATTAGCTTGTAGTTCAATCTGGCAAATGACATCTCTTCTATTTGTATGAGATTTGTGAGCTTTTTATTCAAATATTTACATCTTTAAAGAGCTTGAAGCTGAGTGATTTCTTAAAACAGCTGGGCACTGTAGTTTCTTAGCAAACAGTAACTGAAACAGGAGGAAATGGAGCATTCGTTTTAACTATTTTCAGCAGTGGTTCAATCCACATTTGGTGCTCCAGTTAGTATATGACACAGCAGGACTGTGGGATGTGAGTCAAAATAAACAGCAGTGGCTGTGATTATGGTAATGAAGGAACTTGTCACCCTGTTGCTTGAAAACAACTAGTTTTGTAGCAAAAATGCCAAGCAGTCTCTGGTTCCAGCTTTAGAGTTGTGAGGATTTTTAACATTTCTTTGTCTTACATTAGCTTTGTCAACATTAGCTAAACATCAAACATTAGCATGCAAACTGTAAGGATGTTACTGTTCTAACATTAGCATGCTAACCCAAAGGATGACTAAATCTTAGTACTTGTCAAGTTGATAGATGTTGACTTGACCCTGATAACATGCAGCTGAGTGCTGTCTGGTGAGATGTCCAAAAATGGCCACTATACGCAGGATAAACCCTTTGATTTAGGTAACAACATTACTTAAAAATCTTTTTATAAATGAATCTTTGGCCTATAAATGTCAAAAAACAATGAAAACAATTTCCGCGAGCCCAAAGTGATACCTTTTAAATGCATTAGCACAAAACCTAAAGGGATTACATTTACAATGATATAAAACAGGGAAATTAGTGAAGAGAGAAAGATGTTTGACATTTTTGCTTAATAAATGACTTTATTTTTCTGTGTTTTTTTCTAGCATTGACATAGACCTTTTTGATTTCTCAAAACATTTTTGGATTGGAAAGCTAACTACAATAAATCTGCACCATTGATTTGTAGAGATCAATTTGAACAAATATTCATTGAGACAATATTGCCCATGCAATTCAAAAGTCAGTAAAATTCTTAGACTGTGACTTTGCTGGTTTTTGATGGCAACCCTGTTTGGCCATTTGGCACGGAAGGAAAATTCAAGACTGCAGTATTTATTTGAAGAAGAACTATTTATCATCTAACAACTACAAAATGAATTTAATCCTTATGTTTCCTTTCATTGCTTGTTTCTGATTATTTGCCTTTGTTTTTGGTGTTGCGGGAAAAAAATGACAAATGTAATATTTGGCAGTTTCCCTTCCTCAAGACTCCCTTAGTATCAGGTAAAGTTTTTTATTTTTTTCTGTTGGAATAGAATCCCAGGTTATCGTTTCTCTTGTCCCAATGGTCCTGGTTGCCATGAAAGCTAACAGGGCCAGATTAGATGAAGGAGCTGACCTGGTGTTGAACTGCACGAGGTTGCGGTGGCTTCTGTTCAGAGTAATGAGCCAGCTGGGGTCGTTCTCTCAGCGGAAGTGAAGCTTTACTGTTTTTTATAATTGCTGTGTTACTGTTTGCTGGTCCAGCTATGAAAGGTGTCTGATTACACTGCTGCTGACAGTAAAATAGATTCTCCCCTGAGCATTAAACTACCTATTAAAAATCTCCAGCTGCAGCAGTACACAATCATGTCATCTTATCAGTAACATCGTGCACTGAGCTCAGCTGCTGAGCATACTTCAGTGTCAGGGTCACATTTAAAGAGCAGTAAGGAGGTCAGACGGTCACAGCACCCAGAACCAGAGGAAATGATTGTTTTAGTACCGAGAAGTACAAGAGATGCGAGTCAAACCTAGAACATGTTTGCACTAATGCGGATACATTTAAAAGTACATTTTTACAGTACATTGTGTTTTTCACACACAGTGCCACCACTTTCCAAAAACTCTCCAGCTGGGATGTAACAGAATTTGAAAGGATTAATTGTTTGGATTTGAACAGTAGTTGATTTGAACTATTAGAACACTAGTGAAGTGTGAACAGATGCGGAATCACATCTGGTTTTGTAATTGGGTTTTTTTTGGCCAATGAACAAAATTTGCTTCAATCTCTAGCCCTGGTTATGAGTCGCAACACGGTCAAATCTACAATAGACACCATATGTCATTGCGATACATTAAGTGCAGGAATCAGTGAAACCCTTTGTATTTGGAATCAATTTAGTTTGTATCACGATCTGCTTCACGAGAAATAAGATTCACCGGGAAGGTGCAGTGTGGGAGGTTCACGATATTCCAGCTAATATAACTTTGGGAGTTAACAGAAGGAAAATTCTTCCTCTTTTGGTGGAGTGCTTGCTACCTCCGCCCCCATACTGAGCTAATGCATCCTAGAACAAGATCAATCGTTCTACCATCAAACTCCCTTTAATAGAGCAAAAATGTAATGGAATCATGCAGTTTCTGAATTAGAAACCGTAATCCCATACACACAAAAATTTACACAACTCATTACTGAAAAGAAATAATCCCATTTACTGAAAGACAAGTTACTACCCAGCACTGCACAGGAGTACCATGAAAAATGAATAGAAAAGGGGGACAAAAAATGAGTTGTAGCAATATAAGGTTGCAAAATACCAAAACTGTGACTAAAAAGGTTTGAATTGAGATGAAGATGACTCTATTTAATTGGTATTAGTTCTTGAGTTCCTCTGTGATTCCATGTAACCAAATGCTATCTGTATTTTCCTGGCAGGACTAGAAACATGGCTGACGCGCCGCGAGGCCCCGTGGTTGGCCGGCCATTGGCATTTGCCAATGAAGAGCGGAGGGCAGTTCACTCCTGGTCCCGGATCTCGTCAGCTGGGCACAACGTCCTCCTGGATGCACTGAAGATCCTCAGCCCGATGTCCCATGACCTCTCGAGCAGTGAGGAACTAGTCACCTTCCTGCAGGACCTGAGCGAAGAGGGCCACAAGCCCATTGTGCTTCGCAGCAAGGACGTGTATGGCTACCGCTCCTGCACAAGCCAACCCCTGACTGAAGACATGCTGAAGCCGCCCAACAGGAATGCCAGACCAACTGCCAAGAGGAGGGGTAGGAGGCCCCTGGCCAAGAAGAGAGAGGTGCACCCATCCTGGAATACTTCTGAGAGGAGCAGCCCCAGGATTCAAGGGGTCCGCCCTCCAGAGCTGCTGATGGACCATCATGCCATCATCTGCAGCAGGACACCCAATCGGACTGTAGAGATGTCGCAGGCACTGCAGGTGCGGCCATGCCTCAGACTGACCAACATTAAAGGCCTGTCTGGCTTCCACACGGCCAGACTCCAGATCCACACTTCCTGGGACTCATCCTCGGAGGCGCCCTCTGTTGACTTTTCACAGCAACAGCACCCTCCAACGCTTTCAGGAATACCTTTGCAGCCTTCTCAGAACGGTGGTGGAGCGCCCACCAAAGCTGTGGCCTTGTTCAGCCAGAAGAGCCTCTCCTGTCCCCTTCGATTGGACGCTGCACTCATCGGAGATTCTGCTCCGGTCTTTTATGCTAATGGCCGGGCATTCCCAGAGACTCACACAGAGCTGACCAGCAATGGCTGGAGGAGCAATGGCCTCCACCGGGATGGTCGGGGCCCCAAGGAACTGAACAACCCGACCCGGCAGAGAAATGGCTGGAAGGACAAGAACAGTTTTAGATGGAAAGTGATAAAGGTGGATGACTCTCGCTCAGTGGCTGAGGCCCGCAGGAAAGCACAGAAGATCTTACAGGTCAACCTGTCTCCAGTGATTCAGATTCAACCTCTCAATCATGTGCTGAGAGACTTCAGATATCAGAATAAGTGATAATTTCCCCAAACCCAAACATATTGTTTTGTTTAGCAGATGTTAGTGTTTTACATTCATTAGCATCTACCTGGCTGAGCCCCAGTGTTCATGGCAGATGTCTTACCATGGGTTTTTGTGGTCTCTGCTGAGTGTTGGAGGTAGAGAGGTTAGTCTGTCTGTGGAAGTTCTGGTTCTTGACAGAGGTACTTGGGATTGAAAGGCATTTCAAGTGAGGTGATGTTTTCCCAGCAGGCTGGGAAATGACAGTCGGCCAATCGCTGGTACGTTTTGACTGTCTGCATTGGTTTGCGATACTCAATACTTCAACCAACCATCATTCTGTTTTGAGTTGACTGGCTGCTAGCCAATGTTGCTGATGAATTTTGGGATGCAGCATCCCACTGTTGGGTCAAAGGTGAATTTCCTGCCCTTCAACGGGGCACTGGGTGTAACTTACATTTGTTTGAAAAGTATTTATAACCCATTTAAAGTATAGCACCAATTTGTTAAGTATTGTTTACTTGGACGCCCGGATGAGCTGGTAGATGAACAGGGCAAGTTTCCAAAGTCTTCGGATGAGCAGATGTGATGGTTGGTTGATTCCAGCAAAACAAACTAAACAAACGGAGGGAAAAGGAGAAACGTTCTTTAGTTTGTCTTCCTTTTTTGCATTTTTGTTGTTTCACTCGAAATCAGGAAGGCTCTGGGAGCGAGTACAGCAGGGAATCAAACCCGCAGCCCATACAGAGAAAGATTGTTACCTGGATGATTTGTTTGAACTACAGTCCTTCACAAAGTGTTCCTTTGGTTTAGTTAATCCACACATGGAGACAAAATACTTGTAGAGTATTTTGGCTATTGGGAGATTTGATGACTTACAGTGACAAAACATGAATCAATGGAAGAAACCGCAGAAAAGGGAGAGTATGGAAGAAGACTTGGACCTTTTAAAAACATTTTGACTTCCAACATTATTCTTTAAATCTTTATTATGGGAAAACACTGAAAATTTGCAGATATAAGAATTCCAACTTTAATGTCTAACTTTTTCTCACACTTTTTCTCATTAAACATGTTCTCTGAATCCTGTTTTTGCAAATTTCTGACTTTTCATTTCAGAGGTACTCTGACAAAATTCTTCCATTCCATTTTGTCGCCCTGGTCAGCTTCCATAAGTTAAAGATGTTTTACACCAGATACAAAAACACCAAGATGTGCACTCGGGCTAGGAAATGACCATCAGCTGCTGGTCCAATGCTGCTTAAGATTTGCTTTTGTCCAGTAAATTTCTATGCTACACAGGCAACCAACTGACAGTTGTAGTACTGATGTTTGGCTGATTTAAAAATGTTTGTGGTGACATTTCTTAACTTTAACTGCAGGCCTGTTAGTTTCCTGCAGTTAAATTTGAAACTGCAGCATTAGAACATTTCATCTCGCATCACAACTCATCTGCTCTGCTCTTTTGAGTTGATGGCAACATTCGCCCAACAAAATCTACAGTATAGATTTTTTTTTCTTGAATTCCTCAGCTGTGATCAAACTGTTGTGGCACTTTGAGAGTGTGACAGTGCTTCATAGTCACCTGTTCCTGAACATGAAAGTCATTAATATTCTTATTTCCTGTGACATGTAGAAAGTGATTTGAAATTATCTCTAAAATTTGGTTGGACTTTCTTTGAATCCACACTGGTTTTACTGCAGGTGCTAACTTTGCAACGTTGGTGCTGAATTAAATGACTGGCACAAGAATGTTCTTCTAGTTCAGATTGGAGCATTTATAAGAGCAATTACTTCCTGTGAGTTATTCTCTGAGGGATTGATAGTGCTGCCCCTGCAGGTTGGGATGAGCATGCCAAACCGCCTTGTGTGCTTTCCAAAGGGTTTCTACTGTGAGGAACCACCTGAATCTATTTTCATGTTTTTATCTGTGAAAAACCTCTGTGTATTCCCAAAAAAATGTTTGAAATTTATAGATAAAATCACATTCCACAAAACAAATACAATTTTATTTAGTGATAAAGTTATGTTTGACCTTAAACACAGTGCTTAAGCAGAAAATCTTAACTCATAGTGCCCTTTCTAGCCTTTTACTGAGCTCAAGACCATTAAATGAGGATCAGAGCTCTGTAAAAGGCCAGTAATGAGACCTTGGTTTATGATTTTTTGTTAAACTACATTTTTATTCCTTTTCCTGTTTCCAAAAAAGAAAAAAAACATAAATACTGATGACCTAATCAACCGTATTTTAAGGTCCAGGTAAAACAGAACTAAACCACTGTTAGACCCATAAATTAGGACTTTTGTTTAAAAAAAACATGAAAAAGATAAAATAAAAAATAAAACAGGATTTCCAAACATCTGTTTCATGTTTAAATGCTGTGGAATCTGTTACAGGCCATTTGGTAGAAAGAACTAATCAGATTTAAAGTGGAAGTATGTGCTTTCTGACTTGAGATCCTTGCACTATGAATCAGCAATCTGTTCCCCTGAGACCACATCAGTGTTTGTTGGTCGACCCTGCAGATTTCCATGTCTCTGTTCTGGTGAATTTTATGTTCTGGAAGAGTTTCTTGGTTTCCTCGCACCCCTCTCCAATCTGTCTGTATACAGTCATGTTCACTACCAACAATTCCTTTTTCTAGATCTTTTCTGTTAGTCTTGTTTGTGCAACACTTGTATAATATTGTATTTCCTACATGATCTTTGAAAAGTTTTTTGTTCAATAAAACTGATCTCAAAGAATCTGTAGTTTTTTTCCTCAACTACATTTTCATATCATGTGACTCACTTCAGCACGTACAGTACAATCTTTCATGCTGAGAAATTTTAATTTGGGTACCATGTGATCAGATTGTTTGTGTTCTTAGACCCCTGAGTCACCGAGCCCAAAGTCTGTGTCATTGGGCTGTTGTTGAGCATCTGGGAAATATACTTAATCACTTTCTTTCTGCGAGGAACACTTTCGGTGATAGAGCTGAAACAATTAAGAGATTATTTAGTCAACAGAAAATTAACAACTTTTGTAATCAAGTCATCATTTTTTTGAGCAAAATGCCAAACATTAATTGACTCCAACTTCTTGGTTGTAAGGATTGCTGCCTTTCTTATTCTCTCGTGATAACAAACTGAATATCTTTGAGTTTTGACTGTTTGCTGGACAAAAGAAGCAATTTGAAGACGTCACACTGGGCTTGAGGGAATTATGACAGGCATTTTCTCTAATTGTGACATTTTATAGACCAATAATTAAAGGATGGGTCTACATTTTCTCAACTTTGTCTTACAATAGGAAGATGACATTGAAGCTGAAATTTGGTCTCTGATGTGGGGATTTAAATTATCTGCAGAAAAATCTCAAACTGTCTTTTTTTTTATAAGAAAAAGTTACTGAAACTCTTTCTTCAGAATCAGCGACATCATTTAAATCATTTCTCAAAATACATCTTTTAGAAAAGTTTTATTAATCTAGTGCCATTTTATTTTTATATTTTTAATTGTCATTGCAGTGCTATTATTATGTGTATATATTTACTAATGGGTCTAAAAACCTCGAAAATGGTTAAACAAGTTGCACATTTTGTGTTCCAGAGTTGAAAGTTAACTATGTTCAGTTGAAGTTATGGCAGTTTTATTTGCTTGGTTTTGTTTTAAATCAAACCTCTGCAAAATGTTGGGGAAAAAAGTGCCTGATGCCCCTATGACAGATAAAATGTGCCCTCTGCGGTGTCCCAATGTGATAAGGTGTCCTTTAGGATGCTCTTCCTGTGGAGAAATTAGGGTTTTTTCAAGGTCAAATTTATTTATAGAGGGCTTTATGAAAAACAGGTTTGTGCCAAAGTGCTTTACAACAAATGTAATTGAACAAAAAGATGATCGTAGGCTGCATTCCGTACTAGTTGTAAGGGATGACTAGAGGCCTGGTTGATGCCAAAATAGACGTAATTGCAATAATCGAATATTGAGGATATTAAAGCATGCATGACATTTTCTAAATCTTTAGGCGACAAGAAAGTCCTAATCTTGGTTGTAACTTTGAGATAGAAAAACATTAGATTTGGCAGCTTGTTTATCGAACTTGTTGAATAACATTCAACAAGATTTTTCAAGTGTTTGATGTGATTGGATAACTGGTTGATGGACTGAGCAGTGGTGCTAGAGGAGTTTGGATGGGGAGGACAGTATGATCTCTGTTTTGCTTTAATTTAATTGTAGAAAGCTATTAGCCATCCATCCTTTAAAATCTTTTAGACTTTTAGGGTAGGCAAGGGTAGTGGGTCCAATCTGGTAGTTGGTTTGGATGGTGAGGTACAGTTGTGCGTCATCTGCATAACAGGGAAATGACATATTGTGGTTCTAAATAATTATGCCTAGCAGAAGCATATAGATGGAAAATAGGATGGGGACCAAGGACTAAGCCTTGAGGGACCCCACATGAGAGAAATGTGGGGGTAGAGGATGAATCCTTAACAGTGATGGAGAAGGTGGCATCTGTGAAGAGCGAAGCCAGTCAAAAGCTGGATCAGAGACTCCAACCCAGTGACACAGGCGAGCAGTAAGTATTGTGTTGTCCACTGTGTCAAAGGCAGCGCTGAGATCTATAAGAACTACTATCTGTTGAGGAGTAACCACCATCAGATGCTACAAGGACATAAATAACAAATTGCTGTTAAGGAAGGCTAGCAGCTGTTGATGAACTACTTTCCCCATGACTTTACTCAGAAATGGCAGTTTTGAAACAGAGCTGTCAATACCAATAAGTAGGGCAGAAAACAAAAAGTAAGATGCAGTGGCAGATCATGGGATGGCGATCTTAAAGGAGGGCATTTATATCAGATGCAGCAGGAGTAAAAGAGTGTATTCTGATTAGACCTGGACACTCCACGTCATTGGAAAGCATCAAAGTGGAAACTGCAATCAAATCAAACTGTGGCTCTCGCCTTTGTCCTAAATATTCAAAACAAAGACAGTTATTGAGAAATAAACTGTAACATAAAGGGGTTAAATAAACGGACCTTAAACAAACATCTCACACAGTTATAGAAAGTTCGTCTTCACTTATCTGCAAAACACCGATAACAAGAATGTGAAGTTCATGACTTCACAACACGACAGCTGGTGGCGATAATGTCCCGCCCGACGACAAGTCACCGTTAAAAAACGAGGGAAGAAGAAGAAGAAGAAGAAGAAGAAGAAGAAGAAGAAGAAGAAGAAGAAGAAGAAGAAGAAGAAGAAGAAGAAGAAGAAGAAGAAAGGTGATTTGTTCTCTACGTCATTTCAAAGCTGAAGAGAAAGCAGGTGAAGTTGATTTTAAAAAATTAACACCGTGAATAATCAGAAATTTGGAAAAAACTGAAGTCAAACTTCAAACAAATCAAAGTTGAAGTCATTAAAATCAAACGACCGACAGCTAACAGTTAGCTAGTTTGTCCAGTGTTGGTGCTTTTGGGATGTAGGTAGGTAGGAGAAAAGTTCAGGTTAGAGAGGGGACGGACATGTTTACAGCCTGGAAATTCACCACTTTGTCTCCATGAAGAAAGAAGATTCTTCACATCTTCATACTGTGAGTTATACTGTTTGTCTGCAGAGCTGGAATATAAAAGTACCACTTGTTTACCTCAGTGTCTTTTTATGCTAGCTGCTCCTGCTCCACTACAGAGGGAAGTATTTTACTTTTTACTCCGTTACATTTATCTAACAGCTTTTGTTCCTTTACAAATTAAAAATTTCCCATAGAAAACAGTTGAGTGAGTTTATAAAATATGACGATTTGAGATTAATGATACTAATGTACCTGAATATATACAAGTGCAGCCGAAAGTCACTGATCAGCTGACAGGAAATCAGAAAAATGGAATGATGGTTTAAGTAGTTTTTCATGTAAAAATCTAAAAACATTTCATGCTTCCAGCTTCTCAAATGTGAGGATTGAATAACTTTGTGATTTGGACTGTTGGTTGGACACACGAACTTGTCACAATTTTTTAATAATAAAAAAATCAAACATTTGAATCTTTTACTCGAGAAAATAATCAGTTTGATTCATAAGGAAAATAATTTGTTGCAGTCCAATACAAAATAGTTAATTAGCTCCACCTCAACCAACCACAACAATAAAATCTTGCTCTTATGTTAATGTAAATATGATATGTATATGTATGTATAATAGTTTATGAGCAACTGTAGTCATTTTTCTGCTTACTCTGACTTTAATGCTTTAAGTACATTTTCCTGAATATGCTTTCATACTTTGACTTAAGTAACATTTTTAATGAGTATTTTTACACTGTGCTACTAGTACTATTACTTAAGTTCTTCCTCCACCACTGTCTGTGCTCTGGTTTTGTTTGGTCCTGGACTTGTATTCCCTCAACAGCCGCTGTGACCATCTATGTTTACTTGCTGTGCAGTTGCTGTTTAGATGTTATCTTTCTTAAATTCTCTTTTCTTTATTCACGTGGACAAAGCTGTTTTGTTGCGTTATTGCTGCTGTCTACACAAACATGGTCGGTCAGGAATGAGCCCGCCGAGGCTCTTGATGTCTCCAATTTTGCTTTTGATAGATGTCAAGTCAGCTGTGGCTTTAACACGATGTTCTGTCTGATTGTTTGTAGTCTGTACAGGTCTGTTAGTTCATTGTTGACATGGCTGCATATTCTTGTTTGTATAATAATCATATGAGAGTGCTGTAAGTCATGTATAGCTATATGATACATGCATTGATTCTTTTCAGTGTGAATGTCAACGTTGCAATGTTATCTGTGAGCATACTGGCATTTCATACTGTGTAGGCTACAGTATATACAGTGTCTGAGACCACTGGTCAAGATACTCTTTATTTTGTGTTTGTCCAGAGTAGACAAACACCCCCAGACTTGAATATTCCCACCACCACGTTTTGCTATGGGTTTGATACACTGCAGTTCTACATTCTCTCCCCAGTTCGTTTCTTTGCATTCACCCTCCTGTTACTGCCATAAATCTTAAACTTGGATTCTTCAGTAAGAAGGACTTTTTGTTCACCCACCTCCAGGGTTTGGCCTTGTTTCCCCTCCTGAGAGGAAGTTTAGAAACTGCTACCTCTGAGACACTACAAGACAGACTTCTTTCGACAGGACCTTTGCTGATTGGAGTTTTGCTTGTTCTTTATTCAGTAAATTCTGTATCTGTGATGAAGTTGCTTTTCTATCTCTCAGGGATCTAAGCTTGATTTATTGATCTTCTGATGGTGTGGTCACTTCTGTTCTGCCTGATCGTGCTTTGGACACAACTGATCCAGTTTCTGTAAGGTGTTTTAGAGTTCATGCATTGCCCCCTTAGAAACCTTTAGTCGAGCCATGATTTGATACTGGTAAAGCTCCTCTTTGTTTAGAATAAACCAAATTTGACTTCTGACAGTTTCACTGAGTTCTGGCCTAAGTTTCTAGGCCAACCACCATTCTGGAGTTTTAATCTGTCAGTTGAAAGGCTTAAATTAACCACTAATTCATTGAAGATCTAGTATAACTAATCTGTAATCCCCCTTATTTTTTACAACACAAATGTTTTATTAAATTTTCAACAGTAAAATGAAATAGAAGACATGACAGAAAAGATGGATACAACCAGGTCATAGACCCTAAAGGCTGGAAAAAAAAACCAAACAAACCGAAAAAAAACATGAACCAAAACCAACATGGTGTCCAAGTGCAGGACATGGACACAGAGGCAAAGGGAAGTTTTATTATAAGATACCAGGAAATGGATGTGAAGTGGAGAAGAGATGATGGCTGGACAGGAAACTGGAGCAAGGGTGTGAGTGTTGCTGGCTGGAGAGCAGACAAGCAGGAAGGCAAGTGAGCTGATGATGGTCCTGAGGGTCAGGAAGCAAATGCATAAAACACAAGCAAAAACAAAGCACAAGGAATAGTTTTTGAAAAATACAGATATAAGAGGCTGGAGACGTTAAATGCCACAGTAGCAGAGACAGTGATCTGTGTGAGTGGCAGAGCCGGGGTTGATATATTGAAGAGGTGATGATGGATGGTAGGTATGTAGGCTGAGGAAGGTGACAAGCTGATTGAACAAAGGTGTGTGAACAGGAATTCAGGAGAGTGAGTGGCAGGACAGGAATGACACATACACACACACACACACACACACACATGTACTGCAGCTGCCCTCACAAAGTACGCACTGTTGTATACAGCTGGGACATAGTACTTCGTCATAACATTGCATCTTCAACTTGACTAGTGCAAAATTTAATGTATTACTTATACACACAAGCCGCAGAAAATATGTTGTGCTTGCACTCTAATGTCATCTGTCATTGCGGCTTCTGTCATCTGTCAATAAGCTGTCATCTGTCTGTGTCCTCTCGACGGCTCAGTTGATGTGAACTATCTTCACAGAGAATTGAGGGTTAGAATAACCTTTACATTATGCTGGCTTGCATACTGCAAAATGTGACTGGATGCAGTAGGACATCCTGGTATTTTGGCATGATGCATTTGACATAATGTGTATTGGGACATACTCAATCTTTTTGGTATACTAAATAGTATGGTAGAATGGGTATTGGAATGCAGCCAGCTGAGCAGGGGTTCTGAAAGAGGAACGCAGGGGTAAGTGGCCTGGGAGCTGAAAAATGGAGGGCTGGACTGGGGCCCAGTAGGAAACCTTGGGAGGGCGACCAGGGGGCAAGACAGATGGGTGGAGAAGGTTTGGAGGGCGACTGGGAGGCAGAGCGACCGAATGGTTAAGCAGCCTCTGACAAAGGCCATGATGCTGGCAACACAGATGGAGCTACTCTGGAGGATGAACTGGAGGCCGGCAACGCAGCTGAAGGTCAGGACTGGAGGAGCAGGAGCAGGAGGCCGGTCACAGGAGAGCCAAGCAGAAGGCCAGTGACAGCCTGGAGTCAGGATGGAGCCATGGATACAGGAGACTGATGAAACACAGCTACAGCTCAGGAACAGATTCTGGCCAGACTGCCAACTAAGAACCAGGAGCAGGTAACATCCAGCCCCTGACTTACAAAAACTGCTCACAAAAATGCACAACCCTCAGCTGACCCTCAGGTGTGACCCTGACACGCTTGGCATGAGTGTTGGTTTCCACAACTTAGAGCCTTTGCTTCCTCTTCAGTAGTACAGTGTCACTGTGTGTATCCTTGGTTTTCCTTTACATTAGCTTGAACAAACAGAAGTGAATAAGCTCTTGGTTGGTATTATTCTGTGTTCCAAGACCATAAAGCTAATGCCGAGCCCAGAAGGACAACAGATATTTTTTGCTTGCCTCCTGGTTGTCTCCTTTGCAGAGATTCTGAACTGGGTCATTGGGCAACTCTACATATGGTGCTGAAAGTAGTTCACTCTCCAGCAGTTTCAAGGTTATTTACCCTTTCATAATACATGATGAATGAACCTTTTTAGAGAACTCAAGAAATTTACATGTGTTTGTTTCAACTGGAAGAACTGGGGTCTAGAAAGGAGACAGAAAACTCAACATTTGTTGCCATCATGACTGGTTGCTCTTCTGTCAAACTGTAGGTTCATCAGTATTTTGTTCTCTCAGGGCAGTTCACACCAGTCAAATCTGTGATAGAGTTCATTTCCAGAATAGTCAGTGGAGTGGAGAATCCATTCCCAGGGAGTTTTAGGAAATCTGATGCTGCTCCACCAAGGCGGAGGCTTACGTGTGCGCCTCCAGGGAGCGTTGTGCTTTGTGCTTTCTGCTGGAGCCTGAAAATGAGAAGACACACCCATGTTTTATGATGTTTTAGTGATCAGGAGCCCCTTTTACACAGCACACAGGTGAGAAAGTTAGGCTATTATTCCATTATTCCATCTTTTATTCCCCAACAAGTGGGGAATTTGACAAAGTTTACTTAAAATTTCAAACACATTAGAGGAAAAGCAATTGCTATGGTCAATGGCTTCCCAATTCACTTCCAATTGTTGCTCCCACTTATCAGAGGATATTTGCATGAAGTTGAACCTTTGTCATCTTCTTTGTGTCATGCTGTTGAGCACCTGTGGAGTCTTGCGTCATGGTTGGTGGTGCCAAGATATTATCTGAGGTTGAATCACAATTAATGGCACTTTGTCATGGCACCAGTCTTTGAGTCCTTCACTGAAGGCTTTGACTTTTTACGTTCCATTCATGGTTACAGACTCGAATACTGGAGATGCCACCGAATGCTACTTATTGTGAACTGAACCTCCAAACACATGCTGATGCTGCCCACCTTGACTCTGGAGTTGGTCAGAGTGCAACACAAATTCAAATGTCCTCTGACCCACAGAAGCAATAACTCTTGTTTTAATTCTCTGCAAAAGAAAGGCACTAAGTTGTTTTCTACTCCACTCAACTATGTAAAAGAACAATGAAGGAAAAAGTTGATTGTTGTGGCTTCTCCGCTCTCTACGACAAAACTCTGATGAGCTACCAGGACAACAAGAGAAAGAAGGCATGAACTACGTTGTTGTATGTCAGTATAGTGTCAGCGTGGGAAAATAACTGTCCAATCGGAGCGGAGTACGTAAATCTTGTACTTTGCACTTTCACACAGACTTAAACGCTTGAGACGTGACAGGATGCCATTCATTTCGAAGTGAACCTTGAATAACATGCAGCCACCCAGCAGCACAACGTGGAGAAGTTGAAAAAGGTTCAGTGTTATGCAAATGTCCTCTGAAGCGACAACCTGGTGACAAGCAGTGTATTTTCATTCCCTCGTGAAGCTGAAGCACAGAGTTGTTTTCTACCTCATTCAACTCAACGTTAAAGAACTTCAAACAAAATGGAGGAAAAGTCATCGGCGTCACAATTCTCGAGCTACCAAGAGTTGAATAAGAAAACCAATGACTGAGAACACATAGCTCGGGAAACAAACTACTTTGTCATGTGCAAGTTTTGGCAATGTTAGAAAATAACCGCCCAATCAGAACTGAGCAAAAATGCCTGCAAGCTTCAGACTCATGAGAAACGAGAGAAACCAACTCTTTGCATGTATGAACTCATTGTTACAAATCCACAGCAACCAGCTGTCACTTTCAGCTCAGCGTTGTCTCAGCTGCACTACAGACCTGATCAGGACGTTTCATCAGACAGGAGGTCGGCTTTGGACCAACAACACCCGTTTTAAATGAGGTCTGCAGTGGCGGCAAACAGCCAGCCAAGCCTGCAGCAGTGGAGGTCGGGGTCTCTGGTCTTCATTGCCCCCCCCACTCCCTCTTCTCCCCCACAGCGTTGCTTCTCAGGCAGAACCATTTCCAAGCTGCTCTGCTCTGCAGCCAAGACTGCTGCTCAGCTCTTTGTGTGTTGGGGGAAGGGAAGCTCAGCAGGCAGAGAAACAGCCGGAACAGTAACCTCCACAGCTGCTCGCTCTCCATTTTGGAAAGGTTACCTCGTCACAGATATCTGAATCTAAATATGGCCTGAATGTATAATTACACTTTATGTACAACGTGTGCAATGCTTTCTGTCGAGCTGTCAAACCAGTAAACTGTCTGACAGCCACGTGGACAGCAGAGCGAGGAGGTCAGGCTTGTTTTTTTGTCTTGAATGTCGGCAGCAGAGGTGGAAAGCTATTTAAAGTGAAGGTCTACAGAGAGAGGAAGCATTTGGGGTTTCTCAGTGCGAGCCAGCAGTAGATGAAGCAGAAAAACAACAATCTCTGTTTCTGCCTGGATATTCGAACAGATGAGCGGAGGACAGGAAGAAGAAGAAACGAACTGGCTCCTTCCATCATAAACAACATGGCTGCTTTCACACAGAAAACCTGAGTGTAAAAAAAAAAACTGCTGGCTGTGTAAACAAAACACATTTCTTCTGTTTAGACAGCCATGAGGAAAAACAGAAGTGGGAAAGGAACAGATGTGAAGGCCAATGAGAGACAGAGACACATCAAATACCATCAGCATGAAGACTGAAGCAGATTTCTGTGGTTTTGATGTAAACAAGATGGGTAAAAATGGGTAAATATTCCATTCTGGCAGCAAAAAAATGAAGGAAAAGCCAACAAAGGATCATAACTTCATGTTTTTTTGTTGAAACACCAGCAGTCTTTGGCTTTAACAGCCATTACCGTCCAAAACTGTTTGTAATCTTTCAATTTCATCAAGAAAACACTGAGCCCTGACAGCTCGTCCTGGCCCCTGGTGTAGTGTGGGGGGGGGGACTTTAACACCCCTGCAGGTCCTGACACCAGGACTGAAACTAATGATTACTTTTACTATCAATTAATCTTTCGATTACTAGCCGTGCTAGCAGCATGACTCAAGGGATGGTCGTGTTGGGTGGTCCAGACTGAAATATCTCAACAACTATTATCAGATGTTCATGATCTCCAGAGGATTAAACCTAATGACTTTGGTGATCCCCTAACTTTTCCTCTCATGCCACCTTTATGTTTACTCTTTAAGTTTTTGGTGAAGCATTTCAACAACTTTTGGAGGGATTACCATTGTGCCCTTCAGGATAAATTGTAACCTTTCATGTAGCGCCACGTAAATTTGAATTTGTCTAATACTTTGGTTTATAACTATATACAGTATCAAAGCTAATGACAATACTGTCAGCCGTAGCTGTACTTTCTTTGTAACCCTAATTAGTAAATGTTAGCATGCAAACACAATAGGCTAAGGTGATGAACATGGGAGACATTACCTGCAAAACATCATTATGTTAGCATTGTCATTGTGAGCATGTTAGCATGTGGTCTCACGGACACACTAGCATGGCTATATACTCATCATGTGTGTTCAGACAGAAAGCAAAGCAGCCTCTGACTGAACTGTTATTTCTCTCTTCTTTTTCCTCGTCTTTATATGTTTTTCAACTAAGATGAAACATTTTTAAGTTGCACTGCCTGGGGAAAATTCATGTCTTCTGCAGTAGTCAAATAACAGCTGGTCCCAAATAATGGCTGGGGATACAACAAGGGTGGATAAATACTTATACGTACTCATACTTGTTATGTATTACTCATCTAAAGTGTTATTGCCTGATTTCAGTCACTGCCGATGTTTGTGTGTTAATGTCTTGACTAAACTGTATTTTGTAGTAACAAACAAGTGCCACAAGATGGCAGTAACTACATTTCACGTACTGTATGGGAACCTTGCAAGTCATTCTGCAGATGTTTCACAATAAAAGCGGTTTTTGATTTGAAACTGATACAGGAAGTGTTGAGTTTGTGTTACGAACATAGAGCAGTGACTGAAACAGGGCAAATGGGAGAGGATCAAAATGAGGCTTCATACTAAACATGACCAATTATACTTATAAAACAGTCAATTAGAAATAAAGGCCTCTCTCTAATACAAGCCTGCTTCAAATAAAGGCCTGTTACATTCTGCAGTTGAAGTATGAAGAATAGTACAACCCAGAAAAACAGTGACTTCCTGGAGTCTCTGCAGGTTGACCCACAGCAAATTGTTGTTTTTACACTTTTTGTATGAACAAACCAGATATAACATTTTAATGAGTGAGCTTTAGAGGTGTTGGCAGGTGTTAACGGACAGAATTCCATGTTTCCAGTCTTTATGCTAAGTGGCTGTAAGTTGTAGCTGTATTTAACAGAGGGATTGAAGTGTGGGATCAGTCTTCTCATCAAACTCTCTGCCAAAAAGTAAAATATGTGTATTTACCAAAATGTGGAACTGGAAATGTGGAGATTAATTACACCCAGATTTGCAGGTAAAAACATGTTTTGATATCTGAGACAACACATGTATCTGTGTGTTTGCATGGTTGTTCATGTATCTGGAGGTGAGCAGGGCATCTCATTACTTTGTGACGGTTCATTGTGGAGCCATTGTTGTCACGTCAGTGCATGATGACATCAGATCACCACCTGTGAGGTTTCTGAGGTCGGTGGCGTCACCAGCGTCAGATGAGCCTGCGGTGATTTCCTTCGGTCTCTGCTGTCATTGAACTGTTTTCTGATAACAGTCACAGAGCCTCTCTGCTGACGTACATTGTTCATGATTAATGACAAACAGTGGCAGACAGGCAGAGGGACGGAGTTTGATGTCTCCTCAGAGGTTTTGATTCTATATGATGATGGACATTTTGGATTGTATGAGGAAGTGCAACTTCTTCAGTGTGGCAGGATTTTGTTTTGCCAGTTTGTCCTGTGTGTGTAAGTTAGATGATTAAGTCTGGTGGTGAAGAAAACAGCTGCTTGATGATGCTGGAAACTTTGACACTGAACTAAACAGTAAATGTAAAACTAGGAGCTCAAAGAGGTAAAATGAGCTAAAAGAGGCTAAAATGCACCATAGAGCTGCAGAGTTGGTGTCAGTTCTCTGTGGGTTCATAACATCCAGAAACACATTGCACAGAATCATTTGATCCATTGGTAATAAAAAATATTGATTTGGCATCTGGGTTTAGTAAACAGACACATTTTATTTCTTATTTGTTTACAGATAAACTGAGTAAAAGCTGAACCATGATGAAGCCAACAAGTAATTGTGGTATGTAAACAGTGAGCTCCAGTTTTACTGGTTCCATTAGTCCAGGTCCAGAATCTTTGGAGGTTCTTCAGGTTCTTCTGGCTCCAAGCCCTGACCGGCATCCTGTAGGGGGCAGAGAAAAGACACTTTCATCCTCAGCATGAAGGCTGAAGTTAAGAGTGCAGACTGATGGTAGTCAAGGCTCATGGATATATACGGGGTGATGTTTGATTTCTTCTGGAATAGGGTCATGTGATACGGGTGTGACGAATCAGGGAAGGGCGTGTCTGATAAGAACCAATCGGGAAGTGAATGTGGGTGTCTGCGTCATTGTCATCGAAAATGTAGAGAACGGAGTAAATGGTCTATGTAAACTTTGCAAAAGTTCTGTGTTTTAAAATGAAAACGTATTAGTGTGGATGTAGCGTGAATCTGCTATCTGCTTAGACTGGATCCTCAGTAGTTTAGTTTAAGAACCAGTGAGCAGCCCAGACTCACCTGCTGATGTAAATGTTCAGACAGACTGATTGACTCACCCCAAATGGTTCGGTGAAGGCTCTGGAGCCGCTGTACAGAGGGTTGGGGATGGAGACCAGCGTGGGTTTGGTCCTGCCGTCTGCTGCACCGTCCTCATCGTCATTCTGTCACAGAGGAAACAACAGGAAGGACTGTCAGCTGTTAGCAGGGTGACTGTAAACCATCAGCTGTGGCCAGAATCACGGATTGTTGAGATATTAACACAGACAAGATGAAACTCTCAGGCTTCTGTGAACCAGTTTATTTTTGAATAAGAACCAAAGGCTAAAAAAATGCAGAGTAGCTTCCTGGTTTTAGGAAAACAAGTCTCTTGAGGTCAGAGACTTCTTTTGCATGTGAGACCTGGCCAAGATGGCAGCATAGAAGCCGCAGACAAAACAATACTAGAAGGCACAAACAAGCTAAGAACAGAGAGTCCCATGGAGTAATTTACCAAATAATTTACAAAGACTGAAGCAATTCTTGAATGTGTTTAGAGTTATCGGATTCCTCAATCAGTGCATTTACATTTACTCTCTCCAATAAAATGATTTCTTAAACATCATGTCTCCGTTGAGTGGATGAAAGGAGAGGTGGTAATTGCACAGTGATGCAGCTTTGTATTAAGAACATTTCCATTCAAAGTCAAACTAAACCTGGGACAAAGACAAAGTCGCCTCTAGAGGTCTAAATAAGGTCGGTTTCACCGCTTTGTGGAAAATCTCAGCTCTCAGATTCCCCACTCAATACAAAAATCTGATCTTCTATCACTAATACAGTTAAAATAAGAAAGGCTTGCATCCAAAATAAGCTCAGGGGAAGGAAAGAAATGTGATCACTGAGCTGCTCCATATTTACAGTAACCAGGTTTCTACAAACTTCATTTGGTCTCTTGTTTGGTTGAACTCTGTGAAGCTGCTTTGTAGTGTTTTCAGTTCTGGCTGTTACTCCTACTTGTATACATGCACTTATAAATCACATTTCCTGAAACTTTAATGAATTAATAAATTCATTAAATAATTGATTTAAATTGCTGTTGAAAAAATTTAACATAGAAACTTGACAACTAAAACAATGGGAACAAGGTAAACTCATACCAATTCTGTAACTGTGTGTGTGTGTGTGTGTGTGTGTGTGTGTGTGTGTCTCACTTTGAAATAGTGGAAGCGGAAGGCGTCGGTCTTGTGCTTGAAGACGTAGTAGCCGAGTCCCGCCAACACACACAACAGCAACATCGATAACAAGATGGCCGACACTGTGCCACTTGAGTGGGTGTGGCCTCTGGAAAGTCCTGGGGCTCTGGAGACAACAGGTACGACAAACACAGAATTAATGCATATGAGGTCATCACATTTAACCTTTCAACCCTCACCTCTAATTGTGTGTCTCTCACACACACACATTCACACACACACTGTCATGATGGAGACGTGACTCTCTCACCACCAGCTTTATTTTCCCAGAGGAAGATAAATATTCAACAAATTAAAATGAATAATTAATGTCAAAGCTCCACTCAGAAGACAGGACAGATCCTCCTGATCCTGTTCACAGCTGTTTTGTGTTTGATCACAGGAAGAAGAACCAAAGAAAGATGACCACCAACACTTCATATGTTCAAGTCATCAAATTCAGGTTGGTGTAAATATAATACAAACAAGTTTCCTAGTCTAACAGGGGAGGGAAGCATCCTGGGCTTATACTTTATTTCAGCTTGTGGGAGAAATTTCTGATCATAAGAGAGTATTTGAAATCATGCATTGGCATGGTAGTTAATCTCAGAGCCTCAAGGTCAGTATGTTTGTCATGGGAGCCTGGAGGTGAAGATAAGTTGGGACTCGGAGGGAGGACCAGACTCCCCTGATAGAATTGAAGGATAAACAACTTTGATCCAGATTTTCACACTTGTTTTTCAGGTCATGTGATCTGGGAGGACTTTGGTTGTTCTGTAGAGTTGTATGTTCTGCTGAGATGTTTAAGCTGTTGTTAGATAGATGACTGTGACCATGTGTACATATTCATATACTTATATATTCAACATGGTAAAAACAAAAAAAAAAGCTTGTAAGCATGTGTTAAATTCCCATGTGAACAGGCTCCTTTGACAAACTCCAGATTGAGAACTCTTGACTTGTGAGATTTCAGTGTTTTGGCATTGAGCTGGTGTTTTTGTGGTCCTGGACTATTTGGACATGTTGTGTTGTTTTTGCCTGACTGAAGGCTGTGAGTTCAGATTGTTGTTGACAACTCGGTGACCTTGTGTAGATGTGTGATAACCTGATGATGCTCAGAGGAGGAGACTGTAAAACTGCAGCACTCAGGTCTGTTTCTGGTTAAACCTCTAAGCTCTACACCATCTCTACTCTGACACTTGGGAGTGTGGTCAAAATCAAAATAAATGTTTGATAAAGATTTAGGGGCTATTTGATAATTTGTTTCAATCGGCAGTTTTTTCTTCCATCATCTTCTCACAGACTGACATATTTATGTCCCTTTATTTGGTATCAATCATTTTAAAATATGTTTTTCCTCAAATTGGTTAAATTTTGATTTAATGATAAAACGATTAAACTTGACTCCTCCCTTCTTTTGTACATCCAGCTGATACTATGAAGAGTTTCAATGAAGGAGATTAATGTCTCTTGATTGAAAACAAGTTGTGTCTCTTTGACATCACTGAAAACAAAGACTCACCAAAAAGCTTACTGAATCTGCTATCTGCTTAGACAGACAAATTACACAACTCCAACACAGTGTGTTAGAGCTGTGCTACACCTCATTTGTTTCCATGGCAACATCTCATTCTACATTAGCAAAAACATGATGGTTCATCCTTCAGCTGTCAGCGTCACTGTCGTCATGTGGTCATAAAGGAATTAAACTGGTCATTCATGCATTTTTGTACAAACTCAAAGAAAAGACATCAACAGGTGTAATTAAAAGCTAATTTGCAATTTATGTAGTCAAAATTATTTAGTAGAACTTTACTGTTAAAGTTTAAAAGAGAGGAAGAACCCAGAGTCCGGTTCTGCTCTGCCTGTTAAAAGGGAGTTTTTCCTCACCATTGTCCCCAAGTGTTTGCTTATGGTGGGAATTGTTGGGTCTCTATAAATATTATAGAGTTCCATCTAGACCTGCTTTATATGAAAAGTGCCCTGAGATAAATTATGTTGTGATATGGCTCCATAAATGATATAAAAATAAAATGAATGTGTTAAACTGACTCTGTCCACAGTCGGTATGTGGAGGGGAGATGAGGACGAGTGGAAATAAGGTGAACACTGAACATTAGTCATTCGGGGGCATAAAATAATTTAATTCAGATGAATCTTTTGTGATCTCTCATGAATATTGATCAGAGTTGTGATGTTATCAGGGTGAAAGCTCAGCTGATTGAATCTTCATTTCCTAAAAACGGAGCCAGGAAACTAAACACGACCATCTGGTCTCTGCACACACCTGGAGCTGTTGCCTGGCAACAACAGACTGAACATTTTAATAGGAACTGCAGCTGTTCACGATACAGCAAACATTTCATCTCGTTGTTAGCAAGCATATCGCTTTGAAAAAATCTATTTATGATGAATTCAGTTTTTGTTTCAGTGTAACAAAATGCCAGTTCACCCCCAGAGAGCCGGAAGGGTTTTGTTAAGGGTCAGAACAGGAACATGAGATCTGAACTAAAGGTTGAACATAAAGAGCCTTTTCTAAATGACGCCTTCCCTCTAGTCACCTGCACGACCACATGATCACTGCGACGTTGAAAAAGCTCAGGTTTGGCTGTAACCAAGCCAGCCAGATGCCAGTGACATCCTGCTTTGATGTCGCAGTGGAAACAATTTTTGATGGACTGTTGCTTTTTTACTTTGCTTTCGCTACCTTTGTGATTTCAAGTGTTTTGGCACTGAAGTTCCCATCATGCTTTGGGTGATGTAAACAGGACGTATAATAAGAGCTACACCTTGAGCACTGTATATCTTTACATTTTGGTGAATCTGAACCATTAAAAAAAGTCATGCTGCATTTGCTATGAGCATTTCCTGTAACTGTAACAGACTGAAGAAAACATCTAAACGTCTTATAAGGAGTGTTTTGTCACTGGACAGCTGAGGTCATGCTGATTCCAGCAGGAGAATGAGGTTTTGAAATTGTGTGTGTCTGTGACACGCTGGTTCTCAGAATCAGAGGAACAGGTTGCCCTGATTGTCAGCAGCTCTTCACTCACCGGTGGGGGGGGTGCTATCAGCGGGGCCTCGATGACATGGATGATTCCGTTTACAGCAGGAATGTCCCAGTCCAACAGCAGCCGCTGGTTCACCAGCTTATAGCTCTGAGGAGGAGACATCATTTAAAATTAACTAAACTTTTAATTACATTTGTTAATAAACTTAATTTTAATAAACATCTTTCCTTAGATTTTTGTGTTTTGATTAATGCACCTGGGAGGCGTATGTACATGTGTGTGCGTTTCTGACCTCATTGTTGCCGTGGGTAACAGTCAGGTTGAATCCAAGCCTGGATACGATGACTTCCTGGTGCCTTAGATCCTTGAATGGTCGTCTGCTGTGATTGGCTGCAATGTGATACTCAAGATCTCTACCAGACAGAGTCTAAAAACACACACACACACACACAGTAGAAACAGATTAGATTTCGTTGACAGTTCTGTGAGTTGGAACCTGCTGGTATTCTGATTGAACTAATTCAGTTCTAAAGGTTAAAGATTTAATGAGGGATTAAGTGAAGGTTAATATGTGTCGGTGTGGATCTCTCTATTTCCAAGCATTAGTTCTTTGTATAAATGTTTTGCTACATAACTTTCTCAATTGAAAATATAAAATGAAACGTGTACACTCCAGGATCCATAGCTTCATTTAATTTGTCAACCAGCACAGTATTGACTAGATTTAAGTATTAAATCCCAAGTGTGAGCTGTCTGAGTTCTTTATTGGTTACTGGGAATACAGACCTATTTATCAATAGCAAATGAAATAATAACAAATAACTTTAATTATTTACAAATATTTTCTTTTATGAGTCAACCTCCTTGACTTCTTTTCTGTGCTTCATTGCTGTTAAACATGTTTTCATCCTGTTTTAAATGTCTAATTTTTTTTTATTTCTAGATGTTTTCTGTATTTTATGTAAAGCCCCTTTAGTTGCCTTTGAGTTTAAAATGCAACTTTCCTTGCAGTGATGAACGTACTGCAACTAACGGACATTAGCGTTTCATTTGTAGTGAATTAAGATAAGATAAACCTTGATTCGTCCCTCAGTGGGGAAATTCACAATTAGTAATTAAGTAATCATTGAACAGTTGGGGCTATACAGCACCTTGTTTTGGGTGAAGCCGCCATTATGAGGAACAAACAGCGTGACCTCAGACGTCCTGTGAGACAGAAATTCGACGAGCTGTTTGCCCTCTGAGGACGAGCCGCCATAGTCCAACAACAACTACAGAGAGAGAGAGAGAGAGGACAGTGAAGTTATTCAGATTTCCAGTTAATTTATTGTCAAGACCCTAAATCATTCTGTGATGCAAACTTCTATTTTGTAAAATCCTAAAAATGTAACAACAAACGAATGCATCAAATTTACTTATGCACAGCTTAACACAGTTGATCCAAAGTGATTTTGGTCCAACAAACACAACTGGACCAAACATTTTTTGGTTCTTTGTTCCATTTCCGGTTTTGTCTTTTAACTTTGTCCTCATTTTTGAGGAGGTCATGTGACCTGACAACGCCACATAAACCACAGATAGGAGTTTAGAAGGACATATTTTGGCGAAAAGTTACTCATGGTGTTAACTTGCTGTTTGTTGTAGTAGCAGTTTGATGTTTAGATGGTGACAATTTTCAAGAGCTCTGATGCCAACTCATCAGTGCGATAAAGTATTAACATTTACTTTCTTCACAATCACTTAACCAACTGATGTTTACTGTGTTGATCTGGAAACGGATTTATCAACTTTAATTAAAACACGTCAGCATTACATACATTTTATTGATAATGTAATTTGGAATAATTAGTTTGTTACACAATAATGTGTATAATATTAACTGACCAAATGATTCTCCTCTCTGATTCTGTGTTCTCGATGAAGAAATATTGTATTGGCACAAGTTGAATGGCCGCTCAGACAACTTCCGTTATCATATTATAAACACACACCAACATGAGTCACCATGACCATTATAAAAGTACCATGACCCGCTGATCCTGGTGTTGACTCAATTTATGTAGATATTTGATAAAATGAGGTGCAGGTTGATCACAAGCTGTGTAGATGTTAATTTACACAATGCAGCACATTCCTGCTTTCAGTGTAGACAGGAAGTTAAAAGACAAAACAACAGAGTCAGAGCACTTTAACGAACAACTTTTTGTTGCTGAAAGGTCAATATGTACAAGGCATGTAGTTCATAACAGATGGCAGGACTTTAAATTCAACTTGGAGACATACGAGGAAAAGACAAACTGGGCTGGTTTAATGTGAGCAGGAGTGAACCCCTTATTGAAAACTTTCTGCTATGCTTTAACGTGGTTTCAACCTTTTCAACTTTCGTCCATAACTACAAGAACAACATCTGCAGTTCAAGTTCTTTCTCAGTTTTGTATTTTTAGAGCTCCACACTTTAATCTCTTTTATAAGTCAGACCTTGAACTGAATCCTCCCACAGATTCTTTTTTTAAAACTTCTCCTTGTTGGCTGGAAGTCTTCCAAAACTCAGTAATCTTTAGGAGGTGACGCCTGCGTTATCTCTTAAAAAATGTTTGATTAACAACATGAGAGTCTGAACAACTCTGAAAATACCTGCTGTCCTTTTATGGACTATTAGATTTTAATATAAATGATATAGTTATTTTACTTGTGTATAGTTTGTAGTTCTTGTTGTATTACGTCATCTGCTTTGGACAGTAGAGTTGTTGACGGCTGATGTCACAAGCTGTTGATACTGTATCTTTGTATTGTTTTGTTATAGGGAAACATTAAAGTCCTGATCACAGAACAAAATGATTGTTGTCTACTGATAAGAATAAAACAGCAGTACATGGTACAGGGGAAAAAAGGAAATGTATCTTATTTAAAGGACAATTTAGGTTTGTTATAAATTGGTTCTCATTCTTGTGGTTTGTTATCAGGACATCAAAGAGTTCATATAACCAAATGTTCATACAGTTAGATTTGGTTTAAAAGACTCTGCTCTTTGAGGGAGTTCTGAAAGAATCAGAGCAGCAAAAAGGATCCTGCTGGATTTCATTAACAAACAAACATGAACATTAGATCCAGTTAAAATCAACAATACCAAATATTTAGCCCTTAAGCAGGAGGCTGAAGTACGAGTGTATCAGCAGAGTAATACTGACGTTATTAAGGCAGTGCTGCTACACCTGCATGAATATGACTGGATGTTATTAGTCAGCTAATACAAGCACAACACTGTGCTGAACACAGTGTGTGTTGTTATTACTGACAGGAATAAGGACCAAAACAAAAGAAACCTGAATTATCTTTTTACAGCCACATGTCCAACTGTCTCACTCACCTTATAGAAGATGGAGAAGTTACTGGATGTTGCGAGGACGCTGGTCAGGACACCGTTACAGAAATCTCCATTTCCAATGTAACCAGCCGGACACACACAGGAAACATCTGCACACAGACGCACACACATGTTAACCTCTCTAGGAATATTTGTTTGTTTGTTTGTTTGTACAGCATCATATGTAGTTTGGAGGTTCTACATCTGGTGTCTCAACTCAAACCTTTGATATGGTAGATTTTACCACAAATCAGTATTGTATTGTTGTGTTACAAGTATTATTGTATTCTTAATGTCTGTTATCTGTGATGCTGCAACAGACGAAACAGCAACAAACTGAAACAACATTCACTGTTCAGGAACTAAAATCTCCACTGATAAAAACATCAGGGAGCATTTCCACGAACACTGTGCTGCCGTAGTACCTTTGAGCCTGTAACAGTAGGCGTCGTACTGGGCGCTCTGGTCCACAGGTTCTTTGTAGATCACCAGGCCCACGTGGTTATCTCCACACTTGACAGAGGGGAAGCGGGTCGGGTATCCCACCTTCCCCCCCTCCATCCAGCCGGCCACACACAGATGCATTCCCAGCTGTCAGGACCAGAGAAGAACGACGACAGCAGGATGAATGATTGATCACAAGTACCAGCATGCACTGCTGCAGTTGGGACAGGTGAGTGGTGAAAGATGAAAATAACACTTCACAATTAACTGGAAGAGGTTGTTATAGTGTGGTTGTACATATTGTGTATCAAAAGACAGGTTGGATTTTTTAACCTTTTCTACAAAGGTTCAGTTTTCAGTCTTGTTTAAGAGAACATTTAAAATCTACTAAAAGTAAACCTCAATTTAAACGTAAACCACTCTTTTATTTTCAGTTACAAATATGAATTTCCCCACTGAGGGACGAATAAGGGAATATCTTATCTTAAATTAACCTTTTGCTCACTATGATTACAACTCTAACAGAGTAAATGAAAGCACGCTGGAATGCTGGAATTTTGATTTGTCTTATTTCAGAAAATGTGCTTATTGAAGCAATAGGATTTACATATTTTTAAATTTTGTGCCTCATAGCACCTTCAGCTGTCTCATTGGCTGTCATGTTATTTACCTCCCCCCGTCTTAATCTAAAAAACACAAATGTGTATGTGTACAGCATATATGAGTGACATGTGTTGATGGGTGGGGTGTCTCCATGGAAACCCTTTCTGTAGGTGGGTTTACCTGCTGTGCGTCTCCCAGCTGTTTAAAGTTGGCCAGCGTGGCGCCCTCGGCCTGGCAGGCGGCGTCGGCCTGACTGAAGTTCATCTTGTACTTCCCGTCCGGAGAGCGCAGGTGAAACACTCCAGCTGTGTTGGCTGAATCACAAGAATCGTGTTTTAGCTCAGATTTATGGCTCAGTTTAATGAAAACAAAATGCAATGCGTTGATCTGAGGCTGAACAATCTACTGATATAAAAACATACAAACGATAAAATGTATTATACCACAGCTATAGAAAATCCTGGTCTCTGATTGGCTGTCAGTTATGTGTAATTAAAAACATCACGAACTTTGACCACAAAACTGCCGTATGTATCAAGTCATGAACTCCGCATAACCAGTAGTTAATGAGCACCAGGTAAGAAGCATCTGTGTATTAACAGGCTCTCAGGCTTAATGAGCTCCATGTTTAACGAGTGCCAACGACCTCCTGGCCTTAACGAGTTCTTGGCCTTAATGAGCTCTGGGCTTTGCCTGCTGTAGTCCAGCTGTGTGCTTGTTGACACATGAACACATGATCACAGTGCAGCGACTGGTTCAGATCAGTGACACCAGTAGTCTAGTGTTACCATGGTGACACATGGATATTATGGACATACTGCACAATCAGCCTGATACTTACATGTTCCTATGGTAACATAATTAGTACAGGTGTGTTACCATGGTAATGCAGGTCCTTGCAGGTGGCCACGGGGTCGCAGCCTCCATTATCTTCCAGGCAACGGTCAACAGGGGGCACTACCTTCTCCAGACACTGGACTCCATTACCCACATACCCCGGCAGGCACTCGCAGTCTCGCTCGTTCTGGAGGAACCAGATTATTGAGTGATCAGTTTAAAGTGTTGAGATGTGATCCCTGTTTCTCCCCCTCCATCCAGCTAACTGTCTGACGCAGTGTGGGTTTATTCTGTACATAAAAGACGTTATGTCGTATCAAACATAATATGAAACCCATTTAGGCTCATTTAGTAGTTGAACTTGTGACAGGTCAGGTCAGGAAGATCAATAGAGTTTTGTATGATGAGTTTGCTGCACTGTTGCTCACCACAATTTCTAAATGTCAACAAAAAAAAACACAAGTTCTCATAATTCTTATTCCTGATAACACAAGTGGATACAGTGATGAACAAAGGGAAGATTTTTAAAGAAAAATAAATGTTTTTACTCACTGGACCAGTGAACTTGCAGGAGGCAAAGTCACTGCAGCCCCCATTTTCCTCTTCAACACACCTGGATTACGAACAGAGACAGAGAAACAGGAACGTGATGTCACATCTCTAAGTGTGAATATCTTACATTCAGAAAAAAAATCTCCTTTGATAAGGAGGAGAAAACCACAGAGGTGAAACAGAAATTGAAATCAATGACGAGCCACGCCCACCTGTTGATGGGCTCGCAGGAGTATCCGTCTCCCTGGTAACCAGTGCGACAGGTACAGTTGACGAGCAGTCCGATCTGGTTACAGTCTGCGTTCAGGTGACAGCCTCCATTATACTCTGAGCAGAGGTTTGGGGCTGCAGGAGTGATTAATAAAACTGTCATCTGAGCTGCTCACATGGTGGATTCATGTCAGAACATATGACAGCATCTGATCTGTAAATGTGAGTCATCTGCATATCTACAAATCACAGCAATATGGGAGCAAGACATAAATTTTACATCTTTGAATTAAACTGATTTTTTGCCAACCATTTCCAAAATAATTTAAATACATTAAATTGTAATTGTAGTAAATCTTTCAGACATAGTATGATAAAGACAAAAGCCTGAGGAAAATAACAGTTTTTATATATTTTTAAGGTCTTGTCTCTGCTCTCTATCACATTGGATTTGAAATGAAACAGTGGCTATGAGGTTTAGGTGCTGACTTTCAGCTTCGAGGCTTTTTATAATGCAGATTGGCAGAAGTTTGTTTGACGTGTAGGACAAATAACAAATCATACAGACACCTGAAGAAAGCGAGTCTCCCCTCCCCCACTGTCATCACCCTCTGTAGCAGCAGCTGCATCATTACTGGGTGTAGAAACTGTAGTGAATCAGACTTGAACAGCCAAGTCAGACACATTACCTCAAACCACCCGATCATGTATTTCACTGCTAAAGACCAGACTGGGGGCAAAAATCCAGAATCCACAACAAGCAGGAAGTCGTTGTAAACTTCAAAAAAAAAAAATTAAAGCTGAAAGTCAACACTGGAACCGGCTAGTCACACATTTTTAGTCTGAATGAGAAACAAGTCTGAAATTGTTTATTTGAACCACATCCTGCAGCAGGCCTTCAGCCAAACATTCAGGAGTTTTCATTGTTCTCAACCTTTGAAGGCCATAGTTTCATACTCCAGTTTCTCATTTTTTGTGGCTGTAAAGAACAAGAAGTTATTATTTTCATTATATGTGACCATCTCCATGATCTGGTTAGTTTGATATGTCTTAATATGATGCTACTTCTAAAAGAATCACAATCATCATGCAGACAAAAAGGCTGCAGATATCAGATCAGTATCTCCAGCTGATAAATCGTCCTGAGCAGCAGAACACTCACGTGGCTCTGGAGTGCAGAAGGTGCCGTTCCCCTCAAACCCAGATTTACACTGACAACCAGCACCTGGCACACAGTCGGCCTGAGCGTGGCACTGCCGGCACTCCTCTGGGATCGAGCCTGGACAGACAGACGGGTGGATGATTCATCAAAGGAGGAACGTAAACAGGGCTTTAAAACTACAAAATAAGATGATATAAGCAAACTAGAAGACACACAGAGAGCAGAAATTTCCACAAGCCTGCACAATCCTCTCATTTGAAGCATCAACTGAAGCACTGAAACTGTCATTTGAAGAATTGGTGATTAAAGCAGTTGATATGTCGGTTGAACGTTACTCAGTAATGAGCTAAAAAGTCAATCCAAGTAAAAAGACTAAGAAGTTGAACTGTCATTTGAAGATTGTGTAAATAAAGTAGTAGAAACCTCAGATGACAACAACGCAATGATGTAACTGAGATAACAGTTCATGAAATTAAAACAATTAACCTGCAAGCATTAACAATTTTTAAACCAACCAATACATGTATTCACTTTGTCTGAAGAGTAGAAAAAAACTTGAAAATAAGTGTGGCCTATAATTGCACATTAGTCCTTAACACAGGAATCATATAAAGACATTTGCTTCTATAATGTGAAATGCTTCATAAATAGACACATTGTGGTGCCACTGATTCAGAAACTCAACAAAAAGTAATGATTTCTTACTTGTCCCATGGCCAAATTTTCCACCAAATATAATTTAGACCAGTTAAATAGAATTTTAGAATTTCCTAATAACAGACAAGACAAAGAAAGATAACCTCTAGTGGAGGTAAAAGTCAAATGATATCTTATTCTTGCCATTATCAGCAAGTCTTCAAAGACCAAAACCAACAATTAGCTGATCCTACTAACAAGTATTGTCTCTGTAAGTACAGGCTGATATATCTTCTTCCTCTGAGCCATAGAGCTCCACTGTTGTCCAAAAACTACTGAAAACACATGAATGAGCCACTGTTGCTCTGGGTGACATGTTCCATCATTACCATGAACACACACTGTGGTAACAGTCCCCAAAAAGTGCACTATTTCCTCCTTTGAATAATGTTTGTTAAACACTACAATGGCCAGCTGTTTTAGCTGTTTTACTGAGCCCTTTTTAGAAATGAAACAATATACTTGTGATGCGATTTCAAAGATTTATGTCTTCAGTTGGAATCAATGAGCTTGAGTGCCACAGGGAAGAGTATTAAGAGACTGAATAAAACATTGTTTGGTCGTTTCATGGATTTGTTAACAATAAGAAAAATGTAGAATATCACCAGACTGATCCTTTTAACATCCTACAACATTAATCGTATTCAAGTCCTGACACACAGAAGGGAAACTCACCTATATCGGTCTGGCAGCGATCACCCATCCAGCCCGGTTTACAGACACACTGTCCAGAACCTTCAGCGCCATCATCACATCTTCCCTGCTTCCCACAACTGCAGGCTGAAAGAGAAATTACATGAGTCAACCTCCCCAACTCTGATCATTCAAAATAATCTGAGTTGTTGTGAGGATGCAGGAGTTATTTCAGGCGTCCTGCAGTAACAGTCTAGTTCATTTTCTCCATAGACAGAGTTAGGTGACAGCTGGAGCTCTTCGCGGTTTGGACGGGGACAGAGATGAGAGTGAAATGAAAGGCAACAGGATAAGTACTGAAACCTGATGAAACATTCAGCAGTTTATATCAGTTCACTTTCTGATTCTGCATCAGTTTGGGATTGATTCAGTAACCATGGTGATGGGTTTTGTTCCCAACTGCAACAATGAAGAGTTCTCTGATTCACACCTCTGACCGGCTGCCTCTCCACAGGAAGGAGACTCATGTGTTGACAAACACTGAGGAGTTCATTAAAAGAAAACTTTGACACCTAAACAGAAGATGATCAGCAGCTGTTTCATATATTGAAGCTGGTCTGCTGGGTGACTGAGTGAAGACAGCTGGCAGGTTTGTCCTGAACTGGAAACACACCCACCTGTGTGATGGGGAGTGCGGAGCGTTGCTATGGCGACAGACTGCAGGAGAGCTGATGGGTGTGAGACCGTCTGCTCAGTTCAGATTGTGTTTGAGGAGGCCGGGGGTGAGGAAGTAAAGGGACATTAATGGAGGATAAAGAAAGTTCGCATAGTTGTAAGGGGTTACACCACAGCTATGGGGGCTACACATTGCGGGCCCAGCTGCTACACCAGGGCCGACGCTCACCTCCTCAGTCATATAAGTACACATCACAACTACGGCAGAAACAGGTACCACATGGAGACAACAAGAACTGATTGGTCACCTCACCAAGAGTTTCTGATGGAGATTGTTGATAGAGAATATGACAGGAAGCAAATTGAAGAAAGGTATCTACTCTGTACAGAAAAGCAATCTCCACCAAATCTGACTTCTAGTTTCGGTTTAAACAGTGTGTTTTAGTTTTGAGTGTGTCCTGTTTTTGTTCTACCTGTGCAGTTGGGGCCATAATAGCCGCTGGAACACAGTTCACAGGCTACTCCTCTGAAACCTTCGTTGCACCTACATCTTCCTGAACCACGCAGACCATCGTCGCAGTCACCATGGTTGTTACAAGGGGCCTCCACTCCACCTGGACAAACTGAAAGACCCGGAGAAGAGGTGGAGGCAAAACACACATTGAGGAAAATGAGGGTTCTTCCTGGTAACAAAAGAGACACTGTGCACTGTCACTGTGCTTCAAACCAACTGAATCTTTCTCATGGTTGACATTTTGATTTATCAAACTCAGGCGTAACTAATAACTTTAACAGAGTCTGCATTCCTAAGACACTGTGATGTCAACTGTAATTCTACTACGACAGGTTAAAATGTCAGGTTAAAAGTTCAATAAAAGTACACCAGGAGGAAGAGGTTCATAAACCAACACACAAACCAACCAGAGGTGTTTCTGGAAGCAGACATTTTCACACTCACTCACTCAATCACACAACTGCCTCAGGTAAGGATTTGTAAAAGTCAGGTAATAACCAAGCAGCAAAAACTTCAACATCACTTTTGTCCAAAAGGAGAAATCTGCCAAAAAGAGGACCAGATTTCCATAAAATCAGCCACAGCTTCCAATTGGTTTAAGTGATCCAATGAACTAGCAGCAACATACCCCTATGTGCCATCCTTCCTTCCTTACCTTGACAGTCTCGGCTGTAGTGGTTTTTGCAGCACTTTTGGACCCAGGAAGGAAACACACAAACTCTCTTACAGCCCCTCCGGCTGAATGGATCATCCAGGCCATGATACCAATGTGAGTACATGCCCCCATACCTGGAGCGATAGTTCAGACAATTCTCCTTGTTTCCCTGGAAGAAGACAGGACTGACATTAATCTCTACATACTTTATGTACTGTAATGCTCAGATTTTTTTTTTTAGCAGACAGGCAGATCTTACTGTGTCATGGTGTCTGAATGGGCAGGATGGAGCATTGAAACAGTATCCACAACGCCCCTGAGACATTTTAAGACAGAAAGCTTCAGTCCAGCTTCCAATATGAAGATGAAGGCTAACATCAATTAATAACCATAGCAGTGTGGTATTGGCATTTGCAGTAGCAGTAAAGCAGCAGCAAAGTAAAAGGTAATAGTAGTAGCATGACTAACGTAAGTGGTTCTGTTCTCCAAGGTGTCGCAGTGCGCTCCCAGGCCAGGTGGCTCCAGTAACTGGTCGATGCCATAGGCCAAGCCCTCTTTGAAAGCCAGGTAGCGCTCCACCAACCTGGCTGCGTTATTATTAATTATTACGGCCCCCTGAACACACACACAAAAACAAAAATCAATTTCTTCTGAAAACAGTCCACCACAGTTACAGAGCCAGAACAGAATAGAACAAAATAGAATACAACACATATAAGTGCTTTCACACTTGATCTGTTTGGTTCGGTTCATTTCATCTTGTATGAAAGCTGAAAAGCAGTTTAAACAAAGCTTGTGTAACATAGCAACCACTGTCTTTTTTTGTTCGTCACTATTTTGTCAGTCACAAGAATTTGATTTTATTCTGTGGGTCCGTGTAGCACTGATGAAGGTGGATGACATCATCACCAATCAATGTGTTAGCTGTCGGTCCAAATCACTTCATGTTTCCAGCTCTTGGTTCACTGGTCAGTGTGAACATGAAGCGGACCAGAACTAAAAAGACAACAGTGGATGGTGCAAGAGGCCAACATGGCTACCTGTTTGATCTGTGTGTGTGTTTTCTTACCACCAGGCTCTTGTCACAGCTGTACTTGATGGTGGATCCATGCATGGTGCGGTACAACGAGAAGATATCTGGCTGACTGAAAGCCATCACCTGCACACACACACAGACACACACACACAAAGATGTGAGACCTTTCTCCTGTTCCTCACCGACACATCCATCTTTTGAAGAAAGACAACTCTACAGTTTTGGATTTGTGTGGATTTTTGATATTCATGTTAGGAGTTTTCCTAATGACTGGTGACCCTATGACCTTTCCTCTGCAACCACCCCAACTTTATTTTCCGCTCCATTACTGGTAAACAAGGCCGGAGTGGGACTTACTACTATTTTGGTAACTGAGGTTGAGTCATTTTCAAGAAAAAATACAGAAAGTTTCCTGCTTTACTTTGTCTTCTATCATAAAGACAAATATCATAAATGGAATATTCTTGTGTATTAACTGTTATTTTGGAAAAAACAAGTAATTTGAAGATGTCCTTGGGTTTTGAGTAATGTCTGACATTTTATTAAAAAATTAAGAAAATAAATGATTTATTCAAAAAAGATTTATTAATAATGAAAATAATTGTTAGTTGCAGAACCACACAGGTGCTTTTTTTAAATCAGTCATTTCCTTCTGGCTTACAATAACTACTTAGTTATTGATCTGGCCATCCTCCTACTGCCCTCCTCCTGCTCCTACCCTGGAGTTGCGGATGATGTGAGCCTTTACAATGGCAGCCAGTTGGTCTTGGTGGTCGGGGCTTGAGAGCCAGCGCTGTCTTTCAGCTGGCAGGGACTTGAGGGCCTCGTCTGTGGGCCACAACATGGTCAACGGCTGGTGGATGGACAACTGGAGCACAGGGAGTAACCCTGCATCCTGCACAAAGTGTACACAATACACATCAGTACTTGCACTAGCTAGTTACAGTAACGTTTTTTCCCCAATCCCACTCCTTTAATAGCCTGTGTTGTCCTCGCATTGTCTCCTCTGGTTTCCTTTATTGTTGTATGTGTTGTTGCCTTGTGGTTGCTGTTGTGTGCTCTGATTAAAAACAAGGTGAAAAGTGTAGTAGAAGGTGGAGGAGCTGGCAATGAAGCAGTTATAGGAGGATAAGCAGTGACAGAAAGAGGATACGAAGAGAATGTGTAAGGGGTGGAAGGGTAAATGAAGGAGGAGGTGGAGAAGAGTGAGAGGGACAACACAGTGTGGTAGATGGAGCTGCAGGAGGAGAAATTAAACCAGGGGCACAGCATGTTATTAAGGTTGTGAATTCACTGGTTGATTATTTTTGTTTTACCTCCACGAGTTTGTAGAAGCGACTGTAGCCATAAAACACAGCTGCTGAGGTGAAGTTCATCTAGAGAGAGGGAGAGAGAGGGAGAGAGAGAGATCACACTGCCTGTCTGCAAGTCTGACTGACCATCAATTATTTATTAATTTCAATCACAGTCAGCGCACATTATTAGATTGGATGCTTGGTTTGTCCTGCAGCCTGTAAGGCGTCAACATTTTGTCGATGTGGTGAATGACTCCGTTATATGTGGTGTAATCACTCTTCACGATCCTCGATCTGTTGTTGAGCCACACTGAACCCTGCATGGAGAGAGAGAAAGGTGTGAAGAGAGGGAGAGACGAGGTAGACAGTTAGAATCGAAGAGGAGGTGAGTGAAAAGGTGTATTGTGAGACAGGCGAAGACATAGAGACAGTTGGAGAGAGAGAGAGACATTTTCAGCTGAACTCAAGCTTGGTCGTCACTCAACAGTTTTCTGTCAAGACACGAGTCATTTTGAGTCATCAGAGGTCACACTGTCTGCCAACAGCATCATGACAAGAGTTTTTCCATGTAGAGCTACTAAAGATATACTGAAAATCACACCAACACACTCACCTCCTGTCAAACATTTGAATCTTGCTCCATCACAGAGGACAAAAGCTGCATAAACTTTGGATTCACACCAGCTACTGTGGATTCTAATCATAGATGTTTTAAGAGAACTGCAGCCTATGAATACACTGACATGTAGCTTAGTTTGAATGTAGTGAAGTTACGCTTCACTACATTCAGGAGGGGAAACAAGGCCAAACACATCCTGTGATGGGAGGGTTGATGCGTAATAAGATTACTATAGCAGATGTTAAAACAAGAATAGGAATTCCCACTAACATAAGTTATCACAGCTAATTAGATATCAGATATTCTCCCTCTGGCTTCCCACACCTCTGAGCTGCTGAACGGAACATATCTTACCATGATTCACTGCTTTATCTGGTATACACTGGTCATTATTCAGTCATTGATTGTCATTGCTGTTTTCACAGTTGCATTTATTCAAACATTTGTATGTGTAGTCAGTTTCATTCTTGGTTAGTAGTGGTAGTTATAAACGTTTAGACAAAGTCGCTGCCCTTATTTTCTGTAACTTTGCTTCCCTGATTCCTTTTTTCTTCTTTTTACCTGAGTTTAAGTTCATTCTTTCCCAAAGTTAATTTGAGCATTGCAGACACTGACTGGTGACTGATCATCAAGAGAAACTGTTTATTATGTTGAATATGAAATTATATCGCTGGATGAATAATTAAAGTGGTTTTGTGTAATAATTCCAAATAATGCTATATTTATATTTACGAGCTAATTTTCCCTACAGTTGTGCGTCAGACTAATGTGTGTTCATTACATGCTGAATAATCACTTTGCAGTGCCTTGGGTTCCTCAGCACTTTGAGGTGTATGTCAGTCCTGGAGCTGGTTTACACTGACTACAACCCCCAACTTTCCTCCGCTCGTTGAGTTGTGGTGGATGTGCTTTCTTATGCTTTAGATGTGACAGACTGACGAGCTAGGAAAGCATGTATTTATTGAGTTAGTCTTTGAAAAGGCAACACTATGGTGTGCATGTGTTTTACCTCCTGCAGACTGAAGTGCAGTGTGTATCCTGACGTAGAGACCACGTGCTTGGTGGTTTTGAGGTCACTCAAGGTCAAAGTTTCACAGGAAACGATGTGGTAACGAACCAGGTCACCAATACGACCGAACCGGTTCCATTCCTCAAACTACACACACACACACACACACACAAGTCAATGATGTACAGTACATATTGTGCACCAGCAACTATATTTCATACTTATCACTCACAAGCAAACATTGACTTATCATATGACTAATACTATAATTCAGCTTGTGAATTACCATATAGGTTATTTTTTGGTAAAGATAAACAAAAACTCAAGATAAGATTGGTAAGATTATTACTGTTACATTAGACAAAAAACAATAAACACACAGAAGTGTCGTTGTTTGTTTCCTCTACAGGGACGAAGACAGTGAATGGTCCGTCACCAGTGAGAACACGAGTGTTTGTTGTCTGGGAAGAACAAAGCAAAGAAAGTGAAATTATGTCATGATGGATCAGGCACCTGTATTACAAAACAAGCTCCACTTAAGCTTCTGTTGGAACAAAAAGTTACAAAAACTATGGAACCAGAGAAACAAATCTCAGGACAACTAGGAACTTAAAGTCACTTTTGAACATTCCTGTTTGCATTTTCACTGATCACAGCGATTGCATAAAGTGAATTGTTTTGGCCACAAGATTTCACCAGGGTCTGTTGGGATTGAAGCGATATGACAAACTATTTTTTGTGCCTGACCACACAGATATCACACCAGTTACAATACTGATATTGTCAGTCAGTATCTAACATTCACATCAACTGGAGAACAATAAATAAAAAATAACATTTCTTCTTTTTGGTAATATGATGTTTTCATAGTAAAAATCTATTTTAATTTCTGATGGACTTTAAACAGTTTCCATTTTGTGAGCACTTTAATCATGTGTAAACACTGTACTATCTAAAAACTAAATAAAGTCTAATCAACAGCAAGTAAGTTAAGTTTTATTTACTGTGTGGATTCCAACATAACTTACAGATATCATTCGACGGAAGAAGGTGTTGTCTGGCTGTCGGAAAACCTCCTGAAAGACAGACACAGCTTGCTGTGAGGGGGGAGAGGTGTGGCAGTGGGAGGTCAGAGGTCAGGGGGAAGTCAAAGGTCATGCAACTCACATTGTTGGTGTTTCCTCGACAATCGAAGCCATCGCCCACGTGGCCCCTGTGGCAGGTGCAGTTCCTTTGACCCTGACCCATGTACTCACAGCGAGCATACCTACTGCAGCCACCATTCTTCTGCACACATACACAAAATCTGGCTTTACTTGCTGATACAGGACAGGAATCAACATTCCTAGAACCATTTTCCTTTTTGATAAAACCATTGATAATGTTTCTGATTACTTGAGTCATCAGTCAGTTTGTATACCACACCAAACGTCTCTTGCCTTGATTGTGCCAGAGGAAAACATCAAAAAATATACATTTTCAATATTTTAAGTTTAAAAAAAATGTTCAGAAGTTAAGTCAGCTTCAGCAACAGCCAATCACATCCTCTTGTCCTCTATAACTCTTTAAAAGCAGAACACGGTTTAATGAGCGAGAGAGAAGAACAAGAACTTAACCACAAATGTTTTTATCTGTGTAGTTTGGGCAACATCTTCTAGTACAAACAAATGTTTCCATTTATACTGTCTGTTGACTATATATAAATATATTCTTTGCTAATTAGTTAAATGGGTTGCAATTTAAATGTGCCAAATATACCAACAATATGGCAGGAGGCTACAAACATGGAGAGCTCACTGTAATAATCCTGCTGCCACCACAGACTATTTTTTGATTTTCAAGAGCAAACACCAGCATAATGGCCACAATAATCCAAATGAACTCACTGTATGAACTTGGAATCTTGTAGAATAGCTCACTGTCAGGAGACTTAAATAATGAATGTAGACACCCAGCTGTGTGATCTATGTGTTTGTATACACAAAATTAGAGACTGCGGATGCAACGTAAATACCTGCTGAGGTCTGAGGAAACACCTTAACCAACAAGCCATGAAAATTGTTCTTTGTGCTTAAGTGAACATAATCCACTGATGAAATATGAGACACCTTCTGCCTCTGAAATCTGCATGTAAAACTGGGTTGGTTCAATTTAATTTTTATCATTGATTTATCTTCTTTATCAGTTCCCCTGGCCCTCAATACCCTGTCGTCCTTTCTCTTTACTGTCTATGCCGCAGCCAGCTCTGTGTTAACAGGTTTTCTGTCTTCCAAGACTTATTTTCATAAATCAAGAAAAAGAAATCTGCTCATGGATTGACATAACTCCAGCTGCTCTCACATCAGTTTCCCTTGTTGATTTTAGAAAATAACTGTCAGTATCTTGCATCAGGACAGAATAAAGCTGATAACTGTACAAGATTGATCACAATGACACATATACATACATTATTGCAGGGGTTGACAGGGTAACAGAACCTCCCTGATCCTTGAAAGCCCAGTAGACACCTGCAGGCCGTCTGGAGATGAAAACAGAGCAAAGACAGAGAAAACAGACAGTCAGTAAAACAGTCAATCACTTCAGCCATCTCTTCCCTCCCTCCCCCTGTGCTTTGCCAATCAACAAATCAAATAATCATTGCTCCCCAACTCCTGTTTTTCAGCAGCGAATCAGCACCAAATCACCATTTTGAGCTGCAAGCACTGTACTGTTGTTTCTGGGGGGCAATAAAAGAAAGTTTTTTTACAACCTGCTGCTCAAATAAAACAAATATTATACATATGAATATTCACAACAGAAGCACAATATCTACTATTATCTATTATTATTAACTAAAACTAGATTTGACACAGGGCCCCCGAACAAGTTGAGGCCCCCAGATTAGACAAACATGCCAGACACAGGCATTATGGCTTACCAATTATTTTATGGATGTTATGCTTTCTGCCAAAAACATAAATCAAGGTTAATGACAATAGCTCTGCTGTATGATCAGCTATATAGACAGAAAGTGGTTCTCTTAACTTCTCTACCACACAGTCGACTGTGTCTGGGCAGCGACACAGACAGACGGTTACTCTGCCCGAGTGACAACCTGTTCAACCTCTATTCAGCGTCCCACTATTCTGTGCGCAGTGGTGTATTTGTGGTTGCTCGCCACAACATCAACCTTGACCACCATATATTGATTTTCTAATGGTTTTCACTACTTAAAATCTTATTTCACTGCAGAGCTGCGTGACCGTAAAAAACTTAAGTTTGCTTTAAAGAACCCCCAAGATGCTATTTATTCCTCAACTTAAATGAGACTCTCCTGAAACTATGATCTGATGTGGCCTCACCTGATTTAAACTGAACTGAGTCTCAGTGTGGCATTAGGTCTAAGATTGTGCACCATGGAAATCTGACATTTTACTTCAGTGCAGTGTTGTCTTACAGTGTTGGCGCCTGTTCTGATGCACTCAGCTGACTTGTGGCAGCCTCCATTGTTGATCAGACAACCATCAATCTCTGTGAACACACAACAGATTTGAAATAATTTTTTATAACAGACACAACATGTAAATCAGACAAATTTAGAGTGTTTGGATATGCATCACCAGTGACATCATAAATCAGTAAATATGTTGATGATGTGGTGATCAAAGACAAAAGCACTAGCCAGAGCAAGTCTGAAAGCTGTCTTCAGGGAGGCAAAGTGGAGGTCTCAGCAGAGACTGGAGAGGGACCACAACACCACCAACACCTAGGACATGTGGCAGGTGATCCAGACCTTCACAGACTACAAAAGCAGGAGTGCCTCAATCATGAGTGAGGCCATGTTGCCAGACGAGCTCAACACATTTTATGCTCACTTTGATCTACTGAGTCAGCTGCCAAGTCTACAGCACCTCCAGAGGACAGGTCACTATCAGTACCCACAGCGGATGTAAGAAGAATCCTGCTGAGAGTGAACATGAGTAAAGCTGCTGGGCCTGATAACATCCCCTGCCATCTACTAAGAACATGTGCCAGCCAGCTAGTTGGCTATTTACATATTAAACAACATATCACTGTCACAGGAGTCTTCCTGCCTGCTTTAAGAGAGTCACCATCGTCCCTGTATGTTAAAAATGTGCAGGATCTAGTCCAAAAGGCTACTGTCTTGTAGCACCCACCCCCATTGTGATGAAGGACTTTGAGAAACTGGTTCTCCAGCACATCAAAGACAACATCCCAGCCAGTCTGGGCCCTCACTACCAATCACCTCTGGGTTCAAGTACCACACTCTGCAACTGGATATTGGACTTCCACACTAACAGGTTCTAGGTTTCTTAGAATGAGCCCAAAGGATGTCAAAAGACATTACTCATTAGCATACAGCCAGTTCACCCTGTGTCATTTGGCAAGTGATAGAGAAGTAGGCATAGCATGATATATTCAACTATAACTGCAGCCATAGACACAGGAGACACAGCTGGGTGCTGGAGCGCACAGGAATGATACCATGTGAGGATTGACTGATTGATTATTCGCAGTTTGCACGATCCTGTTAAACTTCATATACATTTTTTTAAGTGCTTGAAGAGCCAATCATCATTAATGCAAGAGAGCTAATAAAAACAAATCTTGAAAGATTTTATATTTAATATCTTTAGACTTTTACACGCCTTGGTAAGATGTCAGGAGGTTCAGGTTAGCGGTGTGAGGTCGTAGGTCAGGTCTACATACCCAGGCAGACAACCCCGTCTCCAGTGTACCCCATGCTGCAGGTACAGGTCCTCTCTCCTGGTGAGACCTTTGTGCAGACGGCAAAATTTGAACATCCTCCATTAGATCGGCTGCAAATATCCAGCTCTGAGAGACAAAGAGAAACAAAGTAATCAGATTTGATATTTGTACAGTATGCCTGTGTGTGTGTGTGTGTGTGCGTGTGTTTACCTTTGCAGTGAGTTCCATTGCCTTCATATCCAGCCACACACACACAGGCAGCAGCTGAGCCCTTTGGTCCTGTGATACAGCTGCAGCAGAGGACAAACTGTTCAATAACTATGTCACACACAACAAATGCCATGTGCAGACCCAAACCAACACTGAATTGATCCTACTAACAAATATTCTTCTTCTGTGCCACAGAGCTCTGTTAAAAACACATGAGTGAATCACACTGTTGCACTGGGTGACATGTTCCTTCATTACCATGAATACACACACTGTAGTTTATTTTGACTCAGTCCCACATACAACATCCTGCTGTTGGACTCGCTCAATCAAATTTGGATAAATCTGCCACTGAAAATATTCCCCAAACAAATGCACAATTTCCTTCAGTTAGTAAAGCTTGTTAAAAACTACAGTGACCAGCTGTTTACTTACTGATGTGATTAAGAAATTTTTCGCCTACTCACAGTTGAAAAAAATTGACAGATCAACACAGATCCAAAAAAAAAAAAAAAAAAAAAAAAAGTTAGCAGTATATTAGTAGCAAACTAGCCAATAAAAGCAGAACTCCGTCACAATGTTCTGGTAAAGAAATCATATTGTGTTGAGTAATAACATTTTTGGACATGACTCAGACAGTGCCGCACATTTAATGAGTTACTGGCTGGATTTAGTGACTTTAAAGGCCCCTTCAGCAACAAAACTAGTGACATTTTGGGCAGACAGAGGCACAAACATTCCTCAGTGAATGTGCACTCATCCTGCTCACATTGACTGTGTTCAGTGAGTGGGACAGAGCAGCGACTGAGGTCATTCAGTCACACAGCAGCCAGTGACCGAGCTGTCAATGTGTGTACCTGTGTTCCTAACAATCTGACCCACACATTTTCTTCTGTGGTTTTTGTTTGACTTTGTTGCATTTTTTCATATGATTTACCAACTTATTTACAGGACTTAACAAGTTAGTTCTTTTCCAGTGCCTGGATCCTCTGTTAAGATAATTCAGTTGTACAGTCGACAGAGCCTTCATAGAAATTACAGGTAAATTTAGTTGTATATTGTAGATGGGATGAAAGTAGCTTGAATAATGATAGTCAAGCTTAGTTAACTTCATTTATAGAAAAGGTTTTCAGTTTTTAAAAATTTTAATTGTATGTTTATGCAACTGTTGCACAGTGATGTTAAAAATGTCAATTTGAACCAACTTTTTGAACAGGCATTAGCTACTTCCCATTTTTCCTGTATTTTGCCCAAAATATTAGGAAAACCATTCAATATAAAGCACCCAGTAGAACACCAAAACACTATGACTTTAATAAACCTAAAGTACATTTACACCTCTCTGACAGTGTCAACAAAAACTGGATAATAAAGTGGCCAGTCAGAATTACAGAAGTACAGTGTTTGCCAAGTACACTTTTTGTTAAACAATAGTCTAAATTTTTTTGTCTGCACAATAGTATTTAGCTCTGTTATGTTGCATTGCATTTGTAACACTGGAAAAGTAGTGAACATGCTATGGTGAATGATTTCTGAGACAGCCAGGTAGGTCTTTCGTTCATCCCGGTGTATTCTGGCACACCCACACACACACTTACTTACAAACTTACACACGCAAGCTGTACACACAACAACAGGAGGACTTACTTGGCGTTCTCATCACACGAACCTCCACAGGCATCATCCTTAATCTCTGAAACACAGACACACACGTATGTATGTAATGTCATGTCCTCTGAAGTGTCCACATGTATGCTTGTGTGTGTGCGTGTCTTACCTATAGAGCAGGAGGCTCCTTTCCAACCCTTATAACACACACACCTGCCACTTCCTGCCAGACCGTCCTCACACTTCCCGTGGTCACACACACACTCTGCAACACACACAGACACACAGGTTAACTGTGACAGCAGCATCATGGGCTTCTTCTCACAAGTTTCCTGGGGATCATTAGTCCTCAGGTGTGTTAGCGTCACCGTTTTTTTTAGCATCACAGGCGTGTCAGGGTCATGAGTTTGTTAGTGTTGTAGACTTGTTAGCCTTACAGGTTTGTCAGCCTCATAAAATTTGAACATTGCAAGCATATTAGCGTTATGTTTGAATTGGGTTTGAAAGTTTCATAGTTTTGCAACATCATTAGATCATTCATTAGCCCCATACTGAAGGTGTGTCAGTGTCACAGGTTTGTTAGCGCGCCATTTATGCTAATGTTATGTATCAGTCTTGTTGTTCCTGAGGTTTAATGTCCAGTAAATGAGTGACTACTGATGTACTGGACAGTGAAACACCTTGTTCTCTTGACAAAGGTAAGAATCAAATAGTTTTTCTTAACCTTCAAGAACTACAGCTCCCATGAGGCTTCAGTCTAATCAAGTAACGCCCCATTATGGCAGAAATACATTATGGCAAACAAAGACTTCTTTCTGTCAGGGTGTGTGTGTGTGTGTGTGTGTTTTCCTCACTGGAGGTGCAGTTGACTCCGTATCGCCCCGGCTCACAGTCCTCGCACGCAGTGCCATGGAAACCCTCGTAGCAACGACACTCCCCGTTGCCATGGTTACCGTCCTGACACTCGCCATGATTGGAGCACCAGCTGCCGACGTCTCCGGGGCATTTGAAGCACTCGTGGCCGTAGTAACCAGGGCAGCACGACTGATCCTGCAGGACAGACCATCAGGATTATTATCATTGTCATTATTATCATTATCATTAATACAGCTTTTCAGACCAGGGGCCACCTGCACACAAACAGACCTAATCTTTGACTTAAATACAACTTTAAGTCACACTTGCCACGGACGCTTAAATTTACCTGGTGCAGAAAGGTTCCCGATGAGCAACTAATGTAAGACTGACTTAGCTAGCCTGACCCACGTGATCAGAGTGAAGGCTACAAATGTCCAAAAATTGCCACTACAGGTAGTAGCAGTGCCACTTACACAGCCAACTGTTGCTTGTATAAGTAAAGTAACATTGACAATAATATTACTGGTATAAGTACTAGTAGCAAGATTGTAGTTAAGAATATGTAAAGTAAACTGGACTGGACAGAGTTGAAAACAGGGTTGAGACTAAGTGAAAATGTACACTTAAAAAATGTCCTCCTCCAAGAACAAGATTGGCCAAAGATAAAGATAAAGATTTAATAAGTTGCTGTTATTTTTATTGCCATTTAAGAGTCAACTTCTGGCAAAAAAAAAAAAACAGGAAATCACAAGTGGTTAAGCCTGGAAATATGAATTAAAATGATGCCCAATTCAGAGCCAGTTATAAAAGTGGTAGAAATAAAGTGCTAAGTATAATATAATTAGTGTCAGCAGACCGTCATTATCCGAAGACATTTGATCAAACAGCCTTGCACAGACTTCCTCCTATATCCAACTCGCTTCCTGTATTTACAGTTGGATCGCATGTTGGCCGGAAACTGTTCTCTGACCTGCAATAAAACACATTACAAACACAGTAGTGAGAGCTTGAAGGGAGCCATGGCACTTTCAGAAATGACAGAGACAGACTGAAAAACTGCACGTAAAACACAACTAGCTTTATTATGACATTTAAACCTGCTCAAAAGTCAAGATATGACTCATAGAAACAGATTTGTCTCTAGGTGTTTTCATTATTGTGTCCACCCCCGGTAGACTAAGAGTTTTCTTACTGGTTTGTGGCCGAATAAACATCGAGGTGGTCCTTCACAGTCTGAACACCTTCCCTGCAGACAAGGACAGAGAGAGACACAGACGGGTTGGATTATATTATATTCATCCTTTGATCATCCATCCATCCATCCATCAAGACTTGGAGCAAATGTGCGGCAAAATGCAAAAATGCTTTGAATGTAAAGAAAACAGTTTTAATTGATTTGGTCTGTTAGCAATGTGATTCTTACAGTATTACAGTAGTTGTTCACAGCTGCTTTAGACTGTGTGAAAAGCTTCTTCAGTTCATTAAATCCTTACAGCCATTTGAAGGCAGCAGGACACACACAGCAAGTTGACAAATCAGCAGATCCTGATTTGAGAAGTGCTGCACCAGACCAAAGTGCCATTACACAAGGCTCTTAAACTAAGTTAATCTTAATTAAATCACATGTAAATGAAGTCAGACAGCAACAAAGCCACCACATAGACATCAGACTGGTGGGTTATTACTTGGTACTGTGCCTGTTTATGCAGGGGACATCAGATTACCGGGATTTATCAATCCTGTGCATCAGTCTTTCCTTTCCAATTGTCTTTTTAGGAAGTGGCTTTTAATGCTTAATTCTTTAAATCCATTATCATGCAAATGCTCCTGTCATTTTAATTATGACATAATGCGAGCATTTATGATGTGAGATACAGTACAATTAAAACTGAAACATCCTTATTGATACAATCACAGAATAATGGAACATTTCTCAAATAGAGATTAAAAGGAAAATAATCAAACATTACTGCTTGACTGACAGAACCAAAAAATGACTAAATGTGGTCCTGAACAAATGGCTTCACAACCACTGTGGGACGCTTCCCTGGACAATCTATATCCCCCCTCCTGATGAAGGTGATATATGATAGATGATATATAAAGTTGCTGCCCTTGTTTTACTTTCAGTCACTTAACATATCCAAGTCCCTTTTCTTCTACCTCAGTTTAATTATTTTCCAAAGTTTGTACTTTAAAGACATTTTTGACTGATTACCAAGTTTATTCACTTTATTATGATGAATATGAAATTATGTCGCCGGATGAATAAAGCGGTTCTGTGCAATAATTAAAATTAGCACTATATTTCCCAAAACTGAGCTAATTTTCCCCACAATCCACTCATCCATTCGTTCGTCCATCTGTATGTTGATACATCCATTAATCTGTCCATTTATCCATCTATCTTTCCATCCATCCATCACTCCCTCCATCCTTACGTTGACCTGCATGGTGATCTGTTTGCTGCATCTGTTGCGGTGGACTTTGAGGACTTGAGGGAGGACCATGATGACACCATACTGGGTCTCAGTGAAACTGTGGTCAAGAGGGACTTCATTCACAACTGTCTGAAGGACGAGAGGAGGAGAAAACAGAGACTCTTCACTCTTTAAAAAGATCATACCTGTGTGTTTGCATGTGTTTGCTTTAGCACATTAACTATATTTATTACTTCACAAAGATGGTCATCTTTCTAATCATCCCATTAGTTTTTAAATTGATTTCCTTCTTTCAAAGAAGCCATTGCGCAGTTCATTTTAATAAAAAATGAACTTGGAGACTTGAAACTTGCTGCAAAGAGATAGTACATCACAATCAACATTTAACCTTTAACAAACCTTTAACCTTTTCTGACAAACTTTTGGTATCATCGCCTGCATAATGCAGCAGTGAGTGCAAGTTCTTCTCAGAGGAGCATTCATCCTCAAACTGACAGACAGCTGCTGAAAAGCATTTTACTGACATTCACTGGTGTCATAAAATCAAACTCAGACAAACGATCCGCAAATATGTGTGAAAAGTGTAATGTGAGTTTATTTGTTCTTGTATTAATTCTGCTGTTCTGACTCTTTGATGTCAGAATGTCCATGAACACACCACTAGGTCAATATTTGAAAAAATAACTACTCTCAAAAGCACCACCAGACAAATATTATATAACTTTGACCAAAAATAAATTAATAAATTTGTCTGCATGTTGACTGTGATGGATTATTTCTCTGCATTTTGGCTTTGAAATGAACCGAAACTTATGAGCCCAGACGGAAGAAAATCAATCTAAAAACTGATAGGAATGCAAAAGCAGCAGTGTGGAAACAGACAGGTCTTCAAAATGTTCTGGTGTAAGAAGACGTCTCGAAGGTTGGTCACATGACTTGAAGCTTGTGCTGGTCCAGCTATTGTTACCTGGTTGTTGTTGTTGAAGTGGAACATGACCTGGTAGTCGGTGCCCAGCAGTGTGCTTTTCAATGTGCCGTCAGACAGGTGGTCAGGGAAGAGCAGCTCGTTGAGAATCACATGGTACTTGAACACATCAGAGTCCTGAGCAGATGGACAGACAAATACAGAAATACACAGACACACAGTCGGTGGGTTAAAGGATATTTCTGTCATCTCAAAATGTGATAGAGATAGAGATGTTTACAGCTGTACAGGTTGTTATTAATTAACTTACAGAAAAACTAACTCTTAAATGGATATATTTCTATCACTGACATGACCAATGTTGACTGCTCATAGCAACCAATACCAAAGCATCTGTGTTGGCTGAAAAAGACCTAATGGGAGGGTGACTGCCAAGGCCACTGCTGATTGGTTGAAACATCCATTTTTTGTGTTATTTGGATCACAGTGGAGGGTTTGCGGGCCAGCACTGGCTTGTATCGTTCTGTACCTACCAGGAGGGAGGAGTTAGTCTTGCTGAGGTGCTGCCTGATGGCATCATCTGTTGGCAGCAGGAGGGTGAAATCAAACCCATTCAGATCATCTGACAGATTGTACATCTGTAAAAAAACACACACACTAAAAAACACTGACAATTTAACAAGGATGAGTTCAGACAGACAGGCAGATAGACAGACAGACATATCTTACCAGAGCGTACTGTCTAAACAAAGTGAAGTTGGAAGAGGAGTTCAGGAAGGCCATCAGGGTGGGGGGCTCAGGGGGGAGGTCTGAGATGGGTGGGCTCAGAACCTGATCACAGTCAAACAATAAAGAAACAAGCAGAATTTTGTTTTTTTTATTTTCTTAGGAACCAAAAGGACTTGAATTTGCTTCATTCAGTGTAAAAATCCTCCCCTCAATTTCTTTTTCACTCAGACATTTTGAAAATGGACTTGGCCTTTAAGGATAATGTCTTTGCCATAAAATTTGCTGTGGATGTTTATGGCTTCCAGAGGATGAGCCCTTTTAACAACCCCATGATAGTTCCTCTAGCATCACCATCAGGACAACCTACCTCCACTACTGCTAAAGTTCCAAGAATAGCTAAATGACCAGTATGTTTGCTCTACTCAGCCCCCTGGCTGCTACCTCTCACCTGGTCTACAATGTGGATGTAGCCATTGATCGCAGGGAGGTTCTGGGTGATGATGGAGGCGTTTCCAATCCGGATCACCTAAAACAAAACAACGACAGATGTTCTGAACTAGGTCAGAAAATATGTCAAATGTGATTGGGCCATTTCTGAGTAGCAGAAACTCTGAAATTGCATGTAATTAATGTTTGATCTGCTGAGGTAGCAGTGTATTCTCATCATCATCTACACCTGAGACTGAGCCATCCAGTCTCTCCGAGTGAGTCACAATTATCCCATTCTTACCCCACTGCTGTTGCTGATCTCCCAGTAGGTGGGGGGGTTCATGGTGGGGAGCCTGCTACCCACCAGTTTCTCAAGATCTTCTATAGCATAGATCCCCTGCAGTAAGTGGGCCCTGCAACCAGGAAGAGCCCAAGAAAATGGTTACAACTCACTGAACACAAACTCACATGTGCTCCTTGGAGATTGTGGATGTGGCTTCAAGCCTGAAGGAGCCATGTTCCACCCAATTTATACCATAACAGACGGGTCAAGTGAATGGTGGTTGCTCAGTTTCCTGTGTTCCAGTTCAAGCATGATTAAGCATTAACATTGTCAAAGAATACAGCAGGTTTAGTGGGCAGGTCAAGCATCGTTGACGAAAGACAATGCTGACGATATTCCTTTTTTTTTTTATTGTCAACAAGACCAAAACCAACAATGTGCTACATAAATCTTTGATCTTTGAATAATGTCAAAATGGCTCACAAATATATATTGAAGATTGATCTCTCATGTTTTGCTACATTACTCAGAGATTTTACTATGAAAGCAAGGAGCAGAAACAAAGCTAGAAATCATGTTAGCTCTGTGATTCAAAAACAGCTCTTTACGAAAACTAGGGCATATTAACAACTTCAATGTTGCTGCTCACATGATTCAAAGGCCGAGGAGGGAGGCTGAAAGTTTGGTCCACTTACACTGGACATCATATAAAAAATAAAGTTGCTTAATACACATTTATCTGGAATTGATTGTCATAACCAGTAATCATCCATCACACATACTTTGGCCTTACAACATATCTATGAAGGAACCTTCTAAGTATAGTGTTTCGTGGATATTGTTTTCTGATTAAATGTCCGTCTCATCAATTTCACGTTGGCCTGCAGGGAGTCTTTGAAAACAATCATTATTATACACACACGTTCTCTGTAACTTGATTATCTCTCCAGACCTCTGTGCACTCAGTGGGACAGGTGTGGTTGTATGAGATGATGTTTCAAGGGGTAAAAAAAAAATTTGAGCTGACAAAGTAGTCACACATTTTGGGAAATCCTTTTCTTAGGTAGTCAGATGAGAAGATTGACAGCTATTCTTCTTTGTGCCAAGCTAGGTTTAATATGTCCTTGACCTCTCTGTACTGGACACACAGAGAGGAAACTGACATGATGTCTACTGTAGATCCTCCCACAAAACCCAAAGTAGTGCTACATTCCTGAGCTCAAACACCTGTCTGATCAGTGTGTAGGATGACTGACCGCAGGAAGTGAGGGAGGCGGTGTCGGTTCCCCCAGAACATGTCCTGAGTTGAACTCATGTTCCTCAGAGCTCCTCTGGACGGAACCAACAGTGTGAGGTTCCCACTCAGGTCCTCAGCAGAGTGACTGTACCTCTGACAACAAAAACACAAAAATACAACTGTGTTATCTTTAGTGTTGAGGTATTTCTCAAATCGTTGACCAGCCACATCACTGCAGCATCTACTTTGAAAGGAAAAGTTTTAGGTTTTATTGGCTGGGTCTGTTTTTAGAATTTTGGCCCATGTAGTGTGGCAGTTATACTACAACTACAAAAACAGGATGCAGTATATAAGTTAGTTATCTAGAGCTATAGAGCAGTGAGTCTGGTTCTTACACACCTGAATCATTCGGTTAAAACTGTACATCTTTGGATTCATGTCCACCTCCTGCAAACACACACATACACAACACAGAAAATATGGGATTTAGTCAGACTGTGCACTGTACATGAAGACAGGCTGTAGCAGCAGTGTACGACATGTTTCAGCTTCTCATTTTTAACATGGCAGACAGTCGCTTTCACCTGTTTTCACCCATTGCAGTCGGCAGGTCATATCAGCTTTTGCTAATTAATTTTAATGTTGAGTAACTTGATAACAGGTCAAAAGATCATTTGAAAGGGAAGGCCCTCCAATCAGCAACACTGCTGTAAAACTGAGTGGACTGACTGTTTTGGTTCCAACAAATCCAGCATTTTCCCACTTAAACTTTCATTCATATAAAATTAATAATTCAAGCCAACCAATTTAATGGCTTTTAACCAGAACCTCAGTATCTAGGTCAAGTAGCTTGTGAAGAATAAGGTGTGCCAAAGTCAGTAGGCTGCAGCTGTTATTTCAATCTGTCAGATACATATTTAATCAAGATATTAAGTATTGGATTGGACTCGGCAGGTACTCAATGTCAAGGGACTTGGATCGGGACCAAAGAAACTTGATCAGGACATCGCTATATTATACTGGTCTGAATACTTGCATCCATTAATGATCCGTAGCAGATGGTTCCGTCTCCAGCATAGCCGTCTGGACAGGTACAGGTGTGAACTCCGTCCTCCTTCGGCTCACACCGTGCCTGAAAGAGTGTACAGCAGAAAGGGATCATGGGAATTTTATCTAACCCACTGAGATTGCAGCAATTACAAACAATTACCAAATCTCTGTTATCACATTCTTATAGATGAGTTGTTACTCATAACACAAATAAACATATTGTAAATCAAAGTCTTCAGATGAAGAAGCATCACGGCTTTAAGTCTTGAAATGACATTTGAGAAAACTTAACAGCAACATGTATTTTCCAGAAACAATGTCCTGGTTACTCCACAGACATTAATGGTGTAAGTTAAGAAATATTGTCATTGAGAACTATTTTCTATGAACAAAAGCCTCCTCTATCTGCATCTCCACATAGAAGTAGAAGCAGAAGTCTCAGCAACAGAGATCTTACTTTCTGTGACTCAGCGACAAACCCTTGAAGTCACTTAGATAAAAACTGAAGCATGTTGAGAAAGTTTTAGGAGGCCTGTGTTGCTTGTTCTGATATGTTATTTTTAACATATACCTTCTAACAGAGGTTAGCATGAACCATAATCATGTAACAAAAACGCATCCTCTGAATGCTAAGTAAATAAAATCTAATCTTCCTTCATGGCTGACATGACATGATACAGTTTTTGTGTGTGTACGTGTTTACCAGGTCATGGCAGCCTCCGTTCATCTTGAGGCAGGGGTTAATGAGGTCACACACGATACCGTTCCCCATGTAACCTGTTTTACATACACACTCACTCTGCAGACAAACAGACAAATAAACAAGTTCTATACTCTTCCACAATATTTACAGTCAGACAGCTGATTCGTAATTAGTTAATAAATCATATAGAAAATAGGAGATAATGAGAACAAAAGAGAATAGACTGTGTGAAAATAGCAGCATGAGAGAGAAGAGTGAAAACATCAAAAAAATGCTCCCTTTGCTGGAGAGAGAGGCCATGCAAGAAAACAGGCAGAATAAAAGATGTTTGTAAGTGTTAATAGCTGATAGTTATTAACAGCTTATTACTCATCATTGAGCGTTAGGAACTGACCTGTCCAGGTCCCACGTAGTTACAGTTGGCGTTGGGGCTGCAGCCTCCTCGACTATCCAGCTGACAGTTATTGATCTCCACACACACTCTGCCGTCACCTGTCCAACCTTCATTACACACACACGAAGCGTTACCTGGACCCATGTACACACACTCTGCCTGCAGAGACACACAGAGGGGGAGTGGGAGTTATAAAGGCAGGCAGGTAGACAGCTTTAAATCTGACAGTCAACAACAACACACCACAGAAACTGGCAGCTAACCAATATCATAAATTTGATATCTGCTGATGGATCCTTCTGAACAGAGCTGATCCAGGACACACTGACATGTGTCCGTTTATGTTCAGAGCAGATGTTTAGTGGGCGGTCAGTTTATCACAGTATGGACACGAGGGAAAATTTCACATGTAGAAAACCAAGCAGCTGCTATTGGACTTGATGCAAAGAAAAGCACAGTAAACCACAAACCAATGGAACAGTGAATCCTACATGTTTAAATACATTATCAAGTCAAATAGACATTGAGGTTCCCTTTTAAGAATTATTTGGCAGAATTTATTGCCCCATTTTTGCATTACATTTCATTTGTAATGTCGGTGGTTACAGAGACCAGGTTATGGTCAAGGTGACAGAACTGTACTGGTGTCTCAGCTTCTGAATAGTCTTCCAATTAGTAGTTTGTGTGCTGACTGTCTCAGCTTTTACATCAGGCCTTTCAACACATTTTTCTGGGCTCGCAGTCTTGTCTTCTTTGTTTCCATAAAACAGCCCAATTATAAACAAATAGCGTTATTCAGTAGCACAGTTTAAAAATAGACACTGCCGAAAATATTTGGAAATTATATTTTGATATGTTTGACAACCGCTAATTTCCCTTCTAATACACTCATTGGTGGTTACTGTGAAAACCACTGCTCTGTTAAGAAGAAGAATAAAAAGGAAGAAATGAAATGTTTAAATGGGGTTAAACAACTTTACATTCTTTATGTATTACTGAGGATGTTGCACATTATTTCTATGTCAATTGGGAAGTTGGGTTTACATAGTTATTATCACATACACAAAAGCAGGAAGTCTTACGTTGGTGTCGCAGCCTCCTCGGTTGTTTTTCAGGCAGGGGTTGATGGGAGAACAGGAGTGACCGTCACCCTCATATCCATCCCTACACACACACCTGGTGCAACACACACACAGATTTTGGTGAACAAACTCAGCAGCTGTAAGAGGGATGACTGGTGTTGATCACCTGTCAATCCTTGTTTCTGAATGCTACTTTAAAAAGTTGATGATTGGGTTAGATGGGGTTAGATGATTCCAGTTGCAAGCAGCAGCAGTCACATGGGTATGGACATTTAAGTGGGTGTATAGTTGGTGCAGCGTTGTGTCAGCATTCAGGGAGACCGGCTGATGTTGAGCTGATCCATGTGGTGATTATCACTTCATTTATCATGTTCCAGCTTGAACTGTCACTGTAAATCAACAGGTTATAAACACACATCAGAGAAAAAAAAAGAGCTGCAGGTGGTCGAAGTGGGGGATGAAAACACCTGGATAAGCACCTGGGCTGCCTTCCTAGGGAGGAACAGGTGAATCCTCCTCAACAAGATCTACTGCTGCTGTGTTTGATGACAATCACTTCATCCAGGGTCACACCCAGGTTTCTCGTTGACGTCACCAAAGTTAGTGAGCACAATGGGGCGAATGTCACCCAGACATGCACTGAGCTAATGAACTCCTTGGAGGGAGGGGGGCAGGGGTGTGGTTGCTTAGACTCCTATGGATCTGTGGACTGGCTTGCTTGCCTTCCAGCATTAAAAATGTAATTGGACACTTGCCAGACAAGACACATGGACTTTTCACCCCTGAGAAATATATGTCTTCAAGATAACGAAGCAACGGCAAGATGTGAAGACAAAAAAAAATGACTCTTGATATTTTAGCTGGATAAGAGACTGGTTACACACTCTTCATCTCCTCCCTTGCTCTCTGTCTTAAACACACACAAAACATACACACTAACAGCACATACCATTCCTCTCTTCCTCTGTCACCCTGATTTGACCCGAGATATGTCTGCCAGATGCTTCCATAAATTTTTAAATGCATTCTTGACCTGAAGTAAGGCAACACTGCTATATTCTCTTTTCAGTCCAAGTCTTAATTAAGCAAAATAAGTTATCAAATAAGTCAGTAAACCAGCTGACAGCTGACTATTGATGAATAGTCCAACTCTATCTCTATCGCAATCTCTGTATGAGGCAAGAAGGATGAAATATTGATTCATAGATTTCACACCTTGTTCACATGTAAAAACACATCCACCAAGAAACATAGGAGAGAAATCTCTAACCACTGCAATTGTGATTTGTGCACAGTTGTGTGGGCACAGTTATCAGTATTTTAGTGAACAATGACTGAATGCAGCTTGCATACAGTGGAGAACACATAGCTGCCATAATGTCTAGTGAAGCAGAAAAGACAAAGTGAGTGAGTAGTTCTGTTCAAACAGCCAGAGTTTGTGATGACAGTTGGATTTACTGAGGTTTTCTGCTGTATAACTGCAGAGCATAGTGACATGAGCACTCTGTAAACACACTGTAAACCTGTAGCCTCTGAGTGCTTACTAAAAATGCACAACAAAAATGAGATTGAAAAGTCACAGGGGTGAGTGTGACATCTTCTGTTCATATGTCCACGGTTCATTTAAAGTAAATGAAAGGGATGGGAAAGAAGCTCTATTGAGCTTGGTGTGATTATCAGAGAGCTGTTTGGATCATTATTTATTCATATTGATATATGAAGTATTTTATGTACTTAATTGTATTCTGATTGTCCTATGTATGATCTCTTTGATAAAAATGAAGTTAAAAAAAAAGTTACAGACGAAAGCAAGACTAAAACTAGAAGGGCACTTGGAGAGTGCAGACCTCTGCCAAGGCCAACAGTCCTCTTTTGTAAGTGCAACCACTATATATGTCTGGATAAACTATTAGAATAATTCCAAAATATAGTAGCTGAAGCCTCATCGTCTCAGAGATGCATTTATTATGCACTTATAAATTATTGCTTGTTCTTGTGAGACACGAAATTCAAATATTTTTCTTTAATATCTGAGAGGGAGTTTATTGCAGACAATTCACATTTGGATGTGAGTAAGAGCATAATTAGCTGCATTATGTGTGTATTTATGTTTCCACAACCACACCTTAGTTTGAGAAAAAAAGTGTTGTTTTAATTGTGGCGATTATACGAATGCACAAATGCAGCAGTGCTCCATAATGACTCCTTTCTGTAATAATGCAACCCCAAGGCTAGCCCAGAGGATTACTGGTAGATTGTGATATGAAGTATTCGTATATCTACAATTGCCCATGATTTGTCACTAGTGAACTTTACTACCATCTACTGGATTTTAAGAGGTACAGCATTTATTCTGCCGAGGTCAAATGTCATATCTCGTAATGTTAATGAAAGCAAAAAGCAGGTCCTGTATCCAGCCCCGATTTGTAACCGCTCCAAAAATTAAATGGTTCTACCTCGGCCCACTCTACATCCTTCCACCAAGTATCATTAAAATCAAGCTAGTGGTATTTTGTTGACAAAAGCTTAAATAACAACTAGAACATAAATAAAATTACTAAGATATGACCCAAACTAATACAACTTAAGTTACAGGATCATAAATAAATAAAATTAGGTCGTATCTCACATTGTTTGCAGTCCGGTGTGTGCACAGTATGCGTGGATGTGGCAGTGCTCCTGCAGTCCATCAGAGTTGCAGGGTGTAGCCCTCTTGTCACAGTTTTCTCCGGAGTATCCCTCCAAACAGGATCCTCTCCGACACACCCCACCGGTGCCTGGACGGTTGTCACACACACCATGGACACAGCGACACTCTGGGGAGACACACACACAAAAAATTATACATCATAAGCCTGTAAGTCACAAGGTACTCATCTGGTGACAGGGGGTAAGATAATCATGGTCCCCAGAGGAAGAATGCTGAATTAAGTGATCCCCTGATTTTTCCTCTAGCAATACCATCAGGTTGAAATTTGTTGTTTTCAGTGAAATGTCTCAAAAAATATTGGATGCATTGCCATTAAATTTGGCACAAACTTTTATAATACTTAAATAACTGAAATAACTGTGGCAGTCTGTGTCTGAAATCATTATTTACTGTAGCATGTAAATTTACTGCCCATCATTATCCACTATTTAGGGCCCTAAAATATTCTCAACTAGTGTCCATGGCATGTATATTACTTTCCACTAACAATCCCACAATGCAATACTTCGCCTTTTATAGATGCAGAAATTAGCACGGCGAGGCTGTTTCTATTACATCAGGAGTAGTAAAAGAGAGAGACACGTCCAGACACGTTAGTCTTGTTTGAATATGTGAAGTATTACTTTGCTCTCCAACTGTTGACGAGGAGCAGCTCTTACCTTCGTCACACTTGTCTCCATGCTTGGAAGAATCCAAGCAGATGTGGCAGGCGACGCCCTTGAAGCCTGACTGACAGTTGCACGAGCCATTGCCATGGATACCGTCAAAGCACTGCATGTTGTAAAAGAATAAATAAATAAAACATCAGTTGAGAAACGAGGCTTCGGTGGCAGAGTTGTTTGTTTATTGCTCACCTCTCCTTTGTCGTAGCAGGGATGCTGGAATCCTCCTATACAGGGTTTACAGTCGGGACCGTAGAAACCTTTACAACACTCTGCTACCTGTTTAAAACCACAGACAGGTGCTGACCACATATACATTAAAACACAAAGATACTGTGTATAAGCAGTGAACATAACTGACGTTTTATTACTTTATTATCATTTTAAGTTGCTATGGCAAATGTTATTTACACATCCAGCTAATACAGAGCAACATCATCATAGATTTGGAGTCGTGTTTCTGGCCATCTAATGAGTGTAAGCCCAATGTTTACTCTTCTTCCATCTCTGTTTTTTGTTTAAATTCTGAGGAAAATATCTGGCCCTTTAGCTGCTAAGAGCGAAACAATGAGCTGAAAAACACCATAATGTTCTGTAGAGCTTGGTGGAACTGCAGAGACTGGCGTTAATTATCATTGGATTAGTCACTACAAGTGACCCTGTTCACATACAAGTATTCATATGATCTACTGTTCATGTAAAAATACTGATTACACTCACTTCACCATCTGATGTTTTATTATTTTTTAACTGTACTTTTGTTCATCATTATTCATATTTCAATGAGATTTTAGATGTGTGTGGGAAGAGATTGGTAGGTGGTCACTACAGGGTTAACTTTCTTGTATTTCTCTTTTTCTACGTAACTAATAAAAACATGTGGTGATAGAAATGGTGAACCATATTTTTCTGCAGAAAAGAGTAAAAACCAAAGATGGCCGGATTCATTGGCTTCATCATTTGTGTCAGAATGTGTTAAACCAGTGATCTCTGAATCTGTCAGAAAATGTGGGGCTCTACAGAAGGAGGAATAAAGGCCACAACTATGGCTGGTTCAGACTATATGTACTCACAGAGTCAACATAGTAAACACCTTCTCATTTGAAGGCACCTTTCGTAGTGAAGACAGCTGTGGGGAAGATGAATGAAGCTAAAAATAAAGCTCCTGATGTAGTGTTGGCTCAGCCCACTCTCACCTGCCTGGTGGCGTTGCAGAATTTGGCACAGCCTCTACTGAGTGTTGGTCTGAGAGGAGATGTGACGTACTCGCAGCCAACCTGATGACTGTTCTGGAGACAAACACAGATTTTTTTGTGTTTCCATTCTCGTCCATAGTGCCCACCAGATTTCAAATAGTAGATATAATGCTGTTGTGGGAAAATCTATACACAAATTGCTAAACTGAATCAGAATAAAGTTTTTTTTTAAATAATGTAATGAAGTATTTAATTGTTCTATCAAGTAAAATAAAGCACAGACTAAAATCTGGGGTGAGAAAATAATAAAGTCCTGATTCCTACGGCTCTCAGTGTCTAAAGCATAGACTCAGTCCTTTTATTTTGAAGGTCAAACTATGAATTCTTTGGTACAGATTTTCCATTCAATAGTTGTTTCTATTGTATGGGCTTTCAGTATAGAATAGAATAGGATAGAAATGTTGCAGTAATAATGATGTGTTTTACCATTTCCACCGTGCCCTCTGGACATTCAGTCTCATAGAGGTAACTGCAGTGAACACATGGACCCTGAAAACACACACAGGAAAAATAAATACTTAGCCTTTAACAATAGCATTACTGTTAGCTTTACACTCCTTTTGGCCTGTTTATTCTCTCTGTGATAAGAGGTTAAATTATCTATCTAATAAATCTGGTATTGCTGTCATTAAAGTCATATTGTCCATGACGAGCACTGCTCTTAATGTTGACGTGTAGTTCCAGTAGTTAATTAGTCGGTTAGACCTGATAGACAGAGCAGAGTTACAAAGGTTGGCAGATGTACACACTTACATTACCAGGTGAATTAGTTCATCTCAGAGCCTCAAACCTGACTTGACATATAAGAAGTCTCTTTTTATTTTCTAAGAGATTTGCCTGTCAGCTTTCCTCTGCTCACCATGGTGATCTTGCTGTCGATGAAATCACAGCGATGAGGCAGGATAGGAAGGATGGAGGGCGGGTACAAAAGCCCATCAATCATATGGATGATCCCATTGGACGCCACAATGTTGGTGCTTGACAGATGGATGCCCTTCTCACCCAATAGGATGTCACCCTGGAGGGGGAAGAGGGGGGCACCCAGTGTTAATCTAAAACTGCTAATGCTAAGAACAAGTCAAATGTGAAGATAATGTGAAGAAACACTTACATCATTGGACACAGTGATGGTGACAATCTGATTGGCCATCGTCTGAATATGAGGGAGAGCAGCCAACTCGTCGACTGTCAGCTACACACAAAACATAATTGTTGTGGAATTTGCCTTCCTTGCACGGAAAGGATGGAGGGAGTGTTTCAGGGTCTCATTCACTTTCCGGGGTATGTAGTAGTGTATTGAGGCCTGGTCATAGGTCAATGATCCAAACAGGCTGTGTAGCAGCGGGTTAGTTACTTCTGTTTCTGCCCTCCATGCTTGCATGATCGTAAAGAGGCAGCTGCACTGATACGTCTTCTCACCCTTAATCACAGCACATAGCGTGACTGAGGACGACAGACACTATGATTTAGAGTAACAAGGTAAGCATAGCGCCTTGTTTTTAACTTGTGCCCAATAGAATTTGTTCACGCATATAGATGGATAAACTATATCCTTATGATGGTATATCATATCATGACAATTTTCAAGTGTTGGACAGAAGGGAATAAGGACTGATAGAAGGAACAAAAGACTGATAGAAGAATGGACTGATGGAGGGAGTGTGGGCTGGGGGGTCTCTTACCACAGCCTGGGAGAAAACATGGTGTCTGAGAAGTTCCTGAAGTTTATGTTTGGCCTTGAAAAAGAGCAGAATATCATTTAAAAATCTACATAATCTTCATAATGACATAATGACATAATGACAGCTATAATGACTAACAATTGGTAGCTGTTACGTTGGGAAATTACTGAGCTATTTTTTTTTTAAATTAAAATATTTGTGATCTATTTTTTAATATTTGCATCTTCAATCAATGGTTTTGGGGCTGAGAGCCACAAACAGGGTGAGGAAGTCAAAGTATTGAGATTCAGGCAAAATTGTCCTTTAAAGTTACCTGTATGTTGTCTGCACTAACAACAAATACACAAAATAAAGGAAAACATAAGTATTATTACACCTACGTCATTTAGCATGTACAAGATGCTGCCGTCTCTGGCTCGGTCCACGGCCTGGTTGGTGGGGACGAACACAGTCAGGGGTCCCGGCCCCCGCAGAGGAGGGGGCGACCCACAGTTCTACAAACATACACATCAATATCTGATTAGCGCAGAGGATTTACCATCGATCCCCATTTTGAACTGGTTCCAACTTGTCTGACAACTGACTGTTCAATAAGCCCTGCCTTCCGTTTCTTACTGTTCCTGTGGCTGTTAATCATTCTATTATTCAATAGTATTTAATAGTTTACAATGGTAACAACGGCAGATTTACCCGAAAAATTTAGCAAAGTTTGTTAAAATTTGTCCATCTCATTCTCACTGTCAGACTGTATCATCTGTAGCTATTTAGTTAATGAAGTAACATTAGCTCTACGAGTTGGTAGAAACTGCTGTCTCCAGCTGAATTTTTAATTTTTCCAGCTGACGGATTTAAAAAAAGAATGTTGCTGTAACTTACATACATATGTACATGATGGCAAGGTAAAAGAACATGGTGCTATGCTCGGACAATCTCTGTTTAGGGAGGCGTGTAATGAATTGTCAATTTTCCTGAGAATTAGGACTCCTGTATTTTACTGCACAATAATCCTCAACTGATTTCTTCTCATGAGGATAATAAGAAAAATCTGTGTGATGTTAGTGGCCAGAAAAAAACACTCACATCAACCAGAGACAGGAAGCGGTTGTATTTTGCATCCTTAGTCAGAATCTCTCCGATCGTCTTATCAGCAAACTGGACACAAGAAGATGATGATTACATGACCCACATTCACTTTCATAGGCTGCTGTAAAATAAGCTGAGTTAAAGATATAAAGTTAGACTGCACACCGTTGTAACATAGGTAAAACTAGTATTCTTTGAACTGGACATTAAAATAAAATATTAATGCAATTAGTCTGCTATTTTCTTGTGTTTTCAGGTAGTTTTCCATATTTGTTGAAGTGACCCTTTAACTCACCTGTTCATCAGGAGGAGGCCTCTCAGAAACTGTGTTTGTGATTGGCCGGTCGATGATGTGGATGATCCCATTGGCTGCAGGCAGGTCTTCCTGGATGATGGTGTACTGTCTGCTGGGATCGTCCATCAGGATGAACCTCTACATCAACCAGACAGAGATAATCAGTGTATTTATGTGAACTTACGTAACCTTGTTATTGATTTCATAAACATTGTGTAGAATTCAGCTTTAGGCCAGATTTCTTGGACATATAAATATAAATGTAACCTGATTTCAAACAGATGTTGACGTGAAAATGTGAATAACAGAAACTGTGACAGCAGTGCGCCAGGATGAAAGGAAACATCATTACTATATAGCACTGTCTGCACTGTGATTAAAACAGATTTGTAAAATTCAGGCACATTTGCACAGTAAGAAACTGTGCTCTGTTATATATACAGCCCTTCCTCTCATTACACCATTGGTCCAAATGCTCTGACAAAAGAGAAAGAACATGTGTTTTGTTTGTGAAACAACAAAACATGTCGGGTGAGCAACGCATACAGAAAGTCAAATTAAATATATATACCAAAAAAACAAGCAACCTACTTTCTTTCTCAAACTCTTTCAAGTTCTTGGCAATACTTGGGATAATCTCTCCTGAGGAAAGGTTGATACCAATAAATCATACCAGATTGACAAAGCACAAGCCAAACATGCAGGACTGAAAGGTGTGGAGCATACAACATGATCATTTTAAATGCAACCATTCAGCTACCAAGGGGATGACCATTACTATTATGACAAAAAAATTCTCAATCTCTATTTGAACTGAGGTCATTTAGGTGAACAACCAAATCCTGTAACTAATGTTTAATGGTCACTGTAATCTTATCATTCATTAGCAATTTGTCATATATGTAGGTCCTAACTTTCTTATTAAATGCTGATCCTTAAATTATAAGACTGTCAAATATTCAACTCTGACACTTTTTCACTGATTTGGGGTTTAAGCAAGTAGGAACATCAAGAAGCAGCATATTTTCTTCTAATCTCTACATCATGTTAAGATTTTACAAATGAATCTTTTAACATCAAGACAAAAGATTTAATCTGTGAAAAAAATATTTTACTGAAAACATTGTAACTTTGGAAAATTTTCACTTGATTGAACTTTGGAAGTCATTTTTACACAGACTGAGGACAAGATGGCCTTTAACCCATCCATTACACATGTAATAACTTGGTGGTCTTTTGTGGTAACGCACACAAGACACTTGTCAAGTGTCTTGCAACACACACATCTGAAATGATAAATGTGAGCAGTCAGAGGAGATGTCTTGACTAAGCTCCACCCCACTCTCTGACCCAATATAGACAAACAGGAAATACAGTTCATTATTCCTCATTTCCAGGAAGAGACACGTACAAGCAGCGAGATTCACACAAAATCCACCACATCCACTGAGAGAGGACAGCTGCAGGAGGGAACACTGGTCTGAAGACTGAATATTTGTCCTTCAACCTGCTGCTGATTCCACATAAAGAACCACGACACCACGGAGGATCAACGACACAAAGTGAAAGTAACTTTCAAGTAACATTCTGAAGTGACTGACTTCCTTGTCTGCTTGCTGCATTTTCAGCTTCACTCAGAGACAAAATGTCTTATGTATCAGAAGACAATCTTTGCTGTCCTGTCTGTCATGACATCTTCAAAGATCCTGTTGTCCTGTCATGTAGCCACAGCTTCTGTAAAGACTGTCTGCAGCAATGGTGGAAGGGGAAAAGAACATTTCAGTGTCCGTGCTGTAAGGCAAGCCACTCAAAGAGTGAACCAACTCGTAACCTGGCATTAAAAAACCTTTGTGAGGCCTTCTTACTGGAGAGAGATCAAAGAGGTTCAGCAGGGTCTGAGTCTCTCTGCAGTCTGCACTCTGAGAAACTCAGACTCTTCTGTCTGGACCATCAGCAGCCAGTGTGTCTCGTCTGCAAAGATTCAAGAACACACAACAACCACAGATTCAGACCCATCGATGAAGCTGCACAGGATCACAAAGAGGAGCTCCAGAAAGTCCTGAAGCCCTTACAGGAGAAACTGAAGCTCTTTGAACAAGTTAAAGGAAACTGTGATCAAACAGCACAACAAATTAAGATCCAGGCTCGACACACAGAGAAGCAGATCAAGGTGCAGTTTCAGAAGCTTCACCAGTTTCTACAAGAGGAAGAGGAGGCCAGGATCAGTGCTCTGAGGGAGGAAGAGGAGCAGAAGAGTCAGAGGATGAAGGAGAAGACTGGGGCTCTGAGCAGAGAGATAGCAGCTCTTTCACACACAATCAGAGTCACAGAGGAGGAGATGAGAGCTGAAGACGTTTCATTCCTGCTCAACTACAAGGCTGCGGTGAAAAGAGTCCAGCAGCGCCCCCTGCTGGATGATCCAGAGCTGGTCTCAGGAGCTCTGATCGACGTGGCCAAACACCTGGGCAACCTGACCTTCAACATCTGGAACAAGATGAAGGAGATGGTCTCCTACACTCCTGTGATTCTGGATCTAAACACAGCCGACCCAGAACTCATCGTGTCCAAAGATCTGACCAGTGTGAGACGTGGAGAACAACAACAGCTTCCGAAAAACCCAAAGAGAACCAAATTCCCCTGCTCCGTGCACAGCTCTGAAGGCTTTAACTCAGGGACTCACAGCTGGGATGTTGAGGTTGGAGACAACAAGGACTGGGAACTGGGCATGCTGGGAGAGTACATCTGGGTGAGAGGACGGCTACAGTCTGGATTGTGGAGAATTATGTTCTCCAATGGTAAATTCACAGCGTTGTCCACATCAGACCCAGAGAAAGATCTGACAGTGAAGAAGCAGCTGCGGAGGATCAGAGTCCATCTGGACTTTGACAAGGGAAAGTTGTCATTTTCTGATCTGGATACTAAAACACACATACACACCTTCACAGACACCTTCACTGACACACTGTTTCCGTACATTTACACTGAGAGCCATATTCCACTGAAGATTTTACCAGTGAAGGTCTCTGTGATGGTGGAAAAGCACAATTAGAGTTTATTATTATAGGGCAATATAACAACATCTACTGTGAGAAATTTGTCAACTGTTACAGATTTTTGTTGATCGTCCACTGAGGTATCTTTTATTAATATCTCTGGTTGTATTAGACCACTGTGGGCACATCAATGAGCAGGGCTGTTTTATGGTAATGTTGCATTTACAGGATTAATGTATCAATCTGATGGAATATGCTGATTTTATTTTCACAGGTCATTATGTATGCTTGTTTCTCAGGGGGCACATTTTACTAAGCTAATAAAAATATTAGGATGGCAGGATATACTGGGAATTGTATGCTTTGACTTTTGATAGTGATGTGGCTAATCCCTTATGCAAAGACCACAAAGAAATGAACTTTTCTTGTAGCAAATAATGGGAATGTACATGTACACATTGTGGTGTAGAGCGATTAAATTTAAGAGTACTTAAAAATAAGCCTAGCCGATACCCAGCGCTCGTTAAAAATGACGTCAGCGTTGATCCTGACGATGCTAATGAACAGTTTGGCATGATGATGAAAGTGGTGTTATTAAGTTCAAGGTGGTGGTGGGTGGATGATGTTTAAATTGTTGATAATGCTGATTTCAAACATAATTTTCTGAATAGGTATACTTTTGATAAAGCTGTGATCTTTATAGATATAGATACCCATGACACTGCATCTTAACTTTCGTTGTGTGATTATAGTTCCTATTGAAGCAGGAAGTTGGGACTGGACAAAATGCTGTGGGAGATCACTGGAATATCAGTTGATCAGAAAAAAAGAGGTTCAAGTTGACAGAACAGAGAGAAGTGTGGTATTTGTAAAAAAAAAAAAAAATTGTGTTATGCTATGTAATCAGTACAAATGTCAAAAAAGCTAATTGAATGAATATTTTTCTGTAGCAAAAAACAAATCTTGTGGTTTCTCTCCGTTTTTTTCTTTGGATTTTTCTGATTGTGGGACAAACAATAAAAGAACAGTTTACATTGACTGCTATATCCTTGTGATCATCTTCAACTATCTACATAGTTTTAAAATGTATACCTCATGAGGACTTCCATCATGAGGAACACTGGAATATTTGTTCCATCTTAAGTTTAGCAGCTAAACATTTCTAAAAGATGCAGGTTAAAGAAATGAAGCTGGAGAGGAAGTATTACCTTGTGCTCTTTGCTCCTCAACCTGGCTCCTCCGTACAGGTTAAAGCTTTGCCCCTCCAGACTTTTGTAGAGATGCTGACCCAGGATCAGGTGGTTTTTACACACCAGCTCCTCATTAACACCCTAAAGAGACAGTGTAGGTGAGTAGACCAAAAAAAAAGAAATGTATTTATTGATCATTTTCTTCCTATTAATTGTTGAAAACAGGCTTTCAAAAGGTGTGCCATGTGTTACAGCTGTTTACAATACAGGCAGTTAGATCTGGAACCACAGGGACATGTGCATTCTATTAAAAATATCTTAAGAGCAAATGTTTAAAGGCTCAAAACAGGAAAATGAAACAAGACTGCAAACTGCAAATGAAGGGAATCCAACAGAAGTTCAGCTGATGCAATAAGACATTTTATTCAGAGTGAGAGTAAAAGACCCGAATCATTCCGAGATACACCCCAGGGTGCATGAAGACATACAATCATGATGTAACCCATCATAAAGTGTTTTGGGTTTTTAACATCAAACACCCTCGCCCAGGATTAATCAGACCCCCAGAGATCACTCCTTCTGATCCACAGCCATTTGGAGGCTCTCTCAGTAGCTTCTGGTGTGGCCCTGATGTAGCACTGCCTGGTTTTGTTTTGGTCTGTTGAAAAGAACATTTTCTGTTTTTTGTCAGTTAAACTGCAGGAATGTTTTTTGTTTGCAGCAGTTGGCTTCATCTTTGATTTACTTTTTTCTTTGCCTATAGCAGAGACTAATCTTTGGCTACTGCCATAAAATTCAGTCATTCAAAGCAAAATCTTCAGTCTCTGAGATTCTTTGGGCTTAGAAAGGCTGTCGAAAAGTACTAACTGATTTAAGCAGTTATGTCTGTAAACCAGTCAGAATCAAAGTTGTACAGTTGTAAATGCTTCATAGGTCTTACATCTAAAGGTTTATACATACTTTATTTACTTAAATTTGGACATATTTTTTAAGTCTATTAAATCTAATAATTACATTTTTGCCTATACACTACTTTCCTAGAACTAGTACTAACGTAGCTTATGACATTCTTTGGGCAGAATCTAAAAAATAATCAACACAAGAATACAGGTATGCATGATATCTCCTTGAATAACGTGAATACATTAATGCAGAAGGGACCCATCATATATTTATTAAATGGATGGATAGCTCTCTTTATTTCAGTGTAGCTTGTGCTGGTGCTCCCATCGTCTCCTGGGTTTTCTGGCTCAGGTGTGCTACCTCCGCCAGGTTTAAGGTTGCTAATCGCTATCATTATCTTCCACCTGTTTCTTCTTTTTTGGCATTGTTGCACAAATAGATAAAAAACACACACCGCTTGTTTGTGCAAGTTAACTGAGAAATATATTGGTTTCACAATTTTTTATTGATTTTATTAAGTGGTGATGGAACCCACACCGACCCTTTATGGTCTGCAGGTTCCTTTTAATATTTTACTGTTTCGATACTCTTTTAAACATCTTCTGTTTGAATTCTTGTTTAAATATCGAAAATTTACAATTTCCAACTCAGGTTTCTATGGTTACCACAGATTTCACAGTCAGGGTGTGTGTGTGTGTGTGTGTGTGTGCGTGTGTGCCCAGAGGCCTCACACTCTGATTTGTTCTAGTTTGTACTGACCATCTGTCACTAGTTGTCTGTTTTCAGGACAAGCTGAGTGAGAGAGTGAGAGAGTGTGAGAGAGAGAGAGAGAGTGTGTGTGTGTGTGTGTGTGTGTGTGTGTGTGTGTGTGTGTGTGTGTGTGTGTGAGAGACAGAAAGACAGAGAGGATTGTAATTTATATCTGCATCAGGCATCAGACAGCTACAAACAGACAAGAAGCAGCAGAATGTCACTTTCAAAAGAAAACCCTGTGTAGCGGACCAACCCCGGCTTTGCCTACATACCATTAGAAAGCTTATAGTGGGAACATTTAGTTGTAAAAAGTGTGGGCAAACACACTTTATTTTGAAGTTTGAGTTATGTACTCAAAAGTGTTTTACAGTTTGTGGTGTTAGCTTGTATGTGCTCACTTGCCATTAAAATAAAACTGTGAAATGCTCAGACAGTCAGATGCCTGTCTGCTGACAGACAGGTGACACCAGACAGACAAACAAACAGGTGACCTACAGTCAGAGGCGTTTTCAGCAGAGGAATGAAAGCTGTGAAGGGTCCGTTGTGACTCAGCAGCATTGAACAGCCTTTCTCTGGAAAAACAGCCAAACACAAACAAACAAAATGTCAAAGGTCACATCAAAGATTTAACATAGAAAAACACTTGTACTTCTATATTTGATATCATATTTGATATGATACAATGCATTCCTTCATTCCCTAGCCTAACCTTAACCGTCACCACTAAATTCCTAATCCTACACTAACCCTAACCTAAACCTTAAAACCAAGTCTGAACCTTCAAACAGCTCTGTGTGGAAGCTGTGGGGACAGGCCAAAATATCCTCACTTTCCAAAAATGTCCTCACTCTGTTGGTTAAAAAAAACCTGTTTCGGGTCTTCAATATGTAGCAGGTGAAAGTACACACACACATAATTCTGTTGACTATTTTTCACAGTGATGGGGAATCAAGATAGATTCACATTATTTAATGAATACAGTTTCCTTGTACTTTCCAAAATAGAATTGAGAAAGAAAAAAAATTAGTCTTTAGTCATTTCATTACCTTGAAGAATCAAACGGAATTTCTGTTAAGGTGTGAGACCCGCTGCAGAAATCTCATTTTCATCAAACAGTTTTTTTTTACAGTGTATTTGGTTTTGTTTTGTTTTTTTACCAAACAGGGCGACCGCTCCGGTCAGATTTTCTCTCTGGCTGCCGCTCCTGTCCAGCTCTATCAGTCGCTCCATCAGGTTGCCATAGCAACGGCGGCCATCACCAATCTGACCCGCATCACACACACACCTGAGAGAGAGGTGGGGGAAACTAATGACACTACAATACACACACTTTTACACAAACTAAGAGCTAAAAGCAGAGAGGGAAACAGCGTCTGAACGCAGCGGTTTTACTTCTGGTCCTGGTTCTGGTTCTACACCTGACTCTCGCTTAAGAACTGGTCCTGCTTCTGAAGGGCAAGACAGACAGAGGTGGAGAAGGAGGATAGACTTACTCTAGACCAGCTTATGTATGATTTATGTTCTAATTCTAGATACAAGGAAAAAAACACATAAAAAAGATAGATAGATTGATTCTGGATCTAGTTCTAGATACAAAAAAGTCTAACTAAACAAAGACACCAAAAGTCATTATGGGTGTTTTTCTGGCTCTAGTACTTGCATAATTGAAAACTTGTTTTAGATGTGGTTCCTCTTTTGGTCCTGGTTCTAGATGTAGAGAGCAAAAAAGAAACATAAAGACTTTGATATCTATTGGGATAAAAGAGGTTCTAGTTCTCCTCAGCCTTGCCCAGTTTTAGAAAGAAAATAGAGACAAAGAGAAACCTGCTTCTAGATCTAATTCTCATTCTACAGAGCAAGAGAGGGGCAAAGATAAAGGAAGACAAAGAAACTGGCCCTGAATCTACACCTGGTTCTAGTTCTAGAATCAAAAAGTATAAATAAAGACACTAAAATTGGCTTCAGTCCATGTCTAGTTCTAATCTTATTCTAGACCTGAATCTAGTTCTTGTCTTGTTGCTAGTTCTAGTTTTGGTTGTAGATTTTGAGATTAATAGCAACAGAGCTCATTTTAGCAAATTAAAGAAAAAGAGTTTTGGTCTCGATTTTAGATCTATAAAGAAAAAGGAATCAGGAATAGACACTTAGTTTGAGGGAGAAAAGACCTGGTTCTGTTTCTTGTCCTGATGCTGGTGATGTTTGTTTTAGTCCTTGTTTCAGTTCCAGTTCCACAGATTTTTAGTGTAAAATAGAAAAGTTCCAGTTCAATTTAAAGATCTGGTTCTTGTCCTAGGTCTCGATTTTGTTCTATTTCTAGGGACTATTTCTAGGACAAACTCCAGTGAGCAAGAGAGAAATAGACAAGAGATAAAGAAAGGCACTTTACTTCTGGTTATATTTCTTGCCTTGTCTTGTCTTGTGTCTAGACCTGGATCTAGATCTAGTTCTAGAGAACAAACATGTTTGTGTGTCTGACCTGGGATGTCCATCCAGTTCAGTTTGGCAGACAGCTGTGGGGTCACAAGTGTCCACTGAGCAGGCAGAGACCAGCTGACAACCGAACTCAGCGTTGCCACCTACAGGGGACATGCCGAACATACACTCGCAGCTGGACTGAGAGACAGAAACACAGTGAGGTTAAACAAGATGTCAGGATTTAGCTCTGGTTTTGATTCTGGACTTAAAATTGACTTGTGAATTTTTGTTCTGACATCCGACATCTCTGTGTTGTTGGTTCTGGTACTGATGGTCGTTCTAGTCCTGATTCTAGTCTTGTTGTAGAACAAGTTCTTGAGCTGGTTCTGGAGGCATCCTTACCTTGTTGGGTCCTTTGAAGACACAGATAGTGGAGTTGGTGGGGCACCCTCCGTTGTTCTCGGAGCAAGGGTTTCTGGGAACGCAGATCCTGCCATCGCCCTCGTAGTCGGGCTTGCAGGAGCAGCTGACCTTTGACCCCTGCGAGGAGCACTGAGCATTCACATCACAATCCCTTGCTGAGCAAATACCTGAACAGGAAAACAATCTAAATCAGTCCAGATGAGACTATTTATGAGTTACCTCTAGTAATAGTCCAACTTGTAGTTGTAGTGAGTAAGAAATGGAGACAAAGAAAGCAATACAGGATTGTATTTTTTAGTCCTTGTCTAGTTCAATTACCATTTCAGACCTTATTCTCTGTTCTCATCCTGATACTAGTTTTGTATCTCTAGACAGCAACAAGAGAGGATCCATTCCCATTCCAGTTCTAGTTTTAGGGAGCAAAGACCTGTTCTAGTTGTAGTTGAGGTTCTAGTGTCTAGAGATAACTGATGTACACTACATAATATAGCAATGTATTCCCACAAAAACAAAGAATCTTTCAGGACTTTGGGGAATATTGTTGAATCTTTCCAGTAGTGAGGAAAAAATGTAAAGTTTGTTGTGAGTGTGGCACCAGAGGAAAGGTCAAGTTGCTATCTATCAAACCTCTGTACAGTGGCCCTTTTAGGACATCTCAGACTCAGCTTGCCAATCTCTGCTCTGTACTCTCAGACTTTCCTTAATTTTCATCAGGCTAAGAATTTTGTCAGCCTCAGCTCTGCTGTCAGCTAAATGTGAATAACAGCCTAAACTAAAGTTTGGGATAAAATAAAACAGAAATCTGAGATGACTGTCAAGTTGTATGCTTACTTGCACATTTCCCCTGTCCCATCTTCCTGTATCCAGGCAAACATTCACAGTCGGCGGCATCTCCCTCTCCTTTACAGTACGAGTAGGGGCTGCAGTTACTGCACCTGGTGCTCACTGACAACAACACAGACACAACAGCAGCTCACTGTGGGCAACAATTAAACATCATACAGGCTGACCGTAAAACAAACTGAAGCAATAAATATGTGTCGCCTAATGTTCAGCTAACCAACACCCAGATGACAAGAAGAAAACTATCAGAGTATCAAACCTCAATATGTTTTATGGTACAGACAGAAATGCATCTTTTTCTTTGATCACACAGTTCCTGATTCAAATAATTTTGCCAGTTTTAGACTGTGTTTTATTCAGACAGAGTTCTTGTAAGAGAGAGTGCTTGTGCTTAGACAACAAGACTTTGGTTTCCGGAATTCAATGAAAAAATAATTTTAAATGTGTCCCCCTCACCATATCTGTAGAAAATCAATTCACTTCAGCTGAGTCATCTAGTCACCTTCAATTGTTACTGAGAGCTCACAAAGCTGCAGCAAGCACTTTGTGGTTTGTTTGTTTTTTGTCCTGGTTTATTCAGATAGTCTTGGGGTCTTTTCCATTTCTCTACCATGAGTTCATTGTGCCCCCACCTCACTTCTAAAGTTTCACCTAAGATAAGGTATAACATAACTCAAAGAACTTCAAAGGATACCTAGTCTGAGTATTCCTGAATGATATTATTATTATTCAATATAATCAAAGATTGTCCTAATAGTATACAGCAATATTATATGATATAGCTTCATATGGATTACATGAACAATACAGTAAAATTCATTGTGTCATGGTCTTAAATTGTAAATTTCCCCACTGTGGGACGAATAAAGGTTTATCTTATCTTATCTTACCTTGGTCACAGCGTGTCCCTGTGTACGGTGGCTGACACAAACACTGTCCATCACCATCTGGACCTTTATTACACACTCCATGCTGACAGTCACACTCTTTACAGACAGACAGAGAACAGTCAAACAACTATGGGATGTTGGTGCAACTGTTAAACTTACAGTTGTCTTCCAATTTGGAGGCGTTTTTTCAGAAGTGAGAGCGCTTACCTTTATCACACTTTTCCCCAAAAGCGTTTTGATTCTTACACTCCTGACAGGCAAAGCCAGAGAAGCCGTCCTAAAGAGAGAAAAGCTTTTTCTTTATTACTTGTAATTATTATTTTGCAATCTCTGAACTCTTTGAAAAAACAGGTAGAAGAGTCACAGACACACGGTGAAACAGGATACTGACATCACAGACGCAGGTCCCATTGCCAAGGTCTCCATCCAAACAGGTTCCATGGAAGTTACAGGTCTTCCCTGACCAGCTGGGACAGGCTACAGACAGACAAGCGATTAAAAATGATCACCATTCATTATTAATAAGATTCTATTTTGCTTCCGTTTAAGGCTGCAGTGCAACAACAGCAATCTCGCAGGTTCATGTGTCACAGTCACTTGGTTGTCATTTGTCCTATTGATTGGTCAGAGGGCAGAGCAAGAAAGTGCTGCAGATATAAGGAGGAATTATTTTGTTGAGCCCATGACGACAATAGCCTTTATCCCTGAAGTATTTTGGTTTGAGATAAACGCCGAGCTGCAAGCTGGCAGTGCATGGTTTAGTGATAGACCAGAGGACATCAGGTCATGGTACCACCACCCAGTCAAAGGCGGCGACACTATGAGACAAGAGTTCAAGTCAACCTACATCCTTTCCCTGGCGTTGGTTTCAATGTGTCGAAGTGTACAATACCAGTTTGAGGCATGTCAGATTGTGACATGAATGCCTGGTTCATCTCAGCCACACAGAAATAACATTAAGCAGAGATGAGTCATCAACTTGAGTCATTTATCTGCATCGCTCTCATGTTTTGAAAATATAGCAAAAAAAAGGTCACAGTTTAGCCAGTACTTTTTTTGTTTGTTTAAACATAATTTTAAAAAAATGGCACTTACAGTTTCTTATCCAACAGCTTATTCTGCATCATTTCATGACATATTCTGATGGTTGGTTTGTAGATGTGGGTCATAGCAGCAGTCACACTGTGAAAATGTGGTTCTTAACTAACACTTCCACCTTCAGCCATTACCCTAACATCACAGCACAGCTCTGCTCCCAGTCTGGAGCTTCACTTCCTCTAATGGCCAACTGTACTGACTGGAACAGGAAAACCTCAAATACTCTCTAGAAATACCAGAAATAGAAGGAGTAATTTCTCTATACATTTCTCAGCTCTCAGTAGCCAATTACTTCTAATATTTGCTCATGGGAGATTTTAATATTCTCTGGGGGAAAAAAGGTGGCGATGTGTGTGTGATGGCAGACAATAACAAAGGCCTTAATCTGGTATGAAAGAACTTAATCAAATTAATGAATTTACAAACTTAAATACTTGACTACAACCACTACTATAAACCAAAACACAACAATGCAAATATCTATCATTACCTCTATACAGCAGTATGAACAGAAATTGTGTGGTTTATAGTGTCTGTTATCAGAGTGTGGCTTTCACAGGACTATGGTCATGAATTAGCTACTTGTTAGCTTGTTAATTAGCATGTTAATCCTTAATTGGAAACACTCACTGTTCACCTGGAATCACTGCAGCATTAAGTCAGTCAGTTCACGTCAAGCCGCTCTGAATCACTTACTTCTTCTTGAACACACGAGTGACAGCACATCATAATAAGGAGACTGAATTTCTAAACTTAAAGTTAAGTTTTTTACGTCTTTTTCTGCCTGTAACTACCTAAACCTAAAACTAGTATCGTTCAGCCCGGAAAACGCAAAACAGAACATTAGACGAAAACTGTAGCGCGCTAACACCCTGTTACGCATGCGCATTGCTTTAGGGCGGGGTTTATATACTCATCGCAGCTGATTGGTTAATACCTGCGACACACCCAACTAACCAGAGAAAACTCACCTGAAAGTTCATGGCACACCTGTTTTATACAGTCTATTTTCAAACCGTTTCAACCAGGATACCATAACAAATCTGTGCACACTGTTTCCATACTGAACGGGCCATCAAGGTGTGGTACATGATTGGTATAAAGAAATGACGATCAATTTAACAACCAATACATAAACATAAACATCATTTTATGATTAATTATCTGCAGCTCTGCTAAAATTAAAAGTAATCTTAATTCCTTAAACATATCCTGAGGTAGAAATATTTTTGAAATCATAGGAAAACCTTCCATCCTCCACAGCAGCTTATAAAACTATGAGCAGGAGTTTTTCAACTCTTTAAAGTTATCACAGTGACAATCATTTTATTCTACATGTCCATGATCTACAGGTGAATTACACCAATCATGTTACAAAGAAATCTACAAGGAATGGGCCTTTGCATGTATTTGACAGGCCAGTGCAGTACACTGCTGGATCAAGTCACATTGCGTGGCAGCAAAAGTTGAGCCAGATTCAACCTTTTAACTGGACACATTTTTCTGCCACTGTGTGTGTGTGTGTGTGTGTGTGTGTGTCTTACAGAGACACAGAGGTCCCCAGTGCTGTGGGCAGCATTGTGGCTGCATGAACCTCTTCACACAGGTGTGCTGACATCCCTCCAGCTCCATCTCCCTGCCGCCGATCTGCACCACATAACTGAAGCACACAGCAAACATGAGGTGAAGAAGCTGCTTCATTCACACCACATATTACTACTACTACTAGTACTACTACTACAACAACTACAAAGCTACGGTTATATTTATGACATATTCATAAAGCTATGGTCTGTGTGTATTAGAGATGAAAACACAGTGCTTTGACAAGCTGTGGGTTTGTAACCTGGTACGTACCTGCAGTTACTCGTTCCCACACTACTGAAGCCATGGGGGCAGCTGCTGGTGGTGCAGGCAGCCCAGGAAGTGCAGGAGGTGTAAACGTCCTCCCTCTGTGAGACATCACACCGACCAGGAGGAGCAGTCTGAGGGAGCAGAGGAGATCTATGACTGCATGACCAAATTACTATCTGATACCACTTTCTTTCTATATTTCTCTTTATACTTACTGCACTATATCTACAACAGATATTGCCACCACTGTGACCACTGATACTAAATCTGTACTATACTCAACTGTCATGTCAAATAGACTAGAAAACATTTTCAGGAAAAGTTTTAGACAAAGACAAGAAGCAGTAACAGCAGCAGAAGTAGTATTTAACTCATTTTATCAAACAACTGTGATTTAAAATGCTTTATTATTATTAAATATAACAGATCATCGTAATTTTATTTTTGTTGATTCATTCATGTGTAAGTATTTTAATGTTGCAGCTGGTCAAACTATAGTTTAATCTATAAAAATGCATCATATTTTATTTTTTGATCATAGATTTGCACGTAATGTTTTAACTTGCAATGTAACTAAATACAATAAAAAGTACAATATTTACCTCTGAAATGTAATGAAGAAAAAGCATAGTAGTAGTAAGTACAAGTACCTCAAAACCTGTATGCAAGAACAGTACTTTTCACCACTGGATAAAACACATTTACAAATAGCAAGAGTTGACCAAAGTGAAGAACCATTTTTCTGCTGTGTGAGAACAAGTGACAGATGTTGAACACAGTGAAATATACAGATAACCATGCAGGAAAAAGAACCAAAGAATAAAAATGGATTTCAGGCAGAATTTAAAGGTTTTAATGGTGAGGACAGCTCAACAGAATTTGTCAACCCCCTGACTTCTCCTCTAGTGCCACCAGCAGGTCAAAGCTTTCACTTATGAATAGTTAACATCTCCTTGATGGATTGGCACACATTTTGTACAGATGTTCATGGTTCCCAGATGGTGAATCCTAATGACTTTTGCGATCCCCTGACTTCTTATGTAGCGCCAACAGCAGATTGACATTGTTGGCTTTAAGTGAAATATTGTGATAACTATTAGACGAATGAATTGCCATCTAAATTGTTTGGTGATCCTCTGACTTTTCATCTAGCGTTACCATCAGGGATCAACTTTAGTTTATGGCCAAACACTCGCAAAACTAATGATGTTCTCATTGACATCAGCTTTGTGTTTTGTACAACTTAGAAAATGCTAAAATAAGCTGAGTAACCATGAAGCCACTAAACATTAGCATTGTTGTTAGCATTGTCAGTGTAAGCATGTTATTACAGAGCTGCTAGCATGGCTGTACATCTTCTCTTGATGAAGCTCAATTCATTCTAGGGACTATCAATTATCAATCATTCAGTGAATAAAAGCGGCACTGGATTCTGAACAAACATACAAAAATATTCTATGAGATCAGGCTCTGGAAGAAAAACAATGAGTAGTGCATTTGCCTTCATCAGAGAGTAAAGCAGTCCACCTATAATGTGGAGATCTAAGGGGACTAAACAGGTGGTGCAGTATCTCAGTGCAGCAGAGTTGGAGGTGTGTTACCTGCTCTTGCAGTGAACTTTGCAGGCAGAGCAGCAGCAGAAGGTGCAGCAACATGGCTCCAAGTGTCACATCCAGGGGGAAAAATATATCCACCAACCCAGCGTCCTCCTCGGTCAGTAGAAAAAACAAAACAGTAGAAAGAGTCGAGAAAGTATTCAAAAGAAAGTATTTTCTCCTCTCACATCTAGTCTGAACCTCAAACGCGACCTGCTCTCCCAGCTACAGGAAAAAACACACAGATAACAGCATCCTCTGTAGACCTCTATTCCAGCAGCAATAGGTGCAGGAAAACTGAAAGCAACCTGCTGTTAATAGAAGGAAAATGCCAGTAGGCCTTCTTTCAAGACAAAAAAATTAAAACTACAGGGTGGATCCAGGCAGTGTTGGGATTATCAGCAGGACTCTTTGCTCATTTCCAGCCTGAAGGCAACAATCCTTGTTATGTAGGAACTAACAAACAAATCACAACTAACAAATCTAAACTCTCAGCTGAGCGTCCTGAGTTGGCAGAGGGCTGCCAGAGAGGCTGGAGCTGCTGTTGGCGTCACGTCTTTTCCTCTCTAATCTAGGAAGAGAAAGAAAGAGACAAAAAAAAACCAGACACTGGCAAAGCAGGAACCTCCCAGCAGAGGTCATCTCCTCCTGCTACTCCTATAGTAGTAATAGCAGTAGTATGAGTAGCAGTTGTAACAGTAGCACTAGTTTAATCACAGTAGTAATAGTGACTGTAAGTATACTGCAGCAGCGATCGTACACACACACACCACTCCCTTCCTGAAGAACGCTGGTGACTATTGTACCCGACATGGACTGAAGTACATATAGACCGCTGGTTCCCAAACTGGAGACTGGGACACACTGAGTGCTCATGAGATAATTAACAAATGAAAAAATATGGTTATCTTTCTGAAATTGTATCAAATATTTGCTCTTTTATTGTGAAACGCTGGTGAGTTTTACTTCTTCAGGATACTCAAATTAAACAGTCTGAGAAGGGGACGTCACTCTGGTTGAACTTCTCTTGTTGTAATCCAGTCTGACTACAGTAGACAGTTGTGCAGGTTATGTGTTTTATTGTCATGTATCTCAAACTGTGATGATTTTGCAGCTTGCAAATCAGTTGAGGAATCATATGCTCTTCTGCAGTTTAACCTCAAGACTGTATCTCAGTACCTGGGTAAAAGTACTCCAATTTTTGCAGCAGCAGTTACAACTGACTAACAGTACTTTAAAACAAAAGGACACAAAATGACATTGCAGAAAGTTCAGTCGAACATATGAACCTGAAGCTGCCAGAGGAACAACAGTCATATAAAACACACTGACCTTTGGCTATTATCACTCTGGTTTATCACTTTTGCGACCTACTACATAAATAAAGATCGGCTTGTTTTTGTAAGATATAAACTGCTCATTAGGCATGTTCCTTGGGCTAATTCTGCAAGTTCTTCATTACATAGCTTTGTTCTGTTCATCATTTGTAGTTTGTCTTTTCCCTCTGAGGTCTCCTGTTGCACACCTGAGGACAGGAGATGTCTTTCCTCTGCTGAGGATTCTTATTTCTTTCCATATTCATTGGGTTTTCATTGAAGAGCAGTTCATCTTTGTGGAGACTTTGGGTTGGTTGGGAACTGATGCTATTGTAAACGTGATATTGGATGATTCAAATAAAGTAAATATATTAATAGAAAAAGATAATTCAATACATCACTACTACTACTGAATAACTCTAATAGCAGGTAATATTATAATGCTCTGGTCTCTAACTATGAGTCTGTCTGAGAAGAGAGAGAGAGAGATTGTGAGAAATCCTCTCTCTTCCTGACAGGAAGTTTTAGGCGGATTTCCCCTCCTGGTTGTCCCAGTGGGGCAGTGTGATTTGCACGGATTTCCTCGTCAGCTGACACAACTCCTCGTCTGCCTCTCGGAATGAAAAGCAGCAAATGTGAAAGCCGAGTTTCTTTCCTGTTTTAATTCAGTTTGTCTTGATGAATACTTGACTCAGTGAGGCGAGTATGACCAGCCAGAGGGTCAAAGGTCAAACTGCAAGCCCACAGAGCAATAACAGGAAGCAGGCGAACAATAAACTGCTGCAGTACTTGGGGGTTTACTGCCTTGCTCACTGGCTCTTCAGCAGTAGATTTTTTTCCCTGCCAGATTTCCCTGTACAGTTGGGAGATTCTAGCCAGCAACCTCACCAAGAAGTGCAGTTCTGATGTGCTGTTACATTTACTAATTAGCAGTAAACACAAACTACAGCTGAGGCTAATGGGAATGTGATTAGTTTTGTAGGAACAGTCCAAATAAAACTTTCCTCTTCATGATTGTGCAAGATGAAAAATTAAGGGTTCACCAAATGTATTATGATTCATTTTGAGGGGAGCAGCAATGTCTGCGCCGAATTTAATGGCAATCCATCCAACAGCTGTCAAGATGTTTCAATCAGAACCAAAAATGTCAAACTTAGGGTGGCGCTAGAGGAAAAATCAGAAGATTATTGAAGTCATAAGGATTTCTCATCTGGGAATCATGGAGGTCTGTCAAAATTTCAAGGCAATCCTTTTAGGAGAGAAGAGATATTTCAGTCAAAATGCCCAAACATCTAAAGACAGACTATGAAAATCTATCTAAAAATCTAAAACCTGGCTGTAATTTGGTGGCCTGTCTGGCAAATTAGTTTGGGCGGTATGATGAGGAACTGATGAGGCCTTTAAAAGAGATAAAATGTCCACAGTATACATGAAGTCTGTATTTTCTACATTTATGATGAGGACTGACATGACAGAAAGAGGAGTTACTGTTTGACCACACAAGCATTAATTCAGTTCTATCACTTATATCTTTATCAGTTGTTTGTGATAATGTTTGTCCCTGCATGGTGCTAACTGGCTGATATTGTATGTTTGGTTGGATGTATTTTGTTCTGACTTCTGTGATGTGGTCTCTTATCTGCGATGCCTTGAGACCGCCTGATTAAATACAAGATAAATGGATTAAAACGTTGTGTGAAGGACGCCATATTGTTATCTTTGAATGTTGCATAATGGAACACACACACACACACACACACACGCACATACCTTCACACACTTTCACTCACTGCTGACTCCTGAAAATGAGAGAAAAACATGAATCAAGGAGTCCAGAGAGACGCCGAGGTCTGAGCCAGAGGTCATGGATGTCCACGTCCTGGTGACCGTCTCAACCTCAACAAAAACCTCCCATCAGCACTCTGAGCCGGAAAACAGCCTACAGACAAGAAAAAGCATGGAAGATAAAAGGAAGTGAGAAAGGATTTACTATCAGTGTCACATCCCTCTGGTGTCTTTCTGCTCCGACTGTTTATCAGAGCAGACTTTAACTGCATTTGACAGAACGTCTGGAAAACCTCACAGTACCATGAATAAATACTTAACCTCATCAGGTCTCTGGTGGTTCTCAAATTAACAGGTGATCAACCAGGGCGAAAACTGTGGAAAGGAATGAAAGTTGAATTAATGTCTTCGATCCAGATACAAAAAAACAACAGTGTTCATGATCAAAACTTGGGATCTGATTTTTTTTCCCCTTTAACTGATCTCATTCAAATCACATGAAAAGCATTAATTGACTTTATGCAAGTTACTCAAATTAAACCATTTCAGCTGCTAAATTAAAATAAAAACAGACCTGACCAACGTAGCTCAACTGAACTGTTATCTTACCTGAACCAGATCTTAACTGAAAATCTGACCTGTTAGCTAAATACAAACGAGTCTTAAGATGCTAAAGAGACCGTTAGCTAACATGAACCAAACTGTGTAAGCAGCTAACTTGAACTGTTAGCTAACCTGCATCAATTTATTTTAGCTGATTAAAGATTTACAGCTTGACTGTTAACTAAACTCTACCTAGATGCTAAATTGAACTGTTAGCTCAACTTAACCAAGTATTAACTGAAAATGTGACTTAAATCATAATTCTGAAACCAATTAGTTTTAGCTGCTGAACTGAAGTGTGAGATGACCTAGATTATAAATTTACTGCTAAACTGGACGGTTAGCTAACCTGTTCAAATCAACTAGTTCTAAACCAAATGGTTAACTAACATGATCCAAAGTTGCTGCCAGACTATCACATAGTGAGTGTTAATAAACTAAACCAATTTTAGCTGCTAAACTGAACTGTTAGCTTACGTGATCCAAATATTAACTGAAAAAAATCTTACCTTTTAACTGTTCTGCAGCTAAACTGATCCAAACTATTATAAACATTATAAACTGGGTCATTAACTAACCACTTCACCTGCTAAACTGGTACATTAATCAACCAGAACCAAAGTTTTTGCCGCTAAATCAAACTGTTAGCTAACATGAACCACCTCTTGTTTCTGTACCAGAAACTTTATATGGAGGCTTTATGCACCAAGGTTTTGATATTTCGTCCTGGAAAACACTCACAGAAGCACATGATATCCTCTAAATCTGTTATTTTAATAAGAGAAAATGTTCTGAATCTGAATGTACATCAAAATTCACCGTGATCATAGCAAACACGAGTCAGTTATTCATTCAATCAAATGTAGTGATTCATAAGATACATAGTGAAGAAATCCTTATAATAGAATCAACTGTTTAAAGGTCAACTGCTGAATTTTCCACCAAATTTAATGAAAGTAAGTTTGATACAGCTGCTGATAAATGAATGGGACAAACACGTTTCACACTGTTCATCCTGTTCGTTCTTATCATGTCATCCTGTTTGGATCCAACTTCTCCATGTGATGAAGACTCAGACAGCTGAATTAGTCTTTAGTGCAGATTTTTCTTCACATGAAAGTTTGGAACTGAAAATTGTTCCTATTGTTCGACCTGCCGGAGCCCAAGAGATGCCAGTCAGAGGTCAACTGGCCCGTTTTGCTGATCAGACACTTCCTGGTACAGTATCTGTGTCCTCAGTCCGTTAAAAGGAAATCAGCTGAATTTCATGACAGACAGGAAATAGGGGAAGTTGAAAGGTGGCGGCGCGTTTCGTGCTGCTGAACCGCCGAGTCATCAAAACCTCAGCGAGCGGCGAGAGCGTTTAACTGCTGACGGGAACTTGTGGTAAATTCCTTCTTTCCATATTTTTAAGATGTTTTTGTCTCCTCTTTAAAAAAAAGGTTATAGCCAAGAGTTTAGAAATACTGAGGTTAAGAGTCAAGGTCAACCCAAAAATCCCCTTTCAAAAATTTTCAGATTTTTTTCAATCATTTAATGTTTCATATATTTAGCTGTTTACTCATATTTTCCACAAGTTTCCATTGATAAAAGCTTATAAACTTCACACAACTAACTAAACTTGACTAATACTTCTACGTCCATATTTTCCCTTAAATTAATACAGAATTACACATCATTCCAGGATAAATTATTAGTAAATTAAAAACCCATAATAAGTGTTACACATTGTCTAAATTCTGTTTCAAATTCTTTTTTTCTCCACGCTGGGAGGAATATTTTCAGGTGGAGAAATTCTGAATCCTTTATTCTCTTGGCCTAAATGTTGTTAAATAAAAGGATAATGTGAAAATACTGGAATTCGGCTGAAAAGGAAGTGAATGTAAAAAGGCCAAGGGTTGCTAAAACCACCAAATTCAAAGTAACACTTCAAGGACGTGACCTCCGTGTTCCTCAGTGGAAGCTGTGGCCCTGTGAGACACAAAAGGTCGTCCTTCACAAGGTCTTTAAGGTTTTTACGAAACGCTATTGGCACAAAATATGAAAACATCTTAACTGATCTGCATCAACTCATATCTCAAGGAGCCTCTTTGAAATGTGAAGTCAGCCCAAGTCTGAAGTGTCAAATCTTATGACGGGATCTGGCTCCATCGGCCTCATTCAAGTTGCAGTTGACTGTACAATCCAGTAAAATTGTTCTTATTTCAAAAGAGTAAAAGCTGTTTGCAAACCTCATCTGTTGTTGAGCGCTTGATCCTCAGTGGACTCTATTGGAATTGTTGCCTTGGGGTCTTAAATGATAATTCTGCTTTGTACATCATGGATCATTTCTATCATTAACAACGTTTACTTATCAAGTTAATGGCTGAGATTTGGGAACAGTCAGATCAAGAAACTTGAACAGTCAGTTTGAAAGCAAATCCCCAGGTCAGTTGAATTGGTCTGTTACTCAAAGCGGATTTTCTGGATTGTTTGTCACACAGTTTTGTGTGCTTTTTATTAAATAAGACTTTTTTATATTTTACTCTTTAAAATTCTGTTTAAATTTGGTTGTGTTTTTGCATTTTCTTTGTTTATTACAACTGTAAATAGTTATCACGACTGGCATCATTTCATCTTTCTATGTTACAATCAAAAGGTAAACAGTAGAATTATGGTGTTCATATTACAAAGAAATGTACAAGGAATATGTGCCTGCACCTATTTGACTGGCCACCACAGCACATTGCCAGATGACAGTGTTGTAGTCCAAAAAAGCCAGGATCAACTATTTTGACAGACGACCCTTCACTTCTTTGCCTCAATGCAGTGGCCTCATTTAAGTGAATGATAGGGCTGCATTTATAATCAAATGTGACTTGTAAGACATTAAGATTTCCAGATCGAACAATACATCTTAAAATAGACCTTTACAGTGACTGTGTCCATCATAGAGTCAGTTTTAGTTGTCATTTCCACAGAAGCATGGAGGGATTCTTGGACCAACAGTCAGATTGGTTTTCTGGTTTAATTGCTGCATCAGCTGAAAAGTCTGCTAACGGCAGTTAAATCCTGCTGATTTTCTTAGAACCAAACCACTGTTGCTCAACCAAACAGGAATTATTGTTACAGGATTTCATTTTCATTTTAATTCAGTGGCATTCCCCTTTAACAAGACAACATGAAACGTAAACAATAGTGGTGAAGAGTAGGGGGGGGTCCAACGCGGGGTGGCTTCCCATTTGTCGAAATAATGTACAAAAGTAACATAGAATAGAATAAAACTCAAAGAATATATAAAAAATAATACTAATGATAATAGTAAATATGACATTACAGAGTTCATGTTGGAAATATCATCAGGACCTTCATATTTAGTACAAAATATGCTTCAGGATAGAAAACATCCATCTGTCCCAAAGCAACAGTTATATTAATATAATATTAATAACAATATACAATTCAGTAATACTGCTTAATTACAATGTGCAAGGAATAAAATGTTCAGAGAGCAGATTGTGCCAAGCAGCAGTTTTTCTGAGTCTGAGTCTGTGTGTGTGTGTGTGTGTGTGCATATGTGTGCTACTTAAAACAACAGTCCAACTTTTTTGAAATCCTCTTGTCATGTCACTTAAGAGTCAGACTGTGCAAAAAAACAAACAAACAATGGAGATATATAAAAGTGATTTTTGGTTTTAAGAGTAACTTTACATATATAACAACATGTAAGTCAGACAGCTTTGGAGTTGCTGGAAAATGTTATTTTTTCTTCTTTAGGCTAGCAGTTACCCCTGCATCCAGTCTTTGTGCTAAGATAGGCTAACACATCCTGGACCGATCTACGTACTGGACACACAGAGATGAAACTGATATACATCTTGTAATCTCACTCTGGAGACGAGAGAGAACAAGAAGATTTACCAGAAATGACAAGCTTTTCCCTTAAGGTAATGTTGATTAAAACTCCTGTGGACTGGCTGCAGCGCCCCCTGCTGTGACACACTAGTCTGTCTGTCAGTCTGTCAATGAAGTCATCCACCAAATAACTTAATTAGCTCCATGTGAGACACTTTGCAGGAAAGTGAGGTTGTGCCAGAAAATCCCACTATTTCAGCTCCGTGTGAGGTCAGAGGCCTCTTTTACTGTCTGTAAAAGTTTGGTGTCTGTTGAGTCCTACTGACCCTCAGTTTTTTCTGTGTCCGACACCAAACAGTGTGTGGTCAGAGCCGCATCCCTTCCAGCCTGTGAAAAGTAAGACTAAGAGCCTCAGTATGCTTCAAACTAAGTGCTTGTTGGATCGTCTAACTGGGGGGATTAAAGTTATAATTTTTATAGTTTTCTGAAACCAAACCAGGTTTTTCACTCCACATTCCAGTGTGGACAAAAAGAACAGGGAGAAAAACCTTGACTAGTGAGTACAATGTATTTAAACTCACTTTCACATGAACAACCAAGAGCAACACCATTACTGCCTTCAAGGAGAGACTGAACATGTTTTCTGAACTTTGTTTGAAGCATATTGAGGCCTTTTAACAGCCAATGCCCTGAATCCACGTGTAAATGCTCCTGTCATACACTGATTTCTCCTGTCAATCAGCTCCTAACAACCAGCCAGGTGCTGAACAGTCACAGTCCCCGTCATCCTCCTCGATCAATCAGCCGGTAAGCTCAACAGGAAGCTCCCGGCTGCACAGCGCCTCCCACTGGCGGGCGAGGAGTGAGATCAGCCTCTCTCTGCTGTCGGCTCCTGGGACAAAGACGCACCACTGTACCTCGCCCTCCGCACCTCCGCTGGTTCCGCCCCCTCTGGTTGGGGCCTCCTCCCCTCCGGCGGCAAAATGGTCCATGGTGAGGTGGCAGAGCAGGTCTGGGCCGGGCAGGTCATCAAACACCAGCGTCAGAGCCTGAGGGTATGTCTGGTACCCCAGCAGGACCCGATCCAGGTCCCGGATCCTCCGAGCCTCACGCAGCTGGTACCGCTCCCTGCAGGAGGACATGATGAGGAAGATGTTGATGAGGAAGAGGATGACTACCATACTGTCAATAACCATCACAATAACCTGAAATTTTCACTTCAATCAAACACACAACAATCCAACAATGAAACAATGAAAAATCACATTTAATGTTTCAAATCGATGTTATCAAAGACATGAACTTGTTATCAGGTCTATGGAAGTTCATAACTGAAACTACTCAGTTAAAATCATTTAATTGAGCAATGTCACATGTGGGATTTAATTTCCCAGAGGCTATAATGTATTGAAATGAAAAGAGAGGCTGTAATACAAAGACTATGATTAGTATTTTTGATTTCTTGCTCAGTCACACAGTCTCCTGTTCCTCCTCACAGTGACTGATTCGATGTTCCGCCGCTGTCTCAGTCCTCTGAAAATATTGATTTCAGCTGGGTTTTTTCCTGAGTGCCCCATGTTCCCCGTGACACCATCAGTATCTGTGACTAAACTGTCTACACGTCACACACAGTATTTCACCTGCCAGTCACTGTCTCCTCTGTTCCTGCAGCACAAACACAAGAGAAAATGTCTCCTTTTTCTTTTTTATTTACTGCCAAATTACAATTCTGCTGCATTCAGGAGAGACAACATGAGTTTATTGTTTAAGGTTTGTCGTCTCTGCCTCCCAAACCCGAAGGCTGTCACTCTAAATAATTCTGCTCTTCAGTGACTGGAAAAAGATATTTTTAAATGTTGTGGTCCAGGAGGGAGGGGCTTCCTGTGTGCTCACCTAGAGGGAGGTTCTTTGGCGAAGTCGGGGAGAGGATAGCTGACGTAGTCCTCGTCCAATAGGAACACATCGGTGCTGGTCAGGATCAAGGTCCTGGGCTGGAGTACGGGAGATGGAGCGGAGCCAGAAACAGAGGGTGCGTGACCTGAGAGAGTGGAGCCTTGGCTGGGCAGACTGCTGGGGACCTGGACCTGGAGGAAGGAAGGAAAGACGGGTAAAAAGAATAATAATTATGACTTCTGTAAACACATGTGTACATCCACTGACCTACGACTCTGAGGAACTGGCCGAACAGTCCCACATTGACAGACAGCAGCTCAGACAGTCTGATGGAAGTTCTTACCTGGAAGACCAGCAGGTACAGCAGGACATTGAAGGAGCGCGAGGATGAGGACGCTGCGCTGGCCGAAGTCTTCCTCTCTGCCACGATGAAGGTCAGGTCTCCCATCTCCTCCTCACTGGGATAAATAAACTTCACCCTGCTGCTGTGGACCAGCTCATAGTTCTGCATCTTACCTGCAGGGGGAGACAAAATCACACCTGTTACCACTGTCAGGTTAACACCAGGTCAGCAATTAGTCTTTCAGACAATTTGCTCTAATTTTGCAAAAATATAATTTGGAGTAGGATGGGTTTTTTTTTTAACATTTTGAATAAATCCATATAACATGACAAAAACATCAAAACAAAGTTGAGAAAAGTAACCAAAAACTTGTCGAGTTGAGGTGAGCCAACTGTTGTGTTTCTGTATATATTTATGTAAATGTGAACTGTTTAACATGGTCTATCGAGTTTAATTCAAAATGTTTCTTATCTTCCAAAAATTCAAATGTTCAAAATGGAGGAGTTTTATCTTATCTTATCATGGTCAGGCTCATTTCATATAGGTCCCAAAACAGTGAATACATGAATACATCTGGAATCTCCTCCACTCCAAGTTCCCATTACAGATTTTTATGTGGTTCGGACAGACATTTAGGATTTTTGTGTTGTGAGCCATGACCTGCCCAGAACGATGAGTTATATATGTAAAGGGAAGTACAGTGTATCCCTGCATGGTTACCTGTGTTTGTGTTAGTGAACTGAGAGTAGAAGTCCTGATCCGACGGCTCTGGTGGAGGAAGCTGCTGTTGCAGACTGAGAGCCGACATCAGCTCTTGAAGGAAGATGCCTGTCCCATAACTGTCTCTGCTGAGACAGCACACAATGTGATCAGCTGAACGACCTACAAACAGGGGAGAGAGAGAGAGAAAGAGAGAGAGAGCGAGAGAGGGAGGATCCATGGATAGGTAAGAGGGTGACACAGTAATATCAGCTATCAGCATTAGGAGCAGAAGTTTGGTATAAATGTGTATGACCTCTGCAAAAGTGCACATCCACTGACCTACGACTCTGAAGTACTGGTCGAACAGTCCGACATTAACAGACAGCAACTCAGACAGTCTGATAGACAGACAGCAGCACAGACAGACGTCCGGATCGCCAGAGTCCATTATGTCCAACACTGATAGAGATAAAGAGATGGAGAGAGATGTTAAGAGATTTTACCAAACTGAAAGTTTGCCTCTTTAAGGCTGTAATGTTCAATACAGAAATCAAACTGTTGGATGACTGAAAAATAAAGAAACTGCTGCTGATCCATAACATTTCAGGGGTTGATTCTCAGCTTCTCCTGTCCACATGTTGAACTGTCCTCATGATTGGGCCAACATATTGAATGGTAGCCCGTTGCCATCAAGGGGTGAATGTGTGCGTGATTGAGAATCACATTATAAAGTGCTTTGGATAAAAGAACATTATAAAGTAGTAATAGCAATAAAGATAGTAGTATTAGATGTAGAGACAGTAGTAACAGTGGCAGTAGCAACTTGAGTAAATTAACTAGTATTAAGCAGTGGACTTGAGACTTAAAAACAGCTGTGCTATTAGGAATATAGCCACGGCAGCAGGAGCAATAGTGCATTATGTGATTTTAAACATAATCTTTTCTCACTCTGACTGAACGAACCATGTGAGCTCATCCTACCTGAGAGATGACCGAGTGTGGAGGCGGAGTCTTCCAACAGGAAGTAGATTGTATCAGTGGAGAGCAGCAGACAGCAGGTGAGCTCAGACTCTGGAGACTTGTAGGGAACCACAGACAGCCACAAGACCTGTCTCACTTCCTCCGCTTCAGACTGATGTGGACATCAAAAGGGCACAAAAAAGGAAAGAAATTAAGTTGGAATTCTGAAAATGTTAATCGTTAGTTGCAGCCATATTAACATTTCAATCTTAAACAGCTGTGGTTTACTTTGGAAAACGGTTGGCAGTAAAGTGATTTCGTTCCGAAACAGAAATCTGATGGGTCTTTGAGGAAATGCATTAGATGTCAAACAGCTGCATCACATTCTTAGATATTGAGACACAGGTTTGTGTGTGTGTTTGTGTGTGTCCTACCATGGCTATATATCTGTGGAAGTAGGCCACCAGTTGTTGTCCTCTGAGCCCAGCCAGAAGCTTCAGTCCTGGGGAGAGACCTGGGGTGAGGTGGGGCGACGGCTGGTTCTCCTCCACTTGGAGGCCGGAGGAGTCCCAGCTGAGGAGGAGAGGGGGGGGAGAGAAGTGAGGAAAAGATAAAAATATCAACAACAGTTATAAGTCACTTCTCATAATCGCTACAGAGCTGCTGTGGGAAAAGATGACACGCTGTGCTCCCTGATGTTTGTTGAATGATCAAAAAATAAAAGCATGCAGTGCCCCGCTGAGGCCAATCAGCACCATTATGAGAGAACAAATTGGAAAAATCAGCAGCATAGTCTAAGATTTTGTTTTTAATGTACTGACGAATAGTGTGTAATTCAAAGAAATGAATTATTCTTGCAATCTTTTGCTGAAATATGCAGAAATGTCAGGTGTGACATAGCATCAAGACAGAAGAAGTCAATGTACAGGAGCTGGGCTGTGCCCACTGAGGGAGAGAATGTGATAAAACTGGTACTTTTTTGGAGAGCTGACACTAGGAACTAGGACACTGGCACGTCAACATGTGTGATGACACATGTCATACGCTGCCGGTTAAAGATGCCAGTGGAGTATCATCATTCCTGCTGAGTATCTAGAGAATCCATTTAGCTTTGATCGAAAGCTGTGCCTCTTCCACTGTGTTGATTGTCAGGTTGTATAATCAAGAAGACAAATTAATCAGTCACACAGTGTCCCAGCTACTATAATTAGTTGTCTTTTATTTTAAGTGTGGTGCTCATGCCCACTACATGTCCCCTGATGCAACATTGAATGGAAATAAAGGAACAAATCACAGATGGAATAAAATGAAAAAATAGCAGGTAGTGTTGTGATGTTTCCAGCAACCATTTGGATCTGTGATAAGCTCAAAGCAGTCGATAATATTGACAATGCCAAAGTATCGGTCAAACTCTTGTGATTAAGCACTAAAATTACAGCTTCATTGACGTCCATCAGTATTTACTCCGCATCATGGCTCGCTTTGGATAAATAATAATAACAATACACAAACTGATAAATGGATGCTCTGATGAGATTAGTATCTTGTCTTTACAGTGTTAACACAGTGTGAAACTGGGACACACTGTATGGCCTTAATCCAAGTACAAGTGTGGTATTAGCATATAGTTGTTAACGAAGAACGAAGAAGAAGAATTCTGCTGCTACATGGAAAGAAAGTAATTTATGTTGGACTAAACAAAAGTGCTTTAGAAGTCTACCTGCTGGTGCTGTGTGATTTCCCCGTACTGGTACAACAGCACTGGTCTCTGGATCTGTAACGGCCTGAGAACACAACAAGGATGTGTCAAACTGGGAGAAGAAACCAACAAGCAGGGTAAAAAATATTTTTCAACCAGCCATAAAACTGCAGCTTCACAAATGTGAGAATTTGCTTTGCTTTTCCTTTTAATTACTTTAGTAATTTTTATTTTTTCTTAATAACTTTGAGGTTTGACACAGTAGTTTACAACAGTAAAATCCTGTTTTGTAATGCATCACTAATAATAACCCTGCCTGCAAGTATAATAAAAACATCACTTGAAATAAGGCCTGAGGGAAATTCCCTTCTTGGTCTGACTGTATGAGCAGGTAGTTGGTCTTCACCTGGTGTGTGTTGCCCTTGATGTGGACAGGGCGTGCAGGTCCGGGGCAGGGCCACCATCTTCAGTCCCTCCAGAGAGGCTCTCCGCTGGTTCAGCTCCACCAGGAAGGAGCTCTTGTCCTGGGCCAGAGGGAAGAGCAGCAGCAGTCTCTGGCCACCCAGCAGCAGCTCCACAGTGTGACCCCTCCTGGACACAACATGATGGTTAAAATACAGATAATGACAATACTTAAGAGCAAGGAAACTAAAGAAAAGACCAAACAATAATGAGAATAATCAGTTTGGTAAGTCCTGTAAAAGTGACACACAAGTACTTTCAAATTGCACAAAGTATGTAACTTCATATCAGATTGTGCGTCTGGAATGATCTGTTTCTCAAAAATACACAAAACCTAAAAAAGCTACAGTCCACAGATTTAGAATATCGATTCATACAGTCACAGCCTCTGTACCTGTGGTGGTGTTTTGGGTTGGGGCAGGATGTGTTGCTGGTTCTGTCCCCGACCTGAGAAGCTCTCTCTCTGGGGTGAAGCACAACAGAGCCGAGGGGCACACGGACCAGCCTGCACCAGGAGCAGGAGGAGGAGGAGGAGGAGGAGTGATGAAGGTCAGTGGTCCTCCTCTCTCTTTCTGCCAGCTCTCTGAAGTCTATCTTCAGCACCCAGAGGTGTCGGTGGGTGAGAAAGAGGAGAGAAGGGAGGCTGGGGTCCTCTTTCTTGGATAAGATGTCTGACAGGAGGGGGTGGGTGTCCGGGGCAGAGGAGGAAGAGGAAGAGGAGAGAGAAGGGAGGAGGTGGGCAGGATAGCCTCCCTGAGCTCCCTGACTCTCCTCCAGCTCCCAGGAGTTGATGAGCGACTGGGGGAGGAGTTGAGGAGTGTTGGTAGGCTCTGGGTCAGTGTGAGACTGTGCTGCCTGAAAAAACAAATAAGAAGGTTTTTATTTTCCATGTGCAGATACAATGACAAATTCATGCTTCATGAATGTCCACACACAAGACCTGTGTCAAATGGTTTGTTCAAAAAATTGGATTATGCTTAATTGTCTGCTAATTAAATTTCACTTTTGGGGCAATGAGGTTCAGAACTTCAGAACAGCCTCTATGGGAGAAAGTTTGAATATTTATAACAGCATTTGATGTTAACATCTAAAATGATGCAAATACTAATATAATCAAAACTGAAAAATTCGCAATGATGGAAAATTGAGCAGAAGTTGTCTATTTTAGGGACTCAAAATGACTCTGTGCTGCTCTCTGACCTGGATCAGCGCTGTCAGCTCGGTCCTGGTCTGCCGGAGCTCCTTGGCCTCAGAGAAGATGTACCAGCTGGTTGAACCAGCTTGCAGGCTGAAGGCGAGGCAGCAGTCAGGGAGCTCGGCTTCAGAGGAGAGCAGGAGCTGGGAGTATGGCAGAAGGAGGTCCACCTGCAGGCTAGACAGCACCTCCTCCACAGGAGGATTCTGCTCCTGGTCTGAGAACAGGAGAACAGAACACTCTTGATATTTCAGAATACAGCAAAATGATTTCTGCACTACGGGTCTAACAATCTAACTAACCATCTTCACATTGTTGTCTAACACCCAAAGAAAGTTTAGTATCACATGAAACAAATACAAAATTTGACTGAGGCTGACTGTGTCTCTACCTGCGTCCTGATTGGTCCATGTGAAATCATCTGATAGGTAGAGCAGGCCCAAGAGCCGGTCAGTCAGCACTAGACACGCCTCCTTCTGCTCCACCTCCTCCTTCACCTGAAGACAGTAGCACCACAGAACCCTGCTGACCTGCACCTCCTCCTCCTCCTTCTCTTCACACAGCTCCTCCTGGTGGACATCAGGCTCCTCTGCAGGAGGAACAGTGAGCGACGTGGAGGAGGAACAGACTGACTCCTCAACAGAGTCATCCAAACCCATCTCAAAGTATCCATCCCTGGAACCTGGACTGGAATAATTAAAAAACAGCAGATGAATCATCATCAAGAATCATCCTTAAGAACTTTTTCGTCTTATACATTTTAAAGTTGTGAAATTATACAAAAATACAAATATGTATTTGTTGGACACAGTCCTCTAGTGTAATAATTCAGACATTATCATCTCAGATACTGTTGTAAATCCTTAAAAGCAGTGTGACATTTAAGGGACTTCAGAAATCATTTTCGAGTCTCAGAAACCAGCAAGAATATCTAAGAATCCCTGAAACCAGAAAAAGAGGGTTCCTGTTTAAAATACCTGGAACTTCCCACGTCGGTGCCCTCCACATGGGACTGAACCTCTCTGGATTCAGATGTCTTCTCTTCCTCCCTCTCCTCCTCCTTCTCTTCTTCCTCCTCTTTTGTCTTCCACTTCTGCTCCTTCAGGGTGGAGCTGAGACGATATGAAAGCTGGGAGATGAAGTCGAAGGAAGAGAAGGAGAACAGGCGAGTAGGAAGTAGAGGACACCAGGCGGCGCTGCAGGAAAAGCAAGTGGTTTCAACTGGTCTGGAGGAGGAAGAGGAGCAGGCACAACTGGAAGAGAGAGAGCGAGAGAGAGATTTTTAAAAAACTGTCCATGATGTCATGAACACAGAAGAAACACCAACATGTCATCATTCACGTGTTATTAGCTCATTTTACTTTTCCCCACTGAGGGACGAATAAAGATTTATCTTATCTTATAAAAATGCCTGCTATTATTTAACCAACTGAAGTTTTAATGTTCCTAATTGTCATTATTTTGTTTGACCGTTTAAGAGATGCAATAAAGTTCATAATTTTCATTTCATCATTTCATTTTCAACTCTACTTTGCTGTTTTTTTTACTGCTGTTAAACTATCATCAATGCTCAACACTTTAAAACTGCACAGATTTTACACATTAAAAGCCTTCCAGTGGCTGGAAATGTTGCGTCTCACTGACAAAAGATTAACAGCAATCAAAAACGCTTTTAAAGTAAACACCAGTTGATAGTTATTTTTAGTTGACCTGTTCATTTAAATTATGGTAGGAGCACTGTTATTTGATACTGACCAGACAGTAATAGTAGGAGTTGAAGTAGTAATACTTGTGGGAGCTTCATGGTGGGTGTGTTCAGACAGACTGACAGCAGGTTGTTGTACCTGGAGACAAACACATGACGCGACATTAGAGTTCACCTGAAAGTATCTAAACTAATTCTAGGTCCATCTGTACAGGTCTCTTTCATAGCTATACTTAGGCACAGCGATGCTCTGAGCTAAATGCTAACTTGCTCACAAAGACTTTGTTAGTGCACTTTAGCAGTATATGTTGAGTTAGTTTGCATGCCAATAGTACAACTGAGGTAATGGGAATGTCATGAGTTCTGCAGTTATCTGATCATAAAGTATTGGAAAAATATCAACTTTGAGCAAAAGATGCTTGATGAAAAGACAGAAGATCGCAAAAGTTATAATTCATCCTAAGGAGAACTTGAATTTTGGACACATTTTTATATTGAGACATATCGTTCAATGAAAAACTGCTTAATTTGTTGCTCCTTTACATAAAAAACTACAGATTTCTGAACAGTCCCTCTTTCCTGCCTCACTCCTCCCACCAATCAAACTGCCTCGCTTTTCCTAACTGATTGGTTGTCATGGCTGTAGACCCCTCCCTGGTGTTTCAGGTGTGTGTCTGACCTGCGTGGGGTCGGCAGACAGAAGGTGTGTATTGGTGTTAAAGCTTGCAGGGGGGGGTGCAGTGTCCACAGGAGGGAGGACACTGGGGGGTACTGCGGCTTCTTCTCTGCTCGTCACTTCTGAAACAGGAAACCAAACAAATCAGTGGTGCTGACGATGAGGAGCACACTCTGCAAAGCTTCAGCTGAAAACATATTCATGGATACTCACTTCTGAAATATGTTATCATAAGTTCTGGGCATCATGCAGAGTTTGATGGAATCAGATGCAAACAAACAAAACATCAATGCCACATAACAGTCAAAGCCTGTTTCACTGGACAGGCATAAAAACATGCCGACATGCATTTGGTTTTTACTGTTTAGATGGAGACGTTTACACAGTTTACAGCCTGCACTAAGCCAGAATAAATATTAGAGTCACAGACGGAGGTTATTCAGCATTAGCAGGGTGTCACACAGCCTCAAGCCAAACATTAGTGACTATTGTTCTCTGATTAATTATTTTCCTGTTGTGCTCCACTAGCTTTTAGTAAATCTATCACTACCTGCTCAGAAATAAACTTGTTAGTGCTCTCTGGTGGGCAAACTATGTCATGGAGATATGGTTTCAAAATTACCTAAAACATATCTTTGATATTTCCATACTGATACATCTTATGATATCAATATATCAGACTGGCAGATGTATTGGTGAGGCTTTCGAAGCAAGATCAACTGTCTTTTGCTTATCAGTCAGTTAAGCAGCAGTCAGCTCTACTTCGCAGTCTGATAATCAGACTGAATGTCCATTTCCTTTATCTTCATTCTTCAGCCAAGACGCCTGGGGGTCGGTTTGCTCTAATCAATTAACATAGGCTAATGTATCCATCCTGTCAATATAATTTTCTGTAGACAAAGAAGCTGTGGCAATGGTTATTAGAAGCACCTAATATGTCAGTTAAAGAGCTGTTAGTCGACTTACAATGATTTGTACAGCTGCCAACATCTAAAACACGCTTAAAGACATTTTGTGGCCATTTTACAGTCGTCATGTTTGTGACTCATATATTCTTCACCTTAAATAAGAAGGCTAGAACCAGGCATTTCCAATAGTTGGTCGGTGTAAATATAATTATATTTATGTTATAAAGAACTTGAACTTATGAACAGCTGAAGTAACAGGCAACTGACACAAGTACATTTTCAAATTTATAAAAAGTGAAAAAAGCTGCTTTCCTCTCAATCTGAGCAGGAAGCAAAGCATCTACAAGAGTAAATACAAAGCTGCTTAGCTTCATCAGCTAACTTGATGAAAGGTTTGTGATTTTTTCCTCTGCAGCAGAGCAACGTCTTGTGACTTGTTCACATGTTAACAGCTCTTGATGGAATTACTGCTCTGAAGAACGTTCATATGATACAAACCACAAAGGAAAAGAGTAACCTATCAGATTATCATGTCTATCATTATACCATATTATCATTATCTCAATACAAAAAGGCAAAATCAGTGAGAATTACAGCAAACTTTGTCTAAACTAAAAGCTGCAGCCAGACAGATTTTATGCTTTCATGTTTTTACATTTTTTTAGTTTTTACACCCATTCAGAAATAGAAAGAATAGAAATAGAAATCAATATAGTTAAATATAGTCATAAAATTATGAATTCAGAAAACAATTACAAACAAAGTAAAAACATCAACTATTCCCTGGCCCCAACTTGCTTGCTTTTCTCTGTTTTGTATCGTAAACTGAACATTTGGACTGTTGGTCTGACAAGACATTTGAAGATGTCACCTTGGGCTGTGAGAAACTGTCATGAGTGTTTTTCACTATTTTCTGATATTTTACTGAGTAAACAACTGACAGATTAATTGATAATGACAATACCCACTAGCTGCAGCCTCACAATGTCAGCTGCTGTCTTTGGGAATCGTCAAAGAGCAGAGAAACACGTGTCTGTCTGGCCACTGCTTGACACCAGAAATAAAAACCACCGACACCCTTCCCTCCCGCCCTGCACAGCCTGATACATACATGATTACCTTGGCTGGGGCAGGCAGCCTGCTGGGCCGGACAGGAAGAGGAGGAGGAGGAAGAGGAAGAGGAGGCAGAGGTGACAGCAGGAGGAGCGACGGCAGAGGAGCAGCAGGAGGAAGAGGAGGGGGGAGAGGAGGAGGAGAGGTGAGGAGGTGCAGCAGCAGACAGCCTGGTCTCCTCACTGATCTGACAAGAGGACAGAGAGGAGGAAGCCTTCAGAGAGCAGCAGTCACCTACATCATCAACCAGATCACATCCATAAACCTGCAACCAGCAGCTCCATCAGCAGCAGAGCAACATTCAGTGTGTAAACTGTGAAGTTCTAGAGCTAAATCTGTGTGATGAAAGTTTAAACATAACCTGACTCGTGACACGTGTAGGAGTTTCGTGTAAATCTGTAAATGTCCAGAAATCTGTGAACAAGCGGCAATCAATATTTTGCTTTTGTGACCATTTGATAACATTTGTAGTCAATGGTTTCCTTCTGCAGAAAGACCTTATAATGGTTTGTGTTCAGGATATTATTACACTCTCCAGACAGACAAAGATTACTTCCCGTGTGTATTTTCTTTGTTTTTAACATTCTGCAAGAAAGATGGACCAACATGCAGCTTAAATATACTGATTCAGGATATTTGCTGTGCACAGTAGTGCATAATAGTCAAATTGTACGAATAACATATAGATCAAAGCCTAACATACTCGTAATGATCCTTCGCTAAGCCTAATTGTTACAGAAACTCAGACCTATAAATATTTAAGTTTTGTTAGAGAAAAACATCACTGGAGTGTACAGATGCATTTCATGAATAATAAGTAAAAGCCTAGCTAAAAATAATTTGGCCAGATTCCAGCCTGTCTTTGTGGCCTGGTTTCAGAGCTTTGAATGGTCGCCCACATCTCTGATTTGTCAATCAAAGCTTTGTAGGTGGGACGAAGAATGGGGACGCCATCTTCCTGTACAGGTTGTCACTCTTTAAACTGAAACAGTCTTTTTTTTCTGAAGGACACCCAAACAGGAAGTACTCTTGGTTATTTTGGACACCTTGACAATGGCGCACAAACAGGAAACTTACAAGCTTCTTCTGCAGGTAGAAACAATTGGCCACAAATACTTTTGACATGACAGTTGTATTTTCTTCAAAAGGTTCAGGAAATATGTTCCACACACAGAAAATAGACAGCTACAGACTCAGTTTTGCAGGTTATCTTTAAACACACACAGATATAGCTGAAAAACTTCACAGAACAACCTTATAACCTCAGACACATAATTCTGCCTGTTTTATGCCCAATCTTCTCTGTTTTATTGGCTGTATTTGTATTAGAGCTGAACTCTGCTGCTGATGTGCACAATCTGTCTCTCATCGAAAAAGGTCAACTTGTACAGTTATTGGTGTCCAGAGACAGCTGCTGATCTGCAGGTTGTGACTCCAACAAACACTATAGCTGGTCAATCTTCAGGCTTCAGAGATCTGTTAGTAATTAACTTGAGATCAGGATCACTTCAAGTCACATCTAACCAGTGGATTAGATTGGTGGATGCCTTGTGGCGATTTCTGATCGGTCTACAATCAGGTTAGAATTATAAAATCACTACAGCAGGTTCTAGGTTAATAAATTATTAACATTAAAGTTAATATATTAACATTCAACAGTGGCTTGAGTTCAGGATTGTGTACTGCTCATAAGAGTTCAAAGGGTCTTAGGAGTCCTGTCGGTACACAACATGAATTAATTTCCTGTTGTTGAAACCTAATATTCAGTGCCGTTGGGTAAAATCTTCTTATGTGATGTACAGAAAAGAAAACAGTCTTGGTTTAAGCTCTGCTGTCTCACAGTCCTGAAAGAGATTCATAAATTACTTCTTTACACTGGATATACTGTACAGTACAAATGAAAAACTAATTATTTAAACTCTTAACATTTCAAAACTATTTAATAAGTGCAAACTGTAAGTCAGTATAACTGACATAAATACAGATAATCTAACCATATAAACTCAGCAGGTCTGATAACTGCCTCCTGCTGGATGATTCAGAGTGACAGAATGTACCTTCTTGTCACTGCTGCTCATCCTATCTTTGACTTCTTTGGCTTTCTGAATGGCTTTCAACACTTCCACTGTGTCCAGCTCCTTCTCTGTTGTCACTTTACCGTCCAGACAAACCTGATGATGCAGAGACAAAGACAAAATGTGTCAATGAACACACACAGTTTTTAAGTACTACTAGTAGTGGTAAGAGCAGTTTCTATAGTAGTAGCAGTAGTTGTGATTGTAGTGACAGTAGTATCAGAATTAGCAGCAGCCCAGGGAGAGAAGCAGTGTGGCGCCGTTGGTTGTTTACTTGTGCAGTACAGTAGCAGTACAGTGCCACTGCTGGCTGAGTACTTCTGCTTTAGTAGTTTTAGTAGTACAGTAGTAATATTAACAGTGTGGTGGTTTTGGTGGTGTACCTCTGCTGCACGGTCTCCAAACTGGGCCAGGACTTTGGTTCTGTAGTCTGGGATGATGCACATGGGGTTACTGGACAGGTTGAGTTTCTCCAGACAGGGCAGAGAGCCGATGTTCCTGATCTCCTCCAACTGAAAACACATACGCAGTCGCTCACTAAATTCTGGATTTTTCATAATAGCTAGGGTTGGATGTTTTTCTCAACAGTCTTGTTTTTCATGAGTGTGTATTGGTGTCAACAGAGAGTTGACAGAAAATGAGCAGAGAGAAAGACAGGGGGATGGATGAGGACCTTTGTTGCAATAAATATTGATCAGGACATCCACAGTGTGATTACCTGGGCCAGCTGGTTGTGACTGAGGTCCAGGTTGACCAGAGAGTAGAGTTTGGTGAGGCCGGTCAGTTGATCCAGCTGGTTACCGGCCAAGCTCAGAGTTTTGATGTTGCCTAGACGGGTGTGAGCAGCTTCCAGGACCCGTAGGTTGTTATAGGACAGATCCACGTGGACCAGATTGTACAGGTGCTGCAACCACAGTACAGTTACTTCAGCACAACTGTTAATGACAATCTACACATCTACAGGGGCGTCTAACTGCACCTGTAAACCAGCTAACATGAAGAAGGCATCACCTTGGGCTCTGGAAAACTGTGGACATTTTTCACCATTTTCTGGCTGAGCTAACAGACCAATCAAGTCATTAATCCAAATAACAATCATTTTAGTCAACAGTGAGAATAATAATAATTTTTTGCAATGCTAGAAATGTTAGCAACACTGACGTGAAGGACGACTGTCCTCACAGAACTGAACTGTATTCTTCATCACGCTACATACCTGGAGGTTTTCCACTGTGGACAGCTGGTTGTAGCTCAGATCCAGAAACTCCACCTTAGGAATCAGTTTCTAAAACAGACAAATACTCAGCGTTACCACATAGAAACTGAGGTATGGAACCTTCCTTTATTCACATACCCAGCACTTTTTAGCCCTGTGTAAAGACAGAGAGGCTTATATCATGACAGTGTGACCTGACCTCCAGATACAACAGTAGATACCACTGCAGCACAATACATAGTTGTCTTTGACATAATGTTAAAACTATTATGTTTAGTTAATTTTTGAACATTTTCATCTAAAACTTTTACATAATGCATCTTTAATGAAACAGAGAAGTGATGTAAATCATTCCAAGCAATCATGAAAATCAGATGATGTTTTCCTCCTTTTGCTTTGTCTTGCACTTTAAATTTTTTTGTTTGACTACAAAGCTTGTGGGTTGGAACAGGATTTATTTATCTCATGTTCTTGCATAAAACATAGGCAAACTTAAAAATAAATGTATTATTCAAAGACTGACTTTAAAACACTGTCATTGACTGAAGTTCACACTGTGTTTAAGTTTGGTGGTCTTGTCTCACCACTGAGCCGTCAATGGTGCTGATGCAGTTGTGACTCATGTCCAGTGTGGTCAGGTTTCTCCACACAGGAATGACAGCTGTGACGGGACAGCCAGACTCCGCCCCCTCAGCCTCCCACTGCGAGAACTCGCTTGCCTCTGGGACCAGGATCGACTGGAGGGCGTCAGAACACAACACACACATCAGCACACAGCATAAAAGATGTATACTATAGAGCAGAATTTAGTCTAAACTGTACCATCATAGTCTCTGTGGAGTGGTGGATACTCAGAGTTGCCAGACTCGACCTCAGAGACGACAAACCTCGAATCTGCTGAGAGCTGCAGTCACTAATCTGAAGAGGGAAAGACAGATGCTATTATCAAAATTTTGGCAGATTTTTAAGTGTATTTCTGAAAAGTCAAAATAAAATCTCCATCAATGTGTTACCATCAATACTGTAATAGGATTATATTCAAGCTGCAAACAAACTACAACTACTGATCTTTGAGGGAACAAAGAGCCAGAAAGTTCAAAATTGTGTAAATTGTTGTATTAGCTGTATTTCACCATCTAATTTGATATAATCCTGCTCTGTCGAATAAGAAGTAATAAGAGCTTTCCTCTTTAAATCCATCAGTAATGTCTGTGCTACTTACTGGTAGGACAATAGTTTGGTATAAATGTGTTCCTTGTGTTTTTTTTATCAGATTATCAAATAAGAGACAGTTGTGCGTGATATAAATGAGGCAGGTATTCTACATGTATATAAAGCATTTTAAGAAGACACAGACAGAGAAACAGACAGTTACCTCTATCTGCAGCAGTGATTTGAAAACAGACAGGTCGAAGGGGAGACTGCTCTCTTGGATATTACTGGTTCCTACTGGACCTCTGGTACCAGACATCTGCAACCAACAGAGACAAACCAGTGAGAACATTCACCACTTCTGCTCCTGAAACAACACCATGCAGCATAAATGTGATTTGAGTTAAATAAAGAGATGTGTGACCTTGAGGTATCGCAGCCTGCAGGTGAAGTCGAGGATGTGTCCCAGGTCAGTCTTGGCGTCTCCGTTACAGCAGGTTGGTTTGGCCAGACGTAGCTGCTGGGAGACGGAGTAAAGCTGCAGAGGATGGAGAGAAAAGACCTCTCCGGCCTGCAGCAACTGCTCACCTACAACAAACAAACACACAGCTGTATTATACTGCTCACTGTACAAGACTTAAACAGAACAATTTACATTTTTTGTAGGCTAGTAAGTTTAGTGTTCACAGCTGTTGTTTCAAACCACATCTAAACCAGATATTGACAATAGCTGGAAGATTCAGCAATGATATTTTTAATAAACTGTTAAGTTATATTTGGGTGTATAAACATGAACAGCAGGCGACCAAGGGAGAGATGAAACTTTAATAATCCTTTTGAGGAAACTGGGTTGATGCAGCTGCCGAGAATAACATGATGCAGCTGCAACAGATCATAAGTTATTAAAACTGGTATTTAAATATTTGGGGGTTCAACCAAAAAACAAAAGAAATGTGCAGAGTCTGGAGAAACATATTAAACTTAACTGCTGTTTGTCATTATGTCATTGTGCAAACAGAGTCAACTCAGTTTAAATGATTTTTACTCACTGTGGATGAAAACAAGCCATTTGACTAAATCTGCCATGTTTACATCCTTATGACATTAATTATTGTGTGTTGTCTCTGAAGAATAAAATACAGTAGATTCATACTGTCATTCTAGTTCACCTCACTCTATCTCTTAAATCCATAAGTATAGTAACAACTACAGGGACACAGCCTCTGCAGCTTCACAGATTGGAAACACACCACTCAACTAAAGGAGTCTCATTAATTGTTAACATAGTTGTAGAAACACTAGATGAGAGAAAAGAGGTCCAAGGTCATAGAGGAAGCAAACCTTTATGGAACAACTCCTCAGCCAGTGCTGCTGTGATGCCGTTGATCTCCTGAAACCAACAAAGAGTTTGTTAAAAACAGGATTTACTTCAAAATAACAAACAGTAAAGCTTGTAGAGTTATAGAATCTCATTTCTTCATCGTTAAAGTCTTCTGATGTTCAATGTTGCTTTTCTTTAAAAACACTCTATTTTGACAAGGTAACAAATCAAACCTTTAACTGTGTTTAAAATCTTCCAGCTGGATAACATCATGTTATCCTGGATAAGTTACACAAAATAACACCTCACCCCAGGCTGTGAACATTATTGTTTTCCTCACAGTCACATTATACAGTAGTTATGTGCTAATGCACCATTAATGCAGTGGAATAATAAACAACAATAAAAGTCTTTTCTGTGATCTTTTAAACTTGTCTGTTGCAGTCATGTGTTGATCACTTGTCACATGAGAAGATGTTTTTTTTTTGGGGGTTTTTTTTTAATCGGCTGTTTGCTCTGCAGAGTCCTGAGGATTCAGACAACACTGGTCTGTTGTTGTACTGACATCACCATGTGATCACAGTCACCAACATCACAAAGCCTTAAATTACTACTAACACCAGCCTGGAGCATCGTTCTCAGTCTGTAAAATAATCATCCTTTACTGGAGTAAAAAAAAACAAAAACTCGTTTACTGTGCACACATATCATTATTCCTTCATTACATTTTATCCAGTGGAATAGCAAACAACTTTCTGCCTATCAGCAACTTTTGACAACCCAAAGAAGTTGAGACACAACTGAGGCAACTGAAATGTGTCACAGCATTCAGCAAAAGGAACCAGCCATTTACCAGAGCAGACATTTATTTAGATACAAATGTTGAATTAAGCTGGCAATTATTTTTTCAATTACTCAATATAATTGCTTCATCTATAAAATGTCTGAAAAAAGTGAACAAGAACACTTTCCCAGGGTTGATAACAGCAAGTTCCTCTTTTTCTCTGACCAACAGTCCAACATCCAAGGATGTTCAGTTTACAGTTACATAAAACAGAAAAAACAGCAAGTCTTCACATTGGAGAAAAACAACCATTGAATGGTTGAACAGAAACACTTAAAAAGGGATTAAAAAACCTGTTGCATCAACAGTTTCGTCCTTTCCTGTTTCAACATGACAATGTGCACAAAGCACTAGCGGGTGTAGAACTGGAAGTCTAAAACACCTAAGCAGGTTAATGTACATGTGAAAAGGTTGTAGGGTTGAAGCAGCTTCAGGTGAACTTACATAGAGGTGAAAGTGCAGGAAGCAGGCGAGTGGAGTGGGAGTGGCCTGTGGGAACTGCAGCAGGAGTGTCTGCAGGTAGAGTTCCAGCTCCTTCTGTCGCCGCTCAACCAGACTCTTCGAGTTCTTCCCCAACATCTTCTTTGGAGGAAGCAGCCGTCGGTCCACCTTCTTCTCAGCTGTCAGCTAAAGGGAAACACACATCGGGATAAAACATTCATCTATTAAGAAAAAATGCCAAATATTCTGTGGCTGCAGATTCTCCAATATGAGGATAGAGGTTTTATATCACTGTAAACTGAATGTTATTTGGACTATGGGTCAGAAAAAAACAAGGCATTTGAAGATGTCACCTTGGATTCCAGGATATTGTAATGAACATTTTTGCCATTGTATAAACGATTTATCAATTAACCAAAAACATAATGGACAGATCAAAAAAGAATAGATGTGGTGCATCATTGACGTAATGCATTATGGCTATGAATGAGTGGGGATGAATAATATATCTGTGGCCGGTAAATTACCCTCTAATAGATGAAAAATTTGAATTATTAATCACTGTTCCGATAATGGGATTTTAGGAAATAATTAAGTTTGATAACTTGCAGGCTATTCTTACAACAGCTGCGGGGTGTGGCTCCTCTGTAATTCTGAATGAACACCACGAGCATGTTCAGTACATGTATAGTAAAAATAATGTAACACAGGCAAACAAATTTATATCAATTGCATTGCTGCTTGTTAGCAAATGCAAGATAAAGAAGAATGTCAGTAAAAATTGCCATTCTTATGACACACTGTTTGCAAAAGTTTTCTCAACAGTAGGAAAATAAACTGGTTAATCAGAAAAAAGTTTTTATAGTCCTCTTCACAATTATGCAATTACAAGACAGACAAACCCTAACATTCCCTAATGGGGATCTCTAATAATTAATATTTAATTACGGTGGATTATGAAATTAAGAAGTTGACTAAAGAGCCGTAGTGCTTTGCAGCATAAAAACTAATGTTAAACATTCAATCAGTAAGAAAACACTGCTTCATGCATCACAGAACCAAAGTGAATTCAAAACAAAAACAAATTTGTCCTGCTGTTGGTTTACCTGAACAGATTTCAAAATATATATTTGGTGAAAGCAATCACGCCTATCAGACAAAGCAGATTTTACTGACGGGGACAAACAGCCACCAGCTGACCTGCTCCAGTCTCTTACCTTCTCGTGGAGGTCGTGGAAGTCACTGTAACGGTGCTTCACAGTCCACTTGTGCTCTCCATCTGACACCTCGATGATGTAGACCTGAAACACAGCGGCAGGACAACCAGGGATTACAATATTCCTGAATTAAAAACTACTGAGATCAAAGTGGTTCTTGAGCTGCATGGGTGCTCTAATAACTAAATGGAAAAAGATCAAGGAAAACCAAAGACCATCTTTGAATAGACACAGAAGTTCAGTTACATACAACCTCCACAACCTCTATGAAAGCTTCATAACACTTCCAACAAGCAGACCGTGTCCCAAGAATATTTCTCACACTGCTATGTCAAAGGTCAATGTCCCAGAAATTGCTTCCATGATAAATAGTTTAAGTTTGAGGAAAGAAAATAGAAGTATAGAGCAGTGGGGTCGTTGAACAATCATGTTTTTGAATCAGACATGTTGGTGTCCGTCAAACAGTACAGAGTGTTACAACATATGGATATAAAATATCATCACTGACGGAGAAAGAAAAGCTGCTGTGAGCTGTCAGGTCTGGATTATTAAGAGGAAATGCTCTGAAACCGGCTGACAGCTGAGTTAGCAGTTAGCAGTTAGCTTGTCATTTCTGTCGGGTTCTTTTAGTCCAGCCACAGAAAAAGAAACGACTGACCGAATAAAGAATAATAACTGAACAGTGTGTGCATTGACTGATATAATAAATTATTCAATATTACTGTCACTGTCACTCTGACGGACCTGAAGCTAAAGTAGCTACAAGCTAAGCTAACTGGCGCTAAGCTAAAGGGACTCGGACGTTGCTTACAGTGTAGTTTTCCACCAGCTCAGATCCGACAACACACACTTTCCTCTCCGAAACCTCCTCTGGAAACGGGGCGGACTCCATGTTGAGATCAGGACGAATAAACTGGATCTGTTATTGAGTAAAAAATACTGTTAAAAAAGGCTGCAGAGGATTTCCAGCGCTTCTTCTCCGTTAGCCGCCTCCGGCCGCCATGTTTGTTGTGATGAAGCAGCTGACTGATTTAAAACGCTCAAACTTTATTTACAGTTATTCGGTGACAATTTTTCACTGCATTTTGAATCCGTGAAAAACTGATTTGTGTTAAACATTTATAAAACATACGCTTATTATATGAACAATCAGACAAGGTAGATAAACCGGTCGTACAAAAAAGGCCAAAATAAAACCTGTGTCCGATAATAGAAACATATCTTATCTTTCAATATTTCACCATGATTGTATGATTAGCTTTGTATTTATTAACAGCAGCAGGTACAGGTGCAGTTTGAGATCATGAACATCCAGGGATCAGGACCTTTGTTGTGACTTATTGATCACAAATTGACGTGTCACAACAGACACAACAGGTCTGCTTGAAACAAAGCACAATTTTTTTGAATGAAGGTTTGAGGAAAAGTATATTTTACCAATATGAGAATCAGTCAAAGCAAGGCAGTGGTGAATGAAATGGTTAATCAATTTTAGGTTGTTTAGGATGCTTGTGTAAGACTCATGAGCTCCAACTTGTCAAGGCAACAAATATCAGCTGAATTATGAGCGCAGATGGTGATATGTTGTTTAAAAATAGTCTAAATAGTCAGTACGTAATATACTGCATGTGTCTTCAGCAAGGTTAACAGTAGTTTATTGTTGCCAGATCATCCTCTGCGCTCTGAGTTTGTTCTGCATATTCAGGACTCCATTACAAGAGTCAGTCCGATCACAATCCATTTTCACAACAAATGCAATCAGCTTTCTAAACTCACACGATGCTGCATTGTTTACCAGGATGACACATGTGTGAATCTCTCAGCACAAACTTAACATCCTCACCACAACAAACTAGAGGTGAGGATCTAAGTATAGAAAGTCAGTCTCTTGTAATCCATCCAACAAATTTAGTGGATGAAGTACAGGAAACACTGACCCCCTTTCTCTTGTTTTGTGTAATATAGATTTCAGCCACATGGGGTCACTAAAGCAGCTGCAAACCTATAGAGATGTTTTGGTCTAATGGTTGAATTGATCTTAATATGTTTGAACTGAACAGAAACAGCAGGGATATTTTTTGTAGCTGCAGGAAACCACAAGTTATAATGGTCTCTGGACACCAAATGCTCATCTTTTAATGCTAATCATATATCGATTTAAAGGCTGTACCTTTTTAGTAAAATATCCTTAGTTTGTGATTACTTGTTTTTTGCTAATTAGTGCAGTTGTAGCTGAATGTGATATATTTATTTGTCATAAAAATACCAAATAAAGTTCTGACCTGGTGATGGTGTTAGATGCAAAGTCAACGGATCACAAAATAATTACAATTCAGGCTGAGAGGAACAAAAATTCTGGAAACAAATTTCATGGCAATCCATTCAATATTTGTTGAGATATTTCACTAAAATCACAAACGTCAACCTCATGGTGGCGCTAGATGAAAAGTCAGAGGATCACCACAGTCAGTTGGCTGCATTGTCTGCATGTCTGTACAAGTCTGTCCAGATTTCGACTTAATCCATGTAATATTTGTTTCCATATTTCACTCTGGACCAAAGCAACATTATGTTGGTACCACTTTGGTACCATGTTGGTACCACTTGAGTTGTGTTTTCAGAAGCAAATATTTATTTATTTGTCGAGTTTGGGAAGGAAAACAAAGTTCTTGTTTTGTTATGTTTCATATCAGAAACTGTTCTATTCAGACAGATGTTTCACCACTGCCACAGTATTCATGGTGTCTTAAGTTCATGTGGGTTGGGTACTTGTATGTGCATGACACAATCAGTAACTGCTGTCAGTGCTATTACAACAGCTCCTCCGGTCCTCCTGCCCCGGTGCTGCTGGTTGTTGTTGCTGTCTGTTGGCAGAGGGGGGGGCAGTAACAGCAGCTGTGGGTCAGATTTCAGCTGCTAAACCTGAAGAGGAGTGAACCATCCAGCTGCGGGGAGTCGCTGTCTGCTAATCACAACTGCAGCACACAACCTGAGGCTCCTACAGTCCAACATGCATGTCAAAATATCTTATACACATATGTGAAATTAACAACTTACAGAAATCTGTCATATTGCAATGTTATTAATAGGCAGTGGACGAACCTGCAAAACCTGCCCCCCCCCCCCTTTCTGTTAAAGCCCTGAATGGATCCTTCCAGCTCTTTATCCAGGCTGTGAGGCGAAGGCAGAGCCACAGTCAGAGCTGGTCAGAGCTGACTGCACTACAGCTTTTGGCCTAACACTGAGAAATAACTGCTTTCAACCAGCTAGAAGACGCTTAAAACCCTTCAGTAGCTCACTTCAGTTCACTAATCAGAGCTGTAAAGAGCTGATTTGACTTTCAGAGAGGTGACAGAGAGAGATTAGAGAGGCAGAGGAGGGCCTGACAAGGAGACAGCCGAGCAGGCAAGCTGCTGCTGCAAGGGGAGGAAGAGCAGGCTATGCATCAGCCAAAGCCAGAGGTCAAGAAAAAAAGCGAGAGAATAGTGAAAAGGTAGACTCTGAGTGAGAGGGGGGTCATTTGTGATCTGAGCCAGAAAAACAGAAATCAGCCTCTCTTTGTTGTTGTGTGGGCCACTGAGGGAGGAGGATGTGAAGGAGAGCTGCAGGGAGGAAGGGAGGCGACTGCAAGAAAGACAAGAAAAATGCTCTCAGAGATGATGTGCAAGAGGAGCTGCAAGCAGCAGCAGCAGCAGGATGGAAAAGGGGCTCCGCAGAGGGAGCCTTCCAGCCGCAGGAAGCACAGCTGGTCCAAGAGCTGCAGGGGGCGCCTGCAGGGGCGAAGGATGGGAGGGGGAGGGTGGCCAAGAGGGCGAAATCACCACCACCCTCAACGTCATCATCCTCATTACCATCATCCCCTACACCTCCAGAGGCCGGTGATGTCTCTCCGGCCCGTTAATGTCAAAGGAAACAGAGCGAGGGGGATGCGGGCCCCCAAGAACACCAACCAGTTCTTAATGCACGAGAAGTACCAGATGCTCCATATGCGCTCCGACTCAGTGGGGAGCGACAGCGGAAGCAGCTCCGACAGTGACATGGAGCTCACCGACATGGACTCGTACCTGGGCGTCCTGGAGAACGCCAGAGGAGCCCTCTTGGACAGTCCCAACCCACACGGCTCAACGACACCACCAGGACAGATGCTGGTACTGCAGGAGGACAGTAGGCGTCTCCAGGAGGACAGTCTGCGTCTGCATGAGGACAGTCTGCGTCTGCATGAGGACAGTCTGCGTCTGCAGGAGGACAGCATGCAGTATTTCCCCTCTGAAGATGACCTGATTCAGAGCCAGAATTTCATGCAGAGGGACTTTGTTGAGTTCTGTGACATCCTGACATCCTGAAGGGAAACTTTCAGGGAGCCATTTTGTCCTCAGCAGTGTGAAACTCAAACCTCAGACTGAATGGGGTCAGGTTTGTTCTGCTTCATGTTCACAGAAAATGAAAACAATCTTTGTCTTATCAAGTCATTTGGCCTTAAAGTGTTAAGAATGTGCTTGCAGGGTGAGATGGTTCCATCAGTTTCCAGCAGAAATGAACTTTTTAAAAATATTTTTCAAATCAAGTGTCATTTTCTTAATACTTGTGCAATGATCTGCCTTACTTTGTCTTTTTTCAACATACTGGCACTGATGTTCAGCAAAAACAAGGGGAACTGCACTGAGAAAAGTGAAATTATCTCATCCTGCTAGTATTTTTCTAGGGTTTAAGAAATGCAAGATTAAATGACGTTATTAAGACAGATGTTTTTTACAGTTCATGTTCTGTCATGTGTGTCCGGGTGCTGTAAAGTGCTGCCTTTCTGTTGTTGTTGTTGCACACAAAGGGAGATGGGCTGGGTGGTGGGAGTGAGCCCAAACAGCCAATCAGCATCGAGCTGGCTGCATCAAGCTGCTGATGATTGGCTGATGCAGACTGTCATCAACAAAAAAACCCTTTACTGTACAGAATAAAAAGAAGAAAAAAACCAAATAAATATTTGATTGGTGTAACATTGGTGATTGATTTTCTTTGTGGACATAAATGAGTGTGAGTGAGTTTTTCGTAGATAGTCAAGTGTTATCAGGGGCAGTGTGTCACTGAGTCACCAGGGGAGCTCAGAGTGAATAATGCACAGATACACCATGCAAAAATAAATACTCACATGATGATGTGTGAGAGGGGCAGCAAGAATAGAGAAAGACATATTCAAGACATATGACATGAACTATACAGCAGAAATAAGCATTTAACATGTTTTGGGTTGCATGATTAATGGTGATAATTAATAGATAACACTGATCTGATTTTTATTCTGCCATAAACCAACACACACACCTATTCAGATATTCACAAAACATAAAAACAAGATAGGTTCATCCAACATGCAAAAAAAAAAAAAAAAGAAATGAAAGAAACTATAAATAGCATGTAACACAAGATTCATTCATACGTACACCACATAGGTCTCTACTCCTGCCATTTCATTTAATACAAAGTTTTTACAACTGTTTTTAAAAACGGTAATGTATTCTTAGTATCACATCATCTGGTCAGCTAGTCCATATCTTGGCCGAAAGGATTTAGACTCAAAAGAACCAGATCTATAAATGAAGACAGGCAAAGTATTGAACGTACGTTGGTCTGTAAAGCTGTCTGGCACCGGGCCATGAAGGCATTCATGCACATTCATACACGACATTAACAATGTTTAACCAACATTAACTTTCATTAAGAAACCTTTTATTTGTCGATTTAGAAATTTCAGGCAGGCTTTAAAGCAGGAAGGCAGGAGAAGCTGTGTTCCTGCATACAGAGCAGTTGAAGTGGATTACATAAAGTGAAGTGGGCTGGTCACATCCACTTAGGACGGGCGGGGAGGTATAAGCCGCTTTGTGTTTGTGTGTCATAAACTAATAATGGCAGCCAGGGGCCTCATGTAAAACTCTGTTGGGGCACAATTAGAGTTTGGGGCATGGGGGTCCTTTGCCAGAAAAAAATAATGATGCAATGTTCTGCAATTTAATATATATTCAAAGACTTAGGGAGGATTATTTTAAAACTTCAGTAAATCAGTTTTTGGAGCTCAGTAATCTCTCACTTTATATAAGGGTAAATACTGTGTTTTATTTAGAGATTTTCATGCCAATTATTTGTTCTGTTATGATTAATAAAAAATAAAAGTAGTAACCTATTTTCCAAACTGCCCTGTCAAGATCCATCACCACCGCTATCCTAAGCAACCTGGAACCACACCTACACACACTGATAGAGGAGGGTGGGGAAACAATAATAGCCAAGTGTAGGATTTTCATGCCTATTGTAACGTCTCTCTGCAAAACTGCGAATGGAAACCCTCCTCTCTCCAAGTTCACTTCCTGGATCCTCTCTGCCTTGAATGCAATGACTAGTTTGTGAGCTAGAAGACTAAACAACTGGGCTGTGGGAGGCTACTAACTTTTGCTGGTACTCCTGTCGTTATGAATCGATTTCATTCATAACCTCACAGTATAAAATAAAATAGTTTTGGAGAAAATGCAAATGGCAGACCTGTGACATTCACATATAATTATAGCTTATCTTCATCCACAATTTTCCTGCAGAGCCTTTTAAACCAAGTCTAATTTTATCAGCCCTACCCTTGAACTTTTGACATTATTCAAGATTCACTGTTGATTTCATTATGTTCATTCAATGATGGACTTTTCATAAACACAGTTTTCAGCACCCTTGAGTTCTGGGGCCCTGGATCAGAAATCGCTTTTTGTCTGGTTGGTAATACATTTCAAAATTATTTAATCCATTCAGATCATTACAGTAAGTAACTCCTACAACCTTATGCAAATCTTGTATGTCACAATTAAGACCTGCCAGACAGTAAACATGTGGTAAGAAGTGACGTCACACCAGCAGCAGGTCTAACTTCCCCACACTGACCTTTGACCTGTTGATCAGCTGATCAGCTCAGTTGGCAGTGAAATCCATGCTGAGTGTGTGCTAACAATGAACACGCACACACACACTGACCGACAGTATGTTTGCTGTGTTTCATACCTTATCAGAGGGGTCAGTGTCTTGCTCAGTGACATGTGGCAGGTTGCAACTCTTTTGTCTCTATTGTATCAACTGTAGTTCTTGTTTCTATTTTTCTGCTGGTGTCATCAGTCAGCAGCAGCTTCGACATCTTAAGTCTGAGTTGTTGTTGCGCAATGCTGCCTGTGATTGGTCAGCTGACACTGCCAAACAGGAAGTGAGAGTGAGCCCACACACACACACACAGACCATGGCAGTAAGGTGGTTTGTATGTGGCAGATTACAAAGAGTAGATAAGTACTCTGGAAACACTTCCTTTGTTAGCTACGCTAATGCTAATCTGTGAAAACACAAATACATTGGTATGACTATACTTGTGAGGACCCTCTCTGACATTTCCTATCCAAAACTTGTATGCCAAGCCAAGTTTAACCTTAACGCTAAAATCACGTCTCAACTCCCAAACAGCCCTTTCACGTAATGGAAAAAAGTTCTGACCTTTCAAATATGTCATCAGTTTAAAAATGACTAACTTTCAAAAATGTCCTCACTTTCCACATCTAAAACCCAAATTGGTCCTCACAAAGACAAGAGCAAGAGCACACACACGTACACACATCGAGAAGTATGACTTGTTGCTGAAACGGCAGCTGCCAGCAACAAGTAGATGCAGAGTTCAATGAATGACGGTTAGAAAAATCACTGACACACCCACAAACACACACACACACACACAATGTCCTATGCTAGTTGCTGAAATCTTCAAGACTCCGTGTTGTGAGTTTAAAGTTTAATATTTTAAATGTTAAAGATTTTCTTTCGTCTTTTGTAATCATTTATAATGTGCAGCTGACTCGGTGAGGATCCGAACAGTCTTGCAGACAAATCATTTAAACATAACAGGAACATATGGACACATACATGTATGTGGTCAAAAGTACCTGCATGTGGACAGATGAATATCTCAGTAAGTCACATTTCAGACTTAAACATGTGATTGAAAAACCATGGGCATTACTGTGCTAACAGCCTCCAGATGTTGGGGTAGACTTTCCACAACATTTTAGAACCTGGGGACAGTTTGAAATAATTCTCTTTTAATCTCTTTTTAGTTATTTTTTGGACATTTTATTTCTTTATTAGATACTGACTGAAATTAGATCAGTGCCTCAGAGACGCCCCAACACACTTTTTCTATATACTGAGAAATACATCACATAATATACAGTATATATAACATCAGGTAATATACTCAGAATATACTATATACTGTGGAGTAGTTACTGATAAGCCATAGATTACGGGCAAATTAAAATCAAGCATGTAACGTATGGTGACTGATCCAGACACCCATGATTAACAGCCAGTGCAGCAAATCCAAATGTCCCAAAATGATATTTTTCAGTTGACAAATCTCATTGATATCTGTAATAATGCAAATAAGTAAAACTGGAGCATTTGTTGTATGATTCACTCTGTAGTTTTTCATTATTTGTAGTAATTTTTTAAAAAGTGATTATTCAATATATCTGGTTTTAGCGGCATTAAAAGAGCACCATTTCCCATCAGCCCATGGTTTTTGTTGGTTAAAGTCACGGCTCATCAACAGAGACGGCCGAGCGTTGAGAGGACGCTGTTAGTTCGGACTTGTCTCTGATAACAGCAGCACAGAGACACGTTTTATTTTGTCAGAAAGACAGATGGAAGAACTGCTGAATGAACTGAGTTACAGAAGCTCGTGGAACAGAAGCTCTGACATGACGTCAGGACTTCGGCTCTCTACACCCCCCTTTCTCTCTCTCCCCTTGTTTCCTGTCTGTTTCTGCTATCAGCTGCCCAATAAAAGATGATGATGATGGTCAGAGCTGATCAGAGTCTGCTTGGATCCACTGCGTTATTAGACATATTGACTGGTTAGACTGAAAATCATATGGACCTGGTGTTGTGGAAGACACACAAGGAAACACCATTTGAAGGGGAAACAGGCAGATTCACATGTGACAGGGTAAAATTCATGAAGTTTTTTAGATGCCTGGAAAGACAAGTTGTGGTTGTGCCCGGTGTTTCCTCACAGGTCACATGACACGGAAGCAAATGATAGTGAAGCAAATGAATTATTGTCACGTTCCAGAAACCAGAAACCAGATTTTGAATACTGGTGTTTGTTTTACTACCAGAACCAATCAGAGAGTAACTTCAGTCAGTAGAACTAAAAATCCTGGAATAACCTTTTTCTGTGTGTGTGTGTGTGTGTGTGTGTGTGTGTGTGTGTGTGTGTGTGTGTGTGTGCGCGACTGGGAAGGGGGGTGTATGTGTTATGAATACATGAAGTGATGGGAGGAGGAGGAGCAGGAGGAATGGATGGAGTTGGATGCTATCTCAGTTTGGAGTGGAAAAGTACAGCTGTCTGCTCCGGAGGCGGAGACTTCTCTGTTGAGCACACAAGCCAGCCAATCAGAAGACAGAAAAACACAATGATTGACAGCTGTGCTCAGCAGCATGACAAACCAGCAGTGAGGCTCTAAGTCTGTCTTCATATAAACTTCAGTTCTGTGTTTTTAATGAGAAGCTTCAGTCTCAAAGATTATATCTTGAATTGAAAGTTTACATTTCTGGAACAGACTGAGCTGAACTGTGAAGATGTTAAAGCAACTTTACCAAAACAGTTTAAAAAAAGTTATTGACATTTACATTAGCAAATGCCTAAACTGTTTGGGGATGAGTTTTTTTTTTTTTTTTGAAGGAATGTTTTATGTTAATCAATAACTTGTAATTAAAGTTTTCTCACATTTCGAGTCTTCACAAGGTAAAACACTGACCTTTCACCAAACCCCTCCCCCAACCAGCGACTATCCAATCGTAGCTTAGTAACTTTAACTACTGAGGGCAGGTATGTCAAACGTTGGCTTCACCAACATGTTGAAGTGTTGGAGCTCTGGTAAGATACTGGAGATAGTCTGTAAACAGAGAGGTTGGAGGGCAGTGGGCCTTTTATCTTCCTGTTCACACAAGTTTAAACCGTTTAAATCACAGCACCACTGATGCACATGTTAAATAAAAATTAGTGTGTTGCTGATGCTGTTAATGAACACGCGTGGTCAGATGTTTCTCAGCGCAACAGACTACAGGATGATCACTTGTCTTTTGAAAGCTCAGACTGTGGTTGATTTGTCACTAAACTGTGTCACTGAACCAACCAGATTATTATTGTATTGTTGGTTTTAACACACACACACACACACACACACACACACACACACACTCACAGGTGGCAATTACATGTGCAGCAGAATGGGCATTGTCTGTGGCACACCGTCCTTTGGCTTCCTGTGTGTGTGTTCTGTGTTTTACTGAACATCCAACATGTAGCTGCTGCTTAAAAAGTGAATATTTAAAACAGTGAAATACTTTCAACATGCTCATATACAGGTGTGTGCACATTTAGATACAAATATGAACTAGTACACACTGTCATTCCCTCATCAGCAACTAATAAATAGAAAAATAAACCGATAATAATGATACATACATACAAAACCAGTTTGTCCTCCCCAGTGTCTGACTAAGATTTTGGGCTTGTCCAGGTTATTCAAGACGATCCAAGACTAAAAGTTAGAATATCATCAGCTAACTACATTTTTGTGGTGCATCAGGTTACGACAGAAAAATCCAGGACTGGATCCACTGTGTGGGACCAGTCCTGGATGATATCAGTGTCGGTAGCTGTAGGCCTATTTTTTAGTGCTTTGGACAGAGCCTGTCTTGCTGTTTCCCCCTGCTTCCAGTCTTGATGTTAAGCCAGGCTAACCATGACCTGACTCCAGCTCTGTACTTAAAACACAGACATGAGATTTGTATGGTTTTGTTAAATGTCTACCATCAAGTTTATATCTGATATAATGTATTTGACACAGTACCATGTGTCGGCTTGTTTTCTTTTTGTTTTCTCTTGCCTCTGATGGTCATGTAGTGTATTGTAACCCATGTGGACTGAGCATCTTTAGATTTATGACAATCATTAATTTGGTGTCAATCACAGAACTGGATTTTTTCAATATGCAGCCATTTTTATATGTACAGTCTGTGAGGCTGGCCAATGTGAGTGTGTGATCTGTCTCCTGCTGCTCCACTGACCTGACAGCTTGTACTGTACACACACACACACACACACACACACACACACACACATACACAGAGGAGCTCAACTCAAGAAGAGAGAGAGAGAGCGAGGGAGGAGATATCCTCTCAGCAGTGTGGTGAATGTTTCACGGGACTGACAATCCCTTCAAGGTACACACACACACACACACACACACACACACACACACATGCACACACGCAGACACACAGACACACAGACACACACAGAGATTCCACAGGCTGTGTGTGATTATCTTGGACTGAGAGAGTAAGAGACAGACTCAGTAGATATGAAGAGGAGGTCTGCTGTGAGTCAGTAATTAGTTGCAAGTATTTTTTTAAATTTTCTCAATCATAATAAAATAACATTCGTGACATGGAACTGACCCCAAGTCACTTCAATTCATAACTCTGGCATCTACTATATGTAAATTACAGGAAGAAGCACAAACAATAAAATAGAGAGGTAACGCTTATGATTACTCACAACAGACAGTGTATTTCCTCACAGTTTACAGTGTTACAGTGCAGTGTGTGCAGACAAGATGTGAAGTTAGAGAAGAAGGCAATAACAATCTAGGAATAAATTCATACTGGTATTTTTTAAACTGACATCAGTGTTTGCTAGTGAAGTGAGTGGCAACTATAGAGATGTTTTGTACAGCTCTCATTGTGGTTTTGACATTAGATCTGCTCAGTTTTGAATGTAAATTTTTAGTTTACGTAGAGAAGAAGAGACATGCTGAGTTTGAAAGTTTTTCAATGACTGTATATTGTTACCTCTATTGTTCATGACAGTTACTCTGTGACAGGACATAATATCATCTTCAACTGCCTCATCATAAAAAAGCTTTTCTACTTCCTGTACTCCAACAACAATGAAGTGCACTCTGTGTAACAACGGTGTCAAACCACATGAAACTGAACCACGTCAGGCTGCTGAAGTCCCCTGTCAGTAAAATGTCGTAGACTGTCCCATAGTGTAAGTAAGCGTCCTTATTGACTGTAGGCCTACAGCATGTTCCTGACATTACTCTTTTCCTTGCACCTCTGTTCTAAAGTTAAATAATGCACCTAAAACCTACTAAGAAAAGAACAATCTAGTTTGTAGTTTATGATCATTTTGAAATCCCTACAGAACTCATTACCCCGTCTCCCCCCAAACCTCCAGTTTTATTGCTCAGTAACCGTCACACTTGCACCCTGAAATGATTGAAAAGGTACCCAATAGTTAAAAAATAACTATAGTATAAAATCTGTTTAACTACCCACATTGTTACCTCCTTATTCTCCAACTTCACATCTTGTCCCACGTACTTACATGTATGTATAAGTACATACTGTACTGTTACACCATTAGTACAAAAAATTATACTGTAAATTGGGAAGAAATACATTGTACATTGCAGACCATAATCTAAAGCCATTCGAGCTACAACAGACAAAAAAATGCCATATATAGATAGTTTAGTATCAAAGTGCATTGTTGAAACACAATGATCACAAAGTTGATAAATTCAATAAAGCTAAAAAATGTCACATTAGATGTGTCTTTGTCCTGTGTGGTTTCTTGTGTCTGCAGATGCAGCATGAAAATGAAGTTATTGCACTTAGCAGCAAGTCTTTCATTCTTCAAAGTAGTGAAGGATACAGTCAAAGATAAATAATAAAATAAAGTAAAATTTGCATCACATCTCTTGAGCTTATCATGTTTTGCATGTAAAAGCTTATTAGAAAGTAATCAGTAACTCCAGCTGTCAGATGCACGTGTAGGAACAGTACTACAGTACGTGTACTTATTTCCAGCTGTGATGGAAGTGTGTCACATCAGAATGGCATCAGACAACACAACTGTTGGTGTGTTGGACATGTCTGACACGTAACACATGTGTTTGCCCTGGAGATACACACAAGGAAGTGAAACAGGAAACCTCAGCGTCTGATTGGCTGGCTGAACACGCAGACCTGCCTAGTTACTAAATAGCTCAGTGACACCGAACCCCTTCGCTCAACACAAGCCTCCTTTCTTTTCCTTCCTGTATTCAGGCTCCAGTGTAGAAAAATGCAGCAGTGTGCTCCGTCTCAACATGTACTCTCATTCAGGGGCAGCTCTCCTGGCGGCGGCTCAACTTAAACCTTCAAACTAAAACTTAAAATCAGCTTTGTTGCATGATTTCTTAATTTTAAGTAACACAATTAACTGATTCTGAGGCTCCCATGACTGGTTAGATATCGTCATCAAATATTTGTATCTATATAACAGTTTATATGCAGAGGATATCTGGTCATTGTGGATTGATTTTACATGAACACTAACTTATGTAACAGTCATTTCCTCTGACATAGTTACCATATTTAACTATGCATGAACGCTGGTGAAATGAGGAGGTGTCTCACTTTGGTTTATGTTCTCTTTTTGGAAAGAAGGTTAGATAGAAGGAAGAGCAAATTCCTACAGAGATCAATAACTGAACTTTGGACCAAATCACTTCAAAGTACAGATCTAATGGTCCCTTTGTTTCCTTCGGCATGTATGTGATAACTTTCAGTGTGAAAAGAGGCGTTTCCTGGACTGTGTGGATGTGACCTTGTGTCAAAGTGGAAAAACTCACAAAGGTGCTGATAAAGAAACACCTGGCCAGCGCACACAAACACACACATACACTGTTCAACCTCTACACTTTAAAGTCCTATTTAAAATTATATTAGATAAGATATACCTTTATTCGGAAATGTACAAGTTACATATGCATATTCATGATCTCTTAACCCAAACAGAAAGCAGATCAGCAACTGCAAACATTTCCTCTGATAGCTACATTGATTGTAATCTGCTGACACGCAAAAAGGTTTTTACTTCTGTACCTGTGAAAACCCCTATGATCATACAGTAACCCATTCTCTAACCTGAATCCTCAAAAAATCCCTTTGAAGAAGTGAGGATTAGACCAAAATGACCTTTAAAAATCCTCTGACCTTTTCAAACCGTCCTCACTTTCCAACAGCGTTTTCAACAGTGTTTTCACTTTCAGAAACTTTTCTCACTTTCTAAAAGTCTCCACACTTTTCAACAAAGTCTTCAGTCTAAAGGGTTTAAAGTCAGACTGGTCCTCACAAAGACAGAAGGACAAAGGACACTCTCACAGAGTTGAGGCCGGTTCCTGGTTTTATCTTCTGAGTCTCAATTATGTAAAAGTTTACTCCAGTCATTACATGTTTCAATCTGAGAATTTTTCAGAATGTCAGAAGTCATAACGACACAGTTATGACATAATTAGCACTTATTTAGATAAACGATTCAACTTTAATCTTTTATTATTGAGTCATAGTTTGAGATACTTGTAAGTTTTGGAACAGTCTTAAATTTTTTTCAGTTTATTTTCAAGCTGAACTTCCGCAGAGAGGAAAGCACTTGTTTAGTTGCTGACTGCTTTTAGATCAATGGTCTGAGAAATGACAGAAACTGTAAATCCTCTGACACCCCCTTCTGGTCAATATGACATTTCAAAACTGAATCAGAGAAGCAACGACTGTCCTCGTCTCCTGATGTTTGATGAAGAGGCTTCACTATCGGAAGATAATTCTATAAAAACGTGGAGCTCCACTTTTCAGGGAATGAACAGAAAAAACAAAAATGATGAAAAATGCCAGTTTCATTTGAATTCAAAGATGAATTCAACATAACTGAAGCTGCCGATTGTTATTATAGATGAAGTCACATCTCACCCGACTGTCAGTTACTTCAGTCATCTGAATCATTATCAGGTGCAAATACAAGATAGTTTTAGGGATTCTTGTTCAGCATTCAGGTATTGAACAGGTAAATTAATGGGTAAGATAATGAATTGTGATACATTAATGGGCTGTTCTGCATAAGTGTTTTAAAGCTTGGAGAAAGTCCTTAAAATGTATAAAATTAGAGGTAGGCTTTCATTTGTACTTTAAAAGGCCAAATTTGGGTTCATTTGATGGATATGAACTGAACCTGTGTCCAACCCTTTGGACAAGAGAACCTGGGGCTGTCATAGCTGTTGCACATAATACGCCCCATGTCAGTGTTTTAGAAATCTCAGAGAGAAAGTACTTGCCAAAGCATATTTTCATATCAGGTAAGTTAAAAAGAGCCAATCAGCTCACCAACAAATCAGAACAGTGACAGTAGAGATGATGGTCTGAACTGAATCACGGTGGTAAATATTTGTAAATGAAATTTTAAAATGAAATCAAAATCAATTAATTATTTTTTTCTTGGCACCTGAGTATTGATGAAGATCTTATTCTACATTCACTAACACAGGCTGGTCACCTGTCAACCATCTATATATGGCCCTGTAAGCTCATTCCTGAAGCTTGAAGTCACAGCGACTGGATCGACCCCCTTTCCTTTGCTTATTTTAGAAGTTGCCTCAGTGTCTCTGTAAAAGTGTCTGTCAGCTGCTTTGTGAAGAGCTCTGAGGAGGAAACTCAGCTAGGAACCTTCAGGGCCAAATCATAAAGACTTCAATAAATATTAGACATAAAATATAGCTGTTTGTGGTGCATTTCTTGGGAGAAAGAGAATAAATAAACTACTGATAACTTTTGAATTCTGCCAGTTGAGCAATTAGTCGCTTCTCCTATTTCTGCAGCAGTATTAAAAAATCTTTGATGGAAAACAAAAACTTAACATACTTTACATATACAGAGGATAATGATTACTTACATGACTCAACAAAACTCAGTAGTTTGTCAAGAATTACTGGGATAAATCTATGCCTGTATTGTGTGATTTGACCTTCTTAAGACAACAGGTGGAAAAGACGAGAGTGAGAGATCACCTTTTTTTAAACATGTACTTCAACTTCCATCATACTCTTAAGAGTTGATCTGTAGATTCCCCAAAGTGGCAACATCTGTGGTCATGTTAACATGAGGATACTAAGCATTATTCAAGTTCATGGTCTAAAAATAATCCATGGACTTAAAACTTGTTAAAGCTGCAACTTTTAACACTATGTGTCTTCTGCTACTGTTAAACCCTTGATGTGCCGTCTCAGGCAGCAGTCCAGTGAAACACTTCCTGTCATTACTGAGGCTTTCAGGGAACCAGCTGAGACTCCAGGAAGGAAACTAGGCTAAGAAGCCAGGCTTTATGACACTCTGCCCTGCTAGCCGGCAAACCCTGTGGTCCCGGCCAACGTCGAGCACTGGTGACATGACTTTGGATAGTTCCTCCTAAACTCTTATACATCAACAATGTCAGCCTACAGCCGGCAGAGAAATAGTGCAGAACATAAAGTGCCATAAAACCACAGCATTTTAAACCTTGGTTTCTGTATAGGTTAAGCAAACAAGACATGTTAATCAATGAGCTTTGGACGTGCTCAAGGGAACAACTGTTTCACCCATTTACAGTTTTTATGATATGATAAGCTATTTATTGTACAAACAGGGGAGTAATGACACCAGAAAATATTGAGACATATCAACTAACATGGAAGCAATGTAATCAGTAACAGCTGCTTTTTAAACAATATGTCAAATGCTTAATGTTTGTCTTTTGAGGTGGATCTTTCCTGTGCAGCCAAACATTGTTCAAACTCACAGAAATGTATTTTGAATTCTAGTGAGATCTTAAATTTTCCAAAGATTCCAAATCTACCAGACTGACCTTTGGGTCAAGGAAGTGTATCTGAAATGATGCAGCAGAAATGTAGAATCAAAAATGTCTTGGGTTTGAATATTTTACTCATTATAATCATCACATAACTCAATGAAGAGGTGGAACAACATGATACACAACATACACTATAAGATACTGTCAGTCAACTCTTCCAACCGTAAACTGACTTAAAAACCTGGGTGAAGATGAGATCTTATTGCCGTGAAGCTGCTCAGTCGTCAGCAGGTCAGTATGTACTGTACATTACTGTACGCAGTGTTGGTGATGTCTGAAAAAGACGCCTAGTGACTTTTATGTTAAAGACATGAAGGCACTCACCTTTTCAGCCTTGATAGATCTGTCATTCATAATTTTTAATAAAATCAGTGTAATAAACATGAAACACTGTGAATCAGTGTGAATACTGTGAATTGAATTTTCAGTTGTTGTTACTCTTCTCCAGTCAGATGCATCTATAAAATATTTTTTGGGACAGAGCAGGAAAAACTGACACTGAATCCTTCATCAGTGAGACATCAGAATTCAGTAATAGATGATGAAACTGATGAGAAAGAAGTGTTTTAACAAGGCTTCAGCAGAGGAATAAGTTTTAAAATTCACCACTGATGTAGCCTGTGAGAAAACACTCTTCTTCTTTTATATCATTACTTACTTTTACTTGTTGTTCTCCAGCAGTGACACAGCTCACTCTGTGGAGCACTGTCACTCTCTGTGGATGTCCTGTCATGTCTGAGTAAAAGTCATCACTCCAGATACAGCCGATGATGATCCTTCAAATGTTACAGATTCCAGGTCTAAAAACAGGCTTTATCGAATCAGTCCGTCCTCCTGTCCTTTGTCTGTCCCCTCTGCATCACTGTTCTTCTTCTCCTCCTCCTCCTCCTCCTGTCTCATCTTCTCCTCCTCTTTCTCCAGCTCTTCCTGTTCTTTGACATCAGCCTGCTTCAGTTTCTCCTCCACATCCTCAGGAATCTCCACCTCCATCAGGTTCTCCATCCCCTGCTCCGGCTCGTCCCCTATCAGCACCTGGACAGAGGAAGGAGGGACAGAGGGAGGAATAGAGATAGACATATGCACACAGTTGTTAGTTTATTATGTCCACCAAGCTAAAACTAATGCAGTGGTCCTGCAATAAATTCTAGCTGATATTCAGTTTTACAGAGGGGTTGATTGAATTTATGGAGGAAGTAGTTTGTGCTGCTGTTGATTTGGCCTTTTTCACAGCAGACATCTTGACTTGTCATAACAGTCAAAGCACAATTGTTACTAATAACATTAACGAAGGCTCTGTTAAGTGAATTTGTTCCAGTAAGTCATGACAGTGTGACAGTGAGTCAGGATGCACAATACCAGAGCCCTGAAACTGAAGGAGGTTTTGCCAAAACAAAAACAAACAAACAAAAAAACATTCAGACATGTTCTTTCCATCGGTTACATTTCTGGCTTGACCAAAAAAAGTTGTATCAAATTCAGAATGAGTGTATATTTACAAAAAAACCCAAGTTTGAACATAATGTATCTTGTCCTTGTGCAGTATTCATTTGAATATAGATCAAAAAGGATTTGCAAGTCATTGCATTCGGTCTTTGTTTTTACATTTAATACAGTGTCCCAACTTGTTCAGAATCAGGGTTGTAATAACATTATTGATGGCTCAGTTCCCAGTGAGCCTGTAACCACTACACCAGGGGCTCCCTTCAGTGGAATGCAGCCATCATTAGTGTCATTAAATACACCTGTGTTTTTCCTGCTATGACATGTCTGCTGTGAAAAGGCTCTATTGTCATGCCTGACACACATATTCATTCAGGATTCAGGACATTATTGGGCTGAAAGCAGCTCGGGTGAAAGAAGATTCGGGCTGACTTGAGGTTGACCAAGCTGGTCCCGTGAGGTCATCATTTAATTTTATTGGAAGACTGCAAACACAAAACAGATCCTGGCTTAATTTTTTGGTTAAGCTGAACCATCACAATAAAAGCACAAAGAGATTAATCATTATATGGTGGTTTGTATTCTAGTATTTGACAGTTAATCGCCTTGAAGATTTGTTTGAGGATTTGATCTTTCATACCTGGACCAGTTTCTCACAGGCTGCTGTAACGTGGACGTCCTTCTCCCAGTTGTGGAACTCTCTCATGATTGGATAAACATTCTTGTCTTTTAGTGTCTGCCGGCCGGCTCTGGTTGCTGTCAGCTACACAAGAGACCAACAGGAAAGAGCTCAACATGAAAACATGAGAATACGTGTGTGTGTGTGTGTGTGTGTGTGTGTTTGGTGTGTTTGTTTGTCGTGTCGCACCAGTAAAAGTGTTTCCAGCAGCATCTTTCTGATGTCTGGGTCTTCTTCCCTCTTCTTGTCCTCTGGGAGGTACTGCAGGTCCACAGGCAGACCTGAACATCACATCAGCTTCTATTAGTGTCAGAACCACTGGTACTGTGGTCATTTGGATTGTGATCAACTAAAAACATTTTGTTCAGACAGGGATCTGAGCAGAACCAACACAGACAGTATGTGTTAGTAGATCAATTCATTATTGGTTTGGGTTGCACAGTGGTTGTGACACAAAGAAAATATCCAAGAAAATATCACTAGTCTCATCCTATAAAATGTGATACACTGAATTAACTAAAACAGTTTACTATTAGAAACACACACTCACCATCATTTTCTTCCTCTGTCAGCTCCTCTGGACCGGCCAGTGGCAGCAGGAGGAAGGGCAGGATGTCCACAGAGTCACCTAACAACCACTCGTGATGGGCTGGACAGATTGAAGAGAGGTTTGAAGATTTTAGCACTCAGTCAAAAGGTCTGAGGATCTAATATCTCTCAGGGTTTCAAGGTCAGACTGATGCATTATCAACATTTGGTGGGAATGCATCTCATAACACCTGAGATGATATGAACTCATATGAAGTGACCAAGTCTAAATGAGGTTGTCTCACCGTGGTCAAAGCAACAGTTGCGCAGGGTGCCTATGACTCCGCCCCTCCTAACAGCTGATGACTGGTACTGAGTGAAGGGCAACAACCTCTGGACTACACACCTGCAACACACACACACACACACACACACACACACACACACACACACACACACACACACACACAAATACACTAAATTTATGATGACTTTCAGGGTTGTAACAGCTTGTGTCTGTCCTGAAAATCCTCAGTTAAATAGGCCCTATGACCCAAAAATTACTACTGATTTAATAACTAATGTACTTTGATTAGGTCAAACACAATGTCTTCACAGCCTGCAGAGCTAAAGAAGCAGTTTAGCAGAGCAGCTTCAATCCTTCGTCTGAGTCTACACATGGTGCATTCAGGAACAGTACTTAGGTCACCTGTGTTTTGGCAGTGGTCACAGCCCAACACACAGTCACTTTAATAAACCAGGTGGTTTTTGGTAGATGATGTATGCTTTGGATAGTCAGTGTCATTAGTACGGTGAATACAACTGAAAATATCAGCTCATATTTGTCCAAGCTTCAGATGGTGATCCAAAATTGTGTGCCCTCTCCTCTGTCTCTTCCCTAAATCCTGACTGGCTCTGTTGGATAATGAAGGAGGAAGGAAATGTGAAAAAGGGACTTTGAGGAGTGTTTGGAGCTCTGCCCACTTTTGCACATCTAGCAAATTGCTGCCAAAAAGAGTTTGATATCCGTTTTGTGAAAGCAGTCACCTGTCCTTGTCCACCATGTAGTTTCTGGCCTCGGGCAGCTGTGTCAGGTTGGATAGCAGAGGACCCAGGTAGTGGAGTTTAGCCTTCTTGTTGTAACCTTCAGTACAGAAGATCTCCACCAGCTGAGCCACACCAACTCCCTCCTGGAGGACCTGAAACATCAAAGAAACACTTCATCTCTCACTATCCAGCACTTTCAGCAGGAATAAACCAAACTAAACCAAACGTGGCCTGTATGGGATCAGCAGCTCACTCATAAAAGTGCAGTCAAGCCAAAACCTCTTCCCATCCCTGGTAAAAATTTCTCAATCAGTCACCTTGAACACAGTCTTGCAGGTCTTCTCATGGCGGGTCAGGTTGGACAGGATGGTGCAGATCTGATCAGAGAACAGGTACTCTGGATCCAGAAGGTTCTTTAACAACACTGGAAGAACTTTGACATCTGCCACCAAAACCTGGGTGAAACGCAACAAAAAACACACACCTGTAACATGTTTGTCTTCAAAGAGGAAGTCAACACTGAATCCACAACATCTCTGAGGGTTGTACTGTTTGTTTTGTTTTATTCCTCAAATGTCTGTAATCATAACAGCTGAGGAGTTACTTCTAAGAGTTCATTTAGACTGGACTTTGCTGCTCAATCAAGACTGATCACCTGATGCAGAGTCTCGTCAGCTGACAGGTTGATGAGGATGTGGTAACAGTCCTTCACTATAGCAACAGAGGGATCACAGGTCAGAGCAAACAGGGCAGCAAGTAAGTCAGGTTTAGAGCGGAGGAAGCGGCAGCCATCCCTGAAAACAAACAAAGACGAATAAAACAGAGAGTTAGTTACTGTGGCAACTTCCTGCAAACATCAGTAAGGACCATTGTCACATCACTGACTTCACAGCCACTGCTCAAGTACACTACAGCTCAGCACAACTGCAGAGTAACTAATAGGATCCTACATGTCAGGTCTCATATTTTACCTGGCTAAAACTTACATTTTAGTGTCTCTGATCTGTAATGTGAAAACACATATCTGCAGTGTGCGCCCTGTTCACTAAAATCCTAATGCACTGTGAAGCACATTCATCACATTTGAAGGCAGTAGAAGAGGCAGCATCAGTACCAGTCTAATATTTGTAGTAGAGCTGATGGCAAATACAAGAATTCCCAGGCTGCCTTGTTAAAATCAAAAACTACATTATTAACAGTATCATCATCATCATCATCAGTCTCCTACCTGTGTCCAGACAGTCCCAGGATGTATTCTGTGGCCTGACCTTTGATATCAGGACGTGTACTGGGGGTCAGGAAGGAGAGCAGCTCTGCAGCCTCAGAATCACTCAGCATCTTCTAAATGTGTCTGATAAACAGAAATAAAACCAGAGCCAACCATCAGCTTAGACAACTGTACATTATACTACTGATATACTTACTACAAGCCTCAGTGACTGGTCTGAAACCAGTGAAACTCCACATGAAAGACCACCATCGTAATATAACAGACCAAGAATAAATGGATCCTTCTTTACTGTATGGATTTTTACTACCATATATTTTTCACGACCAACAAACTAATAACTTTTCAAGCAAATTTGTTAAAAGTATTATCGGCCATATTTCAATCATTCCTTTGACTGTTAAACCAGGTTTTATTAGACTATAACACAAGCAATTCATCTACAGTGTTCTGCAGGTGTTATATTATGTTCTGCAGGTTCAGAAACTAGGATTAATAGAAATGTTCAGTGTTGTTACAGACTCTGTTTATCTCCAGCATGATTATGCTGTGATTAGCTTTATTATCTGTATTGGAGATCTGTGTGATTAGTTGACTTTTGTGTCACAAATTAGCAAAGGTTTATCTGCTGTTATCTCAACATAACTGCCATAATAATAAAGAATAATAAATAAAATAAAAGACTGTAATAATGTTTATCAAGGCTACGTCCAGTCTTTTGTTTACATTAGCATCAAAGCACGTTTTCAGAGGTTGTTTGTTGTCTTGTTGGATACAAACAATGTTAGCAAGAGCAGCTAAAGTTAAATCATTCTGAAAGTTTTTTGACGTCTTTTCACACATGAGGTCAAAGTTTTCACGACATCTGACAAAATCTTTTGCTGAACTTTTTCATGAACGCTACATAACATATTGGTGTCTGTTTGTCCAAGAAATGACCACCTGGTATAAAAGTACGTACCTTTAACAAGCTACAGGACTTGTCTGGTGTTCATGTCTATATTCCTCTAACAGTAAACAGCATGAGTACCGGGACAGTGTGAACACATGTGGACAAACTGCAGCTACAGGCTCATCCCGCCGAACTTCCGGGTTCTCTTCCTCCTCGCCCTCGTTTTCAGCAGCTTAAACGGCGCTGGGTGAACGTTGCTGCCCTCTGGTGTTAGACACGTGTGGTGGTCTGTGGTTAGACACAGCTGGATCTGGTTGAAGCTGGATTAGATCCCAAAATTTACTTTGAGGACATTTTGTACCATCGGAATGAGACAGAAAGCAGCCTAACAAAACTCTTATTGTGAATGTGGATGAACTTACTTCACATCCCTTGTTACAAATAGAAATCCCTCAGTCTCTCTGTTTGCACAATTGTTGAAATTTGCCCCAAAGTCTATTTTTTAATACATTCCTTTTCATGCTTATTATTTTATTTGATATCATTTGATAATTATTAGACATATTTTAAGGCCTTGCCAATGACTCTTTTTTAAAAAGTGTATCACTAAACTATTATTATTACTACTATTGACCTGCAGGTTGCTGCTCGCAGTGACTATCAGGTACTTGGTATTAGTTCTTACATCTTTAATGGCTGAATAACACACACACACACAAAACTATCAGGCGTCAAAAGAAACAGATTGGAATGAAGTGTACCTGGAAAATGAACAAGAATATGCAGCATGTAACTACTGTCAGGTGGACACTTGGCTTTTCTTTCACCTGTTTTAAAAACTGAATAAAATTAATAGCAAAAACCACTGATACAAATTCATGTCCATGCAAAAAGCGCCCCCTACGTTCCCACTTTGCAATGGTCACAGAATATAGTGTAACACTGGCTGCATCTTGATACATACAAATATTTCCCAAAATGTTGAACTTTTGTTGAATTACTTTTATTTAAGGTGATATTCAGACTGTTTTGAGTGAAAACCAGCAAAAACTACAAACAATTGGTATCAGTGGTTATTAAAGGTATCCTGACAAGATTATTATTATAAGCAGTTCTGTGGAACAATGTTTTCATAAGTGGGTCCATGTTTTGTTTTTATTTTACAAGGTCACAAGCAGGCAGGCGACATTATACACTCCTGCCTCTATTTTCACATTATTCCTCTGATCAACTTTGGCAACAATAACTGGCACTGCAATCACAAAGGCAGCGAAGAAGAAGACTGAAAACTTATAAACATGGATGTAAATGATTTAAATTAGCTTTGCAAATGTTTTATGAGGAAGGAAATACAACTTTAATTTACAAAGAAACTCCACAGGTCACCTTTAACCTTTCAAACTACTTTATTGATATATCCAAAAAACACATACAAGACATTCAAATAGTTTAGTCCCATCTGCAACAGCTTCCACTCACTCCACAAATGTTGCATTGAAATGCTGATATTGCATACAAACGTTCACGAATGTTGCCTGCACTACAGTACAGCGTTCGCCTTCTGATTAAAGGTACAGTTCAACCTTTACTGACTGACCAGTTCAGACAACATCGGGCACTTTTCCTCTCAAACAACCATCAATGAACCAAATGCTGCTTATTCTTAAATCTTAAAGTCAACTTGTCAAGGTCCAACTCAGCATTTTAACATTTCACACAAACTGAAAACAAAACATTTCAACAAAATAATATAGCTGTGGAAAAACACCTGAGCCCAGTGTTGTTGTACTTGTGATTGTGTCTACAGTCTTCAGACATGCATATGAGAAGAATGATGCAGTTCCAAGGTTGCTGGGGAAAACCCCACCCAAGGCTCTTCCAAAGGATTAAAGAAGGTCAGAGTCAGTGAAGGCTGTAGACTGGAGAAGGTTGATAATCCTTTGCTTCTTGTTGAAACATTTTATTTTTTTCAAGACACACTGTCCTTGTCACGCAGATTTCAATAGCACGTCAACACCTTTGCAAAAACAAGACTAAAAATCAGCATCTTAATTCAGAAACATTTCACCAAATATGTGTACTTTGGAAAGAGTGAAGAGAAGAAAGAGGACTGCAACAGCATCAGTCTGGATTGTAAACAGATAAAAGTATTTAGGAAGTTGTCCACCACATGCTGAAGTGGGTCCCAGTCCTTGTAATCTGCCTGGAGCCAGATATTCACTTCCAGACATCCAAATCTCACTCCAAGTCAGATGAGGAACTTTGAAGCCCTTCAGCGACTCAAAGTATCTCGTAATTCTGGGATGTCATAGTATCGTAGTACTGCTCAATTTTTTGGTACTTAATGTAGTATTTGCAGCAAAGTCAAGACCTCTGTATGGTGACAAGACCACGTTGAAGACCGAGAAAGGCATCAGAAGGCACTGTGGAGTTTGATTGGCAGACAGAGATCAGCTGGTAACCTCTCTCTGTTGGCTCAGGGCGGGGCATCATCATCATCATCCATCATCATCATCATCTTCACCGTCCTCCTCCTCTTCACTCGGCCTTGTCTTTCCTCTTGGCTGTGAATGGGACTTTGCTGGCGACCGTCGAGCCCACCGTGGAGACGCCGCCGGCCACTGCAGACACCCCGCCCTTCACCAGCCCCACCCCCACAGACGGCACCGTGGTCACGGCTGACTTGGTGATCTCCAGGCTCTTGCCGCCCACCCAGGCCACCCCGCCCACGGCCGCGCCCACGACTCCCTTGGTGGCATTGAAAAGGCCTCCAGTCACCCGCCACATCATGCCAGGGGCAGGCGCCACATGGTCCTTCCCAGAATCTGAAACCAAATCAAACATGCATGAAGCATCACAATATTCAGTTTTCCGCATGCAATGCTGGACAGTGACTAAGAGATAAAAAGACATTTTTTTCCCATACTGTCAACAAATCCCATGATAAGAACCAGTTCAACAATGTGTCTCTTGATACTTTCTTTAGTTTCTTTAAAATTAATGTTTTTAGCAATCAAACTAAAACAGAATGAAATTTGTTGCTATTTTCTGTCCCTCCAGTGAGTTTTTCCAGCAACAAGACAACTGACTCCATGTGTGTTCATAGTAACGAAGAACACTAGCAGGCTAACATACCCATGTTGGCCAGTTAATGCTTACTCAGTACACCATCTTAATTTAGCATGTTAGCAAGCTAATATTTACTATTTAGCACTCAACACAAAGTACAGCTGAAGCTGACCGGTGTGTCAATAGTTCCGCAGGTATTTGAACATAAAGTAATGAACAAAATAAATATTTGGCCTGATGGTGAGAGATGAAACGTCAGCCATCAAAGTAGAAGAATTACATTGTCTGGGCACCATAAATATCTGTTGAGCAAATGTTTAAATATTTCACTGGATAAGTGAAAATACTGACCTTTGACCACTGAACAATGATGCTAGAGAGAATTAGGATTCATCCTCTGGACACCATGAATGTCTTTATCAACTTCCATGGCAATCAATCTAATATTTGTTGAGAAATCTGGATCAAAGTGGTGGACTGACCGATCTTCTCATCCTAACAGTGACGACTAAAAAACTGAGATGAAATTTTGATATTTGTGATGTTAAAACATATCCAGGAGTCCATCTTTAATCTGGACCTTCTCAACAACAACAACCCTCTGATGTTCTCATCTCTATAATTGACCTGATGAGCAAATTGTTATCAGGACGGATATGTCGAAAACAGAATTATGATTCATCCAGTAACAGCAGTGATGTTTACTGGGAGCAGCGGCAAGGGACTAAACTGGTGCAAAGTGTCTCATTGTTGGGACACAAATAGCAGGTTGGAGCTGCAGCCGCTCTTACACAAACACACGTACTCCCCTGACAAACCAACGGTTTCTGAAATAGCAGCGGGTAACATGTGAGCACAGATTGCACCATATTCCCCGCTGATCTTTCGGCGTTTAGCCACAGCCTGGGGATTCTCACTGCTTACCCTCTGCAGATTGGCTGTCGGCGGGTTCGGGTTTGTCCGAGGCCACGCTGGTCCCAGGCTGGGGCTCCACGTTAACACTGTTCACATTCTGGAAAAGACAGGAAAACACCAGACTTTCTTTACTCTGAATAAACCGGCCGTCACAGTACATCTCTACCTTTAATACTTACATGTCTTGGTATCAAAACTTTATATGCAAGTATGATTCTGTTCCTTCTGTACTGGTCATATATATCATATCATATTCATCTTCTCATGTACATCTGTAAATAATCCCGTTTAAATTTGTAAATTTGTAAATACTTTTTTTAGCCTGTTTATTTTCATTCTTGTTCTATCACCTTGCTGCTGTGCACTGCAAATTTCCCCACTGTGGGACGAATAAAGGTTTATCTTATCTTATCTTATCTTATGATCAATATGTGTTCAAAGCACTTGATGTAAAAAAAAAATGACACATACTGAAATTAGGCATCAAATGTCTGTCGCAGGAACAATCCTGTTGACTTATTTGATTAAATAGTTCCTGATTTCACAGTTTTACAAACTTTAAACTGTAGTTCCCTAATTTAGACAACATTTAAAGGAGCATTCCATCAATTAGGTTAGATCAGTACCACTCAGGCTGTGAAAACGGTTGTTTAATGGTGGAGTGTCAAGTCTCTAAAAAAAGCCTGATGACGACATCAGAGATAGTCAAATGTATGGCAGAAACATGGGTTACAAACTGAAGGAGTGGAGAGTGAAGGATGTGGGTGTTTACCAGACAGAGAGGGTCGAATGAAAGAACCCTATTCAGCTGGATTGTGGGAGATGTAGGATGTCGTGTTTTTGGAGCTTGACTCAAACTAGGAATTAAAAATCAAGATGTTTCAGGCTTTGCTGAGACTTTGACCTCTTTTTAAAAATCTGTCTCTTGTGAATTCCCAAACAAACTAGAAGTACAATACTAAGTCATCATGTAAAAATCAAATCAAGTCCTATTTACACAGTGATGAGACTTATTGGAATTCACATTTTACAGCTTCACTGCCTAAATAGTAAATTGAAGGACAGTCTGAACGTAGCTCTGAGTTATTGCTGTATGTTCGAGGCTCACACTCCTTTTAATTAAGTCCTAAACATAAACTCCAGCCTGGTAACCTCACACACTGTTTGTGCTCTTGGAGCAAAGGCAAAAATTCCTGCATGAAGTCTCATAGGAGTTCACTGAGATTGTGGGTGTTGGTTCAAACCGTCTATTCCTGTTGTTCCTGTTGCTCTGCCTAACAAATTCTGAGTTCATATGTATAAATATGTAGGGAAACCCTTCACACCCTGTCATTCAGTTAAAGAAAATGTATTTATTTCAGCTGAATTACAGATATGGATCTTTGTCTCGTCAGCTGGACTCGGAGTCAAACATGTAATTATCTAACATACTGTAGTTATCACACTCCAAAGATGATCTTTACTTTGGGGCCGCTTTATTTAATTCAGCCTTGCTTGTCTGACATATGGTGCTTTTTGGTTTTGTGTGTATATTTGTGTGTTTGTTCATACATTCTTTATCTTATTCAACAGTACTTCACCAAAGTTCCACCTGTTTCATCATCTTTTATTCAATTGATGATTGAATGATATTACAATTTAGCTTTTTGCTCATGTTTGATGTTTTAACGATGACATATATTTGATAAAGTAGCCTAGAACATGGGGCTGCCACACTGATCATGAGCAGGAGACCTACCTGACTGAATGTAGGTCACTGTGATCTGAACCTTTTTGACTTGTGACCCTTCAAATTCAGCAACCAAACCTGAACTTTCTCATTATGAAGTGACACATAGAGGCTTCAAATCAGGACATAATTCACATGCATGCTGCAAAAACACAAATGCTGTTGACTATAACATAAATCATCTTGCAAAACATCCCCACCCCCTAGTTTTTTTTTCTTGTAACCCACAAAATGGCCAAGATCCCACAGTTAAGAACCAGTGCTGCGAGATATCTGAAGGATTTGCCACAATTTGGTCTGGAAGGGAACTCTTATTTTACAAAAAGAGTGTTTTAAAAAAAAATTAGATTTGTCTCAGCTGGATCAGTAACATTTAAAGAGAGAGAGAAACATTGGCAGGAAGCTTTTCTTTGATGCTGCTGGACTGAAAATGACACTTTTCAGAGAAGGACAAAGAAGAGGCCACATCTTCTCAACTTATTAAATATTATAATTATATTCAATTTCCACATGATCACCCACGTATCCTGTTGCTGAAAAAGTGGAAAAGCGTGAATGCAGTGAAAACACAAACAGAGTTTTCTGAACCATATTTCCACATATTCTCACAGTGATGGTGATGCTGCTGGTTTCTTACCTTCACCATTGTTCCCACTAACACACCTGGCAGAGAAACTTGACACAGAAGCAGCTTCTGTTTCAGCTTCCGGAACAAACTCTGCTGTAGATTAACGAATCTTCCGTGTTTGTGTCTGTGTGGAAAAACCTGCAGTCGCGACTCTTCTTCTCTGTTTTCTCGCCGTTTATCGCATCAGTGAATCTGCAGCTTTCTAACTTCAGTCACATTCAGATCTGAGGCGCTCGTTTTTCTCTCTGCTGGTTCTGCCGACGTGGCGCCTTGGACACACACACACACACACACACACACACACACACACACACACACACACACACACACACACACACACACACACACACACACACACACACACACACACACACAGAGCGAGAGAGTGTGTCAAACTACACAAAAGACTTCCGTTTAAGACCTTCAAATTAAAAGCTCTCTCAGTGATGAGATGGATAAATGAAGTTGAGGAGTCAATAGTTAATAAGAATAAAGTAACTAAAACATACATGTTATAAATGTATACATATATATACGTATAAATGTATATATACATATATACATGTTGTAAATTTCTATTTTATATCTATGATTCTTGGCTTTTGTATTACTTTCTCTCACCATGTTTGTTGTGACTGTTATGCACTAAAATACCAAGACAACTTCCTTACATGTGAATATCTACTTGGTCCCAGTTGGACAGCACAAACTGAAATACACAGCAAAGTGAAATGATAATATAACTATAAAATATCTGTATAACTCCACATCTCTGGAATACAGGTATGAATATGACTCATGAGTCAGTTTTTCTTTCCTTTTGTTGTGAGCTGACAGTCATGATACAGGACTGTCCAGAAACACTTTTGATTTAATCTTAAATTAGATGTGGAATGGTTGAATGTGGTTGTCTGTCTAGATTAAAAAAAAAAAATCTGCTGCATGATAGAATAGATTTTTAAATAATGTCCCAAGTTGCAGCTTTATCCAAATAGCTAGACATGATGTGTCTGTACAACACAAGATTTTTTATGAGACTATTATGTCTTATTGTGTATTAAAATAATGCAACATTAATATACACAAACATGACTTTGTGTGTATGAGTGTGGTGGCCCCTGTTGGGCCTACACTTCTGTATATATAGCATGTCATATTTTATATGTAGAACAAACCAAACTTCAAGACAAATTTGTTGCATTTACACAATGGGAACAGTTTTGAAAAATGTGACACCTGTTTTTTTAACCAGGAAATAAATGCATCATTATTTTTTATCATTCATCTGTTAATGGATGGTCCATAGTAAAAGATGCCACTCTTCAGTGTTTTCATCTCCTCAAGCTAATTTATTTTAGGCTTTTATTATGAAGACAGGAAGTTGCTTGTGGGCGGCACCTGCAACTCCAGCTCCGGATCCAGAGCTAGAGCCAGTGCTGGATCCGGGTCCGGATCCAGCTCCAGGTCCAGTTCAGGATCCATTTCAGGATCCAGTGCAGGATCCTGCTGCATCACCAGCAGCCACAGCTCAGAGTGAAGGACTGTGGGTAAAGTCTCTGTGTGACATACTTTTTTTTCCTGATGTATGAAATGTAAACTGGCACGAGCTGCACACACGGATTCACATACAGGCCCATATAGAGTCACATGTAGACTGAAGCCATAAAGTTACAGATAGTGTTTAGGTAAGAGTCAAGGGTCAAGTTCTGCATGATGATGTTGGCAGCAACTTTCATCCACTCAGAACAGAGCGGAATAGACTTGTCACCTGTATCACACAAATATCAGGACTGGATTAACATGTTAGGAGGCCCCAGGGTTGAATATGTTCTTGGGCCCTTATTGACCCCCAGTGGTGGAAAGTAATTAAATATATTTACTCTAATTCTGTACTTAAGTGCAATTTTGAGGTACTTAAGATAAGATATTCCTTTATTCATCCCACAATTGGGGAAATTTACAACAAATTTATACAAACATTTAGTTATACTCTACTTGAGTATTTCAGTTTTTATTACTTTATAATTGTACTGTGCTACATTTCAGAAGGAAATATTTTACTTTTTTACGTCATTACTATTTACTTGATGACTTTAGTTACTTTGATTCAGATTAATAATGCAAATATAATCAACAAAGAAATTATGATGTATTATTATATCGGTAAGATAATCATAAGTTATCTGTTTTTCCAGCTGATGTACACATGAATGCATCAATAATTATAATTCAGTAATATTATATAGATTGTTCTGAAATGGGCCTTTCTCTACAATAAGTACTTTTACTTTTTGGAAATATAAATATATTTTGATGTTAATACTATTCAGGAACATTTTGAATGAAGGACTACTTGAAACAGAGCATTGCTACTTTTAAATAAGTAGAGCCCTTCTTTCACCACAGTATTAAACACCAGAGAGGAAAACATGATAACAAGGTTGAGACACAAAAAAATATTTAAAATATCACATTTAATTTTTAAACATCTACCTGGTTTGTGTGAGACTTATCTGTTGCAACTCAGAAAGCAGGGAGTGGAGAATTAGTAGTTTATTTAATTTAGCAGTTTAAAGGAGAGAAACTGGTTTAATGAAAAGATTTTTAAGAGTCTGAAGTGCTGCAGCTTTCATTTTGTTCAGGCACATTCCTGGTCACATTGTTTGGGGTCCTCACTGGAGGCTCGGCGCCAGTCTCCCCGGCGGTCGCAGCAGAAGTAAATACGAGTCAAATTTAGTGAAATATTCTGTGAAATCAAGTCGTTAAGGACATTTGGATCCTCGGTCGTTCAGCAATGAATCTCGAACTGCTCGGTAATTAACAAAAAATGTTTTTTTAGTTTCAATTCTTCAGACTTTTCGTACATCGTACACCATGTAGCTACTTGTTATGGTTAGCATTGTACGTTAGCTTAGCATGTTAACTGCAACCGATACGAGTCAAATTTAAAATTACATTAATTATTTGAATCTTACTGCTAAGTTCTGTCAAACCTTTCACCTTAAACTGGTTTCTACGGTATCTTCCGGTTCTGAATGTAAACGCTGGTTCGAGAAATGGAAGCTCACACATTAGCTATTAGCTAACTTTGACTCATACATTGTCTCTTATTGGAGACTACTTGAATTACATGTGTCTTTATGTGAGACTATAAACCATCAATATTCGTTGTATCGGTAATTTCATCATATATTTTTTCCACCAAGCCTCCGAACTGTTTGATCTTGACGTTATTAGGACCACGGGGAAATAAAAACGTACACAGCTGCTCCATATGACAGGAAGTAACGTTACCATTCAGGAAAAAACATGCTATACAATTTTTCTGTTTTCACAAACCTAATAAGAGGTTTTAATCTAGTCCATGTTTGATAAATCTAAATATAGCATTTTTTTTTCAACTATAGCCGGTTTGTCAAGGTCTGGATGGAGAAAAGTCTGTGATATATATTTTTATTTTTAGTAAAATAATAATTTAAAGAGGTGTTTTAAACAGCCAGCTTAGCATTTCAATCTAATATTTGTCCAGGTTTGACAAGTCTATGTACCGTGTTGTTTTATCTTTATTTTTGGGCAGAGCTACACCAAAATAGAGGGTTACATATGTGAAAATTAATTGTCAACCGTGTTTTGCCTGCGTGTATATCTAGTACCTGTTTCACACTTGTTTTGTTTTCTACCTATGTTAGAGATTTCTCTGACAAATATCTGACTTCAGTTATGGATAATTTCCTGTTTCTTTCTGGTAAATATTCAACTAAATTGTTTACAGTTTCTAATCTTGAATGTACTCTAGCTTTTTTCTTTATGTGTATGATATATATATGACTTACAGTGTTGGAGGTAACATGTTACAGTATTGTATTACAATGAAGCAATGAAGTAATGTAATGCAGTATAATGTAATTTCAGCAGTATTATTATGTTTACTATTATTGCTAACAGCTGTAACTTCAGTACATAGCCCTGTATGAATGGACTTTGTTGTCAAGTGTTTCTCATCACTGTCTCTTTTGTTGTTCCTCTCCTAGAATCTTTCGGGCAGAACTATCCAGAGGTAAGCCACCAGCTCTTAATGTGCGCAAGAAACTGATAAAAGTCCCAGTTAATATTTATGCACTGAAAATCATCCTAAGACCAATACACATGGAGTTTCATCTTTTGATTCAACAATCATAAGTGAAGCTATTCCTGGACTGCTTCAGTGGTGATGCAAGCCCTCTGGCTGTGTTTCATTATGTTTGTGTCTGTGTTATTAGGAGGCAGATGGCACTCTGGACTGTATCAGCATGGCCCTCACCTGCACCTTCAACCGATGGGGCACCCTGTTGGCTGTGGGCTGCAACGACGGCCGCATCGTCATTTGGGACTTCCTCACACGGGGCATCGCCAAAATCATCAGTGCGCACATCCACCCAGTCTGTTCTTTATGGTAAGACAGAAGTCCTGTGGTCCAGACTAAAGAAAAAATGATACATTGTTTCCTTTGTAGCTCTGGCTAAGCCATCATTTTTTACACTACTAGGTCTGTCACTTTTTGAGTACAACATCATAAAAAACTTTTAATGATGAGTTAAAGAATGTTATATATTTGTGTGTACAGCTGGAGTCGAGATGGCCACAAGCTGGTGAGTGCCTCCACAGACAATATTGTCTCGCAGTGGGATGTCCTGACTGGAGACTGTGACCAGAGGTTCCGCTTCCCTTCGCCCATCCTGAAACTGCAGTGCCACCCCAGAGACATGTGAGTGACCTGACAGCATCTGTGTATACTTGTTACAGCTGACATGTTCTGAGGTTCAGCTGTTAAGTACACCATGTACAGTGTCGCATGACACATAAGTTAAGTTGGTATTCATTGCTATTTTGTACTGACAGAAATTATGATTGTGTTTTAGGGACAAGGTGCTGGTGTGTCCCATGAAGTCAGCCCCAGTCCTGCTGACTCTTTCAGACTCTAAACATGTTGTCCTGCCTGTGGACGATGACTCAGACCTGAATGTGGTGGCGGCTTTTGACAGGCGGGGGGAGTACATCTACACTGGCAATGCCAAAGGAAAGGTCAGTCTCTGTCAGACAAAACTTTATCCACAGTACATCTTTCAGTCACATCACTGCACTTTAAGACAGCATAAGAAAATATGAGTTTTATAGAAAAACCATTAGTGCTTAAAGATTTATGCCTAGAATTAGAAGTGTTCTGCCTTTTTGGTGCCCCCACCAGTAAAATTTGCTGTCTGTTGTTGCAGATCCTGGTGTTGAACACAAACACTCAGGAGTTGGTGGCTTCCTTCAGAGTGACAACTGGCACCAGCAACACAACTGCCATCAAATCAATTGAATTTGCACGCAAGGGCAGGTGAGCAACAACTGGAGATCTTTCTGTGTCTAAACCTGGATGGACGAGCATAATCTGGACTACACACTCTACACCACCTCTACACCATTCTGGGTTCTCCTTCGTGTGCTATTCCTCTGCCTTCTTTTCCCCTGTCTCTAATTCTACCTGTGTTTCCTCCATCTGTCCTGTTTTCTGTGCAGTTGCTTCCTCATAAACACAGCGGACCGGATTATCAGGGTGTATGACGGCAGGGAGATACTGACCTGTGGCAGAGATGGTGAACCTGAACCCATGCAGAAACTACAGGACCTGGTCAACAGGTATGCTAGCACAGGCCTACGGCATAGGACGTGCTCTTGCAGATAAATGTTTTGCTGGATTTGACTTTTTTTTGTGGGAAATCGCAGTGATTTTGCAGCGATTTGCTAAATTTCCTCCACCATTGCTTTCTGTGTTCAGGACTGCATGGAAGCGCTGCTGTTTCTCTGGTGATGGTGAGTACATCGTGGCCGGTTCAGCCAGGCAGCACGCTCTCTACATCTGGGAGAAGAGCATTGGCAACCTGGTGAAGATCCTGCATGGAACCAGAGGGGAGCTGCTGCTGGATGTCGCTGTAAGGATACAACACTTCTGTCAACATATTGAGATGCTGTTTTGTTTACAATCAGATAATTTACCCATCTCACCTATGACCTTTGTCCAGTGGCATCCTGTCCGTCCGATTATTGCCTCCATCTCCAGTGGAGTGGTGTCCATCTGGGCTCAGAACCAAGTGGTAAGTAGGCAGTGAGAGTAAAGGTCTGATGGACATAAATGGCCATGGTCAGACATGGATCATTTCAGTGTGAATCACTCATGTTTCTGATACTAAAAGAATTTTCTCCATGTTCCATATTTTGGTCAGAAATGTGGAAATTTGGCCTTTGTTGAAGTACAACTACCAGCTGAGTTGATGTAATATGATGTCACTGTATCATCAATGTGTGACTGCTTGATTTGTCTGCAGGAAAACTGGAGTGCTTTTGCTCCAGACTTTAAAGAGCTTGATGAGAATGTGGAATATGAGGAGCGAGAGTCTGAATTTGACATTGAGGATGAAGACAAGAGTGAACCTGAGCAGACAGGTAAAACAAGTATAAAGTCCCTTATATAGTCCCCTCCTGAATTATTTTCATTATTACGATGATAGTTACAACAGAAGTCACTGGATTGTTCTGCATATCACACACAACATCAGTATCACACACAGTTGCATTAACCCCATCCAAGTGTGACCCAGCTGCTGACTGAAGGTTGACCATCACCTGTTCTGCTGTCAGGTGCACTGGTTTTACTGTTTTCACTGGTTCTGTCTGGTTCTCTCAAACATGAACTTGTGCTCATGTTGCAGGCGCAGACGCTGCAGAGGATGAAGAGGTGGATGTCACCACCGTTGACCCCATAGTTGCTTTCTGCAGCAGGTGAGAAACAACAATACAGAATCGTTTCAAGTCTTTTTGTCTTAAGTGTCATAAACTGAAAACCAGCTTGGTGCTAGTTCAGCACTTTCTTTTTTATTTATGTTTTACACAGCATCCTCACTTAAACCTGGGTGAGCTATTCAACTACTGACAGCCTTGTCTGTTTGTGTTCTGTAGTGATGAGGAGCTGGAGGACTACAAGGCCCTCCTGTACCTGCCAATTGCCCCTGAGGTCGAAGATCCAGAGGAAAATCCCTTCGGGCCCCCGCCTGACTCCTCGGTCCAGGCTGCCACCCCAGAGGACACTTTGGCCGGCGGCGACAAGAAGCAGAGGCAGCCCTCATCTGAAGGAGGCCCGGCCAAGAAGAAGGCTCGCACCACCACCATTGAACTGCAGGGGGTGCCCAGTGACGGTGAGTGGAATACAACAATAAACACATCCACAAGATGGAACGTCAGGGTCAGCTTTTCTGATATATTCAGTATAATAGATTGGCACACAGTTTGGTACAGACCATCGAGATGAGTATGTAGATTTTAATTTGTGCACTACTTTGGTTTATCACCAAATCCTTGCAACACTAATGACATTCCCATCATCCTCACCAGTACTTTGTGTTTAGTGCTGATGAGTAAATGTTCGCATGTGATCAACAAAATGGCAAAGTAGCAATGAATGCAGTGAATGAGAACAATATTAAAGTGTTAAAAATGAAAACTGAGAGCAGCTGACTGACAGTATGACGTGACTCTGTTGTTCTCTGTACATTATAATGAATTTAGTGCACAAGGCAATTTTAGCACAGGTAATTGAATTTGACCCCCAGTCCATCTCTCTCTCTCTCTCTCTCTCTCTCTCTCTCTCCCCCCTCAGAGGTGCACCCCCTACTGGGTGTGAAAGGGGATGGCAAGTCCAAGAAGAAGACAGCCGGCCGGCCCAAAGGCTCCAAAGGTAAAGACAAAGACTTCCCCTTCAGGCCCAAGCCCTACAGGGGCGAACGGCCCTCCTTCCCCGTGGAGGCCCTGGGCAGCTCTGGCCCAGGAGGAGGAGGAGGAGGAGGAGGGATGAAGGGCAGAGCAGAGGGGGGCCTGGCCACAGGTAAGCACGCCACCGCCCCTGCTGCTGCTGAGTCTGGGAGCTCTGCTAGTCCTGCAGCCCTGCTAGTCTGACTGACACAGCCTGTCTCCAAGGCACCCCTCCCCCTCCCTGTATTGCTTCCACCTCACACCAACCCCACCACACCAACCCCCCAGCTCACTGACGGAGGCACGCCTGCTGTAAAGCCACAGTCTGGAGGTCAAAACACAGACTCTGCACCAGTGTCAGGCCCGTGTTTTATGAAATGTCTGAAATGATAGATATCACACAGTTTGACCAGTTAACCAAAAAATTATGAGGAGGCCTATTATTAGTGCAGACTGTAACTGGAGTTCATCTGTTTTAAACGACGACAAACATGTTTTACTGTGACGTTACAGGAGGAGAGTTACTGTGTTGTTGTTATGTTCTTATGTAATATCTATAAATTACATTATTTTTGTGATAATATATTACAGTATAATACTTTTTTACTTGTGGTTTTTACCTCAGTAAAAACCCAGAATTTGTTCTTTAAACACATTTAAGTATAGGACGATTTATGTCCTTCATCTAAAGCCCATTGTTATTTCTGATTCACTACAGTTGAAATTAATGTTCTTATGTAGCTAAAGTTTATATTTTTATTGATTCCTCCCATTTCATGTGAAAAATACCTTTTGTGAACCCATTATTTACATTTATGTGAACTGAAACAGGCGCCTTCTCAGAATTCACTCACTTGCTGCTCTGTTGTAGCTAAATTCTAACCTTGAAATTATGTAATTAAAGTGACATAACTGGACCAACCTTTCATCTGCAGATGTTTCTTCCAGTTACTCCTCAGACTAAAATGGTAGCGTACAGTTCAGCTTTTGGCTAAATATGCTTTTACATAAGTGAAGAAACGGTGCAAATCCAGCTACCTGCCTCATTAGAAACAAGCTGTTTGTCCTCGTCTTACAGTCAAAGGTAGTTCCACCTTCGCTGATTTTACAGTGGCTTCTCTTGTAGCTACGTAGTTTTAGTCCTCACAGACTGTGGCTTTATGACTGTATAACCTCTGCTAACCTCAGCCTCACTCTGACTAATTCTTTGTCATTTGAACTTTGGTGAAGTTGGACTGTAGTTGGCAGATGGGTGTTGACGTGGCTAACGGTGGGATGGTGCAGCTTGTTTTCCTGCGGGCTAGCTGGCTAGTCTACATCTACTTCCTGCTTGGCCTTTGACCCTCCTGCTCCCACTCCCACCTCGCTCCTTGGGCTTGCCATGTGACATGAACGTGTGTCTGTAGCAGCGCTGCTCAAGTCCTGTCTTTTCTGTTTCTGTGTGTGTCAGAAAAATGTGGGTCGACAGTGGACGTTTTGTGGTCGGTATTAATGTATGAACTCATTTTTACTTTGAACTCCCATCAAAAATTGTTACCCAGCAGCTACATTAACCACCAGGTGTGCAGTGTAAATTTGTTAGTGCTGATGAGTAAATGTTTGCATGTGATCAAAAACAAGCAAGGTACAAGATGCAAATTCAGTGAATGCAAAAAGTATTAGTGTTAAAAATGAGAATCAAAAGCAGCAGAGTGGTGAGTATGACATCTGTTGTTGCATTGATGGAATTAGTACTGTGGAAATGTAAATAATAGTGAATTTATCAGGTGAAACATTAGAGTCCAGGTAATGCCACCCTTCTAATGTTTTTTACCCGGTCTTTATTAGCTACTGATATTTGTAGCATATTTGTTAGCATTGGCTATAATTTGAGACTCGACCACTATTTGAATTCTCATTTTTACTTGAGAATTTACAGAAGTTAATCAAAGCAGTGTCTTACTGTCCATGATGCGTCTGTTTGACAGTATCTGTGTTCCTCAGCAGGGAGTCTGGTATCGCAGTCATACAAACAACATGACATCGGAGGGATGGACTGATCACTGCTGTGGACAGTTGTGAAGAACCACCAACAGGCTTAAACAAAGAGACACTAAACCTGTTGTCATGTACAGACTGTGTGAGTGGTGAGCAGACTGTTTCCTCTTCCATCCAGAGCACAGCGCCACAGGAAAACTCCTCAACCCGGATGACTGACAGGAGCCCACAATGAGAGCGTGAAGCCGTCACAGTAGAGATCACGTCCTCTGTCTCTGTAGGATTCATCACGTATAGAACGCCTGTGCCCTGATAGTGTCTGTGTGTGTGTGTCATCTTTCTTGTTTTTATACGTATTAAAACATTTTGATTTATAACTAACGAGCTTCTGTGTGGTTCTCTGTAGAAGCCTGAACTCATCCTGACAGATGATAGATTCCTCAGGCAGATGTCAGTTTTCTGAAAGCTGGAAAAAGAATCTGAGGCTGACAAAACAATTAATATTTAAAGTTTGGTTCAAAAGTAATTCACAAAGAATTTTAGTGTAAGAGCAGCTCTTAAGTCTGAGAGAAGTTAGAAGCAATCCAGAGAACTCTAAAGCCACTAAGCCCTGATCACAGTCAACTCTGCCCCTCTTTGTGTCAGCGTTTTTAGAATCAGAATGAGAATCAGCTTGTCCGTGTGAGTGTGTACACATACAAGGAATTTGACTCTGTTTTTTCCATTGCGCTCAACGTACCTGAACAGGAATAGACATAACAAGAACAACAAAGCTGAACAAATAAAGGTAAAGAATAGACAAGTGTGTGAACAAAACCTTGTACAGTACCAGTCAAAAGTTTGGACACACCTTCTTATTCAATGGGTTTTCTTTATTATCAAAGGTTTGCTGAATCTGTCAATGTGTTTAAATGTTTTCTTAAAACATTCTTTTTAAAAAGCTTTTATCCCTGCGTGAATTTTTAAAATGATTATTATTATGTATGCATTTTAGAAAAAAACAACAATAATGAACTTTTATAAACATGATGACTGGGAGTTAAACAGATGATGCACAAGTCTCCACTACTGTGACTGGAAACATGCAGTTTGCAACAATGAGCTCTTAAGATCCCAGTTTGTTCAACAGTTCATTAACATTGAATAATCACTGGAATTAATATATAAATAAAGCTGTTGGATAAACACAAAAAAACCAATGTGAATATTTGAACAAATAAGCAACAAGTAGATCAAGATGTCAAATAAATGTCGCAGAGTAAAAATTATATTTCCCTCTGAATTATGAAATATAAATGAGCATAAAATGGAAATACTCAAGACAAGTACCTCAAATTTATACTCAAGTACAATAACTGAGTAAATGCACTTTGTCTACTTTCTACCACTGTTCACAGGTGATGTGAGAAACTGTTTCCCAAACTGTCGACACAAAGCTGTGGTTTTCCTCTGCTGTTGAAGGATTAACTCGGATTTCTCTTATTTCCATTCACACATTACTCATTAAGCACATGATGGTTCCCTCTGATCCGCTCACGTCTTTTGTCACGCTGTCAAACTTTTTTCCTCCTCTGTCCCACCTGTCAAACTCTGCTCTGACCAATCACAGCGGAGTGGGCGGGACACCAGTGGACAGCGGTCACAGGGAGAGGCCCATCAACTTATCACTCAAACAGTGAATCAAGCTCACTGGAGTTAACTAGAATAATACCGGAAGAGGCTAAAAAATAAAAGCCGCAACGTTAATAGCTATTTTAAGAAAACGTAAAGAAATACTAGTTTGACACTTTTTTCTACACTTTAAAATATTCAGTGGTGTCACTACAAGCTGCAAGTGATGATTGAGCTATACTGATTCTTAATTTGACGCCCATCTATCCTCAAAGTAATAATAGTTCATTAATAAAGTAGTATTTTTGGTCAATATTAGGACTTCTTTCATTAAAATAGCACTTTTATCTTGTGAAAACTCACAAAAGTACAACTTCGTACAACTTTCTTCTTGTGATATATTTTATTTAAATTATGACTTCCTTCTTCTAATATCAGCCTTTTTTATTGAAATATCACAACTGTCTTCTCATAATATGATTTTTTTTTAGGTTAAATAAAGACTTTACTTTCATAACGTCACGATTTTTTCTCAAAACACTTCAGCTTTTTCTTTCCGCCTTCCTTTTATTATGAAGTCCTGACCGGAAGCAGTATTGTGGAGAGTAGCTTGTTCATCCTGACCGTAGAAGAAGTCCGTCGCTCCTCTTGCACTTCTCAGTCACTGCTAACAGCCACTAGCACCGGTCGCAGTACTTGTATGTTGCCGTGCTGTCGTGTGTTACTTTCTGGCCGTGAACACTCGGTTTTGTCGTCGTCGGTGTGATGGAACTGGACAAAATGGACGAGAACGACTGGAAGTATCACGGAGAAGGAAACAAGAGTCTGGTGGTGTCACACGTCCAGGTGAGCAGGCTAAGCTAACATGAAGCTAATCCAAGTTGGAGTTAGCTCCGGGAGGACGCCGCTTCACACTTTTCTCACATTAAATACGATTCATCTCGGTGTCGCTGCTGATGGAAACTTTGTAGTAATTATCAGAACAATAAGTTTATGATCGAAGGATGAAATGTCAACTGTCAGGATTTTATTTATCATCGTTGCCATTAGCTTGTGTCTCCTAGCTTACCCGGCTTGTTAGCCAACAGTTCATTTTAGTCCAACCAGTTAAAAAAAGACAGTTACACAGAGACAATAACGCTTAAAACATCACAAATGATTGGAAATAACATAGAGATTGATGTTGAGAGAAGGTGAAGGACTGACTGGTAAAGTTAGTGTTGAGTCATAAAACAACCTAGCGGGCTGCTGAAGCTAATGTAGCCGTTAGCAGCTTCCCAGCCTTTTCATCCAGCTGCTGGTTGAAGTTAACACTTTGTTGGGCTGCTGCTCAACGGGACCTGCCGGTTCGCAGACTCTCAGACAGACAGCTCCACTTTGAGTTGATTTCCATGCAGGTTAATCCCTGCTGACAGAGGCTGGACCGACCTGACCTGACCTGGACGGGCAGGCAGGGCAGGGCAGGGTGGTGACCGGCTGTGGGAAGGTCTTATTCAACGGACCTGTCTGGTCATGTTGTTATTGAGAAATTGGTGACTTGTTTTGAGGGCGACGCATCACAGCGACAGTGTCGTAATCAGCCCAGGAACTGTCAAGTTTCATCTGTCAGATCATAGATGGTTTCGTAGATGTTTCTAGGGATGGGCAGTAATTCACTGTTGCTGTTTACTGACTTCAAATCTAGTGATCATATTGTGTGACCTAGAACGAAGCAATGATTAGTTGATTAATCAGTTAGTTGATTGAAAGAAAAGTAATCAGCAACTAATTCAATAATCGATTAACTGTTTGAGCTGTTTCTCAAGCAAAAATGTTAAACACTCGCTGAAGGTTTTGGATGGTTGGTTGGAAAAAAAGCAATTTGAAAACGTCACTTTGGGTTCTGGGAAGTTGTGATGAGCATTTTTCACAATTTTTTGACATTTCATAAACTAAATGATTAATTGTGAAAATAATCTACAGATTAAACGATAATGAAAATCATGTAACATAATATTGTTATTACATTTTGATTCAGACATATGTTTTCAGTTAGTGACAGTTTTTTATACTTGATGCTACAGAGACATTGATGTGACTTTGGTGAGAGACGAAGAGACAGTAATATAAACACTGATATTGTGAACCAGTGATTATAAATGAAATGTCTGGAGAATCTATTTCAAAACTGCTTATGGCTAAAACAACCAGACAGAATTGTTTGTTTTTGGCTAATCCAGCCAATTACATATCTGACACATCAACGTACTTACAATATTAATCAGCCTGGCTCATCCATTTTCAACATTGCTAACGGTGAACTTATACAACAAGAGCTGAGGACAGCATGGGCTAACTAATGTTTTCTGGTATGTTTTGTCATTATTGCCCAACCCAAACTCAACAGTTCACTCACTCCCCTCAACAGGTGTGATTATGTAAGAGGATGCCTCAGTGTCTCAGGTACAGGACTGCTACTGTGGGCGTGTGTGTTAGTGTGCGTGTGTACATGATGACGGATGGATGGACGGACTGGGAGATGCTTTGCTGAAGCAATGGTGCAAAACCCTTTTTGGTTCATTATGAAACTATAGGGGGACAATTCAGATTGTGACTCAGTCAGTTTGTAAAATTAAAAAAAAAAAAAAAAAATCGAGCTATAGGGGAAAAACTGTCCTCACTGCAGCATCTGTCCCAAAGTGTTTCACAGTAGCCTGGATAACACTGTGCATGTAAACTCACTGGTTTCCTGTCAGGTTTCTTGAGGGCATATAGATACTCAGTGCTAAAATCTCCTGATATCTGTTCTGTCAACAATTACTCAGATAAATGGATGTTCTTTATTTCCTCACACCCAAGTGCTGACAGAAGTAGTCACTCTTGTGTATTCTCACACTCAATATATAGTGTGCATTTTGTTTGCATGTTCTTTAGATAATCAGATTCTTGTCCAAACCTGCAGTCTGACGCAAATGTTTGGAGGCAACTAACAATGTTAGTTAGTATTGATAGCCAACTAAATTTTTTGAGTCTGACTCACCCCAGACCTTCCAGAATGGACACACTGTTCCTGTTGCACTGTGGGAAAACTGTATCAGCATTTTAATCTACCTCAGGAATCTCTTGGAGATGTTCCCGGATCGACACTGCTTAGTAGTGCAGGTGTGAGTCCAGGTCTGTCTTGTGTTTAAATGAGTGTCCACTGATCCTAACTTAGCTCCTCATCTGTTCTTGCAGCATTCCAGAGTTCTGCGCCTGCTGAAGTATCCTGCAGAGGACTCTGAAAACCCACCACAGGTAAATATGAGCCTGTTTGTGTCTGAAGCTAAAGTCTGGTCCAAATTACTGCTCAGGAAAACCATCTTAATACAGCTCACATGACAAGTTGTGGCAATGTTCACATCCTTTAGTTCATGTCTGCTTCTGGATTACATTTTATTCTTTGCAATGTGCACTTCTTACTTTACCATAACAAGGCTAGGTTAAAACTAATATGCGAACCGTGTCTGGTCAATGTGCTAAATTGTGGCCACATTGTTCCACAGAAAGTCAGTGGTAGTGTCACATGTGAAGCCCTAGATATTAAATGTTCATCTGCAATTTTCTGTAGTGTCCCAGTAATCGTTCTTAAAGTGAACTGAAAGAGCAGCTCACATGATGCAGTTAAACTATGTTTGAGTCAAAAAAATGCAGTTACAAGAACAACACTTTCCACTCATATCTTTTCGATTTGAAAGAGAACTTATAATGAAACAGAAGTCTTTAGTCTTCAGATAGAAGTATCTCAGACCAGCAGAATATTCTGTTCTTGGCGTGAAATCGATTTGGACTGAGAGACAATTAATGAGGGGAACCACTGTAAGAGCCCTGAGGACGTTATTGAGGACTGTCCACATTCCTTTTGAAAGAGCAACAGCCAATAGTGAAAAGCCAACAATTGACCGACCAATGGTGTAACTTCATCACTCACTCAGTAAGTCAGGGGCTGACAGTATTTACAGGCCTGGTCCTGCTTTGGTGTGGTCCAGCCAAAAAAGGCTTCAACTAAACAGACACTTTATAGAGGAAGTTCAGCCCTGAAGTGGTTGCCCCCACTAATTTTAGTATCGGCCCAGTTTTCATCAAATTTGCTGTCGTTTAACATTCAGTTTGAGGGGTGATTTGATGTCGTCAAAAGATCCATTATACACTGTAATGAGCTTGTTTCCATATTGAAGTGGTATTTTAGATGTTGTAGCAGACTGTTGTCAACTGAACTTCAACCACATGCACAGAAACATTTACCTCCAGTTCTCCCTTCAAACTAAACTGTCCTCATCTTCCACCAATCTGCAGCTCCATTCTTCTTTTTTATTGCTTGTTTTCTGTGCGTATTAAGTAGAATATTTACAAGCTAAAATTATCTGACCTGCTCTTTTTTTAGGTGAGAATGTAGCCACCTCGTTTTAACAAAACTCTATTTGAATCGTTGACAGAATCAATTGAGATTTGGTGTTGACATTTGGTGTGAGCTACCACGTCATGACTAGTCGATTAATTGAAAATGTACAGTGAGTTAACACAAGGTTAATAAAATTATACAGTGTCTGTCCAGGTTTAGGCTTCTGATGGACCAGAGATCCACTGTTACAGCTGAGTTCGCTCTTGATTTCAAAACACCGATAGAAAAAAACCAAAGATGAACAAGCTGTTACATGACGGCATTCAAATTTTAATTCCAAAAACAAGCTGTACAAAATGTAATAATACACTTGGCATAAACAGTCTTGTGGTATCAGAGGACGATCCCACTTCTGAAGGCACGCACAGGTGATAAACTGGTTTTATAGTAATAACCGAGAGCTTGATGTGTTATGTGAGAAAAGAGAAATGTCAGCCATCCTGATAATGTCTGTCAGGCTGATTGATTCACGTTGAGAGGAGAAAACTGATGTTGGATGAACTACAGATGAGACTGAAGCTCTGGTTCATACCTGTCAGCAGGGTTGTAATAGAAACCTAATTTAGTGTAATGGCTTAGTGTAGCAGATCAGGCCACATTTAGCCACAGCTGCTGATCTTACATCCTGGTCAGATTAAAGGCCTGAAGCCACAGTGTCTGATCCAAATATAAAACAAAGTGTCGCCTCACCCTCCCCGTCCCAAAATTCAAATTCACCTGGAGCTGCTCATCCGCTGCTATCACTCTGAAACTGATTTGCCAATAGACAACAGCTCAAACTCAAACTCAGCTTGTTTATATAAATTTACTCTTTGAAAAAACATTATAGAGCTTTAGGAGAAAACCAGTGCCAGTTTTACAGGCCAGTATTTGTGGGGTAACCAGCAAACTTTGGGTTAAACCTGGCTGTTTCTCACAAAAATGGTTGCCGTGGTAACTGTTGGCACTTACCAAATACACATGGAGCAGTTTTTATTCTGACGTATAGATCAAAAGTTATCAAAGAACCTCCTGACCTCCAGCCAGCTGTGAGGAAATATCGAGCCACCAATTTCTGACTATGTGATTCTTTGTGCCTCTGAGCACAGAGGACAAATAACTCCACTGCTCTGTCAACACCTGATGTCCCAGAACAGGATATCACTTCCTGTTTACCTGCGTGTTTACCTGCCTGCCTGTCTAACTGTCTGTCTGTGTGTTTGTTGTCCAGACAGTGGAGCAGGCCTTCAGGCAGATCCAGAACATTGTTGACTTCAGCTCCAACGTGATGAGCAGCCTGCTGGGAGAGAAGTTCATCCACAGCGGGGTAAGACATGATTGTTCTCACGGTTATGCTAGTTTTAGCATACCCATGGGTTTAGCATTGCACCGACATAACATTGTTTGACTCACGATGGACAAAAAGGGTCAAAATCGATGCAGCAGAAAGTCTTTCTAACACCACCAGATTTTTTCATTTTTAAACTCGTAGTCTTCAGCCCCAAGCAATGCTGACTCCAGTGACATTGCTTGAGAACATTTATCTGACTTCACACAGCCACAAACAGCTTTATAGAACTTCTTTCACATCAGAGGAGTTCTCCTGATAGCGAGCAAATCAAAGTCAAGTATATTGGACATTATTCATTAATACTGTCAAAGAAATTAGTCCTCATATTTTTAAAAATGCACCATTTGTCCACACACCAGCAGTTGATGGCTCACTAGTTCCATGTTGAGACGTGTCAACTCATCAGAACACACCACTGTTCTATTTCCCATTGTCAATGTGCATCAACCCAGAAAAGCACCAGTTTTGTCACATTCACTTGTGCCAATCTGGGATGTAATCTTCTGTCTGAATGACACATTTGGTGGACTAATTTTACCCCCCACTGTCAAAAGTCTGGGGGTGTTTGTATTGGAATATACACCCATCAGAGCTGGGCTGTTTTCCAGCAGCAGAAATTCACAAAAACAAAGAATTACAGTGTTGAAGTCTGGAGGGTTTAGCACATGAACAACACTCCCCATGTCAGATGGTGCCTAATTTTAGATTTCATTCTAAGCTGGAAGTTAGTTTTAACACCAGAATCTGTCTGTCAAAGTTTCAAGCACTATCAGAAATTACAGCCAGGTTCCTGATGTGTGGTCTGATGTGTGTGACAGCTTCTAACTGAACAATTGTAAATGAATATGTGGATAAACATGATTGTGGGTGTATGTATAACCAGAAGGACGATTCTACATCAGGGTGTTACTTGAAGCTGTTTGGTTACAGCTTGATGAACACTCTGCCAGCACATCACATGCTTTATGAACAGAAGTATGGACGTGTTCTGTTCACAAACTGGACTGACTGACGGGACTGACTTCATTTTTTCAACAGGAAGTGGTGAAACTGCCACTAGAGTTTGTTCGTCACCTGTCGATCAAAGTTCAACATCAAAGACCAGGTAAAGATTTCTGAAGCATCTACTATTTAACATTGTGACATTTTGGAAAATGTGCTTATAGAGTCAGATGAAAAGATTGGTACTCCTCATGTCTGAACTGTATTTATGAAGTAGTCTTTGTGCTTAGCTTAGCACAAAGACTGGAAACAGGGAAACGGCCTACCTGGTCACATGTAAAGCTCACTTTTTAACACGTTTTCCTGATATGTGTAGGAGATACTATATTTCATATTAGATGGAGAGATGTGAGAACAGTATCAATTGTCTGGGTGCAAGAAAGAGAATTTCCTAAAATGTCGGACTATTCCTTTAATGTAAAAGAAGCTAGATGTGATATGTGACACGCTTGCCTCACTTCATACTGTTCCTGTCAGCATCAACATGTTGTTAGCTCTTGTCTCTTGTCTTGAGTTGATGTGTATCTCTCGGTTACTGTGAGGTTATGTCCACATGCCGAAACATTTAAAAAATGCTGTTGACCTTCTTAGAGCTCTTCTTCAAGACAGATACTATTAAAATGTTCTTATTTAGCCTTTTTTTATTTAAATAAATATAAAAAACTACAAGAGCATTTATCCACCCATATAGAAGGGACACTGATAATCTCTTGTAAATATGTGTGTGTCTCAGCCTGGCGCTGTGATAAGGTGATGGACATCTACAGCGGCTGTGCTCTCTGTCTGCCCAACCTGACATCTCCAGTCCTCCACCAGCCAACACACACTCCACTCTGCATCGAGATCAAGGTACACACACACACACACACACACAGATTTCTTTTTCAGGCATAAAATTCGATAACACTGAGCCAGGTTTTAATATCAGTTTCATCTCAGTAATAAAACTCTAAATCTTGTTTACGATGACGTTGTCCCTCCTGAGAAGCAGCCACAGTCTCAGAAAGCTTTCCCTGTGAATCACTGTCATCCAGACAAACTGAGCAAGAACAACATATCACATGAGTGTGACTGTTACTCAGCTGCTGTTTTTATGTGTGTTTTTAGCCTAAATGTGGCTTCCTGCCGTCCTCCAAACATGTCAGCAAAGACATCAAGACCAAAGTGTGCCGCTTCTGCATGCACCAACACTACAAGGTAACTACAACCCCTGTACAGCTACACCAACACCAACTACAGAACAACTCCCATACAACTACATAAAGGTACAACTAGAGAGCCGGTTATATTTTAATGGATTGGTATCGCCAATAAAATCAGCCTTTCTTTACTGTGTTTCGTCCTTACTGTTCGTGTTGCAGTGCAGCTTTCTGACAGCTGACTCTACAGTGCAGCACTTCACTGCATATGAAAGCGAAAACTAGGGTGTAAATCAAAAAAAATATTTGGGTGCACCGGTTTGAGTATCTCTGGATTGGCAAAATAAATGAAAATTGAGATTTTAAACTTGTTAAAATATCCATAGCATGTTTTTTATGCTACAAGACGTATCAGGAGTGAACCAAGCAGTCAATGCCACGGCTGAGCTTTTCTGCTTTCAACTACAGTGAACCAATGACAGTCTCAGAAACACAGATTCAGACAGCCGGGGTTTCATATGTCACAAATCTAAGGAACCAATCCAGTCAAACTGAAAAAAAAAAAACCTTGATCAGTACAGAACAACAAACTCTTTGTTGTTCCAAGAACTTAGAAACTTCTGTCTCTCTTTGACATGATTTTCTCTGTGTCTCTCTCCAGGTGTCCAATGGGAAGTGGAAAAGACGCAGTCTATACTGTCCTCTAGACCTGTTCTCAGGGTGAGGTTACTGCTGCTACTACTGTTACCATCAACACTACTGCATTTACCTATATAACAGGAACACATCATAACAATACTGTAATGATGCATATATATGTTACATACTGAGGTCAGTTCTGCAACAAATACTGCTTGTTTCTAATATTCTGGCCCCTCATTTATGTCAGTTCTGGTATGAAGCAGTATGGACCAAACATTAGAACGATTGTCAGTATAATGCAGTAATAAGTAGTTTTCTTAATCTTCTTCTTCTCTATTACTCCTACCTCAAAGCTGCTTTACTGTTCTGCAGCTGATGTTCTCTGGTTTCTCTCATGTTGTTTAGGAACAGACAGAGAATGCACTTTGCCATCAGACACCTGATAGAAGAACCTCAGAACAACTTCAAAATCTTCAAGGTGAGACACAACCACAGCTGTCTGTCTCTCTCCTACACTGTAATCCTCCACTACAATGTAGATCCTTTGTGTTTGAGTACTTATATCACTGTGCTGCTAGCGCAAGTTGTCAGTTCAGTAAAAAACAGCCTATGAAAGAACTGTGCATAAGGTTAATAGCTCAACAGCCAATTTTAGAGTTATTAGATTAGGAACGTTTCTGTGGCTTTCACATTCTTTTATTAGACTTTAACAAGGAAGTAATGAACTGTGAATCATGCCTAAGCTGACAACAGTTCAGTCACCAGTGAGGAGCTCCACTGCTAAAAGCCACCGATTCAGTATACTTCAGTTCACTTTTGATTAATTGTTTTAAGATATTGCAAATTTCCCCGTTGTGGGACAAATAAAGGAATATCTTATATTTGATGTGGTTTTAAGAAATGTTGATGTAGATCAAATCAAAACTGTGCTCTCATGTTACAATGCTGCCAAAGGTTGACACCTGGCTCAAAATGCAGAGCTACTGCAAACCTGTAGAAACTGTTTAAAAAATAAAAACATAAGCTTTATCAAATGATCCTGACGCTGACATAGAGCAGCCAGATTAAGACCTGTGTGTGTGTGTGTGTGTGTGTGTGTGTGTGTGTGTGTGTGTGTCAGGGCGGTCAGTGTATTTACAGCAGTAAGGAGGGCAGTGACGACTCATTGGACCTGAACTGTCTGCTACATCATCTCAGACCGTACTTCCTGTACGGAAACAACAGAATCAACTGTCACATGACCAGCAAAGTTGTCCTGAACGACTTCATTCAGGTAAAACCAAACTACACACAAATATACAGCAGAATATACACAAGTGTCCTTTTAATTAAATGTAAAAGTAGATTGGAGTGACAGCGGGCAATAAAATTCTGCTCATGTCTTAGTGTTAGTTTTTTCCAGATGTGTGAAGAGAAACTTGCAGCTGGTGTCACAATGTTTGTTTGAAGTTGATATTTATCAGCTGCTCTCTAATTTTAAAACCACTGGACCAAAGTTTGATATTAATAAACTGTATTGACAAGAGTTCCTGTTTGACCTCTTCATGTTCCAAATGAAGTTAATATAATTTAAGTTATTCTGAAGTTATTGATCTGATAAGGATTCTGACTCCTGAAACTGACAGGACCCAAAACATAAACAGTCTGCAGCAGTGAGGATGTTTCGAGTAGACTTTCTTTGTCTAACAATCTTTGAGTACAGACCCCGGCTGCAGAGAACCATGAACCAGGTGTCACTGAATGCATCTGCCTTCAGGCACAGTGTGGTGAAGCCTCACTGAAAAAATCCATCTCTCTCTCTTTCTGTCTGACTGTAGGTCCTGGTGAACGCCCTGCTGAGTGGTGGAGGAGGAGATGGAGGGGTGGAGACAGACAGACAAGGAGAAGGGCGGAGCTTCTGTGAAGCTAGTCTGTTCAACAAGGAGAGGATTCGCCACGGTCAGAACCTGCCTGTCCACCTGTGTTTTTCCTGCTGTCAGGTTTCAGTGATTCCACTGAACAATGAACAACAGCTATTTAACAGCTGAAAAGATCTGGAAGTTCAAATGTTCAATTTACTAAACTAAGTAAACCAAAATCACACATTAGCACCTTTTTTTGTCCTTTAGAGCTGCAACGATAAATTGATTAGTTGATCGACAGAAAATTAATTTTGCAACTGTTGGGAAATTTGGTTAATTGCTTTGAGTCATTTTAAAGATAAGGTAAAATTCTAAAATTCTTTCTAGAATGTGTTTTTTTTTTTGTTGGTTTTCTTGGTCTTTTAAACTAAATATTTTTGGATCTTGGACTGTTGGACAAAACAAGACATTTGGAGACATCATGTCAGGCATTTTTATAAACAAAACAATTAATTGAGAAAATAATTGACAAATTCATCAATTAAAATCAATATCAATGAAAATAATTGTTAGTTGCTGCCCTGGTCCTTAAACTAGACTCTAAATAACAGCAGTTAGCATCCAGTGTCTGTTCCCCTTTTGACAGATCATTGATGTTTTGTTCCTGCGTCCCTTTATCTCTTGTCAGGCCAGGACACACAGACATGTTTTTCTGGTGTGAATTCCAACTGTAACTCTGTAGTCTGTGTGTGCAGCCTGTCTCTTTCCTCTCACAAAGGTTTTTCTTGTGCAGCAGCCTCCTTCAGAAATGTTTGTGGTTTGAAAGAAGCATTTGTGTCTTGACAACACAAACATTTCCTCATAACATCTGAATCGTATTATGTAAATGTGAAACTGAAAACTTGACTCTGACCTGAAACTGTTTCAGGACAACAGATATGATGACCTCTCTCTCTGTCTGTGTGTGTGTGTGTGTGCAGGCTCTCAGGGTTTACCCAGCGACAGTGCGTTGTTCAGGATTCTTCAGACTCAGATGTTGGACACGCAGGACATTGAAGGACTTCACCCTCTGTACTGCCGGGTGCAGCAACACCTGCAGGACTTCCCCAAGGAGAGGTAACACGCAGCTGTAGCAATGGTGTCTGTGGAGATAAAGGTCACTTATCAATCACTTATAAGGGGTGCTGTGGTCTCTGGCTCACTTCCTGTCTGTGTCTGTCAGAACTCGTCTTCAGATAGACGGTCCGTACAATGAGGCCTTCCTGGAGAAGCTGCAGAAATGTCCGACTGAGGACGACGGCTCTGTGGACTACGCTGTCGCCAAGGTCAGTCTGGTTCCAATGTGAAACGTTTCTCTAAATGTCAGCTGACTGTTGGGAGCATTAAACACTGGTTAAATTATCAGTACAAATATGGAGACACTGAAAATAAACAAAGGTACAAGGACTGTGTCCACAACAACTTTAGGACAGAAGTCAAGTGTGAGTCCCAGAGAGTAGTGCTGTGTGATCAGTTCCTCATAACTAGCTGAGGGAAAATACTGATTTATCAAGGAGGAAACAACTGAAGTCAATTAGTGAGTGCAAATCCTCATATTGCAGGGTGGAAGTAATGTACCATTCATAGGGTTGTTTTTGTAAATCAGTTACTAAATGTGGCCGGTTTCCACCTCTGAATACTCACATAAATGTATTTGCCTGTTGGCTGCATGTCTCACTGCTGTGTTTTGACTTCAGGTCCATCAGTACCGCGTCGCCATGACCGCCAAGGATTGCTCCATCATGGTCGCCCTGGTGCCCAGCAGTGAGGAAGAGGAGGATGATGAAGGGTAAGATTTCAGTTCTGAAAGTTCTACACAACCTTTGTAGTCCATCATGGAACTGGTCCTGTTCACGACTAAGATTTAGTCCAGTCATTCATTTTAATAATTGATGATTAATATATTTTTGGGTTGATTAGACGAAAGAAGACCTTTGAAAATGTCACCTTGAACTCTGGGAAGCTATTTTTCACTATTTTCTGACACTTTCTAAAGTAAACCATTAATTGATGTTGACTTTACAAACTGATAATTTGGCAACTGAATGCACCATTAATTTTGGTCCCTGTAGATAGATGTACTGTTCAATCATTGTGTGGTACCTGATGAAGTCCACCAGGTGGAGGCAGGCATCGTCTCAGCATGATGAACCTGAAACATCGCTACTCCCTTCTCCCTGTTCATTAACTCCCCCTCTCCTCCTCCTCCAGTCAGCGGCGGCTCCTTTCCTCCAGACCCCCTGCTTTCTCTTACTCAGTCTCCATCTTGGATCTGGACCCGAAGCCGTTCGACAGCATCCCCCGCCAGCTGCGCCTGGACCAGAAGATCGTCTCCTGCTACCTGAAGACTGGCGGTGCCTTGCAGAGGAGCTCTCTGCCGCTCCCGGGCATCTTCACGGCTGCAGAGAGAGAGGACCGCATGCTGCTCTTCCACCCTGTGTGAACGGCTGAAGACTCAAACAGAGAAGAGACACCATGTTGACACAGAGTTCTAGAATCACTTAAAACCAGAGCTGCTGGTACTGCAGCACTTTCTCTTCATTCAGCTCATGTTAACAGGTATCAGCTCTGACTGCTGCTGCTCAGCTAAATGAAAATCTCCAGGAAGTCACCACTAAATCACCAGATGTTTAAGCGACTTCCAGTTGTTTCTGTTACTGATTCTAGAGTTTCTGTGTCGTCGTGTCAGGAGGTAAAATCCCAACATCACCGCTCTGTTCAGTCATAATTCATATTTATTAGAAATCTTACAGGGACCTTTGTTCTTTGTTCGGTTTAACCTCCTGACAGGACATTTCTCTGACTGCTCTCGTTCTCTTGAGGCCACGCCGCCGATGGTGAAGCTCTGAGAGGACGAAGCGAGAGGAGAGAAAAGTGGTCGTTGAGCTGCGACGGATGTATGATGTCATTTACTGAATGTAGGCAGGGCCAATATGTTTGTCCAGGTCGAACTGTGTCCTGTGAAGCATCACTAGGGTAACGGAAGCACCAGTTACCACAGCAACAGCCACAGAGGAGGGGCGAAGCCAACATGGCCGACCCGATGACCAAATGGTCTGTTTGAGTCTGAGCAACTGGATGGAGGAAATGTTTGTTGCACCCATAATCCTTTGCAGATGTTTGGATCCTGGAGTGAGTTTCAGTTCTCTGCTCGACTCCACGGAGGTTTTCAGACCGACTACTCACACTGATCAGCTCAGACCGAATGAGGTGATGTAGTGTTTGGTTGTACTGAAAACCTTTGTGAACCAGGACTGTGAGCGATGCTTTACCTCCCTGTTTCTTTCTCTCTTTGACTCCATTGGTTTTGGGATGTGAACACGTTCTCTCATCAGACATCTGTGCCGAGATGTTGAAAGCCGTGTTTGACTTTTTTTTCTTTATCAGGGAGGTTAAATGTCGTTACAGGATCAGTTCACCCAAATAGAAAAGTTTTTCTCCTCCCGCTACTGAAATCTCTCCAGTTTTGGTTTTATTTGTCCAGGCCTTAAGATTTTTGCATGAGGTTTCTGCCTCTGCTGAAATACAGTGAAGCTCACAGCATTGAAAATGACATTTTAAAAAAAATTCAACGGCAACATGGCAAAATGGTGTCAGTGTAACTCTGGATAATCCACATTGGAGACACTTGTTATAGAAACTCTTCATTTGAAGGAAAGTAGTTCCTTTAAATGAGTAGTTCTGAAAATGAAATCTCAGACACAGATCTCTTAAAACCTGGACAAATACAAAAGAAACTATCTGCATGGGGAGACACCAGCAGGAGAGACACTCAGTGGCCACTTTGTTAGGTACACCTGTACAAAAAATGCAGTCCAGTACAACAGCACAGTCATAAATTCTGCCTTTAACGTCAGAGAGGTGTTATTAAGCTGTTATGTCACTCCATTTGTCCAGTGCAACACCACTAATTAAGACCTCAACAGTAAAATATAGTTGAATTAACAAGCATTATAAGGGCAGCATTAGTGACAGAGCTGTTGGATTAGATTGTATGAGCTAATACAGTTACATTTTGATCTGAGTGTATATATTTAAGTAATTTGGGTAAACTGACCTTTTAAGGTCCAGCCTGAACCAAGGTTCTTCATGTGAAGTTGTTTGTGTTCAGCTGCCTTTTCTTGACATAAAACCTCCTTTTCTGTTGATAAAAGCAGATTATTTTAACCCTTATTGTTGTCAGAAAAAGATTCAGCATGTTTTGTTGCAAGAAAACTTGCATTTCAGTAGTTCTCTAACATTCCCTTGTTGACTAACCTGGTGATACGTAGCTTTGTAAAGGTACGGTTACTTTACACCTGCAAATATCTGCTCCGTCTCCAATTCACAATCGAAGCCCAAACCACAAATTCAACCACCAGCTGTTCTGCTGTGGACTCACAGGTCCGATTTCACCGTTGACCAGTGATTTCACACAGTTGGCCGATAGATGAGGGAGAAGTCGTCGTTCTGGCAATGTGTCGTCACACAACCAGACTTCAGTGATGTGACCGTACAGCTGCAGGCCAGGAAGCGGAGCAGAGGATTTTAAAGTGAAGCAGGGGAAGTTATAATAAGAGATGGTTGAAACAGAACAGGGAAGCTTTCGGTCTCCTCACCAGAGGTCAGCATGCTGTAGATCAATCTGACCCACCGCAGCAAGGGCTGCTGGGTAACAGAGAGCAGTCCTCTTCAGACGGGCCGAGCTTCATGCTGCTGCTCCGCTGGTTCTTTGTGCCATAAGTGGCTTGTTGTATGTTTGTGGTGCGTGTTTGTCCATGTGCCTAAATGTTCTGGTCAGACTGGAGGGTGGTGAGGGTGGTGGTGTGTGTGTGTGTGTGCTTGTGTGTTGAAAAAACTTTGTTACAAGCTGCGTTCACAGCTGAGATCTGACTAATCTGCTCTGGTTTGTCTGTTCGGACTGACATCAGATCAGTTTCGGAGCTGCTGTGGACGCAGCTGTTAACTCTCAGTACCTCAAACTCCTGACGACGCGAACCGAAGCTCAAGAGGGTCGTCTGATGTTTGAAAACAAACAAACGATGTGTTCTGGTGCGCTGGGAGGTTTCAGAGGATGATGAGACTTGCACTTGGTCTTTGTTACCATCAGCAGAGTGTTGACTGCATTTTAAAGACTTGAGTCGATTCAAGTCCTGATGTTGGTTGTGTTCGGATTATCTTGAGTCATTTTGTCGTCAGGTACAAACTTCTCTCATCATCGTCTTAAACCAGCAGCGGCAGAGGCTTCAGATAAACTGGTAACACTTGACTTCAGTTCCTCTGTTTACATTGTCCACTCTCCAACCTCCATCAGCCATCAAATGTCTGAAATCAAATCACACTACAAGACTAAAACTTCAGACGACAGAAAATCCTACAGGCTTTGCACTGATCTCCCATCAGGCAGCTGATGGTGACAGACTGTTGCCTCTTTTATCAGCAGCAGATGATGTGGATTAGAAAGTCTGTTAAGTCCGAACACTAAAAAGGTTTAAAACAAGACAGAATTCAGTCTGTCAATCAGAACACAAACTCTCTGTAGTACTTGTTATTCTGCACAGTTTGATCTTTAACCAATCACATCACCCCCTTTGAAACTGACATCTAGGTAGTTTGATGTCTGGTTATCTGGGAGACAGATGAGTTAAAGGCTGGAGAGTGGACAGCAGCTGAACTGAACCAACCACTGATCGTTCTAACTGTTGAAGTGAAGACGCAACAGGCAGCATGACAGGAGAGCAGAGGCTCATGGGAGGGAGGAGGAAGGGATATCTCTCTGCAGTTGTAGTGTTGTCTCCGAATGAGACAGTTTAAGATTTGATGTTACGATGACTTTGGTGTGATTAATTCTGAAACTTCTAAACAGTCTAACAGCGATACAACCTTAACACCAAAGCATCTGATAACAATGTTGCAGCTATGTCTGAACAGAAGTTACCCATCAAGATGTCCTTCAGTGTCACAGCTGTAACATTAACTAGATTCTGATTTGGTTTTCATAATCTTGTCAATGTGATCAAAACTTGTCCCCAGTTTGTGTCTCATCACATTCAAGTCATGGAGCTAAAGCCGAGTTTACGTCATGTGGGACGGATGATTTGGATGAAAAAATGATTTATGAGGGTTCACGTTATCAGACAGACCGAGATGGTTGTACGACAGCAACGTTTGTCGTGTGAACGTAACCATTAAATTAGTGTTCAGTTATCTTGAATGACAAACTTCGGCTTACGTTAAGCCTCCATCTTATTCTTTTTCAGATACTTCCAAATTATTTATTCAGATATATTGTTTTCCAAGTTTGTAAACGGTATTTATGAGCTGAAAACTGAAATTCTGATCACTAAACTCTGTTAGATATAACAATCAGAACTGTCTTGTTCCCAATTTTAATTTTATTCTAAACAGACATGACAACGTTTCAACCACAAACATTTATTCTTAGCTTGAAACACTGTCATGTCTGTGTAGAATAAAAAGTAGAAATGGGAACAAGAGAGCTCTGAGCAGGTTTGTCTTCATCTTTCTATAAAAAATTAAATCACTGAACATCTTTGAAAACCCAGAAGGTTATTAAACAGCATAAAAGTTCTGATGGTATTTCCAGAATCCTGTGTGATATGGTCAAAAGCTCCAGAGCCAAAGAGTAAGTGGACCCTGAGATGAGATTGTTTTGTCAGTTGGTTCACAAATAAATATGAATAAAACCATGTAATTTCCAGCTTTGTGGTTTAAGAAATACAGCTACAAGATTAGAAAGTGTTAAATGACCTTGTGGGGTTTTGAAAGATTGTCAGAGATTTAATGCAACAGTAATACGAAGATACAGACACAAACTGGGGCTCAAACGTATGTAGCGCTGATAAGATTATCTTAAAGATGACAGAACAAACATTGTCCAGACTTATCTGTCCTGACAGAGAGACGAAGCTCCGACAGGTGAGCTGCAGTCTGATTGGTCAGTTGCCTCTGCCTCCGCCTGCTGCCGGAGCGTCAGCCTGCAGAAACATCACAGCACTGTGATACCTACAGACTTCTAATAACTGCGTGTGTGTAAATAGCTGAGAGAAGAAAACTATTTGAAAATACAAAGGCGACACTGCTGTCTGGCATTTTGTATTTAAATTATTTATTTTTGTAGATTTTGACCAATGAGCTCTGCTGTTACAGCTGTCACAGTCGTGCTCTTTCTATTGAATAAAGATTTCTAAGAGACTAAAACATCGCTGTGTGTTTACTTTGTTGTCCATCAGTTCAGTTTTGACATGTTAATAAGAAGAATATAAAAGGTTCTGTTATATAACAGTTAGAACAGTCATTGTTGTGCATTTTACGTTTGCACTGAGATCAGGATGTGAGTTATGTGTCCTGTGAAAGGCTGACCGCCCTGATGACAGACTCCAAGGCAGCTTCGGGTCCCAGAATCCTCAGCAGGCTGTGAAAGGCCTCAGCAGCGCCACTTACAGGCTGGGAAGGAAACAACTGCAGTGCTGCAGAGACAGGGAAGAAAAAAACTGAACTCACCTGGATCATGAACAGTTCAGTCAGTTTGACCTGTGATGAGGTCATAAAACCTTTTTTCAAAAAACATTAAATGCACATTTTAGTAACACTTTATTTTATGAGTAAACTGAAAATTGTTTTTGAATGAAAGAAAATGTCTGATTAAATGAACTTGGGTTGTAGGAAATTGTGACCCTTTTCACTTATTTTCAGCAGTTTGGTTGTTAATCAAAATGATTGTGGCCTTTATTGTGAACATAACCTAGAGTCATTTATTCAGTGCTCAGTACGTCAGCTGAACTATGTAAAATACAGACAAAAATACAATTCAAGAAATATGGAGAATAAAGTCTCCAGAAATAAAAGGATATCCAATGAATATTTTTTTGGATTTAAATTGAGCTTTTATTTGAAGGAAATTCTTAGTCTCTCTGTAATTAGTACCAAACTACATAGTTCTACCAGGGAACAAAGTATTTAGTGGGAAATGGTTAGAAAATTACAGACCTGTAAAATTGTTTTTTTTCCCCCAGTATAAACTCAGTCTGGTTTAAATTTGTTGTTGCTGTTGAAATGATTGATGAATGAAGAAATGATTTGATCATTAAAATACAGTGTGAGAAAAAGAGTCAAAGGTGTAATGTGGAGCTTGTTTGAGCAGCCTGCAGACACTACTCGGGGAGTCTCATTTTTTACTCACACAATGTTGTTGAAAGTCCAAAAACTAATTTCATTACAATGTTTTTTTGTAGATTTATGTTTTTTTTTTTAATCCAAAGAACCTCTGACTTCATTGTGTCTTAAACCAAACTTTCATAACAGTAAACAGCCTGTGTGAGTCAGCGAGTCCCAGCATGCAGTGTTACTGTATTGTTAGTGTTTCTGTTTAGCCTCCTGTCTGTGGAGTTGAGAGTTCAGGTAAACTACAGATAAACATCTCACCTCTCTCCGGGATCTTTGTCAGCAGCTCGATCTTTGGAGCGACTCTGCCCTCTCTGGAAACCTCAACTGACCAGTGAACGAACAAGACGCAGCTAGAAACAAAGACACAGAGAGTCAGAGGTCAGCAGAGGTGACTTTACAGATTTCAGTTTCCTCCTTCACAGCTCAGGGTTACTGTGCTCCATCAGTATGAGTGGATTTACCCAGGAAGCTCAGGATGGTTCAGGGTCATGACCTCTGACCTGCAGCCTCCAGGAAGAGAGACGACAGATGGATATTTCTCCTGCAGAGAGAGAGACAGATATAAACTTACTCATGATGTTAGAATTTTACAAATGCTTCCTCATTCACTGTTGACAGTAGTGATAGTGTCAGTTTGAGCATGCTCAGTGTGGCTCTGGGACATAGAGTCACCTGTTCAGTCTGTGATATTCATCAACAGGATTATTGAAGCTGAATCAATGAAGCAGAGTAATTACTTATGTAGAGAATTCACATGAATTATCACAGCAATGATAAGTAAAAGAATGACCTTCAAAATTATTTTAAAGATAAATGTTTACATAAAACATTGAATGAATGACTTTGATTTTGGTTCTAGCCAAACTATCAAGTAAGTGTTATTTCTTTTCCTGTAGTACTAAAAGAAATTCATGTTCATTATTGCTGTTTTTCACCATTTTCAAAGTTGCATCAGTTGGCCTGCGGGGGGCGCCACAACATCTATTTAGTACACAGAGCACTGGGCCTCATTCATCAAACAAAAAGCACAGGTTTGTACATGAAGACAACACTGAACTGTAATAAGGAGACCAGAGGAAATGGCAGTGAATACTTTGAGTGTGAGGTCGTGTTTGGTGTTTCATCAATTTTACAGCTGAAATGTTGATAAATGAAAACTCTCCTCTTTGTTTTTTCCATGAAGAAACAGCAGCGAACATCTGTGAACTTTATGGCTCAAAACAACGTTCAGAATGAAGTGACTCATCCGCGCTCAGGGACGTCCAGTTTATTGACTTTACAAATGAGATTCTGGTCATTCTGAAATCTGATCTGTTAATAAACTGTTAATATGATTTTTCCTCGACTCCCTGAGAAGACAGACAGACAGACAGACACAGGGGGCTGTTTTCCAGTATACTTCAGTCATTAGGGGTGTGTCCAACAGGTGAGGGGCGTCTCCAGGTGATTCAACTGAGAGGCATTTGCAGTTGTGTGTGTGTGTGTGTGTGTGGTCTGTAATCAGAACCAGATTCCTGTGAGTTTCTACTCTGTGAACGAGTCCAGATCAGACCAGAACCAGGTCTTTATCGTCGCCTACTGCATGTTAAATGAGTAAGTTATCAGTTTGTTCCTCTCATGTTGTTGACGTTTAACTTCGGTCTTTCAGGAAAACAGCAGCTCGTTCTCACATGAACCAAAGAAAATATGAGAGAAACAAACTGGAGAAAAAAAAAAAAAAAAATCACATTAGTCATAGTTGATAGGAAAAAAACAATTGTTCATGTTTCTTCAAGCAGCAGTTTAGTGACTCCACCTCCACAGCTCAATGAGACCACGTCCACACTAAAGACTAAATCTGAACACACATCTCGGGTTAGTTGATCCCATGAGGTGCATAAAAATTATGAAATCTTTCCTTTTTGACAACTTTCTATGTTTTTCTATTTTTGTCTTCGGCAGCTTTGAAACTGTCCTCATCCAACATCTTTTTTTTTCAGTTACTCAGTGAGTCTGATTTCTCAGTTTGTTGCCGCCAGGACCCAGAACACAAGAAAAATGACGCATGTGTCTGTAAAAATATACCAAACTTTAGTCGTAATTACTCAAATTATTATTATAGTTCAGAGGTTGAAATTTTTTTTAACTGTTTCTACACAAATACAGAAGAAAAAATGCAAGAAATAAAACTATAATTCAGTCTATTTACATATAAAGTCTCATTCTTCTCAATGAATGTCAATGTATGACTGTAAAGTGAAAATATTAATAATTCAAATTACATTTTTCTTTAAAAAACTTTTTTGATCTTTAGACATAAATGAGACAGTGTGAAAGTCCCACAACACTTTCACCTGGTTCCCTCAGCTCATCTCTACATGATATAGAAAAGTTATGTTACTGTGAATAAAATACTCAATGAAGTCATTTAATGTCTTATTCTTATAATTATTTAATGATTAATGTCCAATTGAATTATTTGCACAACCAGCTGAAAACTACACAGATGCCTCTGAAAGTCTGTTCTGCCTTTACAGGAAAAGGACAAGTGAGGTAACAGTGTTAAATACGTAGGTGCAGCTCAAAACGAGCTGAGACAGAAACACCTGCAACACGACATTACATCAGTCAGTTTAATGAACTTGCAGGCTCTTGCTCTCCTAATGTTTTTCTCCTTTATCATAAGGGCTGGCTGAATGTTAGTGTTAAAGAGCTGACATAAATTTAACAAAATCCTTATGGATCTTTATCAAAATGCTGATGTAAGCCTGGTCGGGGCTGGAAAGTAAAGAGGAAAACTTCATGTTACCTTGAATGCTCTGTGTGATCACTCACTTTAAATGTCAGACAGATGTTATCTTGAATGTGGATTTATGTTGATGTCAGACATGGATCAGCTTTCATCAGTATCAGCTGGAGTTCAGCCTCAGGCGTTACTTACCACTACATTAAGCTAAAATGAGCTAACATGCTAAAGCTTTCAGGGTGGTGATGGTAGATGAAAAGTCCTTTAGGTGTCCATCTAATTAGTTGTTGATCAAAGTTGTGTAAAATCACTTATTGTTCCTGAGCAGTTTAAGTACAACAGCAAACACAGTACAGGCTACAAAAGTACAGTAGCAGAAACAATCAGGGGAACAAATGTTATAAATCTGCTGCTGTGGGCTGATACGTGTTGGACGCAACCAGCACTTGTTATAATTCATCATTGTTTGGCACCATCACCGACAGCTGCAGCGTCAGTTTATGTTGATTTACAAGTCTAATAAAAGGGAAGAATTGCATTATGGTAGTTTTGTCAAAAAGTAGTGTAAATTTGTAGTTACATTTGAGGACACTACAGTCATAATGATGGAAGGTAAGCGCACTATGTTACACATAGGGAGCAAACACAAGCAAAAATATTTCAAACAGGAATCTTTCAGGTGTCATCTCAGCTTCATTTAAGGGATTTATGAGACGTAAAAGCTTTCTAGAATGAGTCAAGCTAATGGTTTTATTCTTGGAACTGGCTAAAACTATAACTTGAAGTTTAAATTGTCATTCAGTTAGGTAAAATATTGTATCTTCTCTGGGAAGCTGAAATAAAGAACAGCTGCCTGTAGTCTCACTTCTGGAAATCATTTCTAATTCTAAAACAAATACTGTACCAGAGCTTTGTAATTAAATACTGAAATATTCATACTTTTTATTATAAGTTTTATGACTGCCACTGTTATGTGGTGGTGACATTTAGGACTTTTCCTCCATCTGTGTTCTGGGGTTTTATTTATCGCTGCTGAGCGGAGAACAGTTTTTCATGTCAAGTCTTTCTAGTCGACAGTGAAGTGGGATGTTTGGTCTTCTGTGACCTCTGACCTCTGCCCTATATGTAAACTTCACCTCATTCTAAGACCTTTGTGTTATTTTCTCCACACAACTGAAGCAGCAGTTTCATACTTGTCTTTGTAAACCTCCTTTTGTTTTTGCCCTTTCCACTGTGCAACAAGTGAATATTTAACTTCTGTCGGTCTTACGGTCTTTCCTCGATATCCTGCAGCACGTTGGCCGTGTCTTCCTTCCGACAGGAAGACAGATGCCAGACCTGTCTCCCTCTCTCTCTTTGTCTGTATTACTCTCTCTCACTCACTCTCTCTTTTTGTCCCAGCTGCAGTACAAATCCTGGCTTTCCTCACAGCTCTATTAGGCTGCTCTGCTCTACACAACTGCTCCACGTCCTGAGACACACTGAGAACACGACACACACACACACTTGCAGTATCATCACACAGCGACAGACACACACACTCACACACACACACACACACACACACCTCTCCTGGAGCTCCTGCAGAACCAGAGGAGGAGAAAAGAGGGTGGAAGAATTTGGCCTCAAGTCCTGCAGCTGCCTTCAAACTGCTGGTAAAGTAGAGTTAATGTCTGTCCGTCTGTCTGTCTGTCTGTCTGTCCTCAGCTCCTCCCCTCTGTCTGTCTGTCTGCCTGTCGGTCATTCTCTCTGTCTGTCTTGCGATGATTTGTAAACAGTTGTTTCAGTTGCTTGAGGCATCTTCTTCACAGATACAAAAGAAAAGAAAAACACAGCTTCATCCATTTAAATGCAGCAAAGATTAGAATGGACCTTAAGGAACCTGATTTTTTTAACTTTTACGAATCATGTGCACGTCTGTTCTCTTTTTTGATGCGGCACTCCTTCCCCCCTCAGCTCAGTGATGATGTTCTGTTGTGTTGAAGAACATCAAAATTGAGCTCAGAGGACATTTGATTTGGGGAGCGCTATAACTAAAGGCAGACTATCTTTGCAAAAAGAGCCTGGTTCTTGGTAATTTCTCGGTAATGATCAAAATGAAAACCGTAATCTCTGGATTAAAATGATGAGCTCATTCAACAATCTGACTTCCAGAATGCTTTTTAGCTGCACATTTAGCAAAGCAAAGCAAACCTTTACTGAGTCAGCTGCATTTTCTTTTTTTTATCAGTTTGTACTAAAATATGTTAAGATTGTTGAGTCAGATTCACAGTGGTGAAGAGTTCTGTTGGACCAGAACCTGATCCACATCTGTGAGACATGACGCAACCGAACCTGAGTGCTGCTGCCAAATTTGAGACATGAACCCAACCCAAGACCAGAAGCTTTATGTAACAAAATGGCCCTTGTTGGGTAGCAGAACTCTTTCAGAGGTGCAGAACCCACATTTCATGCTGGTCGATTGATGGAGTCAGACAATGTCAGCTGAGACTGTCGGTGTTTGTCGGTGCTGGTTCTCTGAGATCAGCTTGGCCCTATTGGCACTTTTCCTCTGCAGAAATGTAACCTGTATCAACTGTCTCTTTCTGCTTGTGTTTCCACGGTTCACTGTGAGTTCCTGGAAGTAAATTGGGCTCTGCTTAAGGGGTGATATTAAATATAAGCTCCAGGTACCTTCAGAGGTTGGAAACAGTGCTGACTGGTAAAACAGATGTGACGTTACATCACAACACAAGCATAACCACATTTTACCACACTGCCTTTGTATGGAGGATGACCAAACCTTTAAAAAAAGGAGAACACCGAACAAAGCAACATTCATCCAGGCCATCAATACTGTTTGTGGACTCCCAGAGGAAGCTGGAGTCAGGAGTTAGACCCCAACAGTCTTTCTTTCTGCACCCAGCAAATCAAAATTCAAAAACAAAATCTGACATTTTCTAACAATTTGTTTGGCACAGCAATACTGATGTAATGCTGTTACAGGTGTATGTTTGTAGAGTATTTTACAACAGCTTCGAAGGCGGCTCAGTCAATCATAATCATAACATCTGTTTTTATAAAAAGAGATTAACTGATGATGAAGATCGTTGCTAGCTGCAGCCCTGGACTCGCCTGGAGGTGAGGCTGGTTGTGGAGTTGTGGAGGGAAAAGAACTGTTGGACATGTGAAACACCAAAGATAACTACAAATCTGAGTGGGGTCTTCAGTCATATCTTTAATGTGTGGAAAAAAGGTCACTTACTGGGTAAAAGTGGATTTTTGGAGCTTTTTTACCAAAATGTAAAACAAGCACGTGTCTCAAGTGTGTCAGTGGCGTTAGAAATAAAAAGTCATTCAGAAGTAATTTTAACAATTTCCCCAAGTGCGGTTAATAATATGAAATGAAACAGAAAACAACAGCAGAACAAACTTAAGTTTAAACACTTTCTTGGTTTCATTGAAATACACACAAACAAAGTCTCCAGGTTATTTTTATCCTCTGCTGTTCCTGCTGGACGTCTCTCCGTCTGAGCCTGCTCATCCAGAAACTGAACTGCTGAATATTTTCCATTTCTCTCCCCTCCCTCCTCTTTACTTTCCTCTGTCTCAGCACTCATGGATCTGTCTCTCTCTCTCTCTGTCACTCTCAGGATTGTATTCTGGTTTTCTATTGGCTGCTGCTGAGCTGAGGTGGGAGGGTCTCAGAGTTAGTCGACTGTGAGTTCAGACCTCCAGTCTGTGGAGCCGCTGACTTTAGATTTGTTTTCATCCAAAAGAAAATGGGAATGATAAATGGGAAGCGATTAATGTGATGAATGTGAAGTGAGTGTGGGTGGATGTTATGGCTAAGGGAGACCCACTTAACATGACGTGTAACATGTGCACTGCTGCCCTGGAAAAACTTCATGGGAGCTGTAGTTTTTGAATGCTAACAAATGAATGCTGCTTTAATCTTGTTAAAATCATGGACAATTTGAATTTTATTACCAAGTACTGTTGTAGATACTCATTTATGTTAGGTCCCACTGACACTTGTATGGATGGGATGGACAAAAGTTTACTTGTCGAAACAGGCTCTCACTCATGCTGCTCCTTTACTCATATGAGTATGAAGTGTTGAAGGTGAAGTGTTTATTTTCTTTAAGGCTTTTGTGTGCTAATTTAAAATGGCCTCTTTGGATATTTTTGAAGTGCTGCTGTTATTCTGACTCCAACAGAGAAGCTACCAGTGGAGACAATCGTGCTGAATACAGTTCTAATTACTTCTATTTTTGTTGGAACAATATAGAAACAAAACAAATGCAAGCTAGATAATGACATAACATGTCCTACAACATTATCACACAACTGGTTTATCCTCAGGAGGAGAAATCTGACAGGGTTTTCTCTCTCAGATGTTTCGCAAAAGTTCCTGAAATGTGCAGAGATAAAAACTAAAAATAACAAACATAAAAAATACCAGCCATGTTTGCAGCTGTTGTTGTAAGTCACTTTACAGAAAAGGCAAATCTTAAAAGGACATATTTCTTCGACCAACGTGACAAACAGCTGCCTACAGCCACACCCAGGAGACAGAGCAGCATTATCATCCCATTGAACTCATGCCTGACTTCATCTAATGACTGTAAATCCAACATTTATTCCTCTTTTGATCTCCACCAACTCCTGAAAAAAAAATCTGGCTCTGCTAAATGTTCCACTATGGTGACAGCTAAAACCTACAATAGTTTAAAAAAACCCATAGATCTGCAGAGTTTGTGAAAATTTTCTTGGGGTTGAGAACAAAGGTGACAGAATCAAAAACAGGTCAGCAGTAAATGAACTGTTTTCAGTCCTTCAGACTAACAGAACTAAATGTCTCTGCCACTCTTACATAATTGGGCACAATCCCAACAAATCAGAGGCTTCTGCGGTTCAACGCCACCAGTAACTCCCGTCATGCACCAGGGCACAGCTACAGCACATTTATTACTGTCATTGAGGCTGATTCAGAGAACGACTTCAATCTGCTCCATTCAGACGGGGAATGAGGCAGAAGACAAACTATCAGGTGTGTGAAGGTGTGTGTTAGCATCAGATCACTGCTTTAATAATGACAGGACTGCTGTGTATAGACTAGTCATTACACACACACACAGAGACACACAGAGGAACCAGCCATTAGGACCCCAGGAGAGAGCTATATGAGGGCCAGTGGCAGCACTGACAGCTCTTTATGTCTGAGAAGCTGCTGCAGGTAAAAACCTCTCTCCATCTTCTGTCTACTTTTCTGCAAGCTGAGAAAATCATGGATTTGTATATTTGGTTTCAGTCATTTGAGCAGCCGGTTTCTGCAAATATTCAGGGTCTATACTCTTGTTTTAAAAACATTTCAAAAGAAATTTGAGTCCATGGAAAATACTAATAACAAAGGGAAAAGTAAAAAACAATCTTTTCTCCTCAGGATTTCATGCCTTTTTTGAGAGTTTACAGGAAATGAGGAAAGAGAGAGATTGGGAGCATCAGGAAATAAAGGTCCCCGGTCGGACTCAAACCTGGACATAACGGTTCATGGTCAGCGCCTTAAACGATGGGGTTTCTGATTCTAATTTCTGACCATGGCTGCTGGGAGAATGAACTGTTTCATATTTACCTTTTGCATTTCTCATTTACCAAATTTAACATACGATGTGTTCGTAGAATAGAGTAGTGAAAACTCTGTGGTTGCTTGTGTTTGAATTACATTTAACTCTTGAGAACTATCAGTACATTGACAGGTATTGGTTCAACAACAGTACCAATACCCAGCCATAGTGATGCCCCCATGGAGGTAAAGGTTTCTGTCAGGCAACCTGAACCTGGTCTGTGCTGCTCTGCAGGGATGAGGTGGTGGCTAGTGGTGGCCAGTCTGTGGCTGCTGGTGGCCCTGACCATCCCGGACGCCCAGGCCAGGAACAGACCCCGCAACCAGGACGGTGGGGCCCGCCGAGGGAAGAGGAAGAGGGATGGACATGGTAAGACTGAACTCTGACCTAATATCACCTTATGTTTCTCTGGTTATTACAATTCAAAGTACAGTCTTGTTTTCTGATGTAAAAACTTCTAACGAGACCAGAACTCGCAAGAGATCAAACCAATTACATGTGAAGTCCTACAGGGGAACATCTTGGGGCCCCTGCTGTTACTATTATGTGAATAATTGGAATCTGTTTGTGATTAAAATGTATTTTTATATCCCACATATTGAGCCCTTTTGGCCTTGAATAAAAATGGAAATAAAGTCAGTCTCAATTAAGGAATTCAGCAAAATCAAGAAATTGGTTGTGGAAGTTCTCTCTTAATATGACTGATAACCAGACTGTCCTGAGTTCAGTGACTCTTGACAAGGTTGTCTGTCTGCCTTCAAGAAATTTCAAGATACAGAAGATGAAAACTGACATGACCATGTGATGCAGGTCCGGGGCGGGCCAGAGCGGGGCGCTCTAGACCTCTGAAGATCAGACTGGTTCCAGGTCCCAGCATCCCAATGGAGCCTGGAGAAAACCAAGGAAAGACTCTGTTCCTGGAGTCCTACAAGAATCTACAAGAACAGCACTCCAGCTACAACGTTATCCCAGGTCAGTGAGTCTGGTAACACAGCTGTAACCCAGGTAAGTGAGACCAGTAACTAAGATTTAACCCTGGTTACCAGGACCAGTAACTCAACGAAGTGGGACCAGTAACTCAGCCTTAACCCAAGGTACTGAGATCAGTAACTCATCACAAGTGAGACTAATAACTACCAGAGATGATATCGTCAAACTTCTTAGGGTTAATACCAATTATAATGTAATGTCACTAGAACTGCCTGATCTGATACAGACCACCTTGTAGTTTCTTAAACATGTTCATAGAAAGCTCTTATACAAGAGACCCTGCAATAACCATCACCTTGCTGTTTCTCTGTGAATCCCAGAGCAGCTTGAAGCATCAGATTATTAGACACCTGCTAAAACTGACAACCTGGAGATGATGACAGTTTGCTTTGTCATTCATCCATCTGTCCCTATGAGAGTAATGAGTCCCATTATGTTCTGTTGGTTTTTGTGGTCACATTACTGGATGAGAAGCCCCGTAATCTGATTCTGATATGTTGTTTTATGTTGGAACTAATTTTTGGATGGATAGCACACCTCCCAAACAAAGCTGCAACAATTATTATTTCCATCTATATTTTCCAGGGTGCTTAAGTTCATAAAATATGAGGATTAATCAACAACTGTTTACAATCCTCTACAAATATAAAGTACTGTGCAGTGCTATGCATCAAACAATCTGACTGCTCCAACTTCCGATAGGAAAAAGGCTGAAATGGAATAATGGAACTGAAGTGGAAATATAAATGTTATACCCAAAGTGTAAAAGTAAATAATCATGTAAAAGCTGAGTAACATCAACGTGAGTTTGTCTATGTGCAAACAGAGAGGCATTTTTCCAGACTCTACTCTGTCCATATTAAATCACTGATACATACAGGAATAATCCTGTAAGAGCCAGTTTTAATTCAGAAAGTAAAAACATACAGGTCTAAACTTTTAAACCCTTTTAAACAGTGCACTAGCAGGCGCCATGTCTGTGCAGTGAATTTGAAAAGTTTTCAAAAACAATTTAACTAGTTAATTTTTTTCAGCGTTTATATGTTTATGAGTAAACCAGCATGGAAACAGGCAGAGTGTATCTTTGTATTTCAAACTTTTAAGTGGTATATTACATAACAGAGTTTCCCAGCCAATAAAATGTTAATACAATTAAATAAGATCTTTAACTGAATAAAAACACGACCTTTAAATCAAACAGGACGTATGAGTGCAGCGAGGAACAGCTAAGCTTCGTCTTGCTCTCATAATGAAGCTGCTCGTTATTACAGCTCAGTAATTTAATGACAAATCATCACATTCCAACGTGAACAGAAGGGAAAACCATCTGTAGGGAAAGAGCCCGTCAGAAAATAAGCCCTGAAAAATCCCATGCAGAGATGAGGACACAGACTCCAAAGAAGAAGCTCAAAGCTGGGTGGAAGCCCTTCAGCTCAAAACAATAAAGTCAGTATTATGTAATAAAAAAGAAGATGGTATTGGTGGCAGTCTGTTGCTGGCAGCTGCAGGGGATTTTCTTTTCATGTAGATTTAAACCATTTGGCTCGGTTTTGGCTGTTGTTTGGGAATTGAGAACATGCCTCTGTTCAGACAAGACGGATCAGACTGCAGTCTACAGAAACAGGAAGTCACAGATGTCGGATCAAAATGACAATCATCTTATTTTACTGGGTCCTTCAGTGTGAGAGTTCATTCTTGATCACAAAAACAGCAGTTTGACAAAATAATCTGATCTCAAGGTCAAAATAGCAGCCTTTATGCAGAACTTCCAACCATATCTCAGTCTGATAGGTATATTCAGTGTGATCATAACTGCCTGCAAATCAGTCACATTCTTCAGGAAATACCTATTTTTCCCCAAGAATTTTGACATTTACTTTTAGGTAACATTATCAAGTAAGTAAAAGTAAAGTAATCTTGGGACTCCTTTGTTTTGCACAGTCTAAGATGACATTTTCAAATGACTTGTTTTGTTTGACCAAAAGTCTAAAACCCAAAGATTTTGCAGTGATATAAAACAGAGAAAAGCAGAAAATCCTCACATGTTCAAGCTGGGAACAAGGAGTGATTGGTGTTTCTGCTTGGAAAATGATTAACTGATTATGAAAACTGCTGTCAGTTCATTGTTTGTCAATCAACAAACCAACTAATTGCTTCACTGCTAGCAAAAATGTGCCCTGAACACCAGAATGATGGTGCCATCGCAGTGTCTGATGGTGGCTGTATTATTTAAACAAAACCCGCAATTTACTAGACAATAAAGAAAAGAAAAGCTCTAAAGTATGAGTGCTCCAGCAGAGATGACAGGGTGACAGTCTCACTCCTCACAGCAAAAAAGACAGATATAGGAGAGACAGTATTTAAGAGAAATAACCTGAGCCACTTAACTACCTGTGCTTCTATGGACGTAACAAAGAGCATACCATTAGAAAGAATAGATGACAGGCAGAGCTGACTAAAAATAGACACAAAGAGCCTCTTCCTGCTGTATCATAGTGGTTTACACTTTTTTCTACTGACTCACTACCAGTCACAGCCTCGTCCTGTCCCAGGTCTGATGTTGAAAGGCGGAGTTAATGCAGAGGGAGGAGTGGAAACGCTACAAATCACTGCTTTGTCTGGTTCTGATGGTAAAGTACAGGCTTTAGATTTGACTATACGCACGCAGCAATTACTACACCAGGGTCTGTTGTGGTTGCTGCTCAGAAGGAGGACGAGGGTCGGCATGTTATGCTACAGGTGTGACCCACAGGTTGCTGGTTTAAATTTGCCATGTTCTGTTTGTAACCAAATGGTGAAGATGAATAACATACAGTCATAAAATCCCCAGTTTTATTTTTGTTGCATGTCCTAACCCCTCATCATCTGGGGGGTAAATGCAGGCAGAAATGATAATCTGTGTATTTGTCCAGTTTAGCTGTTCACAGCCAGCTAAAAGTGCAGATTAAACATGACTCCAAACAGTAGTTGGCCATTTTTATAATTGAAAACTGAAAGTTGGAAGAAGAGTTTGCAGCACTGCTTATTTCTACTTCTTTCATGTCCCCCCCAGAGCGACACTGTGTGACTGAACTGACTGTAATGTGTCTGTGTTGTTTCAGGTAAGCAGGGCCAGTGTGTGTACCAGGGCCTGACCATGTTCGACCAGGCCGTCTGGTCTCCAAAGCCCTGTGTGACTTGTCTGTGCACCGGAGGGCGGGTGGTTTGTGACAAGATCACCTGTCCCATAACGCAGTGCCATTTCCCCTTCACCCCCGCTGGGGAGTGCTGCCCCGTCTGCATGGAGCCAGGTAGAAACACAACATGTGGCAAAGTCATGGTGCAACATGAAGAGGCAACAGAGATGAGCAATGTTTCTGACAATCAGGACCAGTATTTGAAGGGTTTCATTCAACACTCAAACAGGAAAATGAAGATTTTGTACAACATGATCATAATAACTTCTCAAAACACCAACTTCATTACTGCGAGGTGGTGGTGGGACACAACAACAGCGCAACACTCAACTTAATAACAAGGATGTGTGTGTTTAACCTAACCATAATGATTTGGATGTAAAAATGAGGCACACATTTAATTTATTACCCAAACCATTTTGCTAACCTACATCCTGTTTCAACTGTGGCCTGCTGAGCTTTCTGCAGCTGTCCATCATCAATTTTACTATTCTGCAGACAATTATATCATTTTGGGTGTGTTCACATTAAGTTTTATACACAAATTAGTGGTAAAACTGGTTTTAACTAGGGATTTGTTCAAACAGAATTCACCAGTTACCTTTTGAATCTGTAGGCAGTTCATACATACAGGATGTGCAGCAACTGATAGTTTCTCAATTAAATCATATTTGGATTTTCTGTAAATTCAGCTGTGCTAATAATTTTAAATTAATTAGGCAGATGTTTAAATGTTTTACTCATTTCCCGGAATAAATTAAGAGAAACAGTTTCCATCTCCAAGGCCTCAGCATGTTGCTTCCTGTTTCCATCATGGCTTTAAAAAATGTGTTTAGCACATTTTGGGTCAGATCAACACACATGTTGTGAAAGTTTGAACATGTTCATGTTGGGAGATAACACATGGTGTTTTCAACATGTCTAGGACTTGTTCCACCTTACTGTCAATTCAATCTCATCCAAATTAAGACTGGATATAAATCTGACAGCAACAGTATTGTGAGATGTGTGCACTTTCAGGAGGCAGAAAACAAACCAGAATGAGTGAGAATTTATGGGGAGGTTACCATAAAAAGTTGTTTTGTGCCATAAACTCCACAAATGACAAACGTAATGTGTGGGAATTGCTCAATATCCCAAGAAGGAAACTCCCATGTTAACTCAGAGTGGATAGTAGCTATTAGCATCCAGTAAACTATCTACCACCTTATTAAAATCCAGGGCTGACCTTGGATTTTAATAAGGTGGTAGATAGTTTTGTAGAAAAACAGGTGAGGGAGAAACACCTGTTTTATGGTCAGACAGCTCATACTGTTACTCTGTGTTTATGGCTGTGTTGTAGCTGAGTAGTGCAGACTCCATACAGACTCTCTGACGGCTGATGGAGGCGGCAGACGGGATGTATCGTTTTCACATCCCAAACAGATGTGCAGAGTTTCTTATACACTACAGTCATCTAAAGACATCTGGCACAATTTGATGGGAAATAGTTGGAATTTCATTTCATTTCTCACCCGTTTCACATACAAACTTAGCCCTAAACAACAACCAAACATTTTTTCATGTTTCATGCAAAATGCTTTATTTCTAAATACTGAAAATGTTTTCGTAAACAGGAAACCCGTCTATACAAAAAAAGTGCAGGAGTTGAATTGACAGTAACTAACTCATTGCTCACAGTCATACACTGCACAGTCACGATGTGCATGCATGGAGGTGAAGCAGGAGAAAACCTCTGAAAGTCCCACTGTGCGTAGATGAATACAGCATTAACCTGATAGTAATAAACAGAAACATGTACATATCTGTATAAGTACACTGTGTATCAACTATGTCTGCTGTTTGTATGAAAAAACACTAAAAGCTGTTTTATACTCAAAAGGAAAATCTTGGTCCATCAAGTGATACTGAGACATTCTCAGACAAAGTGTCTGGAGACGTCTTCACAGAAAATCTCCATCTTACACTTTCCTCATGTTATCTCAGGAGGATCCAGCTTTACCGTTACTGTGACAGCTGTTTCACCAGTTGGAAAAACAACTGAGCCAATCAGAACTTGTTAGCTGAGATTAAGAATCAACAGAAAAGTAAGAAGAAACCACCAAAAAGCAAACCATTGAAAATGTTTGACAACCAATGATGCATGAGTCTATGACCTTACAAAAACTGACAGCTACAAGACTCTATCAGGCTTTTTCATGTGACGTGAAGCAGCCAAAACAAGAAGATTTGCTGGATGTCCCTGACTATAAAACAGCAGTGTTAGACGAGTTTGCTGAGGTTGGTCTAAATTCAGTCAAATTTAGATTCAGTATCACCTGGCACCACTATGAGTGAACACAAAAAGACCAACTTTACCTGACTGTGGTCATACAAGTACAGTTCAATGGGATCTTGTCCAGACCGGTCTACAGCAGCAGGTTGCTCTGTAGCTGGCTAACAAGCAGGTTTTGTACCTGTCTGTCTGGACAAATGTGGGTTTCCGTCCGTTTGTCCAGAACACTAACACAGCCGTCTCTGTCTGTCCACCTCCTCTGTGTGTGTCCAACTATCATCCTGTCTGTCCGTCCATCTCCATCCTGTATCGTTCTCTTTCAGTTTTCTTTATTTCCCTCTACTTTTTCCTCCCCTTCTTGCTTCTTCCTCTCTTGTTTCTCTTCTCTCTTATTTCTATTCCCCTTCCTTTGTTCCTTCTTTCTATACTGTCACCTTTTTGTGTCTTCTTGACCACCTCCTGGCCCCCGATTGGCTGGCCCCGCACCCTACACCAACCCTAGAACCTGACTTCAGCCTTGAACTTTCTGGTGACTCCCCAGTTCCCAGTGACCCCGGGAAGTCTGTGACCCCACTGACTCAGGAGGAGATCCAGCGAATCCTCTGGAGGGAGGAAGAGGAGCACCGCGAGGAGGAGGAGCGCCTGAGGAAGAAGGATGAAGCGAGGAAAAAGAGGAGGAAGCAGAGGAAGGAGCAGGCAGAGAGACAAAGGAAAATAGTGGAGGAGAGGAGGAGGCGGGAGGAGGAGGCGCTGAGGCTGCAGGTGGAGAAAGAGGAGGAGGAGTGGAGGAAACAGCTGGAGGAGATGGAGAGGATGAGACAGAAGGAGGAAGACAGAAGGCGGGAGGAGGATGACAGAAGGCGGAAGGAGGCAGCGGAGAGAGAAGCAAGGGAGAATGAAAGGAAGCTAGAGGAGGAAAGGAGGAGGCAGGAGGAGATATTGAGGGAAGAACTACTGGCTCTTGTGGAGGAAGAGGAAGAAGAGCGACTGGAAGTGGAAGAGGAGCGACTGGAAGTGGAAGAGGAGCGACTGGAAGTGGAAGAGGAGCGACTGGAGGATGTAGAGGAGCGACTGGAGGAGGTAGAGGAGCGACTGGAGGAGGTAAAGGAACGGCAAGAGGAGGAGGAAGAAGAAGTGTGGCTGAGAGGAGATGTGTTTCAGATGCTCCCAAAAGAACCTGAAGAGCCCGAGGAACCAGACCTCTTCCCAGCTCCGATCCCAATACCTCCTGCTGCGACGGAGGACGAGCTGAAGGAGACAGAAGCAGAGGTGGAGGAGGAAGCGGAGGTGGAGGAGGAAAGGGAGGAGGAGAAGGTGCTGGTAGTGAACAACGGAGGCCTCCCTCCAGGCTGTGACATCTCTGATGTCACTGTGACATGTGACAATGCCAAACTCACCTACTTTCCTCCTCTGGCCATACCTGAGCTCAAATCTCTCAGTCTGGAGGGTAAGTCAACACCACTACAAGACAAGGAGCCAGAGAGAGCTCCACGCACTGCAACGTGAAGAAGAATCTCTACCACTTCAACACATACGTCACTAGTGTAAGGGTTAGCATTCTATTAAATCTGAATCCAGTTTCACATCCATTTGGTTTCAAATTTCAAAAACTAAAAATACACAAAAACTCAAAGACTCAGTTGAGTTCAGTTGAGTCTGTATTTTTTTTTTTTTTTTTTAATTTAAATTTTGATTAGGTGCCACCTACTTAATTTTATACACCTTATTTTTAGCTACTTGCTTCAAATACTGGAGGTCCTAATTCAGAACTATTAAGCTGCTTAAAGGATAAGCCTGGTATCTATATTTTCCTTATTATCAACAAATCCCATGAAAAGACCAAAACAGACACATTGACACATTGGTTACCTTGTCTGTTACAAGCTGATTGGTTCCCACTGAAGACATTCCACTTAACCTCTGTGTTTTATTGTGTCACGTGTTTGTGGTTACTGCATTTTCTTATCTGACATACCCATTACTTAGAAATATTATTACTGATGTTTTGTCTCCGATACACTCTGCCCATGATTATGAGAAGTATATTATTCAGGGCATCGGCCCAGTTACTCTACAGTCCAGTGCACCTGCGGAGCAGCCTCCCCACACCAAACTAAGACTTGTTCATTCAGGCATTCTATCAACCTGGAACTGGAATCAAATCAAAAAATGATCAGAACCCAATCCTATACACTGCATTTATGTGATGCAAATAAATAAAACACAAATAGACTGAGAAACACAGTTTCTAATTTTAAAACACATACAAGGCACACAGAAACCCTGCAAATACAGAAAGCCAAACAATCTTTCAAGTGTTTACTGACTGAAGCTCTTCTGACCTGCAGGCAACAACATCACCAGCATCCCAGCAGAAGCCTTCAATGGCATCCCCAACCTGGAATGGATCAACCTGAAGAAAAACAAACTCACCTCTGCTGGCATTGATGATAAAGCTTTCAAAGTAAGACACGAAAGCCAACTTTTATCCAAACGTCTGTCAGTTCGTTCTAGTGTTTCTTTAGAACACTAAATTATAGACCAAAAAGACCAATTATGAAAAATGCAGGAATCAGCAAGTGTTTTTGAACACTTTTAAGTCTTCAATGTGAACTGCACATATCCCTGCCAAACGCTTTCAAGTATCACCACTATCTGCGTGTGTGTTTGTCAGGGTCTGAAGATGCTAAGGCGTCTGTACTTGGATGGGAACCTTCTAGATGCTGTGCCCTCTGACCTTCCCCCCACGCTGCAGGAACTGAAGATCAGTGAGAACAAACTGAGAGAAATCCATAAAAATAGCTTCCAAGGTACTGGACACACACACACAGTATCACATAATGTGCTGTACCTTCATACAGACATTAGCTTTAATGTGACAAAATCTTCTCAACACTCAATTAACTCAAATAACTACCCATCAAGGTGATAACTACCTGTCTGAAAATGACACGATGCGACCACCTAGATTGTTTATAGACACTCTGTTGGTCTTACACAACCATGAAATTACAGTTTATATTATATATAAGTCTGTCTATATTTACATACATCAAAATGACACAGTAGTGTCTTTCTGCAGGAAACTCTTGTTGACCAAGTGCCGCACAGACACTGGGGGCATTAACCAGACAACACGAGGGAGTTAATGTTTATTTAGACGACACCAAAAATTACTGTTAGAGGGGAGGGTTTAAATGACATTCCAAACATCTCTGTAATAATCTCAAAATAGAGGTCCAGTAGGGGGACACTGTGATTGTGGGGATAATGTGAGATTTACATTGGTTACAATTAGGATCTAAATCAGGATAAATCTTAGAAAGCCTTTCATTTTAAAAGTGAAGGTGATGTACCACTCTAAACTGTGTCAGCCCGTTTCGAGAGCAAAGAGAATAAGCTTTTGTTTTCAGGTAAAAGTGACCTTTCAATGTACAACCACTGAGATGACCTGCTGTCTGTGACATAACATGTCAGGCTTTTACTTGTCTTCCTTTCCAGCGGACAATCATCTTTTGGGTTACGTAATCCACAAATGTTTTTTTGTTTTTAAATGTAGTTGCAAAGTTTTAATCAAATTTCCTGGCACTGATTGGTGATGTAAACTCAGGCTACACTTTTCCTCTGCCCCCTCACCCTGTGATCTACACAGCTCATACCACTGATCACGTGTTGTGTGTCTTAATTGTTCAGCCCAACTCTATGTTCTATTTTTTGATAGCCCCTAATGTTTCACAGTAATGTTATACAAAATGAAATGAGAATTTGCTGTTCTGCTTTGCTGCACTGTTTGAGTGTCTGACAGATGTTCCTTTGCTGCACTGTTTCCGAGACAAATTTCCAGTTGAGGGACAGTGACGTTTATCTATTTTCTATCTTGAAGACATGAGCAGCTTGGTGATTCTGGAGTTGGAGGGAAATCTGCTGAGTGAGGGGAATGTAGATCCTCTGGCCTTCGCTCCCCTCATCCAGCTCTCCTACCTCCGACTGGGCAGGAACTACTTCCGCACCATACCACAGGGCCTTCCCATGTCATTGCTGGTATGAAGTACTATATCTTACTATACTATACCTTGTACAGCCAGCCCTTTGACTTTCTTTACACTTCCACACAGTGCTCTCTACTGGGTTAAAAAACCTTGGCCAACTGCTGCTTTAGTGTGATGGTGCCACCAGAAAACTGATCTTGGAGAAACTCGTCATCATGGCTCAATCCTCAATGGTTCAAATGGATTTAAAAGAATTCACTGTAAATCCACCAGCAACATATAGCTTCGAATTAAATCTCTCATGCATTCTGGAACATTATCAGAGGCCTTCTGAACAGCTGGCTGCAGTCAGTCAGTCAGGAGTTCAGGTTTGCTGATGCTTCAGTATTTTCTCTGTGGCTCTGATGTTTTAGACTCCTCCACTGAGTAAACTCGGCTTTTACCTGTGGGAAACCAGTCCACCCAACTTGTAATTACGGGCTCTGGTTAACCACAAACACTGGAGAACACGCGACATGCTGCTTCTGTAAATCCACCTTAAAAACCAACTTCACGTTATGACCTTTGAAAGTTTCTACACATTGCCTGCAAAATCCAAAACACCATTTTCCTCTCATTAGTCATGAAGATCGTGATCGACCTTTAGCATTGTTCTTAATGTTAATTAGCTTTGGGAGTCCAGGATTTTTCAGGCACTTTCATAGTGAATGGTGATTACGATCATGATTTAAAGATGCAGATTAACTAAACAGATGTCCAGAATGTGTCAGTATGTGTCTGGTGTTCATGGTGTTCCCCAGTCTGCCTGTTTATTAGGTTGCCAGTTTTAACAAACACAACAGGAATTAAGTTTTGGGGTGGATTATCCATTTATCACCTGAAACAGTCCCAAACCACAGACTCGTCTGCCAAGATCTCTGAACCCACAGCACACTGTTTCATGACAGACCCGTAACACCCTCACGGTTGCTTTCATAAAAAACTAAAAATATATGACACTATGGGATCCCACCGTGACTCTGACGCTAAATTCCAGTTATTGTCAATCCACGAGTTTCCACAAATGAAAACGTTTTCCTTTCCGTCCAGGATGATGTCAAACCTTTGTTTTTTTTCTGCTCTGTCTGTTGTTCAGGAGCTGTACTTGGAGAACAACTTGATTGAGGAAATCTCAGAGACTGTTTTCAATCAGACCCACAGTCTGAATGTTATTTCTCTGAGACACAACAGGCTGGATGAGACCAGGATTGCTCCGCTGGCCTGGATCAACCACAGGTCAAACAAAAAGAGACTTGTCACTATAACCCATGATTCTCCAGGGTCATACGAATTTACTAACAATGTATTTCAAGTAATTCTGTCAACAATACAGATACAATTCCTTTCACTACTATTTCACTATTTCCAGCAGTGTATCTAACTTCTGTTTGATTAGCATTAAGGGGTTTTCGGTACAGCAGGGAATACAAAAAACGTGGAAAATATCATTTTATACAGGGCAAGTACAGCAGACTGAAAACACATGTGAAAACACACAACAGGGCTCAAGCATGAGGAAATGCTTAAATTGTTAGACTGAGTATGGTTCCATATCTGCTGCTTGAACATTGTGGGGTGGACATGACTTCTAGTCTTTGTCCGCTAAGCCACAAATTTTGTTCCACATGTATGAGTAGCAGACATAAAAAGACTATTTTGACAGTTTGTGTCACAGTGCTAATCTAACTGCAGAAGTTCCATACCATACATCTACTGTTTCACCCCTAATTAGCACCTATCCTGATGTATTACTGTAAATTTCAAAGAGTAAAGGAACACTCTTTGGAACTTTCTTGACAGAACCCACACAGTGGTGTCTCATTTTTGTTCAGTTTTTCTTTAGTTGGCGGTCATTGAGGACAATCAATCACTTATGTTCTAATTTCCATTTGCTTACAAATCCTCCCAAATCCCAAATTCTCCTCTCATATTTTTCTGCAGGAATCTGGAGTCCATTGACCTTTCACATAATCACCTTTACCTGGTTCCATCCTACCTACCCAGATCTCTGGTCCACCTGGTGCTGGTGGGAAACAACATAGAGAGGATACCTGGTAGGTGGAAAGTGTTGATACCTAGCAGATGGGAGGGGTTCGACAGTTGTTTGACTGGCATCATACTTGGAGGACTTCCTCAACAATGTTTAGGCCTCCCAAAAATTTAAGAATCATAGCTAGTTGCAGCCCCATAGACTGTTGAACACACTCAAAGTTACAGTACATCGTTTCCTTCCAACGCCTCCACAGGTTACGTCTTTGCCCACATGGACCCTGGTTTAGAGTACCTCTACCTCTCCTACAACAAACTGGATGGGGAGGGAGTTGAACCAGAGTCGTTCTTTGGCTCTTACAACTCCATGTTGGAACTGTGGCTGGATAACAACCAGCTGATCACTGTGCCGTCTGGCATCAATGAGATGACCAACTTACACTTCCTCAGACTCAACAATAACAAGCTCAGGTATGAAGTCACCATCCACAAATATCCATCTATTTTCTTGATTAAAAATTATTACTTCCTGGGAAGATGTCAGTCTTTTCCCAGGATTCCTGGGTTTGCTCACCATAAATGAAGTTGGGTTCTAAGATCCATAACTAAAGGATAATTCCAAATTCATGAAAACTGGAAGGCTATTTTTGTAATTCTGTCCAGGATTTCTATCAGTAATTATAACATTGTACAAAACAAGTGTTTAAAGATAGTGAGTGTCATATGGTGTACAGATTGTAAAGACCTTTGAAAAATTTTTTTGATTTGTGATTTTGGGCTATATAAGTGACGGCTTGACTTGACCAAGTTAATTGGGAACATACTGTATTCATAAATCTCAGCTATTAACTTGATGAATATAAGGTTATCATGAATGTTAGAAATGGACAAAACTACAGGAATAAGGGCCAAGTTGTAATAAACAGGAATTATAAATTAACATGATTTTACTCACGTCTTTTTAAAATTATAGCATATTGAAAATGGAGACTGTTTTTTTCTTAAACTACAAACAATAGATAAAAAACTGACTTTGCCATCAATTTAAGTAGAAGAGGCCTCCGACAGAAAAAAATAAAACCAGGTATTTAAAGATCGAACTGAAGGAAACAATCTGAATTCAATGCCATCCTATAAGACCAACAACAGAGTCTCACAACAGACCAGAGCCTAACCAGATGACTGAGTCATTCATCACAGCCCGCCAGACAGTATTTAAGCTGAAAGTTCAGTGAATGGAGAGTTGCCTTGACGACAAGGAACAAAACAAGTTGATTCATATTTCCACCTGAGAGTCACCCTGAATCACCTCATTACTTACGCACAGGTCTATGCATGGTACACACAGTTGTCCAGGTTGTAGCATGGGTGTATATAAAAGAAATGTTCCAAACAAAATTTCTTTTTAAAAATACCAATGTCATTATTTTTCTGTGGGAAACAGCAGCAGAAGGCCTGAGAACATACATTGAAAAGTAATTACACATAGGTATTAGGTTACGTAAGGCTACATAAACAAGTAAGATGGCTTTAAAAACTGTTCCAAATAAATGCAGGTAGCCAGAGCAGTTTTGCAAGCAGTGGGGAATTGTGAACACTCTGTAGTGAGTTCTGGATGCAGCTTTCTGAATTAACTGTAATTTTCTGATTGATTTTTTTTAGCCAGCTTGGTTAAGAAAAGGAGAATCTACGACTTGAAATAAATGCATGCAAAGTGGTGGATGTTTCTCAGAGGTTTTTCTAAGGAGTTGTAAAGCAATATGAAGATATGCAATTGTGTCTAATTGTGTGTGTTGGACAACACATGCAATATAAAGACATTTACATGATTGTGATGGCCATTTTTCACATTTTTCTAACATTTCATAGACCAAATGATTAATTGATTATTTGAGAAAATAATTAGTGCTAGGTATAGCAAAAAGTGTATCTAACTCCATCCTGATACTGTGTCTTCCAGGAGTATCCCTGATGATGGCATCTGCGACCCAAACCACAGTGGAGAGGCCACTCTGGTGGCCCTGAGGCTGGAGAACAACTACATCGACCCCCAGAAGATCTCACGGACAGCCTTTTCCTGTGTGCGCTCCTCCTCCAGTGTGATCTTAAAGCCCCAGAAAACCAAGTGACCCGAGTTCACACAAAACAAAAAATGAAAAGACACTTGTTTAAACTATTAGAAACACAAGATTTTGGATTTTCATGTGCCAAGAGGAGTCAAAACCTAGGATATATTTTCCCCTCACTAGCCTCCCCCGATGCTGTATGTGACCACCAATATAATAGAAACAAAGCTTTCCCAAGCCTGCCATACAGGTTGAACATGGAAAAAAATTTAACTGTCAAAACACAGTTACTGCAGATATAATTTGTCTTATGGGAAAGTACAGTCCTGTCATATCCTTGGACTGGACCCTTACGAGCTGTACAAAAGTAAGAGTCTTCTTCTTTTCTGGCCCCAATACGCTGTTTTAGGTCTGGTAAGTTGTTTTGCACTGCTGCATGGCCCAACTTATCCAGTATGAAGGTGAGAGAACACCTTCAGACTTCAAAATCAAACACATCTGTCTGCTTTACTAAAATGTTAAACTTTCTAAAATGGAAAGAATTCCTGCACTATACACAGTAAAATGAAAATGCTAATAAAGAAATGGAAAGAATTCTATGAAGTGAGACCACAAGCTCAACACATTATTTTTAACAGCCTCGCTACCTTCATGTTCCACTTCTCAGCTCCATTTCTTCCAATGCCTTCTTTCACTGTTACATGGAAAGGACTGAGTAGTGAGATCACATGTGTGACACATCATTTGAGCTCTTTGTGTTAAAGATTTACGGTTTAAGGATCAAGTAAAAATGAGTGCTGTTGAAGAGCTAATCTTTCTGACAGATAAGACAGAAGATGTATTGGCATGTCTACTCATTTCATCCATCCATCTCAACTATAACTGGACTTCCAGTACATTCAGGTAGCTTCCATTTTGCCTTGTCTCATTTCTGAATATGAGACTAGTTCTGAACAGTTGGTTTGTATACGTGGCGTCATTCATTGCTGAGTGGGGATTGCGGTTAGGAGAGAGTTTGCTGCAGAGTTTCATGGAGATGAGTATAGCTATGTGGACGATGTGGTCAGGGGAAACGGTTCCTGGGAGAACAAATGTCTTTGACCTTAAGGTCTCTCCAAGAACTCTGCTCAAGCAGAACAGTGTTGAGATGTGGGAGGAACCACAGACTCAAGCAGTATTTTCTCTACTCTAAATTCTCATTTCAAAGTTTTCTTTTAATGTTGTGTTCAATGCTCTTCAACACAGAAACACAATTTAACCATTCTATTGGTCTATGTTTACACCCCAACTATCAACCTGTGTATCTGTAGTGAAATGTTTTAATAACATCAGCACTGGCAGTGAATAAAAGAAGGCTTCTGCATCACGGGAGTGCAAATCCTTTATGCAGATTGTACTGTTGCTTTAAATAGCGTTGACTGGAGGTACAGCGTGCCCAAAAACTGAAGTTTAATTTACACTTTACTTCTTTAATTAGAATTTATAAAAATGACTTTTTCAAAAAATTTATTTGAAATTTTGAATTGAAATACATCTGTCCTTTACTTTGCTCTTGGCTGGCCAACATGCATAAATTATATGATAAAATGTCTATGTGATGTGTGAACAATCATATATTATAGTTTTACACAATGTTATGGTGCAAAATTCAAATAAAGGTAACTATGTTCCCATTATTGTCTAGTCTCACCTACATTAATAAATGACATAAAAAACCCCAATAAAAAACACTTTGGAATTCACAAGTCACATTTTCTGGTCACTATATTAACGAAATAAAAGTATAATTATGACAATGACAGCGCTGGTGTCACAATCTGCTCCTCAGCAGAGATGCCATGGAAAGGAAACTAGTTAATAACCACATGACAACACCTGTGTTTTTCAACTCTTGGCGACCAGAACTCCAAACTTGCAGTGTTAGTGGTGAAATGTAACTAAATACATTACTGTAATATAGTACAAATTTGAGGTACTTTTACTTTACTTGAGTCTCTTCTTTTTATGCTACTTTCTACTTCCACTCCACTAGCTCTCAGAGGGAAATATTGTACTTTTCACACCATTACATTTATCTGACAGCTTTAGCTTACAAATTAAGATTCTTACACACAAAACATCAAGAGATTATAAGATAGCATGATGTTTTGTCACTGATACATATTCTGAAGATTTCATGGTTTCAGATTCACAACTGTGAAAATTTGCTGCTTTTCCTTTTAATACTTTAATTTATTTTTGATAATTTTGAGGTTTGGACTGTTGGTTGGACAAAACAAGCACACACGAACCTTTAAAACCACAGTCTGATAATCTAGGAAATGCAGCTAAAGAGCACAACACCAGACGTATTTGAAGTGATGAAAAAAAAATCATAGTGGTGATTCAGAGGTCTGGAACCAGGCTAAATAAGCCTCATATTTCCATCTGGAACATTGAGCAAGATTTTCTCTCAGGAAGGACACATGTTGACACTGAATGCAAATATTCAATCTGTGAGGTATACAGTATGAGTCACATATCCAAACAAAAATTTAGGTTATATTCCACTGAATCTCCTTCACTGTCAGCACATTCAGTGCATTAAAGAGCACATTCATTTACTTTCACGTTATCAAATTAACACCTCAGGCCTCAGGGAGGAGATGAAGCTATAAAAGGACTATGACTATAAAAGATCTTTGCATCACATGTCATCTACCCTCAGGCAATACACATTCAATGAAAGCCGTAATTATCAGAGCTGGAGGCCAACTTTATCATAATATTTTCCCCTGAAAGCCTGAGGTTTAGGATCATTTACTTCAGCAGCAGACAGATCTAAAGGACGATTGGAACAGAGAAGCTAAAATGTGAAGAGGACAAAAACCTCAGTTCCTCTTTCGGTAATACAAATTGGAAATATTAGGTAATTATATGCAGACAAAAATAAACCTAAAAGTAGAAAAGCAATAAATGCAACAATCGAGATGCTGGCAGTCATCATCTCATCATATTTCAGCTGGAAAACCTTCCAATGAGCTGCAGCTCAGAGATCAAAGGTTTTCCAGTTGAAAAGAGTGAATTCTTCATGTCTGCCAATGTGAGCAGCTGTTTCATTCATCAGTCTCACAAATCAAACACATGAAGGAACAATCTAATAGTCATTAGTCACATGACTCTTCAATGCTCCTGAGGATGAGGACACACAGCTGACAAAAATCACTCACAAAGTCAACCTTACGTACTCAGCAGATATTTCATCAGCCTTGAAAGCAGAAAAAAAACATGTACAAATTATATATTTAATTTTTCAGTTGTTAATCTGATCCTTACTTTTTTCTTCATGTGAAGTACTGGATAATTCTACCCTTGCAGCCTTTTTAGAGAAGAGGTATTCAAATAAAACTGAAAAAAATATAACCCACTGACAACAGGTCACGAGTATTACACTATTTTAAGGGGTCACAAGCCAAAAATGTTGGGAAGCACTGATCTAAACTACTTTATTTGGAGGTAAAACAATGTGAGGGCACCTAACACTGACTGTTAAAAATGCACTGCGTTCCTAACTTTATTTATTTTAAACTGCTTTCCAACTGATTAAGAAGAGTGTGCAGAATTTAGTTTGCAGAAGTTAGTTTACTTATTACTCTGTAATTTTATAATTATTTTTTAGTAAGTTTACTGACTTTACTTACTTGCATGCTTTAGCTGACAAGTTGTGCACTGACTAAATTACTTTCTTGGTGTATGTACTGAAGTGTACCACATTGTCTGCATTTTCCCTATATCTAATACCACATTACATAATCTTATATTAGAGCAATTGTCGTAGGTGCAGACGACTCACAATGACCAACTAATGTTGCTAGTGTTCAGACTGTTATTTTGTGCTTGTTTAATGTATGTTCTCTGATCAAATTATGTCAGATGGCCGGTACACTAAATGCAAAAAGATGCTTCACAAGAAACCACTGATTAATCAAAGCGTATGGGGACTGTCAAACAGCACCAAGGAAAATAAATACAGGAATGAAGACAGGCTTGGCACATAATTAAAACTCCTACCAATACTTCATGATTTTGCTGTGGCTGCTCACAATTACCTGTGGGTGTCCAAGCACTCACAAAATCAGAGTCTATGCCCAATGTATAATTATCAGATTTTTTTTGAAAAAACCACAAAAATTCCTGCATCAGGTGGACTCATGGTGAGGTGAGGTCATGGTGAAGTCTGAGGGTGGTGAACAACACTGGTCTGTTGTGCATCCTGGCTGGGTAACACTCCCAGCAGCAGGTAACACGCGGAGTTGTGACCTTGTCACAGCTTAAATGTTTCCTGGCTACAACATGTTCCTGTGGCACTAAAGCAACTGCAGACTGCTCCTGCTGAGGCAACTCCTTGGCACCGTCGCCCTGCAAGTTGCCCCAGTGAGTCACAGCTTTTAAAGTCTCAGCTGGAGGAAATTCTGGCCAACATAAGAACACAACAAGCTCCAGCCGGACCGGAGTCGTCACAGACGCCTGATGGGTTGGAAAGTATGAGATCCTGAGAGACAAGAGACATCCTGACCGCCTCCCATCAGGAACGCAGACCATCTCCCATCAGGAAATAATCTCAAACATTTAATTTGCAGTTTGAATACTGCAATTCCAACAATTACGCCATAGATTTTTTTCACAACCACAAACCAATTTCCCTCTTTGGACTATTAAAGCTACTGAATTATATCTTTCTGTGGCAAACCAGTCAGTTGAGAAATATGAGGATTTCATGCACAAGATTTCCCTGAAGAGAAGATGACGGCACAACATACTGCTCAAAACAAAACATCAACAATTTAAAGGTTGCTTTTGTACTTTTTGGACAAATGGAGACAAATGATCATCAGCCTATACTGATATCCAGGCAAGTGTAACACAATAGCATTTAGTTTATTTAGTTAGACTTGTGGTCCTTACAGACAAACAAAGCCAGTGTCCACTCAAAGTGAACTGAAAGAAGAAAACTGCAAAGCAGGTTTACATGAGGGTCTAATTAAATCCCTGCAATGTTTGTGAAAACGGCATCCTTTAATCTTAAAATCTGGCTCAGAACACAGTGTTGTTTCAGCACAACTACGAAGCTGTGATTACGAGGCACTGAAAACTGAGCCTGAGGTTTTTTACAGGGGAACCATAAATGTGGACTTTGCATATCAGTTTTACATATCAGACAACAGTTGCTTACACTGGAATGGAGGTACCACTCAGCTCAGTGTTGAAATTCACCAACAGTAAAGTGCTCGTTTAACTTAAGCTGTGATTAGTAAGATGTTTGACTCCTCAGTTGAACAACTAAAAACGTGTGTCTCTTTGTGATAATTAGGCAGCTCATTTGTTGCTGCTTTAACATTCATCAGTAATAAATTTTTCTGTTGGACCTTATTTAACCAGTAAAGCCTCATTTAGAAGAAATAGTTTTCAAGCGTGGCCACAATAGGTAATAATGGTAATACACATAGTAATCACATAAAACAGAGAACACAATATACGTCATAAGATCATATTAAAAATACGATGGATAAATAAATAAAATGCCCATAGCATGAGCATCAGGCAAATTATCAAAGTAGCACAAACAAGACAGTCGTTTCACACACTGCTGAATATGAAGCTTAAATGAAACATGAATCATCTAGGAATATTTCCAAAATATTTGTGGTATGGTACCATGCAAACTGACACCTGCTCATCAGGAGCCATATCCACTCACATGCACACCCACAGCCATCAGGAACAATTTGGGGCTCAGTATCTGGCCCAAGGACACTTTGACATGTAGATTGTTACAACAGTCGTTTTTACAGTTACTGAGTAAACTGAAGTCTGTAAATGTAATTCAATCTGAACCAAATATTGTACTATGCCAGTTTTCTGAAAGAGTTGCAAATTACTGGTGAGAAAGACAAATTTAAGATGCTTAAAAAGTTTGGAAATTTCCTTCAAAGAGTATGTTGAACATGGGAGAGTTCAGCAGGCTCAGTGTTGATGAGATGATCATTTAACCAGATCTCTGATGGTTTGGAAAATATGATTTCCACATCGAGAAGATGCATTGAAACCAGAACACAGACCCGCTTCCATTTCGGCTGGTCTGACTGCCAAACCAGGGCATATTTGGATGGTCTGGCTCTGCCATAAGTTGTGCCTCAGAATGCCGTTTCAGCTCAGCTCAGCAGAAAATACCAGCACTGAATGGAAAAACGAATAGTATAACACGTGAACCCCTGAGGGAGCAAGAGCCTGTTAGCTTTTCCATTCTTGGGAGGTATTTCTCATTTCTGCCTCAAATGTAAAGCTTAAGGCTCCTGCTGTGCCTTGTAAAGATACTCATCATGCAGAACACAACATAAAACAAATGTTGACTGGATGTTGCAAAGCATCACCTCTGTTTCTCTTCTGCCTCTGCTTTCCAATTAAGGAGGACGTTTAAATTGCCTGTGTGACAATGTGTGTTATTCCTAGTCTGTGTATAAAAACTTTCCTAGAAATTAGTGTTTATATATTAACATTTCATATTTTGAAACTGGAAATATTTGAGCTGTGAAGGAAGTGGTACAAGTCAGATCTCGTCAGACTGTCAAAGATTTTTATGTAAAGTTACTTGGCATGTTATTCACACATAAGACCAACATGCACGATTGGCAGAACATTTATATACAGTAACAAGGTGCATGAGAATAGATGTTCTGTCCTCTCAAGCCTGAAGATCAACAACTACCTGATGACAAGCATCACTAGATCTCAAACATCCTCCTCATGCTGATCATTTCACTGATGTTTATCTAAATAAAGGTCAACATGGCAGCCATGGCTCTTTGTTTGGGGAAGCTTATTACTATGAAGCATTCCAATGAAGGAATTCCTCGAACAAATTGACGGATGGCATCATCCTAAAATTCCATTGGCAGGGTCAGTCCCACTATCTTTGTTTAACCCAGTGCCAACAGGTCTCAGTTCATGTTGGTGTGAAATATTGAATATGGCAGCCGGCTGTGAAGAGAGGGGAGGTGACAGACCTACCAGTATGTTCTATATAAAGACTTGAGCATTCAGGAGTCTGAAACTAACTATCCTGGCATCACTTCAAAGCTCCTGATGAAAAGCACATGACTAAAGTCCTAACAATACCTTTTGAAGCCTAGTCCCTGAGACGTACAGATTGGTGTGATCACAGAAAGAGTCAAGAGCTCTTAACTGAAACTGAACCTCTCACCCTAACAGCAGAGGTTTTCCGTCGGTGGGGGTGTTCTGGGGGCTGTTTTTTTTTCTGGAGAGAGAGGGTGATGCTGTTCTGCGTTCACTGGGAATGTATTGACTGAGGATCCAACTCTCAGCCTTCCAGCTGGAGCCTGCTGCTGCTCTGCTCACTGTGTGGGGTTTAAACCAGGACACAAACACACCTGACAGCTGAGGTAGGACACACCCTGGATTTATTAACTAAACAACAACTTCTTCTTTTTAAATTTGTAACTAGTTGATCTGACATGGTTTATTTTCAGAGAATTCAGGATTGTTGAGATGTTTGGGTCAGTTTACAAGACTTCTGCTGAATGCCTTAAAGGTGGTTAAAGCTTTCAGAGAAGCCACAGGACTAGGCTGCAAATTTCAGTCTGATAATCTTCATGTCACCATCTAGGTCTGATCTAGTTCTGTATTGTGGGAGAAACTGATGTATTTTCAGGGAGTATATTTTAAATGCAATTATTTCTGAGTGACTTAGACTTGCATGCAAATTGTAGAGCACAAGGACAATTTACAAGAATCTACATATCCTGTGGGCCATCTTTTATGTGAACTACATAATGGGCCAAAACTGAAGGGAAGATGATGTTTGTTGATGTTTGGCTGAGTTTTATATTGAATGCTGTGGACATTCACGTGTTACTTGCTTGGAGTCTAGCTTCAGGTTGATCTCATTTGACAAAAATGCTGGGTAATTTTCCATGGAGTACTGTCATTACAACCCCGTAAATACAAAGACATGAGTGAAATTTTCTGAATCTCCTCCAATCAAAAAATTAACAAAACAAAATTACTTGAAATACAAACGGACAGATCCTACACTAGCATGAGTGCTGAAATAATTAATCAATTAACAGAAACAGAAAATGTATTAATCAATAAATCTGATAATTGATGAATTGTCAATAATGAAAATGACTATTTTAAAAGCAACTCTCAACAGGCCAATTATCGTGATATGTGAGGATTTTGCTTTTTACTTCTTTCTGACAACCCAATAATCGTGGAAATGGACAGATTATTTGACCATGAAAATAATGACATATACCGTCCCGTTGGAGGCAGCAGGAAACAGAGGACAAAGGGTGGTGATGTCCCTCTGGTTTGGATGTTTTATGAAAACCTCTAGAAAACTAAGTACAATTTAGACTGTGAACAGATTACCTGCATCAGTCTGACTGGAGTGAAGTGAGCTTTACTGGATTGGTTTTCAAGCCTTGTTTGCTTAAATGAAAGGAAAGGAAAATAAGGAAATATGTCCAACTTACCACTAAGTTGCTAAAACAAAACCCCACCAAGTTACAAAACGCACATCAAGAAAACAGACTCTTTTATAATAAATGAGCACATGTGGAACAAAGGACAGTGGGCGCAGAGGAAGGGTCTGTGCTGAGCGGTATTTGCTGTCGCAGCAGGATGCTCGACCACCACCACATATTTGTGGGTGGACTGACTGCTCCACTGAAGGGCTCAGAATCCATCAAGATTACCAGAAGCACGCAACCAGATGATCTCAGTCTCTCTCTGCTGGCTGTGTGAATGTATAATAGAGGAAGATATATAAATCATTTTCTGAATCACCACAGATGCTGAATAGGTGAGAGCTGGAGAAACATTTATGTTGGCTGCCAGAACTCCTTTCCAGTCGAGGTTTTCAGAGCTTCATGGAAACACTGATAGAAAAAAAGAGCAGCACTTACTGAAACCAATCACTCCAAGAACTTTGCATGCCCTTTCACCGAGCAGTGTTTTAGCAATGCATTCTTAAATCGTGCTAAATTGGGTCTGTAAAACGGAAACTCAACTGTGGCACTAAAAACAGTTTTGGTGAGTCTGAAGTGATAATAATGGTTACTATAACATTAAAACCACCTGCCTAATATTGTGGGGGTCCCCCTGTGCCACCAAAACAGCTCTGACCCATCGGGTCATGGACATGGGATCCTGAGATTCTCCTGACCCCAGATCCTGGGTTCTGTGGGTTGGGGAGTGGGCCCTCTAGAGGTCAGGCTTGTTTTTGTGTAGATGCTCGATCTGATTGGGATCTGGGAGGTTTCAAGGCTGGGTTAACACCTTGGGCTGTTTCTTGTGTTCCTTGGGCGGTACTGAGCAGTTTGTGTGGTGTTGGGACACACGCGCACACACACACACACACACACACACACACACACACACACACACACACACACACACACACACACACACACACACACACACACACACACACACACACACACACACACACACACACACACACACACACACACACACACACACACACACACAGTCCTGCTGGGTGAGGCTGCTGCCATTGGGGAGTGCTGTTGTCATGGGTGCTTGGTCTGCAACAGTGTTTATCTGGGTGTCAAAGTAACATCCACATGAATGTAAGGACCCAAGTTTCCCAGCAGAACACCGCATTGTAATGAGATGATCAATGTTATTCACTTCACCCATCAGTGGTTTTAATGTTGTTGCTGATAGGTGTGGCTTTGTTATGGCTCCAACACTTTACAGTGGCGGTTACTACTACGTCTACTAAAGCTTCACAGGAAAATCAGCTACAGGGGGAAAATGCTTGCATCATGTTAGCATGGCAACCACCAGTGGTCGAACGTCCGAATCTAATTACAAATCCCAGAATTGACAAAAGTTGGAACACTGTCTAAAATGTAAATAAAACTCTCATAGAAAAACTCCCTTTCATACCCAATCATGATACTATTGCCTATTACCAATGAACCTGTTTACCTGTGGACTGACCCAAACAGGTGTTTTTGGATCAGTCCACAACTTTCACAGTCTTTTGTTGCTCCTGTCCCAACTTGTTTGAAACATGTTGCTGCCATCAAATTCAGAATAAGCAGATATTTACAAAAATCCCAGCGAGGAGTTTGTATTGCTCGATGTATAAGTGCTGAACATCATTACTGGATTAACTTCAAATGAAGGGGCAGCTGAATTATTATGAAGAGTTGGAAGGCTAGGAAAGGGACGAAGGGTGCAAAACATGGTGTAAATGCTGAAAGGTGTTGAAATGACATAAGGAAGGAAGTTACTGAAGTGTCTGTGTCTGTGCCTGTGTGTGAGATGTCAGTTAAGAATCCACCAAATGCAGTTAAGTGCCTGGGGACTTGTGGGTCAGACTGGTCACTTACTAGAGATGCACAGGAGAGGCAGGAAGCAATGAAAGGAAAGTGTTTGTAAATAACACCCATGTTTATCTGTAATAAAAACACTGAGTTCATTTAGAACTCACAGTAGCAGTAAAGTCTGAAAGATGCAAACACTAACAGCCTACACCCGAGATTTTAACATTGTGAGAGAGAATGGACTCTGCTGAATGTGTAAATAGGGGTTTGTGACATCAAAAATGCGAAATGTGAAATACAGCGACCACAAAAGTCATTTTTTTCTGTTTTGCTCCCAAAATTTCTGGTCTCAGTTGGCATTGGAGTCCATGGGGCATTTGGATGGCACTCCTGTCGCTCTGGGGCTGAAGTGAAGCTTAAACTTCTATGTTGAACAAGGTTAAGGTAGTTCGGTGCTATAGGTTTGGTCCTGTCGTATTACTGCAAAATTCTGACAAAGACCTTACGAAACAATTTAAGCATTGAAGGGGTTAGAAGTGGATGAAAAACAGATGCTGTGAAACTCCTCCTGGTTCTCTTTTCAAACATTGTGTAGAAGTTTGTCTTTCTCGGGATGGTTTTGAAATGCTTACAGTAAACAACACATCAAAGGTGACCAACTTCAGGCTTCAAGTGCCATTGTACTTCACTGCTGGTGATATTTCAACTATCCCAAAATTGTCACTTGTAAATACCATTACACTGGGTCATTCATGCGGACAATGTAAACTGAGGTAAACTACAGGGTTCTGCGTCTCTGCTCTGTTATGTTGATGTTAGAATAAAACTGCAGGAAAACAAACAAAGGAAAAACATTCCACTGCTTTGACATGTTATTTCCTCAGCAACATCACAGTCTCGCCACGTTGTCTATTGTTTTCGAGCTTAACTAACCTCTGTCTTTTCCTGCAGCTCTCCGTGGCTGCTGTTTCACTGACCAGTCTTCTGATAAAACCATGAGGGTCTTCCTCCTGCTTTGCCTGCTGGCACTGGGCAACGCCAAACCCTACCAGCCAATCAACGTCATGGACTTCATGAAAAACTATGACATCATGATGGCTGACTCAAGTGATGAGGATGACGATGATGATGACGACGACGACGACGATGATGATTATGATGATGAGAACTGTCCAGCAGGCTGCCATTGCTCACCCAGAGTGGTGCAGTGCTCCGACCAGGGTTAGAACACACACAGCACAACATGCGTATCTGAATCTACGTTACTGTAAACACTGTGTGTGTGTGTGTGTGTGTAGAAAGATACCCTCAGCTATTCATGGATATTGATAAAGGCTCGTTCTGTTATCTAATTTTACATACTATGTGAAGTTCATCGTTTATGATTAGCAGCCCAAGTTTGATGCTATTCAACATCATTCTTCTTGGCTATCTGTCTCAATAATTTTAGACTTTCCTACCTCACCACGCAAATGATCTCATGCACAACTACCTGACTATTACTACTAGTGTTTTATGTCAGAAAGTGATGAGCTGAATGTTAGAAACAAGGATTGAAGTTTATGACTGTTTGATGCATCATGTGTCTGGGTTATGGAGGCAATGCTGCCTAAGAGGATTTTCACGGCAAACATCTCACTACAGTGTGACATTGAATGAGAGCAAGGCAATTATTTCCAATTGAGAGTGACTGCATTCTTCTGTGTGGCTGCACAAAAAAAACCACACTGGCATGGTAAACCTTCTATTTCCTATTTTGTCCAATTTAACAGAAAAATGATCGCATTCACTCTCCAGATTGGCACATCCCGGCTATTACACTTTAACTAGTTTGTCTGTCAAATGATGAATTGTTACGTGATGCAGTCAGTGTCTGTCACTGCACTCACAGTAAACCCAGGCGCTCCTTCACTGACTGACTTTAATCTCATGAAACTCTCTTCACTGCAACATTACCGCCTAAGGCTATAAAAAAAAAAGCCTGGCGGTCATTGCCAGAGTTGTAATTCTTTTATCCAGACTTTTTTAAACCATGGTGCGCAGCCAACAGTGGCTCATGGCCTTGTTTCTGATGATATTATATAAGCTCTGCTGAATCACAGAGTCACCGTGAGACCTGAGATGACAGACTTTGAGTCAGAAAAACTACAACATTTCTTCACCAGTGCATCTCAAAATTTTATAGGGAACACATCTGTGTTGCATGAGCTCCATCACCTTTGGTCCATCTCTGGTCTTTAATCAGGTATTTGCGTTTCTGCCAACAGGTCAGATCTCTGTCCCTGAGAAGATACCTGGAGACACTGTGATCCTAGACCTCCAAAACAATGATATCACTGAGATCAAGGAGGACGACTTTAAAGGCCTCCACAAGCTTCACGTAAGAGAAACCTTCAGAGCTGGTTTCCTCTGCATGTAGTAATGAACACCGCAACCTCTGTCTGAGTAATGCTGATGAAATTTTGACCGCATACCACGCGACAAGAAGCTTAAACAAGATGAATACATGTGAAATACGTTTTGATTTTGTTGTTAGACAGCCCACATAATGAAAACAGCACGTTAGTAGAGCAGCAGCAGCACTCTACTACTGGTGCTCTGACTGTCTCTACACAGGATGCGTTCAGACACAGTGTTTGTGTACCTCACCCACACTTTGGCTACGCTCAGAGCCCAACAGAGAATCACTTACAATCAGTAGTTATGCAAGTAAAATGGAAGAAAACACACTTGAGGTGTAAAAACAAGCTTTGGGTTGTGTTTACGTGTGTATAGAGCAAGTGAAACATTGACTGTGTAGACAGCTGGATTAATTAAAATAGCAGTGGATCTGTTTGGACAGATGTGTGTAGAGGGCTGAAAAACGTTACAAGAGGCTATTGCTACAGGAACAGCTCTGTAGGGTTGTACTTCATTACATTAGCTAAATGCTAATGTCGGCAACGCTAACATGTGGTGTAAAGCAAATTATGTTTAGCATTTCACGAAGTTTGTTTAGCACTACCACAAAGTAAAGTTGAGGAATGAGTTTTGCAGGTATTTGGTCATTTTATTTGGCAAATGCTTTTGTCCAAAGCAACATACAAATGAGGTACAGTCAAAGCCACAGCGGATCAACAAGAAGCCTTAGACAATAAGTGCCACAATCCCCAGTTTTAAATATGATAATTAAATGTGCCACAAGATTATGTGTGCCTGAAGTAAAGCATGAGTGTGTAGGAAATCAGAAGTTGTTGTTTTTTATTTGTGTTTTTCATAAACCATAGTACAGGAAAAACTGGTATTTTAACACCATCTGACGACGCCATCTGGAGCTAAAGTCAACAAGAGCAACTCTAGACATTTCAGAAACAAAAAACATGTTCACATCCACTATTTGTTCTACAGCACAAGTGTTAGTACTTTGAGAGCAAGATCCATGACATGCAGTGATCAACTAACTTCTTCCTGCTATAGCAGCAAAATGCCTAGATGTGGTTAACAACCTTAAATGAGTAACATTCAGACTCCAGATACACGCGAATGGCAATAACAGCTCAGTCTAAATGCAGCCTGCAGCCTTCTGAGATGAAAGTCCTTCGGTATGAAACTGCCAGTTGAAAAGTAGGGGCAGTGACAGCGGGTCTGTCTTTGATTGAGCTGATGTTTTCCCAGCTGGGAAGGCCTTCAACTCTGGATTATACTGTACTGTATCAAAGCAAACAGTGAGAACAATCTGCTCTGTGCTATTATAGTGGCTTGTCATCAAGTGTTAAATGGTGCAACTGCTCCATTCTTACACTTGCTGTAAGAAATGGAGCAAAACTCACGTTAAATCTACTAGGTTTTATTCTGATTCCTTTCTCCCACAACAGGGACTATTTCTGATCAACAACAAGATCTCCAAGATCCATCCTAAGGCCTTCAGAAACATGGACCATCTCAGACTGCTGTATCTCTCCTACAACCTGCTGACTGAGATCCCTGCAAATCTGCCTCCAAATGTCATTGAACTCCGCTTCCATGAAAACAAGATCAACAGAATCCAGAGGGATGCATTTAAAGGCCTGAGGAAACTCCATGTGCTGGGTAAGACCTGGTTTCAGCTTTCTCTATCAGATTAGCACTAATCAATGAACTCGAAGGCCAGGGGTGTACGGTTTAAATTTTTAATCTCATCCTATTTCACTTCCAGCTGTTCTTGTTTTTAATTGAAAAAATTTAATTGCTTTATTTATTCCTAAGGTCTTATTATTTTACTGATTTGGCTTTTTTTATCAATTTTATTTGGGAACATGGGCACATACATGCAGTATGTACAGAACTGCATGCACAGCTGCCCTGTGCCAAGACAAGCTTTCATTTGTTATCAATAGATCATTCAGATGACTTTTGCCAAAGATTTTTTCAAGATGGTTTCTTGATTGATTGTATTTATAGATATGTAAACAAAGTTGACCAAATCTCTAAGAGCAACTGAGAGATCTACTGTAATTCATTTGATGTATGTTCTCTAACATAATCAGGAGATATAATGGATCATTAATAATTCAACCAGATGTTTTGCGCTTGTCCAAACAGAGCTTGGTGCCAACCCTCTGGCCAACAGTGGGATTGAGCTGGGAGCTTTCAACGGTTTGTCAACCCTCTACATTGGTATAGCAGAGGCCAAACTAACTGCTGTCCCAAAAGGTAGAATATCACTCATCTCATGGAACGCTGATTTAAATAAATGAAACACAGCTAATGTCTGTTAATGTGATGCTTTGATTTTGTATAGGTTTATTTTCAAATTATCTACCCTTTACATAGGATAAGTTTGGTGTGTTTTGCGTCTCCCAGACCTCCCATCCTCCATCACAGAGCTAAGCCTGGATTACAACAAGATCTCTAAGGTGGAAATCGAAGACTTCATCAGATATAAAAATCTGCAGAGGTAAAAACCAGCCACACTCCTTAATTTGTTGATGATTGTTATTTACATGTGCTGATAACTGTCACCTATCTTTTGCCACTTTTGCAGACTAGGATTAGGTTTTAACCAGATCAAGTTTGTTGAAAATGGTAGCTTTGTCAGCATCCCAAACGTCCGCGAGATCCACCTGGACAACAATCGTCTGAGAAAGGTCCCACCAGGCCTGAGCTCCCTGCGCTACCTCCAGGTGAGACACTGTAACACATCTGGCACTTTGATCAGTGTCAGTAGATTAAAGCGCGTGTCACATAAATGATGAAGTCAGCATCAATGCTGCCTTCACAGATGTGTAAGTTCTCCATGCCATGGGCACTAACACACTCCCACATACCATCAAAGATGCTGGCTTTGGAACTTTGTGCTGATAACAATCTGGATGGTCCTTAATGTAACTCAGACTGTTCCAGTCTTTTTTCCTGCTCTAAAGGTTGTGATTTTGAGTTTCCAAGGCAGCAGTTAAGCAGCATTAGAACAGAACTCCCAATCATGGCTGGTTTACTGCCAAGAGAGAAAAATAACTGATTAAAAAGCAAATCTTCTCTGTCTGTTTAGGTGATTTACCTCCATGGCAACAAAATCAGCAGTGTGGGAGTGAACGACTTCTGCCCCATCAGGCCCAGTATCAAGAAAAACCTGTACACAGGCATCAGTCTGTTTGCAAATCCTGTGAAATACTGGGATGTCCAGCCAGCCACCTTTCGCTGTGTGACCGGACGGAGGGGCGTTCAGCTCGGAAACTTCAGAAAGTAGAAATAGGGAGAGAAAACGAAGTGTTCCAGACAGCTCAGAGGTGGAGAACTGCCAATATTCTTGTTACAGTATAAGGAAGGAGCTGGAAATATTCTGATTGATAAACCAAGATGAAATTGCAATCCTTAAGAGTCAGCTGTTCGGGAAATGAAAGAAAATTTCATTATATTGATGTACGTATATTTGAGACTGCAGTACATGTTGCTGAATGCTGGTACAATTTACATATAAAATTCTTAGCCAGGGGGAAAAAACAAAAAAACAAAAAAGCAAAACTGCAGTGTGGATGTTGGCGTTAAAAATGAATATTAAGTCATAAGCTACAACAAGACAATGTTTTCAGTCAGTATACAAGGGGTAGACCTAATAACATGAACAGCTGTACAATATAATGAAATTCAACACCAGAGCCCTGCCTACCTTTGCGAGGTGTTTGCAGTAAGGTGATCCTTACCTAGGATCGTCAACCTCTGCTGTATGAACTTTCCCCAGGAGTAAAGCGCCTCCCTCTGGTCACTTTTTGAGCAAAAATACCCAATGTCTTGATTTGAGTAGTATTACATGCTAATGCCTGATTAACAAAACAGATTTCTTTCCTTTCTGGTTTAAAAATAAGACCCCTTTTAATGAGATACTGAAGAAAAATGTCTGGAGAAATTCGTCTTTGTAACTCCACAGCTTTTTCCATCTTTTGTCATTTCCTTACATATTTATGCCTTTTTCAAGTTGAGACATTGTAATTATCATAGAGAAGTCACTATGGGCCAGAGCTGTAACATAACAGGAGCTTAAAAACCTTTTCTTCCCAGCAGAGGTCTGTACAGTCAGTGAAAATATGGTGGCATTATTTAGTGCAATAAGTCACTTTGAAGCCTGATGTCTGTCTTTATGTGGATGTTTTATATTATCTCACTGCATGTCTGTATTGTCTTTATTTAGAAGCTGAAACCTACATGTCAAACTGGATTATACATCGTTCGTGATGTAAACCCAAGGCGTCACTTTGTTCTAATGAACTATAGCAACCAAATGAGTTATAGATTGAAATTATAAGCAGGTAATGTAATTCCCAACCTGGAATGTCTGAGAGCATCTTCCTACAAACATGTTCCTCTTTCCTCCAGTGATCTCTCCTCTGAAATGGTGCTATATTTATTTAGTATGTCTTTAAATAAAACCTGGAACACCTCCCCATTTATGTCTATTTTTTGTCAAAATGAAAGTGGGTTGATTCTGAAAATTTAACATGTGGAACATAAACATTTGTTGTTTGAGCTATTATTGTCATACTTTCTACATACAAATAAATGTGACTGAACAAATCAGACAATGCTTGAATAAAACATAAAAGTATCTACAAAGATCAATGGGCAAAGCACTGGTTGTAAAGACATTAGCAGAAAAAAAGGTTGATTGCAGAAGATTAGAAATCACCAACTCTTTCAACTCTAACCACAAAACTTAAAAAAAGCAAAATTTGATTTGAACAACTTTAAATCCCAAACCAAATAAAGAGAGAAATATGTGGATTATTATTCTTAGGAGCTGCAACTAACAATTTTATGGATTAAAGTCAAAGCTGGAACCAGCAAAGGTTTGCTTAAAAAATGCCCTTATCAATTAATAGACTATGAAAATTACTGCCAATCAATCTCTTCTTTGATTAACTAATGAATTAATCACCTTATGTTTCAGCACTAATTCTAAGTGATGTTTCTTTTTGACAATTATTTTGAACATAGATCTGTAGGGAGTACAGCTCTGATATTGTCCAAGGATTATGAAATATGATAGGTTTAATAAGTAATCAGTTTAGACCCAGAAAAAAAAGAGTTCTCCACTCTGTCCCCACGTAAATATTGTTACTGGGACCAGTGTTGGTTTCCCTGGTAGGAGGCTGATGAAGACGAGTTGAGGTATCCCTTTATCCACCAGCAGATGTCACTGCACACTAAAGAATCACAGGTGGTTCTCTTGGTGTTAGTGGAGGTCAGGAGATAGAGCCAGAAGGATGAAGACACCCAGGGAGTGATTGTTTAAGATTTCATGTTTATAGTGTTGAGAAACTGTGGCTTCCTTGGAGACAGTCCTGCTATTTTGCAGTAAATGGGACCATTTTGTCTCAACTTTGCTATGGTGTTTCTATGCCTTGCTATGGTTGCCAAGTCGGTCTACCACTACTTCTAAAACAGGGAACTCTCTAGTAAGCGGACTTAACTGGAAAACAGTAAAAGTATGAGAGGTCTTATAAATGACAGTTTATGCATACTGCTTGATACAGTACTAACACTGTCTTTAAGTTTTTTTATAGGTGCACATTTCTTCACATGAAAATACTGTGATTGTCCGTACTGTGATCTCCACTTAAATTTACAATAAAAACGGGTGACTTGAACAAAATCAGTTAGTCAAAGTCATTTGCAAAGATGGAGCCACTGACTGTTGTATTCCAGCTCTGAATCATGTCACTGTAAGACCATGTCCGAACAACACACATTAAGTACGGCCACCTACAAAGACACATCAAACCAAACCGGAGCAATAGAAAAGACTCCTCTGAGAAGTGGCTCCATGGTGTGCCATGGCTTGAAACTAACAATGAGCACATTGAAATGTGGTGCAACATATTTAATTTCCATCCACATGAAGCAGACAAAACAAGTGTGTTTTGTACAGGCTCAAAGCATTTCAATCATCCATTATTTGATAAACACAAAAAGAATAAGGAGCACACAAATGTGGCACAAGCTAGTGCTAACAAACAAGCTAGTCAAGCTGAAAAGTCCAGTCGCCCACTTGCTAAATGTCAAAACAAGTCGAATGAAGAACAACAGAAAGCTCTGAAGGAAGCTGAAGTGGAGGACTACGATGCTCAACCAGGGGCTGGTGCATCTTCATCAACCATGCAGGAAGATAAAGAGGAGAACAGTGATGGAGACACTGAGGAAGACAGCAAGTAAGTTGTTTTTATTAAGACCAAACACCACCCACTGCAACCATGATGCAGCACGCATAACAGGTTTTCTACAAGACTGGAAGGAGAGTGGTTGGATGATGATATGTTGGAAATTGAATTTACTCAAATTGACTCAAGAAAGCAAACAAGAAAGGACCCTGCAGCTTCTCATCTAACCAGCTCACTTCTTTTAAAACTGTTCCTTCCCCCAATACTTCAAAATTATTCACCAACACAATTAAATGTCCATGTAGACCAATTTTTAATGAACAGATGGCGCACAGGACTCAGCCCGACTGCATTCTGCAGATCTGTTCATACTCATCAGTAAAAACCAGTATAAAAAAAAGTCTTATCAACAGACTGAGCTGCTATTTTTATGTTGTTAGAAATTTTATTGAAACAAGAAGGGTTTGGTTTTACTTGGAGAATACCTTTGTTTTTTTGCTCAGGTGGAGGCATTGGAGTAGTCTATGTTAATTACATAAATCAGGTCTTTTCTCTCCCGATGTGATCTCAAAAAGGTCATACATGCTGTTATATGATCCCAGTTAGATTATTGTAATTCATTGTATTCAGGGTTAAGCCAAAAAAAATATCCAATGCCTTTCAGCAGGTACAAAATGCAGGTGCTCAGCTTTTAACAAATACGAGAAGACAAGATCATATCAGCCTTGTTTTAGCCTCTCTGCACTGGTTACCAGTACATTTTAGATTTTAAGATTTTACATTTGAAGCACTTCATGGTTTAGCTCCCAGTCATATTCCTGAATTGTTGCTCCTCCATGAGCCAGAGCGCTGCCTCAGATCCTCAGGCAGGGTTCTGCTGGCTGTTCCTCAGTCTAAGCTCAAAAGGCAATCAGGCTTTTGCAGCTCTGGAAATTACTTCTCAAAATAAGCTTTTTACAAAAGAAAAAAGTTGTCAACACAAAGCTGACATAAATTATAACCTTTTAAAGTTATGGTGAATGTGTTTCTCAAGTTGCTAAACAAAGAGCTGCTTATTTACACATACAGTAACATTATTATTTATACATCTATTCTCCTTTTGGCTCAAGTTATATCTCCACCAACTTCTGAGAAAAAAAAGTCTCTAGCTGTTGACGTTCCACCAGTTAGTCTAACTTTGTCCAGCTCTGCTGGTGCTGGACAGGTAGTGCACAGTGAGTTTACCAGAGCAGAGATTTGCTGAAAACAGCTGGCTGCTGCCGCTGCTGAAAACAAGGCAGGTAATAGCAGTGAGAGCAAAACAAAACAGTAAACTTGTGGGTCATGATTTTAAAACAATACACAGAGAGATGCTATAACAAACCGTAGAGCTGACTGGAACAGCAGATGGTGACAATTCTCTGTGGGTTCATCAATACAGCTTATATGAGGTATGACTTACTACTATGTACTATGAGTACTTCCAGGAATATGATGTTCCTGTTGAAACAGGTTCTATGTGTGTGATATACATTAGCGAGGGATTGATCTCATGTAAAACAATGGTCTGTCAGTTATGGAAAGAAAGCCACTGTGATTGGTTGTGAAAGTTGTGATTTAAGAATTTTCCTGTAAATTCATATGCGCATTGTTATTCTTTATGGAAGTTGATTAGAAATATATTTTGGGTGGTGCTTATAATTAATGCTGGACAAAAAAGTTCTTCATTCTTGCCCCACTGACAAAAACAGATCAAACAGTGAAAGCACACACACAAAATGATGAATGTGATGAAACCAATGTGAAAACGTGACAGGCTGTGCGTGTTTTCTTTGCCCTCTCAGTCTCTCTGGGAGGCCCCTGTCAAACAGCAGCCAGCTCCCTGCAGACTCCCAGAAACCCAACACCTGCAAGCTGCCTTTGTCAGATCCAACTTTACCTGAAACTGATATCTACAGTCGCCAGAAAATGAAACTGCAATACAGTACAGTGCTGCGGATGGTTTGCTTTTCAACTGTTTTGTCTTTTTAAATGAACACTCGTTGTACTGTGGGTGGAGTGGAGGGGAGCAGCCTCTCTCTCTCTCTTTCTCCAGGAAACATATGGAACAGATCTGCCGGTTGGCCAGGCCTCGTTCTGCCACGTCTCACAGCCACAGCCACACACACACATACACACACACACACACAATGGTCCTAACTTCAGGGCTTTTACCTCTCTTCACCCTGTGCTTTTACTCCTTTTTACTTCACTCTTGTCATTTCCTCTCCTGTCTTCCACTTTGTCCTCCATCCATGAATTCTCTCTACCAGCTTTTGTCCTGCACAAGTGAAGTTAGTCAGAAAAATATGCTGAACCATGATATGAAGACACTCTCCTGTGTTAAAGTAAAGTACGTTTAATTACGTCCCATGTCAGGTCCCGCCTCCTTCAAAGTGTGGAAAAATGCAACCTTCGTTTGCCTCAATTTGCATGACACACTTCATGCATCCTAATTGCAATAATCAGAGTGTCAGTCAATATGCAGTCAGTGCTTGCCAATTTATAATCAGAAACTAGTCTAATGACCACGTTATACAGGGTTTCCCACAGCATTTCATAATGAAAGCTCCCTGCGTCACCTGAAATGAGGCACCTTTGATATGTCAGATAAAATTATGCATTTTTAAAAAAATAAAATATTAGGCTGACTAAGCTTCAGGGAAGGCAAGCAGCGGTGCCAATTCACACAGCGAAAGTCAGGTATTAAATGACTGAGGCAATTTATTTAGAACATCATCTAGTAACAAAGCTTAACATGACATGCATCTTTCTGATTCAGCAGGTGATTGAAGATCACATTGTATGTTATTATTATCATGTTATTTGCCGTAATTAATCAGAGCAGCACGTAGCAATGAAAAGTTTTACAAGTTGGGAAAAATTTAGACAAACGGCTCAATCAGGTGGGAAGTGTGAGGAAAGACTCACAGCTGCACCGCAGGCCAGAAAACAAGCTGTTAGATTATCTCCAGCTGAACTGTGTGTTTAAAGTCTGCCTCGAGTTAGAGTTCGTAAAGTTCACACTGATCGGCTGGATTTGTATCAATAACGGCTGAGATATATATTTTACTTGATGAACTTTAATTGGATTATGATCAACTGTTTTATGTGAATTTACTAATTGAGTTGATTGATTCATCATTGCAGCACTAAAACATCATGTCCCAAAACTTTTATTCCTTTACCTAATTCTGTGTTTTTGTGATGATGCAATATTCCCACAAAGATCACTAAAGTAGTCTCATCTTTTTACCTCCTTTTCCTCTTTCAGTCGCCTCCTCCTCACCAGGCCTCAATAAGTGCTTTCAGGTGAAAAGCTGCTGGACACCTTTGTTCTTTCTTTCTTTCGCAACCATAAATCTGTGATATGTGTTGGATTTATTGGGCCTTCTCAGGAACGTGTCTACTTTAAAGACTGGGGGAGATAAATCAGCTTTCACTCTCTGTAGCTCAAATATTTTAAATCCAAAACCAACAAATTCTTATCACATTTCCAAGCTTCTATCCTGTCCCCTTCTTTCGTCCCCTTCACCCTCCCTTACCTGTCAAACTGTTGTGTATACTACTACTACTACAAATACTACTATTAATAATAATAACAATAACAATAATAATAATAATAAGATTATACATATGTCATGTCCTCAGACGATGAACTTTAGTGGGCTGTAAAGGCTGGACTGCACCAACGCGGATCCACCCTATAGTTTTCTAGCTATTATAGTTGCATTACATCAAATATTTTAAGGTAGTCAAACTAAAAAGTCAAACCTTTTTTCAAACTTTACCATAGTTTAGTGCTCTTTAAATCTAGATTAATGTCAGACGCACCGTTCACAAAGTTCATAATCCAATCGGCTTGTCTTCACAGTGACAGTTGGAGTTTAATTTTAAACTTGGCTGCATTTTTGAGTTTGGTTGCAGCAAAAATTTTGCTGAACTCAAATTTGATGATAATTAGGTATTTGATTGCCCAGAGTGTCAGAAATATTTTCCTTCAAAGATTTCACGGTTTGCCATTTCTAACATTATCTTTGAAATGTTTGTCTTCAGATGCAGGCCTTGGTTATACAGTGAGCCTGGAATAAGATGGTTAGAGGCCAACAAAAGAGGCAGAGGAGGCACAGAGGGAGCTCAGGTTTCCAGAGTATAAACCGAGGACAAAGTGGGCAATGGTAGAGTCATTAAGCAGGAGAAGGCCACTGCGTTCAGCTGCTCCTCTGATTGGAGACCCAAAAACCTCATAAATCACTTCACAACTCACTGATGAATTCAAGGCTACTGAAATATCACTCTACCTTCTAATTATCATCAACTTTCCAGCAAGAAGAATGTCAGTGTTTTCAAATACGATGCTCCGTCTTTTAAAAGACTTACAGCCCCAAATCTGCCAAAACAAGTCGCAAGGTCACCAAGCTCTGCTTCTTCCTGCTATCTCGTCTTCTCGTCAAAAGCTTCAGATGAGCAGAAGATTCTACAATGTACAAGACGTTGGTCTAATCTGGGGATCAGTATCCAACCAGTCAGATCGTCGGACTGCTCATGTCTCTTGAAATGTCAGACTTGTTACATTGTTATAAAACAGAATTACTCTTGAACAATATCAGTAAAGACTTGGATCAATGAGAAGAATGAATAATCAAATCAGAACTCCTTTCAATGCTTTTCCATATCCATTGTTCGTGTATTCTTAAAGCTTCTGCTGTAGGCCTAGAGATCATGACAGGTTATGGTGTTGCAACTTTGCATCTGTAGTCCTGATTAAAAGGTAAGAAGAAACCTGCTAACGTGCTCTCAAAAGTACATCCACACTAAACCAGCTATATTTGAAAATACATAATTTTCTCTCATCTTTGGTCCTTTATCCACAGAGTTTCCAGAGTAAATAAATTAGGCCTCAGTGTTTTAGGGCACAGGCTACATCTGGCTTTAGACGTGTATTACAGTAATTTTTTTTGATTACATGAAAAAACATTGTGTCTTGTAAACTTTTTAAAAATGGTGGAAAAGGTAGTTGATTATACTTAAATTCAGCGTTCTGCACAGTTGAATTCAAGCCATCTGCTCAATATTAAAAACAACATGGAAAGCAACAAATATTTTTTCATAAAAAATATGGTGTCCCTAAGAATCATGGGAGAAAGTCATGATCTCAGTTCTGAGTAGAAAAAAAAATCTCACTGACAGCAATCACAAAGGTCTTGACAAGAATGAAGAGATTCAGCAATCCTGTTGTTCAGGTGTTGCACTGCGAATGGGGATCTTTAATAGAACAATCTGAAAATAGGAGTGTGGACGCACAATTTTACAGATTAATGTGGCCATAGTCTTAATGCATTTCTGCTTTCAGGATCCAGTTTAGGGTTACGTCTATAAACGCACACAAGGGGGAAAAAAGCATTGGGTTATTTTGGATTCTGGTCAGGACAGTAAGTCCCTGCTATGTTTTTAGCCTTAAACATTTTCTGCAAAGTTAACAGTTACAAGTCCAAGCATCAAAACACAATTATCACAGATCGTCATTCGTTTACTGCAGAAGCTTGTCCAATCACAGCCCTTCTCAACCAGCACATCATCGTTTTTTAGTGCACGACAAATCCTTCACGGTTACTGCCAACAAACCCAAACAACTAATGAGGCACACAGTCTCCTCAGACTGCAGTGGACGCTTTCACAGAGGAATCAAAAACTCCACAATGCCAAAATCCCAGCAAAAAACTCTCAAAAGTTGGAGAAAATTGGATATTTAGTCTGTCAGCACTCACTCAACACACATTCACTGTCCAAAAAAACTCACACACAAAACTAAAGCATTCAGCACCAACTCATCCAGATCAGAGCCAAGCGTAAATGAGGCCAATGAAATTAAAATGTTTAGAGGCAAATACTGAAAGGCCTGTTTGTTCATGTGAGAGAATCCCAGCAGTGATGCTTTCTGCAGGGAAAGGACTGACATGAAAAATGAGCAACGAGGATGACGAGCCAATTGCTGTCTGGCTCTGGAGTGGAAAAACCTGGCCATGATGAATGTGTGTGAGAGAGGGTGTTTGTGTGTGTGTGTGAGAGCGAGTGAGAGAGAGAGTGTTGATGTAACTGGGAGCATCAAAATAGTCAAATAGAAGTAGAAAAGTACAAAGAAGTAAAACTATACCTGTTCACAAACTCTCCACTAGGAGTGTAATGAATTTGATTCTCAATAAAAATCGGTCAAAATGTATCTATCACACATAAATATAGACATATACAATAACAGCACCAATAACAGTGTTTGGAAAACTTCCATCGTGGTGTAAAAGATTCTGCAGAAAAAGTTGAGCAGTTTGGTTGGTTGGTTCTATTTATGGTCTATTACCATTTCCTTTTGTAATGTGATGGTTCTTGCTGCACCTGCAAAAAGTTGGAGTAGTTTTAAAGTGTCCTCAAATTAATCTATGAGGTCAGTTTCTACCGGTTTATGTGTCAGCCCACTCCACAGCGCTCTGTTTTATAATAGATAAGAAATATAAACTCCAAGCGGATTTGAGTGAATGAGCTTGATAAGTTTGCCTACACTGATTATGACTTAAATCAAGGTGCATGCATTTAAAATCAATAAACAAAAATGCAAATCAAGCAAGAACGGTAGTGCTATAACATTTAAACAATCTTTTGCTGGTCCTTAGAGCCAAAGGATGATTTCTGGTATTGTGTTGTGTTATTGTCTGTTAGGGTTAGGGTTAGGGTTAGAATTTTAAATTGTAGCAAATGGGTACAAAAGGTACAAAGACAGGAGACCAGAAATGAGAGAGACGGAAAGAGAAATACAGATATGGACAGACGGTCATAGACAGAATCACAGACAAGTTATTTTAGCCAGTAGCGATCTTAAAGTAAGAACTTTTGAAGAGCAGTCCAATAAAAAGAGATTTTATCCAGATGGAGTCTACTGCCGAGGACACAGTCGTGTTCTCCTCATCACAATTAGCACAGAGGGAAACATTCAAGACCACAATGTCCTATTAAACAGACATAATTACATTAACATGGGAACTTCCCAGAATTCCCCTGCCTTCACAAACACATGAAAAACGCATTGACTTTAACTATAAACAATAATATAGATGAACTGTAACTCTAGACGGGAGAAGCCAGAGTAAGCTACTGTACCACTGGACGGGTATGATTCATAGACTGAAAAAGAAGAAGAAAAAAAAAAGACTACATACCATTTTTACAGGCCAATACTGTACTGCACATCAGTCTGCCTCAAACCTCAGAGTTGAGGTAAAATTTAAAGTTGGCGTTTCCAACAACTTTATTATGGCAAGATGTATGTACTGTGCTGAAACAATTAGCTGATTCAATGACTTGCAATAAACAGAGCATCAATCAGCAACTATTTTGATAATCCATTCATTGATTGCCATTTGTCATTCCATAGTTCCAGCATTTCTAGTTCCAAGCTTTTCTTTGTGTTATGTGATAATAGATTGAACATTTTTGGGCTTTGGACTGTTGGTCAGTTGTCAGCAGGTTAATCAATTAATGAAAATAATCATTCATAGCAGCTCCAATTTACAGTGTTTATAGTAACTTTAGAGTTTCAAATCATTATATAAATAAAATAAAATAATGTCCCAAAAGACAGTACACTAAGCTGGTATCTGATACCCATTATTAACCAGTCCAAAGTTTGGCCAATAAGAATTAATGCCTTGTTACGCCAGGAAAAGACACAGTGACAGACAGTGAAGGTGGCACCAATCCATTTGGTCAATGGCACAAATTCATGGGTGAAGCAATGCTGAAGTCAAACTCGATTGTACTGTGCCACTGCGAGTGTCATTAAAAGAAGAGAATTGAGATTTAAAAATCAGCTTGAAGGAAAATATTGTGATGAAAAAAAAACTGTATCTACAGAAAGTAGGCTAAAATGACTTGATAATAATAAAAATCAGGCCACGACGAGGCACTTGCTGACCTTCAACTACTAGAACGTGATACAAGCCAATTCAAACTTAGACTGTGGTATGATATAATAAACAGTGTGCGACAATCATGAAATTCACTTTCAGGCTTGTTTCTTGTCAGCTAGAACTATAACAGCTAGAACTAAAAGACTGAATATTAATATTAGGAAAGTCAAGAAGTTGCCTTGAAACAAGTTCAATAATCTGATCTAAATGGTCATTGAAGAGATTGTTTATCTTGGATAGGTAAAAATAAGATTTAATTGTCCTAGAATAAGATATTATGACTTTCTTGAATGTAGGGCAGCATGATTGATGGAAACACAATCATGATTTGGATGTCTATGCAATCTCACAACGATTACGTTGTGTTTCCATCAAATCAAACGCACCTAATTTCTCCCTAAAATACATCATCAAGTGACCGGATTCAAAGATGAAGATGACAGTTAAAAGCACCTGCGTTATTTTGGAAACAAAAGTAACACTGAAAATTTCTGTAGTCATCTGAAACGTCATAGAATGACCTGGATAACGTCAGTGGAAAATCTCTGTCACCCAAAAACTCAAACTTCCAAAGACTACAGGGTCCACAACTACGCCTAAGTGAGCCAAATATATGGCTCTGATCAACACTGGAAAACAGTAACATATGGAATCGGACAAGAGTTTGTTTTAATCAGTAATGACTTTATCATGAACAGTCTGAGTCTAGAGACTGTTATGATTCTTGAGGATCACACAGGACGCAAGCAAGCCCTTATCTGCTGGAGTCTGGAGGGGGAAAAAAGTCTTGCCAACAACAGATCTAACATTAAGAGAGCAGTCTCCCTCAAAGATTTTATTTTCTTCATTTGAAATACACATTCCAAACAATTTTTTTTTTTTTTTTTTTTTTTTTACAAGTATCAACTTACTTCAATATTTTTACTTGAAATGGTCGCATTCCTTATACTGTTTGCATGAAGACAATATTGATTGCACTAAACATTTTTTGTTATGTTTTTTTTTTCTCCTTTCGTTAAATGGTGTCCCTCAGAACCGTGGGAGAAAATCTTGATCTCATCTTAGAGTGGAAAAGGTTTTATCCCACTGTCTGTCTGGGCAAAGTCAAATAGCAGGAATGTCTGGATAACAAATTCAGTAGTCATTAGAGAACAGAGAAGAACTATCCAATACCACCCAACACTGGAATCCACTCAACAAATAATACTCTCCATATGCCCCATTATACTTTGCTCCACACACTTGTCTAGATCACAGGCCTTCAATTAGTCCCATCATACTGCACTTGTCACTGAAGACTGCCAACCAGCCAGCCAATAGTGGGGCTCATTAGTTTTAATGAGGAGAACTGATAATGCAAACAAGCTGTTCCTTGTGTGTAACTGAAGAGACAAGACAACCTTCATTCTGTTGTATTTCAGATGGTGTGGAACTCACTGATATCAATTACTAAACAATGTGGTGCACATTGAAGACAAATAGCACAGGTTACTTATCTGCTATGTATGTATATTAGGATAATATTTAAATATAATAATAATAATAAAATGGCGAAGTAACTGTGGTAAAATGAGCCCTGCTGTTTGATGTCACATCCAATTATTTCAATTTGGTGAGTAAAAACCTTGTTGTCAGTGCAACAAGTTGAGTTTAGATGTCAAAATTGAAATCATTCATCTTTACTGAGATCTTATCAACATAAACCCTTTAGCTCTGAATCATTCCATCAACATTAATTTTCAGCAGCCTCAGGTCCAGCAATGACGTATGGTACCTGGAAACACATGTTGACTCGAAGGCTCCCTCTGTTTTTATCTGTCTCAGCAGGATTGAGCACAAAGTGTCTTCTAGCTGTCAGTAAGCCTTTATCTTCTGAATGATAAAAACTGTAACTGCCCAGCTGGGACAGACAACCTGAAGACAAATTAATCACTTTGTGAAGACTTTGAACATCACGGGGTCACCTGAATAACCATAAGCATGATTATGACTGATACCTAATATTTCAACACATTCAAATTCAGAATGAACCCATTTGAGCCAATGTTTAACTTTCTCTGTTTCTGTCTGGGAGAAGGAAAATGCCAGGAATGCTGGGATAACAAATCCAGTAGTCATCAGAGAACAGAGAATAACTATCTAATACCACCGCACAGTGGAACCCAGTCAACCAGTAATGCACTCCATATGTCTCATACTGGTTAAGTCCAAAACCCTCATGTCTCAGTTGACAATCTAATCAGGGTCGGTCTTTTGTCCAGTACCAAAAGAGAGACCCTCATCAAGGCGCTAACACTGCAGACACAACACAGTGCCAACACAGTGAAAAAATCAGACATCTGATCAGAAGGAACAAAAGCAATTGTTTTATTTGCCAAAATCTAAACATAGAGGCTGTAAAAATCAGTTGTTTCAGTTCTATAAGTGCCAGTTACCATAGTTCCATTTCCACTATGTGCAGACGTTTCATAGATACTTCTCTGGGTGTTGATCAATCAAATCAAATATCTGTAAAATTAGCCCTCCTATTAAAAAATATGTATCTACTCAGAATTGTGTATGTTTACCAGTTAGAACTGACATCTTATGTTGGGTGCTACTGTATCTGGCCTTTTTGTGTAGCGCCATTTAAGTAAATAATTTCACTGGTTAAGAAACTTTATAAAATGTTTTTGGAGCCTTGATTGAAGTCCAAATGCCATGTACTTAACATTAGGGTTACTTTAGAATCTCAGTCATTATCTGTGGATGTCAGCTACAGCTGTACGGGTCAGTATGTAAAATACAAATCTCTGTCGGACGACAGATGCTACAATTATAAACTGAAGTGGGGTGTGGGCATACATAAAAGTGAGCATGTTGTTGTTCAATACATTACCATTGGCTGGTGCTAATTTGTCTAAATAAACCCTAACTTGGCTAAACCAAGCTAGTCCAGACAAGAAGCTAACATTACAACCAGCGTTAGTGTCACTTTAAAACTCGTTGGTGGACAACAGTCACAGTTGTTGGAATCAGGGTGGGGGAAATTTGACAGACCTGGCAACTTGAAACTTAATAATGAACCAAGCCTCTAAGACTTCATTTTGTTCAAAGTAAGGGAACTGATAAAAATCTAAGTAAGGCCTCTACATCAACAATCTTTCCTTGTTAAATATCCAGTGTACTTAGTAACACCACTGTTGTCACGAGTTTATTAACTGGTGGGAGAATTTCCTCAGCATGCCATCCAGAGTCACCAGTCAATGTTTTTGCTGCCTTCAGTTCAAAGGAGGGTTCAATTGTTATTACCTCTGCCCAGCACGAGTGTGTGGTGAGGGTTAATGGCTTTTCTTTGCTCACACAAACACACCCTGACCCTGGTGAAGGTCAACTTTAGCGATTCCAACATTTACAAGAAAAGTGTGTGAGCCTATTTATCCATTTAAACTCTACATAAACACCCCAGGGGACCTGCTTTAAACCCTTTTGGGTATTTTGAGAGATTAACTGCATCTACAAACCAAGTGTTCTTTCTGTCCCTTCTTGAAACAACAACAATAACAACACAGACCCGGCCACCAATCCCACTCACCACTGGTGGAAGCTATTTGAAGACCCTCCTCCCTGGGTGCTGTGGTGTTTTGTTAGAGTGCAGAGCTGACAGTAAATCTCATGCTGAGATAAGAGCTTCCAGGCTTACAGCTTAAACCATGAAGGGCTCTTTACAGTAAACATTCAGCGGCTACAAACAGGCTACAGACCCTGAGATGTCCACAACATGACATGAACCAAAGATCCAGTATAATTCACCACAGCTGAATTCAATGGCTCTTGATGAAGTCTGAGGCGAAAAAACCAAGAACAAACCTGAGGAGAACAGAACTCAGTCTCTACCCTGAGACTGCAAGGCCTCCCTTTGGCCTAAACAGAATAAAGAAATAATAATAAAATAGCCTAATATTCCTCAAGGCAAATAAATATCTTGAACTGAACATGTCATATAAACAAAACAGGAAAGAGTACACATTCAACTCAGCATGTGGATTTTCTTCAAAATTCAAACAAGGGCCACATTCTGGCATGGGATCACTGTCATATCAAACTTATTGGGAGGTAATTGAAACCATGTTCCAGTTCAGGTCTGACATCAATTCCTGAACCTATACTAGTTTTGGCTTAACAGCAATTTATCAGATGCCTCACAGAGAACTTGCGTTGCATTACAGAGTTGCATGTGCACCGAACTTTAAATCCAGGCCTTCCTCTCTATGCATCCTCAACATCTGCTCTGCATCTGGCTCTGACAACAGGAACTACACATAGACAGTAGGCAGCTCTGCAATACTCTTCAATACACTTCACAGTGATATAACAAGAAAATAAGCCATCAGCTACAAAAATCCCCTGTTCATTTTTCCCTAAACGCAAAAAACTCTATTAAAAAACTAATTAATATTTAAAATTTCCCTGCTTTTAAAATTGTTATTGTGGTTATTTTTATGATTTTGGATGGGAATGGGCCTTAGGTTACAACAACTAAATCAGTTAGTGATTGATAGGAAAGAAGTTAGAAAGAAGTTTAATGAGGGATGTCAAAAATACAAACATGAAACTATCCCTTATTCCAACATTGCCTCACAGGAAATTCAGGGTAATAAAGATATAATGTGGAAGAGGCCATTCAAACGTGGAGAAAAACAATACAGCCTTTGTCTTTAACCCGTGAGCTCTGGGGAAAAAAATGCTGTAGAAATTAAAAACGAACCTGTTGTTTCTAAAACTAAAGTGGTGGTCTCCTTGTGGAGGCTGCAGTTATTCTGTTTTAACCATCAGATCGTCCTCAGACCCTCTGGGACTGAATTCCAAGGCTGAATGCCAGTATTTGAACCAAAGCTCAGCATGAGGAAAAGCACTCATTTCTACAGTAAATAGGAAGACAGAATACTTCTCCTGGAAAGGGGTTTACTTTCATAAGATTACAGGGGAAAAGAACAGAACTACAGTAACACAGACCCAAGAAATACTTTCATTTGACATTGTAAAACAGGCAGCTCAACTGTTGGAATAACTTTACTTGTGAAGCATTTGAGGAACTCCTGAATGCACAACACATGAGAGTAAGAGCATCCCAAAATGTCTACCCAGAATGCGATAGACGCAAGGACCACCTGGCTGTAAGTTGTATAGCCAGGCTGGAGATAGGCAGACAACATCTACAATTAAATCTGATCCTTTTAACATCTCAAAACAGTGTGATATAGCTAATGATGATGTATATATAGACAAATTGGTATAAACAGAAATGTATTCAAAAGGAGTTTTCATATTGTCTCCAATTTACTATTTATCTACATTGTAAAGTACTTCTCAGCCATCTATTCACAAGTTCAAATTGGTAAAGTCAACTTTACATATAGAAGATTGAGTATATGATTTAAAAGCAATGACTTCTAGGTTTAGATACCTGCTGAACACTCAGCATCAGTGATACTGCCTGCTGCTGCTTTTAGCTAATAAGCTTCCATAAGAGTACTGACACTGAGACCACACAGTAAATGTTGCACAAAGCCAAAACTATAAGAGGCTTAAAAGCTCCATAGAGGTGCACAGTTGGCCGATCATTTTCTGCAGGTCACCGTCTCTGTTTAGTTTCACATGGAGGCTAATAAGGGAATTGAAAGTAGTAGTTTTGTGTCAGCCATTTAATTTGAAAAACATGTAACACTCATTACATAACGAGTCTCTGAGCTAAAATAAAAAACCTCACTGTCAGGTCTGCAGCTGTTGGCGGCAGCCTAGAGCTAGCGGGTGGCTATGTCAGAAAACCAAAACACACAGCTCTCAGCGGTGGGTTAATACATCATGTCAGTTGTCAGCCAGACCCATGCAGACCAAGGCTGTTGAATGCCTGGCCTGGTGGTCCACTGTGTCGAAACCTACTCTGCGGTCAAATGGGCGTCTGTACGTGGAGTAAATTCACTGACGTATGTTGTTTTGTCTAGGCTGGCTTTGGTCTGCCGTTAAGTATTGCTCGCTTACACCTGTCACCCTAAAATCCAGCTCAACGTCATGTCAACCGCAGCTGTCAGAAGAAATAAGCCAGATAAAAAGTTTAGGATTACAACAACACAAGTTAACTTGTTTTACTAGTTTGCTAAAAAAATAACATTTAAAAAAAGTATACTTAATGGTATCAATTTTTTTTTTTGAGTTTTTGTAATGGAGCGTAGAGGGTTTACTGATGCTGTACTACAAAGCCCTCTAAAATAAACTTGTGATTTTACGCTGTATAAATAAAACTGACTTTACTAGCAAGCAGAAAAGTGTCCAAATGGAACAAAAACACCAACAGGATACCAGAGACACTGATGTGAAACAGTCCTTGGATGTTACACAAAATGAGCTGCTTCTTCTGCTCTTTCACTGAGGATAAAACAATTCTCTCTTTTTCTACTGGACAACTGCACAGATATAACATAGGGAACAAAACAAAAAATGCTTGTCACTTAATTACAGTATGACTAGTTTGAGATTCTGAACATCTAGATTGGACTGTGGGCTGAGCAGTTTGTTGAATTTCAGGTTAGATGCTGAAGCTATTATTAATTATACAATATTCAGACGATTGACTCACTGAAAATTGTTCAAACGGTATATTTCGTACTAACTGGTGAAACATTGGGTGGCTTTTATTGTGAAGCGGTCACAAAAATGAAATGTATTTATCACAGAGGTTGGCACTGACTGTGATCGTTCATCAACTTGTTCTGTGTTGCCATTTTTAACAGCAGATCAGTTTCAAATATTGCAAGGAGTAAAGGAACAATAATTAGCAGCCACAATGAGGTGTGAGATGAAGAGTTGCAGGGCGACAGGCTGCACACCTTCAACTCCTCAGCAAGGTAACTAACTCCTTCTTCTCCACTCTTCTGTTGTATTAGGTTGGCTCCAGTAAGCAGGTGGTGAAGGAGCGTTGCTTTGAAATCAACAACAACAGAAATCTTAAGGATTACAACTAAAAGTAAAAGTGTCCTCATGCTGCAAGCGAATTAGTTTTTACACCCCGGCATCAGACCACTTCTACAGGCTGCAAGTGTTTATACAGTCTGAATGGCCACTAAATGGACATAATAACTGGAAAAACAGGGATAGCAGCACACATTTTCAGACAATCTCTCTTTGAAATCATTATTGGTGTTGCACAACATTTATGATTGGCTCTCTAATTTGTTTGTATTGTGCCATGAACAAGGACACACACCCAAGTGGGTGACAGGATACATTCCTTCCACCAATTTAATGCTTCCTCTGACTGACAGTTTCCAGTGGTAACCCGCAAAGAAACATAGACATGAACCAACAAAGGCAGTAAAAAAAACTGCAAGCTCGTAAACATAAATGTAAACAATGCAGAATTTAAAATATTCAAAAACGTGCAATGGTTTATGAGGAAGGAAATGCATTCAACATGTTAGACCTCAAGGATACACACAATGTGTTCTGGTGAGGAACACTGAATGTAAATGTAGCTTTTTTTGTTTACATGAAAACTCCACTGACTTTAATGGGAGCAAAAATATTAGACTTTGGTGGCCATTTATATTTCTGTTTTGGGCATCTCAACCAAGCAGGTCTATCTGTGGACACACAGTAGCTACAAGATAAGCCATTATGATATATCCTCGAAACGGTTAGGTTTAAGCACCATAACTACTTGGACAGGTTTAGGAAAAGATTTCAGTTGGTGTGTTGTGTAGTGAAGTGGGTGTATCGCGTAGTCAGCAAGATCATCTCATCTCAACTGAGTAGACCAAGTGAGACAAAGTCCAGTCCAGTCTAAAAATCATATAGCGTGTCTAGTGAAATTCTCTTGTCTAGTTCTCTCTACAGTCCTAGTTGTTCCTCATTTATCCATCTGAAATCTCGTCCACATTTTTCTTCTGAAGTGGTTTCAATACATGTCCATGTCTATATTTGGTACAAAAAGAGGGATTTTCAAGTTCCAAGCTTTAAAAAAGGGTTTACTCATGGTCACAAACACACTGAGTGAGTCAACATGACAGGAATAATGTGTTGTTTAGTGTGTTGTTGTGGGTGGCTTTCCTCATTGACTTGCTTTATTGTGCAGTGGGATACCAGTGAAACCACCCTGACAGCCTAAAATCTGGTATAGAAAATTAGTGACAGTAAAAACATTCTCCAGTTGCTGGCCCTCTTCCCAGAGTCATAAAAGTTTAAAGGTGTTCATAATTGCTAACACACCTGTAACAGTCTGATCTCATGTTCCTTGGATGTTTATATCTGGGCCCCCTTCTTTTTCCTCTCCTCTTGAACGCTGAAATAGTCACATGTTTTCTATTTAACTGTTTTGCTGTTAAACTTCAGTCTTTGCTCTCTTGCATTGCTTGTTTATAGAGAAGTACTGTCTCTTGTCATTTTTTTTTTCTTTCATTTCACCATGTCTAGGGACAACACCAAAAAAAATAGCAAATTCTTAAGAACTGCTCTGGGGAAGCCCAACATCTCTCTGATTTGACAACCAAGGTTGAAATCAACCCAAGAACAGCTGGACCTCAGCAGCTGTTGAATACTCTGTGAACAGAGTCTCTTCTTTTTATTACTGAGAATCTCTTGGCCTTTCTGCTTTGGAAACTTCAACCTTTTTTTTTTTTTTTGCCTTTTCCAGTAATTCTGTTCTTGATTCATTTCTGGCATTTTTTTGTGTTTATCATATTAGCAGTTATTTATTGATGTGTTATTGCCCGTACAGCACTTCATAACTCTTTGAAAAAGCAAGCCTATCGAGGTCTGATACATATTAAACCATAGAGATGCATTGATTAAAGAGATGAAAAGCTAAGATAGGACTTGTCCAGAATGTTCTCGCAATATCTTCCAGGGATTATTGTTCTGAATAGAGTTCACTCAGACCACTGAGAACCTGTTGACCCTTTTCTATCATCTTTAGGAACATTTTAATTCTGTTCATCAACCAATTGAGTCAACTAGAACTTTCACCTGAAGTTTTATTGGCCTCCAAACTAGTATTTTTTAGAAGAGGCTAGTTTATATGCCCTCGAGATCCTTCACTTAGGGCAGCAACTCACTCACAAACTAAAGGGGCCAATTCACTGTTTTCCAGCTGTGCCATGATCACTTCACACTTGGCTGCACCTGTATGCGCTCAGGGTTTGGATATCTGATAAAAATGCCTCCTAGATGCCTCCAGAGGTTTTCTGGACATAGGTAGAGACCTCAGGGTAGACCCAGAAGATGCTCAAGGGACTATACACTGATCGGCCACTACAGTCAAACCACAGAGGAGTGAAATGAATAACATTAATCATCTCATTACAATGCAATGTATTGCTGGGAACATTTGGGTCCTGGCATTCATGTGGATGTTACTTTGACACGTACCGCCCAACTAAACACAGCTGCAGACCACATACACCGCCTCATGGCAGTGGCATTCCCTCATGGCAATGGCATCTCATGTATGCAACTCTAGTGTGCCTGTTCCCATTAGTTCCTATATATTAAGGATAATTGAAGAAGATTATGAACACAACCTGCAACTCCAACAAAAGTTCCATTTTAAATAAGATGGACATTGATCAATGGTAAATTTTTGGATTTCACTACTTCACCATTCCACAGCTAATCATCCATTCCTCTAATTAAAATTGATACAAAGACTGGACAAGCCCTACCACATGTCGCTCTACCTGTAAAGTTATTTTGGATAATTAAATAAATTGTATATATCAAAAAGCAGAACAGAAAGTCAGTAATGTTCAGAGATGAGAAGCATCTGAATGTTTGAGCATTCTCATTCAAGACACCTCAACATCAGGAAGGAAGCAATAAGGAAACCAAATGCTGCTGCTGGAGGGACTGTCCCGGTCCGCTCTCACGAAGAGTCTTCAGGTGGTTTAGATAGAGCACCTTATGCCAGCAACACAGATTGAGGCTGTGCTTCTGACGTAACACTTCTATTCTAACAAGACATCCATTTAAAGCGGAGCTTCGTGTACAGCGAAACATGTGTTAGTCCATGCCTACGAGCTTCTCTAACCAGTCATGCCAATGCAAAACTCGAAAGTAAACACATAAGACAACTGCAAAATGAATGAAGATGTAATTAATTTGTGCATAGCACTTGTTCACATGACTTCATACCCTTAGCTACAGAACAGAACTGCCTCCTGGACATTATTGCTCTAAATTCACATGCAGATTGATGACAAATGCAAGTAAGGTGTTGTTTCACTACAAGCCTCACAGCAGCCTCAGTGCTCTTTGTCACAGATTCTCCAAATCTGGGAAACTCCACTGGAGGGATGAACATTTTTCTTCCAAAACTTATTCCCTCACCATGTAAGAATGGAACAAAAGAAAGGAGCTAAATCAGCAGGAGTAGAGAAGAAGCTGCTGGTGTGTCAGCGGCCGCAGGAGGGCAGAACACTAGAGAGCTCCATGTGAGAGAGGAGACACTCAGCTGACACTCTGGAAAACAAACATGCGGTGTGAGAGGTGCTGAACAGCTGTTGGACCCATGTTGGGACAATCACTTAATGAACAGTACAAAACCGCACAACAGAGCATTAAAATGAAAGACAATGTCAATGTGTGTAAAGCATTACTGTACTTTAGCAGGAGCGTGCAAATTGACCCAAATCAAACACACCCACGATGTGCAGGTGCATGCTTGGTCTGGCTGATGCCAAAATCCTCATGTGCAGTCTCTCTTTTCCTTTAAAATGTGTGTTCGTGGCTGCAGTTGCTGTGGTGTTTATGTTGTTATACATTTCTGTGTTGTCTGTCATTGTGATGTTATATTCTACTGTTAATTGTATAAGAAGCTTCAGACTAATTTATGCAGCTTAATAATGCTTGTTGCACCTGCCGTGATGATTCATAGTCTTTATTCATTATCAGTCATTTCTGCTTAATTGTCCCCTTTTCTGGTTAATTATAATAAGGCAACATTGAGGAAAGTGGTTATATATTTATAACTGATAATCATTTGGCTGCACAGGCTGTAAAGGAGATAAGGAGCTTATTGTTGGTTTGAACAGAAGAGCACATGTTGCTGATCCTTTAATTACACGTACAATACAAGTATATCTACTGGAGTGAAACTTCTTTCAAGTACCAGTAATTTTATTACTCCTTCCATCTCTGCACTTAGTTTTGTCTGTGTAGCTATGTATGCAAATTAAATTCAAATTTGCTGTCCTCATTTCAGCTGAGAAACTATTGTTTTTCCAGAACAAGCTTCACTGGTTGATAATTTGAAGAATGTGACAGCACAAGTTGCATCAACCCTAACCTGAAACCTTAGTCACTCTGAGAAGAATCATCCAGAAAGCAAAGCCAAAATAATCACATAAATGTTAGTCTATCATCAGTGTCTGCTAAACGTGTTGTCTGACCAATGGCTGAGAGTAAGAAAGTGTAGAAAAAAACCCACTCATCCAGCCTAATGAAAGATAGGTTGGTTATTACGAGTCATTACTGAGTGGCCAGGCAGAGACCACAGACATTCCTCCTGACAAAACACACTCACACTGTGGTTGTCAACTTTCAATTTTTCTGCTTTCTCTGCAGTTTTTGCTGTGTGCATTTTTTCCTGTACACATTTAAGGGACATTTAACAGAAAACACTGACACTTTATTCTCTCTTTGACTCTTTGTCTTTTTCCATATGTGCCTCTTTTTGGTGTGTCTGCCTCTTTCTGAACATCCTGTCTCTGTCTCTCTCACTGGTGGGTGGTCAGGGAAGGGTTAAGTGCTCTGCTCTATAAACTCTGCTTTAAGAGTCTGCTGGAAGCTACTGGTTCAGCCTTTAAATACAGTCATTTGACACATCCCAACAGGGGCTCGTAGGAGAGAGCAGCTGCTGACCCAAACTCAGGCTTTAAGGCAAGCTGGTGTGTTTGTGTCACACCGCTTTGGACAGAATGAAGGCTCTCTTATTCACCTGTATGCTGGTGCCGTGGCTGGTGGCAGCCTCAGCCAGGAGATCTGACCAGGACTCACAGCTGATACCGGGATCTCTACCTGGCAGGGAGCTGAACGGATACTTCAGTGACCATTTGAAATCAAGGAGGGCTAGGGTAGGAACTTTATTATTTACATCATGCTTCTCTGCCAAAAAAAAATAAATGTTCCCTTCAATAACTCTGACAAATGAATGTATGTAAAATATGCTTTGAAATTTTAAAATTCACCAATTTGCTCCAGCTGTAACACTTTTTTGGACAAGTAGTCAAATGTCAGCAGGTAAATTGTTTTGATCAGTAGTATTTGCCATTGACTCACAGCATGACTTCAGAAGACAATCCTTACACTTGTGGTTATCGCTATTACATAATAATAATAATGATTCAAGGTCATTTATTGAGATGATACGGATACATTTCTAAACATAAACAGTATACTACACTATGGAAAGAATTAAATTAAAAACAAATATTTTGCTCTTGTTACAGTAAATATGAGCACAGAAACACACTTCCAAGATTTTTGTAAGAACAAACAGATCGCTCTCATAACAGAAATTTTACTAAAAATTAAGAGATGTCTTATATTAAGAGAAATAAGACATAATAAAACATAAGATATATGATATGATATATATCACATTATTATAAAATCTGTTTATTTTTGCCAATTTGTTTTCTCCAATTAATTATAATTTAAACTGTCAGCACACTTGACTTCACCGTCATCTAAGAGATAATAATTCAGCACGCGCGTGCACACACATAGACACACACACACCTTTCTGTGTTTGAACTTGTTCTTCCACCAGACAAAACAAACCCTGAATCAACCACACTAGTCCTCAACTAACCACACTAACCTCTTCAAGAAATATTTGGAAAAACCAAAACCAAAGTCTGGTCTGGTTCATCCTTTGGGAAACACTTAGAGGAAGTGAACAACCCAGAGGATGAGAGTGAAAGAAAAAAGTGTGAGCGGATATGGCTACGAAACGTGACTTCAGTTTTAATGAGAGAAAACTTCATTTGGGACCAGCTGGTTTTCATACAAGACTGTCAGTGCCAGAGCCTTCAGGGACAGGCTTCACATACTGCTGCTTCAATTAACCACAAGCTTCGTTTAGGCTAACTTTTTAATCCACAATGTGGAAAGTTTCCTTCCTTGGATTGTTTGAGGGCCAGTCAGTTCATTTAGGGACCCAGCAGCAGGGTTGGTATTTTGCTCAGGGATACTTTGATTGGTTGCAGCCACCCAAAGAGACTGAACCCAGGTCCCAAGGATGGAGGATAAATTGACCAACCATCAGACCAATGGTGATGTAGGAATCCAACTTTCATTAAGAGTTACTTTACTGGTAGCAGATCAGTGGCAAACAGCTTACTGGTAATCTACATAACCCAGCTACAGATAAAAGATTTGAATTTGCCAATTTGAACTCCTCAGGCTTTAGGATGAAACTGATCACAACCCAACAATGCAGCTCACTAATAAGTACAATCATGCACAGTGCAGCAGTTAAAGGTGTGACTAATCGATTCAATTCAATTCAAAAAACTTTATTTATCCCTAGGGGGTAATTCAAGGAATTCAATTCAGCCAGTAGCCAGTTGTGGAATATAATATGAACAACAATCCGCCAGCCAATATAGCCTGGGAATCAATGATAGATTGTTGATAATAAGGGCACTGAATAGAGTCTGTGTGCAGACCAACAGCAGAACTATGTCACAGCCTCCTCATTCATTTCGATCAGACTACGTTGGCACAGTTGGGGCCAGATGCAGAGGCTCTGGCCAAAGCAACACAGCAAAAAAATGTGAACCTGATTAAACTTTTACAGAAACATTATCCAACAACGTTTATGGAAACATCATAAACAATGCACAGCATTGGACAATCAAATACATGCAAACTTACACTGCAGGTAGATGACTTTGTAACACGAGCGGTGTGATTCTACTGCTCGCCTGGACATTGTGGAAATGGAGGATAAAGTGATTATCACTGTGACAAAGTGCCAGAGTTGAAAAAATCTGGCTCGTATATTATAAACTGCTATACAGTTCTTTTGTGTTTAAAAATCAGGAATTTGTTACTGAAAGTGGACTTGGATCATATTTCATCTACTCACATCTACTTGAAGCATCATTTTTTAAAAACACACTGGTGTTTATGATCTGAATACCCAATTAGCCAATATCTATTAAACCTAAATCAGTCTCTAACAGAACTAAAATACTTGTTCTCCAATGATTAACGTCAGTAATTACAGTAAGATTTAATATCGGGACTATCATCATCAGTATGTAGTGATCTGTATTCTCAGTGGGTTTATCCAGGTCTACAGGCCTGTGGCTTTGAGAGAAAACTATAAGACTGTCGGTGTCTCTCATTTTATTTGGTTAAATGATAAGTGCTATTTTTTACTTTCATTTGGTTTCTACCCAAAAATGTGACACAGTGCAATGTGTTAGCATATTTCTAAGACTGACCTCCTAACCCTGGCAGTGTCAATGTTTTGCTCTAGCCTATGAGCTGGTTGTATGTGAACAGGCTGTTTTCTCCTGCAGAGGGCGCTGCCTTTTGATGATGAACCCGATGACAACCCAATCTCAGAGGGAGATGCCTCTGGTAAGAGAAAGATCTGTTTACCTCATGTCAAACCTGGTCCACAAGAAAATCAAATGTAAATTATGAGGGGGAGTTTAAAGCTGCTGAAGAATTATTTTAAATTGCTTTGACTTAATAAAGACTCTGAGGTGTGGTTCATATTATCTATCTCAAAGACCACATTTGCAGGTTTTGGGGAACTAACGCTCATCAGACTAATGTTGTGTGGAAAACTTTGTAATGTAAGCTAACCATCCTAGTTATAGTCACATCAAGGTGCAGTTCAAAGACAATGAGGGGTAAACTGTTCCGCATTATGGGAGATGCAATGTAAAAAGCTCGGTCACCGCTGGATTTTGCAACGTGGAAAAGCCAGGAGTCGATTTCAAGATCTAAGGGATCTGAAAGTAGAACAGGAACTGAAGAGTTAGGAAATGCCAGCTGGAATCAATCCATGCAGGCTTTTAAAGACAAAAACAAATTCAATTCTATCTTTCACTGGTAACTAGTAAAGAGAAACCCTAGTCTGAATCAAACTGAGCTGCTTGTTAAAAATGCACTGCTGTAACTACAGCAGAGACAGTCAAAGCTTTCCCTCCTGCCTGCAACATGTCCCCATTGACATAAATGTAAACAAGACCATTGAGGATTATTCTGATGACAGCTTGACGTTTGTTTGATACCTCTGTGTTGCAGACCTGCCCACCTGCCTGCTGTGTGTGTGTCTGACTGGTTCAGTGTACTGTGAGGAGGTCAGTCCAGACATGACCACTGTACCCACCCTGCCTAAGGAGACGGCCTACCTGTATGCTCGCTTCAACAAGATCAAAAAGATCAGCACCAAAGACTTTGCTGACATTGGTGAGTTTGAGTTTGTCCAGTCAGCCATCAAAAGCAGAAAGTTGGAGGCGAACGTTTTATTATTTGTCAACAGTATTAGATATGTCCTGACTGAAATCAAATTTTTTTTTTTTTAGAAATTTTATACTGCAAAGGTGCAATCCACCACTTTTACAAGTGAAGATCAGTTTACACACATTTTACAGTATGCAGCAATTACTTCCAAAAAACAAGATAACAAGATGCATTTGACTTAATGTGAGCACGCTGCTCATGAATGACAATGTGAACAGGTGTCACTGTGTCCCGTTTGACATTCTGCAGTGAGCTCTGACAACGGAATTAAACATGACAAAAACACAACAGATAACTTCTGTTGACGATTACAAGCTTTTACTTATTGGGTTCTGGTTCTTAATATGCTTAGCCCTGTTTTTCACTGCTCTTTTTTGTCTGGCTAGACACCAGCTGGCTGAGAAACCTTCACAAACAGAAATGCAAGCACATCACTACCACTGAGTAACTCATATCAACCTGTGGCAACAAATTCTGAACTGTGACTTTAAGTACAGCTTCAGTTTTGATGATGGCAACACATAGGACACATACTAATGTTAGTATTATATGTTAATTTATTAAATGTTGTTCAGACTTGAACTGAGCTTGACTGACCAGTTATCTGATCTTTGTCTTGGCCCTTAACAAGTACTAGATTGTGAGAAATCTTTGTGTTGGACTACAAACATCTGCAAAGGGACAATAATACTGCAGGAACAATTTGCAGGTGGAACAGTGAAAGACACTGAAAAAAAAAAAAACCAGTTGAACTAAAACAAAATGCTCAAACCTACAGGTGCTATGATTCGTGACCAATTGTTTGTGTAAGTGTAAAGTGTAGTTCAAAAATATTAAATACTATATAAGTATTATATACTATATCTACATTCTATATTTATAATAGTGATACAACAACAAAAGAAAGTGAGACATCCAAAATGGCTGTAGTAACAGAATTCCCCCCCATCTATCAACAGTGACTCTGAAGAGGATTGACCTGACTGGGAACCTGATCTCAGAGATTGAAGATGGGGCTTTCTCTAAACTAACCCTGCTGGAGGAACTGTCTCTGGCTGAGAACAGACTGGTCAAACTTCCTATGCTCCCAGCCAAACTCACATCCTTCAACGCCAACAACAACCTCCTCAAGACCAGGGGTGTCAAAGCTAATGCTTTCAAGGTACACATCATCACCTCTCCCAACTTTTTAAATTAGGAATATCTCAACCAAATATAAAAGATGGAACAATTCAAAGTATTTTTGGGGAAAAACAAACAAACAGAAAAAGATTATTAGCGAGTTAGTGAGTGACGTTGAGGTACAAACAAATGGTTTCATAATGTAGCCAACATATTATAGAAAACCATTATGGGAAAACTTGGAAGGAGCCCATATTTTCTTACTGTAGAACACCTATGTTAGTTAATTCAATAGTTTATTAGCTAGTCTTTATGCTAAGCGAAGATACCCACATCCTGACTCCAGCTTCGAACATAATGCACAGTCATGAGATTGATCAATCGTTTCATCTCACTTGCAACAAGAAAACAAAACAGCATCTCCAAAATGTACCAGATCCGCATAACTCACTTAACACATAACGTAGATCACAATTTTGCTATTCCCAAAGTGTATCTAGTTTATAGCCAGGTAGACTGTATATTTCCATGCACTTCTTCACCATACAGTGACAGGAGAACTAACAAGTGAGTCTACTGGGCCCCCATGTTGTGAATTTGTTTTCCCAACAGAAAATGGCCAAGCTGGTCAACCTGTTCCTGGCCGACAACCAGCTGGAAGCTGTTCCACACATCCCTGACAGTGTTCGGATCTTACATCTACAGGTTTGTATCTTTAACTGCTGAAATATACATAAACTTAAAGAAACTACTGGCACCCCCCTAATTGTACAAGGTGTTGCGTTCTAGATTTAATTTAAAATGGGCAACCTACTTTAACTTACAAAATGAGATTTTAATCAATATTACAGGGTCATTTTTACCTGATCCTGAGGATTTTAACTCTACCAGGTAAGATTTTATTCTTTCTTGTTATATTTTGAACATTGTTTCTATTTCCTCCAGAACAACAACATCACAGAGGTCAACATCGACACCTTCTGCAGGTCCAATGACACCTACTATCTACGACCAAGCCTCAGTGAGGTCCGTATGGATGGCAACCCGGTGGTGCTGTCGAAGTACCCCGACAGCTTCACCTGTATGAAGGTACTGCCTGTTGGACGGTACCGCTGAGGAGGCAGAAACTTTACTGTAGCCCCTTTGTTGCCGATGGAGCAGTTTTCCCACGACAGAGTGCTGGGGGATAACGTGATGTTCTGGATTTTGGGGCGCTGTTCCCATGGTGGGGGTAAAGTTGTCAATGTTTTTACTTCAGCGAAACCTACAAACAGCTTGGCACAATGTCAGGCCGAAATGAAACCATTCACTCGACTGAAGATGTAGAATTGAAGGAATTTCTTTACTCTGGTCTCCTTCAGTTCTACTGACTGGTGGGGAGTACAAGGCATTTATACGTTTGCAGGAAGTTGCATATAAAAGTTAAGAATTGGTGCAACACCACCTGAGAAGGCCTCAATATGCTTCAAAACAATTAGTTTTCAGACAGTTTCATTTAGGCATCTATGCTGTTACACTCAGATGTTCACAAGTAAAGTGAGGGAAGAGCTTACATAATTTTAAACCCTGCCTATTTTCACACATCCACACATCTGGCCAATCACTGCGTAAAGTGGACGTGTTTGTCAGATTGTCCGTTTAGGACAGCAAAAATTGTCAAGCAGCTTTTGATTCCTCCTTCGTAAAGGGGTATTCAGGTGCTATTAATAAATTTGACAAACTTGTTTGAGGCATACTGAAGCCTTGGCAAATGGACTGTAAGATTTAGACTACCTGTTCAAAAGACACCACAGGTGATTTGCCTTCTAGATGACCTTTAGAACTGATGTAACCCCATGAATGAGCAGAGAGGCGTCAACACCTCTACAACAACAGTCCAATTTATGGTTTCATTTTGACCTGACGTTGTACTACCTAGATGAATGAAACTACACAAACTGCATTGAACCAACACACACATGCAGCCACAAACCAACCGGCCTCCTGTACCTATTCATTTAAAAGACAACAGGCCAATGTTTCCATAGTCTTTGTGGAATGAATTCTGAAAAAGAAGCATTTTGTTACTATAAGTAACTATAAGTAGGTAACAAGATAACAAAATATTACGGCAACCCTCTAGATATCTTTGCTGCTTTTGCTGACATTAATATCTTGTACTAGTGTAAAATCTCTCATTTCGAGGTTTTAAATTAAATTAACAAAAGTACAAGTAACATGTCAAACAGATGCTTTTAACTGACCCACATGTTTTTCTAGCCTTGCAAAGCCAGATCACCATTTTCATCTTGCTCATTGTGGGTCATAAGAAATTTCGTTGCATGAATACATGACTGAAATGCAGTTTTTGATTATGTGATTTAATGCTGTTGCATGCTTAATTTTAAAATTTCCAAACTAAAATTGTAGAGAAAAGGAGTTTGTAACATTTAGGCTGTCTTTGAGGTCAACACATTGTAAAAAAAATAAAAGTTTTATCCGACATACCATCACCAGCGAGTGAAACATACACTGTTTTACTTTTTGGTAAAACACATTCCAATCTCAGTACTTTTTTCAGTTAATATTTTATAGAGTCCTGATGACATGTCATATGACTGTCTCAGAGAGTGGTCTGTTAGAAAATGACTAGAAATGAACACAACACTGTGTGTTTTGCTCTGCCATTGTGTGAATTAATTTCACTATTCACTTATTCCTTACACTTATTATTTAAAAATGCCTCTCCATAAGGGCAATGGCCATGTAGACTTGTCTAACTGCAGGCTTTCTTAAGCATCTCGTGACTTGGCTTCACTTTGGTTTTAATTTATAGACTCCAGTTAAAGTGAACTGGGGAACAATGTATCTATGAACTATAGTAATGTGAAAGTTACTCCTTTTTAATTTTGTCTGCTTTTAAAATGTCTTGCTTGTGTCCTTAAATCTTTCCTTCCACTTTAGAAATTATTACTGATGTGAATAAGACAGTGGTGTACAGGAAGATGTGTATGTGACATGGCTATGTTTAAGATATTTTAATAAAGTTACAACTTTTTTTTTAATTAAAGTGTGTTTGGAATCATAATTCAAGTCTGCTTCAAATGTAAGGGATACTGCTTTTAATATTTAGCCTTAAGTATGGGTACTAGCTGAAAAAACAGAAACAACTAGAATTATACTTCACACAGGGGGTTTTGGCTGTGGTTATGTCAGTCCTGTTGTAGATAGAGATGGTTCTGATTTATAGTTTAGCTTCGTATCACACCTGTTGATATCAACACCACAACAGCAGATAGGTGTTTCATACATAATCAGGCATTAACTATATTCCCCACAGTAACTATGTTTACATTCGTATCCCTAGAGCCTCGATGTGTAGTCACATTTTTGGGCTGCACATCATCTACTATGTAGTAATGGAACCTACAAATGTACCTGCCAGAGCTACACCGTATCCCCTTAACACAGAACTATACACTCAACACAAGCCGACATACAACTAGGCTTCCAAATGTATATATCCTAACCCCCACTAGTAGCCCTTCCAGGTTGAAATGTTCATCACACCCCATAGTACTAAAGCTTACATCTTAAAGCACAATACAAGATATTGATATTGGCAGAGGATAATTTGACATAATTCGGTTAACTTTCAGTCTGTTAGCTGCAACTGCAATGAGGGCACAACCTCCGATGTCAGAATCGTATAAGTGTATATGTTGTACAATAAATACCAAGAAAGGTCAGAGACCTGTTTGAAGTAAGTTAGAGACAACATCTCCATTTCATTGTTTGTCCACCAGAGAGTACCAAAAAATGTTTACACCATAAAATGTCCCTCTCAGTACGTACAGTCATCTATCACAATTCTTTAATATCCAAATTACGTGGCCCATTTTTACTAGAACTAACATTGTTAAGTCGTTGGTCTTTGCAAACTGCTGAAATGACCAGATGACATCGCCAACTTCAAGCCACACGGCACACACAACAGAAACACTCACTGCATTGCATCATTCCCAATGGCTGACTGGATGGTCTGTGTATGTTTGTGCATCTGTGTGCAAAGACATTTAAGACTAATATGTCCTCAATGGAAAAATGCCAATCAGTGATTGGCCACATGCTTGTAAATGTCTGTAGTTTGTAACTGCTCCGCAGCCAACCATCATCTGCCGTCTGTCGCCCTGCAGTGACTGACTGGTTAATATCGTGGTCTGCCAACAAGAAAAATGTTAAGATTTCTGGCCTGGATTGTATGTGAAATATCTTTATTTGTTTATTCCTCTAAATACATGTTCATGTCTGTGTGTCATTAAAGCATGGAAATCTACATACAAGGCACTGCCCACATTACAGCAGGATAGTTACAATGGGAATTACATTTTTCCATAATAACACTTAAGAAAATGCAACTAAAGCAAAATAAGAGTTTAGAGCACACGGGCCAGTATGGAAAATGTGGGTTAATCCTCCTTCAGTCCAGCCAACTTGGCAGAACGTTACATTCTCCGAGTAAACAGCAGAATAGGCTCCATATTGCTGCAGCAGCTTGATTTACTATTTGACATTTTACTGCTACCTCTTCAATAAAGTCCCACCCTGACATTAACCATGCGCACACCAATTCACACCCACTGCATTAACCTCCATTTTTCTACTCTTTCATCAGCCTGAATCTAAGTAGTTTACTAACAACAGCCAATGTATAAGGTGGCACTTTTTCAGAGGTGTCATTGTATCCTCATGGTTAACATAGAGCTGACAACCATCTTTTCATTTTAAAACGACATTCTCTGTAAGAGGGACAACAGAAGAAAATCAACATACACAGGCTAAGGCTGGCACTATGATTCAAATATAATTTGATTCATTGTGTTTTCAGACAATGCCAGGAGACATCGACACGTCTAGGAGTCAACGAGTATTTATGTCATCGTATGGGTGGAACAGTGGATGGTAAAAGGTTGCCAAAGCAAATCCAGTGTAAGAATTCTACTGTTGTTCTGAAATATAATATCTGAACCCAGTCCCATCCTTGGCCACGAAGAGGAACCCTGTCTTCTGGACTGAGCCTCTGGCCTCTAAGCTGGACAAGACAACAACACCCTTCCAATGATTGATGAGGGTGAAACACAGCAGAGGTTCAAGATCAAATCCAACCTAAAGTTCCCATTGTAGGTCTGTCTGTCCTCACACTAACTGATGAAACATCTGGCCTCCTCACAGAAAGAATTCAGGATGGACTGATGCATCTTGTCCCCCACAAATAATGAAAAGATGTTATTGAGCAACAAGTCAAAAATGTCCCTTCATGTTTCTACACTCATATACAAACAACTAGACAATTGGGCCAAAATGCTGCCATGTTTCAAAAATTTGTCATCAGTGATGTTGTGATCAGTGATGACACATTGCATTGGAGGAAAGAACCAACAACTAACCAGTTCGAAGTCCATTTCAGTGCAGGTTTGTCTTCACTTACCTGGAAGTGCTGGAAGGTTCTGCACCGGTCATCACATCTGTCTGAGAAAGTCCTGAGAGTCCTGAAGAAAAGCAGAAGATCCCTGCTCTCCTCCACCCTGGAATGACATTGGATAAAATATTAAAACATTTTTAAGGGAATTTATTAGTTCTGCACCTCAAGGTTGATGATTTCAATCATCAATCAATAACCCCACCGGTGGTAGTAGAGGAAAGGTCAGGGGGTCACCAAAGTCATTAGGATACATTGTCTGGGAACCACAAATAATGTTTCATGACAGCCCATCTGAACATAGCATTGGGATGCTCTCTGAGAAACAAAGAAAACCAGAAAGAGGAAAAACTTCTTAATCAAGAATTTGCTTTACACTCAATGACAAATACGAACACTTTAAATAATTAATATTTAATTATGCTATCTGGACTGATGCTATTTTAAAAGCAAATACAATTAACAGAGTTTGTCTTCACTGCAGAGGCTTGAACAACTTTTGTCTCATAATTCCAATGTTATGGTCAAACAGCAGGCTCAAGAAATCTGTCTTAATGAATTGACTTAATAATGGGCTAAATTAGCAACAGTTTCTTTAAATATTATTACAATTAGTACAATATGTCAAAAAACATACCCATGTTGTATCTCCACAAGCTTAACCATTCATACAAAAAACAGAGTAAACCGTGAACTGCCCACGCAAAAACTGTAAAAGGCAGGTTACAAAAGGTGCTTCCTTATATACAGTATGTTGTACATCACAGTGACAATAGCAAATAAATAAATAAAAAACATTTTTTTGGTCTGGTTCACTCCATCTGAGTGAGCCTGGGACATTCTGTGAAAAGCTTTCCAGAGTTTTCCGTGGGGGCCCGGGGCTAGACGGCAGCCGGGTGAAGTTTCCAGACGACTGTTATTCCACACAGAACTGATGGAAACATGGCAGCACCCTCCCATATAATGGAGCAGTACCAAAACTACAGAGTGAGAGAGAGAGCGACTGATCCCTGGTTTGATATTGTTGTTTTGAATTGATTTGGTCCTCCTGGTTCTGAATGATGAAGTTTGATTATCTTCAGGATAGAACAAATTAAACCATATGGTTGTGAATGCAAAAACCTTATCATGTAGTGATTCTAATGAGATTTGTGGACTTGGAAAGTTTAGTGGCTTCAGTTCATCATCCCAAAGAAGCAGTAAAATTTGTTTGCAGCAAACAGTGGAAAAAAGATACAATTAAACAAAGAACACTTTCAGTAATGCTTAGTACAAAAAAATTGAGGTCAATACGTGGTCCTGTAGACATTATAGCCATCACTTTAAAAATAATAGTAATAATATTAGAATGAATAAGAACTAACACGTAATTTGATAGAATACACTCAAACAAAATCCACGTAGCCTACCAGTCAACTTATCCATCACTGTTGTTTTCAGTCGACACACTTAACGATTGTCATGTCTATCAAAGAAATGTTGATTTAAGATTTGTTACTTCTGTATGTCGAGCTACAACAACCTGTACAGCTGGTCTTCCACTCTTCCACTACTCATCCAAACTTGTCATCATTTTTCTGGCAGATCCTGCTCTGGCTCAGGAAAACATCACTATCCCACTTAACACAGCTTGGACTGGCTTATTTGTTTTCCTAGCAGGGAAAATAGCCAATGATGAGCACAGCACTACCACAAAATCGGAAATGTGAGCTGTAATTCAGACCCCATTTACACCTGGAATTAAACGCTTGTTAATACAAGGTGTAAATGTGATCGGGTCTGCCTGACCACATGTGGAGGCTGTTCGGCTTGCATTGTGTTCAGATCTTAGGTAGGTGTAAACGTAATCTGTACAACGTATTGGAATCAGTACACAACATAACATTGAGAAAGCTGCAAGAGATCCAACTCTAATTACTGATTATACATCTATTCTGTGTCATGAGACGCATTATTTGAGTGAACTAACTATGTGTGCTGCACTCATCTGTGCAGCTGATCTGCTGCACCTTTATCTAATCATTTATCATTTATCTAATCGCAGAGCAGCCTATGTGCTACACTGCAAAATGCTGGGACAAAGTGACACAATGTCTTTTATACAATGGACAGAATAACTTAATGCATTACACCTGCCGAATTTACAAGAGGGGACAAACAACTAAGAATTTGTCAGTGTCTCATAAGGTTCATTTGTTGGTGTCTTTTAGTCGGAGCTCAATGAGGATAATGAGAACACGGATCATCATTCAAGTCAAGTTGGTCACTTTAACATACATATTAAATACTAGAATCCAATAAAATGTACTGATCACATTAATGTAATCACTGCAGATGATGAATCATTAATATTAATGAACCCCATGTCTTTAAACTTATTGGATGTTGAAGCCTACCCACAAAAAAAAAAAAAAAAAAAAAAAAAAAAAAAAAAAATCAGATGCCTTTAAGCATATGTCTTTAAAACAAGACTGTTCTGAACCTCCCTTTAGCCTCAGAGCTGACGGATACCTCCTGCTGCTGTTCACCTTGCTCACCTCAGCACAGTTTGGCTTCACATTATCGACCTGGCTGAGACCAGTAAACACAAGCTGTACTTAAGAATCCTGAGAGTCTGGATCGGTGTTTCTTCAACTGCAGGCTGGGAGTCAAAAGTGTTCATGGATCAGTTCGTTTGGAACCTCATATGACAAGAGCAGCACTGTGTTTTAATTACAGAGGTTCATAAGGAAGTTTGACATAATCCAGTCTGCCTTGAGTCCTCCAAACCCATCCCACAATGAACTGCATCAATAGCGTTTCCACACAGTCACTTACTGCCTGTTGCACTACAAAAGATTTCAACTGCTCTAATAATAAACAGTTGGATAAAAGTGAGGCTATGTCTAAACAAAGCCATTTAATTTTAAAAGGCCTATTTCTTGTTGAAATGATGTGCATCCACACTAGCGTTTCCAGTCTCCTCCTACTCCCTGTGACCAGCTATACTGTGTTAATATAGGCAAATTTTCATCTTTTAGTGGTTCTTATTTAAATATTTTTCTGTTTCTGTGGTCAGACAATTGAAGAAACTGACTGCAGCTCATAAATAAGTCAACCAGGCAATCAATCTCAGGTGTTATTTTAAATCCTAACAAACTTAAGAAACCACTTCAGGGAGACAGGAGGACAGATGTGAGAGGATGTGTCTGCTGAATGAAAATAACCAATAAAAACCCCAGTGTCAGTGATTATTTTTAACAGACCAGCTTGATTTAACAAAGATTATCAGTGTGATTTGGACTGTAAAACCATGACTCTCTCTCTGACACAGACACACACAGACTCAGAGAAGGCAGCAGTGTGTCAGAATCATTATCTCCAGTATTTTTCCATCTGTTGTTTGCCAGGTTCTGCAGACCGGACCATACAATCCAGATGTGGTTTGGCCTCAGATATAGAGCAAATCAGACTTCTACTTTGCGGTGCTGATCAACTGGCAGAAAAGACGCTTTCTGGCAGACTGTGGTTATCTGGACAGAAAATGCACCTGAGCACATAAACACAACACCCACAACACATTTATTGTCTTAACACAACTGCAAGAGCTTCATTTGGTTCGAACAGGAGTCAAGAACAAAACAGGTGCTCCTGATGCATGGACTGGAGTTCATCACAGATTAAAGACAAACTGCTTGGTTGCATGCTGAAACACTTAAAGTATATATAAGTAGTGTATTGTCAGCTTTGGTTATTGATTTAATAACCAGAGCTGACAGAAATGAAGGCTACTGGAGACAACAGCATGGTGGGAAAACGTATTCATTCCTTGATGAACAGTGATTTTCTCTCCAAAGAATCAGCATGCTGGAATGTTTAAAAATAGTGCTTTATAAATAATTTTTAGATTGTACAAAAGAGCAGCTTAAATGTTTACAATGTTAACAGTTTAAATAACCCCATCCCTTTCTGCTCAGAATTAGCTTGTATGTGTCTGCATAGATTTGGAAGTTTGGTTCAGTTGAAAGGCTCTGGCCCCTTTCAAACCATACACAAGACTCACAAGGTCTATTATGTTGACAAGACTGTGGCTGTGGTTTGATCCGAGTTGTTTGACATGACACAGAAATACATGACATCACCTTGTTCCAACTGAGCTGTGACCGCTTCAAACCAGTGAGAAGAGCACAGAGATAAGACGTAAATACAGAAATTGGTTCCCAGGACCTTTAAACCAAGTGGACTTAAAGTCTGTGAGACAAATGAAACACGACAATCAGAAGCTACGTCAGGTAGATCCTCGAGTGTTGGAACATGAAGTCTCAGTTGTTTTGGTATCAGCATGGTTTGTTAGTTTCCTTCCACTTGACATTAACAAAAAGAACAATAACAGTTCATTGACAGGACAACAGGACATGTAATAGATCAGAGCCCATTTAAGTAATGTCCCCAATTGCAGTACAAAGCACGGCCTGTTGTGCTTATACAGTGAATTTGGAGTCGAATTTTGATTTTAAACAGATCTTTCTTTTTTTACAGTGTTCAATTGTTAGCTCAAATTTCACAAGTGACAACTGTACTGGAAATGATATCTGTCACAAGCTGACTACAAATGAAAAAAAATAGCATTTTGGCTAACCCTGCCAAATCTACAGATATTTTTATAAATGTGCACTGTTCTTGTTAAATAAAATAATAATAATAATAATATTTGTGGCCTCACTAGACCACAGTGAAAGGAAACTGTTTTTCCAAACTGGGCAGCTGATAGTCAACTTCAAAAAAAAAATTCAGAGCAAAGGTGAAACAGAGATTCTGTGCTGAAATGTCATTTGCAACACGCTGGCTTTGATCACAGTGAACATTTTTCCCTGCAGTGTAAAAACCACCTGGTAGGAAAAAATAGTGACTAAAACTCCAGACATTATGGAGTAAACCTCAGCAGACCAGATTCAGCCAGATATCTGAACAGTCACAGAAGGAAAAAAAAATGGTGTAACTAATATTAATAATGGCTGAGCTCCATTTACAGGTAGGTTTGCCAGTAAGCCAGCACACCTAAATGGAATGCAGCCATTATGGATGTAATGAGTTACACCTGTGTTTGACGAGTCAAAATGTTTGCCGTGAGAAAGACTCATTGTTTGTGAGTAAAGAGCAGACAGACTGAGAACAAGTGGATGTGTGAGTGAAGACGTTCAGCTGGACGACAGCCGTTTGCAGTTTGACATCTTCTTCTACTTTAATAAACACTTGAGTTGAATTAAACCGACGGCTTCACCCTGGCAGGAATTCTATCTAATATTAAATATGTTGGACTGAGCGGACAGAAAGTGCAAATAAATGACAAACTGACTGGCCATTGGGTTTCAATCCAAACACACCAGTCATAATGCACCAATTAGGGTTTCTACTGTCACCTCCAATCTGAGAGCACATTCACATATGATGCACTTCAGTTTATAAGTTTATTTTAAAGACTATTACGCTGGCAGCTGACCCATATGAAGATACACAATGTGGCCAAAAATATGTGGACATATAAACATTACAGCCATTTGTGATAGTTCAACATGTGAATCCAAAACTATGGGCATGAATCTACTGCTATAACAGTCTCCACTCTTCTGGTTTCAGGCTGTCCACAAGTTTTGGAACCAGGCTGCAAGGATTTGCTCGCATTCAGGCACAAGAGCAAGACGTCTAACTCTGATACTGGGGCAAAAGGTGTGGTTCACAGTCAGCACTGTAGTTCATCCCAAAGGTGTTAAATAGGCTCTGTGCAGACCAAGTGAGATCTTCCAGACCAAACTGTGCTTTGTGAATGGGGGCATTGTAAAGTCCATATACTTATAGTGTAGGTCCCATGTTTTATCAGATAAACTGGTTCTATGTTAATGTGTAGTCACACTTGCACCTGTCTATGAGAATATTTGCTTAGTCTTTCATTCCAAAAAGGTTTGCAGTTAAGGAAAAGGTTCATTCCAGACACATACAACAACTCAGACACAAGGATCAGTGGAGATGATGTAGCAGAACTCCACAGGGAGGAGGAGTGGGTACGATTATTTTTTCAGATCAACTTAACGTCAATCTGCAGTGTCAGTTCTTACCCAGACAGGAAACTGCTGAAGGTCTGCAGGTCACTGGCGTCCATCACCACGTTCAGATCACTGATCGTCCTCTCAGATCCCAGATCCTCCTGCAGGACAAACACACCATCAATTACTCAGTTCAAAAAACACTGAGGTCAGCCTGACAAAAAACACATGTAGTCAGTGCATTGATGAATGATAATGTGTTATCAAATAAAGCACATTCTCCTCTGGAAACTAGTCAGTTTGAGTTCATTCACATGATCTGAGAATGACAAGACAGTAGAGTCAACACAAAGAGACATAAAGCTGCTTATTCATGGTGCACGTAGCTACACTGAGGGGAAAAAACAAAACAGTTGAACAACACTACAAACTACATCCTACAAAATGATCATAAAGTTGAGTAAACACCTCTGAATCATTTTCACAAAACTGAGCTGAGGATGTATTGCGGTACTGTTCTATTATAGTTGTTTTAGCTAAGGGTACCTCATGAATTTGCAACCACAAACTGGTGGGTTTTACATTTGTTTATGTACTGATTAAAAAAACACGATACAACATGATAATTGGTGATCCTTAGTGTTGGTAGGTGTATTTTTGAACTTTAGAAGCAGGGGGAAACAGCTAGCCTGGCTCTGAACAGTCTTTATGCTAAGCTAGCCTAGCCACATGCTGACTCCAGTTCCATACTTAACACATGAGACATGAGACTGATATCCATCTGCACATCTCACCCTCATGAAGAAAGACAATGAGCACGTTTCCTCAAAATGTTGAACTATTCATTTAAACATCCATCTCCACATTAATGAGAAAGATATGGCATATTTGGGGAGCCATAAATTATATCTATGAATTGTTTCAAATGGGTTACTGGAAGTTGTACTAGCTCACATTCTGTTGCAATATAAAAGTGAGTATTAATCCAACTATAATAAAGGGTAAGAAGAGAATGTGTGTTTACAAAATGACTGTTTCCAAATTACACAGCCAAATAATTAATGTCTTTATCAAAACAAGTTAAAGCTTCAGAAAAAAAAAAAACTATAATTTTAATGACACTTCATAAGCCAGGCGGGAGTAATTCAACGAAACCAGCTGTTCTGGGCATTAGTTCAGTTCGAATGAAAACCAGAAGACTGTTGGACCAACATGATGCAACGTAACAGATCACAATAATACAGAATCTCCCTACAATAAAATTAAAATTACTGTTGACATTACATATACTGTATACTCTATCTAACACAAGCATTGGCTGATGTCAAGGGTCAACCATCATTTTTCATTCAACTGTGACAGAGCAAAATGTGCCTACAACAGGCCTGGAGAGAGGCACCATCATTTAAATGACACTTTATGCACTGCTTGTGTTAGACAATATTGAATAAAAAGGGGTTTTGTACAAAAACATGTATATATTTCTCAAAGTCAGGTATGGATAAAATTACCATTTTAGTATCGTTATTGAAATTCAGGCATCATATCAACCCTAGAATAGTAATATTTCAAAAGGAAACCCAGCTCGAGCCGGAGTAAAGTTTTGACATATTTCTTTTATATGACCAATAAAAGAGGACATGTAAAATGTCAAATTTAGACAATTCTCCAATTGAAACTTTCACTTAGGGGCAGTGACCATAACATACAAAAAAGGAGATGTCATTTAAACCTGAATTGCTATTGTTGACAGTAACATGACTTGACCTAATACAACTTGACAGTGATCCTTCCTCTGAGGCAGTTTGGTCTGATTTCTGACTGGATGACACTTAAGACCTGACCCTGTTTTTTCTTCCTCCTCAAGTGTGTTGCATGTCTGTCAGCTGTCTCTGAGGTCTGAGGAGCTGCTAAATCTAAACGTAGGCTTGATGCCTCGCCAGTGAACCACTGAACATGGCCCTCTGTCGCCCTCTGCTGGCTGGACCCAACACCAGCACCTTTTTGGTGAAGAACAAGGTGTGTCGCCTTCAGTGTGATACCTGATCACCAGAATTACTTCCAACATGGTTTTTGTCTGTCTTAAAATTTGTTTTGCATCAATCACAAATTACTAGACCATTCAAAGACAAGTCAAAAATTAGGTAAATGGCACTGTCAATCTTTGCTGACCAAAAGCTTAGACAATAAATTGTGCTAAGCAAAGGACACAAGTGCCTGAATGCTTCAATGTCTTTTCATTTACACAGGTCTAAATCCAACAATAGTCTTTGAAATCTTGGGCAGAAGTCCTCTATCTAGCTGTTGAGTTTAAGCTACTGTGTAAAACATAATTTTACTGAGGTTGAGGTTTTGGATGGAGTTCTGTTTGATGACCAAACTAGATCTGAACATCTACACCAGGTACATCTGGGTGAGGAACATCATGAGTAGAGCCCAACTGAAGGTAGATTTTTGAGGCTGATACTGATATCCTTGATAAGCTGAAGTTGATCAATAATATTGGATTCTAATCATGAGCATACTGGCCCAGTTATTGGACAGCATACATAATAAATTAAAAAGAACAGGAAAACATTGGATGATTTGCTTAGTTGATATTGGATAGGTACAAGGAGATGGTGGCCACAGTGGGGTTCGGACCAGAGACCCTCTGACTCTTCAACAGATAATTTGAACAATGAAATGACTCACCTTGACCTCAGAGAGCTGGAACTCCACCTGAAAGACCAGTTCAGAGCAGTGACCTGATAAACAGAGCTGCTGGACCACCTTACTGCCACCTAGTAGATACACAGATACACAGATACACAGACACACACACACACACACACACACACACACACACACACACACACACACACACACACCAGTTTAAGGATATTATTACATCATGAGGGACCAATTTCAAATGTGCTCTGTGAATTGTCTTGAGAAAAACAAATGTATTTTTCATCCAGTTATATTGCATGTGTCCTTGAGGACATTTCCTTCCTCATAAAATTTGTGCAAAGCAGATGTTTCAAATAATTATAATCTTGTATTGTTTAAATCCCAGCAGTCTTCTTCTTCCCTGCCTTTGTTGTTACATTGCTACGTTTCTATCTAATCATTTCACCTATGATTAACAGAGAAGACTGTGGATTCAGACGTTGCTGTGCTCTTACTGCTTTGCAGAGTCTTCGTGGTGCAGCTGGTCAGACTGATGCCATTCATCCGTGTCTGCAGCTTCAGATCCTCTTCCAGCTCCTCCACCTCCTCCTTCAGCCTGGACAGCACATTCTCCTTCCCTCCTCGCTGTCTCTGTCCACATATATACGACCTGTGGAGATGGACAACATACTATTCCATTTACTGCCAGTGAAGGATTTCTGTTTTTCATTTTCTACTTACACAAGTGACTCTGCAGGTGTACTTAAAAGTAAGTTTAACAGGAGAACTAGATTTTAAGATGTAAAGTTGTATGTAGGAAAATGCTACAAAAAGAGGGTGTGATAGAGATTTAAAAAGAAAGATAAGATAAGATAAATCTTTATTCGTCCCACAGTGGGGAAATTTACACTGTACAGCAGCAGCAAGAAAAGTTGAATGAAAAATTAAACTCACATGGCATCCTGCATTTGTCCTCTGAGGTCAAATGTTATGTCCTTGTGGTTGTCCCGCTGTTGGGCCTGTAATGCTTCAACTTCAGCCTGGAGACGCTCGATTTGAGCCTCCAGCACCCTCACCTCCTCCATGTTCTCTTCGCTCATCGTCTCCTCCATCCTGAAAGACAAACACTGACTGAGTCAATGAAAAAAAAAAAACACTTGGACGTTTCAGTGGTTTTAATAAATACAATAAAAACAGCACAAACAAGCTAATAAGACAACTGTCACCAAAAGGGTACTAATAATATGTTGTATGCAGCAGGTGAGGATCCCGTGTGAGACTTGAACGGTTATTGATGAGCTGTGCTGTCAGGAATGCAAATACTGAAAAACCCTAAAGACACATGAAGAGAAAATACTGACAGAGTAAAACAGATAAAAAAATTAAAAAATAAAATGAATATGGGAGTATCAAACATTTGAAATGTTAGGATATTAGTCCGGTAATTAAACTAATAAGTCGAGAAGTATGTTTAAGTTCTAAAGAAATACACAAAGAGTTAACTTCGGTTACGTTAATTTTATTCACAGCAGTTGTGAAATTTAACCTTTGCTAGCTAAAATGTTGACGGTGACGAGATTAGCTGGATAAAGTCAGACAAACTGTCAGGTTAATTTACGTATTCGTCTCCGTCTTAATGTTGAATTATTTAAATAAAAGTTACGTTAAAGTACTAAATTCAGATATAAAAGACAGTTATTCGTTGTATAAAGTTAGAAAAATGGAGCATTTTTCCTCACCTGATTGATTCTCGTTCACGTTTCAACCTGACCCAACTCAACTCAAAACATTTTAGAGACTCGCGCGCTTGGCTTCTCTTCTTCTTCGTCTTCTTCGTCTGATGCAAACAGCTTTAAGGCTCATTACCGCCGCCTACGGATTGAAATGTGAATCGTGACAATACTACATTCTGTTAAGTCTTGTCTTTTCCAAAAAAAAAAAATCATTTGTAGTCATTCCTTTACTTCCAGTTTAATGTAACCTATTTCCAGTCTATTTTTGAGAACGTGAATTTCCTGCTGGTAACTGAGGACAGTAAATTGCTTTATGTGTTGTCCTGTTTCAATGTTGATAATTATTACTCCTGACATTTATTTTCCATTTCTGATTTGATTGTGCTTTTGACCTCAGGCAATTTACAGTTTTATAATGTGCATTTCTAAAGTACAAATTAGCACTTTATTATTGCTCATTGGCGCACAGCAAAAGTCTATCTGATCTGGAAATCGTGAATATCTCCTCAACAGAAAAAAAAACCCTATCTGACACAGATGAAGAGAAAAATAATTATTTATTCACTGATTGACGTCATAATCAAACATTTTTTCATTAATAAACGCCGTGTTTTAGTTGCGTTTTTTCTCAGGCTGTTGTTTGATTAAAGCACAGCGGAACGTTTCTGCTCTGCGGAAACAACCGCGGAAGGAAAAGTCGGCCGGAGTGCAGCCCCGGACAGAATTAACGGTGACACTAGCTGGATCCATGTGAGGTAAACATTTGTCGCTTTTACTGTCTATATTAAATGAAGCTGTAGTTTGATCGTGATAGTTTTTCCTGCTTAGTTATAAGTGAATTTATTTAGATGTTTTAGGTTATTTAGACTCTGTGTGTCGCTGTTTTAGTTCGTCCAAAGACTCGGTGAAGATGTTAAGGCTGAACTGGATGTAGTCTGTCTATCCAGCGAGTATGTTAGTGATCATGTTAATCACATTATATTGACTTTTCTTGTTTAATTTTTCTTACTTACACGTTTATTAGTTACATGAGCTGCAGGTAACGCAGCCTGACATCAGCTCTGCAATAAACCCTGCATGAAGGTTATAATGTTCAGCTTTTGTTTTGGGAGGTGTTGATTCAACCTTATGGTCATTTAAGAGGCTGTAGTTTGTAGTTTAATCAACACTTACAAGGGTTTAAGAAATATACATAGTGTTGATCTCTTGGAGCTGACAGAGAGACAACTCTTGGTGTCTTTGTCTTAGTGCTGATTCCTAAAGCTGTCACCACTTATGAATCTCTGAAAAGAAAAAGTACTACAACAATAAAAATGCTGGATTTAGTTTTGACTGTTAAGAAACAAAGAAGCTGCACATCCTCAGAATGGAAAACCTGGTTGATCAATTAATCATTGATTAATCAAAGCCTGTTGGCACTGCTGAGGTATAAGTACTCACTCTGAAACTTTATGGTTCAATACAGTCAACACTCACCCACAATCTAGTAATCAGTGGATGAACGTACAGGCAGTTCATGGCTGACCCTGATCTTTGCTGTTTGTGCAGTGACGGTGCTGGTGAGGATACGGAGAAGATGAGGCGGCTGTACATTGGTGGCTTGAGCCACTTGGTCACCCAGAAGGATCTGAAGGATCGATTCGGAAAGTTTGGAGATGTGGAGGACGTGGAGATCCGGACCAGGAGGGATGAGGAGGGTGAGGAATCATAAGTGATGGTTAAGAGGGATTATTTTTGTATGAATCCATACATTGTTTTCTTAGGAAAACCTACTCATTCTGCCTTTAAGTTCATGAAATAAACTAAAGCCAGTGGCTGCGTGGAGGGAATAAAATCTAAAAACTGATTTGGACAATGTAAATGCATTTTATTGTTAATGAAATTAACATTATCAATCCTTTAGTGAACAGAAACATTTTTAGGCAGACTTCCTTGTGCTGGTTATTGTGGTTCCGTCAGGTATGAATCATATTTGTTGGGTGTATTTTTTTCTGACTCTTGGTTTTCTCCTGCAGGTATTCCTTACAAAACCTTTGGCTACATTAACATCAACATTTCAGACGCTGACCTGAAGAAATGTAAGTGAATTAGCTACATGTGTTCTATTTAGATGTTTACTCAGACAGTGAGTGGGTCACCTCAGCTGTAATACTGCAAGAACTCTCAATCTGATCAATCTGGCAATGTTCAAGTCTTATTTTACTTAAAAAAGAAGAAAATGCTGTCAGCATGGGTCAATAACACACTTTATAGATCAGATTCTGGAAACATGATGGTTTGTTTTGCGTTAGTGTCTCCCACCTTGTGATTACCATAACTGACATCAGAGCCTGTGTTGTATCATCAGTATGAGATTAATGTGTTTCCTCTGCAGGTTTGACGGTGCTGAACAAGTCTAAATGGAAAGGAGGAACTCTGCAGATTGAAACAGCCAAGGAGAGTTTCCTGCACAGGTACAGTTCACTATGAAAGTCTTTGGACAGTCTGATATCAACACAAATATGAATATGGGGAAAGGGGAAGTTGAAAATTTAATTTTAAGTTGGACTGCAACAGTTCATTTCCACTAATAAATTCCACTAATAAATAGAGTACAAACAGAGTGGTGTGTTGAAAAATGAAACACATTAAGAGGATCCCACACGCTGCTTGAATTTTAGGTTCAGATCAGCACCAATTCTGAGATAGCAGATCTCTGTGCCACTGTGTTTATAACTTTATTGAGACAATATTAAGTTGAAAATATTCCACCTCCCTGAACCACACACTGATAATCTATGATGATAGATTCTTGCTGATCCCAGTAGGTGGTGAGTTTGTGGTGTTTGTGTCTTAGACTGGCTGAGGAGCGGCAGGCGGCAGCAGAGCAGCGCCTCCACAAGCCTGCAGCTGAGGACAAGAGACAGAAGATGCTGGACTCCCTGAGCAAAGCAGGCGTGGACAACTTCAATATGAAAGCTGCGGTGCCGGGGACCGAAGTACCTGGACACAAGGTCGAGTAATCTCGTCATCTACTGCTTCCTGTTTCAGTACGTTGTTGTACTGATGCAGTTTGTGCTGTGGAAATATACATTATTTTGAATTTATCAAGAGAACAGGTCAACATGGAGAAAGTCATAAGTTTGTAATATTTGAGAAGCAGATGAAATTAGGAATACAAGCCTGTTTCTAATACTAAGGCCTTGCACTTCCTGCCATTGAGGTAAATTAAGGCCCCAGACACTAATGGGGAATTTATAGTAATCGTCTGACACACAGCACCATGTGTGAGGATGGAGGTGTTGACTGTCCTCTGGGTGCTCTGCTTTCAGGACTGGGTGGTCAGTAAATTCGGACGGGTTCTCCCCGTCCTGCAGCTCCAGTGTCAGAAAGGCAGCAGAGCTCGAACCATGAAGTACGACCCGTCCAAATACTGCCACAACATTCGCAGGCTGGATCAGTCCCCAGCAGACCAGCACACACCTGTCACCCAGCTCACCTGGGAGGTACAGGGAGGGGATGATGACATCAGCAAGAAGAGGCGGGGAGAGTTCCCTCCTTTTGAGCCATCGAGACCCAAGAAGAGTCGGACAAACAAGGTCAACTCCCATAATGCCGAGGACAGAACCAGGTAACCATGTGATGTGTTGTGCTTCTAACAGTTCCCAAAAGGACTTAAGATTCACAGAATTTGATCTGAATTCTGGGATCTTCACCAGGTTTTATTCTGCTCCCATCAGCCTGTTTCCTCCCTGTTGTTCTCTTCTTAGATTTAAGCAGACCGTCAACTCTGTTGGTCACACTGAGGCTAATCACTTCACCAACGGATATGAACAACCAACCAGCCACAGACTGGCTCAGAGAAAGTGGGCGCTGACTGACAGTGATATCGATTCAGATGAGGAAATCCGAAGAATGGTGGCGACTCAAAACACCTCCTATGTTGCACTGCAGCAGGAAGTGGACGAGGATAATTTGGAAGTGGTCGGACTCGACTACTTGGTGAAGACTGGACGCGCCCATCAGCAGAAGAAAGGTAACAGACATGTTACCAATACTAAATTTTTTTGGAGGATCTGTAGAATAAGTAATGATCAACTTGTATTTGTAGGAAGGTTTGTGAAATTAATGCCTTAAACTCAGGATGTATCCAACGACCAGGCAAATGCTCTTTAAGATATGCTGTAAAAATGTGACAAACGGTGCAAAAACACATTTTTCTTTGGGATTTCAGGCAGTCCAGATGATGATGACGAGAATGACTATGACTCCGCAGACACTGATGAACTCCTCGCCTCCAGGAAGCCTCGTCCTCTACCGCAGGAGAGACTCACTCTGCCCACTGCAGAACACCTCTCAGGAAAGGACACAGACAGAAAGAGAAACACTAAGAAGAGAAGTAAAGCTGGAGAGGAGGAGGATGATTCAGCAGATGGTGAAGTTCACCTCACCTCCAAGAAACCTTCCTCCACACAGCAAAGAGGGGATTCTGATACACAGAGTAAAAGTAAGAAGATAACAGTCCTCCCTGTTGTGAAACCCTCTTTCTCAGAATCAGATAGTGATGATGAGGATGAAGATGATGATGAGGAGGAGGAGTTGGAATCAGCTGATTACAGTTCAGATTCTGATTATGAAGCCATGTTTTCTAATGTCACCCATCTGGAGATCTCCCTGGCTGATCTACAGAGGCTTGCTGAAGATTCCCAGCCAACTACAGCTCCCAGCAGTCTCAGCACCTCCTCTGAACAAGAAACTAACCTCATGTCCAGTCCTGCTGAACGACCTGCTCCCAAGAAAGGCACCATGCCGGAAGAGATCCTCGCTGCCCTCATGGAGGAAGACAGCAGCGAGGATGAACAAACAAAGAAAAAGAAGAAAGGAAAAGTTGTAATGTCAGCGCCGCTGCCTCCCTTCCAGGGGACAAGAGCACTGAAGGAGTGTCCAGAAACAGAGGAAGGGGGAAGAGAAAGTGAGGTTAAAAAACAGAAGCTGGACCAGAGAGTGCCGGTGGGCAAATCTGGCAGGAGTCTGAGTGAAGAGAAACAGAAAGGAACAGAGGCGAAGACTTCAGAGAGCAGTGAGCAGGAGGAAGAAGAAGAAGAAGAGTCAGAAGAGGCCGAAGACGAAGAAGAAGAAGAGTCAGAAGAAGAATCAGAAGCAGAAGAAGAAGAGGGGTTAGAGGAGGACATGGCTGCTCCAAAGGTTTTAAAAGTAGTTTCAACTAAAACTGCAGTAAACGTTAAGAAAGCAGAGACTGGTTCCTCCTCTTGCAGTGATGATGATGATGAGGAGGAGGAGATGATGAAGGTCAATCAGACTGTTCTTACAGCTAAAGTTGAAGCAACAGCTATACCTTCATCCTCTTGCTCCTCCTCTGAGGAAGATGCCAAAGATGCTGTGAAAGCAGCTCCTCCTCCTGCTCCTCACAGCGAGGAGAAGGAGAAGGAGAAGCAGGCTCCTGCCCGGGTGCTGCTAGGAGCTGAGGAGGAAGAGGAGCTGCAGAGAAAGGCCAACATGAGGAGGCTGGCTGCTGTCCAGCAAAGACAGAAAGAGGCTGAAGAACACAAGAAGCTCATCCAGGGAGCACTGGCAAAGCTGGTGAGTGCAGAGTGTGTTTTAGTATTGGATCGGTGGAAAGTCACAACATTTTTGGAATGACAGGAACCTTTTAAGTTGATACACGTACTTGTCAGCAATCAGTACTTACACGTCCAGCACTTCATTTGGGGTGGTGTTTAATGCAGAATGTTAATCTTCATTAGGATGCTCCAACAGCAGGAGCAGGGAAACACATTGTCTTTGGTTCTGATGACGATGAGGATGATAGTGATGATGAAGATAAGTGGCAGACAACCTCAGAGGGCACAACATCAAAGAAGACACTTTTCCAGGGCAGCCACTCAGAGGACAAGGCCACAGGTGATGAGGCATTAGTCAATGTAAACAACGCAATAAAAGAAAAGGTGAGTGAAGAGTTACTGATCTGAGAGAGAACTAGGTTAGTTATTTTAAATCAAAAGCTAAATCAGCTGTGGTTTAACTGTGTGAGTGTGTGTGGGGTCAGGTGCATCTGAAGCCGTCGGTTCCTCAGCTGTTCAGCAGCGAGGATGAGGAGGGTGATGATGAAGAGGAGGATGGCAGCAGGTTCGACATCAGGCCTCAGTTTGAAGGTCGAGCAGGACAGAAGGTGAGAAAAGGCATCACCTCCTCGATTCTTATCTTGGGAATTATTCTAGTGGCTTAGAATCTATTAGATGAAAAGTCAGAAGATCACTAAGTCATCAGGGTTCATCCTCAGTTTATAAAGCAATCCAGCCTTTGTTATATGATCTTGATGGAAGGCGCTCAGTGCCATGATTGGACGCCTGCCTCTAATGTCATTGGTTTGTTTGTTGTCCAGCTGATGGAGCTGCAGTCTCGCTTTGGGACCGATGAGCGTTTCCGGATGGACTCTCGTTTCCTGGAGGAGGACGCGGCTAAAGAGGAGGAATCAGGTATGAGTGTGGGTCAGGGAGAAACGGGTCAAGACAGTGATGAAGAGAAGATAACGAGCTTATTTGTCCATTTCTTTGTCTGCACATCCACTCCCTTTTATTCATTGACAAAATGAATACATTTTCTCCCGTTTTTGTTTGAAACAGTTTGTGTTGATTTTATTTTAATTTCATTATAGCTGCAAAAAAGGTCATCAGGGAATATTCTTCATCATAGTTTTTGTTAACAAAATTAATTCTGGTAACTTAACAGTAGTGGAGCAGACAATATAAAGTTTTCTTGAGGGTAGAGCGTGGAAAGATAATGGGGTTTAAAATCTAAAGCAGGATGAAATGGGAACTTCTATAGATGTGAAAATGTCTCTCTGTCCATGCAAAAAAAAGAAATTCCAGCAGGGCTGAAATGCATTTATCATGGATGACTGTTGCGACTGTTTGTGATTCAGAGAGAAAGAGGAGCATGACAGAGGAGGACGAATCTCTGGAGGACGAGAGGAAGAAGAACCTGTCCATCCTGCAGAGCGTCCTCGGCAGCAGCCAACAAACCTGCAGCAGCAAGACAGCCGGCAAGGCCAAGACCTTCAGGTCAGCTACACACACAAGCATGCAGAGTCTGGACCACAGTCACTGAAATATCTTTTTAAATTCACAGAACTGAAATATCGGATATTTTATTGGAAATAAATAAAACTGAATAAAATGTCTGTTTGCAGAGACGTCTCAGCGCTGCATTACGACCCCAGCAGAGAGGAACATGCTGCATTTGAGACCAAAACCGAAGAAACCAAGGAAAGGTACAAACATGGAATCTATGAATGTACTGATCCGATCTGGTGAATCAGTATCAGCACTGATACTGACCTTATTCACTAGATAGACTTGACTGATCAGGTTGAGGCAGTATTCTACATTTTTGCTATTGTTAACAAATCTCATGAAAAGACCAAAACCACCATTGTGTTAGTTCATCTCTCAATATTTTCTGATTTCCAGCCCCACAAACACTAGTTCCTTCTGAAGTCTGAATACTTTGGTGTACTCAAATTTCATCATGTCCACATTAACAGCTCTACCTGTACGTGTCATGATCTGTTGTCTTTACAGCAAATCAGCCAGGAGGAAGAAGAGGGAAGAGGCTCAGAAACTTCCGGAGGTTTCTAAGGAGATTTACTACGATGTGTCTGGCGACCTCAAGGCCGTGTTCGGTCAGACAAAGGATGACAACGCTGGAGGAGAAGAGAAGACGAGCTGGGACCAAGAAGAGGAAAAGGAGGAAGGGGGAAAGGAGGAACAGCCGACTCAGCTGTCATCTCTCCTCTCAGCTGATCCCAGCGTGGAGAAAGAGGAGTCGTCTGGATTTAAATTCTCCTTCTTTGGAGACGACACTGAAACAGAAAGTAGAGAGACAGGTGAGTTATATCACTATAATTATCTCAGGCTGTCAAAGGGAAGATATATTGTACACATTTTTATATCTTTCTGCCAGCAGAGTACAAGGTAGAGAGCATGCAGGCCCCAAAGGTGTCATGGCAACAAGACCCACGTTTCCATGACAGCAGCTCAGAGGAGGATGAGGAAGAGCAGGAGGAAGACGAGGAGCAAAGCAGCATTGTCGCTAAAACCACAGAGTGAGAACAATGAAGATTAAATCCTGTTAACTGCTGCAAATGTGTTTTTAAAGCCTCAGTATGCTTCGAACATACTGTGTCCGACAAGTTTTGTAACTTTGGATTAATTGAACCTATTATCAAAATTGTTGATTAATTTCTAACCAATTAATCAACTAATCATTGCAGCTCTAATAGAAACCTTTGACTTCAGATGTGGTCGGACAACATGTCATCTAAACTACTAATCGTCATTGTTACAGAGCAGCAGCAGAAATAAAATGTCATCAGAAATGAGTGTTTGTGTTACTGTTCACAGAGAGGAGACTCCTTCAAAGACAGATCTATTCTTCTTCTACCCTGAAGACAGCAGATTGACAGGTAGGATGAAAATATAAGAAGTCAGAAAGATAAAAGGTTTATCTCTTCTTGCCCCATTAGTGACTCAGCACTCTGTATTTTACTGTGCGATTCTGTCACATATCATAAACATTAAGGCAAAAGTCTAAATGTTGTTTTGTTTTTATTTATTATCAAGCAGCAGGTTAACTCTTCAAATCTAATTTTTTGATCCCATTTTGTAAGAGCAATATTTGCCTGAGGTGAACTCAACATTACAGAGAACAAGTACATTTGTTGAACTGTTGCACTGTTGATGTTTTCGCGTGTGTGTGATGTGAACGCTCTCTCGCCTCCATCAGAGGGTCCCAGGTTGTTCTGTCGATCCTCTCAGCTGGACGAGCAGAGGGAGCAGTGGGAGGAGAGGAGGAGCGCACTCAGACAGGTACACATCCATTTACATGAACTTATCACAGGGACATTAACAAAACTGTCTCCCCATGTTTATCTTATCGACATCTAAACCATATAGTATTATATGACTATTAAGAGAACTTCTTGCTCGACAGTTTATTTGTTTTATCTGAATGCACATGCACAGGTGGAGAAACCAACTGTCCTTACACAAGAGCAAATAATATAGCAACAATCTTGAGCCCATTGAATTTTTTCCTTTGGTATGTTTGTGTTAAAAGAAGCCTACGTTACTTTGGACTGAACTTATGATATTTCTACATTGCTGTATGCTTCACAGGAGTATCGCAAGAAACACAAGGATGCCAGGAGGAAGCTGAAGTCCTCCCAGAAGAGCTGAGGATTATGGGAAGTGAAGGCTCTGTGTTTCAGTTTGCACTCACTCATCTGGACTTCGGATGTCACAAATTATTTCTCCCTCTTGGTGCCTTCTTGTGCCTCAGACTGAAGTGACACAGATATCGAGTGACAGTTCAAGATCATTAGATAATCTGATTTATTTTTTATTTTAGATAGAGATATCTCGTGGTCACAACCTCCTGTTGAAAGAGCATCTGGCTTGGTTTTTCCCATTAGTTGCATTGGAAACAATGCTGCAAATGAACTCTGGACAATCAGCAGCCAATCACAGCTTCAGGGGACCAAACCTGTGATATAAACATAAATAAATGAACAAACTTGTCTGGTCTATTCATTCTTTTTTTAAAATCAGTTTTGGACTTCCATACTTCACCTGAATCACTTTTGGTGCTAGACCTGTGAGTCAGCGGCCTGAGATCAGCTCCTGGACTCACACTAATGAGACTAAAGGTTATGGTTTAATTGACAGGTCTGATGATGAAAGAAGAAACACAGGTATCTGAACCTTGCTGTGAATCAGACAGTGAGTGAGTTTAGATACCAGACTTGGTTTTGGATGAGATTTACAGCTCCAGAAACAACCAGCAGGGCAGCTCACAGTAACAATGGAGGGAAAAGAAAGTGGTGAGAATAAATATCAATAAATGATGATGTATGAATGTAAGATCTGTCTCCTTTAACATGTGTGAATGATTTATTGATTTGTGAACCAATTAATTGGTAAAGGTAAAATCCAGCCTTGATGCAAAAAATTAAAAACAGATAGTTTGTTTTACTCAGTGTCAGATATCTAATCCAAAGTGAATCTATGAAATAAAAGTTATTGGACTGAAACTGTCCAGTACATGATCTACTTCCGTTTACAAACTGAAGAAAATGAGAGTTAATTTATGTAAAGTTTTATATAATAAAGTGTTGATGAAAAGCAGCTTTGAGAAAGTAGGTTAAAAAAAATAAAATATATATATAAAGTGTCAAAAAATACAGTATCTAGATTTACTACACTTTATCACAGACTGTATAAAACTTTACCTCAGGCGCATGTTTTCCTTATTTTGAAAAGTAGAACCGGAAGAGGCTTCCTGTTGTATTCAGTCTGTTTTGATGTTGGTGGACAACAAAGTCCTGAAGTCGCATCAGACCAGAACTCCTCATCAGGACCAGGAGCAGGAGCAGGACTCTCAAAGTGTTGATGGACTGTTTCGGTTCAGGAGTCACATGTTTGTCGCGGCTCATGTCTGTGAAAGAGACAAATAACTCGGACCAGTTAGTTCAGCGGTGAAAATGAGTCCGGTTTGGTTTCTGCTGCTGCTCAGTCTGTGGACCGCAGAGTCCCGACACGTCCCCGCGGCCCGGGAGCCTGAGTCCGGGTCACTCCCGGAGCCTCAGCCCGGGTCACTGCCTCTGCTCGGGTCACCGGAGCCTCAGCCCGGGTCTCCGCAGAGGACTTCTTCTGCGAACGGGGTCGAGGGGAAAGTTCCGGACCAGAAGCGGGTCGCCCGAGGAGCCAGAGACCGGGGCTCCGGGAGGAGAGACCCGCAGACGCCCGCCGGGCTTCACCCCCGCCGGCTCGACGACCCGAGCGGCTACTTCACTACGCCGCGGGCCGCCGCCTCCGTCCCCCGGGGAACGCGTCGTCCGGCCGCGGGCTGGTGAACCCGCTGTTCCCGGTGTCGGGCGGCTCGTGGTGGGCCTACGCGGTCCTGTTGCTGGCGCTCGTGCTGTTCGCCGTGGGGCTCGTGGGGAACCTCGCGCTCATGTGCATCGTGTGGCACAACTTTTACCTGAAGAGCGCGTGGAACTGCGTGCTGGCCGGGCTCGCGCTCTGGGACTTCCTCGTGCTCTTCTTCTGCCTGCCGGTGGTCGTCTTCCACGAGCTCACCTGGAAGAGGTTGCTAGGAGACCTGTCCTGTCGGCTCGTGCCCTACCTGGAGGTGAGGAGGCGATGGAGCACGTGACCGATGGGTCCAACTTATTAGTAGCGTAAAATTTATTTCCTGAAATTTTACTGGGAAGAAAAATAACTGGATTAAAACTATTTCTGAGTTAAACCATGTCCATTCAAATCCAATATAATATATAAACAAATAAAAATATAAAAAATAAACAAATAAATTAACAAAAACGAAATTAGTAAAAATAATAAAATAAAATAAATATAATTACATAGTATAAACTAGCACAAATATAAGCCATGAATTGGCAAAAAATAATGAAAATAATAATAAATCGCGTTTTTAAAAAGGCTTAACTGAAAGAAAGTAACTTAAGAATTCTTCTTCCCAATTTGAGAATTAAAGAAACTTCCGGTCAACACCTTTCTGAATCAGTGCTTGAGCTGAACAACAGGTAAAAAATACTACTGACGTTTTACCAGTTCATTCCAGTGATTTTTATTTTAGTGGTCATCTGTAATGATGATGGTTATTATTATTATTATTGTTGTTGGATTAATAGCTTGGTCTGAGACTGAGATTCATCAATTAAAGACAAACTAATTCAACTATTTATTTCTGCTCCATACAAACTGTTAAGTCACTGTATAAACAAACCAAACCATGAGTTAAACTAGCTGCTCCTGAAAGTCTTGAAGTGTTTTATATCTGTACTAAAGCTCAGATATCATCCAGCCACAGTGAGGAAAGAGATGTCAAATAAGTCAAAACAGTCAAAACAAACAGCTTTATATGATGATAATGATTCAGTCTGATTTCACACTGTCAGTGCTGTTTTTTCAGGCCCATGTTAAACTCATTGTAAATGTTTTGCAGTTTAACACAGAGACGTCCAGGCTTGTGATGAATGGCCTGTTTGTGTCTGGTCGCTGCTCACTTTCAGACTCAGAACAGTCTTTACTTTCAACAGACGTGCTGTTATGGTCTGTTTGGCCTCTTCAGCTGTCTGTAATGAACCATCAGGGGAGGCTGGCATGAAGCGACTCTTCTTCTCCAGCTCACGCAACCAGACAATGAAACACAAGAGAGGCAGTTATCAGGAGCCGGGATGTTTGTTTACGGGTTCACAGTGTGGAGATCCAAAACCAAGTCTCAATAATGGAAGAGGAAATAACATTCTGCCTCAAACAAAAACAGGAGAAGATCATGGTGAAGCAGAAATGTCACTGATTGGAACATTATTAAAACAAAACATCAGCTCAGGATGAACCAGCAGCAGTCGAATTTGAAGAAGATAAGATTATGTTTTAGAGCTGGGGGGAGTTTTATAGAGACCCAGTGTTTCTGCTCTTTCTCCACTTGAATTTCATTCCTGGCAGCATGAAGAAATCTGGGAAACAACATGGAGACTAGGGCTGCAACTACAGATTATTTTTGGCATTATTTCTTATCAATGAATCAGCCAATTATTTTCTCAATTAATCATTTGCTCATTAAAATGTAAAAAAAAAAAAAAGTATAAAGAAAATTGCAATAGCAACTTCCCAGAGTCCAAGCTTACAGTGATTTAAAATAGAGAAAGGCAGCAAAGCCTCACTTGGTTGTAGATTCTTGATTCTCTCTCTCTCTTCAATCAAGAACTGATTATTTAAAAGCTAAATAATGAGGTTTAAAGTTCAGTCGGTCAGTAGCTGAGTTTGGAGGGTTAGTAACTCTCACTCACAGTAATAATGTGCCGCTCTCACAGCCTCTTGGTTACTCACTGTCGGCTTTTCATGGGCTTCATCAGTCTCCTGTTTCAGCACAGACTCCGTCGGCCTGTGGAGTCCTCGTTTTTGTCTCTGAACCAGCTCTGAACGCCTACAGAGCCTCAAACCACTGAAGTGGAGTTTTACTAATTTGTAATAACAGCTTGTGTGAAGCAGTCTTTAACAAGGTCAGGCTGCCGGCCTCCTCTATTCTTTGTTGCTTCACCTATTTTTATGCTAATTAATGAATGCGCTTCTTGCTAATTAATTAACGTTTTTTTGAAGTGCTATTTAGCAGTTTGTGCTCTGAACGTTGCATTGAACAGTGCTGAAAGCAGGTCAGGCTGCCAGCTGCCCCCCTGCTCTGTTAGTTCAACTATTTTCATGCTAATTGGAGCTCTGTGTTAATTATCTTGAGTTCTGTCTTAACTGTTTGAGGTCATTAAGCACCCACAGAGGGAGGACAAGTCTCTGCAATGATAGTCTGTGTTTTTGGCCAAAACCACAGACTTTAATGTGCCCGAGACACCAATAACTGTCCCCAGTCTGAAGCTTAGAGCTGTTGTAACATAATGACTCTCTGTTCCCTCTGTGGCTCCTTTTATTTCCCTGCGTCTGTATTCTGAAGCTGTTCTGCAACCAAGCTCTTATTACTGTAGTTTTGGCCTATAGTTTCTAGGCATGACAAGACAGAGGGAAACCTTAAATCTGTTCTTTAAGCAACAAAACATCTTCCTGGGCTCAATTTAGAGCGTCTGCAAGTCTTGTTTTGTCTTCTCAGTTGTGTTAACAGGTCACGTCTGACTGGAATCAGCAGCAGGAGTGAATCCAGTTTGAGGAACATCCAGCATGTTAAACAGTCTTATTGAATTATAAAAAAAACTGTATTAGATGGTTTGAATTATATTGTGATATTTAACATCATTTGAAATTCTTTTCTGCCAAGTCTCATGGGTATTGTAGTATTTAGATCCGTCCACAATGCAACCATAAAGTTGTTCTGATTAGTGATTGATACCTGATCTATAAAACAGTTTTTCCCTAAGACACTGTCATGAACCTTCATTTCCCTGCCTCTCTGTCATATTTCTGTCAGGTGACCTCTCTGGGTGTGGCTACATTCAGCCTCTGTGCTTTGAGCATTGATCGCTTCCATGCGGCCACCGGCCCCGGGCCCCTTCAGACGCCGAAGGTGGAGCCCTGCCAGTCCATCCTGTCCAAGCTGTCCGTCATCTGGGTTGGCTCCATGTTGCTGGCCGCCCCTGAGCTCTTGCTCTGGCAGCTCCTCCAGGAAACCGTCAGCCTGCCGTCGCTCCCCACGGACCTGCAGCAGAGCCACCTGGGCAGCTCACTGATGGCCGCCTTCAGGGCCCGAACAGACAAATTTAAGGTGGATATCTGTGTCCGTGAGCCGTCTGTGGAGCTCCCAGACAGCATCTACTCTCTGGTGCTGACCTACCATGAGGCCCGCATGTGGTGGTTCTTTGGGTGCTACATCTGTTTGCCTCTGCTCTTCACTCTGGCCTGCGACCTGGTGACGAGACAAGTGTTGGCCCAGCGTGTGCCACAGAAACCTGGCAGTGAAAAGGTGACCAGCAGGTGCTCCTCCTCCTCTTCAGCTTCCTCCTCCACAAAGAAAAAGCCACATGTGAGGGAGCAGAGGCTGCGTTCCACTGTGATGGCGCTCACCATCCTGTACATCGCATGCAACCTGCCGGAGAGCATTTGTAACATCACCCTGGCGTACGTCTCCGTCCACGTGTCCGCTGCGCTCCCGGCTCTGGCCCTGCCAGTCCTGGGCCTGATTGGACAGTTCCTGCTGTTCGTGCGTTGTTCTGCGACGCCGGTGTTGCTGCTGTTCCTGTGTCGCTCGCTGGGCCAGGCCTTCATGGACTGCTGCTGCTGCTGCTGTGAAGAGTGCCTCCCCGACGGCAACTCCTCTTCGTCCTCATCTGCTTCGACCACTGCCACCTCCAACCTCTCCTCGCCCACATCACCCTCTCCCACCTCCCTGTCTCCTTCCAGCAAAGAGGAGACGAAGAGCATGTTGGTGACAGACACAGCAGTCTGCTACGACAGAGCGAAAGACTCTTCAGCAGGTCTTGGGACGCCCTGCTGAGGCCCAGAACTGCTTTTAACTAGGAGTAACTTTAAGGGATCATTTAGGTTTTTTACAGCTTGGGTCTTATTTTCATAGTTCTGTCCATCATTTCTATCAGCTATAACAATACTGAAGTTAATAGTCGAGATCTGGGGGCACAGTGATTTCACTAAGATGCAGCTGGGTCAAGAAGCACAAGACCTCTGTCTCAGTCTGGTTTTCCTGGTCTCTTAGTTCCTGTGAAGGTAAATCTTTATGTTACAGCATACAATGATGTTTTATTCAATAGTGTGCTTCCAACTTTGTGGCAGTTGGGAGAAGACCCTATTGAGTTGGTCTGTAAACTGTGATGGATATTATCACTGACCTTTATTCTACTCTACAGGTTTGTTTCCAAGCCGTCTCATCATCTTACTGCTTGTGTTTCTTGTCCTGTCAGACTTCTTTTTAGTGAAATCACTGTATTTTCAGATCTTAGCTATTAACTTGGTGACCACAGTGTTATTGTTACCAATAAATGGACAAAACTGGCAAAATGAAACCCAAGTTGTAATAAATTGGAATAATCCTTTAGTCTCAGTGTATGAACTGATGGTGTGAAGCCACTGGAGGAGCAGACATTCAACTAGACTCGACTAGAGTTAGATGATTATGTACAATAGAGAATATGTTTTTTTGTTTGTTTGTTTGTTTTTTAAGTTTAGTATTATCCACCTGTGATGGATTTAATCCTTTTCTTGTAGCACTCATCATTTTTTTAAGATAGATTTTACATTTTATAGTTACTAATGATTTTCTAATGCTCATCAGGATGTTAGTACTATCTGATCTAAGTACTGTATTAGACAGAAACACTGGATAATCTGAGTTTTAAGATGGATAAACTGAAACTGTAAAAATGTAGACAGACTTTTTCAGCAGACTGACAAACTGCTGTGAACTTTGTGAGCTGTTTTTTTAAACATGATTTTGCTGTTGCTGCTCATTCGCCACATTTCCACTGTGTGTACACAGGATGTGTTGTGGAAGTTGTACGTTGAAGCTACGTTGACGTGTGAAACACAAGGTGTTACGTAGCTGAAACACTTCCTGTGTAGACAGCAGGTTAAAATGGGATGAGATGTTAGGGATCAATCAAAATTTTGATGCTACGTGAAACAATTCGTTGTGGAGTTTGACTATTTTTTACTTGTTATATTTCTTTTGGTTTAGTAAAGTTTAGGGTTTTATTTAGGAAGACTGTTTTGCATCACCTGTGAGTAACTCCCTCTCAGTGTGTTTTTTCATGTCTGTTGTACACTTTATTAACTACCAGTAGAGCTGATGAATGTTCAATCCGTGTTTACGGAGCATTTTATTCGATTATTGGAATAGAGGAGCTGAGTTACACACTTATCATTTTATTGTTTTTATGAGCAGAATCACATCTTTAAAACAAGATATGATGATATTCTATATTTTTCTTCTTGTTAATAGTTTCCACATGCAGCCAAAACCAACAATGAACTGATCCACAAACAAATATTGTCTGTGTATCAAACCCAGATATATCTTCTTCCTCTGAGCCATAGAGCTCCACTGTTGTCCAAAAATTATGAAAAACCCATCAGTGGGCCACTGTTGCACTGGGTGACATGATCCTTCATGACCATGAACACACACTGTAGTTTATCTGGACCCATATACATCATTCTGCTGCTGGAAATACTCACCAGAGCACCAAATATAGATTAATCAACTGCTGAAAATAGTCCCCAACAAATGCACTATCTAAGATAATATATACCTTTATTCTTCCCACAGTGGGGAAATTTGAAGATTACAAATTTCCTTTTGTTTGAGTAAAGTTTGCTAAAAACTAGTGACCATCTGTTTTAGGAAAATTTATTTCTAAAAATGAAACTATATTTGTGAGACATTTAACATGATTCATGTCTTCAGTGGGAACCAATGGGCTTGAGCGCCACAGACAGCGACAGAGTAGGGAAGCCTGGAAGTACAGAATATTGGTCTACACATGGGATTTGTTGACAATAAGAAAAATATAAAATAATTTCTTACATATCCTGTAAGTTGTGTCTCTGTTGCTCCCATAGCAAGCAAGAAAAAAACTGTGTCACCTGTTAAACGAAAGCTTAATGCATCAACACTGTCTAAAACTTTATTTTGTTGTAAAATATGAAATTGGAATCTCCTTTTTAACCAATTCGATTTAAATCTGCAGACATCCCAGTCCCGTTCAGAGTTAAGTCAAATGTTAAGCTGCCACGCATGAGTACAATGAAAGTCAGAGAGAAAAGTCCTGAAGAGAAAAGACAGAAAGAAAACAGAAAAAGAGGAAAAACAATAGAGACACAAAAACATGGGGGGAGGTGAAGGAAGGAAAACTGACCAGGAGAAGGAAAAGCAAGAGTTTTCTGTTAGTGATGAGACACGTTTGTCCCTTAACTCTCTGAACTCTGAACACTTGTAGAGAATCCTTACGTGGATTCATTTTATTTGGAAAAAGAGAGATGGCTCATGTTATACTCTGATCTCCATTGGAAGGAATGTGACGCAGCAGTGCTCCCAACACCCACTGAAGGAGGAAGCTGTTCATGCCTGACTGTGACGCTCCTTTTTGTCATTATTCAATTATTGAAGGTCACGGCTTCACAATAACAGTTGGCCTTTGAGTTTCTGCAGACATCAGAAACAGTCGCTGTGTGACCAGTTGCTTGGGAGAGCAGACAAGAATTCCTCGCTTATCCAAGTGTTTTCAGGCCTTTCTCAGCTTTTTTCCCTTCTTTTAATTCACTGATATAAAACAATTGTCTTCCATTTGTTCCAGCAAATAAATCTACAACTTTGTGAATACATTGTCATGTGTAGCCAGAAAGGTATCATGTTCATTCAGAGATAAAAAAAAAAAACCTAATACACACCCTAATTGTAAATTGAGAAACTCAAAGTGAGCTGTGTTTGAGAAAATTCAGCAATGAGCAAACCAGTAGGAACAGATGAAGGTTTTAGTGATGATTAGAAACTTTCTGTTACATACAGGTGCTGATGGAGATGACGACAATTTTGAGAATTATTTTGAATGAATAGACAGAGAAGAAAAGGATAGCGGATTCAATATTTAAAAAAACATTATCCTACATCACAACTTCATCCAGGGCACAGATTCATCATTAAATGGACTCTTTTCACGGACACAATACGGCTGGTTTCTGTAATCAGTCCAGTTAGGTTCACTTGGTCAGATTCTGGTTGCAGGCCCACAGTTGGCTTCAGTGGTGCCAACAGGAGCTGATTCTCAGCCCAAATCTGCCCAAGTCAACCCCCCTAAACCTGAGCCAAATGTGCCAGCTGTGGTCGGGCCAGAGCCGCCTCATATCTGCAGTCAAGGTCCCGACTCTGGGCAGAGTTGGCAGGAAATCTTGGACAAGTATTTGTTCTTAATTCTGTGGGAACAGGGTGGTTAATTTTTCTTTTTTAAATTTTTGTGTAATTTTATGTGCATTTTTTTTTTTTTGTCTTAGTCTAATCCAAACCTGACCTAACTGAATCCATCAGTCCAACACATCCTTATGAAATCACTTTTTCAATATCGCTGTTCTGGATGCTCAGAGATCAAACTGTTATCCATCTTCTCATCTGACAATGGACAAGACAAAGAAATGTCCCTTTAAAAAAGACTTAAAAGAAGTTACCCTTGTGTGGAGATTTGAGCTTGTTATTGACTGTACATTGAATTTTATGCTTTTTACTTAATAAACAGTTGAAGTTCAGACTCGGTTCATGGTTTCAACACAACACGCAGGGACACACGTTTAATCAGATTGGAAGCAGTAGAAGATTTAATTTGTTGATTTCAGTGGGCTGATTAGTTCAAGTGAATTAAGAAGAAGATTGTAGCACATGGACAGATTCTGCTGGCTGTTAGAGAGACTTAACGCTTTGATTTTCTGGGGACACCTGGAGGCCCCTCGACAGCCCCTGAGTTAAACTTTCAGGGCCACTGTTGTGAGTTTGAGTCTCGCTTCCTTCGAGCTGAAATATTTGTCCTCCCACGTCGTTGTGCCTGGGCAAAGAGAAGGAGGAGGGGAAGCTTCAATAAGGCCCGCTTTGTTCAGGCGTCCCCCTCTCTGGCTCGGAGAGAGAGACACTCGAACAAAGCTGCATATCAATCGCCATCCACCAAGGGAGTTGCTAAGCTACACAACACCCACCACCTCCCACCAGCTGCCCCAGTCGCTGAAGAGAGACAGAAGAAAGAGGGCAGAGATGCAGGGGAGGAAAAACTGCTGCGCTCCTCCCAGATAAGCCCAAACCCAAACTCCTCTTGGTTTCCTTGACAGCCAGCTGAGACGCAGCAGCAAGGAGGCCTCAAGTTCACAATATGGACTAAAACCAACATGGTCCTGGATTTGAACCCGACTGGGGCCTCTGCCGTCTTCATGTGGGCTCCTTCAGGTGCTTCACCAGTTTCCCCCCCACCCTAAACAGACATGTTAGGTTTCAGCAAGTCAAGCTGTGAATTTAACTAATCAGTATCATGAAAACAAAACAGATAATTAGCTACTGTTCCTGAAACCTTTCATTAATTACATAGTGCACTAAGTTTAGTGTTTAACATTTTATTTGAGAGTTCAAAGTCCTGACATCACCTCTCACTCTCTCATGCAGCATTTTTTCTTTAGTCACTAACCAATAACTCAGCGCACAGAAAACTACAAAACTACAGCTCCAATGAACATTTATCAGCACAACAGCATCATAACTTTGTTTCCTCCACATCCATAATATCCACCAATGCTCTCTTCTAATGTCATCTTCTAGCTTTTTATGCCTTATACTATTACTGCACATTTGCAAGTGTTTACATAATTGAAACCATTGCTTTCCATTTGTTCTATTAAGCAACTTGCATAGAGACAATATGAAAAAAACTTTGTAATAGAGGTAAAAACACACATGCTTAATCAATGCATCATCATGACTCACGATGATTTAATACATAAATGAATGCAGGATGTATTATGAATCCCTGTCACGGGTCAAAAGCACAGGTCTGAAATGTCCTTTTTTATGTAATTTGATCACAGCTAATTTTGCAGCACATAAATTATAAGCTGACTGAATTAAATTTACAATCATTAATTGATGATCTATTAAGCAAACATATATTGATCGTGACTTGATCATTTGTTAACGGCGAGCATTACTTAAGAGTTTTGTAACCTTATGATTAAGCGATGAAACAGTTAATAGTCTTGTTCTGCATAATTGATATATCATTTTCAAAATAAAAGCGCAGGCCTCCATGCATTAAGGCGTCATTGTACTGATATCCAGACTCTCCTCTGTGCTCTCTGACAGTTATTTTTCATACTTGACTCGCTCTGCCTCCATCCTCAGCAGGATCAGGAAACACACAGCACAATATCTGTGAGCAGCAACCATTACCAGGACGACAGCCCACTGCTAATCAGCAATGCTGGCAGAGTCCAGTCCACCAGCGGAGCTCTGTGTCCACTGGATGCAGAGCCAGCACGAGGCTTCAGCACACTGGGTGGTTGCTTAGGACCCCGCAGGCACCTGGAGGGCCTTCTGATCGTTTTATTGTCAATATTTAAAGTATTAACGGTTGTACTTGTTTTTATTATCATGTCCTTCGGTGCCCACATGTCTTACCATTGAATGATGTTTTGGGATTTGGGAACACTAGTGGGTTTGGTTCCAGTGGTTAGTTCCATTTTGGATCTTGGTCTGAGTTGGTTAAATGCCTGGATTTTCCAAAATAAGAAATATCTTCTTGAATATTTTATGTTCTGTTATGGAATAAACATTTTAATTGATGTTAATTGCCAGGCTAACTACATCCTGCCTCCAGCTCCAGACATAACACACAGACACGAGATTGATTTCCATTCTCTCATCTCGCTCTCGGAAAGCAAGAAAATAAGCATATTTTCAAAAATGTCCTTTTAAGTTTATTTGTAACTTTGTTTATGACATGATACCAGTGGTGGAAAGCAACATACATATACTCAGGTACTGCACTTAAGTACAACCGTGAGGTACTTGTATCATGCTCATACATTTCAGAGAAAACTATTTTTTCTTCTTTCTTCTTCACAACATTTAAATGACAGCTTTGTTATTTGTGACTTGGCAGGTTAATTTTTAAACATAAAATACAGGATCAACAAATACAATATTATGCTTTTTAAAATACTAAACTATCTGATTAAGTAATTTAAATTAGCCACATCTATACCAGTTAAATTGCTACATACATGTTAATGCATCAATAATAATAAAGCAATGATTTGATAAATTACACTCTGAAATGGACCTTTCTGCATGATGTACTTTTAATTACAAATACTTGCAAATACTTATGGACTTATGGACATTTACTTAAGTTTTCAGGACTTTTGCTTGTAATATATATTTTTACACTGTCCCACAAAGCCTCAGTCTGTCCCTGCTTGATGCTGGAGTCCTGCAGAGACTTTTAGGACACAAGCTTCCCATCAGGACCAGAGGCTCCGGATGCTTCCATGTCCCCTGTCAGCAGAACACTGAAGCGGTTTGTTCTGCGGCCACGTCAATGTGAGACAGCAGGCAGTGGAGGCTGGGGGTGGACGGCCCGCACCACTTCCTCATTGAGCTCTATAAGAGGACATGGGAAACATCAGAGAAATAAACAGTCACAAATAAAGCTCACAAATAAACTCTGGGGGTCCCTTTCAACCCTGAGCAAACAGTGCTTTCATTAACTTGGCAAAGCTCAAGCAGGGAAAAGCCAAAATCTGAAGGTGGTCTTTAACAAATTAAATGTTTCTTCAGAATCAGAATCAGCTTTACTGGCCACATACGACGAATCTGACTCTGCTGTAAATGTACTTCTACACATTTCCAAGAATCTTTTACAGGAAGATAGAAACATGGACAACAAAGCTGAACAAAGACGTAAAAATAAATATGGAACTATTATATACTGTATATACATATAGGCTTAAAAAGTGGGTGTGTATATATAAATATATTTAAAACCATCAAAGCCTAAATATGTTATTGATATTGACACATTGATGCTCGTATCAATACTCAAAACAAGACTTCGGTAGTAGTAGTCACCTCAGTTCGAAACAAGGATTGAAGTTGTATGGGTTTGGACAGATAATTTTGTCTTATGTCTGTATTGAAGCTGACAACATGTATTGATGGTTACAACCACTTTATTGCTGTAAATGTTTGTTGTGAAGCCAAGTAAACAAACGGCTGGAAGTTGGTAGTGAAATATCAGTGAGACGATGATGAAGTCTGACATGTTTTGATGTGCTGATGAATAGTTCAGGGTCAACATCAGGAGCATTAAAGTGTTGCACGTCTTTTCTTCACCACACGGGGGCAGTGTTGCTTCATGATTCCTCTCAGAGCTGCACAGGGTCAACACAGACTCTGGATTAATGACACTGTGATATGGTTCATGGGTGTGTTGTAAAAGTGTAGAGTTATTAGTTTGATTTAGAGGTGGACACAAACAATAACTTGGCAGAGGCTTCAGTTTTATAATGTTTCCAATAAAAATCTGCCTGTTGAAAGAGTCTTCTCTTGAAATTGTGCAGATATCAACTTTATCCAGTCTTGTTTCAAGATGCTGAAGATCATTCCTGAAAAAAATCCTGGAACAAGCTTGTCTTGAAACAGCTGGAAATAAGTTTTTTTAAAATTTCCTTTTGTTTTTCATTTGCTTTAAAAAATGTGACTTTCGAGACAGACAAGATGAATGAAGATGGAAAAGTTTGTAGTGAAATATCAGCAAATATAATAAAATGAAAATATCTGAATATAAATCCTTGCGTTTTTCTTGAAACTGTTTTAAAGAGGTGGTTTTCCTGCACATTAATGTGTCTCAGCTATTAATTCAGAGCTTTTGTGAGATGTTTTATTATGACTTACTCTCCTCTGTCATAGCAACAACACGTAAAACATCCGCAGTTTGCGAGTTGTTAGGAGGCTAGAATATATTTTTATTACAGAACATTACTGCAGAGGATTTTCCATCAGCAGTCCTTAAACACTGTGCAGCGTTGCTCAGCGTGCAGAGTGTGTGTTGGATGTGAAAGCTGGATGTTTGTACAGGAGGCCTGCAGTTTCCTAACAGAGACCAGCTCACGACGGCCATATTTAGACTCCGAGCGCGTCCAACAGCTCCGCTTGTTTATGACAGAGAGACACAAGACACAACCCAGCATTTTATACCGCATATGGTGTGTGTGTGTGTGTGTGTGTGTGTGTGTGGACATGGACGTGGACGTGTATTACTCATGTTGTGGGGACATAAATCTGTTCACATGGTCACATTTTGTCCCATAACATAAATCACTTGGATTAAGGTTAGAGTTAGGCAAGTAGTGGTTATGGTTAAGTCTCCAGAAAATGAATGTAAGTCAATGTAATGTCCTCTGATGTGATGGAAACATGGCTGCATGTCTGTGTGTGTGTGTTTCATTTAGGGTTCAGATTTAAGGATTCTTTAGATTCAGGATCTTTTACCTCTGTCTTGGTGAGGAAGTTTAGTTTTAGAAGGTAGGGACATGTTTGTAACGTGAGGACGACACTGGAACAGTGGACCAGCTCTTTACCCTTGTACGGCTGCTGTAGGAGTTGTGGGAGTTTGCCCATCCAGTCCACATGTGTTTTATGGACGTGGTGAAAGCTTATGACCCGGTCCTCAGTCCTTATATAGCTGGAGTGAGAGCTGCCTCCATGTTCTGGGCAGGAAGTCAAACTGTTTTCAGTGGGTGTTGGGCTCTGGCAGGGTTGTTCCTTGTCACTAATTCTGTTTGTGATCTTCATGGATAAGATCTCAGGGCACAACCGGGGGGAGGAGGGTGTTTGCTTAGAGGATCTCAGGTTTGCTTCTCTGCTCTTTGTGGATGATGTGGTTCTGTTGTCAGACTGTGACCTTGAGTTTGGTGGTGTGCAGTCAAGTGTAAAGCTGATGGGATGAGAGTCAGCACCTCCATATGTGAGACCACTGAGCTCTTCCAGGAAACAATGGATTATTCCCTCTGGGTTGGTAGTGAGTTGATGCCCCAAGTGAAGTATTTCAGGGTCTTGTTCATGTGTGAGGGTGAAATGGATGAGTGAAGTCGAAGGTGGTGCAGCGTCAGCAGGTATGTGGGTGTTTACAAGTTGATGAAAGCATGACAAGAGTTTGAAATGAGTTTCCTCTGTAGGTTGATCTGGGCTCAGTCTCGCAGCTCAGACATCAGAGGAAGCTCAGAGCAAAGCTGCTGCACCTTCATGTCAAAGCGAGTCTGTTGTGGTGGGTCAGGCTTCTGATAAGGATTCATCCTGGATGACCCAACGACTTCCAAAATCTCCCTGTTTCTGAACACTAAGGAACAAAATGCGCAATGATTTCAAAGCTAAATATGTTTTTTTGCCGACTAACGGCCCTAAATTCGTCATCATCTCATCAAAGAGAAGGGCACAAGAAAGGTCTGTACGGCAAAAAACCTATTTACTATAACAAATAACATGATTGTCAACACAAAAGGAAATACAGTGGGATGTGTTGATTAAATATACAACCCTGATTCCAAAAAACTGGGACTTAAAACATAAATAAAACCAGAATACAATCATTTACAAACAAACTGTCTTTACCAACAACAGTTTTACAAACTGTTCCTGAGTCCATGTATTAATCTCCTTTATACAACCATGTGTTTGACAAAGTGTTGAACCTCTCTCCGTCCTCGCTTGTGAACGACTGAGTCTTTCAATCAATCATGATCCTATCACCTGTTACCAATGAACCTGTTTACCTGTGGAATGATCCAAACAGGTGTTTTCAATCAGTCCACAACTTTCACAGTCTTTTGTTGCTCCTGTCCCAACAAAATGTTGCTGCCATCAAATTCAGAATAAGCAGATATTTACAACAATCAATGAAGGTGATGAGGTCAAACTTTAAATATATTGTCTTTGTGCTGTACAATTGAGTATATGTCAGAAAGGATCAACAAATGATCACATTCTGTTTTAAATATGTTTTACACAACGTCTCAACTTTTTTTGGAATCAGTTGTAGAAGGTGCATGTTTGTGGATGAGTGTGTTGAGTTGTTGAGTCATTGTGTTGTCAATGTGTCTTGATTTGTTTTCATCATTTCAGTTCAGTTCTTGAAGATTGATAAATACTCCCGGAATCGACTCATCTTGACTTTTCTACCGTGACTTCTTCAGTCTGTCTGTCTGGTGCATTACTTGTTACTGAAAGCAGTAATCACATTACTGTAATGCATTACTGCCCACTGATAAAGATGTAAGTGTGTGTCTCTTGTGTGTGTGTGTGTGTATGTGGAGGATAATGGTTCATGTTCTTGTTTTTGATTTGCAGGAATCAAACTGAGCAGCTGCTGTAAATCAGTGTCCAAACCTCCACATAGCAGAGACACCAGCTCTCTCTCTCTCTCTCTTTCTCTCTCTCTCTCTCTCTCTCTGTCTGTCTTCCACTCACTCTGTCTGTCTCTCTACCTTTCTGTTTGAAGCCGAGCTGTATTTAATTCCCAGCTTCCCTCCCCCTCAGAGACTCAACACTCCATCCCATCCTGTCCTTCCCTTTGTTTCTCTCTCTTCCTCCTACACCTTCTCCCCCTCTTTCATTCCATCTCTCATCATCCACCGCCTTCAGCTAACCAGCCTCCCAGCAGAGAATTATGAATAGAATTCAAATCAGTTGAGCTTTACTGTCTCCCACCCCCTCTCTACCTGCCCCCTCCATGTCTGCCTCTACTTTCTAACTTTCTCCAACTGTTTCGTATTGATTATAGCTGTGACCTCACACCCACACTGCACAGCCTCCTATACATTAACCCTTTCCTCCGCTCTCCGTCCTGTCTGCTGCTCGCTTCTCGCTGAGCGTCGGCACTCAGCCAGTGCTTCAGTGCTGAAGAAAAACACCACCTCCTCCGTGACTGAGTGTGGTGATAAAGCTGAAACGAGGGTAAAGTGTTGTGATGCTCGCTGTCAGATGCTTTTCTGTGGAGTGAGATGGGGCCATCCTCTCTCTCTCCCCCATGTTTGAACATAAACAAACAGTTCAACTTTCTGGGGGAAATATGCTTCATTACTTTCTTTCTGAGAGTCAGATGATGGATATTAATCTCTTGTCTGTGTGTTGAGCATAGAGCTGGACATAGTTAACCAAGCCAGAGCTCAAAAATACACCTTTAATATCTCGTTCACATCATGTAGTTTGGTCCTGTATTTATCCTGTACTCTGTGTCTCATGTTGACACTGACTCTTCAAATGAACCACAGTAGGTGTTCATATTGGTGATGCTCAGTCTTATAAACAGTTTAGGCCTGACATTATCAGCCTAATCAATGCAATTGATTAATCAGCTGGAACACCACCTATTGATTAGCTGTTGTTTCCTGACAACTCTACTGGCTCCTACTGGCGCCTGTGTCCTGGTTTGGACTAACTCTGCTCTCATATGTTGAAAATATCAGTGGATCTGGAGGCTTTGTTGTGATTTTATCCACAATGATTTTAACACAGAGCTGTGCAGAGGTGTATTTTATCATCAAACAAATTCAATCAATCAATCAACCCCGGAAGGATCTCAAACTACTCATGATCGGCTTCTTCATCCAAAGACCTAATTTCATACTATAGAATAAACTTTCAGAGTTGTGTCATTTCCTCCAAGATGTTGCTGTCAGAAATGAACGTTTGACCAATGAAATCTGCGTCTGTCTCTCCACCCACCTCCTCCACATCTTTTTCAGAGTCAGCTGAGTTTTGTTGTCTGGCAACAGAAAAATATGTAGATGAGAACAACTACATTGCATATTGTATATTTAAAGTGCATTAAAACACAGTGTGAGTGATCACAGAGAGCAGGAGGTGACTGAAGGGAGGTTTAATGGGCCGTCTCTCCCCCTCGCTTTTCTCCTTCTCTCTCTCTTTTTCTAACTACAAACAGGGAAAAGTAGTTTTGCTGCATGTGTGTGTGGACTAACACAAATAAAACACATCATTAAAAAAATCTTTTAAGTAGATTGCCATTAAATACAGGCTTTTACATACATTCACAGGTGAATTTCATGCTTCAAAGACACAAGCTGCTCCGGCAAAAATGGACCTGGTTTGTAAAGGTAGCAGCTGTCAGCTACATTTCAGCATTTTTTTTCTGCTTCCAAAAGGGAGAAAATTTGCAAACCACTGCCCGAGTCCACCTTGAGGACGTAACAGTATGCATCAAACAAAGTGGGTCAAACATCGTCCGACCGAGTCTGCTCCAAATGCCCACAGTGAAAGGTGGGAGAGAAAGGCTGCCGCCGTGCATGTGGATAACGGTGCACACTTTCAGACGGTCTCTCATCAAAGGCCTTCATGGTGCTGCACTCGCTCACATGAAAATTAGCTGAGAAATTGTTAACTCGCCTATTTTCACACTTCCACTCACCTGGTCAATCAGTGTGTGAAGCGGCTCTGATTGTTACAGATACTGACTGATGCCTTAACACTGAGCCGACGGGACATTTTAGCAAAATTGGGTGCTATAACTAAATCAGAGAGTGTAGCTTTAAGTAGATGGAAAAATGATTAATTTTTCCATGTGGAGGTTGGTCTGCTAGATTTAGAAGAACAGCCACCAGTTAATCAGTGTCACAGCTTGAGCACCATGACTGCAGCACAGAGCTGGTTATATAATGTATGACTGTGGGATTCCCAGCAGCTCTGCCTCCTCCACTCAGCCATCTGAGGAGAGGAGGGGGCTGCAGAATGGATGGCAGCAGAGGGAGGAGGCTATCGAGATTGTGATCATGAGTGTGAAAGGCTCAGGTTGGCCACCGGCTCCTCCACTCTTCAATAATCCAATAATTACAGGCAGGATCTTAACAGGGGATCCCTCTGCTGCTGCAGTCGGGCCGAGCGCAAGTCGCATCCACCCTCTGCTGCCTGTTTCTATTGAATCGGAGTGATTGAAGTATTACATTTAAGAAATTGAATCGCCAGAGGTTCCCTGTTGCTCTGGATAATCCACAGACGGACACACAATGACAGTTTTTGTTGGGACTACACACACACACACACAGAGTGAGGTTTGTGTACAAAATAACTGTCGGCTGGTTCCTCAAGACTCAAGTCCACTACGATGGCGAAATTCATCAGCACAAGCTCACAGGTGATGCGATACACAATCCTGTCAACCACGCCACTGACCTACAGGTGGTGGTGATGTGGCAAGAAAAGGGCAAAAGGCAGAGAGGAATATGGCTGCTTGCTTGGAAGTTAACATTTCCACTGCATCGTATGGCTCGGCTCAACTCAACGCACTTTCGGTACCAGGTACTTGATTTTGTTTTCAACTGCAGATAGAAAGTGGGATTTGCAGGTGATCATCACAACAACACAACACGAAATGAGACAAGTCTCAGCTCAGCTTGCTTGGAACCTCGACTGAGGTGACACCAACAAAAGTACCAGGTACTATTTACAATTTTTGCCAGTAAAACACCAGAAAAGAGAGTTGGGTCGAGCTGAGTCACACCACACAATGATAATGAGACGACTGATGTAAACAATGATCGAAAATGATCAAAAATCCGCTTTGCAAATGTTTTACAAGGAAGACAATGTATTCAAAGTGTTTGGTGCACCTCAAGGACACACACAATGGGTTTTGGTGATTAACACACACACACACACACACAAATCCACATGGCACCCACCTCTTCCCACAGTATTTCTTACTGTCAAATAAATCCCATGAAAAGACCAAAGCTAAAAACAACTCTCTTTACTTTCTAACATCTCCTGTCTGAAGTTTCTCCTAAAAGGTGCCCACACATATACATTATATTTTAAAAAAGATTCATTGATTTCCTAAAACAGCTGGACACTGTAGTTTTTAGCAAACGTTGCTCAAATGGAAAAGAAAATACTTGGAAGAGAAAATACTTCATTTGTTAGGGACTATTTTCAGTGGCGAATTAATACACATTTGGTGCTCTGGTGAGTTTTTCCAGCAGCAGGATGAAGGAACATGTCGTCCAGTGCAACAGTGGCTCATTGATGGTTTTTAACAGTGTGGCTCTGTTGCACAGAGGAAGAAGATATATCAGGCTTTGATACACAGACAATACTTGTTGGTCGATCAGGTCATTGTTGGTTTTGGTCTTTTCATGGGATTTGTCCACAATAAAAAATACAGAATATGTCTAGATTTGTAGAGTTAGAATTAGGTCGGAGAAAAGGTTCCGGTCGTTGTTGTGATGGTTAAAAGTAAGAACAAACATGAATGTGTGCATATGAACATACATACTGCATGTTGAGTGCTGCATGCGCTCTCTGTCTCTCAAAAACAGCAGGTTTGGTCAAATATGCATAGCCATAAGAGCAAACCCTTATATGACTTATACATTATTCACACGGTGACATCAGTTTCTCACAGAAGCCGAGAGGAGTTTAAAGACGTTCTCCCTCCTCCCTCCAAATACTGCGGCTTGTCAGACCAACAACGTCTGACTCTACAAAGCTGTACGACGCAGCTTTATCCCTCCAGATTTTCACTCTACCTTTTCTTTTTTTCTTCCAGACGTTAACAAAGACTGCAGGCTGACAGCTCCAGCAGAAAGCAGTTAAACTTCTTTCTCAGTTTATTATGATGAAAACTCGGGACAGCAGGTACTTTTTCAATAAGTCCAAGAGTCCAAAATGTAAGACCTTACCAACAGGTTTAATCTGTAACCAGTGGTGGATGTAACACAAACTGTAATACAATATCAAATACAATATTGAGGTTCCCTGGGAGTAATTGTACTTTTTACTGCACTACGATCATGTGACAGCTACAGTCACTGGTTACAGATAAACATTTTAAATATAAAAACATATAATCATCTTATTAATATGCTGCATCTTTTTAGATTGAACTACCCAACAATATACAATGTTTAAATCAGCTCCACCTCCACTAACTACAAAAAGTAAAAAACGTAACACATGAATTTATCAGCAATAATAATCCAATAGTATAGCAGCAATCAAAGGAGTAATTTGTCTGCATAAGAAATACTTTTACTTTCAATACTAAGTACATTTTGCAGATAACACTTCTGTACTTTTATTTATGCACCATTTTAAAATGCAGGACTTTTACTTGTAATGGAGTATTTTTACTACTACTACTTTTAAAAGATCTAAGTGCTTCCACCACTGTCGATAAGTTGCAACACTTTCTAATGTGACTGGTGTTTGCAAGTTAGTCAGTCACATTAGATAGAACATTTGTTATGAAGTGGTTGCAGGCTGGAACCAAAGGCCATAGACACAGAGGGAAGCAGAGGTAATGACAGTTATTATAAAACACCTGGGCAGGCTGGAGGGGTGAAGGGATAACAGGCAGACAGATGTGAGGCAGTCCTGAGGCAAACCGAGAAAAACAGGTTAGAAACATGGAACAGGAAAAAAACAAAATCACTAAGAGTGGAAAACGACATTTGGTCTGTAGAGAGCTTCCACTGTGGGAGAAGAGCTGCAGGCTGATGAGCCGCAGGTGAGCCGACCGGGAGACATGACGGGCTGATGGCAGACAGGTGTGTACGATGAGCCGGGATCCAAAGTTACATTCACGCCTCGAAGCTCAGTGCTCAGTTTGGATTTATTGCTCGGATCTGATTTTGTTGTTTGGCTGTTAACATTATTTTTGAAATGTGGCCTTTATCAGATTCCAGTGAACCGGTCACAGTCCTAAAGTGACCTGCATGAGCCACTGAAGTCAGCGTGTCCGGTTTTATTTATAAGTCAATTTTTTGGTTAATGTCAACATTCTGACAGTAACTGACAAAACAATCTCAAATGGTTTCACATGAACGTCCACAGTGCCAAATTGTCGATGTTCTCCGAGCATTTTAAGGAATTAAAGCTTAGTTTTGACCTTGTAAATAGCAGAAAAATGGAAATGTGAACATCCACAACTCTGGGCAACAACTAGGCATCTGCTGAGGTGGATCGTGTGATGTGACTGAAAGCTCCTGAATGGACCAATTTGGCAACTGCTGTTTCCAAGGTCTCCAAGATGGAACCTCAAAGATAGATGAGATACACAATCACACACATACTGTACATCCACACAAACAGGAAGAGCTGCAAGAAACACAATAAGACAAAGACACAACCACAATGTTCCTCCTCCCCCTCTTTACCATCAGTTTGACCTCCTTTCATCTCCATCTCCCTCGTCCCGTTTCTCTCCCTGATGACCTCTTTCTCTCTCCCTCTCTCTCTCTGACCTGCTGACTGATATTGCAGCTCTGAGTGTTTTACTGGTCCATGGACGGACCATAAACTCTGGATTTACAGCCTCCTCCTCCTCCCTCCTCCCCTCTTGCTGTTTGTCTCTGTGTGAATGGGCACCAGGAGCTTTTTGAATATTTACAACCTTTAGAGTCTCTGCTCTGAGAAAAGCGAACTGACCGAGGCTTGATTCTGAACTTGATGTGTTTGTGTCAGAAAATGGAAGAAAATATCTGTTTTTTTAAATTTTGTGTTACTGTTGGATTGACAGGACTGCATGCCAAACATCCACCCATTTATTCACTCATCCATCCATCTATCCATTTATATATTTATCCCTTCATCCACCCCTTTATTCAACCAATCAGCAATCCCCCCATCTATCTGCTCATCCATCCATATATTTACATCCATCGATTCACTCAACCATCCATCCATCATTACATCCATCCAGCCTTCTCTCCATTTATCCATCCACCTCCAAACTACTATTGTCTGTCTGTCTGTCTATCTATCTATCTATCTATCTATCTATCTATCTATCTATCTATCTATCTATCCATCTATCTATCTATCTATCTGTCCCTCCATCCAGCTCTCTGTCTGTTTTATCCATCTATCTAACCAGCAGTCCACCATCTATCCATCCATTCACATCCATCAATTCACTGAACCATCCATCCATCATTTTTAATACGTTTTGCCAGTAATATGTCAGTATGGATGCAGTTAGGAGTAAAACCACCCGCCAAGACACCATTACACCACCGCTGACAGCACTTTGATTGGATTATTGGTTGATAATGTTAAAGTAAAATTAAATGCCTGATTTGAAATTCTCCTCAGACGTTCAGCTGAATTCACCTCAGCTGAACTAAACTCCTCCCAACACGAGTCCTGATGCTTTTCTTTTAAAGATACACTCCCTGATTTCATTCCAGCGCCCCCAAAACCTAAATCCCCAAACCTCCAGCCAGCTCTGAGTCTGATGTATTCAGAATGAACACTTTTAGAAACAAAGAAGCTGTCAGAGAGACACTCAGAGACACAAACATCAGCTGATGGACACAACGGCCCTGAGTGTTTCCCTCATGGGAGCTGTTTCCTCTCTACACCATGAATCAATGTGGATTATAGGAGCTGAGCCCTGACACAAGCAGCAGCATGCAGCCCTGATCGCATGACCGTGTGCTCTAACAAGGCCCTGTGTGTGTGTGTGCCTGTGTGTGTGTGTGTTTTGGGGAGTGTGGGCTAAAAAGTGACTGCAGCACTTTGCTGAAGCTAGATGCCGCAATGAACACATAAATAAGTACTGCACCATTTTCTTTGTTACACACACACACACACACAGAGGCAGGAATCCCCCCTGTGCAACACGTCCACACTCTGTGGCACAGTTGAATGAAGCCATGAAAGGCTGTGGGCTGATGTTTGGGTCGAGGTAAAAGCTGAATGTTGCTCTACAGTCTGTTAACTTTAAATTTGCTCTCAGTACAATAACAGTTTGAACTGCTGATGTAAAAAAACGACTCACTGAGTGACAAACTAACAGGTGACTTCAGTCAAGCTAACGTCAGTTGTATTTTATTTTAGAGTCAGCAAAAAGTTTTCCACCCATGGCGTTAAGTCCACATTGTTTCCTACAGTTACAATAACAGAATTAGAGCGTAATTTCCACTGGGGATGATGTCGGCCTCACTGTTCAAAGTCCTATTTCTGTCCACCTCACTTTTATTGTTTCAGGTTGACTTTCTCGCTAAAACCTCTCTGAACATTGTCATATTTTTGTCCTGCCACCATAATCCAGATGAGAGCAGATCTGAGATGATAAAAATGTGGATATTTTCATCTGAGTTATGCAGCCTTCAGTTATTACTTTGTGCTCAGAGCAATAAGCTTATCGAGCAGCGGCGAGCACAGAGGCCAATACTTTGCTGACTTTTGTTCCCCTGTTCCCTGTTTCACTGTTTCCCCTCTAAGACTGCATACAGGAGGATTTTGGGCCTGTGTGCAGCCTGAAAAGACGACCTGCAGACGACACACAGGGCTGACGAAGGTCGGGCCATTGCATTTTTTGATGGTTTTAGTTAAAGTTAATATTCTCTGAAAAACACTAGAAATAAACATTAGTCAACGACACAGTGCTTTTTGTAGCAAGGATGTGAAAACAGTATTTGATCAGCTCTATGGGATACAAACAGTATATATACTATCTTTAGGGAGTTGGAGGAGACGTGAGCAGAAAGGTGGGAGGAAAATAACCATGGCGCTGTGTTCCTCCAGTACAATAATAAGAAATTGAATTATTACATGTGCTTACACTTTGATTTCATCTCCATGACAGAAAGCAGTTCAGGTGATGAAGACGGGGACAGAAAGAGGAAGAGGAGGAGAAAATAGCAGCAGAGTGATGATTGTTCTCTGCTGAGTCAATAACCACAGACCTACTCACCAGATTCCATTAAAGAACCAGCAATTCTTCAATTCCCTTTTTTGTGGTTAACATGTGGGACACAATTTACAAAATGATTTTCTTATCACTGAGGAAAACAGACTGTTTTGGCAAATAGGTGATTGACCATATTTACCCCGTTCACCCTCTTTCCCCAAACATCTTTTCTCAGGAAGCTTCAGGTTAAGATCCTGCTGTTCGCTGCAGGTGCGAGGGATTACAGAGGGAACCGATCTCACACATGACCTTTGTGGTAACTGTGTGTAAACATGCACATTCATACACTTACTGAACCCACAGGCAAACACACACACAGTCACAGTGGAAAGGCTGGGAAAGCCCTGACCTGATCTTCCTAAGAGCAAAGTCAGCAGCTTTCAATTCCTTCTTTTCGACTCTCTGACCTGAAAATAGCTGAAGAGTCATCAGGACGAAGGACGGTGGCAGCAATAAGTTATCGAAAGGAGCGAAGTGTGTGAACGCCGAACACTTTAATGATTCCACTGCATTGTGTTTCGCACAACCTGGTGTAACAACCAACGGCTGGAATTTATCACCTGTCTCAGAGAAACAAATTAGTTCTTTCTGGGCCACAATTCTTAATGTGGCACATAATTGGTTGCGCTTTTAGGATCTTTCATCAGCTCTCTCATCAGAGGAAATTTCATCTGGTCTCCTTGATGATTTGAAGTTGCAGAGCTGCTCCAATCATTTAAAGTGTGTTATGGTGCTCATGTCAGCTGTTGTACAGTATTTCAGAGGTCTATCATGCCCCCATGTGTGTCCCTCTGATGACATTTTTTGGAGACCACTTAATTATTATTAATAATAATTTCCCAGAGTCCAAAGTGACATTTTCAAAATCCTTTCCCTCAGATCCTTTGTGAGCAAGATAACCAGCAAATATTCACATTTGAGGAGCTGAAATCAGTTAATCTTTGATATTTTTCCTTAATGGTTTTGAGTTATTTCTCTCTCTTTGCCTCCACCGCAATAAAATGGAGGTTAATAACATTTCTGTAGACCTCACAGATTTCCTAATGGGACTATTTCTTCAAGAGAAAATAGTTGCTATAAAACACTTGAGTCTGGCTTTGAATGCACTCTTTAAACAAGGTGTTAAGTTGCTCATTAATAAAAGTGTAATCACATGATCACATATTAACTGTCTGACAGAGGTGCAGGATGCTGAAGGTCATTTTTGGCCCGAGCAGGTTGATCTTACCCTGTGTGGTCCTGTCTCCACAATTTACGCACAATACTTATACGTATGTACATGTATATACATGTACAGTATGTAAAAGGAGCAACAACGTTCTCGACACATGAAACCCCCGATGTTTCCACCCATGTAGATATGAATTTGTAATGAGCGAGAGTGAAGCGGGTGGGAGAGAAAAGGAGGAGAGAGGACGATGGAGAGAGAGGCGAATGGAACCAGAGAGAAGTGACACGAGGGGGGGGAGGGACGAATGAAATGTGTCCTGCCGCTGGAAGAGTTATGGCTGCCAGTCAGCATTTCATCGCAGGCTGCAGTCAATGAGCACAGAGAGAAAAACATATCAACACACAAACATACTCACACACACACATACACACATACTGTACATACTGTGCATTCACATACATTTGCATGAAATTAATAGTAGAGGCTCATTCCTCCCTCAGACGGTGTTTGGAGATCCTCATTTTTAACATGTTCATTTTCACATGTCATTCTGTGGAAACGTTCCTGCAGAATTATGCTTTGTTTGCATTATTACTCCCCCGTGGTTTCCGACAGCACCAATATCATCATGGCTGCCGAAGCGTTACCAATTTAGCCGGTGACCTTGCATGTGCGCCATAATACTCATCCCTTGGTGGCTGTAAAGAAGATCCTCAGCTCATTCGTCTCACTGTGGTCAAATTAGACCAGAAGATAATGACTTCTTCTTCTTCAGCTGCCGTCCTCGGATACGAAGCTTCTCTCTTTCTTCTGGTTCTTCTCTATTAAATGTCAGATTTATTTAATTACAACTTAATATTAATGTGTCCTGGTATAAATGTTTAATTCAGTCCTGGTTATATGTAAACCAAGAAATGCACATATTTTATGATAATAGGATACTGCAATTACTCTGACAAAGAAGTACATCTAACCACGTGTGTGTGGTGGGGTAGGACTGATTTTTAAAGGTCAGTGTAATAAAGCTGACTAATTGGTCTGAAAAGACGAGCAGGCAAGAATCAAAAGTCCTAAAAACATGAAAACAAAGCAAATCCAGAAAGACTAGAACCAAACACAAGGGAATGGGTTGGAATGCTTGACACGCAAAGACGAACTTGCACAGAGTCGAAATACACCAGGGGGGAAAAGCTAATGAGGGACAGATGAAACTAATCAGCAATCACAAAGGCAGGAAACACAAGGGCATGAAGTAAAGATACTGGAACAAGAGTAGGGATACAGTAGATTTCTGTTGCCTCTTGTTCTGAGGAATGTCGTTTCATTTTCACTGTGTACTAACTGTATACGACTGAAAGTGAAAGTAAAGACAGTCAAGCTTCCACTGATGAGGTGAAACACAGCAGAAGAAGAAACATCATGTGTGGATCGATGAGGAGGCTGTAACGTTCTTCAAATCAATATGAAAGTAACCCACTTGACATATTTCCATCAAGTTTTCTACATGGATCATTTAAGGTTTGACTGACGTGATCAAGTCCTAATATTCACACAGTGGTAATAGATAGAAATGCAAATTATTCGCTTTTTCTTTTGTCGATTTTGTCTAAATTCTGTGAAAACTTGAGCTACATTTGCACAAGGAAAGTTTGCAGCCCTCCTGTATTCTGATGGAGCGATGTGTCGAGATGTTGTTCAACCCTCTGACCAACATTTCGGATAAAGCTTAATGATGCCTTTAGACATGTAGTTCTGATGTTTCGAGTTAGGGGGCAGCAAAGAGAAGATGCCTCTAAATTAGGCTTGAAAACGAATGAACACAATTTATCGTCTCATGATAAAGGGAATAAGTTGTGATTGTGGAGTTAAACGGTGAAATAACAGCTGCTATCATATCATTTTTCATGTGTGATTACTTTCCGCCATCTTGAAGGTCGTTCGCCTCATGTACTCGCAGCTTCTGCTCTTTCCTCCTCTTTCTCACTGTATTTTGTCTCACGCTCCGTCACGGGAAAACATTCATTGCTGGTCATCTATTATTGAACAGCCTCGGCATTTAATTATAAATGACTGCGTCCCTTTGAGAGTGCTAATGAATCCCCTCTCACACAGCGTATTCCCACTGGCTAACTTTGCTTTCCTGTCCGTCAGACTGTGGGCCCGCCCATCCACAGGGAGACAGTGAGTTCAAAATAGAGCCTGTTATCAAGAGAAAATGAATTTGAGTATTTTAAAATTCATAGTAAAGTTAAGAGAAGTTAAAATGTGTTAGAGCGTGTTAGGGCGATGAGTTCGACGTCCTTAATGCAGAAACTGCTCTGAACATGAGAGGATTTGGTCGACAGTGGAAGAGTGTTATGAAAATGTTGTAAGAGAGTGATGTACATTCATCAGGAGGAAATCAGTGATAATGTTGCTCCGTCACTGCTGGATGTGGAGATAATCAGCTGCTCACTAACAAGTTGACCATTTCAATTTTATTTTAGTGTTGTATTGGACACATCTCCTGCATGTTCACCTGCATCCACACCCGCACTTTCCCTTCTCTACTTCCTGCACATAAATCTCGAGGTGCAGAATTGTTATGGATTGTGAGTTGTTTGTTTGACTACTATGAATTCTCTGACAAAAGCCAGTATTCAAATAATATCCCAGTTTCAAATATCATCTTTGTTGATTTTTTTAATCACTGTTAAACTGGTCAATGAAACTCACCATTTCCTGTTGACTGACTGAAAAAGCAGAAACTGGATTTAATTAGTGAACGATTTCAACATTAGTATAAATAAGAAAAAGCATTTTTAGTGTGGATATTATGACGTGACTGTTGTTCTGATGGAATTAATTGATGCTGTGGAAATCGACTTTATAAATATTATGGAAGAAGTGTTGAGTTCATATGAAGAGCACATTAGAGCAAGAGCAGATCAGAAAACAGGCTTCTTATGAAAATATGATCAAATATGGCAAAAAAAAAAAAAAAAAAAACCCACGTGAAAATAAAAAGCCTGATTCTCTCTGTAGTTGCTGTAAATAAATTAACAATTTATTGTATTTTTAAAGAATTTAAAAAGTTGAACTTCTTGAGTTGAATTTCACTTCATATCTCCATTAAAAACGTAACAGCAGGATTTAATTTGGGCTTCATTAACGAGACGAGATGCTCTGACGCACAGAATAAGTATGTCTGGAAGGGCACTTCTGTCTTTTCTTATGCTGTTTCACTGCTTTTTCTTTCTTTCCATCCTCCTCCACTCCTCCCCCCTCCTCACCCCCTCGGCTCCCTTGATCTCTCTTTAGTCTCTCTTTCCTTCATCCAGAGAGAATCATTAAAGCTCAGATATGATAGTTGGGATACATCAGAGGGAAGCTGTACCCCCACGTTCTGCTGCTTCACCTCTTCTTTTCAACTCTTCTTCTGCCTTTTCTAATCTCATTAACATTTGACATTTACATTCCCTCTTCATCCTCCATCGCCGAGCGGCCGTCCCGTCTCACTTCCTGCAGATGAGTGTGTAGGTCGACGAATCCGACAAAAAACCTCGACAAACTTTTCAACCCAACATGAAGAACTGCATTAATATTCACACGGCTTTGATACTGATGTTTTGCTCTTTTTAGTGGTCGGGTGGAGAATAAAATATATCAGCTCGGAGAGTTTTGAAGACATTTTGCACTGCTTCTGGCTCATTATATATCAGAAGGCATCAGAAGTGCATTCTCGCCGTATTTTGAGTGATACCATAATAATTATTACGAGAGTCTGAGCTCAGTTATGATGTCAGACTGCATCAGTTTTTGTGCACAACTGATTCTTTGTAATCTTTCATTCAAGCATTTCTCTAACAGTAACATGTTGAAACGTCCGTCCATCCATCCAGCTCAGAGAAAGAGAGAGAGAGAGAGAGAGCTGTGGTTCAGGTTCAGGTTCCCCCTGCTGGTTTCATCTCTCTCCACTTCCTTTTGTCATTCACATCGTCTCCTTGTTTCACTTTGCAGAGCTCTTCCTCTTCCTCTTCTTCCTCGCTCTCATTCTGCTTTGTCCTGCCGGCTCTCTCTCTCTCTGTGTCAGTGTTTCGCTCTGTCTCTCTCCTGGGCCTGCTCTCTCTCCCTCTCGCTCTCTCTGACAGGTAATCAATGAGCAGGCAGCCGTGGGGGAAGAGGCTTCGGCTGCATGGATTTCCAATGGGACCGTGGACCCAGCAGGGGTGGGGGGAGCACCAGTGGAGCGTGCCACAGTATAAGATGTAGCGCTCTGTGCACACACACTCTCTCACAGTGTGTTCAGACCACTGACCGTCGTCAAACCCCAGTGTGATGGTTCATGTGGACTAAATGTGCTATTACTGTTGGTGCATTACTGTTAGATTCAGTGGCTTCACCTGCACTAACAGCCGCCTCTCTGTGGTAATATCACGTCTTAAGCATCATTTAAAGTAGAAACCTGTTGTTTGGAATGGAGGTGGGTGATTAGAGAAACCTGGGCCTGTATTTATCAAACTGCTAAGAATTACTTAAGAAAGCTCCAGAGAGCCAATTAAGGAGTTTAAGATTAATTCCACTGGACTCCAAGGTGATATTCTTCCACCTGTATCCAACAGAGCTCAACTTGAGAACCAAAGAATATAAAGCTATGGATTTTGCTGCACTACAGGCAAAACGAACAGTAGCTTTTAACTTTAAGAAAACGGTTGCACCCAATGATTGGTGTCAAGAATATGGTGCAATGCATAGTCTGTCAATGGAAAGAATAAGACATGCCTCGGGGAGGAAATCTGGAAACTAATGATTCTATAAAAAGTGGAGATATGAGAGAGTTTTCTGCAGGAAAGAATCAAAGTAGTGGTAGACACCTGGAAGGGGATGATATAACTTTTTGACTATGAATGTCTTTACTTTATTAGAGGCACCATTGAATTGTGTGATTGATATTGTCATATGCTTTATATAGATTTTGCCTCTAAATGTAAAGGAGATGTTTGGAGAGAGAATAAGCGGGTGTGTGTGCGGATGTGTGGGGTGTTGTGTTTGTAAAAACTTGCAGTGGGTAATATATTGCATAATAACAGACATTTGTACAATGAAAAACCAATAAAGACATAGTTAAAAAGAAAAAGTGAAGATTCAGGGCCAGATTGTTAGTTTCCTGATGTTGAAATTCACTTTGTCCATCTGTGTGGTATTTTGGTGCTGAGCACAGAGCACCGGTGGGAGGTTCATTTAAATGAGGCAGCAAAAACCAAAATGTTGGTATTTCGGTGGGAAATGTGTCTTAGACTTTGTGCTGAGAATAAACTTCTCAGAATCACATCTGTTTCTGGCACGACGTCAATCTGCTGCCACTTTAGGGATTTTGTCAACAAGAGCAAACTAAATACTTGGAGCAACTCCAACCAGTAGCTGTGTTTAAATCAGCGTTAAAAATAATCTTTTCTGTGCTCGTTGTAGAAACAGTCTGCATTGATCTATAAACTGGGATGATATGAATGATGCTGTCGTCCACTGCTGCTTTATACTGTATGAAAAGCTTCTCCCTCAGTTCACTGAGTCCCTGCAGCCGTCTGAAGGCAGCAGGACGGATACGTTGATGAATCTGCAGCCTCTGATTTCACAGAGCGCAATGCCATCACACACGGCTGTTCACTGTGTTAAACTCCATTAAATCACATGGAAATGACACCAGGCTGCTAAAAAACAAGCAACCACCTCTACACACAGCAGACGGGTCGGTTTTATCTCTACTCTGCCTGTTTATGTGAGAGACGACACATTAATGGAGCTCACTAATCCTGTGTGTCACAGCCTCCTTTCCAGCTTCTAGCGGTTCATCTTTTATTTTTAAGAGATCGTATAAACCACTTAAAACTTTTTTTTTAATCATTTGCTTCTATCATCATTGTTCTAAGTAAGTGTTAAAAAAAACCCTGTGTTGCTCTGCAGCATCTAGACAACAACATGATTTCCAAAAGCAGTCGGCCCTGCCTTAGTTTGAGAAACCAGCAGCTCCTGTATTCATGTAACCTGGTTTCTAATCTGCTCTTTACACGTGAACATGCGCAGGACAAACACCTTGGACCATTACACTTTGCTATTTCTTTTTTTGGACAGTGGAAGTGATTTTGCTTTGTTACTTTGGAAATAGATTGAGTCATAGAAAATCCTTTCACACTTAATCATCATCTTACTTTATTTATCGCCATGAAAGTCGAAGTCAGGAACATTCAGTGATTAATTTAACAAACAGAATGTGCTGAAGATGGCGTCTATTTTAAAGACAAGTTTGCAGGTAAACATGTAGAGATGCGTCCTCATGATTGAAATGATTTGATTCAAAGTCTGACTAAATCTGACTCGGTAGAATCTGTAGGTCTAAATCAGTCGGTTTACACAGCTAAACATTTGACTATAAAATTCAGAGACATCAGGAGAAACTGTTCCCTCACTGAGCCCTCAAATACACCTGAAACCAAATCAGGACATAGTGTCTTATTCCATTACATTTTACATCCTCTATCACAAATACAGTTGAAAATCATTGAGTCATGGATCCAAATCAAATTGGAGTATGGGGTGAATGCATGTAAACATGGTTTTCACAGTAATCAGGTTACTACAGCGAACGAGGACATGTTGTCTCATTCCTCGTGTCGCCTGATTTCTCCGCTGACCTTTTTTTTAAAACAACTAAACAGTCTGTGACGCTGTTTCACAGAGCTGCAGTGTTCATTTGATGCACAACAGTAAAGTTTTGAACAGAAGAAACATACTGATCTATCTGTTCTTGCAGAGGTGACCTCGACTCCTTTATTTGGATAATGTTTGAAAGAGACCAGCAATGATTTCAGTTTCACCTGCTGGACATTTAAACAGACAGAGCTGCAGCAGCTGCAGTCAATTTAGACTAAGTAGTGAGCAGAGAGAAGACTGAGCTGCTGCAGGTTCTGCTCTCGTCTTCATTGTTTGTCAGTTTGATTTTGCCTTTGAAGAACTTACATTTAGTGACAGGTTTTATTTGTTGTTATAGTTTTAATCAGTGTATGTCACTGATTAGCATCATGTGTTGAGTTGTGATTGAAAGATTGGAAGCAACTGTGCTTCAGCAGCTTTTATGTGAGAATTTGCAGTTTAATTCCTGTAATTTTTGCAGTGTTGAATACGTCTTATAGCATGGATGTAATGAGTCTATGGAAAAAAAAACATCCAACATTTCATGTGATACAAACTCATCCAGAAGCTGAATGGAATCAGTTTGCTCCACGTGCAGAGCAGGACACACAGTTCTGTGTTGAAGGCAGTGACGACATGATTGTGATTTGTTGTGGCACCGAGGTTTAACAGGCGTGTTACCAGGCAGATGTGGCAGGATGTGGATCAGCTGCCCCTGTGAGACCTGAGCGGGACGAGGCGGACACGAGGTCATCCTTCACTGCATGTAAGTTGTCCACATGACGCGTTGCCGTTTTAAGTCGCTGAATGTTAGAAGATGCTGAGTCAGCGCCTGCGAGTGTCTCGATGTGCTGCTCAGACCTGCAGAGGCTGATAGACGTCGAAGGCTGTCCGCTGCACCACATGTCAACACCTTCGTCACATTTCTGTAAGTGTGATGAAGCGGCTCACAGCTCCGTCACATAGCTGACGGTGTTCTTGTTAAATATCTACAAGTATAAAGTCAAAGACAAAGTTGTTTTTGTAGCAGCAGCAGAAAGTGGCCAAGAAAATCACTATTGCAGTTTGTAGGATTTTTTTCTTTTATACAACTCTTTGCCTCCAAGATGACAAAGAAAAAGCTGGAGTTCTGCTCGACCAAATGTTTCTCAGCACTTGGAGAAAGTTATTAACACAGTGTTAACAGAGCTGAAGCTGTAACTGAGGTCAAATCTTCAGTAGTTGGATGATGTGGAGGTTTTAGCAACCTGTTACTATTTGTAACTTTTCATTTTGGTGGAAATCTGGCGTGGAAAAATTGAACAGTGACAATATCGACTTTTAGTGGTTTAGATTTTTGCTTAGCACGTATGTGTTTATTTTTGATTTTAAACTCAGCCTATTAGTCACCTGTGTCCCTCTCATATAACTTATTTTTATAGTATAAATTTATAGTATCCATTTCCTCCAAAGACATCTTAGTGAATAATACCTCTCCATACATGAATGCATGTTTATAGGTCCTGTTTCCTGTGTGATTTCAGGCCTGTGTGTGAATTTGAATTTCTGTGACTCTGTGATTGAACGCCTTTGTTTTCTTGTTCTTCTTCTGCAGCTTCTGAATGTTTTTCAGTTTGCTCATCGATCAGTGAGATACTTCATGGAACATCGATTCAGCACCTGTTTCGATTTCCGAATGAATGTCAGGTAATCTCTGTCAAACACGAGCTTTTTGTTCAGCAGCCGTCCCCTCGCTGTCTGTTTATTTCCCCAATACTCCGAGAGTGTCACTTCTGTCGGATTGCTTTCTTGTTTGAGATTAGTTTTGCCTCCAAGTCCTCCGGAAAAATGATGTGAGGTTTGTCGAGTGTCAAACAGTGACTGCTGGGAGTTGATGTTGTTTGCTTGGTCATTGCTGATTGACAGACTCTGGGCCAGATTCCATAGCTGGAAGATTCATTACACAGAAATGTTTGTGCAGAAAAAGCACAAGAGTATCTTGCAAATCATCAATCGAATGAGAATGAGAATGACAGAGAATAAAAACTTTGTCCACAGTGCTGGAGGTGCTGGCAACTACAAGATCAACATGAAGTCAGAAGCAAGACTAAAGCTGTGTCCTAAATCCAGTTATATACAGTATGCACTACATACTAATCATCATATTATACTGTTTCAGCTGTTAGTGTTAAAAATATTTGCTCACCATTTCATACTAACAGGAAATCATCATGTGTGACATTGGTTGCCAGTCAAACTGTGACTTTGGACAGTTACTGCCAGTTAACAATAACACGAGACATCACAATGTTTTTCCCGAGATTTAAAACTTATTTTCTGTTTTCCAAGGTTTTTATTGGAGCTGTTTCACCACCACCCACAATTGATTTTTTTCCAGCTGTGAGTAGCTCCTTTTCCTTTGTGCATCACGTTGTGGCAGAATAGTGAGCATCAACAACACATTCAGAAATCGACAGTATTTAACATTCATGCTGTTTGCTTTCAGAATACTGTATTTTGTCACTTTTCTCATGTGCATACATTATATACTACAGTAAAAACCTACATAGAATCAGTATGAAGAGTCTATATCAGTATGTCAACATGCCCACAGTGACAATGCAAACATGCTGATGTTATACATGTTCATCGTTTTAGTTTAGCATGATAGATGTGCTGATTAACAACTGATCACAGTGTTTCCTCAACCTGGTGTCTCTCTTTACAGCAGGTATCTGCTCCATCTGTGATCTCTAATTGGCGTCACTGGCAAGTCACGATTGTGTTCAGCCAACACCAAAATAACCACAGATATGTTTGTGCTTATGTGCAAATCAAACTTGGTGGTTATGATTAATTATTTGACTATTTCTACCACAGTGTGAATCAATAGGTGTGAAGAAAACAGTTTGCAATGAAAGACTGTCAATCAATATAAACTTTTGTCTCCATAAATAAATCCCTTAGCACCACATGTTCCCACCAATCCTCTCCTGGTGTCTCCATCCAACTGCACCAGCAGGGCAGTGACAGGACACAGACAGATGTAGAGAACACCATGTACTCGGTTTGTCTGCATCTAAAACAAGTCTATGATCAATAAGTGAAAACTGGAAAGCACCAAAAGCAGACTGAAGATGAGTAAGCGCCTGGGTTGAAGTGGACCCAGGGGCATATGAAGTCATGCCATTTCCAGAAAATGGATGTTATATTTATAATGTGAATAGAAATGGACCAAGCATTGACCCCTGTGGCACCCTGTTATTGATGGCATTGATGATTCAGCACCATCAGTCACAACAGTCTGAATTCTTCCTGTAACAATACCTGATACTGAAAGTATTGAAGTTAAATAGCCATTAAAGCTGCAAGCAGTGAGGAATGAGCCCAGACATCGAGGTGTGTGGCTGCTGTGGTCTCGTTACTGGACACTGACCAGCCGACACAGCTCTGAATTTTCATGTGTTTTGGACATGAAGGACTTCAGTGTCACTTCCTGTGTTCAGTATGTGGTGTCTAAAGGACACCCAGTAATCACGTTATGTTCCGGTGTATCAAGTGTCACAACAAGATAATTTCATGTAATTCAAACACATGGTTTCCTGTTGTCAGTAAGTGGCACAATCACTGTGATTCCTAACCAGCATATAGATGTCCAAACATGTGAAATTTCAAGTTACCACAACTTCCTGTGTCACGGTGAAACATTGAAATTTTCCACACCGCCACAGACGCAGTACAACACAGGTCATTCAACAAAAACTCAACAAAAGATTCACAGTTTAGCTCTGAGAAGTCTGTAAATGTAAAAAAAACTTGCAAAAATTGCACAGTAAATTCAAAATGGCTGACTTCCTGTTGGCTGCAAAAGGCTTTTTCTTGGGATGTTACATGTGGCTACTGGATTTTCTACATATAGCTGAAACATACCACAAGGGCAACTGCATTAAATTTCTTTAGTGGGTGCTGATATAAAGTTTCACCACTTCTGACGTGTGTGCAACGTTTCATGAGTTTTCATTTGCCTTTAGCCCCTCAAAAATGCAATTCACATGGATAAAGAAGAAAAATAATGAAAGCTTCAGTTTCAATGGGATCCTCACACTGGTTCGGGTCCTAATTACTACTCATCAGTGTGTTGTTTGCTCTATTAAACTCTGTCATAATGTGGCTGTAATGAGCGCTGCCTCCTCTAGGGGACACTAGCAGGACTTTAGACTGATACTGCTGCTTCACCTGACTCACAGCCTGGAGGAGATGTTTGTGTGAATGAGACCCTGCAAAGTGGAAACTGAATGGTGTTCAGCTTACACACACACACACACACACACACACACACACACACACACACACACACACTTGACAAAGTTCCTGGCTGCTGCAGAGTGCAGATATGATTTCTCTCAGCCTCACTCGTCTCCTCGGGCTGCAGATGGGTCTGGTGGGCGTTATCGATCGGAGGAGCATCATCACCCACACTCAGCAACATGTTCACCAAAGGTCAACAAAGGTCACAGAGTCAGCTGTGAACCCTGAATACTTTCTCTTTTATTGACTTCCACTCCTTCCTCTCACTGTTTGCACAGGTCAGTTCATGTTCAGATTATAAAATATTCTGCAGGACTCAGCAGCAACGCAGTCACGTCAGAGAGGAAACACTTCTCACAATCTGGGATGTAGTAGTTGTAAAAGGAGGGATGGGAGAAGGTGGGAGGAGAGGATTGGAAGCGGTTTTTAATAGTTCTTTCGATTGGGTGGAAAGCAACAAGAGACTGAAAGATCCAAGAATAATTTATTACAACTTGTTGATAAAAAATAAAATTACACTGTACTTAAAAAACACTAAACCAACCACAACACATAAATGAGCCTAATAAAGTTCCTTAAAAAGAAGTGAAAAAAAAAAGAAAAAGAAAGAAAAAAAATAGAAAAGGGATTCTGAAACCTTTAGATTTCAGGTTCAATCCATAACACATACAGATAAATGTTCAAGCTCTGTCCGACATGTTGTCCCTGAATCACTGCCACTGTGTCCTCGGACCTCGCCGCCATCCCTCTGACCATCAGGGAGACACGGCGAGTTTCTCACCCTCCCGCCTCTCTGTCACGCTGTAACACTCTTGACTTCCTCCCTCTGGCCACCGGGGACACCTGGGAACAGAGCAAATATCACCAAGGTCACGTCTCTCATCTCAGAGTATCACACAACTCCCGAAGGCTACTTACATGTCGAGGCACAGTTTCTGGCCGAATGGTGTTTCCTCTCCAGCTCGCTCCCACTTGCCTCCGTCTTTCTGTTTCCTCGGGGTCAGCTGCATCAGTGGTCCCCCTGTCTACACCCTCATGTCCAGCTGGTTGAAAACAATGTCTATCAAAGTGTAAGAGCTCAACCAGCAGTGCAACCAGTGCAGGTATTTAGTGGGTAATTAGGTCACAGGAAGTTAAACAGGCATCAGACACAACAATTACACTTCAAACTAACAGCAGTTAAACCCATTTAAAATATAATATATAAGATCATGCATTAAATAACCACAGCAAACACAAGGATTTACATATGAGGAAACCAGTTCTTCCATCTTGTGACTTATTGATGGATTAATAATGAAAAGGTCATTTAGCAGCAACAATATACAAACTCTTTGACTTTACAACAGCTGTAGGACTTGTCTCTGTCTCAGCCATTTTGACTTGGACTTGTTCCAATCTTGTGGGCGTTTTAACTCGTTTCACTGTCTTGCAGATGATTTGACTCTGACCTGTCTCGGCCTTATGGGATTTTTTATTCAGACTTTTTTGGTCAGTTTCTTACAAACATGTCGACTTGGACGTGTCACTGTAACATTAGTAATCTAACTCTCTTGTCTTTGTCTTGTAGTTGTCTCGACTGTGACCTGTCTCAGCCTCGCAAGTACTTTGACTTGGTTTTGTTTTTGATCTCAGAGGTGTTTCGACTCTCACTTGTTGACTTGAATGCATTTTTCTTCACAAGAATAAAGGTTTCATTTCAAAGCCGTACAAAATTCAGGATAAATGGGAACCAGTTTTTGACAAACCTCTTCCGTGGATTTAAATGGATGAAATGATTTATGAAGCAGCTGTCCGGACTTGGACTTGACTCTGAAGTGACATAATGGGTCTTGACTACATTGCTGCATTGTAGAAGCATCCTGAACAATCCACTGAAGACTGTGTGACACTTCCTCTCTCCTGTTAACGTATCACCGTTAAAAAGGGACAGACAGGAAATAAAAACACACAGAGCACGCGTTAGGATTGGACGACAGATTTATTCATATGCATATGCTATTATACAGCTGGAACTAAATCCCGGAGGCACAACAGTGAATATATATTTTATTTATTTTTATTTTTGAGCAGAGCTTTGATAAATTCTCCTTCAGCGGCAGTGAACTCTGTTGGAGAATAGGAGGTGTCTGTTTTAGCTCCGGGGGATGAAGAAGCAGCATCATCCGGACGAGCGCGAACCCCTGAGACGGTGAAAAGCGAGCGGCTGCAGAGACTGCTGGGCAAAATGTTGTTCGTAAACAAGCAAGCAGCATAATCAGGCCAGCTCCCAGGGTCTGCGCACAGCAAAAGTGTTTGAGAGTTTGGAAAGAGTAAAATAATTATTCATGAGTTCTTCCCTGGAAGCAGGTGAGTGTGTTTGGATGCATGTTCTGAAAAACAGGATTCACATACAAATGTTCCAGCGGAAACACCGAAGCCAGACGCTTTGACACCTGGTAGAAAACAAAAATCTTAAAAAGTCATAAATCTCTTTATTGTCCTAGTAGAGGAAAGTGCACAATAAAAGCACGCAAGCACCAAGGACGTGAGTTTCAACTTCATCCTCTGAACTAAGAAAGGCCAACTGTGTTATATTTTGCCTCCGATCACATCAAAGCTCAATTTCTTGTCGACAGAATCGCCAAAGTATTTATAATTCTCCACTTTTCACTTGTTGCCATTTAAAGAGTAACTACACCCAGAAGACACATTTTTCATTGGTAAATCTTGATTTATTAGTTGTCAGACAGTATTATAAAATATCTAAGAAATTCAGACTCAATGGATGAAATGAGCTGAAGCTGTTAATTTTAAAATGCTTGTGTTTAAGTTTTGTGCAAAGTCATAAATTGACTGATCTTCAACTGTGCAAGTTTTTTTTTTATGTTAGTATAAAACAGTGAAGTGTTTATTTCTTGGATACTAACTGCAAATCCATTATGCTCTACAGGTATGCATACTATAATATACATACTAATTAGCATGTAGCATACGCTGTAAACAATTCGTATGTAGTATGAAATTGGGACACAGCCATTGACAGCTCCTGCACAGATGTGATTCAAGTAGTGGGTTAACATACAGCAGCAGAGTAAAGTAGGTCACAGAGGGTGTAATGGGGAGCAACGATGGCCTCCAGCTGGTTAACTGTCTGTTGATAGAAGTGAAGTGAACAACCTGTTGTACCAACTGAATAACACCATTTTTACCAGCTCATGTTCGCATGTGCCAAATTCATGCCAGTGCAAGAGCTCGGCTGTCACTGAAAAGAAAAAATAGGAAAAATTCAAAAAACATATATTTGTGGTAATTTTAATATAGATACACAAGTAGAACAACATACATGGTGATTTTTTTTTCCAGCAAATAACAGTTTTAATGTCCGTTCGACTTCAACTTACAAATACCGTCAATATTTTCTTGGCCACTTGGGGGCAGTGGAAACAAGTTGTGAACACAGCTGCCTTTTAAGTTAATATGGTGAACTTGTTATCAAACAGTTGCTTATTTACACATCGAGCAGTAACAGATTGACATTAGCATTCATTTAAGGTTTGAAGTGTCTCTGGCAACTGGATGAATATAAGTCCTTTATTCACTCTCTTTGAGCTCTGTTTTTGGTCTCGACCGACTCCTGAGGAAATATCTGCCCCTATAAGAAGATGTCTATCCTTGATCCTTCTGGTATTTGATCAGACTGAATTAACTGTTGGAAGAATCACTGTGGACACTGAGAACTTGATGGACATTATTATAGATTAACTCATCAGTCGAAGAAGCAAATATCTACAGTGAAAATCTCCATCTACTTGTGTTGTTTATGTTCGGGTCACAGCCAGAAACTGTGCGACACATTACTGGGTCAGATTTCTGGCTGTTTCCTAACGTTTAATTAAATTTTCAGCAGTGATTAAGTCCCGTCACTGTTTACGTCTGCGGCTCATTACGCTGAAGGGGTACATTTAATTTGTGAATGAGAGGCTGACAAACAGTCCTGGTCTAAAGATAGAGAGGAATTTGGGTGATGGAGGGACGTTTGGACCAAAAAAACAAAACCAGCTCAGTGTTGCAGCCATCACCACTCACTTCAAGCGGAAACACACAGTTGTGATTTAATTTCCATTTGTTGCAGGCCTTTTTCCATTTTTATGAAATTCTTACTTAAGTGTTTTAATATAATCTCTTCATAAAACTCTGGTCATTTAAAAAACATAAGTACGTGACAGCATCCATCCATCTGGAGGCAGGACAGTCTCACCTTCAGTGACTCACATCCCGTCTCGTCCTTCAAGTGGGTGTTATTAATATATTAATATTAAGCGCATATTACTGAATATATTCAATGTGAACATGTCAGAGCTTGAAATGGTTCTTCAGAGCACTCGAGCATGAATATGACTATTTTAATGTTTTTTTCAAGGGGAAGCTAAAGTGAAATAAAAACACCTCTCAAACCGGCCGAAGAGACGCACCTTCAACTGTGAACGGCTTGAAAATGAAAAGAATTCAGCAGATTTCAGGCAACAGGTGAATGACAGGGTTCGGACAGTCGCTCCCTTCCATGTCATGAAAACCCGCAATCAGATTTTATGATAACCTTGATGATGCGTTAGTTGGTGTTCAGACTGAAAACGCCTCTTGTGTTCAAACAACAGGAAGTCTGGTTTGAAGGTTTATCTGGTTTGGAAAGTTATCCCAGTGACAATCATTTTATCTTGTGCAACAGTGATCACATACTCTGTCCTCAGTATAAAGGACTCTACCAGGAATGTGCACATGTTCTAATTTGATTGGCCAGGTTCAACTTTTTTGGCACCTGGTGCTGCATCGCTGGACTGGGCTTCTTCAAATGAACGTGGCAGCTGCGTTTCATCAGGTAGGACTGAAGTCGGTGTGAATGCAGCCTTTGGGGTGATTCTCACAAACTGTAGTACGATCCTGCAATTTTTCATCCAACCTGCTCTCTGTACCTGTTACTGCTCTTACGCAGCTGTGAGTTGACAAATACAGTCCTGATACATCTGAATTGCATCAGGACTGAAAATCAAAGTATTACCTTTCAGCTGAAATGCTTCGTGATACTTAATGATGGGCTTAGTGATGGGTTGGTAATTCCCATTGTGGAGGCTGCTTCTACGGATTGGCTGACACAGTTACACTATCTTAGTGTGAAGATTACAAATGCACCGTATATAGATGGATGCATTTACTTTAAACATCTGGCGAGTCTCTAACATTCCGATTCTCTCTAATGCTTCTTGGATGCTTTAACACTTGACTTATTAAATACTGCATCGCTATCTGATCCGTTCATGAAGGGGCTAAATGGGTTCTAAGATCAGATCAGTTCTCAGCAGATCGGGTCAGATCAGATGGAGGCAGCAGCTCCTCAGGTGAGTCTGTCTCTGATCAGTTTGTCTTTTCTCTCTGAAACTCTGATCGTCTTTATGTAACCACGCAGCTTTGTGTTGTTGCCATGGTGTCGATATCTGACACTCTGCTGCAGCGCCTACATGATTTAGGTGGCACAGTCACATCTGAATCCAACACACACACACACACACACACACACACACACGCTGTATAACTGCTGAAGTGTGTGTGTCACAGTGACGGAGGAAAGACAGAAAACAGTATTTAGTATCAGCTGCCTTTGTGAGCTGGCTGCACGTTAAATGGCTCCACTTCTTTTACATGTTTGTACATAGAAAATACACACACACACACACACACACACGTTCACAGATACACACATACAACCCTGATTCCAAGAGTGTAACTGTGTATATAATAATAATAATAATGATAATAATAATGTTTAACAATGTAATAAACGTAATGAGATGTTGTTCTCATTGATGACAGTGATGTCAACATTTGTAACTGGCCAATCAGTGATCCCCAGTAATTTAATTAATATAGTTATTATAGTTGATGTGTTGGTTTGGTTTCTTCTCTTCTTTTTCAGTACATCTTGCCTTTGTCACTATTTGGAGTAGCAGAAGCTCAACTATTCATCAGCACTTTGAATAGAGGTGAGAAGTGGGAGCAGCTATTTCACCTCTGATTCTGGAAGTAATTCATCTTTCCCATAGACAATACTGAGTGACTGACAGCTGGAGCTCATCTACAGCTTCCATAGGAGTCCACATTAACAAGTGTGTTAGAAAATAGCTTCGTCTTTGAAATGAAAGTCAAAGGTACAAGCCTGTGGACAAAACTTAGGTTAACTATGACACTCATGGTGCATTTTGCTAAGAAACAATCACCAAGTTTAAAAGTCTGTCACGTGCACAACTAATGGCGGGGGGAAGCTGAAAAGATAGAAAACTACTAAACAACTACAGTCTGGATCTTAAACCATTTTACTTTTAATTTCTGAGTCAGTTTTGCATGAATACAACGACTATTGCACGGTCTCAGGAATGAAGCTGAAATAATAAAAACTGGCAGCCCTAACATGACCCGATAGGATTGTTACATCATCATAGATTGTATTTTTTTGTGTTTCAGTGTCTCTCAGTCTCAGTCTGAAGACAATAAAGTCTAAAAATATGATTTTGAATTTGTATTTGTCCCTTTGACAGTTTTATATCTACATCCACCACCTGAATTCTGCTGCTCCACACACGAAGTCAATCCACCTCATCACTGTGTCACCATCATCTAATTTCAGCCTCAGCAGGAAATAAATAAAACATCTTCTGCTCTGGATCCTTGTTGTCTGCAGAAAATCCCAGAAACAGAGTGAAGAACAGAGTCTGTGATGTCAGCGACTGAAAGATTATTACTGAACAATTACGCTCATTACGTAACGTATGAACATACGCTCAAACGCTGCAACATAAAGACGCACACGTACAGTAAGACTCATCAACAGAGCTCTTATCTGCAGCTCTGGATCTTATTTCATTAAAAGAGCAGCTTCCATCTGAACATGTCTGCTAATTAATGTACTCTGCCCTTGTTCCCACCAACCCCCCCCAAATGTTGAGAATGTATAATTAGAAACTACCATCTGTGTGGAGGCAGAGATCAGTCCGGAGGTCAGTCACACATGAACCCAGGGATTTTACATGATGATCAACAAACTGCAGATTATCTTGTGTTGTACATCCCATTATTGCCAGTCTCATCCCATCACTGTTACAGCTCAGGAGACTCGTCATTGACTGCTACAGGAACTTAAGGACAACTAACCAGCTGTTCGCTTTGGAAACAAGCTCAGGAAGTGATGCTAAATCCAGGTCCCTCTTTCAGGAAATAAACATGGCAACAGCTCAATGATTAAAGCAGGAAGTCTGTCGGTTTGCATCAGAAGTGAGTGCGCTTCAATATACAGGTAATATTCTGATTCAGTGTGTGACTTGCTGCCTTGTTATTTATTTTTCCATACAAACTGTAAATTGTTTGCACAGCTACGCTACTAGTTTATGTATGTTTATGTCAAGTTTACACTGAACTATTTTATTCCACTGAGTACAAAACACTTCATGATTATATTCTATATTCTGTTGAAAAAAGCTAAGAAACGACTTTCTGACTTCTGATTGAGGAGAGAATCAAGCAGCCGACCTGTTGTGAACGATGCTGGTCAGGAGCTGGTTACCTTCTTGGCTCCGGTGTGAGGCCCTTCTATTAACAACATCAGTGTTTCAGTCGTTATTTGGAAATGTAAAAAAAATCGATGTCAACACCGATTCTTTAATTGTTTGACAACTGAACTGCACTCGCCGACCGAACAGTGCGTGAAGACGATGACGTTTGTTCCACTGTAGCCTCACTATAGCCACAATCTTGTGGTTTGTACACAGTGGGAATGCAATGCAGAACCTAGAGCTGAAGCTTTCTAGGTTAATAAAAGTTCAGGTTATTGGAAGCTTTAGGTTACAGGTTAAATATTCAGGGTGGAAAAGACCCATATATGACTGCATGATATATATGAATAAACCCACTGGAAACATCTGCAGTGTGCACGCATCACTGTGATTTTTATGATGTATTGATTTCCCCTGTTCGCTGTGCACAGCACACTGACACCCTGAGCGTTTACCTGTGCTGGCCAGCAGCAGCGGCTCAGAGCCCTGTTTGATTACATGTCGGGTCAAGTCATATATTAATGTGTTGGGCCGGGTCCAGAATTGATTTAGAGATTACTGCGGGTAACAGATTGGTTCGTGTTTGTTTGGTTCGTGTTGAGCTTTGCACCACAGGACTCCAGTCAGGAGATCAAAAACATCCCGTTTATTTTACAATGTTTTCACTGACATGTTTTCTCGCGGTGTACGGGCTGGATAACCGGCTGCTTTCAGACTCTGCTTATTTCCTGGCAGCAGTAAATACCAGTGCAGACCTGGAATATACCAAAGATCTCTCCATTCATTTTTTGCTCGTCTCCAAGTCCCACTGTGTGGTTAAATTTTTGAGCAGGTGCGGGTCAGTTCTGATGGAGGTTGTGCTGAAGCTCCAGAAGCTCCTGGACTCTGTTGCTGATGCTGTAACCTCCTAATGCACGAGTTTAAATCCAGCTCAACGCTCAGACTGAAGCTGTTTGGATTTGCACTTTGGGAAGAAAGTGAAGAAACAAGAAAACATCCTGAACAGCTGAAAGGGTTCTGCAGGTTAGCTGTGTGTGTGTGTGTTCAGGTGCGTGTGTGTGTGTATGCTGTGCTCATACTGTGTGGGCTGTTAACTCTGTGTGTGTGTGTGTGTGTCACTTACTGCGTGGGCTGAATGTCAAATGAATACATCTCATTGACATGTACAAAGTGCTTTTTCTTCCACTGTTGTGATATATGAACTGTACTACATGGTCATAGTGTGACGCTGTGTGTGTGTCTGTGTGTGCGTGTGTGTGCAGGTGTGCGTGTGTGTGTGTGGGAGCTGAGGTTGTGCTGCTGTTTGAAGTGAGCAATGGGGTGCAGTGCTGCAGCTGCTGTTTGCATGCTAATGCTGCGGCAGAGCTGGAGGACGTGGGAGAGGAGGGGAAAAGGCCAGAGCCCGCCCACACACACACACACACACACACACACACACAATCCCAACCTGCCATTTCACACTTCTCCTGGTGGAGAATCAGAGAACAGGCTGGATGTGTTGATGTGTTGCTGCCTCACTGCAGAGCATCAGGAGGATCAAACCCACAAACACATCAACATTAAACCCAGACGAATTAAAATCAGCCATCGTTGGACGAATGTTGAGTCTGCCGCAGAATAAAAATGTAGTAATGAGGGATTATTTCAAAACTGCTCAGTCTCTGTAGGTTTTGCTGCGTGTCTGGATCGTTTGCTCTTGACGGCCTTGATCAGCCAACATTTGAGGATGGTCCAACTGTAGTCCTTCTTCCTGGGGATCCCACACCTGCGAGCTGATGAGAAGAGCGCAATAACAGTGATAATTTAATGCTTTTCAAAGGCGACATTACAAAGCATTTTACAAAAGACATAACACAACGAAATGTCTCATGCAAAATAAATAAGGTTAAATGATGGAGAGTTCAATGGCGATCAAAATTAAGCCTGATATTAAATGTGACACTGAGATTTCTGCAATGAACGTTAATGGGTGAAGACGTGTGAGGGCATTTTATCCTCATTAAAATTTCCTCACACTTTAATCTTTCATAAAAAAAACACACATGTGATCCCACAGTGAAATGTCGCTGTTATGGCCTGAGTGCAGAAGCATCAGCTGATCGCACCAGTGGGAGGGTTTAAAGTCCAAAGTAGGTGGAAAAACTCGTGCCGTTGACTCACCCTCGATCTTGTTGCATCTTTAACCAGATTTCATTGGTCTGAGATGTGAATACGTCGCTGCAACAAGATGAGACGTTAAACCACTTGAGATCAGCAAAAACAAGATTTCATGGGGGGAATAAATGACGCGTGTACATAAACAGATATGTGTAGACATACTGTATCTGAGTATGTGATCACACTATATCCAGTAGATCAGGTTTGTGTTGATAACATTTATCTCTCTCAGTAGCTGCTGGTAGTAAGCTCATGAGAGAAATTCTTGAGGTAGGTTATGAGCATTAAGTCCTTTGTTTCAATGTGTTGACAATGTGACTTACATAAATTTGACTGGGAAAATATATTAAGTGGATGTAATTTATTTTACAATGCTATCGAGCCATTGTGCTGAAGTATCTTTTATCATGTTCGTCATCTTTTGTGGTGTGCTGGGTTTGAGTCCACTGACATTCCATAGTCGACAGCAGTGTCCAACACCATGAAGGCACATGATGTCAATAACTGCAAGTGCATTTATCAATCTCTCTTTTACCAGCTGTCTGATGGCTGACGGCTTCTGGAATAAAACCAAACTTCCTTCTCTTTCACCAGCAAGAGCCAAATGAAACGAGGAAGTATTGGATGTTGAAGATGGATGAATGGATGCGAGGAAGGGGATGAGTGTGGGGGAGGAAATTGTCCGTTTAGGCCGGTCTGGGATGGACATATGGACGGATGTATTGAAGGCCGACGAGGAGGAGACTCAGCGTGGGGGAGTCGAGTCACCTGAGCCAATTACTTCAGACGGCATCTGGAAATGCAGGGAAGAGACGGTGAATGGATGTGAATAGAGTTGGGTAGAGGGAGGGTAAATGACATCACAGAAATAGATAGAAGCCTCCCGTCCATCATTCCTCCACCTAAAACAGCACAATGTAACGAGTCAATGGGTTGCCAGTTAACTAGCCCGTTACACCAGCAGGTGACAAGACTTGATGGTGATAGTAAATTATGTTTTAAGACCTGGGTGGGTGAACACACTGCAGAGCAAATTTGATTTGAAAGCTGCTGATGAAAAGTTAATGGTATCAGTGAGCAGCCCCTCCCCCCGGGCAGCAGTAATGACAGGGTTGGACTCCATGTCAGGGACCACCAGCAGAGCTCCAGACCAGGAGGGAGGCCTCACCCCGCTGCCCAGGGCGGGGAGTCCTCTGCCTGGTTATCCATCAGCTGACAGCTGGCTGCGGGAGCCGCGGCGCAGAGGATGATGGGAAACTCCCCGAGCAGGTGACAGGGATTAATGTTCGATCCGGCGCAACGTCGCCTCGTATGGATTCTGTCCTGACCTTTAACCTCGGCTGCTGAAGGCTGTATTTCTTCTTCGTCAACGGCGGAAAGTGCTGACACCGTGATTCCACTGCATATATTAGAATTTTTTATGCGTACATTAAAATAATTAACTCTTCCAGTTCAGAGTGAGCTCGATCAGGCTGTTTATACAGAGCTTTTTATTTCGCTGATGATCAGAATAAGATCCCAGTCAGAACAGTGTAGATCAAATCTGTGAAATGAGAAATTTTTGGGTTGTTACAACAATATCAGAGACTGTATGATTGAGCCAGAACAGTTTTAATCAGTTTGACTGTTGGTGCTGAGGCCTACATTCATTAATTATAATACAATAAATAATCAAAGTCAACATCTGGCAAAAAATATATATCCTATTATTTATTAAGAGTTTCAGGGTCAGAAACTCTGAGCTAACCTTTTCTTCAGGACTCTGAGGTTGTGGTTTGTTTAGATCTGGTTGACAGTATTGGCAAGATAATCAAACAACCAACAACTGTCATCACATTTTAGTTGAAATAGTTCTACATCCTGATCGTTGCATCAGTATGTGACCTTTTCCAACAGAACCCTGTCCACAACAAATACAAACATCTCTCAAGTTAAATAAGCAAAACTTCAAACCTTGGCAGAAAATCACTCATAAAAAGAAAACTACTGAGAAAACTGGTTTTCAGGGTTTTAAAGGAACATTATGAAGGCTGATTGATTTGTTTAAATTCTCTGCTGAGCTTGTTTTAATGTAAATCTACAAAACTGCTTCTGTTATGTTATTTTGAAAAAAAAAAAAGCTTAATATGAAAGTACAGTAGGTCACAGTTCAAGCAGGAAGTCGCCTTTGTTTTCTTAGATTGAGGGTGTCCAAGATTTATTAACTAGTAACTAGAGAACAGTGTTTATATTGCTGATAGAGACGATGGAAAAAGTACACAAATAAACCAGAATAACCCTTTAATATCACGATATTAGAGCAAACAGCAGCTACTTCAAGTGTCTTAGCCCCTTTTTGTAACTTGGTTCTGACCTGAATCTTGTGAGTCTTTAGTTTGAGGCTCTTCCTTTGTTTCCACTGTGTTTTATGAAGTGGGAAGTCTCAGATATAACTTATTAAAAACACAGCGGGATCACCACAACATTTTTGTGCTTGTGTTTGGCAGTGAAGTCGGTGTTTGTGGGACAGACTAGAATGGATGAAGTGGTGCTGATATTGTTAGATTTTCTTTCCAGGTCTCTGCTGGAGATGTGTAAAGGCTCAGAAAAAAAAAAACAGATCTGGATCCAAAAACACAACTCTTGAGACCAGACGGGTAAAATAAAAAGTTTATTCAAGGTCAAACACAGTCAAAACCAGGCAGGCAGAGGAGATGAGGCAACCTTATCCAATAGGGGATCAGACGAGAGAACGCGTGTCCCAAAGGCAGGCAGAAGGTCGTAACAGGCAAAAGTTTGGCAGGCAGAGACAACGGCTGGAGCGCTAAGACAGAAGCACAATAGACAATCTGGCGGGGAGTGAGTGGAAGTGGGCCGGTACACTACACTGGGCTGAATGGGAAGTGGAAACAGGTGTGCAGGTGGGCGGGGAAGGTCAGGTGATGGGGAACGGCGGGAACGCAGGGGGTTAGTGGGCAGGTGGGAGCGGCAGGATTTGAAACGACAGGAGAGTTCGTGCGTGGAAGGAGAAAAAAGCAGACGAGGAAAATGCGAGAATAGGAATTGGCCGACATCGTGACAAGCTGGCACAAGCTGCTCCTGGCCCGAAACAGCATCCACAGAGTTGAATCAGTTCGTAGTTTTTCGGTTTGTTCTGCTGCAGCACTGTGATCATTTATTTTTCCGTAATCTTGTTTAATCCTTTAAATAGAAAGAAATATTTGTGTTCATCGTTTGGTTTCTAACGACTGACTCCAGCCTTCTCTGACTGATCTTCTCTCAACAAATGCTAACTAATGAGGCCTGGACATGGTGGTTTATCCAGCAAGTGCGGCTCCGTGGATCGCAATGTCGGTCAGTTGATCGGTCCATGAAACTTTGTTCACTCATTTGTTGATTCTCTGACTTTTCTCCTTATGCCGCCATGAGATTCGCATTTGTGGTTTTAGGTGAAACATCTCAACAACTATTGGATGGATTACCATGAACTTTGGCAAACACATTCATATCCCCCTCAGGATGAACTGTAATCACTCTGATAATCCTGACTTTTCATTTAGCGCCATCATCGGGCCAAAATTTCAATTTGCCCAACACTTATTGGTAAAAAATAATGATCTGCAAAAATAATGTCATTCCCATCAGCCTCAGATGTACGTTGTGTTTTGTGATGATCAAGATGGTGAACATAGTCAGCATTATACCTGCTAAATTCATTGTGAGCGTGTTAGCATTAGCTCAAAGCATTCTGTTCAAGTTCAGCATCGCATATCTGCCAGCATGGCTGTAGACCTTTAGTCCGGTTTAATGGATTGGTTGTCCTGCTCTGCAGTGATGCAGGAGTGAAATAATAGTGACTGACTAAAATCGACAGTGCTGCAGCCAAACCCTGAAAGTACCTGGAACTTGCATTTGGTATCATCTCCATGACAGAGGCCAAATTTAGTTCCAGGAACTCATCCCTCATGCAAGTGAAGAGCAGTTTAAACAGAAGTTGGAAAAGGGCTGTGGGTGAACCAGCTCTGTGTTTGTCTATCTTCACCACTTATCTGCTGGAAATCATTTCACTGACTTGTGCACCAGTTAAAGTCAAAAGGACTCCAGTTTGTTCCTACTGCTGCAAACCTCTGTCTTATGGAGCCTGTTTGGTTTGGGTTCCTTCACATATAGAACTGAATCTGCGTATATCATGTTAGCAGGAGGCTCGGGAGAAAAAACAGAAAAGCCTTTGTGATAAAAATAATACAGATTACGTGAGAAGGTAGCCATGGATACAACATCCAGTCACCCTTGTCAGTGCATATATGGAGAGATTTATGTGTTTCCACCTCAAGTAGTTGTCTAAATGCTGTGTGTTGTCAGATAGCTGCAGTGTAGGTGGATCCTGACCCCAGGAAGTCACAGCGTTACATAAGCCTGATGGATTTGAATCACAGCCTCCATTTCATAATTAACATTAATACTGAAAACTTTCTCTGGAAAACTGCTTTGCATTCGAACAAGACTGCTGATCAGCGATTTCGAGATTAAATCATTGATTTCGACTGGCTCTCGCTTCCCTCTCAGACAACTCCCACATACTGTAAAAGCCTCTGGTTGAAGTGTTAACATGTTATTTTTAACTGTGGAAACATTAAAGGACAATTCCGCTTTTCGCAACCTTTTTAAGTTATCATCCTTTCTAAACATATTTTACTCACCAAGTGTTCAAAATCACTCCCTCGTTCACTCATTCGCCGCCCCTGCGTGATGAACACTCAGTCGTTCTTGAGTGAGCAGTAAAATTTCGGACAATGAATCATCATCATAAGATCATCACTGAGAGCGAGTACGTGCCAAGGGCACCACTTGTTTTTGTTCCATTGAGGGAATTTTTGAGGGCACTATTTAGGGCATAGATGTCTCTCACAGAATTATAGACACACAGTATTTTTGCATAGGGAGGGATTTTACACATGCGTGTTAGTTGCTGAGGATGAAATGATGTCACGACTAAAACTGTGAATCATTTTGCTGATTACTATCGTTCAGTCAAGCTTGTCAAGTGATCACGTCACTGTTCATATGCACTTCAGTACAAACATCTGTAAGCTATCAAATCACGATTCATAACACCATGACATGTTGACTATCACTTCACTTCAGAAAGTCTGTGGCTGCCTCAAACTCTTATACTTAGTTCAATACAGCATTTAGCTTATACTGGCTCTACATTGGCCAAATACATGATTGTGTCTGTGGAATTCATGGTCTTCCAGTTAGCTTTTAACTTGGCTGTAGTAATGTTCAGAGATCAACAGAGTCAAACACAGCAGAAACAGACAGACGACTCAAACAAACATATTCAAACATATTCAAATCCATGTTATATTCAGATCATCTAGCCTCTTGTTTTTGAGGTGAAACTGAAAGTAGGTGCACCAAAAATGCACAGAGCTATTATTTGTGTACATCCAAGGTAAGAAGACGTCCGGGCTTCACCACCCCAAATCACATTTGGCTTTGTTGAGCAGTGTGGCTGTGTGGGCCATGACTTAGAAAATGAAGTAAAAAATGTAGTCAAACTGAATTTGACTGACTCTCTGCATGTAATTATATTCACAAACTATGTTCAGCATATGTAGTCTGTTGTACAGGCTGTGTAATTGGAATGTCTTGAATAGTGAGGACCGAGACACCAGAACAGAGTAACTATTGTAAAACTGTGCTGTTTGTGAAAAACAAAAACAAGAGTCATAGTTAAGTTATTTAATTTAGAAGAATAAGTAGTATTGTAGGATAAGAAGGAGTTCCCCAGGCAAACAATGGGAATGAGTGATGGTCGTTAACACAGGTACGCACATACGCAGCTGATTCACAGTTCTCTCTGGCTGCTGATTGGTCGACTGAGTGTGCTGCTTGAACACAGTCCATCCAAAAACCTGCAGCCATATTGAGCAGGATGTGTGCACATTGAATAAAGAACATTGCCGACTCTTGTCTCGGGACATGAGATGGGACGTCTGCCAAAAAAGACTACGTGAAAAGCAAGAAGATTTATCCTCTGAAGACCCTGATCGCCTTAATCGAATTTCATGTCACCATCCAACAGTTATCACTCTGAACCAAAGTGTTCCGAGCCACGCAGCTAAAAATAAAACAGAAAACATAAAGTCGTGTTTCCATGAAATCCAGCCACAGCTGCTCGGTGCTGCAGTAACTCTGAGCTGCAGGTGGAATCAGTCTTTCGTATCTGTGAAACTGCAGGGCAGAAGCACCAATAACACATCACACAGTGATGTATGATGCTATTACACTGCAGACAACAAGATCAGTCAGCAGCCGTTCTTCAGTCTCTGCTGCACCGAGCTTTTTTTAACGAATTCAGCTTACAATGATTTCTACCGTTCACACTTTTCTTTAATGACATCGTTCATACATGTCTAATAATATTCTGGTAATACTGTTGGTGTTGAAGGATGAGATCAAGCTGCAAGTTTAATATCCACTGAAGGAAGGAAGGAAGTGAGAGGAACTGATTTTAAAGGCAGAAAAACTTAGATTTGACAAACTGAGTCATGCTGCGTCTTTTATGAGACGGTGGTGTCACAGAATGCAGAACACCACTTTGTTTAAGCAGAGTGATTTATTTAAATATATGACAAGTGGTCCCGGAAAACAGGTCTGCCTTCCTGGATGCTTTTTCATCACATTTAGTCGCAACGCCTCCGTGTCACAAAATGGATATTAGACTTGATGTTGTTGCTAATGTGGCTGTCAAAAAGACATTTTGGGAAAATGTGAAGTAGCCAGTCTCCTTTGCCTCTGTGTGTGTGTGTGTGTGTGTGTGTGTGTGTGTGCGTGCATGCACTCCTGCTGCCTTTGAAGCCATGAACAGATGGAGAGGTGACTTTTTTGACCTGAACTCAGTCTCTCAGGACAGTCTCCATCCAGGCTCTGGAACGACTCCAGCAAACTAAGTAAATGCTTTAGATGGTTTGGGTTATGGATCAGGGGCCTCATTCACAAAACATCTTCAGGCTAAAAATCAAGTTAGGAGACACTCAGAAAGAGTGTCACAGTCAGTCCCAGGTCAGGGTCAGATATTGTGTCTTAATGTTATAATTGTGGTCGTTCTCACTATGGGTCATGATAACACGTCTTTTTTAAAGAATCAGCAAACTGAAATATGTATCATGGAAAGTTGAATATAAATCATTTTAAATGCTACTTCCATTTTGTATTCAGTACCTGGATTCTTTCAACTCTGCTTCTAACAAATCTGTCATTGAACACACTTTTTTTCCTCTTTGCCCTTTTTATTAACAAAGCACAAAGTGTAAAAATATTTTGGTAACATTAGCAGTTAAAATGACAAATTGGTGGAAGATTGTATCACCTGTAAATTTGTCTTCACTGTGTGCACATTGAGTCTTGCCACATGATGATTGTTGGTTACGCAGGGTTTTGAAGTGCAGGCTACGTTAACTGGTACTGGATTGATTAAATTGATCGTTTTAACTGCCAGCATCATGGATACTCATTGATTTAATTGATTTATTACAATGTGCTTTGCTGCATCCCATGGCATCTTTATTTTAATCAATTTCAACCAAGTTTTTTTGTAGTTTTCTGTTGATAATACTTTGGTAGTTTGGTAGTAGTTTGTGCCCACTGGTAGTTTTTTACCAATGGGCACAGATGAGCACTTAAAAGAGGCCTGTTACACTCACTGAAGGATCTGAGTCTCCTGCTCTGTCTCTCAGTGTTGTGTGTCCAGTCCAGTTATTTATTGATTTGGACCCCAGGGCGTCTGTATGAGTTCATCCTCTGTACTTCCTCTGCTTGGATGGTAACAAGGACAGGAGGCCTCCTGTGTCTCTGGTCGTCCACCAACAGCTCTTTGGTCACGCTGATGTTGAGCTTCAGGTGATTGTTGTTGCACCATGTGACAAAGCTCTCTATCAGTCCTCTGTACCTCTCCTCCCTGTCTGTGTTGATGCTTTGGACATTGAAGGAATCATCTGAAAATGTTTGGAGCTGACAGGAACCAGAGTAAAACCTGAGGTTGCATGTGACAGAGACTCTGCCATCCACTCTGACATATGGTGGCTGGCCAGTGAGGTAACAATGGGTTGTCAACATTATCAGGCTGACACTCAAAACTGCTGCTTCAAAGTCTGTGAAAAGTTAGAAGCAGTCGAGAGGATGTCTGAGTCACTGAGAGTTGCTCATATTCAGCCAGTCTGCTGCTGATAATGTGCTTCCCTCTGCCAGTATTTTAGAAAAGTGATAAAGAGCTTTTAGGAAGGTATCAGCTTAACTGTGAGAGTATTTTGATGGGGGTGGAGGTTGTAGAGATGCAATCTCTTCATCAACAAATCGGAAAATGTCCATGTTTGCAAAAATCTCCACTATTGTGATACTGCAGAAATGAATTTTTACATCGAGGATGGAAATTGAGTATCTCAGCCGTCTGTCAGAATTATTCATCAAACCAGAGTCACCATTGTTCAACAGTTCATTAAGTTTCTATTAAATAATCACTAACTACATTTACTTAATAAATAAAGCTGATTTCATGGCCATCACTGGAGCACCTGGTGTGTTTGGTCCTATATACGGACACACACCAAAACATCTAACCATGATTCTGGTGTCCTCTTTACACTTGACCTCTTACAGTTTATTCTCTGTCTCTGTGACTTCCTCGAGCCCACAGATGCTGCACTTTGTGGTCAGTGTCTCTTCAGATTAAATGCTGGGCTCTTCTCCCTCCTGTCCTGCCGTGGACAGATTCTGCAGGATGTATTGACAATAGATACACAGGTGTGTTGTGACAACAGTGAGTTGAGGAGGGGAGGACAAGGACCACAGCGAATCAGACAGGTGAGTCCCGACACGGCACATTTCTCTGAGGCAGGGGGATGGAGGGTCAAACACCAACACTGAAATCTTACATAAGCACATTAAGAATATAGACACCCATCCAAACAGCAGGTCAAACGTTCACCAACATTATCTGGTGACTTTGAAAGTTCATTAAATTCACAACTTTCAGTAAAATGTGAACAGATGAGGAAAATCTGTAAGGTGACTGTAAAAACTGTAAAACTAATCCAAAACATTAAACTCTGTGATTTTTCTTTTGCATTTCACCAAAATCACTATCTGCCATCTTTAGACCTGAGTATGTTTTTCCACTACTGGACCACTGACAACTTGAACTAACAAAAACCTAAAGCATCAATAACAGGGTTGTCCACCCGTGTCTTATGGAGAGACAACAGATTGCAGGTTTACATTGCAACAAAACACTCCACCCACTCCTGAGTGCTCCTTCAGGTGGAGGAGAGAAACTCAGTGAAATCACCTGCTGAGATGGTTTGAGTGAAAACCTGCAGACTGTTGGCTCTGCATGGATCGCGGCTGGACACCTCTGGGGTCATATTCACAAAGTATCTGCCAAAACTTTATAGCTAAGTTCATGAACAGACAAACTTAGTAATTTCAGCTGTGTTGGAGCAGCAGGGGTCCAGACACAGAGGGGCTGAAACAGGTGACCTGCTGCTTTACTGCTTTAGTCAATCTACACAACACATACAAGCGCACAGTCCTGGTAGACATTTTTCTTTATTAGTAAGAAGCATAAATTGTCAAAAAAATGAATTATGTTTTTGTTTATCAGTATGATGAAACATTTTAATGCTCTGCAAGGTCACACAACATGTTTTCAGCAAACAAGCTCTGATAAATTCACTGTAGACTGACTCAAACTGGAAAGACCAGCTGGTGAACATGATTGAGCATTTAGCCGCTAAAGAGCCAGATATTTTCCTCAGGAGTTGGTGGAGACCAAAAACAGAGCTTAGAGGAGAGTGAATAATCTGCTGAATGTTTGCCATGTCAAATTAACACAGTAATAATATGTCAGCACTGTGTTTACAGTTTGTTTCTGCTGCCGCCAAGTAAATCAGTTAATACAGGTTTAAGTATCATGTATCTGCCAAAAGAAATTAATATGATTTTAAGTGTGTTTGGTACATTAATGCAAAGCATCGTGATTCTCTCTTGGAAGATTATGTCTCAAAGCAGAAAAGTCAATAACCCAATTCTCAACATTATGATCACCTGTTACAATTTTGTAAGAATGAACTGTACATTCCTTATGGGTGAACCAATTGGATGGTGAAAAATAGTGGATGTAAACATTTGTGTCATGTTTGCATTCTGAGCTTGACTACTTCTTAAGTTTTGGTGAGATGGCTGAGCGTGACCAACCACAGACGAACACAACCCGACCAGCTCCCCCTGGCTTATAAACCGGCTTATGGAAGCATTTTAGCTTCTATGAAATTGAAGGGAAAAGGGACCTGAACACGATCCACAGGTGGTGCCCAGAGACTCCCACCCCTAATTAAGAACACAGACAATTACATAGCATTTCTATTTTTTTGTTAGAGTACCATTATTATGGAAAGCGCAATAACCACTTTCGTGCATTTTACTTACATTTGTTATAGAACTTTGGACTTCATTGTGTCTGCCCATTTTTACATGAACCCTTTCAAGAACCAAGCACCTTTAAACCTCTCATGCTCGTCTGTCCATCCTGGAACAGGGATCTCTCCTCCTCTTGTGCTCTTCCTGAGGGGGGAGATTTTTCCTGATCTGAATCAAGGATCTGAGGATAGAGGGTGATGTATATTGAACAGATTGTGAATCCCCTTGAGGAACATTTGTGATTCGTGCTATCGGGCTTCATAAATAAATAAAATTGAATATACTGTACAGTTCTGGGATGGAGATGCAGCGCTGATGTCAGACACACAGAAAAGACGAGAAGCTGTGGGCTGTGGTGACTGATGGTGACTTTGTGAACAGTTATGAGAGTCAGTAGCTCTCCTTCATCTGCAGTCAGTTTTTTTTACTGAAAGTGAAGCAGTGTACTGTGCTGTTAAATGGCAGCTTTAACCACCTCTCTGCCTCTCTGTCATTAGCATAGCGTAGGAGGCAGAGCTGATTGAGTGGCCAGTTGGCAGTCAGAGAGAATTTTCTTTTCAGATTCTTTGTTCATGTTCTGCATTTGGACCAGAAATATTCACCGTACATGAGCACAGTCTCATCAGTTTACCTCTCCATCTCATATTTATAATGATGTGATCTCTTTTCATATTAAACTACATACTAAACTATACGTTAAACAGATGTGCACCAGGGCTCGGAGGCTTTAATAGGAGCCGTTTCTCACTGAAACAGCAGTTAAAAAACAACAAATAACGTGAAACTTACCCATAATACCTCACTCAAGACATGTGATATTCAAGGCAGGATCTATCTTTATTATTTTTCTCAGCTGAGATTCAATTTGATATTTTTGTTGTATTGTTGAATTCACGTGTTTGAATTTGAACTGGAAGTGACTCAATAAAAAATCATGTTTAAAGTATATTTAAAGTATTGAACACAAAATGACCCCCAAAAGTACGTCTGCCACACCAACGATAGTACACAGTCATATGCTTAGTGTAATTTCTGACACACCAGTATTTATAACAGCAAAATTATTGATTTGAATCAGGCAATTTCAATGGAATCACTGCAATCGGTGGATTCATTAGCAGGAAAAATACATTCACAGACAACACAAACTGCACGTTTTTATTAATCCAGTTTTTCATCTTGATTTATTTTCCCAAGTTATATTTGTATGACACAGAGTCACAGCCATGAGATAGTATGTCATAGTTTTAATTTACTGTGTCAAATGTGTGAAATTTGACTGATAAAACTAACTCTGACCAACTTTTCATCTTGTTCATTTTGACTTTTCTGGCATCAATGGGCCTCTGTACATGACTCCAGAGTACACCTGGAAGTATCAAGTAAAATTTACTGTATTTGTGTATTCCAGCCCAGTACTCAATAACTCTTACAACCTTATTACTTTATCGTGACTTTTAGGTTAACGTAATCCTGAAATATTATGACTTCTTTCACTAAATATTACAACTTTTTTGTCTCTAAATTTTTCGACCATCTTGAAATATGATTTTCTCAAAATATTTTCTCAAATTCATTCTAGAATCTTTTTCCTTGTCTTTTTTTCTTTTTTATCATATATATTTTATATTATTAGTATTTTTTTATCATATGACTTTTTCTCTAGATGCTACAAACTTCTTCTAGATATAATACGACTTTTTTCTTGAAATGTTATGGTTATATTTTTGAAATATTATGACTTTATTCATGACAAATTAAAACTTTATTCTTGAACTATAATGACTTTTTCTTGAATATATGCCAACTTAATCCTCGAAATCCTTTCTGTAACTTATAAAAACCCCAATATATAATATGAGACAGTAACAGAAAACATCCACTGACTCTGTGCCCTGGCGGAAATGAGCCTCCATACTTGACTCCAGAAAAGATCCAGATGTGGATCTTCTTCTTCTTCTTCTTCTTCTTCTTCTTCTTCTTCTTCTTCTTCAGCCTGGATCTTCACCCCGGTGCTGATGCTCTCGATAGCCGGGCTCTGTTTCTGCCTCATTACCTAATTAATTCACAGATACCACCTTAAATAGAGGGTGATCCCGGGCTGGTCCCTCCCTCTCTCCGGCACCAGCTCGCCTCCCTCTCGCGGCTCTCCAGCCCAGCCAGGAAAGGACGCTGATCCGGACGTCGGGTCTCTTTCTCCGGTCCTGTTTGACTGTGTCGGACCCCCCCACCCCCCACCCCACAGTCCCACCCACCTCCCTCCAACACAAACACACCACCAGTCCTCATCTGCTGGATCTGCCTCCAGAGCCTTTCCCTCCTCTGTTTGATCTCAGGAGCGAGAAAAGGGGACTTTATTTCTTCCTTTTACCGGATTGATCTCTGGCTGATCCCGGATCGGGTTCGTCCTCCTCCGGGGCTGCAGCAGGACCAGAGCCGATGCCTCCACGAATGTAATTACAGCCCAAACAAAACTGGTTCCGGGAACAAAAGGGGACGCCGAAGACCTCGTTCCTCCGCCCGGTGCGTCGGTCGTTTTTCACCGCGGCGGTTGTCAAGTTGGAGCCCGGCTGGGGATGGACAAACCCCGCTGAAGTGAAGCCGCCGCTCCGCCTCAACAACAACCGCAGGACGTGATTTGGACGAGTGGAGGTAGCGTCTGTTCTGATTTTCAAACTTTATTTCTGCTTAATCACTTGTGGCTGTGAGAAGAAACGTGTTTAAATGTGTGTGTCGGTGCCGGTTAAAGTGAATTTTAGCGTGTTTTCAGGAGTCTTCGTGTCTCCAGTTGTTGCTGCTTTAGCATCCGGGTAACAACAGTTTCTTTACCTTGACACCCACTTATTAGCAACTACAGCGGGATTTGGGATTTTCCACAGGTGTGAACGCTCAACCAGCCAATTCGGGGACATTTTAACCTCCGTTTTATTATATTTAACCCCACATTAATCTCGTTAACAAACTCCCAGTGGTGGTTTTCCCTCGGCCGTCCACCGTCCCGGCAGTTAGCTCGGGCTCAGCCGCGGTACGTGCCTCCCTGTCGGCTGCAGTCAGCGCTGTCAAGGCTCCATTCAAAAAATGCGGAGGTTAAGCGGCAACTTGCGTCGCTTTTCTCCTCATTTTAACGCCCTTTAAAACACACATTGTGGCATTAAAACACCATTTATAAATGCACACACCTATAATGCATTGATTAGCACTTGTTTTGATTGAATGTGAACTTTTATACTTTGTGCACAGACCTCGCTAGTTTCTATCGCTGTTTATGGACCAGGAGTGAGTATCAGTTAGTAAAGTTATAATTTTAGTAAAATAAGATGTTTGTACGTGTGCTGGAGACATGCCGAATTCAACAGCTGTTTCCAGTGATTCTATGAGCTTTTTTAACAAATCGAAAATCATCATATCTACTAATTAATCAAGACGTCTAATTAAAATGTCGAGATTGTGAAGGGCGCTGCTGTGGCGGGTCTCCCCCGGCACGTCTCGGCTGTTGCAGGGGCTGCGAGGCAGGAGTCAGACCGCCTGCGGATCTCTGAGTGTCTGGAAACAGTTTGCTCACAGTCTCTGCCTGCAGTGTTTTGTTTTCCGACTCATATTTCCCCCTGGTAACCAAAAAGCCCCTTTATCATCACTATAATACACGATCTTTGGCGACTTGATCTTAAAACGCGTGTTTTTTAAACGGAGTCTGGTGGCTGCGCCTGTTTTGATGGAAATAGTGTTTCTGGTGCAACTGTTGACATGAATGCGGCGCCTTCAGGCTCAGCTCGTTCATCTTGTTGGAGTGGTTTGCCCACATTGGACAGTCACATTGTAAATAGTACTGCTGCTTTTCAGGCTGTCATATTGACGAGGCTGGAAAAAACACTCATTACCGTTTTGTTTTTAATTATCGGGGCGTTCAGATGGCGGAGAACCGTCCTGACGTCATGTGCCAAGATGGGCGGATGAGCTCCAGGAGCAGAGCTGCTTCTTTTTCCTCCTCTCGTTTCATCCATCTCCTCCTCCTCCCCCTCCTCCTCCTCCTCATCCCCTCTCTATCTGGGTGTGTCCTGCCTTATTGCGTTAGGAAGGAGGGGGGATCCCGCATCTTGGCTCATGGTGACTCCTCCTCAGCTTGTGACCTCCAAACGAGGGCATTGCTCCTTCTGCTCTGCTCTGCTGCTGAATTCACCCAAAAAAGAGAAGCTCTTTGCAAAGAAAATGAGCAACAAGCAAAACTTTCATGTCCTCTTGTAGGAACTGGTTGAGGGGAGCGATGGCAGGGTTGTTGTTTGCTGGTGCTGGTTTTGATAAAATGTGCTTGTTTTCGCTGATGAATTTCTCCAGCTGTGAGTCCACATCTGTTTGCTGACACATCTTGTTTAAGTTCATTTGAATTTAAGGGAGAAAGCGGATAATAAGCAATGCACTCATCAGATGTTCCGGATTGATGTGGGTGCAAGCTTTCAGTCCTCAGACCTTCCTCAGGTAAAATTTAGAGATGGATTTTAATAAAGTGCTTATCAACAATGTGCAGGATCCTGTGGCTTTATTCACATATATTGGTATATTAAAATTTGCAGGATCTGATAACAGCTGTTCAGGGTTTCCCCCCCTGAAATGGTTGAGCTGAGGTGCTCTGCCACTTAGATCCTGATGCATCTTGTCTGGTGTTATTATTAGTTTAACATACAATGACCTTAACAATAGCCTCACTTCATTTAATGGCTTTTGCTGTGAGAAATGGCACCTCTGCTCTTTATCCCTGAAGGTTGACCTTGTACTTTCTAATAGAAGTATGTGTACTTTGTTAGCAGAGTTGGTGTTTGCTTTAGGCAAGGTGGCCTACATCTGCTAAAACTAGAGGAGAAATATGTCTTATAATTGACTAATTGCTTGATAGAAAAATAATTGGCAACTATTTTTGACAATCAGTGAGCTGTTAAAGTCATTTTTCAAGAAGGTCTCTCTCTGATGTCGCTGTAAACGTCTTTTAGCATTTGGATGAGACATCACCTTGGGCGCTGGTTGAACTCTGATCTACATTTTTACTATTTGCTGACATTTTTTTAGATAAACACTGAATCATATGATTGAGAAAATATTAACCAGTTCAATTCCTAATTAAAACCAATATGAGTCGCAGTCCTAGCTATAAAGCCTGAATTATGCTTAGCTGAGATGCACGTAAACGCCTTTGGGAACCTTTGCAGTAGAACCCACATGCACACTTCCCACATTGCTTGATCTAAACATCCTTAATGGGAAGTTCTCTTTGTTTTTTCTATCAAAGTTTGGCCACAGTTGCAGTTTAGCACTAGTACTGACACAAGTGATTGAGCTTGAGAAAATAAATTCCTCCTTCAGACACTTTATATTTTGCCCATCCTGCCATTGTTCTGTCTGTTTACTTTGATAAATCTGAAGTCTTTCTTGTTTCTTTCATGGATGAAGTGGTTTGTTTACATTGTCACCAAGGTGAAATTTGATCCACATGGCTGATTTCTTCTACGCTTTCTTAACATTTTGAGTTGTTGAACGTGACGCTGCTTCCTAGTGGATGGATACTGTATGTAATACCCTCATTTGAAGTATAAAAGAAACACACAAATGCACAAGTCTGAACAGCACCATGCGTGTTTGCTTATCTACAGCCTGGAGAAGCATAATTCTTGGGAAAACCCGGATGTTGAGCATATGAACATCTCCAGTTACACTTAATAAGCGATGAGTGGGTGCGCTCCAAACCCGAAACCAGACTGGTACAGTGCTGGTTTGTGCTGGATGGGTGTGGTTTCCACTCAGCTTTTCAGCTCTCCCCTAATTGGTTGGCTTTTAATGTGAAAAATCAGCAGGAAGTTTTAAGTTTCATTAGCAGCGGCTTAGCATCGATTAAGACAAACAACATGGGAAAAATGGAAATTATTGGACAATGAAAACAATGTTAGCGCTAAAAGAGAAAGCAGCAGAGTAGTGAATATGACATGATAGACTAATGCTGTTTCATCTGGCCTTTGTTTGTTTGTGCTGCTATTTGAGACGGCCATTATTTGATTACTGGCTTTTATATGAGAATTTATATTAAACATATCAGGTCTGTGATAGACTGGCATCCTGTCCTGCTGTGCCCCTCTGTGTGCTGGGATTGGGTGCAGTCCTCCACCACCCTGCACAGGATAATGGATAAGTATAGATAATAAAGGGGTGGACGGAGCCAGCTGTGGTCCCAAGCAAACACATAGTAGTTACCTTTCATTACACGCTGCTGAAACTATGATAATGAATATAATGAAAATAATGCAGCTTTCATCCCTGGACCCTCCTCGGAGCTGAGGGCTTACAGTCGGGTTTACCTGCAGACAGATGAGTGCTCTGTTTGTGTCTGAAGCTGCTGCCGAGGTCCTGATGACCACAGAAAGTGACGGGTGCTGACTCAGTGTGTCTGTCCTCTTAACATCCTGCAGGAGGTTCAGACTCCTTCCACAGCAACAAGATTAGATTTAATAATTCACTTTGATTTGTTCAGTCAGTCAGATTCTTTACTGAACAAGGCTCTGTGCTAATCCCAGGTGTCACTCTCACCTCTGTTACCTGTTTCCAAAGTTCCAGAGGGTTTCACTGACAGGACTGTAAAGTGCTGAGTTTCAGCTCAACTACTAACCATATCTTTATGTTTTTAACACCATACCAGCGAGTGCCTGGTATATTTAAATGACTTGAATTAGTGACAGTTTTCAGGTTAGATATTGGACAGCTGGACTTGATCAGTAGCTCTTTTTGTTTGCATCAGACATTGTGATCCGACAGAGAGTTAAATCAAAGAATAGCTCAAACACATATTGTGGCTGAAGCCTGTAGTGGCCTGTGAGCTCCTGGTGTCCTCAAAGCAAATATTATTATTATTATTATTTTAATTAATCCATCTGATTTGTCTGGATGAACAAACTGCTCTCCCTACTGAGCATTAATTAAGTTTTTTCTATTTCACTCGTATAACCGTTTCTTTCAACCTGCCTTGTGCACTTCACCGTTAAGCAGTAATTCTCCTACATTTCCCAGAAGGTTTCTTGACAAACAGACAGAAAAGAAGAGATGGTGAATGTCTAGTTTTTAGCTCTCTGTCTTTCAGCTTGTTAAAATGTCCACTCAGCCAACTGTGGCAGTTCTTGTGTTTTACCTGCTGTCCATCAGAGACTGCAGGTGATGTGATGTGTGACTGCAGTGAATTGTGGGTGATTGAGGCTGTTGTCTATGAAGAATCCAGTTGCTGTGTTTCCTCTTCGCTGATGGATCCCTGTGTGTCAAATGTTCATTTCAAAATGGCGGCCCTCACTCTGTGATTCTAAATCCACTGTTTCAAGTTATTAAATTATACATCCAGGCTCAGGATCAGTTGATTCTGGTCCCAGTCTCTAGTCTTCATTGTCACAGCAGTTCTTTGTCTTTTTTTTCCAGTGATTCGCTCCTCGAAACCACGAACAATATCTCTGAAATGTCAGTGGATATGTATTGTTCTCCACATCCCCAAAGTACACAGCGACGTCACATTGGGGGAATAATTATAAGCTGTTACTCGGCTAGTTTGGATATTAGAATAAGAGTTATTGTACAACAGTTCTATGAATTCTGGATGACCCTCAGATGTTTATCTACGCTTTAACGCAGCTGTCTTTATGCATGCATGGTTTTTGGTGGAAGTGGATTTGAAGTGTCGACACCTCTGACCAACCTGCTACACTCACAGAAAGGCCGCAAACAAATGTGTTACTATGTTCTCCAGATGGTTTAGACCCCAGATGGAGTCTAAACCATTTGGGACTTGATTTACAGATCGCAGTGTCCCAGAGGCAGAACAGTTTCCTCCCTCACTGCTGAACTCTGAACTGACAGAGTCTTCTGTCAGTTTATGGCTGTTTAACTGCTGCTCATACTGTTTCTGTTTGTGAGGCTCACACTCGACACACACGTTGGTTCATGACAGCTGTCAGCTGTAAAACTTAACTTAAAATACTTGTTTTTTGGTTACATGTAGTTATCGGTGACCAAACTGAAAGTAAAGAGAAGAGATGCTTCGTAGCATACTGAGCTATTTTTCAGTTCATAGTAATAACATAATAGAAACCTATCTCTCTTTTTACTCTGCTATATTTATTCGAACAAACTCAAATCTTTTTATTGCACACAGATTTTATGTTTTATGTCGTTGTGCTCTGCCTGACATTTTGTCAGTTTTTATACTTGGCCTGAGGAAACAATATTTCATTCAGACTGTACTTTTACTGTTGAAATTAAAACATACTGCCGTGAGTCAACACTGTCTGTGATTGACTCTTGCATTTCAAGAAACCATCCCATTATAAGAATTGGGTTCGCAGATGTGACGTAACACGGATGACTGCATTGCGATATTTAGATAATTGCACAATCACCTGTATGAGGTGGGCAATTTTGACAAAATTATGGAGATGGAGATGACGGGTGTAAATGATCCATCACAGTGTCTCCACCACACAGCCGAACATTTACAGAGACTCGTGCTCCTGGAGTACGGTATCGTTTACAGCAGAGACCGAGCGAACCGACTAAACACGCCGGCTGATGTACCCGTTTGGATGGAGGTTTTTAAAATTCAGTGAAATGTGGAAACCCCTCTGCAGACGGAATCCCTGCCTGTGAACCAGATCCAGCAGCGCACACTTTGTCTCTTATGTAAGTCCACATCAATTATTAATGGCTCAGTCCTATATTTAAGATATGGAAGCTCTCTGCTCAGCAGAGCCTCAGTGTTTGTGGTTATAATGGAGCTGTTGGCCTTTATCATTATTTTATAACCCTGCTGGCAGGAAAGAGTTCACCCCACTGCAATGGAGAGCTGATGAAATATGACCGTGTGTAATGTTTTATTTATTTAGCTTTTTGTAAATTTAACCTTTAATTAAGTTGTGGCAGGTGTCTTTTCAGGTGTACGTGGGGACAGAATTTAACTGGCATTTTCAATGAGTTCTCAAACAGCCTGCAGCCTAATCTGAGCCCAAACGTTTTGACGAATACAGGCTGCGTTCGGGCACAAGTTCATCCTCATGCTGCAGACCAGGTTCTGTCCTAAAGATTATTTTCAAGTCTTAATGTCAGTATTGGTTTTAATATTAAAATTTCAGTAATAGACTGATTATAATGTGTAGTGATAATTTTGTCTTAGTTTCACTCTGTCTCACATGCACCAGCAGAATGTGCAACACATGCAAATTTTAGACCAATTCATGGCTTAACGGATGTTAAACTGCAGGTAACCATACAACCGTAGTGACGCTTCAGGCTCCTGCAGCAGTTAACTGACTGACTGAACATGGATTAAACTGACCACACATAGAAATGTCCACATAGAAACAATGTCGGACTCCCATCGCAGTGTTAGATGCCTCCTCTCTGGACGTGATGGTCTTACATGGTGGCCCCTCGTTACTGTGGCTTCACTCTGCACCTGCTTTTTGGAAATATCCACACAGATGACGAGGAGGCGTCAGCAGGATTGATGATTGTAACCGGACCATCTGAGAGTGTCCTCCTGACACACACTTACATAACGCCTCTGTGTGTGTGTGTGTGTGTGTGTGTGATGGTTGGCAGGTGTTTAGTGGGTGGGAATGTGGGAGTTTGTGTGTGTGTGACAGACAGGAAGGTCTGAGCAGCAGGATGAACATTCAACAACAGCATTTTCCTCAACACTGTTTAAAAAGGATGAACTGAATCAAAGAGTCTGTTTCTCGACCTACACTTGCAGTATTTGTGAGTATTTGCGAGTTGACGAGGATTTGGGTTCAGCAGCATTTAATCAAATCCTCTTATCAAACTTAATTAGGTTCAGCTTCCATCATTTGCAAGAAACTAATGTTATAAATATCTAAAACTCAAAGATTCAATTTAGATCTGTAATTACCTTTGTTGGCTGAGAAACCAGATTTGTTTTTATTGGTGGCCTAATTAATGGTGGCAACCTGTAGCTGAAAATGAGATGAGTGTCAGGAGATATCAAATGTTGATTAAATATGTGTCAGAACCAAATACTGGAGGTCCTGATTCACAACGATGAAGCTGGTAAGAAATTGATATCATATGCTTTACACACAGTCCACTTACAATCATAAAGTGGTAATTTCTCTTCGAGGAGAGACATCAACTGAACTGAATCTGAAAATGACACCAGGTATCAGAAGCCAACCCTCTGTGTGATGTGTTCCTCCAGTGCCTGACCCGTCACTCACACAAACAGGTGACTCCATCAAACTTCACATTAAGTGCAACAAAGTAGAATCAACCATAATTACCCTCCACTTACAGTAAAACAAGAAACAAATACAATGAGGGACTGAAGGGGGAAAACAACCCCCCACTCTGATTGGTCACTTGTTTTTCCATCCATCCTTTGAATAATAGCAAAAACCAGGGATGTGGACAGTGATTCAGAGTCGTAAACCAGGCTGATCTTTACCATCCTTTCGACCCACGTGTGGTTTTTTAACATCGATGTAGGTCGACACAAGCAGCATGTGCTGTTTTGTATACCGCATTCAAATGAAGGGGAAACCACACCCATCTGACACAAACTGGTCAGGTTCTGAGGTATAAACACGAATATGAAACTCAAACAGAGACAGACTTAATTTGAAGAGGAAGCAACGATTAATCTTCAATAACAAACCAAAGATTAAAAAGACCTGGTGCTCTTGTCTGATTCCTACAGATGTTATGAGGGCGGTGTTTCTTGTACATACTGAGATCATAAGAATAAACTAAAGTATTACCACAAACTACTCATGAAAACACAGAGAAGTAAGGCTGAAAGGCAGGGAAGAGTGAAAATAAAACAACAGCCTAATTAACCACAAGGCTATAAATGAAATCCAGATCATAAAAGAAAATAAAACTTTGTGCGCACAATTCATCATTATATAATGACGACGTGAAATCCTAAAGGAGGATTTGTGGAATTTGCGTCTGTTTTAGCTCATTTTTTCCTCTTGGTGCTCTAACTTTAACTTTTTGCACTTCCTGAAGGTGAAGGTGCTGCTGTGACACGTGTGTGTGTGTGTGTGTGTGTGTGTGTGTGTGTGTTAATCCTGATGAAGCCGTCGGTGCAGAGAGGTGTTGAAGCTTGTTGTGAATGTGATGAGCTGCAGTGAGCTGAGCTGTGTGTGTGTGTGGGTGTGTGATGCCGTGTACTAACAGACATGGATGTGTGTGTGTAGGAACATTACATGTGAGTGTATTTGCTGCTCTGTGGTTTGTAACAGTGCTGATGTGCTGCAACAGTTGCCATGAGGATCAATAATTATTAGTTTGCTGAGCTTTATCAGCTGATGCTCCACAGATTGATGAGCTGCATTAATCCTTCAGGTTGTTCATGTTTTCAGAATATGTATCTCAGTGTGTACTAATGTGTACTGTGTGATCCAAAGTACTCATTTGATAGAGCTTGAAAAAACACAAATACAAAAGCAATACTAGGTCTTATGGCATGTTTTGGTAATGCCCCAGTAATTGAATTGTAACCATGCGCTGCATTCAGCAGCTCACTCTTCCATCACATGTACAGATAATTTGCCAGCATCCCATTAAACAGGAATTCAGTAAAATTACAGCCCTCTGCCTGCCCAGTGCATTCTCCTATCACATGTGTAGCCCACACGACTGCCAACACGAGGACGACATGCTGGAGGCCTGAGAGGAAAATTAGTTCTTGGTGAGAAGTCTTTCTTTGGAGGGGGGAGTTTTTTTTTGTTTTGTTGTGAAAGTTCAATGCGATGTTAAATGAGTCCCAGCATTTAGAGTTTAATTCAACTGAACTTTTTTATTTCTATTAGAAGGGTTTATAATTCTGCTTTTGATATCGCAAAAGGTTTGTTTCTATCTGCATATGACATAGTAAGTTCATCGCAAGTAAATAACCTCTATATTTCCATTATATTCCTGTTATTTTCTGTTAAGTTTCCACCTTATTCCCTGAATGTTGCAAACCTATAGAGAACATCACATTATATGGATCATTTGATATCATCATACTGATATTGAGAAGCCACGGTGATAAGAAGGAAGAGATTTCGTTGACACGGCTGCCATCACGTTTACATCAGAAGTAATAAAGGCAGAGACAGAACCTGCTCGCTGTCTGAAAGATCCTTAATGTTCCACGACAATACTGTATATTATATATTAAACAGACTGCAGTAAACTGACTCAGCTCCCGGACTGAGCCGCTGTATGATTTAGACCAGTGCTCATGCGGATTCTGTAGTCCACTGTGTTTGTGTGTGTGTGTGTGTGTGTGTGAGAGTGTGTGGGTGAGGGTGTGTGAGTGTGTGTGTATTCAGTACTGGCAGCTTACTTGGCATCCCTCTGCAGCATGTTAACAACTGATAAAGACACGAGAATAAAGGGAGGAATGCTGCAGGAGAGAGAGCCGAGAGGTTTTTACCAACAGGCTGCCAGAACTGAAACACACAGCACAGATGAACTCACTCTGTTCGTGGCTCATTATTTCATCACCATCTAAACTTGAATCTTGCATTGGAGTTAGTTAAGTTTTTCATTCCTGTGGGTTTATGTGATCACTCCTGAGCGTTGAAGACTGACCATTATCCTCGAAGTTAGTTTATCAGTGATCTAATCAGGAAATGATGGTGCAATATCTCATCACAAACTATGTGCACAGGTGTGCTCACACTCTCACCTTTACCTGAACTCATGTCGAAGAACAATTGTAGAACAAGAATTGAAGAATTGTAAATAAACAAGAGGGGTGTAGGTAGTTTTTTGTCTTTCATGACAAATAAATGTTGCTACACATTAGAAGTGTTACATATAGATAAAGTCCTTTATTGCACTAAATGCAATTTTATATCAATGTGTTGTGATATAGTCATTTTCTGTCAAGTCAGTTGAGAAACTGGATCAATCAATCAATGAGCCCTGTTCATTGATTTATAACATTGTCTATAATGTCCTAATGCAGTCAGAGGTATCAAAGGGATAAAATGTCAAATCTCTGATCTTAATAGATAATCATCTTGCGGGGTATATCGCCATGTCGCCAAACCCTAAACTATTTGTCTTATTTTACATGAGTCAAGATCGAAAAACATAACTTTCGAGCACATTTATAACACACCACTAAGCTGGATATGGGTCCAACATTTGGACCAGGTCCCACTTAGACCCTGGAGTCTTTCAGTCTGAGGTGTACTGAGATTATAGGGTGGAGGTGTGTATATGTTAGTGAGTGTATCCTCTCGGAGATATACAGGGAAAGGCGTAGGTCAGAGGAGGAAGTGAGCAGATGGAGGGCGGATGGAGAGCCAACAGGAAGTGAAGGCTTGATGGTTTCCTCATGTTGTGTTGGCAACAGTCAAGATTTCACTTCCCCGTACTTACACAGCCAACAGGTGTGTGTGTGTGTGTGTGTGTGTGTGTGTGTGTGTGTGTGTGTGAATGTGTGTGTCAGTCACGCTTCAGTCCAGCTCTATATTCACTTGTTTTAAACTTTTCCAATTATATAACGCTGAACTGAATATCTCAGAGTTTCCCACCATGTTTTATTGTGGAGGCGCCTCGCCTTAAATAAACAGTGACTCCTCTAACTTTATGAAAAATAATATTAGATTTCTTAAGCTACAGGGGAAATGAGCAGTGGAACTACATCACACAGCAACAGCCACGCATGTAATGAGTGATGTGATTGTTTAAAACATCTTCTAGTAACTACACTGATAACAAGATGTGTCTAATTTCTTGATTGATCATATCGTCCACTTCCCAGTAATTAATCACAGCAGCAAGTCGCAATGTCAGGAAAAAAGTGTAAAGATTAACTGGTAAATTTGGGGAAACTATAGAGTCAGTGGTTTGACTACATCGATATATAACCAACAGTCTGACCCAAATTCTGTGTGAAATTGAGGGCAGAGGAATCGAAGAGACAAACCTCTAACACTATCCCGTTTATAACACATTTTTGCAATTATCTAGGGAACCTACCCCACAAGTACATTCAAATACGGGGGACACATTGTTTGGTCATCAACAACATGCCATATATATATATATATATATATATATATATATATAGTTATTTAGTTTGACTGTTGACAACTGGCCACGAGATGAGGTGAGTCAGGATGTTGGTGGCTGAACAGTTTTGTGGGGAAATCCTGCTGTCTGTCAGTTGTGGTTCCTGTTCAGACTGCAGATGCTGCAGAGAGTCCCTGCTGGGGTTTGTTTTCTGTCCTGCTGTCACTGTGATGTCGAGCTGACCGGGAGCTCTGCCAACAGGGAACTCTGCAGCACACACACACACACACCACCTCTGTGCACCAGGTTTGAGTCCTGCTCAGACCTCGGTCCCGGTCCTGGTTTCTGGTGTGTGCGCGAGGAGTGGACGCGGTGGAATGCAGTGTTTGTGTTGAAGAGCTGGGCGTGGCTCTGTTTGGCCACGGTGACTGAACACAATCAGCACGCAGCCGTTCATCACAGCCTGTACACACAGAAACACACAGCTCTGATCTGAACACACACTCTACTGTCACAGCCAAGACGCTCAAAACTGGGACAAGATGAAATCTGTTAAAACATAAAAAACATCAAACAGGAACAGGGCCCTGCTCGCTCCTCTGGCGTTTGGGAAAAATCTCAACTTTTGTACAAAGGCTGAATTTATTCTCAGCTGCTCCACTTGAGTTTCCTGAACTCTGGATGCCATTATAACTCTGTGACGTCTGACTCTGAGGACCAGAATCAGATCTGCAGGTTCGTTCGTCTGAACGGTGATGGTGTGTTTCCCTGTTTGACTCTCAGTGCAGTCAGCTCTGTGAGATCATGTGCTCGATGCAACTGAAGTGGCTTTTCATTTCAAAGTTCACCAGAAAAAATCGAGCTGGAGAGGTTGGAGGAGAGGCCCGTGAGAGCTGCGTGTCCGTGTGTGTGTTTTCATGTGACTTTGAATGTGTCAAACTCTTGTGTTTGGTTTTCAACAGCTCGGGGCCAGCTCGATGCTTCATGTCTGCATAAAAAAACACCACATTTTCAAGAACATCGTGGCTGTAGCTCGGGTGGTAGAACAGGTTATCAACACATTGTGGGGTTGGTGGTTGGATTCCCAGCTCCTTCTACCTCTCTGTGCTGAAGTGTCCTTGAGCAAGACACTGAGCCCAAAATTGGTTCTGATGTGTGTGTTGGTAGTGAAAGAAATCACTTCAGATGAAAGTGTCTTTTTTGGAGATGTATTTCTGTGGTCGTAGAAAAAGCTGAAGTGGGTCACTGAAAGAAGTTGAAGTGGTATTTCAGGTGAAAGTGCGAAAAGGAGTTGAAGAGTCATTTGAATTCCTATTAGCCAGGAATGCACTGATCCGACCGATTCAGAGAGATGCTTTTGGGGTTGTGCAAATTTTATATATAATGTTAAGAAGATTCATGATAGTGTGACATTGCTGCATATCAACCTCTTAATGAGAGACACTCCATCGTGTTTTTCATACAACCCTGATTCCAAAAATGTACCAGCACTTTAATGGACACTGCAGGTCGGGTTTCTTGCAGGACTCTGGTTGAGACATTTACTGTCACACTGGGACAGAAACATGTTTCTTCTGTCACCTCCTCACATCACATTCTTCCTCTGAATACGACCCTGTCACACTCAACTGCTCTCTGATTGGACTCTTGATTACACCCCTCCCACCCATTGACATGAATGGCAGCTAGTGTTTCAGGCTCCTCTCTCTATCAGCCTGAACAGTTATCTCTCATAAAACCCAGAAATGCTCGGGGCCAGATTGTCCAACTGGTTTTCAGCCCAACAAACAGCAGACTGTGAGGCTTTTTTTCCCACTCTGCTCCCAGTCACAAGATGCTCCACCAACAGTCATCTGAGGCTGAATAATGCGCTGTCTCACTACTGAGGACTGGAAGAGGCTGATGGGTGTTGGGGTATTTCACACTATAGGACAGAAAATGTCCCAGCAAATGTTGTGGACAACAGAGTGTGTTAAGACTCCAGAAAGTGTTAGTTGACTAATAGTCAGATTAAGAATTTTAGTTTTACTCAAATATGTAGTGCAGTCATTTTTTGCTGCAGGAACCCTAGGATGAACTCGATGTGTTTGATCAATCAACAACCTCCTGAGCTGAATCAGACAGATGGTGACCGGTTTCATCTCCTGATCAGTTTAGTTACAAGATGCCTTATTAAATCGTCCTTTGCTGTGTGATGTAGCTCTTCTGTTAACTAACCAGCTGTCTGCATGTCAGACTGATATCAAGAAGCACCGACAGCAGGAGCAGATGAATCGGTGTGCTGACTTTTCTGCTCTACCTGTGCTGAAATTGATTATGAAACGGGATGTCCGTGCTGTACGTAACTGAAGCATCTGGTACTACTGAGTCTATAGCTGTATGTGATAAGCTGTATGTCTGAATATGCCAACACTGATAGCCTTTCAGGTGGTGCAGATATTTTATATTCTTGTTTAACTCACTTGCACATAAAGTCCTGAAAATATAATGTTTCAATATGTTTTAGTCTTCCTGTATTTTGCAGGAGAAAGATTGCCCAGGCCAAGATGATTCTAGTCAAAATATGGGCAAAGTTCATTACACAACATTTAATTTTAGACAATATGGCAAATTTATTTTATATAGGTCACAGCAAAGGATGTGCTTGTGGTTGTTTGGGTCAGGGGATAAAGATCTTAATATCTGTGAAAGGAAAAAATGGTGGTTACTGTTGTTCCATTTGCTGTAGTCGTGCTTGTTTCACTTGACTCATCATCGTCCAGTAGGACTGATGGAGACAAGGAGTCCCACCGATGAAGAGGTTACAGAGGTGTTGTCTCAATCTCCCAGTTTGATTCCTGGTCTGTGAGGACATTAAACTGAAAGATGTCTCAGTGTGCCGTGGGGCTGCAGCAGAATCAATCAATGAGACAGCTGGATTCTCCGTCCTCTTCCAGGACTCTCCTGAGACCGAGCTGGACCATCGTACAGATGAATAATGGTCATCATAATGACTCCAGCACTCAGATGTAAACCTGACCTCTTCAGCTGATGGCCAGATTGATTTTTTGACTAGCCCTTTCATTTATTCCTGTAATTGACAGGAAATGTGTTGCTTTGAATATATTTCACACGACCTGTGCTTTATTTCCAAGTTTCCACTGACCCTGCGTTTGCGTTGTTGTTACCTGTGTTGCCCAACCACCAGTGCCATCACTGTTTATGCCAGTCCACCAAAAAACAACCTCCTGCTGTCTGACAGCTGGTTAACAACAAAACTGTCACCTTAATAACATTAAAAGACAGAATGAGTGGACAGCAGAGATCCCTGAGATGAAGGTCAAGGTTTTCAGGAGGACTGTAGGGCTGGACTTATCTCAGATTCACATCAGATGTTAACAGTGTGCGTAAGTTCTGCTGAAGTGTTTATCTCCTCAGTCCACAGTGACTCCAACCTTGAAGCAACACCAGCAACGCCATTTATTTGCTGTCAAACTGTAGCTCTGTATGTCCACAGTGAAACCACAAAGCTCACAGTGAAACTGAAGGCCTTGATCCATCATTGCAGTTGATAAGACACCAAGAGATCTGTGAGATCCGAACGGCTGCCTGTGGAGATTACACTTTATCAAACATTACACTTAGATCTAACACACTCATACTAAAGATAGACCAAGTTCGTCAGTTGTACTTTAGCAGGACTCATTTCGCATTACTTAACTCTGCATAGTTAAAAAAATCATGCTTCTGAGTTTGAGGGTCGGTCAGCAGTTAAAAAAGGTCAAAAATAATTTAAGATAGTAGTTTCAATCTCCCTGTTGTCCTTTGGAGGATGTGGAGCCTCCTCTGATACACATGAAGTCAATGTTCCTGCTTTTCTGCAACATTAAGACAAAACTTGTTTTTCAATATTTTTAAATAGATGTAGCATTTAAATCCTTTTAAAATAAAATGTGACTGTTTCCTGCTGGAGATCAATGGTCAGTTTTCTTCACATGTTTCCACCTGACTGTGACTGAGTGGGCTGGTTGTCATGACCTTTACCAACTTGTAAAAACCCTGAAGGTTTTCTTTTTCCTGACATTGCAGTGTCATTCATTCACCCTCTCATTAAATCTGTGGCCTTTCCTGTGTGATGTAGCACCTCTGCTCCTTTCCCCAGATAAAGTGTAACTATTACTTTTATTGCTACCAGAGGAGTCCCACATTTCCAGCAAGGCGGCATTGCTTCTGCTTTAATATGATGTGGTAAACCCTGTCTATGAGTAGCTGCTTTTATAAGGTTGGTGGTGGTGTTGCCTGGTTTGCTTGCTCTTAGGTCAACCACACTACAGGAGAGTGGTTGACCAACAGACAACTGGTCTTAAGTTTAAAAAATTATGATGACGCTGTCTCAGAAAAGTGAAAACTGGTGACCTGCGGTCACAGACACTCACCAATGACTGACAGACAGCATCGAGGACATCATGTGCTCTGAAGCAGCTGCTTGTTTAAGAGCAGCAGACTGCTGATGAAACATTCGTGCCGATAAAGTTTAGTGAAGAAGAGACATCATGGTGTCTGTTGGCTCTGCTGCGGTTGCATGTCTAACCTGCTGGCTGTTAGCTGTCGTTGCAGGTGATGATGACAGTGCAGACTCTTATGACTGTGTTTCTGTGTGTACATGCATTAGACTGTGTAGTAAATGATAAATTATAAGGGAGAAACTAAAGTGAGAGTAATTACAGGCCGTAGAACATGAAACAAAGCAAAAGAGGAAGGAAAGAAACTGATTGCCGACATAACAGCTCGACATTTCCCTCTCGATAAGCAGCAGAAACACAGTGGCTTTAGATCTGGCCTGCTGCAGTGGTCGACCACTGATTTAGAGCAGGAAGCTGTTGACTGCACCCAGTGCTCCCAGTGCAGTGGGCCTGGGAGCCTCTGGTATTTCAGTGTGTTTAGAGGATGTGGTCAGGGTAAGACAGGGTTGTGATAAGCCTGACATTGATCGCCAATTGAGATTAGCTGCTTCCTCCAGCTGTTTATGAATCGCTGCAGTTTGACCTGCACTGTTGTGAAGACCAGCACTGCATGTTCACATGTAAAGCAACTCAGTGAGTCAGACAGGAGCTAACATGTATTCATTCATTCATTCATTTCTTCAGGTGTTGTATGTGTTTCAGATTCAAGCTGCTTATATTTTGTGCAGATCCTCACTGTATTTGAATTTCACCATTTCAAACATGTTGACCTAAAACAGTTGTTTCCCTGAATTTTATTTATCTGAGCTTAAAGGGGCAAAGACTCTCGAACAGCATTTACACCATGTAACAATAAAACTGTTGTTAACAGCAACGGACACCATTAACAAATGATGCGTTGTAAAACACCCATGGCTATGTTTACCTAAAAATCTTAACTCAGGGTCCACTTACTAGCTTTTTCCGTGGGATATTGATCCTATGCCTCATTTCACTGGACCACACTCCGTCTTTGATGATAATGACACCTTTTAAGATAATGGCAAAAAGAAAATGCTAATAGGGAGATTCCAGGCGCAGGTGGTCAGAGGTCACCTGTAGAAGTGCAGCAGTCGTTTTGGGAGTGAACCTGAATCAGTTCTAAAAGAAGCCGTCTGATTGGCAACGATGCTTGTCCTGGTGACACCCAATACCAGACAGAGGTCAGCTGACATGTTAACATGTGGACACACTGATCTAAAGCTCAGAGACAAAGTGAAATATGAAGTTGACTTTTTGTAACGAACACTTATGTCAGTACCTTTAGGGGTGTTTTTTCAGCAGTGGTGCAGTTGTGTGTGCTGTATGTCCACGAGCAATGCTGGCTGTAATTCACACAGGTTTAGGTGTAGGTTTATTGGCGACTTTGTACAAGTATTTGGCGGGGGCTTTGGTGGTTGTCCCCCAAGAAAATTGTGGACCATTATTATTACTATATCTCTCTATAAAAAATGGAAATGCTAGAGCAGAAAATAAATAAAGAACATCCAAAAAGCTAAAAGACAAACTTGCCAAAGAAGTCCACTGGAGACCAACATTAAATTAAATCTGAGAAATCTGAGAAATCTTTAATGCTCTCCACATTGATTTTATATTCATTCGGCTTAGGTGGTGCTGCCCAAATCTGCTTGGGTGCTGTGCCTAAACTTTATACAGGTAGCAATGACATGCAGCTAAGTAATTAACGTTACTTCCTATAAATCTAGCTCAAGTTATATAGCAGCCAAAAACATGTGTGAATGAATCATTGGTAGCTTACTGATATTAATGATCCCGTGAAATTTTAGCAGCTGTGGTCATAATTCTGCAGCAGTGAATATAGGGAAACACTGCGCATGTACACACTTTGTCCTGCACTTCTCCAACCCCTTCCTGACACTGATTCTGATATCCATAACATGTTGAGGTCATCAGGAAGGGACGGGGCCTGATATTCCACTCGTAGGATATGTTGTCTTTGTGTTATCTCGTCAGGATGTTTGCAGGCCTGCGCTGTCATATTTTTAGCTTCGTTTTCTTCTTCATTTACCTCATGAGGAACATGCTGCCACGTCCCACTCGGTGTGCCCTGCTTATCAACGAGCTGCAGACAGCCGCTGTTATCTAACGTGCTAGAGACACTCTCCATGTCTCTCACACAGCTCTCACAGCTCTTCTATGAATCTACTTTGTGATGTTCTAAACAGGGAAACTGTTTATTTCTTAATGATTGTGATGTGAAGTCATTTTCAGGCCTTTTTTAGTCATGTATGGTTCTGATTCTGTCCACATTTCTCAGAAATGAGAAAAACGAAATGTCACTGAGCTCCCAAAGCTAAATGATGTGCATCACCACTGCCACAATCAATATTCTTGGTGTATTATTATATTATTATTATTATTATACGGTGCATTCCTGAAATTCATGTCTGTTTGCCAACTTTGTAAAACATAACCATCTCCATTACTGTTAATTTCATGGATGACTGTACAGATCAGTGAGGTGGTGAGGGCTGAACAGAACATGGTGAAATTGGATTTTTTCTGGCAAGAAAAAAGTGGGTAGTGTTGTAAACATAAACCGTGAGAGCTAGCATGTCTAGCGTGCTAACAGCAGTCCACAAAGTTGGTAATTATGCAGTGTTTTTACACTTCATTGCCATTATTCTGTCACTTTCTTTGCACTCACTGCAGCCAAGCTTTCCTCCCCTGCTGCTTCTATTATTTCACCTGCAGGTCTATTAAAAAAGGATTCAGTATTTCCTGAATGACAGATCCGTCCCACAACCTGTCAAACTGGCTGGACATTGGAGATTCTTGGAAGGCATCAGTCGATTTCTGACAGCGGCTTCGTCTTTCCCTGTTCCTCATAGAAATGAATCCACAACCACAGTTTGTTTTAGTAATTTTGAATTTGAATGATTTACATCTTAGATAGATTTTGTTAAAACTTGACCTTTTGAAGAAGTGGGAGCCATCGTAAAGAATTTACTAGGGATGGATCACAGACTGATCAGTCTGTGAGCAAGATCACACAGAAACAGGAAGCACATGGTTTAATTCAGCTGTCATGCTTCAGTTGACATGCATATTCAGCAGTGTGATGGGACATTACCTTTCTCCTTCCTGACGGTGCTTGGCTACTCTGACTGGCTGGTTCAGTTAACAAACAGCTACAGTTACTTCTCAGTCCTCATTTGATTGTTTCATTTCCTCTTTGAGATATTTGCCAACACTAAATGGAAAAAAAGATGAGTCAAGGGAAAATCAGACCCAGACTAGGATTTTGAGTAAGAACTGATGATCGGTGTGAACCTTCTGGTCCTGTCTGTCAGAGCAGCAGCTGTGTTTGATTGAAGCCGCAGAGGGCTTTTGGTTTGGGTCTCCACCTGTTAGAATGCAGCCCAGAGGAGGTCAGCTGGCTCCGACCACAGCTGCAGGTACCCTCACCTGGGGGGGTATCAAAGCCGGGACGCCCCGCCCTCACCGCCCTGCGGAGCTCGTTAGCTGCTGGAGCTAATTGGGAGGGTCTCCACTGCACAGATGCTGACGCACTTCAAAGGAGTTCCCCTTCAAAGAGCACACAGGTCAGAGTGGGAATAGGAGGAGGAACATGAATATATGTATGAATTCATGTTAAATATTTTTGACTCGGAGGATTCCCTTATAGAACAGAGTGAAAGACGAATGAACCTGGAGAGAAGTGGCCTTTAACAAATTCCTCTCTGCTAAATTCTAGTTTAAATCATTTTTAGTTGGGTTTAGTAAATTCTTCAACTACAACTCACGTCATCAAATGCATGACCAAAACTAGATGGACAAATGAACACAGCAGCCTCCACTCCTCTGGGAAGTATTTGGAATCTGGCTGCATGCAGTCATAAGAGCATCAGCGAGGTCCAGCTCTGGTGTTGGGTGATGGAGTCTGGCTCGTGTCGCAGTTCATCCCAAAGGGGCCGGATGGGGTTGAGGTCAGGGCTCTATGCAGGCCAGTCAAGTTAATCCACACCAAACTGGGAAAACCATTTCTCTGTGCTCTGTGCACTGGGGCATTGTCATGTTGAAACAGGGTCAAACACAAACTGCACACTATTGTCTGAAATGTCATTTTATGCTGCAATATTAAAGACTCTTTGAAATAGCAGTTAGAACATCTTTATCTTCTGTAATGGACATGTATCTGAGTAAAGCAGAACATGTGGGCGTGTACAGCAATATGAGCGATCAAACCCTCCAATTTGATTGGTAAGCTCAAAACTGGCTGTGGCTTATCAAATATGCCATGCTGAAAAGTTATAGAGTGATGCGGAGCTGGAGAGGACTGCTGGCCTCCACCCTCACCTCTCTCTCTCTCTGCATGTTGCTCAGCCTGTCTTCAGAGTGCAGTGCTGTCATTCAAGCAGTGTTTACTGTTGGACATGAACACTTGTGTGCAGATTTAAGAGCGCACGTTAAGTCCAGCACACTCATCATTAAAGACTAGATGGGTTACAGTGATTTTATCAATGTTCCCAGGCATCAGAAAGTTGTTGTGTTTGTTGCTGCAAAGTGAGGCAGCGTTTACAGTAAACAGGGTCCTCTGGTGGTGAGGTGGGACCAGGAAACACCTGAGACCTGCTGAGTCTGCTCCTCATCAGTCACAGTCTTTAAAAACAAACTGCTTCTACTCGATACGACGCTTCAATATCACATGTTTTGTCCACATTGTCACACTGATGTACGCTGATGATCAGACTGAATTTCCTCTCTTCGTTCTTCAGCCTGACACGCTGATCGTGTTAGCTGCTTTGTTTGGGAGAAGGTTATTTTGTCGACTGATTGCTTTCAGCCGTATCAGAGCTGTGGGAATTTGCTGCTGATGCAAACCGAACCTTTCTTGCTGTTGCTGCTTCACATCAAAAGCTTTCCGCTGGTGAACCGTCAGGATGCAAGTGCAAGAGTCAAATTCAGACAAAATCCTCTTGCAGGGGACTGAGGGAGCATTTTGCCCAGTGGCAACTTCATATATCACTATTTTTGTTATGGAACTAAGGAACATTTTAAACATTTATGCTATGAAATTGTGAATATGAAATTGAAAATACAAAATAGAATAAGAAAAAATGCAATTTGTACATTAAGACAAAATGATTCAGTTACTTCCGCCATGGCTAGTTTAAACATTCAAACCACCCAAACATTTATGTATTGAATTGTGAAGCAACGTTGACACATTGTCCTTGTCTTATCCACAACTCTGTCTCTCTCTTGCTGTTATAGCAGACCAGGAACCCCAATTGTTCCCAGAAAACTGATGTATAGGACGCAGACAGGTCTTCCAACTCCACCATTTCATTTGAGCTCGCCACAGTGTGACTGATTCACACGACAAGCAGCTTGTTGTTCTAACCTCGGCTCATATTGCTAACAGCATATGGCTTTAAGTTTCTGGGCAGAACGCTTGTGAACTTTGGTTCCACATTGTGTGCGTTAATCTACAGACAGAGCAATCTGTGTGTGTGAACTCTGTACCGTGACTAAAGCTGTAACACAAACTGTTACAGCTTTAGTGAAGATGTTGTAGGAAAAGCGATGTGTTTGTCATCAAGTCAGCAGAGCTTTATTTGCAGTGCTGTTCTTCAACAATAACAGGTATATGAGCATATTCTGCACTGTTAGTCAGTGGATCAGGCCGTTCACAGCATGGCTTGGAGCCACTACCTCTCCTACTATAGAGAAACCCTAATGGACTAGATTGTTTCATGAAAAGCACCAACATTAAAGGGACAGTGCTCTAAATCTTTCAGCTCTGCTCCGTGTTTTCATTTTTGCAGCCTGTTTTCCTTCATCTGCTGCAACAATGGAGGCTTTTATCTGACTGCTCCTCATGGACATCCACACCTGGGGACTGACCAGTACCACCAGTGTCTGATGTGTCCCCCCCTTCACACACACACACACACACAAACACACACAGGCTGCTGCAGGTCTGTTTCGGTGTATTTGGGTTATGATCAGTGTGGATCAGGACTCTGCAGTGATAAACAGGCTGAGCTTCAGGCTGTAAACAGGATTATTGAATCTCTGGACGCTCTCCAGATGTTGCTGCTTTGTTTGGTTCAGATCTGTCTTCTCCCTGGTGCCTTCTTTCATGAAGGACATGTCCTCTGTGCTGCTGTCTCCTGTGTCCTTCTGAGTGTAGAGTTTATGAGCGGTGTCTCTCCCTCCACTTCTTTTCCTCTTTGCCTTCACCCTGTCCACGCTCTTCATCTGATGGCAGGGAGTCATTGTCAACAGGCACTCACATGTAGAGTAGTCTGCATCGATTGTCTGTGGAGGCGGATGTGTTGGCACATTTGTTGGCCTGTTCAGTTTGTGTGGTTTTGAAGTTTGGACTCCATGTGGACGACCCATGCAGACCTTCATAGACATGGGCAGATGTGATTTTACATAACATGGACCCTTGCGGCCACTCAGATGGGTAAAGTATGATTTGGGCTTTAGTGTGTAAATACATAAAAAATGTGGGTTGTAACAAGCACAAGAAAACGACAGGGTTTTGGCCACCTGGCTCACTGTGCTGATGCTCTGCTGCAAAAGGATCAAAGACACAAGACAGTTCAGCTTTATCTCTATTTTCTACTGAAACACACACACACACACACACACACACACACACACAGTACAATAGACTGGGGTGCCTCAGGTTGTCTAAACTGTCCACTCATCCAGCCAGTCTGTCAGGAATCCCAGGAATGACATTTCTGCAGTACCTGAAACCAAAGACTCTGTTGACTCTGTGTGTGTGTGTGTGTGTGTGTTTTCACAAAGCGATTATGTGAAAGCTCACTGAACAGATCAAGTTCTGTTTTCTACAGGTTTATCAGGCCACGCCATCACTGTCGTCCTGTCACTCATCAATTTGTGACGGCCGATCACACAGATCTATAAAGTGAGCTGATAGTGTGTCAGTGGCAAATCTGAATCTTTACCTGTCACTCAAAGCACTGAATTAACCTTCTGCCAAACTTGATGTTTGTTGTTCTCATAAGATTAAATTGACATTAAATTAATGAACTCTCTCATTTCTGATCAAACCTTGTGTTTCTACATGTGAATTCTACGCACATGTTTCCAGATGTCAGGTGGTGATTCACTTTATTTTCATACAGCTGTGCATGATCTCACCTTCATCACAGTAACACAGTTCAGTCAGTATCAAGTGTTCCAGCGAGAGCGTTCGATGAAACATTGATCATTAAGACTCCAGTTGAACCCTGAACAAACGCTGGCAGCTGCTCAACAGTGTTCAGTCTGAGTCAGTACTGTTCAGGTTTTCAACCAATCAGGAAGCAGGCGCTGCTGTCATTCATAGATTTATCACGAGTATGAGCTCACGCCACCTTTGTGTGTGTGACCAAAGCAATGTTGAACTTAAAGAGCCTGAACATTGGAAAAATGCATTCAAACCGCCCCCACCCTTTTTTCATTTACGTAACGCAGTCAAGATCAGTGCTATTATATCCAGTACAGATGGTGAACTCCTTGACCATGCTATCATAGCATCCAGGATTGATTACTTCAATGCTTTTTCTCCCATTACAAATTTGGGAGGTTTAGATTTTACAATCCAAGATAAAAACCCCATCTTTTTTCTCTTTGCTGTGGTCCCTCCTCGTTTCACTGGCTGAGTAAACATCATCTTAAACACATTTCCTCGAAAATTCTTCTCATGTCTTTGTGACCTTTGCGATCTCCATTAGAATTTTAAATAAAGTTCTGTGGGTGTGAACAAAGGTTGGACAAACCCAGTGAGGTTTACAGGGTTAATAGAGCAGGTTAAAATTAATAAAGAGACAGACAGGAAACTGGCAGCCAGTCCCCACCTGAACTGTTTCCTGTGATGAGTCATTTACCAAATATTGTGTATGTTAAGGGAAGGTCATGTGTGTGCGGAATGTGTCAGGTGATCTTGTGAGCAAATGTCCATACTGTGTCACCATGTCAGTGCACTAATCACACAGACTGAACTGAAGCAAGCAGCAGTGTGTGTTTGTTTGTTTGGAAATTTCCTGGAGATGGTTCCTGGATCGACTTGGATTTGAGTTTCGTGAGAGTGTGTGTGTGTGCGATGCTCCACAGTGGGTCCAGACCTCTGCCTCGTCTCTCTGCAGTGTGGGGATTTCCTTTTTCCAATCTGGTCACATGACTGCAGATATGGGTGTGGTCTCCTGCATTCTTGGCCTCTCTCTTTTTCTCTCTCGCTCTCTTGTTACTCACTCTGGCATGCTGCGACACTCTCTCTCTCTCTCTCTCTCACACACCGTCGTCTAGACCAAACACACACCGGCTTGGTGTCGGCTGCTTGACGTGCCCTGCATGTAGAAATGTCTGTGCGAAGTCAGTGTGACACGATTCAATGGGATTGTGTGTGTGTGTGTGTGTGTGATCTGTTGCTGGGTGCAACAAGAAAAAAGTTCCTCTCTGTGTGGAGGGCGTGGCCAGCAGCGAGTTTTGCATAGTGGGATTGTGTGTGTGTGTGTGTGTGTGTGTGTGTGTGTGTGTGTGTGTGTGGAGGAGGAGGACGGTGCAGGCTGCTGGTTTAGTATGCAGAGCAGGTGTGTCTGCAGAGGCAGAGAGCAGAGAGGAGGAAGAGGAAGGAGGATAACAGCAGCTGAACAGAGGGACGGTCTCATTGAATGTAGTGAACAGAGAGAAGAACCAAACCTCTTTCACGAACTGAAACTGATCCTCTGCGTGTGTGTGTGTGTGTGTGAGAGAGAGAGCAATTTTGAAATTCTCTGTCAAGTCATTTTTTTGTATATATTTTGGTGACAGAAACAGGAACATGTCAGTGACAGCGGCTGGACTGTTAGTTTTGTTCAGCTGTATAAATAATAGACCACAGAGAGCCAAAGTGTTTAGAAAAGTGTTTGTGATAAAATGTTCTAAAGTTTGTGAATCGGACCGCCTGACAAACACCAGGCTGACATGTGAAATCATGACGATCTCCAGTTTGAGAGAGAGGGTGGGACTGACCCCTCGTTCAGGGACTGTTGTTGGTTTATATTCTTGTTGTATAACTGCATGGTGAAACAATCCAAGCAGCAGAACAGGAGGGACGCAGATTGGCTGCAGTGAGTGTAAAGACAGCGACGGAAATTAATGACAGTGTTTGATAAGAAGCTGTATAATTTGCAACTTTGTGCAATGCTGTTGTTAGCAGGTTAGCCATGCGAGCTCACACAGTTTATATTTCCTGTCTCCGGCTGCTTATGGTCGCACCACATGTGTAGGTTCCCATAAACAAGTAGAGGTCTGACTACAGCTGTGCTTCGGGGGTGTGATAACAGCTGATTAACACTGTCCCCAAACCCCAATGTTTTAAAATGTTTTATTGAAATGTCCAGCATATAAAAATTGTGCTCCATCTGCTGTGTTAATGTACATCTGATTTCCTAACAATAACAACATGGTGGATGCGATGTTAGTCAGCCTGAGTCATTCTGCTTCTTGGTTTTGTTTAGTTTAACCAAATGTAATCCGGACAAGTGCCAAAACACACATCATGTCCTCACTGAGATGGATTATTTTTGGAAAACTGTTTACATGTGAAACGAAGTACAAACATTTTTATGTTTTCAGGTGTTTCACAAAAGGTTTCTTTCCACAGTGAAACACCAGAAATCGTTCTCCTCATCTGCCTCTTCCTTTTCCACCAGCCTCTGCTCCACAGTGGGTTTTTGTGTTGCACAAATATATTTGTATGAGAATATGGAAGGAAAATCCAATGACACTGAACATTTATGACACAAGTCATAAACATGGAAATCTTTCCATCTCTCCATGATATGAACACAGCATGGGACAAGATGCTTGAGGGTTTTGTTTTGGAACAAAATGTGGAATGTTTAAACAACACAAATAATTTCGCATAATTTCAGCATAAATTAAAAATCCTGTGTAGATAGAAAAGCAGTGAAGGACGTCCAGAGAGTCCACAGAGAGATCCAGACACACTGGGTCCAGGATTAGACACTGTCCCTCCTGCTGGTTCACCCACACGCACATATAAATCAGTTTGTTCTGCTTGGCCTTTTTAGTAATTTTCTGCACACTCACACACACACATGCACACATGCACACATACACACATACACACACGTGCACACATGCAAACAGACAGACACACACACACAGGCTTATTGTATCTCACACACACATATAAGCTGAGTGGCTGGCAACATGGTGGCTGCAGCTTAATTTCATCTGGAGTCAATAACAAACAGATAAGATGGACAAAGAACAGACACACTGTCTCTCACACACACCCAGCCACACACACACACAGAAAATCCATCTATAGGGACAGCTGAAGTCCTGACATCACTTCCTGTTGAGCATCTGTAACTCTGCACAGTCTCTCATTGAGGCATTCTTTCTGTGGTCTTTGTAGGAAGTGAAACTTGTGCTCATCATGTGGCACAAGTCTATTTCAGTCTGCAGTGTTGTTCTACTTCGCTGATAAACCACAGAGTTACATTCTCCATTTACCTTTTTCCTCACTTCTTAGTTTGAAACTGGTGATTCACTAAATCAGGTTCCAACAGGAAAATTCAAAAAACGTCTTAGCTAGTTAAGATCTTAGTAATGTGTAAATCGGTTGCAAGGAAACATTATTGGCACTGTCCAATCAAAAGCAAGCAACTATGTAAACAGGAAGTCACTGCATCATGAGCTGCAACATAACATCCCAAAGTAACGGTTTTAGGAGCTGAACGATTTATTGAACTTAACAGTATCGTTCCACCGCTGCATGATTCAGCGGTGGAACCAGTGTCTGGTCAAAATTGTTAACCATAATCCAAACTCTTCCTCTTTCAGTCGAAACCAGCCACGTAATAGAAAGCTAATTCTGTCACTTGGTTCAGTCAACAACTCCACCTTGGCAGGTGTCAAAATTAAATAATCAATAATCACTATGTAAGAAATAGTTTGTTGGTTGCACAAGGGTTTAATGTAGTGATGTAAAATTTCCACTTAGTAAACTGAGTTGGGGAGGACACCATGATGGTCCAGTCAAACCAGCTGTTGGTGGAGACAGCAGCTTGTTTGTAGTTGTGTGGAGAACTTCCCACCATTGTCCAGCTGTACCTGTGCTGTCTGACTCACCTGACTCTGCCTCACATCAGCTTTCTACTGATTGTCTGCTCATTCAGAAGATAATGAGCCTTCGTTTTTTGGCAAGGAAACATGCTCAGCTGTGTTTGAGCCCTGATGAACACACTGACTGTATTTTTGTTGTGGCTACATAATTTATAATGAGTGTTGATGATGAATCTGTAGACTGACGCTATGTCAGAAATGTCCTTATCTGTTTGGCTGTAATGTGGTTTGACAACGTCTCCTGCAACTTAAGTCCCGCCCCCACAGGGACTCTGAATGGCTGTTCCTCCAAAGGCAAATAGCAGACGTGTGAATCATTCAACATGATCAGAGTTCAGGTGTGTGGATCCAGGTTGAATCTGACAGGAACAGAGTTTAAGGATTGAAAATGGTCCAACATAAAACCAGGAAAACAGGAAGTAGCTTCATCAGTATGAGATGAAGATTGGCCAGCCACCAGAACTCGTCTGTATCCAGCCCTCGTCACTCCGTGCGTATTGTCTCATGCTTTTACAAATTAGTTTCCTCCCCTCCCTCTTAAACACACATCATTTATTATTCTGTCCTTTAAACAGATACCTAACGCTACGTGTCAAACAAAGTGCTAAGTAACAGTGTGGCAGAGTCAGTGGAATGTGTGTGTCATCACTCTGTGTGTGTGTGTATGTATTACTCTGAGTTAATCAAACACATGCTCGTTAAAGTCTAACAGCCACCATACGCACTCAGTCACATGACAGGCAAGAAAAAGTGAGTGTGTGTATTATCTGTGTGTGTGTGTGTGTGAGCAGGTGTGTCATTAAGGTCTAAAGATAGGAATGCTCTCCTTTGGACTGCAGTGGGTGAGGCAGTGTAGTTAAAAAGCTACAAAGTATTATGTTTGTGAAACTCCACCCAAAATCTGTCGTTTGTGTTCTTTTATGACTCTCCCATCCCTTCTTCTGCCCCTCCCACAGCTCATAGTAGGGATGTATGAAACGTTCATGTTACGCTTTTAAGATAAGATAAGAGTCTTTTATTGATCCTCCAGAGCAGAAATTCAGACAACTTATTGTTGCTAAAAATAACACAGTAAATAGCATTATCACGATGATCATTTCTGAAGTACTACTTTAAGTAAGAAATAGTAGTGAGATTACTTCACACCATGATCGCCATGGAATAAATCAATCCTAACCAACTATAATTATACACCATAAACTGAAGCAGGTTGGCTGTTTCAAGTTTAAGACAGTTGACTAGAAATTCCTTTGAATGCAGTTTAAAATCTGACTGTCACGTTCTATGAGATTCGAGCTATTCTGATTTCTGTGTTAATAGCCGTTAAAAACACAGAAATCACTTGTACTCAGCGTTATTTCCCTCAGACCTTCATCAGGTAAAAATTCATGAATTGAAATTTAGTGTGTGGGATTTTTCAGTTCTGTCACAGAGTTTATGATCCAGTCCACCAATCTAAAAAACGTTGAAGTGTTTTCTGCTCTTATTAACAGTTACATGCACAATGTTGGATCATAATAGCAGTGACCCACGGCACAGTTATATTGGCCTCTTGCAGCCACTAGCACCATTCGCCCGTCTGCACACCATCTCCGCATTATTACTAACAAGTACCACAGCCAGTGTTGAAGCTGACCTGTGAGGAATGAAAAAATGTCATGTCCCGTCATGTCATTTAAAATGCACGGCCTCTCAATGGTCCAACTCAGCACGCATAAACTAGCTGCACCTCAGTAGGTCGACAAACTAGTACTAGCATAACAAATCCTCCACTGCTGACAAATGGATGAATGGATCTTTACAGTGTGTTGCTTTTTTTTTTTTTTTTTTTTGTCTTACCAGAAGAAAGATGTGTGAGCTGATTCTGACCACAATAAGCCAGTGTTTTCTTTAAAAGTACTCCAATGATCAGGTCTTGATGTAATTAGTATTGTGATTGTTTGTATTCACCCTGAGTTTATGTAGTGACATTTGAAAGATTAGGTTTGTCTCAGTTTATGACTTCGCTTTATAAAGTGAACAAAAGGAAAAGTAAAGAGCCAAAAGAATTTTAATCCCAAAAAGGAAAACAGATTACAGTTTGAAGAGCAGCCAGAGAACTGTTATTATACCTGATATGACTTGAGATAAAAGGACTGTTCTCTGGAAATCTCATGTTTAATTATAATCATTTTTTCCATTAATGATAAACACACTAACCGATTCTGTTGCTTTCATCTGAATCATTCGTGTAGAATTATGTACATATTTAGTCTGTTCTAATGAAATACTTGTACTTCTGTTCTTAGTGCCTGTGTAATTAAGTAATCTCATCATCTATAATTAACACGTTCCATCACAATGACATCACCAGCTATTTGTGTAATAATGCACAACAAACATTAATGTGGTGAGCGCATGAGTCTGTGGGCAGTTTATTTCATTTTATTTCTCTGTTGTCTTATTATAACAATGACTGGACTTCTGATCAATGAACAGACAGACAATTACTGAACACAGAGAGAGAGACAGAGTCTATTCGAGACACACACACACACACACACACACACACACAAATAGAGATTAGAAATTGGGTTCCTTCTGGCAGTTTATCAAATTTTCAGTCACCTTTTTGTGAACTGAGGAACTTTACACAACAGCACAGCAGTGTTTTCCTTCCCTGTTTCCACCTCCTGACATCAACAGGAAACAATAGTAAATGAAAAAAAAAAACATTGTTGTCTTGTATCCAAAAACTGTCTCAAACAAAGCTTTTACTGTTCCTTAGATTCGGTGGAAACACAAACAGGAATGTGCTAAAACGCTGTTTAGTCCCTGACTTTATATCTTGTTTACTGCATTTGTTTAATGAATAGTTAATGAGTCCTGACTTCACTTCCTGATTTGGTTCCGGGAGTTTGGTTCCTGAGGGACCTGCAGAGAACCCTCTCACAGACACCACAGAGGCTTTGAGCTACAAACCAGTATGATGGAGCAAACCAACAGAACAGTTCACAGTAATGGTGCCGGATGTTTTGGCGCCCTAGGTTTTAGTGCCCCTGCTGAATAAATTGGGTTATGTTCCAGTAAAATAAGAACCATGTCAACAGAACGTACTGAGCCTTAGTTCTGTCTCATGGCCGACTGATTAATTGATACCTGACATTTTGAGATGATCGGCATTGACCGATGCCTGCGTCTTCGAGGCTGATTAACAAAAACAACACATCTACAGCCTCGTCAGTGCGGCTGCTGTGGAACGATGTTAGTGCTTCCCCTTTTATTTCACCGTTCTCCAGGTGGACGTCAGAGGGAACCTTGCCGATGCTGGACTGTTTCCTGAGTCTGACATTCTATTAAAATTTCATTTAAACTAATGTTATAAATAATCATGTAATGTTTTCACTTGACTAAATAGGTAAAAGTAGAATCTAACTTCTTACCTTTCTCACTGAATCCTGTTTTAACTATTTATATTTTAGCTTTGCCTTGACCAGAGTCAGCAAAGGGAAAGTTATTGGCGATGACTTGGCTGTGCGTCAGACACCCTCATCTCCAGATAAACAGAAAACACTTTCACCTTCTTCTTCAGCATCATTAATCTTTTCACCTGAGCGATGCTATGTGAGAGATAAACGGCATTTGGTTCTTTATGTAATATCCTGTCATGTGTGGATGAAGCTGTGAGGAACATTTACAATCAAACCACCTGTGTCTGAAGGACGAAAAGCCATTACAGCCACTGCTTAAAGAAACCAGCCATGTGTCGTACTCGGTGTCCAGCTCGCCCCACAGTTTGAGAACCACTGACCTTGGTGATTGTCTGTGTCCCCTGTACCACAAACCACCACTCAGAAGAAGCCTGACTGCAGCACTAACAGCAGTACTTCTCAAACAGGCTCTGTGTGTGTGTGTGTGTGTGTGTGTGTGTGTGTCCGTGACAGAACACTAAACAGTGAAAAATGGAGGACAGTCTTTGATGTGCACTTACATAATCTGTGTTGATGGGTTGGAATGCCACACTTTGGCCACACATTCGCGCACGCACACACACATTCAGACACACACACACACACACACACACACTCACACACTGACCCAGTGGAGTTCTCCCTTTCATTGGTTTATTGTCCTCTGCCTGGTGTTGATTGGCTCTCAGAGCAACAGTGTATTCAGTCCTGAACTCTGCTTCTTCGTCAGTAGGACAAAGAAATCCAGCTTCCTTGTTACTGTCCTCATTTATTTTTACAATTCCTTTGCTCTTGATCCTGTTATCCTTTTCTTACTTGTAAACACTATTACATATTATTATTATTATTATTATTATTGTGGTTTAATTTGTTAGTCAATGCTGATGCCAATGAATGAAGGTTTGTCTTATCTTTTGCAGTTTAACAAAAGCTTCCACGCTTGAATGCAAAGGCCACCTCCTGTTGTGAACCTGTACTGCCAGTGTGCTCGGCTCACTGTAAAGCTGTGAGAGCAAAAGAGTGAGGATTTATAGATTTGAGAAGTTGTTGAACGAACGCCAAACCAATTTTTATTAACTGCTTTTGTCTAATTTTACACCTTTAATCTTAGTGTTAATAAGTGCTAGATGAAGGTTTATTTATTTTTCTAACTTGAATTAAAGAGATTGAAATTGAAGTACTGATTTCTGACGATGCATTCTAGTTTAATGTTGTGAAGAATGAAATATAACCTATCCATAATTATATCCAAAATTATACTTTAAAAAAAATACTTTTCTTTCTACGTTAGAGTCATAAACTCCCCAGAAGGTTCAGCGAGTGCAGATATTTACTAACCAATTATATGTCTCAGAGGAGCCGCACAAACTGATAATCAGTTTATATCATAACGACCTTGGTGATTCAGTGGACTCCTTTAATAATCTGAGATGAGAAACTCTCCTCTAATTGGCCCAATTAGTCTCTGTGCTATTAATTAGAAAAAAATCAAATAGTCCTGAACTGCTGTCTCTGCTGCTGATGATGTTTAACTGCCATGTGTTCAGACTGTTTCCTGTCTGGATCTGGTTTATAAAAATCTGTTTCTCTGTTTCCTGTTTTCTCTGCAGTGATGTTTACTCCCCTGTTTCCATCATAACCCGAGAGGAGCATGCACGTCTGGGTCAGGAGTTAACCTCAGCGCTCATCTCCTCCGCCGGCCTCCTGTGAGAACTACACTACCCACAATTCCTGTGAACTGACCACCTAGTCTGACATTTAGATCAGTTGAACAAAAACACTCCGAGGAACAACAGCTACAACTATAAAAACCACAACACTGCTGTGAAGAGGACCAACATGGCCAACAACACGGCGGACCACCCTCCGGGGAATTCGGTTGCAGAGGGCAACCATGATGGCGACTTTGGGGTGACTGTGGCGGAGCTGAGGAGCCTGATGGAGCTGCGGAGCGCCGAGGCCGTCAACAAGATACAGGACACTTATGGAGATGTGCAGGGCATCTGCCGCCGCCTGAAAACATCACCTATCGAAGGTAAGACACGGCCAACACACCAAACTAGACTCAACATCAACTCAGCAGTCAGCGTGTTAATTCCCCTGCATTAGTCATAAATGCAGTAAAGCACAAGGAAAAAACTCATTCTAAGCAATTTAGAAAAATTGTTTTTTTTGCCAGAACACTAAAAGGTCAAGTGTTTGGATAGTGAAACTCAAACTTTATAGCTTTTTTCTACAACCAAAGCTCCGTCAAACTCTTATTATTCTTGCTGTCTAGTGGGTGATGGCAACTGCCCTGGCCCCCAGGCCCACATGGGCCCCCAAAAGCCCCCAAAAACCTCAGGTCCATTGTGTGTCAGTTAGTTGTTATTATAATTTGTTTGATATATTGCGCAACTAATATATCAACAAGTGCATCTTGTGTTGCCTGGCTTAATAAAAATCCCTTTTTGACTCCTTAACTGAGGCCCAACAGCAGATTTTTACACAGAGCAACATAAGATAACAGCATGGCAGGATCTAAACCTTTAAAGTCTTAAAATGAGATTGCTAAACAACAATTCAGAGCAGATTTGGGAAATTCAGATTTTTGGACAGTAATAACATACAGAAACACGCACACATATCAGGAGGCGTGTGAGCCATCAAACAGACAGACAGCTTTTGTGGTAGAAGACACCCCACACACACTCCTTATTTTGTGTTGATAGATGATCAGTTTGGATTTCAGTCAGAGCTTCGTGTGAGGCCAGAAAATGGCCGACAAGCTGCTGTTTGTTGTTTCTCTCTCCATCGCTCATCTTTTGATCCTTCTGTGTGTGTGTGTGTGTGTGTGTGTGTGTGTGTGGTGTGTGTGTTTGCAGCCATCGGTCCATTCCAGGATTGAAATTAGTTCCAGCCTGTTCCCCTAATGGCTCCATAGATCATTGCTCTGTTCCATTTAGTAATCAGAGGACAGCTGTAGTCGCGTCCTCCACGCAAGAAATTACTCACTTTAATGAAGAAACTGTAATTATATTTTCACTGCAGAGAGGGAGGGAGGGGGAGAAAAAATACAGGGGAAACCTAAATGTAAGACCGAGGGCAAACACACACAATGATTGACAGTTACAGTGAACTGGTGCGAGTGTCAGGCCTGTTTGCTGTCTTGAATTTTTATCAGTATTACCATGTCCTTCACCAGCATCATTCTCTGTTCTCTGGGGCAAGCTCCAAAACCACTGGATCTTTTTCTCCCGTAATGCAACTGGATACTGCCTTTCATAGCACCCTTCCTGCTCGATAAACACCAATGTCTTTCAAACCGCACACATCCAGTTTGTAATGCAGCCTCTCTGCTATAAATTTGTAGACTCGAAGCCCGTGTTGAGTTAACCCTGATGATATCACTATGATGTTGTCAGAACTCAGTCAGTTAAACATGTTTGCGGACCAGCGACACACTGTCAGCTCTGGTATGTTGTGCACACTCACAATGCAGCACAGTAATCATTTTATCTCGAATATCTTGTTTTCATAATCGTTGATACGTCAGCAGGCCAATATTATCAATATTATCACTTATACATATACATATCATTGTCAGTGTTGGCGTATATGTCGGCCTGTATTTTAGAGCTTTTAACCATATTACATGGTCTTCATCATGGTCGTCACATCAGTGGATTCATCAGTAGATTGAGATTTCTCAATAGTCACTGAAACGAATCTCAGAAATTTCATACACATCACTGTTAGGACTTTTCGTCCGTGTTTGGTTACAGCTATTGAGCTCGTGTGTCAACCGATCCATCTCCATGACAACGGATGATGACTGTGTGATATAGTTGAAAGATTTGGGGGAAGCATGCACATTTTGAGCCGTGACTACCACTGTCAAAAACTCGACAGAATAAGAAGATTGTGCATCTCTTTACAGTGCAGCCAAACAAACTGTGGCAATTCATTGCCCCACGTTGTTTTGATAAAAACAGGAAGTCAGTAATTGGCCAGATTTCATGCTGTGCAGTTAAAGGAGCTGTTTGCTGTGATGATGTGTTGGAGGTGTGCTGGTTCTGTAGAGCCTGTCATCTGCAGCTCTTCATCAAACACCTCACTCTCTGCACATCAGTAGAAATGATCTTCTGATATAAATTGCAGAACATGTCATTAATTTTCGGCAATAACCTCACTGAAAACTGCATTGCATTTCCTTTGGCTGCTTCACAATAAAAGCCACCCATGCCTTGCCAATTCGTCACTTTTAATGTGAAGCAACAGCAGCAAGAAAAGGTGTGTTTGCATTAAGAGTAACTTAATGCAGCTCTGTTTCCTGTGAATCTCCAGTGCATGTAATTCAAATGTGGAGCAGGAAAGACAGACTCTGCCACTAACAATGAAAACGAGTATGTGGCGAGGTAAAAATACCAACCATAAATAAATAGGGGACTGAAATAATGAAAATCTTAAGGACCATAACTTGATTATCAGTATTTTCATTTGTATTATGGCCGATACTGTCAGTACTGTGTCTCTGTGACAGAAGGGAAACCTGCTTGAAACCTGAGTTTCACACAGCAATTATCTGTTTGTCACCTTAACCTGATTTCTGATATTGATCTGGTTTGTGTAAACAGTCAGTGTCAATCCTGAACTGAGGCTGAGATGAATCATGTTCCTCACATCCTAAAACACAACTGAAATCACATTCTCCTGTCTTTAGCCTGTTGACTGTTATCTAAACTGATTAGCTCAGTAACAGAGGCATCATGTTAACAGTTAGCGACCTCACAGTTATATTTAACTGTGTTTCTGTATCAGCTCACTGTTCTGGCTGTGATAATGAGATGTTTCTTCCTCAGCTGCCTTTACTTTCAGTCTGTACAATCAGCCTCCGATTGGACACTGAGCTGACTGTCATCATGCCGAGTTCAATCTGACCACACACACACACACACACACACACACACCCTAAAACACACACACAAGGCTTAGCTGCAGCTGTGTATCCCGCTGGTTAATGTGTATTGATGAATCATTCTGGTGCCTCTTTGGGCATCATTGATTGTCCTTCTTATCATTTTACAAAATGTGTTTCTTGTTGCGAGGACATGCAGCCTTCGAGCATGAGACGTACAGCCAGATGTACACTTTATTTAAAAAGGACCTGGGTTACAAAGACCTTCACAAAGAGACACATACAGACCCAAAAATAAACGACTATTTTAGGAAAATGCTAATGAGCAGCCTGTTCTGTCACTGCTCAGGTGAGAAGAAAACAGGAGATGAGATCTTTTTGTCGCCGCACTGTCGCTTTCATTCCTTCATATGAAAGAATTTGTCTCTTCAGACAAACATCCAGGACTAAGAGCTGAAACTAACAGATGAAAATGGATTTAAACAGTCACTGACTGTGTCATCAGCTGATGATCAGATGTTCAGTTTTATGCTGATTTAAAGCTCAGTGTGGAAAATGTGTGGTGTATTCACTCATGTACAGATATTCATGGCTCAGATTAGAGCTACAGAGAACATGCAATCAGAGAAAATGACTGGACAAATACTGGACAGATGAAGTTTATGTTTCTGAGTTGGGTGCGACTGACTGAACCTCCTCAAACCTGTAACAACTAATAATTGTTTTCATTAGCTGGATTAATCCATTAATAGTTCAGTCCATTGATTCCCAAACAAGAAGTTCTTGTATTCCAGGAGGAATTTCTGCAGTTAGCAGGTGGTACATGAAAAGACTGTGTTGAACACATTTGAAAAACAGAAACATGTATAGGACAACCAATGCAAATAGGATTACAAATTGTTGCGAGGCTGATCTTTTGCAAGCAAATCCTCACACAGGAGAAGCTGGAACCAGAAAATGATTGAAGTTAATGATTGGTAAACAACTTTTACACGTCGATTTTATATTGATTAAAAGGTTAATTAACTTGTTGTTACAGCATTAGTTAGTTAGTTAGTCAGTTGACAGTGAAGACAGCACAGCAGGCTGAAGAAAGCCACTTTGGACCAGTGTTAAGATTGTGATTAGATACAGTTAACTAAATTACTTTACTGATTACTTCCACCTATGTGTAAATGTTTTGGATCAATTAGATCCATTTTTGCATAAGCATAAGACAACATGCCTCTCTGCCTCTCTGCAGCTGGTCATGTGAATTAGTTTACCTAGCTACATTGAAAAATAACGAAGTACTGAGCCTTTCAGCAATGGTTATTTAAAATGTCTTAGAGCACTAGTTACTGCCCGACCAATACCGGATTGATGAGGTCACCACCAGTATCAATATTTGAGAGTTCTGATAATGACAAGTGATTATCATTTTGTTACATAATAAAGATCTCTTAAATGTTTTTCTTTAAGCATAGTAACTGAGACATGTACTGAGCAATAAGTCATGGAGAAATAAACAGTTCACACACACACACACACACACACACACACACACACACACACACACACACACACACACACACACACACACACACACACACACACAGAGTAGTAGTGTATGTAGGTTCGGAGGTCTCTTGGCCTGCTGGCGTGTCAAATCTTTTCAAGCACTATGGTGTGAGAAGTCAGCGACCAATCTGAGATTCAGCATGATCTGCGTGACCCGAGTTTCATCCGCTGCAACTAACACACACACACACACACACACACACACACACACACACACACACACACACAGCCTCAGGTCATCCATGTCTTTGCCAGTTGAAGCAGAATGCTCCTCTGAGCGATCAGCAAGAGACACCAAGACATGCAACGCTCTTCATGTCTTTCTTTCTTTTACAGTATCAGTTTTTTCTCTCTGTCACATCTCTTATCGTAAAGTAAAATAAACCTCACCCTCTGAAATTTTCTCTCTAGACTTTGCAAAAACCTGGAAATAGCTGAAAAATACAAATCAGTCCATCCATCCATCCGTTAACTGTATCCACTTATCCTGGATGGTCATGGTCTGCAGCCAGGGTTTTCAGAGAGGCAGGAGGCCACCATTCACTCTTTTGTTAAACCAGAAGTTCTGTTATAAAAAAAAAATGATGCTGACAGCAGCAGGTAGCTTCAGTAATGGCCAATCGTGTCAGCATGCTTTGAAGGGTAGAGTTTGTTAAATGGACATCTCAGGGGGCTCCAATCAGTGTGTATGTGATATGCAAAACACTATTTTAGAAAACGTATATTTGTGCAGTTAAGGCGAGTACAAGAAAATATGTTTCTATTATAGTGTCTGTTTACTATGTACATATTGTCTTTATGTAATTCAATAGCCTGCATTCAGTTATCTCGATACATCAGTGCCATTAATGCACATTTAATACTGCGAGAAAAGCAACAGTTCGACTGCAATTGAGGCTACAAAATGGAGAAATTAGGTTTGGTGATTTCATTAAAGAAAAAACTGTCCCAAGATCTTGGATGGACTCATCCTGAGAACGACTGCTGTACTTCAAGTAATCTCACTGTATAAATTTATAATCTGGAATTTGTGTGCATCTATGCATTTACTATAGCCATTTGTGCCAGTCCCAGTTTGTGACTCTCGTGTTTTACCATTACATTTCAGTCACAGAGCTGAGCATCAATTTTTCTGGATCTGATGCTTTGCTTTGACCAGATGGTCATTTAACAACACTTATCACTGTTCTGAAGATATTTCCAAAATCCTCAAGAACTCTTCTCACCATCTGGATGAAAAATATTTCGCCTGCTGTGCAATTAAAAAGACTTTTAAGCAGTTTCCCAAATTAAAATGTTACTATCAGTTATGTAGATTAGTACATATTGATATTTCTTTCCAATACTTCATATTTTCATCCAAAATAATGTGTTAGATCACTGGTACATATGTCATTTCCAACTAACTGAAGGCGAAACTGATAGAATATGTTTTTTATTGTGCAGATGACAGAATATTTTTTCATCCACATAGTGAAACGTCTTTCAGGATTCTTGTGTGTGATTGTTCATACTCATGCGTGACTTGTGTGTCACCTCATACCATTGCATGCTATTACTCCACATGTCTTCATGCATTTTTAAGCAGAGTGGATGGGATTTTTTTTCCAGAGAGACCAAAGGAAAAATCTGAAACGATTATGTGACGCTGACGTACAGTGAGTTGACAATAGTTGTTAGAGCAATTCTGTTCTGTTCTGTTGGATGTTTGTCGCACAACAGATCATATACAGTTGCTTTGATATAAAAATATAATAATAATCAAAGCAACTGTTAATGTTTATAAAAGGGGACCAGCTGAGAGGATCTGTAGGCGTTCCCAAGGCAAATGTGCACATTCACATGTCACACACGCTGTTTATCAAAAGGCAGCCCAGTCCTCAGATAGACTTGTAAAATGTTTATGTTGCTAAAAAAGACTGTCCAGCATCAAACATGACCAGATCAAATGTCTGGTCAGAGTCATAATGTTATTGTGATTTTACCAGTTTTAGACTGTCGACCTTATTTAGACGAAGTTCTTGAACAACTGCTTGTGTTTAGACTGAATTTAACATCTGAAAACCTTCTTTTCCATTGAAAAAGGGTTTATAGATATATAGAAGTTTATAGAAGTATCTGCTTGCATTTTTAATAATTTAGTGATCAAAGTCAATAAAAAGAGCTCACACTAGCCAGCCAGCGAGGAACTAAATTATGTTTTTCAGCTTAAAAATGTCATGAGTGGATCTGTGACTGTGAAATGTAAAAACGTCCCGGTGATAACCATGCAGGCTCATCGGGCCATGTGCCTGCATAAGGCTATGTGCCATGTTGTGTGCCAGATTGAAATGACAACCACGCCCATCCTGCTCCGACCGGCACCGTGCTGGTCGGGTTTTGGAGCACAGCCATTCAACAATTAAGTCTTTACTTTCAAATCTGAAACATGAACATGAACACAAACATGAACGTCAGTAGTCAACAATGTCAATTCATTTTAAGTAAGTCAAGTTTTTGGATAATTGCTATAGATTGCAGTTTTTTGCAATTTGTATATATTAGAAATTGTTCAGATACAGATACGGTTGAAGCTGAAGCGTGACGTTAGCATCACTTGTTTCTGTATGCGTCAGTGATAGTTAGTCCAGCTGTGGGACAGCAGTGAAAGAGGAAAACGCTGCAGGATGACGATCGAAAAGATGGAGGCAAAGACAGAATTAGTGGATGAACTGCAGAGATGAAACAGGAAACAGTTCTGACAACATGGAGGACAGAGGAGAAACAGTCCTCTGTCTTTGCACTGGGCATCAAAAATTCTGAACAATGAGACTGGACATTAATACCTGCTGCTGTGGTTTCATCTGTCAGAGCAATAATGAGTGAAAGTGAAAAGTGTGTGTGGTAAGAGATGTAGCTGCATGTTGGCAGACGAAGCTGTAGATTGGATGAGACCTCTTTCTGGACTCATGAAGTCTATTTCTGCTGGAAGCTGAAATTCATAAACATCTGTGACAGGCGAGTGTTCAGCCGCCTGCTCTGCCGTTACTGGAACATCATCTCAGAGCTTTAATCTGGATCTCCAGTGGGACGTTCACCAACACAACAGGCCGACGCCAGGCACCAGATGAAACCCGCCGTCACGATCGCAACGTTCAACCAGAAAACACGGACTCGTATCGATCAAACAGCCAGTAAAGGCTCTCTGTGATTCTGTTTCTCTTTATTTTAGTGTGACTGGAGCTTTCAGCATCAATCACTGGTTTCAAAATGATGAAACCGAACTTTGATCTAAGCCACAGTGTGATGAAACATTGCTGATGACGACTTTGACAACTGGTGTATTTTTAAAATCTTGGCTTGTGCACCAGCTCATCATGAAGATGTTCCTGCTATAAACCAAAAGTTACTCAGTCTGACATGTTAGGAAACTGTACTGTTGATTACGTAAACTGCTGCAATTTATCTCGTCTACCTCTTCTTACCTAAGATTGCTCATCTCATTTAATCTCACTTCACCTCATCTTGCCTCCTCCAACCTCATCTCATCTCACTGCACACCCCCTCATATGACTTAATTTCACCTTGCTTTACCTCATTTTGACCATCTCAACTCATGTCATCTGTTGTGCTTTATCTCACATCATCTCATCTCACATTGCCTCTCCTGACCTCATCTCATGTTAACTCATCTCACTTTATTTCATCTCCTTTTGTTTTGCCTACTCTAATCTCATGTTATATCCCTGCTTTTTAATGTCGCCTTATATCATATCACCTCATCTCATTTCATCTCACCTCACCAAAGATCACCTCACCCACTCTTAACTCATCTCACATCTCTCATTTCCATTCACATCACTTCATCTACTCTCCTCTTGCCTAATCCCTTATCTCAGTCACCTTTAGCTTTCAATTGTTAAATATGAATATTCTGCCAATGGAGCCATCCAATTAAGGTCATGTGACTTGAGTGATGAGGAAACTAGTTCCTCTGTGTGCGCTGTGGTTGCGTAATAACCTCAAAATAGCAGAAAATAGTATCTGGTAGTTGCCTGATTACTGCGTCCAAACAGAAGAGAGACAGATAGAGAGAAGTCTTGAGGAGGAAGAACAAGGAAGCTCTTCATTCAGCCTGTCTGGAGAGAATCATTAGAGAAGGAATAAGAGGCCATTATTAAAACATATGAAGGCAGAAACACGCCTGAGCTCATGTTCATGCTGACTTACAGAGTCCTCCTTCATGAGAAACCCTGGCAGTGCGGCCCGTTGACATTCAGATCACGTTCCGCTGCACATCTCCCAATTCCAACAAGGATCCACAGCAGCCATGTTGTTGCTCACACCGCCAGCAGAGGAAGTCACAGATTTTAGCTTTCACTGAAAAATACACATATTAAAAAGAAGCAGATGAGTTACACTAGTTTTCATTCAGACTTGTCCTTGTGCACCCAGAAGTTTCTACAAATAAACACCGTTTGCTGAAAAAGTTAATGAGGTCCTGTGGTGACGAGCTCAGCTCAGAAAATCCTCCGGTATTAAAAGATAAGATACACGAGCTGCTGATTACCCTTCATTAACTGACAGAGTATGGTAAATGAACTGCAAATGGTGGTTTGGAAATTTGATTTTCACCCAGATTTTTAAATAAAAACCAAAAGGCATGAGCTCTGAGGACGGAGCCCTCCAGCTCTGCCCCCTTCCCCATCCGGGTCGACTGAGAAATCCCTTTGTTTGTATTGTCTTTATAAGGAGAATGAATGAGCGGTTAGATATGAGTCACTGCTGGAAAACGACTGTCACAGCTCTGGAATCAATAACTCACAGATATTGTTTGGTCTTCAGCGAGCAGAGAATTGAAAGACAAGAACAGAAACCTCAAGAGACTGATATTTAACTATAAGTTTGTAGGCGAGGATAGTGGAACGTTTTATTTATTTTATTTTATTTATTCAAAACTTCCTGCGTATTCCACTTATATCGTTTTTGTTGTTTGATTGTTGTTTGTCAGGGAAATATGGCTGTTGATTAATTAGTCAATTTTAATCATGTATGTTTTTGATTCTTGATTTCCGACTGTTTAACAGAGGTCTTCGGTATTTTCCTGTGAGCCAGCTGATCCAGACTGGTCGGTCTGATCAGGTGGTGTTGTTTTGACATGGAGCATCTTGGCTCTGGTGGAGCAGCAGATTGTGTGTACAGCAGGGAGGGTTCAGGTCAGTTCAGGCTGCCATAGACTCATCACTACCACCGACAACACACACCAGTGGTTTCCAGCCTGGGGATTGGGACCCACACAAGGGGCCACAGGATGAACCTGAAGGGTCACAGAAAGAGACCACAGAAAACTTTTTGTTTCCTCCGACTTTTTTCTGACATTTACTTCTTCTTGTGATTTAAGTTCCTGTATCATTTTAGCTTGTGAAGCCTTCATCAGAATAACACAAAAATTTTGTCTCTTTGATTGAACTGATCATAACCAGTAGACATATGGAACGAGTGGCAAGAGGTCATTTTAAGGGGTTACCAGCTAAAAATGTGAAGAACTTTCTGCTGGATACAAACAGGGATCAATGGAACCTGGAAAATTTGTTGAACCTTTTAGCTTCTTTTAACTGAATCTCCAGACAGAAAGGAGGAAATAATGAATCCAAAAATACATAATTTATCCGAGTAAACGAAATCTGTGTCTGTGATTTGCCCAAATAAATACTGTATATGGAAATACTGCAGTCTGTCGTGGCAACAAAAGTAGGTCATGTTGCAAAACCACTGTTTATAGAAATGTGTAAAATCTTGACTTTTCATAACTATACTGCATCTCCTGCCCTCACTGTGTGTAGGTGCACAGCTATGCAGTGAGCTAACCACACTTCCAGTAAAGGTTTAAGGTCTGAGTTAAACTTTGAGGGTTTTTTTGGAAGCAAGGAAGAAACTGTAAAAGCAGTATGGATCAAATTCAGTGATACTGATTATAAATCAGAAAATGAATCCATGAACACAAGTTAGTTGTTGGAAAAAACTTATAGAAAGTACAACACAGTAATTAATGTAGCAAACATCAAAAGAGTAAAATACACAAGATCAAAAATCACAATCAGCTATAATAAAAAGATATACTGTAGGTCCAACATTTGCTTGGTCACAGATCCGACCAAACGGTGGATATAACGATGCCGGTTAAGCAGCAACAGCTATTTCTCATTTTTTCTGTGCTCACAAGAAATCGTAGTTTAACTTTTCTAAACTCACACAGATTTGAGTTTCTTATAGCGACAGCTGTAGTAAATTCAGACTTACTGTAGAATATGGACAGTAAATCCCAGGAACATTTCGTTTTTTCAGAGAGACGGTTGAAAGAAATGCTGAAGGAGGAATTGCATTGAGTTACAGAAGCTCGCTCGGATGTGACGTCATGACTTTGGCTCTCTGTTGTGCATGAACATCCATTTGAACCTGAAATACATGAGGGACAAAAGTACATCATGTTTCTGTAGAGCGGCTGTTGCTATGTGATGATGTTATGATATCATGGGACCAAAGATAAAATAATTTAGTTTGTCTCAGGGGCAGAAATGATTGCTGAGTTCATGAGAGAATAAGATTGACTGTAAAAACAGCTTCAAAAGGAAACCCTCTGGATTACACCCTTAAAGTTACAGCATACACAGCACTTAATGAAGCCAATGATAGTACTTTTTTAAAGACAGAAAAATAATTATAAAAGTCCTTTTCAGGAGCTCTCTGAACATCAATACATGAATTGGTTGGATTCATTTTTGCCTGAATTTAAAATTAGTTTTGCATATATAGTATTATCTTTTCTGAGAAGTTATGATATGATCTTGATCTGTGTGTATACATGATCTGTGTACTCTACATATGCCTTTATCCACACACCTGAAACTCATTTGTTTCATGTCTTGAATTTTACTTCAACGCCCTGAAGAAAGCTTCTTGCCAAATCAGGGTGGTGTCATTATTTATTTTACTCAAGAGAGCTTTGGATTTATCAGTCTTAACTCCAGAGAAGTAAATGTGTTTTTTTTTAATGCTGCTTTTAAATGATCCACTCCAGTGATTTCTCTTTTTAGAGCAGCTTTCTGTATTGATGTGAATATTAATGTCTGTGTGTTTGCGTCTGCAGGTCTGTCTGGAAACCCCGTTGATTTGGAGAAACGTCACACGGCGTTCGGCCAGAACTTCATCCCTCCGAAGAAGCCCAAGACGTTCCTGCAGCTGGTGTGGGAGGCTCTGCAGGACGTCACACTTATAATCCTGGAAATCGCTGCCATCATCTCCCTGGGCCTGTCCTTTTACCATCCACCAGGAGGCGACAGTGAAGGTTGGTGCAGTCAGTCTGAACTGTGGCAGGATTTTCACTGGCAAAATGCATGCAAAAGAAGCGTCATAGACAAAACTGAGGATGCTGAGGTCCTCACTACTTTATTTTATTTCATTTTATTTTTTTGTATGTGTCTGTAAATTTGGCCTAGGAGAGTTTACATGCCACAATTTAAATTTATATAAAAGTTTTATATTTGTTCACTTAAACTTTTTAAAAAATTTTTTTATCTACTTCTTTTATTTATTTGGTTTGTTTTTTGATTTATTCAGTTTTATTTATCTTTATCCTTTCTGTCTTTATTCTTATATTTATCTTCTTTTGTATTTATTCATATTCCATTTATTTATTTAACTATTAGAAGAAATAAGAATTATAATAAGAAAATAAAAAAGTAAAGTTCATATTGAAGCACTTGTGTTGAAAAGGTTGCTAAAACTATTATTAAGATTAAAACTACTTGAAGATTTGACAGATTTGCTCTGACCTGTTCGGACTTTGCATATGTATTTGATGAAACTGATTCAAACTCAACATGTTCTCGTCTTCTTGCAGCATGTGGCCAGGTTGCAGGCGGTGTCGAGGACGAGGGCGAAGCCCAGGCAGGCTGGATCGAGGGCGCTGCTATCCTGTTCTCGGTCATCATTGTGGTCCTGGTGACGGCCTTCAACGATTGGTCCAAAGAGAAGCAGTTCCGTGGGCTGCAGAGTCGCATTGAGCAGGAACAAAAGTTCACTGTCATCCGTAAAGGCCAGGTCATCCAGATCCCTGTGGCCGAGATCGTGGTGGGAGACATCGCTCAAATCAAATATGGTACGAGACAACTGACCCCAGACTGAAATATCAAACCTGTGATGCTGCCTCAAAAGTTTCAGACATGATTGGATGATCCCTGCTTTTTGTCAGTTTATGTCTGTTTAATGTTCAACAGACTTTTTCATTCTCATTGTTTCTACAGTGATGTGCATTTATGATCCATATTTTTAAGTCCTAAGAGTTTTACCGAAACCCGTCAGACTCACTCTGGATCAGGCACAGACAGTTCTCAAACCATTTCTTTATGAGCAGGGTCACTGTCATGTTGAAACAGGAAAGGTCTTTCCCCAAACTGTTGACACAAAGCTGGAAGCACATTATTGTTTAGAATATCATTGTATGCTGGAGCATTAAGGTTTCCCTTCACTTGAAATAATATGTGGACAGGAAGAAAGAAAATATAAGCAAAAAAGTTACATCCAAGAAATTTACATGAGCTGCCTCGTTTATCTTTTTGTTAAACTGACTGGGTGTTATATGAGCTGTGGATTCTTGGATCTGTTATTCTCTTTAGACTCTGAATCGCTACAAGTCATCATTGATTAATTCCAGGTCTGCAAACTGCAAAGAGGGAAGATTAAGTTCAAATTCTGGTTGTTTTTTCTATTTCACAAAAATATTGTTTCAGTTTGTTTTTAATGTAATGTTTTGGTGTTCAGCCTTCACCAGAGTATAGGAGGACTGCGGCAAAGAGAAATATCTGTTTACACTGAAACGATTTTCAGAAATAAATGAAACCCTTTGACGCTCTTTGACCTCTGTGCCTGCAGGAGACCTGCTGCCTGCTGATGGGATCCTGATCCAAGGCAACGACCTGAAGATTGACGAGAGTTCTCTGACCGGAGAGTCCGATCAGGTCCGCAAGTCTCTGGAGAAGGACCCCATGCTGCTGTCGGGTGAGTGCCTGCTCACAGTCTCACTGATGATTCTTCTTTGAAGTGATTCTGGTGATATTCACTACCCTTAAACAAACACATTCACTGTTTCTGTTTGGTTTGTGTCTGAAAGGAAAATCCTCTGAAGCAGGATATGTAATCAGATCTCGTAATTAATCACTGCTCATTATATCTGTATCAGACCAGATCAGCTTTCAGGATAAATGATCAATCAAGTCAATCAATCAAGTGTTATCTGTATAGCACATTTATACAGGTTAGTGCTCCACAGGTAACTGACAAGCTGGAGATTAATGCATATGGAAAAGAAATACATCAAGTCACTTACACTAGGCAGGATTTTCCTAAAAAAACAATCTTTGGACTAATACAAACTTAATTCCTCTCAGTTATCACTTATGACCCAGTAGAACTGTGTGGTGGTATTTGTACAGACTGGCCTCAAATGTGTTTGTGTCCCTGTAATGTTGTCTCTGTAACGTTTTACGGAGCAGTAATTGATCCTGTGTCATCAGGAGGGCCACATAAAGCTGTGTCTCATCAGCATAGAAAGATATGCCATGTCTCCTGATGATGCAACCAAGAGGTAACATGCTATAAGATTAAAAAGCAGTGGGACTGGACACTGCAACACTGAAGTGCAACCAAAATGTCTTTTTTAAAGTATTCAGTGGTGCAGCTGAAGAGAAGATTAGACGGATAAAATTATAAAGAAATGACCGTAACCCTGTGACATTGACAAACCAAGTTCCAGTTGTGACTCTGTAGTTTTTTGAATCTTTCCTCAGGGACCCATGTAATGGAAGGATCAGGCAGGATGGTTGTGTCAGCTGTTGGACTCAACTCTCAAACCGGCATCATCTTTACTCTCCTGGGCGCCGGTGAAAATGACGAAGAGAAGAAGGTCAAGAAAAGTAAGACATGAGACAAAGCCTGTCACAAATGTCTCAAAAAAACACACCTCATGTTGAAGTGTTGAAGGTCATATGAGGACACTAAGTGTGTGAAGTGTTGGGAGGAAAGACGTTGGTTAGAAAGACGACTATCACCTTGTCAGCTTCTGAATATTTCTACTCTACTGCTTCAACAGTGCAGATTGGAAATATTTGCACGTTTTTATCAGCTGGTGTTGATTTGAAGTTTCTCTTGTTGTATTAGCTGACTGTCAGCAGGTAGAGTTCATCCAGTCTGAGCTGATAACAGCAGAGCTGTTTGAAGGGTCTAACTATAATATTTTAACATTAGTGAGCTTCAATCTGATCACAAAAGCCTCATCGGTGAATAAATGAGACCACGGATGAGTTCACTTGTAGTGATCATATCTGCTGAACAGCAACTAAAGACACCTGTGATATTTAAGCATCTGAGTGAAATGTACAACAGCAACACGTTTGCAGGTTTACTTAGAATTGACTGTTCTCTAAAGCCCTCCCCTAAACAGTGATTGTCCAATCATAGTTTAGCAAACAAAACAAGACATTACAGGCCTGTGAGTGTTTGGCTTTCTCCACATTACTCTGTATCCAAAGAGTTGTATGGTGGCATCATTCATACCCAGCATATGGCTGCTAACGTTAGCATGCCTGGCAATCTAGCAGTTGTAATCAGTCCTGTGCCTGAAACAAATATACCAGATTTTACATTTTTAAACAGCTCTTCAAAACAGTTACTCTGTCATTTCCATGTCTTCTACATGGATCTCCAACTGGTGAGGATGCTGAATTTGTTATTTGTTAGCTCTTAGCTTTAGCCTCAATATGTGTTATCATATGTATGCGACCTTTAAATATGTATTTACTGGCATTTTACATCATTCTACTTTTAAATATTTGTAAATGTTAAAAAAATCAATTGGAGATAAAAGCTGCTATTTAATTTATTATTTCAGCAAAATTGCTGGTCACTGGATAAAAATGAGAGGTTGCTTTTGTTTACTTCTGTCTGAAATCAAGGACCTATTGTTTTAAATATTACCAATAATTTTAATGGTTAAGCTGATACTATCACTGTAAATGGAATAAGTGCTAGATAGGAAGCAAGACAAGCTTCCTATCTAGACAAGCATAGCAACAAAACACATTTTTTGCAAACTCACAAATGATGAATACATCATTGTGAACATTCCAGTCAGTCGACACTTCAAACTGTTTCCACACAGACTGTAAAAAGGACACAATGATCCACCAAAATACAAAAAAATCTTTCTCATTTGTCACCCAAATAAACACATTGTGGTCTCATTTATTCATGGTAGTTTACGGTCACTATACTGAGGTATTGATTTGACAGTGATGTAATGTTGGTTAAAAAAGCCAAAAGTACCTTCCTCTGTTTACGTACAGTTGCTTTTTGAAGTGGAACCCTTCAAAAGCCAAAGTCCAGATGATCCTCGTACTATCACAGAACAGATTGATGTAAACCAACAGGCTTCTCTATTGCTTTTGATTTGCTTGTGATCATGCTAACCCCCTTTTACTCATGTCTTTTTCTTTAGTTTGTTTTTGTCTGATCATTTGTTTTACTGGCTAAAGTTTGAGTTTGTCAGGCATTCATTGTGAACTGGCTGAATGTACCAGCTCAGCGGAGAGAGACGCTCAGGTTTACATTTCGGCCTCCAGTCACTGATTTCAAAAACCAAACCGAGTTCCTAATGAGGAGAACCACAAGAATTTGTTTTGACTCCATTTGATTCAACTACATTACACTGAAAAGGAGCAGAGGAAAACAGCATTTTGATTAGCATCTCATACATGTGTCTACTTGACGAGGGCCCTATTACTTGACATAATAAATTCCCATAACCTCAGTCTATACCTAACTCTAACCATAATCTTAAAACCAGGCCTGAAGCCTCAAAAAGCCCTCAAAATGTCCTCACCCTCCAAAATTGTCCTTACTTTAAAGATTGTCCATGCCTACCGAGTCTGAAACTTTAATGGCTCTTCCATAAATACATAAATATAAGAACACGCACAAAAGCACTGTTGTGTGTTGTGGTAGCAGCAGAATTTACTCTCACAAATGGCTGCATCATCCTGCTGTGCACGCACGCACAAACACACACACACACACACACACACACACATGCATGCATGCATTCATTTAAGGGTCACACCCATTGGTTATGTTACAAGCATAAGAGCCTCCAGTATGTGCAAACACAGAATCACACACGCACTTAGCAGTTCAGTCTCATCAATCACAAGCCACCAGCTGAATTACAAAGAGCTATGCTTTGACCTTGCCACACCTCATTTCACAATAAAAGCAGAAAGCTCCATCTGAGGACACCATTAAGTTAATGTCCCTGAGAAGAAAATGCACCTGATCTGCACCTGTCATGTACTCGCACACATATCTGATCAATAAATTTGTAAATTTCCCCACTGTGGGACGAATAAAGGTTTATCTTATCTTAATACATGACAGCTGACAAGGATCAATAACAGATGTTAAGATCTGCTAAGATGTACATATACAATTAGACATAATGGTCAGAATTCAGGAATCTGCAATGATGTAAGGAAACCACATCCATCAGAGTCACTTCAGCAACCAGCACAACCTAAATCAGTCCACATATTGGTTAAAGGTGGAGTTTTTATTTGATTTGATTTCTGAGATATTGATAAATCGATTAGGTCTGTCATCAAACATTGTGGCTGTTGGTTCTCTGCAGCAGGAAGTTGTGCGTCTCTCTCCTCTGATTGGTCCATTCCTGCCCACAACACACACACGACACACACACACCTGTGGGTTTCTATCAGTTTGAACTTTGTGTTCTCCCTCAGTTTGATTTGATCTTATTTTTCCTTTGAGCCATCTTATCAGCATTCCGCCCTCTCTCTCTGTCCGAACAGGTAAAAAACAAGGACCCCCCGAAAATCGCAACAAAGGTAACCCCTCCATTCATCCATCTGTCCCTCTCTGTCCCTCCATCCTCCCTGTTACTCACCCCCTCCTCACCCTCCACCCAGCGGCAGGAGGGGAGTGTCCAGTCCATCTCTCTCTGCTGTATAAAGGGGGACGTTCTCTCGCCTTGCTTTACCTGTAAAAGGGTGCAACTCTCAACCTTCAAGTCTTTGACAGCCAATCACAACGTCTGTAGTTGTCGCGGTATCTGTCATAGGGTGACTATGGGATGATATTTGTGCCTTAAAATCTGAGTGTGTTGGGACATAATGAGCACAGAAAGAGTTTTTGCAACAACATAAGTTATATTTTGTCAAGAAATTATCACTCAACGAATGTTATAGGCAACAAAAACACCTCCACTCAGTTTTAGTCATTTGCTGTATTTGCTTTGTTGCTGCTGTGCTACATTTGGTTTTAATAGCAGCTATAAGGTGGTTTAACAGTGTAATGATTTGTCCAGAATAGATTGGTCAGTTGATTGAAAAAGAATCTGCTTTTCATAATCAATAAATTGTACATGTCGTGTTTTTAAGCTTCTATGGCAGAATGTAATTGGTTTCAGCTTCTCAGATGTGAATATTTGCTGGCTTTCATGGTCCCCGATGATGGTAACTGAAAACTTCTCGGTCCTGACTGTTGGTCAGACAAAACGAGCAATGTTAATATGTCATGTTTTGCTTTGGGAAATTGTGATTGACATTTGTCTCATTTTGACATTTTACATGGTGTGGAAAATTACGACAGAGTAATTGATAATAGCAATAATAATATAATAATAATAGCTCTTACACTCAATTCAGGGATCCACACAATTATTACTTCTGTTATTATAATGTCTTGGCTGCCAACTATCTTAATTAGCTACTACTTAGCTAGCAACCTACCAAGATAACTATGTTACAAGCTAATAAAATACAACTAATTAACCTCCAGGATTACAGGATTTAACAAAGGTTCAAAAAATGTCATATATAGGTAAAACTGTATGAACTGTTTAGGTTGAGCGAGCAAACTTGAACAAAGCAAGAAATTGAAAGAGAGCAAATGTGTAAAACTGAATGCCAGATGTTTTCATTGTGCATCCAAGTTGATAATATCAAACCCAAAATTATTTATTGAGCACAAAATAAAACTTTGTTTGCTTAAAATAAATTATTCTTTGAGTGATGATAATTAATCTACAAAAGATAATTTATGTGTTTGCAAAACTAATTTTCTGCCCTCAGAATGCCTCACTGCTCTCTGAGAACTGAGACAGAAATACGACTCCATCAGTGAGGGTCTCTCTCCAACATACTAGTCTGACCTCTAAGGTGTCCTTCATGGGCGACGCTGTGTTGAAATCAAGCGCTCCCTCAGTGCCTTTAAATATTTAATATTTAATGGATGTGATGATTGTGTGTTTGTGTTGATGGCGTCATCGCTCCAACCTCCAAACTCGACCAGCCAACCGTCCTCTATGTCCCGTGTGATCCAACACATGTCCAACTTCCTCTGCAAGCTGTCACAACACACACACACACACACACACACACACACACACACACACACACACACACACACAGCTCTCCTCCTCCCGACCTCCCATGGTTTGAGCATCTGCTGCAGACAGAATGCTTCTTGATGTACACAGAAACACACACACACACTTCTTGCTCTTGGACGCTCATCACACTTATGCACACAGAAATAATTCAAAGAGCTGCAGTCACCAATGACCTCCACTAAAAACACATAGAGAACTAGATCTGCACAGAAACACCTTCAGTCCCATGGAGGACTTGTAGCTTGAGAGTTCTGAGCCTACAGAGAATTCTCACCAACTCTGCAAGTCTTTTGAGCGTACTCGCCTCTTTTAGCTCCTAGTTTTGGTTTCACAGCACATTAACTGTGTGGTTTTAGTTTCCACCAGCAGCAGGAAGCTGTTTTCACATGACTTCAATGGAATGATGATGTTTCTTTGTGTCTGCTGGATGGAGAATTAGGCAGCTGTTTGTAATTTTTAATGTGTCAGAATTGTGTATCTGTCAGCTTATGGTGTAGTTCTTCTGCCCCCTAGTGGCCAAAAAAATCAGCCAATGCACCTTTAAATTAAACTCTCACAGTTGGTGTTAAACACGTACCACAAGGTGTGGATACCTTTCTGATACCTTCAAATGTTTCTGCTTTGCAGTTTTTTGTATCACTCTAAAGTTTCTTTATGTGAACATTTACATTTCCTGCAGATGTTTCACTAAAAGCCAACTAAGAAAAATTGAGTTCTGTGGCTGCAACTAAGGATTATTTTTACGGACAATTAGTCTTACCATCAATCTTACCACCATTTTTTCCAGACAAATATCTAAAACACAAGAATGTTTGATTTGACATATAAGAAGCAATAAGAAGCTGGAAATTTTGGCAACGTTTGGCATTTTTACTCGAAATATCACCTTACAATTAATCAGTTGTCAAAATAGTTGTCAATTAATTTTCTGTAGATGAGTACTTGATTAATTGAATAATTGTTTAAGCTCTGGGGGAAATTATGACTTTGGAGGTGCTGAAAAGCTTTTAAAGTGAAACATTTGTGCAGGATTTTAATTGTCAGTAACTGATAGAACGATAGAAAAAACAGCAGAAGTAGAAACAACTGGATATAATTGACGAATGAAAATTGCATTAACGTTAAAAAGAGATAGAGAGAGCAAGAGTGGTGTAATGAGTTCATTGCTGTACTGATGGAATCACTGCTGAGGAAATGTATTATTAATGTATTTGTCAAGCAGGTAGACATGAGGGTATTGAGTTTATATCAACAACAAATTATACTGGGAGAAGCTTCTTATAGTGAGTTCTATCAGTACAACAACAGAATCACAATCAACACTCTGCTGATCTTTTTAACACCAATACTGTTTTCATTCACTCAATCATCTCTACTTTGCTTTGTTGCTTTTTGATTAACATTAAATTACACAACTACCTCAACACTGTTTCAAATTAAAGGCCTACCAGGAAAGTAGGAATTTGAGCTGCTGGAATGCTTTTAATGTGAAACATCTGTGCAGGAAGTGTTGAGTTTTGTTGACGGCGAGAAAAAAAAAGTAAATGCCTCGTTGTATTTTGAATTAGTGGAGGCTCCGTGGTCAGTTTTTTCCATCACACATTTTAGCACATTTATTATATTCTGATGAATGTGACTTTCTGTTGACACTGTTGAGAAAAACCAACTGATCCAAACAGTGCGGTGATGTTTTTTGGCTGAAGCGAGGCTGTCAGTGTGTGTGGGAGTTGCACCCTTGCAGTATTAGTGGGCTGTGGGCTGTCGTCTGTTCTGTTTGTGTATCTTCAGTTTCTTTTCTTTTCGCCTTTGATTCCTCTCATTTCTCTCACTGTTGCCTCCTTGCAGGGTGTTGCTCAGGACTTCATGTTGTCTTGTAATCACTGTTTGACTCTCTCCCTCTTCTCTGTTATTTTTATGTCTTGCTGAAGTCTCCTGCAGCCTCCACAGCTCTGCAGCCTCCTCTACCTCCTCCTGTCTCTCTCTGTCGTGGTTCTGCATCGTCGTTTTTTTGTTTTCTGGGGTGATCCTTTGAGTTCGTCTTCTGTTTGTTGACTTGCTTTCTTTTTGACTGTCAGACACCCCCTCCCCTCTGCCCGCCGTGCGCTCTCCCATGGTTCAGTGCTGCGCCTGTTTACAGTTCTGTGGTTGGTCAGTGGGTCTCAGTCCTGTTCATGTGCAGCTGTGTCAGTTAGTTCTATGTTGTGGCTTGTCTACAGAGTGGACCATGTGCATAAAGCTCCACAGCTTCCTGGTTTGACACAGACTCATCCCCACATTATAAATGTCTAAATGTCATGTTGAGGTCATGACGTGACTTCCCTGTTAGCAAAGTTCTGTGTGGGGAGCTTCTCATTATGAACCTGATGAAACTCAGAGCGAGGTGACAATGACAGTAAAAGGGTTTCGGGATAAAAGTGTCCAAAAAACACATCACTACACATTAAAGATACACTCTTTATATACTTTTGCTCTAGCATCACCAAATTTTCAAGTTTATTACAAAATATGAAAAGAAATTGTTGGTCTTCTTTACAGATTTCAGACATTGAACCCCATGCAAGAACATTTTATGAATCTTATCCTAAATATCTCTTACATTTGTCTTTTTTTTTCAGGTTTGCTAGAAAGAATGTTTCCACTAGTGTACAAGCATCCCACATTGAAAATCCCTCAAGTCAGTTTACAATGTAGTAGCATCTCTATGTCAGCTTTTCTTCTGTCATAGAACTGTTAATTAAATTATATGTTTTAACATTCAGGCCATAGTTAGTGATGGTGTTGTATCAAGAGGTGTCTCTAATATTCTGCTCACCTCGTGTCTGTTTTATTTTATTAACACCATCTTTGACAGTGTCAGAAGAACATTAGAGGCATCAAGGAAGTCAACTATGGCAGAACATTTGTGTTGGATTGCATTAGATTTCAGGAAAGACAAATCTATTTTCATAGGACCTTTTATCAACCAGGAAATTTGTATGAAATTCGAAGTGCTTTACATAAGACATTAAGGCATTAAAATAAGATATAAAAGAAACACAATGCCATACAATAAGTATATGAAAAGATGCACGTAAGTAGGAATTAAAAGGATTCAAACAAAGTAAAACAGAATGAATTAAGTGGCTACAGAGTGTAGGTTTCTACATTAGTGCCTTGGCCTCAAGCCATTAACACATTATAAGAAGAATAGAAACTAACTCAGAAAATACATCAACACATACGATCTATCGTGTACACCTCATTACCATAGAACTCAGCACACACCACTCGCATGAACCGTACGACAGGCTAAATACTTCAGTGTTCTCTGAAATCACTTTAGAACATTCTGTTTGTACAAGTTGTTCTTGCATGAGGTCCAATGGTCAATTTTTTTTAATACGTTCAAATACAAATTCCAACTTACTGCTGAAAATTCAAAAGAAACTGCACAGAAGAGGACTGTGCGATGTCTGGACCCAAACGGTCCAGATTCCAACCTTCGTTATTATTATGATTAGCTTATTTTGCTTTTGGCTGCTTCAAGTTTCTCATTCTCTTTCATTTAAATTCCCATGTTAGATGTTAGATAACCTGGGCAGAGTTTTTCAGTGAACACCTGAAGTTTCTCTTGTTATTTAGAAACTTCTTATTGGTCATCCAGGAATCTAAACCTGCTTTATGTCCATGATCTGTTGGTATTGTTGGTTCCAGAAGTGATGTTGATATTGTTACCAGCAGGGACTCTCCAATAGGGTTAAACTAAGGAAAATACAGTTATCTGATGGACAACGTTTGAGTATTTGTGTATTTATTTAATAACCAACTCAGAACATTTCCAGTATTCATTGTTAATAACCTATGCAATTGAAGGGATTTCAAGTTAAAATCATCCCTGTTTCAGTCAGTGTTGTCAGCTCAGTTGTTCATGAGGACAAACGGCACAACACAGTGTGTCAGATTAGTGTAGATCTGTTTTGTTTCCATTTATCACCTGCTCACATTTCTTTGGTATGAAAATATGACAAACAGATCAAAAAGCTCCACGTACACTACTACAGTCCAAACAGGATCCCAGCTGATGAAGTGAAATGCAAATACACAGTTTGTTTATGCAAATGAGGAGCAGAGCTGCCGAGCAGGACGCGCAGCCAGACGCCATGTCAGACTTCAGAACTCAGCCTCGTTCCAAACCATGAGCTCGGATGTGAAGCAAACAGTGTGTGTGTGATTGACAGCCTCCGGTTAAATCCTCTCTGTTGTATCTGCTGTTCTCTGTTCTGTCTGCTGCTCTTCATTATGAACTGCTGCTCCCAACTTGTCTGTGACACACTCTGAAAGCTACCTGAACCTTTTCATGAATGTTCTGTGATCATAAACTGATGAAATGCTGCTCTCTGCATTCAGCCAAAGGTCACCATGTTAATGATAAAGAGTCAGAGGTCTTTTCTGATCTCTGAGAAAACTCGTCCACTCGTTTTCAGCTTTTCTTCCGACTGAATCTGTAACGTTTTCTCCGCCTCTCTACCCTTCATCCCCAAACCACTCCTCAACCCTGCTCCCTCCTTTTTTTGTTTTGTTTTGTAACTTATTATTTATGAATTAAATTCATTCACCTTTTTTCAACCCGTCCTGCCTTCTCTCATCCTCTGCTCCCCATCCTGACCATGTTGAAAACTTTCCTCTCTTCCATCCTCCTTCTCAAAAATACAACCATCTGCCTCTTTCCAATCTGTTTCCTCCATCCCATCCATCACTCTGTCCTTTACCTCCCTCTCTCTCTCATCCTCCCTCATCTTCACCTCTTTCTCATCACAAACCTTTCCCTGACCTCTCCCTCGCGGCCCCACCTTCCCTCTCCTCACCCCTTAAAACCTGCCTCCTCCTCCTTTTAACCCCAACCACCACCTTACCCCCCTCCCCTTCCAGCCAAAACCCAGGACGGCATCGCGCTGGAGATCCAGCCGCTGAAGAGCGAGGAGGCCGCCGAGTCGGAGGAGAAAGAGGAGGCCAAACCGGTGAAGAAGGTCAACGTGACCAAGAAGGAGAAGTCGGTGCTGCAGGGCAAACTGACCAGACTGGCTGTACAGATCGGGAAGGCTGGTGAGGAACACACACACAGAAACAGACACACACACAGAAACAGACACACACACACTCTATCTATCAAAAGGGGGGAAAAAATCCACCTTCCAACAACTCTAAAGTGCTAAATAAGTGTGCTTGACAATAATACAGCAACCATGTAGTCATATTATAATTATGGGGACCTTAAACACAGTTATAGAATGATGGGTCATGAGACAGGATTTAAAGGGTAAGTACACACAGAAATTCTGCCAGTACCCTCCAGTTTATCTAAACAACACTAAGAGCCGTAAGACATAATAGCAGCTCTGTGAAGCTTTGAGCTAATGTCAAGTGTTGCACACAATGACAATGCCAACTTGCTGATGTTCTTCATTGGTCACGCCTTCATTAATCTGCTTTCATACTGTAAATCAAACACTTTAAAATCTGTTGGAAGATGGTTTCTTTCTCCTTTGATGGAGCCGGGCTAGAGTTTCCCCCTGCCTCTTTTTGATATGCTAGATTAACACGTCCCGGACCCATCTTCTTAACTGACTGTGGGGAAGACAAAGAACAAGAGGATTTCCAGAAATGTGGGACTATTCCTTTAATAGCACACAAAGTGATGAGGCAGCGAGGGGACTGAGAGGCTGAGGGTCAGAATGCACTCAGTTTTATTGGATACATGTTTTTATTGGGAACATGATTCATCCCGGAATTGAAGGTATTTTCTGTGTCATTTCAATTGACCTTAATACACTGAGGGGCTTTCGGGACAGAGTGGGAGGGGGGGGCACAGACCAGCTTCAGTAATAAACTGCCCCTCATTACAGGACAGAAATAGAATTTGGGCCAAACACTTTGACAGGAGGTGACTGACAGGAGAGGTGAAGCAGAAAAACACAAGCAGTGGATTTTTCTGTTTCACCTGTTCTCGCCTGTTTCTGATTTTACGTTCTGATTTTTTTCTATTGTTTTGTTAAAAAGTTATCAACAGAATGTGAAGTTTTGATGTTACGTCAAAGACGTCTATGTATTGTGTTGCAGAAATATCTACTGTTACGATGCTAACCAGTTAGCCCCGGCCAGTCTTGTAATACCACTTTGTACATCAAGAGGTGATAGTGGATAGTGTAGCTCAGGCCTCCAGAGGGGGGCACTAATGGCTCTGATGACACCTTTGCTGGGTCCCCCCTGTCCCTGGGGCATAGCAGCAGTTAGCGGTTACTCTGGTGCTGCCCCCTATGTGTTTGGAGTGTGAATTCAACAGGTGGCCAGCATCTGCACAATATTACATATTGTGCAGATGCTTCCTGTTAATATTTCACCTTTGTTTTGCATCCAGATCTCACTACCTTTCTGAAATATAGAGCAATAATAATGTTTTGATGATAGTTTAACCATAATTCTTCAGTGATATATTCAAATATAATGTATAACCTCATATATTCAAATACTGCATTCAGCAATCAGTCAAATCAAGCATTAAAGGATAAATGTATTCACAAACATAAAAGCCTGCCCGCAAACCTTTTAATCCACAAAACAACCAAAGTCAGATTTTCATTATCCTAACTTTATGTTCTCTGAAATATATTTTCCAACAATATGAGTTGTCAGCAAACTGCACACAGTTATTGGACATCAAAGTGTCCCTAAATGCACCATGAGATATTTTGAAATTATTACCACAACAAAGACGGAAGCTGTAATGGAATACTTACAGAATGTAATCCATATTTCACACTGTCATGAAATATATGGAAACAAGTGACCTCAACATTTAAAACCTGGCTTAACTTGAATAGGACGTGTACTTGTGTTTAAACTCTGCTCGTTCTAACCAGGTCTGATCATGTCGGCTGTGACCGTCATCATCTTGATCCTCTACTTTGTGATCGACACCTTTGGGGTCCAGGGCCGGTCCTGGGTGGCCGAGTGCACCCCAATCTACATCCAGTACTTCGTCAAGTTCTTCATTATTGGCGTGACAGTGCTGGTGGTGGCCGTTCCTGAGGGGCTGCCGCTGGCCGTCACCATCTCTCTGGCCTACTCTGTCAAAGTAAGCAGGATGGGAAACAAAGGGGATTATAGGAAATTTAAGATTAAGATTAATTAAGATTAATCTGTAACACCTCACAGAGGATTTGATAACTATACTTATCAGACATTTATTATTTAACCTTTGGGCCAGGTCATTTAGTTTTCTAAATCTAAAAGCAATGCTATGCCTCTGACCCAATTCTTCATATTTTAGAAAATGATGAAAGACAACAACCTGGTGCGTCACCTGGACGCCTGTGAGACGATGGGCAACGCCACAGCCATCTGCTCGGACAAGACGGGCACACTGACCATGAACCGCATGACGGTGGTGCAGGCGTACATTGGCGACACGCACCACAAAAGCGTCCCTGAACCCGACGCCATCAAACCAGAGACTCTGGAAATTATGGTCAACAGCATCTCCATCAACTCAGCTTACACCACCAAGATCCTGGTGAGACCTTCACCGTTGCAACTACATCTAACCACAATTCTTTTTTTCAAAAAATGTCCCGACTTTCAAGGTCAAAAGCCAGTCCTCACAAAGATACAAGTAGAAGGCAAGACACATTCTCATTTGTCACTTGTTAGAACATTATATTAATTTCCTGGAGGCTTAACCTGAACCTTAACCAAGGGCTCTCAAATGGCCTGTCCAGATCCAGCCCACAAGACAATTTAATAAGGTTTAGGATTTATTGCTAAATTCAGCTCCTAAATAAGTTTTTCATTTGATCCTTTTTAGGTTTTTCACCTGTCTCTTATTTTAGAGTGACCACTTATTTTTCTAGTAAAGCTGTAAAATGTTCAATGTTTCTGCAGTGCATCTGACACCAAAACGTCTCTTTTCCAAACAGACAGGTTGACCTTGAGCACAGACAGTCTCAGGAGAACTGGACAGTTGATTACTTTTTTGTGGAGTTAAATGAGGCCATGTCCTCTCTCATTTGCAGGAGAAAAATGCTGTTCTACAGGAATACAATCTCGAAGCAAGGAAAGACGAGTTCCTCAACCTTTGAGTGTATTTAGTTAAAATGTATTATTGAAACATAAAAAACAAATGTTTTTCCACTGAGCATTTAAGCGGCCCTCTGTGGCAGTCCATATATGATCCTGCCATAACATAAAACCTAATTCTGAGCTTAACCCAAGAAGTCTAATAAACAAAAACATAGTTTACACTGAGAGGATCCATTGTCTGTCCTCAGATGAGAGCATGAAGAATAACCAATGTTTTTGGCAACTCGGGTAACAAGTTTGGCTGGAGTTGGTAGAGTGTAAACTTCCCCAAATGTAATAAAGAGCACAACAGATCCTCGAACAATAGACATGACTCTCCAAGCTCTTTGTATACAGAGTGTCTCTCTCACTACAGCTTCATTTACAGCTTCAACATGTGGAAAAATCCAAAGGCTGTCAGACCTGCTGTGCCTAGATATAGTTGCTAAGCTACAATTGGACAATTTCTGTTCTGGAGAAGTTTAGTGAACAGTCCGTTAATGTAAAATAGCCATAGTCTGCAACATTCTTTCAACCAGGATAGCGACGGTCTAAAAATGTGAGACCTTCTGTTCTTTTCTGAGTTAATGCTTATCAGACAAGTGCTTGTGCGAGTGAACTAACATCCAGCACCATCTGAACCACCAAGCAACTACATACAGAAGTAGTCTTTGTGATGGCCCATGAAGACACAAAACTGATTTTAAAATTAATGTCACATCAGCCTCCAGAGAAAGAAGGTGGCCTGCCCCGCCATGTGGGCAACAAGACCGAGTGCGCTCTGCTGGGCCTGGTGCTGGACCTGAAGAGGGACTACCAGCCAGTCAGAGATGAGATCCCCGAAGAGAAACTCTACAAGGTTTACACCTTCAACTCCTCCCGCAAATCCATGAGCACGGTGCTGAAGAACGCTGATGGAGGCTTCCGCATGTACAGCAAAGGAGCGTCAGAGATTGTCCTGAGAAAGTAAGAAAAGGGATCAAAACTGAAAGATGTTCCTCTGGGTGGGTGGATGGATGGATGGAGTGACAAATAGATACATGGGGTGATGGATAGCATTTCTTACCCTCCCTAATGATCTGCCTCCACCTCCTCTGTGTCTCTTTCCTCTCCGCTCCCAGATGCTCTCGTATCTTGGACGCCCAGGGTCAGCCTCGTGTCTTCAAGCCGAAGGACCGTGATGAGATGGTGCGCAAGGTGATTGAGCCGATGGCGTGTGACGGGCTGAGAACCATCTGCGTGGCTTACAGGGACTTTCCAGCCGAGGCCGGAGAGCCGGACTGGGACAGTGAGAACGACATCCTGAACGACCTCACCTGCATCGTGGTGGTCGGCATCGAGGACCCCGTCAGACCTGAGGTACAGGGCAAATTGCTTATGTTCATGACTAGAAAGTAGTGAGACGAGTCCAGTCTCTAGTCTCAATAGTGAAGTGGTGGAGAGAACTTCACACGTTTGTACACTCAGATGTGTAATTACCATCGAACACAAAGCAGTTCCTGTCCAAACAAGTAGCAATCAAAGCGTTTGTACCTGTTCTAAATCTCTAAGCTCGAATGAAAAGCCTGTAGTTTATACCAATCTGTCAGGCTGCATCCCACTGCCTTCCTGATCCTCCTCTGCCTTTTGTGTGTCGCAGTGTCTGGACACCTTGAATCTTACGAATGGGGGTAATGATGCACACTTTCAGTCTTTCCTCAAAGACTTCTGTGGTGTTGCACTCACTTGAAAAGTGACAGAAGTATTTATGTGTTTGTTACTTCAATGAACTGCAGTTAGAGAATGCAGCCTCTGTTACCTGTAGTAATACTTCTCTGCCTCTGCTGATATTTTGAAATGAAAACAGGCAGACTTGAGGCAGAGTCACTGAAGTTCAGCTTATTCCTAAATGAACCTAAGAGAACAGAAAGAACATGGAGCTAAAATCTTCCGCGTGAAGAGTAGAACTGAGCAGATCTGACAGGCTGCTCATAATTATGATATAGAACATGTGTCATGAGGAAAAATGTTAATGTAAACATTCAATAATAAGAGTGTTTTTCTAGCATAAAGATAAAAGCGAGTCGTGGTCAGGTGTGCAGAGTCCAGATGCTCTGAAGTGTTAAATGAAGCTTGTAATGAAGCCCAGAAAGCATCAGTGCTGCCTGCTGCTTTAATGTCAGAGCAAAAAGATCACAGACAGGATGAAAATAACTGGAGAGCAGCGGGAGTCAGTCAGCAGCTCTACACGACCTGTGATGTGATGGACACAAGACTGTTCAGAATATTTTAGCTTTTAGGCCTGAAATGATTCTTAATGTTCATATTCTAAAACATGAGACATGTAGCTGTAGCTATTCTCTTCACCCATCCTTAGCACAAGGAGCAGTGGGCAGTCACTGTGCAGCACCCAGGGACCAACTCCAGTTTGAAGTCAGTGCCTTGGTCAAGGGCACAGAAAGGAGAATTAACCTAACATGTTTTTATAAAGGGATTCAAAACCAGGACCAGGGCAACTGTCCTGCCCTGTAACCTTTGGTCTGCACACTAACTGTACAAATTAGTGATGCGCAGATCGCAGGCACCATCAGGTATCAGACCGGGTCATAAAAATAAACATTCTGATTAATAGCAGATGAGTTACAGGTGGGTAAAATGATACATCATTAATGAGGAAAATATTAATTACATTCTCTCAAATGTGAACATGTTTTAAGCTTGTGTGTTTCCCCATTAAGAGAGATGCTGTGCACATTTACGCACGAGGCACAGCAGCATAACTTCATTGATTATTTAAATCTCCCGACACGCCAACAGATGGGTCATCTAAAGTTAATTAATGTTCTGTGTTCCTCTACGCATCCAAAAGGTCACACACACAGTCCAGGTTCATACAGCGAAACTGAGCTAAATAAATCCTGGGCTCCACCAGAGATAAATCCTGAGCTCCATCAAAGTGGTCTAAAAGTGATTTTCAGAAGCTAAAAGTTTAATTCTGTTTCCTCAGGAGCCGTAATGTGTTTGATGAACATAATGCTACCTCAGGTAACGCTGACCAGAGTAACTGCAGTATAAAGTTTCCCAAATCCAATAAAGAGCATGACAGAGGCACTAACATTAGCCGTCACTCTGATATAGTATCATCCAGAACCGCTCCAACACATAAATGTTCCCATCCTGAATTGGAAATAATGTAGTGAGCTAATGATATCATAACTTTGGGCTGTGGAAGTAATGCTAGTTTACTGCTGTGGGCTGCTGTAGGAAAGGTTATTAAATAAGACACCATGAATTCAAACACTTTATATGCACAGAACCTCTCTACCTGCAGACTGACGATCCAAGCCATTCACTCCTTCTCTCAGGCCGAGGCTTCGCTCTGTATGGATCAAAGATATGAGCTATGTGTGCATTTGTAAGCAAACACAGAACTGCTGTTGGTCTCTGTCAAATGCCAGTTGAGCCACCTGGTGAGCAGAGGAGGCAGCCAACAGCTTTTTGATTATGCTGACCATTATGTCACCATGGACTCTTCACAGAGGTCCATTTATACTGTATCTTTGTTATTGACTCTATTATCTGAGATGAATGAGATCTCCCTGAGGGTGGGATAAAGAACAGCAACAGTGGGATCAGGATCAGTGTCGTCCCACATGTTGGCGTCAGTTCAGCAACATAAACCCAAACAAAAATCTCACCATCAGTTTCTCTGACCCTCTGGACTCTGGAACATCTGTGCTCATCTTTCAGGTTTCATCTTCTGGAAACTCTGACGTTTCTTTTCTCTGACTCTCCTCCAGGTACCCGAGGCTATCACTAAGTGCCAGCGTGCAGGCATCACTGTACGTATGGTTACTGGAGACAACATCAACACCGCCCGAGCCATCGCGAGCAAGTGTGGCATCATTCAGCCCGGGGAGGACTTCCTGTGCCTGGAGGGCAAGGAGTTCAACCAGCAGATCAGAAACGACAAGGGAGAGGTGAGACGAGTACAGAAATGTTTTACTGCCGTTTACCACAGCCAACAAGTATGTAATTAAAATTTTGCCTAAAGCACCGTGAAGTATCGACAACAGGATGACTGCAAAATTCACAGCAACTCAGCCTGGATATAATTTCGGTTTAACAAGTTCTTGTCCCTAATTTAGATTTTTACATAATCTCATTACATGTGTTATGTGAAATGAATTTGATTAAACCATTTTCCATGGTTTACATTTCTAGGTAGAACAAGAGCGTCTGGACAAAGTTTGGCCGAAGTTGCGGGTCCTGGCTCGTTCTTCACCGACAGACAAACACACTCTGGTCAAAGGTGGGTTCGTTCTAACAGGGATTATATGATGTATACTGTCGAGCATGTTTTACTGCTGCTTACATGTTTATTTGTCCTTGTGTAGTTTAAGCCACATATTATATTGGTTAAAGTCCAATTGAACTGTAGTAAATCATTGTAACGTGTTTGTGTTTTTAAAGTTCTGACAGAAGGAGAGAATTAATTTGTCGTCATGTATCTTCTGAAATATTCATACACTTATTAAAATGGAGAATTGTTTTTTGTTCCGCTCTGTTGATCAGGCATCATTGACAGCACGGTGGGTGAAACCCGACAGGTGGTGGCAGTGACAGGAGATGGTACCAACGACGGCCCCGCCCTCAAGAAAGCCGATGTTGGCTTTGCCATGGTAACCACTTCTTCATTTTTTCACCTTTTTGCTGTTGTGTTTTTTTCTCCCCACTCTTCACTCATCTGCTGCTGCAGTTCTGCATCATTACCAAAAGGAAGAAACCCTTTGACTCATTGACATCATTACATTTCCAATGCAGCCATGAAATAGGTATTTGCTCTAAACGTCATCCACAATAACTCTCGAGTTGGGTTCATTAAATAGCTGGAAATGGAATAATAAATCAATAACTGTTGAGCTTGAATGCCTCAGCTCATCACCACAGCGATGTCCCAGTCTGCTGCCCTGCTACTGCTATATGTATACATAAAACATTTTTTCATTAAAACTGTTCAAGAACATGTACAGCACTGACAGGACATTTCTGAGAGCCATGACATGCTAAGGAGTTCCTAGCTAAGATATTTAGTAAATAATGGGTTTATGGGGTCTGATGCAGTTGTGAACCAGCAGCACTTGGCTCATCTGAGAAATACTGCTGAAATAGAGACAAATAGACTGATTGAAACCTGAAGCAGATCTGTCAGAGAGTTTGTCATCAATGAATGACTGAGCTGTTTGTTCAGTTGATCAGAAAATATTCACAGTGCGTCGTTTCTCCCAGCTGATTTCAGAGCTCAAAGAGTTACACTGAATCAGCTGATCGCTGATGCTGATCAATGAAAAACACAGCGCAGGGCCCGAGGATGAGCTCAGTAACATCAGCTGCCTCCTTTGTGTGTTGTGGTGACCTTTATTTATTAAGGAAAGTCATCTGAACACCCGTGTCTCCTGCAGGCTGCCGAGCAGCTGCTGTGCTGTCAAACAGCACTCTGACAGTAGTTACTGTTCCTAAACGCATCACAGAGGCAGTCTGGGGATTTACACCGGTGACCTTCAAGCCCTAATGTGTCCCATTTGGAATATTTTCAGTTTACACCCAAGTGTCCCTGTTCAGTTATCACCTATCAGCTGAAAAACAGAGAGCGATCCACCTCCGTCTGTCTGGGAGAGTCTGACTGTGCAGAGAGACTCATCACAGCTTCTTTATGGTTACTGTTCACACCAGACAGGTTCTCCTGTTTTGTTTTCACTTTTTTAACCCAGTTGATTGGGGTAAAATATTCTCACTTAAAGCTTTGAACACTTTAAAAATGTATGTTTTTTCACTAAATTTCAACTATATCCACTCTGAACTGAGCAGCTGGTCTTTCCTTCTCCTCTCACTTGTACCTGTCATACAGCTTTGCAGGTACAGAAGATTAATACTGCCGAGGCTGTAGTCCTGAGCACAGTAGCTCTCTCCTGCAGAGACAGGAAGCAGTCACATTAAACTCCATGAAAAATAATCAGTTGTCCAACTCTCATGAAACTCCAGCTGGACTTTTCCTTTCGGTTTAGAGAGAGACAAGGCAATTTTATGTTCTGGCTTCGCAGCCTTGCTTGGAAATTAAATGACTGCTCTGATGTCAAAGACTGTACAAAAATCAAAATAGGAACAGATGCTCTGAGAGGACAGCTGACAGTAAAGTTGAATTTAATAAAATACTGATGATGTAGCCTGAGGTGTCATTTAGCCCAGATCAATGGATCCTTACACCAACGATTCAACAAGTCAATATGATCAATGCTAAGTGAAAACATTGATCTGAGCGAAAGTTAATTTCCACCACAACAACAAAACTCTGTTGTTAAAATCTCACAGCAGGTTTTAACTGTGAGTCAGAGAAAGGCATAATGACTCTTGTTTGCCTTTTGTGAAGGGAGGTAGCGATCAACCAGGCAACAAAAGAGCGAGGGATGATTTTCTGTTTCACATAGACGTCCCTGTTTCACTGCTGGGAACAGCCTGTATGACTGTCGCTTTCACAGCTGATGTGCCAATTCCTCCATTCGAAAACCTTATTTTTTCTGCCTTTTTATTTAGAAAAGATGTTTAGTTCAGAATGGATGCTCCTTTTTGACTCTCTTTTAGACAATTCAGTTTTCACATTCCCAGTGCAACCAGTTTGGAGTCCAGTGCCTTTAGGGAAGTCAAACACCTTTGTCTGAAGTCATTTTATCCCTTTTAGAAGCTACTTACTGTTTAGTTTAAACCTAAAATCATAAACCAGAATCTGACCGTCTTCCTCTGCCTCTTATCAGGGAATCGCCGGCACAGACGTGGCAAAGGAGGCGTCCGACATCATCCTGACTGATGACAACTTCACCAGCATCGTCAAGGCCGTCATGTGGGGAAGGAACGTCTACGACAGCATCTCCAAATTTCTGCAGTTCCAGCTGACCGTCAACGTTGTGGCCGTGATCGTGGCGTTCACCGGCGCCTGCATCACACAGGTAGACTGAGGGCGGCTCGCTGAAGTTACTGTGGGTTTAATGCACAGGTGTCGTCACATCCATTTTGAGTTTGACAATAATGATTGACAGGTCACTGTTAATGCATGAATCTGCTGTTAAAGCTGAAATTAATCAGCAGGTTGGAGGCGTTACACATGCAAATTTCACATTCTAAATTTCTTTTTGTTTTTCATCTTGGAAGGAATTATGTACTTTAACCATTAAATTATTTGAAATTAACATTCAATCATACATCATTCTCACATCAGTATTTCTACCTTCTGTGTGGATTTTGATGATTGAACATGAACTGAAGCTTGTGTCTTGATAGTTACATTTTGAGGCTTACAGTTTTGATCAAATCTCCAGAGAAGCAAGAAAAACGAGTCATTTTTTATTTTGATGTGGCCGTCAGACGTCTCAGAGCTGTGAGGAGGCGAGGCGGCCGTGTCACATTTTTTTTGTTTCATAATGTGTCTCTAATCAGGAAACTGAACTCCTGACACAATAAAAAAAAAGTAACTTGCGGCTGTGTATTAATTGAAAGGCTCACAGCTGGCAGGACAGATAACTAACTGGTCTGCGGAGTAGAGAGCACAAAGTAGGCTAAGATACAGCCTGAAACCATGGAAACACGTCACCATCATAATCCTGAAATATAACAGGGACTCAGCAGGTCTGTGGTCTCTGTGCTGTGTTTAGACTCACTGATCATCCATTGCTTGGTTTCTGTTAGGCCACTGACATGTTGGCACAGATCATTAAAAGATGGTAACTGGTTTATGTCTTTATTGTATACACAGAGGAATGTAGCATCGGCGTAGGTTTGTTTTCAGAAGTGGAGGGGGTCCTGTGAAGTGTGTGTGTGTGTGTGTGTGTGTGTGTGTGTGTGTGTGTGTGTGTGTGTGTGTGTAACTGCTGCATTTATGTGTTTGAATCAGTCAAACAGAGGACACACTGTGATATAATTGGTTATGGTGCTTAATGATGGTCGTATAACAAATAGTGCTGCTATGTAAATCTCTATATTGTTAAAGCACTAACCCTCCTCAGAGGGCAACACCGATTTTACACATCAAAGTCTGTTTACAGGTTTTGTACTAGTGCATATGTGAAAAAAAGTTGCCATTCGTGGCTCCAGAAAAATAAATTGCCTCAAGTGATGTCGGTTGGGTCTGAAAACTACAAGTTTGAAATTGGGAAAAAAAATATAGGACTGTGGTTAGAAAGAAGTGAGGTTATCATTCCCATTAGCTGCTATGAGCATAACTCACCTGAATGTGCATGTGAACTGTCAGCTGACACTTTGCATTGTGGGTAATGCAGGCATCGCATTTTGACTCCGAAGAAGGATGCGTGGAATAAAAAAGATGATGTCTGTGGTTCTGTTGCATTGATTTTCATCCTTTTTTTAAACTGCCCATCATGAGTCCGACAATGTTGCAGGAGTGCAATTCTAAAACATTGTAGAACTCTTACAGAATCACGTTTTTCCTTGATAGAGACCTGATCATGTTGTATTTGCTACAAAGAACACTGTTCTTTACTGTCATATCTTCAGCTGTTGTTCAATTCAGCGTCTTTTTAGAGAGAGAATATTTACTGTAAATACATTTTTTAATGAAAAACATGCAGAGAGAGGGAGTTATTTTTCAGTCCTGAGTCATTTCTACAGGTCTTTTGCTCATGGTTGCGTATGCCCTCAGCAATGTTCACCAATGCCTGTGTCTCCCGTGCTCCTTGATGGACCCAGCAGCCAAAATGTGCAGTGACATTATGCTTCATACATACTGTACATTCAGCTTACATGTACAAGCATGTCTTTGAATCTCTCTGCGTTGGCCTGGCAGAAACCACCCGAGGCTGCAGAAATCACATCATTGTGAAGTGACACTCAGAGACTAAATGTGAATGAAGATAAAATAAGATATTCCTTTATTAGTCCCACAACAGGGAAATTTACAGCGTTACAGCAGCAAGATAAATGGTAGGTAGAAAAACAAAAACAGTATAAACAAGAGAACTATAAAAAAGTATCAACAAAAGAAGAAAACTGGAGAGAAATAACAGAACCAGAAGAAGATGGAGTTATGTTATTGGTTGTTGAGATTTCCATTCTTTCCTGTAAGTTAAACTCCTGAGCTCTCCTCCTCCTGCAGGACTCTCCTCTGAAAGCCGTCCAGATGCTCTGGGTCAACCTCATCATGGACACTCTGGCATCTCTCGCTCTGGCCACCGAGCCGCCCACCGAGTCTCTGCTGCTACGTAAACCGTACGGCCGTGACAAGCCTCTCATCTCCAGGACCATGATGAAGAACATCCTGGGCCACGCTGTGTACCAGCTCGTCATCATCTTCACCCTGCTCTTCGCTGGTGAGTTGAACAGCACTCGTAGAGATAACTGTAGAAACGAAACGAACCATACAACTCCTTCAGAATCTACCTGCGTGGTTACCTCAGTGTTTTGTGGCTCTTTTCCTACATTGTTTCTCAGGTGAGAAGTTTTTCGCGATCGACAGTGGCCGCAACACTCCTCTGCACTCACCGCCATCTGAGCACTACACCATCGTGTTCAACGTTTTCGTCATGATGCAGCTCTTCAATGAAATCAACGCCAGGAAGATCCACGGAGAGAGGAATGTGTTCGAGGGCATCTACAGGAACCCGATCTTCTGCAGCGTGGTCCTGGGGACCTTCGCACTGCAGGTAGTCCATCATCATCATCACATACATCATCATCCAATGCAGTGATTCCCAAATACCCAAAAAATCCCAGAAAGTGGTGGACCTCATTACGTTCTTGCTTGTGATCAACTGAAACATCGAATATATTGTCTTTGTACTGTTTTCAATTGAGTATATGTCAAAGCAGCAGATAATCACATTCTGTTTTATTTATGTTTTACACAGCATCCCAACTTTTCTGGAGTCAGGGTTTTAAATTAGGGTGTTTAGTGTGACTCATTGATGTGTTTTTCATGGAGTTCTTTGGCACAGAGGAATAAGATGTGTCAGGCTTTGGATGCACAGACTATATTTGTTAGAAGGATCAGTTGATTGTTGCTTTGGGCCTGCACATGGGACAATAAGAAAAATCTAGCATATAAGCAGACTAATCCTTTAAGACTGTAACAGAGTTCACTCAGTTAACATGTCCCATGTGTTGCTTCTCCTCCTCAGATCGTCATCGTTCAGTTCGGAGGGAAGCCGTTCTCCTGCACGGCTCTGACCATCGACCAGTGGCTGTGGTGTGTGTTCATCGGTGTGGGAGAGCTGCTGTGGGGACAGGTGAGATCAGAACCAGAACCACCGGCGTTTCGTACCGAACAAACAGCATCAAAGGCAAATGTGAGAAACCTAAGTTGCGAGAACAAACAACATGTGCTGAGGAGAAGATGAAGAGGTGGAGACATGAGGTTTGAGGAAGCAAACTGTTGCCATCACAACCATCGCCATGGTAATGAGCACGGCACATGAAAGCAGCGCTCCTGTTTACGAGCAGAGAGAGAAAACAAACCCAGCGTGTCGGTCCCTCTGTGGATACACACCACCACATGCATGATCCTGTTAACACACACACAGGCTTAGAAAGCATACATTATATAGAAAAAGTTCAGACATAAGAAGCCTGGTGGGTTCAGATGGAGGGCAGAGACTGAGAACAGAGGCACAGAAAGACGCTGACAGAAACACACTGATCTGAGATCTGTGATTTATTTTAGAGTTAAAACGCCTTTTGTTTCTAACAGCGAGAGAGAAGGTGACAGATTTTTTTTTTAAAAAGCTGATGTGCTGCAGCAGGAAGCTGGGAGTGTCTCTTTTAATTGAGAAATGAACAAACAACAATACAAACACCCATACAACTATACAGGCAATGCAATATAAAATAAACATAATGTAAATAAATAATAATGAAAATAATAAACATGAATCAACAAAATCAAATCAAGATAAATAGAGTACGTTATTTATCCACAAAGGGAACTTACAGTGTTGGAGGAGCAAATTCATAAACCTATATACAGTAAATGACAAAAACACACGATGAGGAAGGTGATGCTCTTTTTTTCCCCCAATTGTTTTCAAATGTTGTATTTGAGATTCCAGATCTGTTAAAGGGAAACTTTGCTGATGTTCAACTGACTTTGTATCATCACAATGTGTGTAGTAAATACAAATGAACAATGTTTAACTTCCCTCCATGTTGCCTGCACCCAGAGCTCCCCACTCATTTGCTGTAGGGCTGTTGTTCGAACTACAGATTGTACTTCTGCATGTTTTATATGGCCGCCTACACAGCCATCAAATGGAGAGAGAGGGGCGCAAGATTTTTTTTTCCTAGGATGGCAATCAATCGTATGTTTTTCTTCTGTCAAACTCAGCTGATCTCAGCCATCCCCACCCACCACCTGAAGTTCCTGAAGGAGGCCGGCCACGGCATCACGAAGGAGGAGATCCATGAGGAGGAGCTGACGGAGGGCGCTGATGAGATCGACCACGCCGAGATGGAGCTGAGGAGAGGCCAGATCCTCTGGTTCAGAGGTCTGAACCGCATCCAGACGCAGGTACGAACGCTGCACCTCAGCGTGACACCCAGCACGCTGCCAAGTCTAACTTTACTTTGTGTTTTGATATATAGTTTCCAAGGTGGTGTTTATGGAGGTAATAACTTGACTCAAATATCTGTTGTGTCATGAGAGCTGCAGAAAACATCAGTTGCCATGGTGATGCAGGAGGCTCTGGAAGAAAAAAGATTAATTTTTGGACTTTTTGGACTCATCACAAAACAACTTTAAATCAAATGCAGTCTCCTCTTTTCCTTCATTCTCCCAAAATCAAACCATGGGAGGTAAAGAACAGAGATCAGAGTCAATCTGTCCGAGCAGAGATGTCGTCTTTCATCGAGACTGTGAGGACAGACTTCATTCACTACAAACATGTCTGACAGTTTGTAAGAGCTTCAGTCCATTTTAGTCAAATCACATTCAAACAGCTCGCTGAAAGAAACCAGTTTAGATAATTAGCTTGAGAATGTGTCATTTTAAACGTATTTACTTCGAAAAGTGTCTTTGAACTAAAAATGCTAAACGACTAAACACAATGTATAAGTAAAAATTATAGTAAAAATTATATTTAGAGATTTTTTATTTTTTTGTTGTAACCATAATGTTCAAGAAAAACTCAAGAGGTCAAAGTTACAACAAGATATCCTGCTCAAATTGAAATCTTCACACATACTCCAGAGGTCACACTACATGATTACAGTTCTGATAAAAAGCCAAGTAGGTCACAGTTTTTGATAACGCGAGGACGAGTGTGCGCCCGATCCTACTGCTGAAGTAGAATTAATATTACTTCCACTGTGTTGTTTTGACTTTACCTTCTGTGGCGGCACAGGCCCCCAGTGAGGAGCAAACACTGTTTTCCCTCACAGGAAAAGGAAAAAGGAGTCCTGATTAATGAATACCACTGAGCATCGATTAAAATATGTGGTGAAAGCCCTGCACCCATTCAGCAAAGTGGAATCGCAGTGGTTTACGTATGATAAGTGAAATATAAACAGTTTGTACAAAATAATGAAGAAATACGTCCAAAAACGGTTTGCAAGGATTCAGGTTCAATAAAATACCGTCAAACAACAAGACATAGAACTGAGATAAGAGCAAAACACATGAAGTCACTCCAGAGCACATACAGACAGAAACAATCACATCGCTAAAAAAGTTCCCAAATTAAACATTTAAATCACTCAAAGGAACAAGTTTTATCATCCTTTGTAATTCATTGCATTCATGGGTGCAAGGTACAAGCAGGAAGTCTGGTTCATTATTTACTGGTGGGGTAATTAGATCTAAACAGTCCTGATGAATGGTTTTAAATGTGCGAATAGAAGTGTATGATAAATACTGAGGCGGCTTCAGCGTGTAGTTCTCTTCTTGTCGCTCGTGAGGACCAGTCTACTTTTTCATCTCGTGCACAGTGATGTGTACTGAACCGCAGGGCTCAGTGGTAAACTGCCATCAAGTTGTTTTAAGGTGGAATGAGCAGCGTGAAGGGAAATGATATCTTCATAGTCGAGCACAGACATGACGGTGGATTGCACAATGGTTGTCCTCCTGTCCTCAAGAGAGAAAAAACATGTGTGTAAATCTTTATAGAAACCAAACCAAGCAGCTGATAAAATGTCTCCATGTGTTTTCATGTAGCATGAAACAAGAGGCTGAGGGTGAATGAAAACTGACACATCTTGTAAATGTATTTTGAAGTAGATTTGGATAACCTTTAGCTGAACTCCACTAATTTTCACTCTTGAAACAGACAGTATAAATTTTTATACACACACACACACACACACACACACACACACGCACACACTTCACTTGTCCAGTTAATTTCACACTCTGCTGCAGAGCTTCAGCACAGAACCACTTTATTAAAACACAGAAATTAAAGATGGCATCCAGCATGGGACAAAAAGCTTATTGGATATTTTCATTTTTCAGCTGAGGTAAACAGCAGCACCTTCACAGAGCTGTTGTCCCCTGTGACTCAGTTCATAGTCTGGGACCTTGTGTGCGTGTTTGTCTGTGCTTTTGTGTGTGTGTGTGTGTGTGTGCGTGTGTTATCCTCCTCCTACAGGATGAATCGACACTCACTGAGCATTAGCATGTCCACAGGCAGTCCCATTCTGTCCCTATGGGGTTCATTAGCCTCAATGCTAACACCCACCTACAGTTACAGCAGCCAACGCTCTGCGCGCACACACACACACACACACACACACACACACACACACACACACACACAGTCAGAGAGGTCAGGTGTTTTCCTCTCACCAGTGGACTAACTTGTGCTTATTGTAGCCAGGAGGTAAACACATCTGAATTAATAATAACGATTATCTTCAAATGCTTTGTCCTCTTGAGTTTTTCTGTTCTCTGTTTCTTCTCAAAGACTCTCTGAAGACTCTCAGAGAATATCTGACATTTTAGTATTGTTCCAAATGTGGCCTTTCCAGAAACACCAACAGTATCTTTTCTGCTACTTTACTTCACCGTGTTTCTGCAACAACTTACTTTTCATTTAGTGGAGATATATATATAGATAGATATATAGATAGATAGATAAGGTAAGATAAACCTTTATTCGTCCCACAGTGAGGAAATTCACAAGCAGCTATAATCAATACTTTTATAATAATATATGATGAACCTACAGAGAATTATCATCTAAATCTGCAGCTTCTTTTGGCTTTACAGAGTTTTACAGTGAGGTTCAGCTCATTGTTTAGCTGCCTGGTCAGTAACTTTATTGTTCTGATTCACTCTCACTGTTTTCAGAAAAATGTCTCTAAAAACCTACTGTAAACTACCTGCTCAGCCCCAAACAGCAGACACAGTTAGCGACTCGCTGGTGAACATGGTGGAGCATTTATCAGACCCACATATTCCCCTCAGGAGATGGTGGAGACCAACTAAAAGAGCATAAATATTGGACTTTGGTCACAAGTTGTTTCTGATGCTCCCAAGAAGCCAAAATGTCACCTAGTCAGGTTTAAAAGCTGAGGTTTAAAGCTCACTCTTGGCCTGAGAAAACAGTCTTCAGTAGCTGAATGAGAAGTCCCGGAAATGGAATTTAAACAAGCTCATGTGATGTGATCAGAAGCTCCTAAATGGACAGGCGGGTGCAGATTTTATTTCAGTTAACGTGGAAACCTGATTCTGATTTGTAGAACGTCAGAAAATACAGCAACCTTCACGTGGCCTTTGTGAAGCTGCAGAGCGCCGTGAAGGAAGGAAGCGATGCGAGGAGAAACAGAAATAAAGCTCCTGTCTTCTTCTGTCTCTCCAACATCAGACACGGTGTGAAGAAAAGAGGAAGCTCTCTCTTTTCTCTTCATGTCTGTGTATCTGTAATATCAGTCTGTCATCCTCCTGGGATGGGAGGATGGGAGGATGGAGGGGGAGGCAACGAAAGGCTGCAAGCTAATTAGGTTCTTATCTCTCCACGCTCCTCTTCCTGTCCTCCTCCTCCTCTCTAATCCTGGTGGGCAGCGTTGTGCCACTCAACGCCTCGACAGTCAAACACAGTGGGGGAATAATTGGTACAAGCAGCACCTCGCTGCCGAAACTTTATCAGTCATTCAAAGTGACACAATTTCTCCCCTTCCTCCTGTCGTCTTGTCTCAAAGTGCTTTCAGCCTGATTCAAAAGCTCTTTATTCATTGTTCCGTTTCTTCCGTCATCCCTTCGTTCTATCAGAGCTTCCTCTGGATTTCCACATTCTGCCTTTCACGAACTAAATGAAAGCTTTCTCTCTCTTAATTCTTTTTCTCTCAAACTTTCCGCCTCTTCTCCTCACTCCTGATCTCTCCCTCATCCACTTCCTCTTGTCTTTGTTCAGTCTCATGTTCTTCCGTGTCTCTGTACGTAGTTTCTGGCAACTTGATGATTATGCTTTCTGCAGTATAACAGGTCACTGCTGTGTCACTTATTCTATGGAAGGATGGGTTGTGTAAAATGTGCAAAGAAATTCACTGTCTTTATGCTCCTGAGTCCTTTTTCTGCAAAAAACAAAAGAACTTTACAAAAAAAGATTAAATATAGCATTTTTTAAAATGTTGAAATATGACTTCATCTGGTATTAATGGATGGTCTGTATCTAAATGAGGAATAACTCATTCGCTCTAATGCAGCTGTAGTAAAGATAGTTTTGAGTTACCCGAAACTTCTTTGTAACAAAAAAAAAACAAAAACAGCTGACTTTTTAAAAGTTTAGTTGATCATTTGTATTTGGAGAAACATTTGAAGGCAACACACCCTGGTGGCTGTGTCAGAACACCAACACCCATCAACTCCCCACGAACGTCATCGTTGGCTCATAAGGATGCACCTCTGTCTCCATCTCGGTTTTAATAAGTCAACCCTCCTGAAAAGCAGCCGTTTTCTCACATCCTCTCTCCAGATCTGCGCCTCCCAGCTCCTGTACCCAGACTACTTCTTCTGTCTGTCTGTTTTGTGCTGCACTTAAGACATGAAATATGATTACTGACCTGCAAAATCGAATCTGTCAAACTTCACCTTCCACTCTCTTTAAAACCCTCTCTAACCTCTCCAGAAGTCTTTCCTCTCTTCCTGTTTCCTCTGCCCTGTGTCCTCGCTCTGTCTCTCTGCTATCTAACCGTGTGTTGTGGCTGTCCTTCCTTCAGATGGATGTGGTCTATACCTTCCAGACGGGCCAGGCGCCGGTGCCCGGTGCCCTGCGCCGCCAGCCATCCGTCGTCAGCCAGCACAATGACGCCACTGCCGCCAAAACTCTCTCTAGCCCCACCCACGTAGGGCTTAGCTCCTCCTCCTCTCTCACCAACTCGGCCGGGGCTCCTCCCCCTGCTGCTGCTGCTTCCTCCTCCACTGCAGGCAGTGAGTGGGTGACCAGAGGCCAGCTAACACCTCGCTTCACCCGGCTGGACTCTCTTTTTCTCTTTTTCTCTGTGCGATCTGCATGAAATGCTGCATGACTCACCAACACTAAATTGCTCGCACTGTTTCTGTCATCAGCAGGTGTCTGCACATCCTGAACTAATCTGAAACATCTGAAAGATGATGATCTTATCCATTATTATAAATACTGACTGACACAACATGTTAGTACCTTATATAAATCTGGAACTGATGTGATGTAGAGTATCTGTCACCTACAGTTTGACTTTGGGAAGCAGTGAAACGACCACTTAGCAGAAAAGATATTAAGTTAAGATTCATATTTAATCATTATCATCCATAATTTCTGCTTAACATTCACTTCTTTTATTTTTAATTTTGGTAATTTGCAGGTCAAAAGTCGTTTAGTAGTTTTCTGTAATGGGATATTTGCACCATTCATGTGATGCTGGCAATATTTTAAACTGGCCTGCTGAAAAAAATAGCAACAAATTTGTCACTAATTTTTATTTAAAAAAGAAACCAAACCTAACAAAACTCCACTAATCTGGCTGGAAGACTGGGAGCAGGGAGAAACAGCCTGGCTCTGTTCAAAAATATACTTACTAACACCTCTAAAGCTCACAAGTTAACACCTTGTATCTTGTTTGATCTGCACAATAACAGACATGTAAAAACTGCCGCTGTTTTAGAAAATTACTGAACCTTTTTTATGTGATTAAATTCTATATTCATCAGCCTTCAGTTGGAGTCGATGGGTTTGGGGCCACAGGCAGAGTAGAGAAGTCAGAAAGCATTGAGAGATGAACTAACACATTGTTAGTTTTGGTCTTTTTATTGGATTAGTTGACAATAAGAAAAATATAGACCAGCTTCATTCTTTAACTGAAACCATCTAAAAGCCCTAAAATGAACTTGCAGACAACCTGATCACCTGATCTGAGTTTCCATCTCTATCTCGTTTCTATGTGCTTCCTACTTCACCTTCCTCTGCTGTAGCTTTTCTCCTCCATCTTAATCTCTCTCTCCTCTTTTTTTTAATACCTCTCATCACTCCCCTCTCAGCCTGCCGCTTCTCCTCCTGCATGTTGTGGAGATTTAAACTCTTTAACATGCATCTATTAACCCTGATGTGACTTGCTGCCTGACGGGTCGATGACAGATCACAACTGTTGGCCCACATGACCAACGAGAAGAGAAAGAAGCTGCGACTCGTTCTGATTCGTGACAGAGAGAGAGAAAAAAATCCCTGTTCTATTTTCTTTGTTGTTTTTCTTGGAGGCGACAGCCTGGGCAGCAAGATAATTTTATGGGTTAATCCTGAGCAGGGTTAAATCTGTCAGGCTCAGCAAGTCTCTCATGGTTTAACAGCCAAGAGCTTTTTAACTTGTGAGCTTCGTGTGTGTGTGTGTGTGTGTGTGTGTGTGTGTGTGTGTGTGTGTGTGTGTGTGTGTGTGTGTGTGTGTGTGTGTGAGAGAGAGAGAGAGAGAGAGACGGTTGCATGTATGCTCTAAGCTGCAGTGCTCAGCCTGCAGCTCTCCTGTGGTTCAGTAATAGAGAGCTTTGAACTGCAGGGTTATTAATTATGATGAAGAGTGTCTGCTGGTGCGTATAAATCAGTGTGATCAGCTGCAGCCTCTGTGGATTCATGACAGAGGAAAACGACTTAAGGCAGAGAGAAGAGAGCAGCTAGAGGACAAAATGGTTCTGACTCTCAATGTGATTATAAATACTTAAGAGTGTGCATGTGTTTGTTGTTTTGCCCAAGAGTGTGTGTGTGTGTGTGTGTGTGTGTGTGTGTGTTTGTGTGTTATTTACTGGGGCCGGGTATCATTTGAAAATGTTCTATGCTAGTGTTGACACCATCAAGGCTGAATTACCAGTTGGCAAAGACCTACAGAGGCCCCAAATGTCTCAGTTTTCCTATAATACATATTTATTTTTACATCAGTAGGTGAATTATTACCATTTGTTAGTGAATTTGAACTATTAGAGGGCCATTATGAAAATCTTTTATTATTTTAAATTAGCACAAATTAACACAGAAAAGAACTCGGGGCATGTAATGTAATCTCTTGTTGAAGATTATACAGTGTGTGTGTGTGTGTGTGTGTGTGTGTGCGTGTGTGTGTGTGTTGATGCCCCTCCACATTCGGCCGCCTGTTGGTGGATTTTTCGTTGCAGTCCTCCAACATCGTGTTGACCTTTTTTGACCTGTTGTGTTGGATGTTTTGTGGATTTATTTTTTGTTCTCCCACCTTGTTCTCATCCAGCCGACCTCTGTTTCCTTTGTTGACATTGTGTTTAGTGGTTTTGCACCTCCCCGCCCAGATTCAGACGCATGACCACCATGTGTCCCATCAGCCCCTGCTGCCTGTTTGACATCACACTCTCATAAAAATGGAAACCGTAGCTGTTGATCTGCTCGTCCTCTGACGTTTCTTTTCTCTCTTTGTTTCAGATTAAGGTGGTGAACGCGTTCCGTAGCTCCCTGTACGCGGGGCTGGAGAGCCCAGAGTCCCGTAGCTCCATCCACAGCTTCATGGCCCATCCCGAGTTCGTCCCCCTGTCCGAGGAGGAGGCTCGCATCCCCCCCATCGAGGAGACTGGAGACGAGATCGAACCCCTTCCTAGCGCCTCCTCTGGGGCGGAGGGAGGAGGAGAGCCGCCCAGCGCCTTCCCCAACAGCCGCGAGTTATCCATCTGAGCTCCTCCTCCCTCCTCTTCCTCCTCCTCCTCCCCCTCCCTCCTCTTTATCAGCATCATCAGTCATCCCACCAACTGAACTGTCGCACTGAGGAGGGAAGTCATCACTCTGCTCATCCCTTCATCTGCACACACACACGCTTCACGTCGTCTTCACCCCCCTCAGTCATTCCTGCCACGCTGTGTTTTTCATACTGACTGTGGCGTCGTTCTGCCTGTAAGTCTGTCCCTCCACCACCACCGCCACACACGTATAAGTAGAGGGTGGAGTCCAGAGTCTCCACTGTGGAAGGCCTGTCCTTGTCCATTCATGTATATTTTTTACTTGATGATCCTTTTGAAAAGCTTTTAAACTATGTTGGGTTCGATCTTTGCGGGACTCGCAGCAGCATGTTGTGTTCTGTACTCGCTTCATTCCTGCGTAACGCTCTCAAAAACGGCACTGAACTTTTCAGAGAGTGCAGTGGTTCTCATGTACATACGCTTTTGCTCCTCTACACAGCTAACAGCCGGGTTTGGTGTTCAGAAGACTTTTAGGCAAATGCTAAAATGTAACCTTTTTTGTTTTGTTTTGTTTTTAAAACCTCTAAAGATTGTCAATTGATGGTTGATTCAAACTCCTCAGAATGTCTTGTGAGTGTGACACTACATTCTTCAAGGTTCAACTGTTAAAAAAAATTGTTCTTCCCTTTATTGTGTCTGTATGTGTTGGTTTTTCTTTAGCTGCTGTGTTGCATGTTGAAGGACAGAATGTTTACTACCCACAAATATCTAACATGGCGGTGTCCAGAGAGGGCTCACTCCTTGCTCAGTGGGGGTCTGAGCTCAACTCATCCAGTCAGGGTTCTGGTTCTCTCTGCCCCTCCCCCAGTACGTCCACAGTGTCGATAGGAAACAGGAGTGTGGTTCAAGTTTCCCCCTTTTTGTAGGATGCATGTTATGTTTCATTCGTGTTGAGTCGCATGATAACTTAAGGAATGAATATTTGGGATTCTGTTTAGACAACTGTATGTGTGTTAGTCTGCAGCAGCGTCTGTTCGGAGCTCCATTGACTTCCTAGAGTCTAGAGAACTGAACATCCTGTTACCACAACGAGACAAAAACAGACTCGTCAACACTCGTAGAAAGGAAACTGCAGCAGGGAAGTTAAAGCCTGAAACACTCCTCCGTCCTACAGTGGGTGTCTGCATGCGTGTTGCACACATCGACGCACTTGTAGGCGAGTGTGATCTGCGTACAGTCCATTTCTGTGTCAACAAGAAATGGAGCAGCTTTACCATCCTTCCCCACAGTGTCACTCACCCTCCACATGGTCACTCCTCTTCTTGTTGTGCACCGAGCGTGACGTCGTTTTCAGTTCATTGAAGTTAGTAAATAGACGCAGACAGAAACTAAACCAGAATACTTCAGGGATGAGGGTTATCATTTGTCTTTGTCTCTCTGGCGTCTCCCTCTGACAGGCTCATTTTAGATAAGACCCGCCCTCTTGAAATCTGACAACCTGTGAGGTGACGCCCGCTAACCACTGCCCCACTGTGCCGTCCTCACAGTTGACCAAATTTATATCACGTGGACCCTCACAGCTATGTGGAAAGAGTAACAGGCCAAACTGAGCACGACTGCCACAGGATGAAGACTGTTCATTCCTTTGTATCATCAAAATAAATAGTTCTTGAGCTCTTTATTTATTTATCTATCCCACCGCTTATTTAGATCTGGGTTGTAGTGGACAAGCCTTCGTCTCAGTTTGCACCACCCAGAGCGAGTTCACATCTGTTGGTGCCCACATGCGTCTTTCAGTTGACTTTATATGTAATCGAAATTTGCTTTGTGTTCATTCGGAGCACACATTAAAAGGCGAATGACTACAGTATCGAGGAGTCTGTTTTGTGTCACAGTGCAGGAAGTTCAGTTCAACAGGCAGGAAGCTGATGGATCTCTGAACAGGGTCTGGACCGTCTGTCTGTGTTTAAGACAAATCTTAGTACCAGTTCTGATGTTTTTGTTCCCTCGTTTGTCGGATTTTATGAACAGAAACTAAATCAGCTGTCAGTGACATCACGCAGGCGGCGGCAGAGAAGGCGTTAGACCATCATCCCTCTCCGCTCTGCTGTGTTCGATTGACAGGCGTCAGTGTGGCGGCCGCGCTGAGGTTTATGGGAGACTGATGATGTCACCAGTCAGCCTGTAGAGTTAAATCCACTGTGTGTCCTCACTGCCGCTCAGTACTTCCTGCCTGCCGTTGTCTGCAGATTACTGTCTTAAAAGAAGAAGGAATCATCTTCCAATCAAAGGCAGCGATGCGTCTAATCCCCTCTTAGCCTGACTAGCAGCCATCAACCTATCTATGAACTAGGACACGTTATTGAAGTAATGTGCTACTACTGCCATATTTCCAACTTTTTGTCACGACTAGGTTCTTCCTCTCCCCTCTGATGAGCTTTTTCTATGTAACTCAGAGCCATATTTTATAGGTTGTCTGTATTGTTTTTTATCTCATTGTTATCGAGGTTTCCTTTGGACTTTCTCACCCCTGACCCCTCGACCCCACCCCCACCCCACCCCCCCCTCCCCTGGCCCTTTACTCCAAAACATGACCAAAAAGCAAGGAGAAAATCTTCAGTCGTCACTGCCGAACCAAGTTTAAAGGACCTCTACAATGTTTACATGAAAAGCAAGTGGGTGGCAGTTCGCCTGCGCTTCTCTCATCCGACCACTTCCCTTTCATTCCCTTACTTTCCTGAATCGTAGAGTTACTATTTAACTAAATGGGGAATCTTTCTTGCATGGTTTTCATATAAAATTCAATGTTTTGCTCATTTTTTACAATTCTTCTGTATTTTTATATTAAGTACTTTTTAATATTTTGGAGATATATGAATATATAGTATGTATAGGCTGAAGAGTTTGGTGACAGTACAGTACATGAATGAGATGAATCTAACGTGGACTCTGTCTTTTTACAGCTCTCTAATATTTATGCCACGTGTGTCATCTTGGTCACCTGATGTTAGGGCTCAGAAACCTGCAGTGACTTGTTTACTTCCTGTCGGCCGTTCAATTGGAATCTCAACAATTTAGTCTCATCAGCCCCCTTTTACATATTCAGTATATTCACTTTATCTAAGATGTTGTGATACACTACACGCTATGTGATTTCGCAGTTATCCAACTCCATTAGAGTTCAGCAAATGCAACGTGAATACAGCTAACTGTATCAAACATTAAATGGGAGTGTATAATTATTTATCCAACCTCTGGGTTTCTTTGTTTCTGTACTTTGAAGCTACTACGACTGATTTGTTTGATTGAGTGGAGTGATGCTGTTTTCCAACTGACTGGTGCCGGAGCTGACGACTTTATAGAGGATCAAAGCTGTGTCCTGCTTCAGGCTCCGCCTCCTTAAAACCAGCTCCACTTCCCCTCAGACGGACCAAAACCAAGAAAGTAACCTGAGCTGGTCCAAACCATAAAACAAACCTGGTCCAAAAGGACTCTGCACAACCCGACTAGACTGAATATAATCTTCAGGACCTGCAACAACACGGGGCCACAAAACAAAATGTGAACTCTCTTTCAGTCCCTCTCTTAATTTATTTGTCAGAATTTCAGTAAAGATAGGATTAATTTCTGCGAGCAGCAGCTGTAATAACTTTACTAAGTTTTGGGGTTGCTGCGACAAAATTGAAATTTTAATTTTGCACAGCCCAGAATGACTCTGTACAGAACAGTTTCAATTTTTTTCTTTCATTTATTTGAACGTTATACCTTGAACTTTGAACTGTTGCTGTACATATTGCATACTGGAGAGTGAGGGGGCCAAGTGAGCTGTCAAATCATGGCTCAGGCCCCAGAAACACAGGCTGCGTCATTTAAATCCAACCAAAGAAGGAAAGAATGTGACATTTTTCAGGTTCATTGCTAATTTATAATTTGGTCACGAAATCCAGACGTTAAAGGAGACGGAGCCTGTGACGGGACACAGCTGCACCTGTAGATGTCATCGCCATTTTATACAACAACCAACTTCAGAAACATTTCGCGGGAAGAGAGCAGGACTGTTAAAGCACTCGTGACATCACTTCCTCTTCCTGCCCGTTGAATATAAGTGAGACGCACCTTCCAAACGATGACGCGTTTCCTCTTTGTTTTGTTCAAGTGCTGAATCTGACAGAACACCTGTGCTCCTACAGTCAGTACAATGTAAATATTGTCATATAAGTGAATGAAGTGTACCTGCTGTCTGTGTTGGTGACAGGAAATGGGAGAGGGGGCAATCAGCCAATCATCACCCAGCAAAGCTTTAAGAATGTTCTGCCAAAGTCGTTTTCTCTTTTCTTCTTCTGCACAAGTTTGTTTCGAAAGTTTGCTGCCACATGACCCCAACCCCAACCCCCACCCCACCCCACTCCACCCCACTACCTGCCCTTCTGCTCTTGCCACGGCCTCAGTGTGGCTGTGGTGGTCGTCTGTTGGACTGGTTGGGCTGGTTGCCCTCACGTCTCATGCCAGGTGCACAGTACAGCCCCACAATCAGAGACGCTCCAGACCTGTTTGTGCTTCTGGTTTCAGCCACATCACAGATAAAACAGTCCAGATGAGACTCGACAGCGGACTGAAAATCTTTACCTGGTGTTAGTTTTCTGAAGGTTCTTCTGTTGGAGTTTAGGAGATCTCAGTTTGCCACAGTTTTCCAATAGGACTTCTGAATGGAAAAGGAACTCGCTTCTTATCCAGTCATTGTTGCATTTTGACTGCGTTGCTTCCTCTTCAGAGCACTGCCTTTCTCAGAACAGCTTCCTGTCGGCGAATATTAAGGAATTTTTTGGAGAACCTTTACATACACTTCAAAATTCACAAATAAAAAAATGGTTCAAACGAACTGGAATATCACAGTTGGAAATGTCATAACCACTTAACATATGTATCTATATATTTATATATTATCTCTATTTATATCTAGTATGTCTATATGTGTATATATATATTAGATATAAATACATAGATATATATATATGGTTTCTCAGTTGAACTTCATTGCAAAAAAGACTGAAAAAGATTTGTTTTCTGTAATTACTATGATACACAGTAATAGGCGTTGGTGTTATTTTTGTATAAACATAATATCATCTATGTGGCATGCATGACATATATACAAAATTTGGTGGTTTAAAGCAATATGTCCAACCTGGTGCGATTGGTTCCGTCGTGTTCTGTGTAGCCTAAAGCCACTCTGTGCGAAAAGAGATAAAAAAAAAAAAATACTAAAAAAAAAAGAGAAACTGCATTTGGATAAAACTAACTGTTCAGTATATGTGTTCAATGTTCTGTGTTCTGCATGTTTTAGTATGGAATGAAACATCCCAAATGTTGACTTGTTTTCCAAATGAATCTCAAATACACGCCCCAATCACATGCAACATCACACACACACACACACACACACACTCACGCACACACTACACACATGTATTTGCACTGTGAGGTGAAACACACTGAGGAAATTAAACTGTGTGACTTCTGATGGATGGATTGATGAAAGATGAAACTCTTCTTTTTGTTTCCATCGTCTCATTTATCCAGAAACAAAACAGCTCAACAGATTTGTCTGCTCATCCACTGTTTCATCCTCCTGTCTCTCCACACACACATACACTCACTCACTCACACACACACAGACACACAGATTTACAGACTGTCCTGAACTCATCACCCACTCATCTGTGCAGTGAGAGGAGGAGGGAGGCGATGACAGTTAACAGGCCTGAAACATTCAGCATGTGTTCAGGTAGGCTTCAGCACCTCTGCAGGTGTCATCATCTCACCAATCACATCCATCGATCTCCATAATCCATCATCCTCCTGCTTCTCTCTACCGGCCAGGTTGAGGAGAACAGTGAGGATAATGGAGTTTGTTGCTCACCTGTAAAATGTCTGTGTTCATGTTGTATCAGCGACTGTCAGTACAGAATTGCTAATTTAGACATTTAGTCACCAGAGCGCACTGACCAGGTTGTTTTTCAACTGTAAATGTAGGGCTGCAACTATTCAGTATTGATTCATCTGCAGATTTTTTTTTATTGATCAATATATGATTTTATAAAATGTAAAAATTGTCAGAAAAATGGCTGTTGTAATTTCAGAGAACTCAAGCTGACATCTTCAAATTCCTCCACTATTTTGACTAATTCATTCTGGTAAAATGTCACATTGGTTATAGAACAATTTGTTAAATAATCAAATTTATCAAACATTATGTGTCTGTGTTAAACACATATCGGATTTTGCATCAGTATTGATCAGGCTCTTCACATCACCGTCAGTCTGATGGTGACAATGACAGTTGCTTGGATTTACTGAGATCAAAAAAGTAATGTTTCCCTGGATTTTAAAGAATGAAAAAGAACCAAAAACAACAACAAAAACAACTAAATCCACAATGACTCCTCTTAAGACTTTTGTTTCTTTCGAGTTTTGGAGTTGTTGGATTTTTTTTTTCTGTTGATGCTTTTAATGGAGGTAGGCTAGCAGTTTCCCTCTGCTTCCAGTCTTTGTGCTAAGCTAGGCTAAACATGGCCTTGTCCTATATCTGTGTAGGACACACAGAGATGAAACTGATGCCCATCTGAAGAGTATTTTATAAAATGTTCCTTTAGGCCTGGATTAACAAACAGCGACTACATGTTTTATACACGTCAGTTCAACTGTTAGATACAAACTTCTGACTTCATCATAACACAACATATATCCTCAAATTTAAAACCCATACAAAATGTTAGCCGTGGCCGTAGAATTGGCGACAGTGTTGACGGCATTAAAGTTTGATATGAATGTTGGACTTTGTCGTCACATTAAAGAGAACTGAGCGCAATGAGACGGTTTGTTCTGGCGACTCTGGCAGCAGGATTCAAGAAACACTGAGGTCATGAATCCAAGTCGCTTTTAATACAAGTGGAAATTGTTGTTTCCAAACCGTCTTCGCACAGCCAGGAATTATTCTGCTGAGGATCCTTCATTTGTCTTGGCCTGAAAGTCAAATTGTTTTGAAATGTTTTGAAATTATGTGCTTTATCTTGACTATATATAAGTAGGTCTGCCCTTGAAAAATTCTAATCACGTTGGTGATACTCTGACTTTTTCTCTAGCGCCATCATCGGGTCAAAATTTTAAATTGTCAAGACTTAGATTTATGATCACATACCTTCCAAAATTCCCATCAGCCTCAGCTGTACTTTGTGTTTAGTGCTCATTAGCAGATGTTACAGGCTGAACTAAGATGCTGAACATGCTAAATGTGACACCTGTTAAACATCAGCATGTTAGCATCGTAATGCTAAATGCAAAGGACGTGACCTCAGTGTCTTCGGTCGCATCCTCAGTCCTGTCTGGCAGATTCTGAGCCTCAGCAGTGATTTGTTTGTCAGCCAAAATAAAACTTCCTGTGCTTCCCTGTGTGTGTGTGTGTGTGTGTGTGTGTGTGTGTGTGTGTGTGTGTGTCAGGTGGGCTGCTGGCTCAGTGAAGGTGCGTTTCCTCAGTGTGTGTGTCACCTTCTTCTCCCACGTTCACTCTCATCCTGTCCGTTTCGATCAAACATCCTCCTCCTGTTTGCTTCAATCTATGCAACAGAATCCTCCAGTTCGACTCCAGTGGTTCATCTGGTTTCTCACTTCTCTCCCTCACACTCTCACTCTGTCGGCTCGTCTCCGTCTTTATCTGCTTTCAATTCGTTTGAGTTCCTTCTACAAACAGAACCACGACACCTGTACATTGATGTATGTATGTGTGTGTGTACGACAGGTGCACGCACTCATGTTGTTTTCTTTACTCTTTTGTAAGATATGATCGTGTGGAATGCCTTGGTCTTAGTGTCATGTCGTTTGAACTTAAGCTGAACAAAAGATGATAATCAAGCAACTGAGTAAAAGTTGTTACATAAGTATATATATAATATATAAATATATATAAATATATACAAATCTATATACATAAAATAAAGCCATTGGAATTTGAAATAAATCGGTGTCGATTTGTGATTTTTTTTTTAAAGATTTAAATTGAGGACTTTATCTTTTAGGTACATGTTGAGAGGATTGCGTGCTAAACTTTATTAAATGTGTTGTTTGCACTTTGAACTGTAACAGAACAGAAACCTGGACGTTTTAGCGAAGAACAACAGTTTCAAGACTTTTCAGGCCTGTTGTCTATAAAGGAAGCAGCTTCAGTTTCACAGGATTATGATGAAGGATTGAAAGAACCACTGACCTTCAGATATAAGTCTAGTGATATTCTTTAATATAATTATTGTCAACAAATCCCATGAAAAGACCAAAACCAGCAAAGAATTGATCCACTAACAAGTCTCTGTATCAAAGCCTCATATTTCTTCTTCCTCTTTGCTGTAGAGCTCCGTTAAAAACACAAGAGTGAATCACACTGTTGCACTGGGTGACATGTTCCTTCATTACCATGAACACACACACTGTCGTTTATTTTGACTCAGTGTGACAAACACAGTCCTCCTATCAGGAATATTCACATCAGATGTGAATTAATCCACCTCAGAAAATAGTCCCCAACAAATGTACGATTTAGTCCTCTTTGATCAACATTTATTAAAAATGACAGTGACCAACTGCTAAATATAAATTTAGAAATATAAATATAAATTTGAATAAATAAATCAGTAACTTTGAAAGCTAATTAATTCAGTTATTCCACCTTCTTTGCATATTTTAAAGTAGTTCTCTGTTGTATCTTTTTGTTATGTGCCATATGTTCTGAATGAAATGTTAAAAAATTAAAAGGATTATTTTCATAGAGAGGCAAGTGAAGAATGATGAGCAGCAGAGAGCTCGTGGATTAAAACACAGAAATCCCATTTATACAGTGGACATCTTAGATCTCTACGTCCACGAGAACCCAGCTGTGATCAAAACTGTTACAGAACATTAACGCTCGGAGAATATTCCTGTGTGCCATTAAATGGTTTTTGTTCCACCAGTTAGGACGACAATAATGATGATGATGGTCAGAGAATCATCTCAACAGCTTCTGGCCAGATGTTGATATTTACTCTCCACATGTTGACTCCTGATTATTTCTGCGACCTCCTGACCTCATCACGTCCTCATCGCTGTCGTCACACTTCCTGCCGACAGGTCTATGCATTTCTCTTTCTGGCCACACTAGAAGCCTTTGGATTTTAATGACCCATGACTTTCCTTTAAAGCCATCATCTGGACAAACTTTACATCTTCAGCTCCGCTAATCGTGACACTCTAAAAAACTGCGGCTGTAATTAACACTGCTGCCTCTAGGGGACACTATCCAACACTTCTAATGTATTGTATGTTGCACATCAGACACATTTAGTGTCTTTATTCTCCTCCTAAATCTGAAGCTCCAGTTGTGATGAAACACGACTTCCTCTTCCTCAGCAGTGCTCAGCTGCTCAGTGCAACACTGCCACCATGTGGACACAGGCTGCTTTACACCTGACACACCTCCTGCTGCATGACACCAGATTTACAAATCAAAGATGTGTACGGATGAAAGGGTACAATGATGTGCTGCAATAGCCGATGGCAGCAAATATTGACCTGATACACACTGAGATCATCGATCACTGCCACAGGAGTGAAAAGGCTGCATCTGATCTGTGAACCAATGACATTCACAGATTTAGACTACTGATACTGATACTTGAATCCTTCTGGCTGTGTGACACGTCTGCTGTCTGCTGCACTTCACTGTGTACTTTGACATCAGACCTAAACTTATGAAATTACATGCTGCATTGTTTCCTGTGAATGCCTCATGTTTAGGAAGGCGATCTGAATTCAGCATAGGAATGCCAGATTGGCTGTTGTTGAAAAAATGCTGACCACAAATATTAAAAATAATGTTTTATTTAAAAAAGAATTATGACCTCCAAGCAGCTCTCAAGTGATGAGATGTTTAATTACATGTCTGCTCTGAACAGGAATCTCAGACACAAGGATGCACCCTAATTAATATAAAATATTTTATTCAGTCATAGGTTATTAAGGAAAAACATATGTAATTCTAATTGTCCAAAACATTAAGTGTATTTATGAGAAACTCTTACAGGCCCTGCACAGCCACAAATTACTGACCAGACCTCAGTCAGGTTGAAGTTGAGTGGAGCTTCACTGGGAATAACCTGATGCCACCAATCTAATATATTTATAATGAATATATCAGGTGATGAAATATTAGGAAACTGGCTGAAAACTGACGCAGGAAAAAATTATGCTCCTGGTAGATGAAGCACTTCAAAGAGAAATCATATGAAGAAGGGAGACGTTACTATCATGTGTATCATCAGATTTTCAGATTAAATTAGCATCACTGCAGCTGATATATTATTTATTATGAGCAGTGATGTTTTATACAATCACTATGAAACATGTCAGAAGGTGTGTGTTCATCTGGATCTACTCTGAACCAACTTTAGAGACCTCCTTCATTTAAGAGAGTGATAAGAAATATGATACAAACTGTTATTCCAAATTTTTCAAGGAGGAGTAAAAGTTGTATAAATACAGGTTTAATCTGTAAAACTTGAATATTGTGTTTGACCTTGACCAAGTCCAAACCACAATCGGATGACCTTCCTGCTGTGAGAGCCTTTGTTATCTTCTGTTTAGTTTCTTCTTTCTTTCTTCTCCATTTGTCTTTGAACGTCTTCACACCGACGTCGTTTACTCTCTAATGGACTAAATCACTTCTCCTCGCTCCGTCTCTCCGCCCACGAGCCTCTGACGGCGGCCTACATGTCTCAGTGAGGGAAGGTGTTGTCAACCGGTGACTGTGGCGACACCACAGCAACCAGAGACTCCAGTCTATTTGGGTTCATTAGTGTTGGAGGGGTTGGAGGTGGTTTTAATGTCAAGGAGCTGGAGAAGAGCTCCAGGCAACAAGCATCTTAACTACAGGCCGAGTGTGTTGAGAAAAGTTTCAACCTGAAGTGACAGTTTGCTGACGCTCAGTTTATCCACACTGACTCATTCCTGTGTGTCTGCACCCTCAACATCAATAAAACCATTCAGGCCCAATTTTTCTAAATTCCTCTTTGTCAGACGGCTGAATCTCTCCCAGAGGACCGCGGCGGATTAGACCGGGAAATAGAAAAATGATAATCCTTCAATTGAATTTCATCCTCCGTCTCAAAACACCTGATTATATAAAGAGTGTCTGTGAGTGTGTAAACCTCTTCCACTGTCACACTGAGGTGCAGGAGGCTGTTTGGGATCGACACAAACAAGCTGCAAAATGTTTGAGTTTTTCCTCTACAGACGCAAGAGCACATGTCGGAGACAATGGCGCTGACGTTTGTTTCATTAACAAATCAAATGCCTCACTTTGAATTAGATGTGACTCTTAAGCCTGTGGGAGGTCTTAATCGTGTGTGTGTGTGTGTGTGTGTGTGTGTGTGTGTGTGTGTGTGTGTGTGTGTGTGTGTGTGTGTGTGTCTGTGTGTGTGTCAGGGGGCTTTATAAAAGGTCTGGAGGTCGAACCTGAAGTCAGTTAAGTGTCTGATCATCAGAGGAGCAGCTGTCATCAACAGGGACAATGTAAGTACCTTTGAAAGAGTATCATCAATTTACAAAGCTCAAAGTGTGACTTTATTTTATTTTCATTTGATTCACCAGTTTTCATTCTAGTTTTGTCAAACTTCCATAATCTGTGTTTTCTTCTTTTCTGTTAAAAGTGACATCTGTAAATGTTTCATGTTTAACTCGTCTGTCTGTGGAACAAACAGCTTTGGATTCTTCAACAGAACAAACTAATTTTTCCTGTTAAAGTTGAAAAAGTGTGACTTTATAGGTCAGTGTGATGTTTTTTTTTCCATTTAGAAATAGATGATTGTCAAACTGAATTTAACTTAATAAAATTGCATTTCTTTTCAGATTAATGTGAAAATTTAAAAGAATGTAAATTAAGGAACGCAACATCAGAGACGTTTCCATTTATATTTGTGTATTTCATTGATGGACTGAAGGCCGGACAGAAGCAAACACAAACTGAGGTCATTTTCACATGGCTGTTTTAAAGTTATGTGTTTGCTTTTCTGCTCTGAACCGACAGGCGTTGCATTAATTGATCAGCTTTCTGGACATGCGGGTCCACATGATTTGCTGTAGAGATTTAGACGGTGTGCTGCTCGACTCCTCTGTGACCTACAGTTACCCATAAAACCTTTCTCTGCGTGGACCCACAGAGACGTTTACATTTATCTTTAGAAAACCATAAGTCCATTCAGAGCCGGGGGGAAGCTCTGATTGTGCCGGTGGGGCTGCTTATAGAAAGACAGATAATTAAATAGATAGCTCTTTATTTATCACCGTGGGGAAAATTCAGTCTCACAGAAGCAGAGATATGTGAAGGAATAGCAAAGGAATAATAAATAAGAGACAGATAAGGAATACAATGAATAGAAATATAAATACTAAGGCATAGTAATAACAATATGTAAGATAAATAGTATGTGCAATGATATGCATCAGATAAAATTAAATGTATAAAACAGTGCAAACAATGTCTATGAGTGTGGCACGATACAATACAGTCAACCTCGCCCACTTTCAAGAATCAAGACCTTTTAACATTTAACATAAACAGATAAAAAGTAGATTTTTTTTTAAGTCCAATTTTAAGTTAATTTGTATTTGACATTAAGTGATGTTCCAATCAAAATCTATCTTTTGACTATCAAATACTTGAACTTGAAGGCTGTGAAAAGTTTGTCGTTTGGTTCTTCACAGAAAACAGCAGCTGTGCTCAGCTCCAAAATGACTAAGGACAAGGCTGTAAATAGGAACAAATGAAATTACGTCCGGCTGATGTCACAGTCGGTGAGAAAACAAAAAAATATAGAACCACACTTACAATACAACCCTCCTACATTATCAGTACGTCTGAAAACACTGACAGAAATATGTCAGACGTCCTGCTGTAAGATCCTCTGTTTGTGCTCGATTGTAAACCATCTGGAAGAGTTTTATATTCTACAGTTAAAAACATATATGTGGCGATATTTTTTGGCTAATTCCAGTATATTTAGAATCAAATTGGGGAATATCTACTGTGAATTTGTACAATAATTTTCATGTAGGAAAAATGGGGGAAAGGTAGCTGAGAACTGTGTACAACATGCGCACATGTGTTGTAACGAGCTCCTGTTTAGACTGTGAAAGTTGTGGACTGATCCAAAAACACCTGTTTGGATCATTCCACAGGTAAACAGGTTCATTGGTAACAGGTGATAGTATCATGATTTGGTATGAAAGGTTCATCCTGGAAAGACTCAGTCGTTCACAAGCGAGGATGGAGAGAAGTTCAACACTTTGTCAAACACATGATTGGATAAAGGAGATTAATACATGAGCTCAGGAACAGTTTGTAAAACTGTTGTCAGTGAACACAGTTTGTTAGAAAATGATTGTATTCTGTTTTATTTGTTTTACACACTTTTGTTTTTGGGGATCATGATCTACTGCTGATCCTGTTCTTTCCTCATTTACATGAAGAGTTTTGATGTGAGTGTTTCCTGTTGTTTCCTTACAGAAGATGCAGATGTTCCACAGGCCTGTGCAGTGGCTCGCTGTCCTGCTTCTTGTCGTCTTTACAGCCGGCCAGTGTCAACAGAACGAGAGGTGAGACGTCTAGTGTCTGCTAATTGTCCACAAAAAATCACTTTCCACAGCTTAACTCACTGAGTGACTAAATGTGCTGCTGTTACTTTAACACTGGTTGAAAATCTGTGGAACATTAAACCATCCAAATTGGGGATTTTTTGGGTCACTATGAGGACTGAATTTAAATTACCAACTGGACATTTCAAAAAGGGCGATTCAAACTATGTTCATTTCAACAGATGGTTTTCAAATTAAAATATTTGAATATCGCAATGGTATTAAAATTTCAACATTAAGTTTTTAGCTGTGAGAAAATTTCAGTCACTAAAAAGATTCAAATCTTTCTGTCTTTTTGCTTCCTTTCATGCATTTTGAATCAGACTCTATATTTGGACAACATGTCTGATTTCTGTTGATTGAATATTGAGGATCTGGACTCAGGGTCTCCTGGTCCTGACTAACAGCTGCTGTCTCTCCTCCCCACAGCCGTCGAGCTGTGACCGAACACCAGCTGATGCACGACCGCAGCCGAAACATCCAGAGTCTCAAGAGACTCATCTGGCTGTCCAGCGCCATCGAGGGTCTCCACACTGCCCAGACTCGCTCTGCGTCCTTCAACCCCACCAAGGTCCTGAACCTGGCTCTGAACCCAGCGCTGGCCCCTGCTGCTGGGAGCCCCCAGCCCACCCGGATGCAGAGCCTCCTCAGAGACTTCTTTAATCCCTACCTGAATCAGCTGCTGGACAGAGAGCCCTAACTTCACACTGAAGCTCTAACACGAAGCTCCTGTACACAAACTGTACATAAAAATGATTATTTGTGTCCATCGTTTGAACAATAAAACACAATAAAACAAAAAGACTGTCTTTTTAATTGTTGCATTTTCCAAAAGCAAAAGGGGCAAAGACAGAAAGGGATCAAAAAGCTTACTACCAACTTACAGGAGTAAACTAATTTCCCAATAGGAGAGACAGAGATCCAAACTTGTTACACAAATAACAATTTGATAACATTTTCTATATTATTATATTTTTCCCCTATGACACTGTACCACAACACTGTCATGCTAATTAACCCAGTGATACAAGGACAAAGCTGCTCTTTTTTTTTCCACATCACCACAGTCAAACAAATAAGGTTGTTACCGCTTTGTAAAATTTGTCTAACATTTCATCCAACATTTTTACGACCATGAAAACAAGTTGCAGGGAAATTGAACAACCTTAGCTGAGTTCAAAGTGAACAGCTGTATCTCTAGATCACAGGACAAGTTGGCTTAGGAAGCTTCATACCAACTCTCAACTGGTGAAACCTGCTTTGCTAAACTACCTGTTACTACTAATCCACCTATTTCCACATTCTTCATAACCTTGCTGTCCTAACAGACAATGTGTTCAGCACATCTACCCGTTTCATTTTCTGTCTCACCTGGTCCACTCATCAGGGTCCAGAGCTGATGGGTTCATTCTCAGTCATATACCTGTCACTTTGTCTGTGATGGATGAACAGGTGAGTCTCAGGTGTGTAACCTGTTGAAAGGTCTGAAATAATCTGATTCTGCCTGAACAGACACTTCAATATGTAAAACACCTGCTAACATGATTAAAAAACAGAACTAATTGTTGAGTTCCTCATTTCCTGTTTTTCATGTTTACATTTAGTTCACTTTATTTTCTCAGGCTCTGTTGTGTAGTTTGTTTCCCTCATAAGTAAAGACTTAAGACTTAAATCACAATGAATAGTGATTTAAGTGATACAGTCTTTGTCATGTGGAGAGAAGAAATACGAGCCCAGGCTGCCAAAATTCCAAGAAGGAACTGCCTGTCTGCCTGCCTGGGAGACAAAACTCAGGGCACGAGTTATCGCCAAGAAGACAGTTACGCGAGATTTCCGTGATGGCTAACGAGAACTAGCTTGCTGTGAGAGCTTCAGTGACACCGGTCTGTTGATCCAACGACAGCTTCAGTCGTCCTCCGGTATTCCGGGTCATACAGAGAGACTCTGACACCCACCACCCGCAGAGGGGTCCTGTCTGCCGGCTCGACGCGCCCTCACCGCCCCCCGGACTGTCCCCGGCTCTCGTCCTTTAACCGTCCAGGTCAGTCGCTGTTACATCCGTCAGTGCAGCAGCTCGCTAGCTAGCTAGTCAAGCTAACCGAAGCTAGCCGCAGTCTTCACGGGAGGTGTCATTAGTAAACTTTGATTTAATCACTATCCTAAATGAGCAGCGATATTTTTTACAGTGCAAGCATGAAGAAGCGACAACAAGCCAGCAGCAAGCGAGTAACTTTAAATTATCAAACTGACACAAGGCTTCCGTAGCGAAGTTTCACGCTGAGCGAACGGTACGAGCAGCCAAGCTAATGCTAATGCTAATGTTCAACATCAGCATTACTGATGTTAACTAAGCTAATAGCAAGTGTGCTAGGCAGCATTAGCAAACCGCTGAGGCAGATTGTTGTCAGTAGCTCATGTGTTGCTGAATGTCACAAGAAATAGTTCGGATAATCATCCATAAAGTGGATCTTTCACACTGACTTTGATTTGTACAGTGTGAACAGTTGCTGATTAAACCCTGTTAATGATCTGTGTGCAGATATGTTTGGTGTTTTATTCCAAGTCTAACATGACATGTCATCACATATGTCAGGTAGTTTGAGGAGTCATGTGGTACAAGTACACGCTTGATGTAATCACTTGTACTAACAATAACACGTGTGACAGTTCCTGGCACTTTGTGACCAGTTTCCTTCCGATGTCTGACGTCTTTAATCTTTTGTGATTGGAAATTAATCAATCATTCATTTTTCAAGCAAAAACACCAACAATTCTTCTCCAATGTGAAAATGCAGTGCAGCTATCTTAAACTGTATATCTTTGGGTTTTGAACTGACTAATGACCAAATAATTAAACTGAGAAAAGAAACACATAGATCACTGATGAAAGTTTAATTCAATTTAATTTTATACAGCCAAATCACAAAAGAAATGATCTCAAGGCACTTTGTATAGAGCAGGTCTAGACTGTACTCTTTCAGTAATATTTACAGAGACGCAATAGTTCCCATCAGGAGCAAGCACTTTGTGACAGCAGTGAAGAAAAACTTCCTTTTAACAGGCTAAAACCTTGAACAGAACCAGGCTCTAGGTGGGCAGCCATCTGTCTTGACTGATTTGGTTAAAAGAGAGAGAGAGGAGAAGAGAGAACATGTAGTAGTACAATGCAAGTTCCACAAATCTACATAGAGATTTGAAGTAGTGACAATAATAATAAAGTGGGTGTTGAGCAGGATCATAGGGGCAGTAGGTGACTTGCAATCTCAGATCCAAACTCTATGGCTCTGGAGGAGCAAATACCTGCAGAAAGCAACAGGAGGAGAGAGGAAAGAGACGAGAGAACACAAAACTACAATCGGGAAAGATGTTGAGTTAAGAAGTAATCATTAGTTGCAGCCTTGCTATAATGCTTCTTGGGTTTTGTGAAGTTGTATTTGTATATTGTGATATTTTCTCAGGACAGTATTGTGACATTGGTTTCTTTTTCCTAGTTTACTGTCTGGTCTCATCCAGCCCCACTGCACTGTGGATCTTTAGCCCCTCCGGCAGGACAGTGGCAGAGGCAGAGGCAGAACCATTGGGGACCAGACCAGCAGGCAGCAGGGCTCCATGAGCACGACGGGGCAGCAGCAGGGGGGCGGCCTGCGTTCTCGCCGAGGCCTTGGCCGGGATAAGGACCCTGGGCAAGGCATGGGCATGGAGGCGTCCTGCTGGCTGGCCCCCGGAGTGCTGCGCAGGCTGATTGAGCTGCCGTCACCCCCCCTGTCCCGACACCAGCTCAAGAGACTGGAGGAGCACAGGTAACACTGATTCCTGCTCTGCTGACTGAAACAAGCTGAAGTCAAACTTTACCTAAGGTGGAGCTATTTAATGTCATGTGTGATATGTTTATCTAATTCTGTAGTTTAGCAGTTATATGTGTGGAACTGTACAGAAATGCCCAGAGGTTGAGCAGTCCACCATATGGATGGGTTCAGTGTGTACTGAGGAGATGGCGTCATATGCAGCTCTCAATGAAAGGGTTGTTTGTGACATCAACAAGCTTTGTCAGAGCCGACACTTCAAACTCATTTGCCGTTGGGGTGACTGTGGTTTAGATTGTGATTATTTTCTACAATTTAAACTCCAGGTCTGTTCCTGTGGTGGACACAGTTTCAAACCAGATGTGATTGTACCATGTGTTTTCACAAACTAAACTTAAATAATGCAGTTGCGGTTTGGTTTACAGTTCTGAATCCTGAATCCTGTTTATGGTGATCAGTTTGAAACCATGATAGGATGTGATTTACAGTTTAACAGGAGATTGTGACATTTCTGTCTGCTGTCTTTCACACTCAGCAACGGTCGACCTGTCTGATCACCTAAGCTATTAAAATTATATATTACACTAAGTTCACTCCTTTATTCAAACTTTAAAATTATATGGAGCACTATTCCTCTATAATGAAGCAGTCTTTAGCCAAGTGTAAATGTACAGACACCGACTTGCTGAGAGCAAATTAACCAACCGATAGTCAAGATTTATTTTTTGTTCTTATGCAAACTAACAGAATTAACCATTATTATCTACAGCTGAGGTGGCAGTTTTTGTCATAGCCAATGAGATCAGTAGATCAGTGGTTACCAGCTTCACTTGTCACTTGCTGCACCTTGATTTAAAAAAAAAACAAACAGTTAATTATGCAAGTTATAATTAAATGTGCAGCTCTTGTGATTTGAAAATTCCACTCAGGACGAAAACAGATATTTGTTCAAGCAACATGAACAGTCATAGTCATCCTCAGGGTCACCTGGTCTGATGAAACATCATTATTTCTGGTCCTTCCTGGGGGGCAGGTAAATCACCTGGGTAAAGTCATCAGGTCCTCACCTGGCTGCTGTCTGTCCCTGCAGGTACAGCAGTGCTGGACGCTCCCTGCTGGAGCCTCTGATGCAGCGGTACTGGGAATGGTTAGTGGGACGAGTCCCCTCTTGGATTGCCCCCAACCTCATCACCATCATCGGCCTGGCCACCAATGTCTTCACCACCCTTGTGCTCGTCTACTACTGCCCAACTGCCACTGAACAGGTTAGACGTCCTTCTAAGGCATTATCGTGGGCGGTTTTCATGTTAAAACATGTTGAACACACACAATTCATTTTAAAACAAACACTGTTTTCATTCACCAATTAACTCCAGTTGCTTCTACTTTCAGTTTTGATGCTGCTATCAATGAAAATCAAAACGTCAGAAATATCAGTAAATATTTTGGTTAAAAGGTGACCAGAGCCCTTCGAACAGCTGGCAGGATTTTAATGTGCATCTGCAGGAAGTTTTTGTCAGTTTTTTGTAATGGTAGCTTAACAGTGATAAAAATGATTTAAGCAGCAAAAGAGAAAAACTATAATTTATTCATGAATATAAACAGTATTTTTTATTCAAAAGAGTCAGTGAGAGCAGCAGAGTTGTGAGTAATACGAAGGAGGTGTTGAATTTGCATTTATAGCAAAATAAAACCGGAGCAGATCAGAAAACATGGAGGCTTCTTGTTAAAATATGACCAGATATTAAAAAAGAAATAAAGGCCTGGTTTAAACTAAACTGTCAAAGGTAAAATGGGGTTTGGAGATTTGCTTGAAGTAAAATAGTTTGTCACTGTGCTCCAAATTAAATGTATCCAGCTGTGTGTGAAGTATTCAGGATTTTGTTTTTGAGTGTGATCTTCTGTCATCGAGTTGGTCTGTGCAGGTGTAGATGCAAGAGAAGGTGCTATTAATGGGGCAGTTTTGGGAAACTGACCCCCACACAGCATGTGATTTGTCACAGGGTATCTGTGGTAGAAGATTACAGAAATGTCTATGTGAAATAGCTGAATCACTGTTAAATCATCATTTCTTGAGATATGGTTGATGTAAGACTGACTCTGACTGGATTTAGATGTTTAAGACAAGATGGCATAAGGATCCATACACGCCCCTTTTCATGATCTTGTCCTCATGGCAGCCTAGAATGTGTGGAGTCTCCTGCTGCCAGTACTGTAATACTTTGAATACATAAAGGTCCAACCAATACTGACAGAAAGTGTTTATTTATCAGTATCACACACACTGTATATAGACTATATGTATTGATGTGTACAGCCAAAGGTCTTTCTGGGTCACCTGATCTGAGGAGTGCTGGAGCTCATTTGATTCAACATTCATCATTTTGCAGGCTGAGAAGTACAGTGAGTGACCCCTGCTCTGTATGACTGTGTGTGTGTGTGTGTTTGTTTGTTTGTTTGTTTGTTTGTTTGTTTGTTTGTTTCTTTCTTTCTTTCTTTCTTTCTTTCTTTCTTTCTTTCTTTCTTTCTTTCTTTCTTTCAGGCTCCTCTCTGGGCATACCTGCTATGTGCTGTGGGTCTGTTTATCTACCAGTCATTGGACGCCATTGACGGGAAGCAGGCCAGACGCACCAATAGCAGCTCTCCGCTGGGCGAGCTCTTTGACCACGGCTGTGACTCCCTCTCCACTGGTCAGTTTTTTGTTCAACGTCCTTTGACTGTGTCCCAGTGAATCTGAAGCCCTGTTAACACTGCCTGTGTTCATGCTTTTGTCTTTGCAGTGTTTGTGGTGTTGGGAACCAGTATAGCGGTGCAGATGGGTACCAACCCGGACTGGATGTTCTTCTGCTGCTTCGCCGGGATGTTTATGTTCTACTGTGCCCACTGGCAAACATATGTGTCAGGAACGCTGCGCTTCGGCATGTGAGTTGAAAAAAGCTGCTTTTATTTCTTTCTGTTTTGTTTTGTGTGCTTTTGGTTTTTGTTGTTTGAAGGTTTTTTGAAAAGAAAGAACATATTTTCGAACCATTTGTCTATTAAGTACACTCATCAGGATTTAGTATTCAGTCTTCACCAGGTCTGAGTGTTATTTTTTAATACTGCCACGAATGCAATGCCTCAGTTTCCCACACAACACAGATGACAAACCATAGAATAACTTTATATAAAGAAAATTGAACAATATTAAGGCCTGTCATTAACTTCCAAGATTCTGGACACTCACAGCTTCAAATACAGTTCAGTCAGGACTCATGTGGGATTGTTCTTACAGTCAGCACAAGTCACATTCATGTCCACCAGGTGTGGATCAACAGCATCCAGCTGCCAGACATTCACAGCTCAGCGCCTCTCAGTGGTTTTTTTGTGTGGTTTTCATGATTTTTCTGTTTTGTTTCTTGTTGCTGTGGTTAAGATGGAGACTAGTTCTGCTCAGAAACAATCCATCTTGCACTCATTCACTCACTCAACTTTCAAAAAGTCAACAACACAACAGGTATTTTGCCAAATTCACTGACACCTGTAAGAAGTCTGAAACAGCGCCGGTTGACACAAACAGGTTTTAGGTTGAATAATAAGAAAAGTGAATTTATTAAATCTGAAAACATATTTTTTATTTTATTTATTAAAAAGTGGATCAACTAGTCATACTTTATTGTTAGTATTTATCTTACATCATAGTGATTAGATGTGCAGTTGAGCTGGAGTAAATGTGGATGTATTCTGTGTGTAGATTTGACATAACAGAGGTGCAGCTCTGTCTAGCAGGATTACAGATGCTCACAGCCACTGTGGGTCCCTGCCTGTGGAACATGATGGTAAACCTCCTGGCTGTTGCTGCATGGCTCACTGCCGCCTCCTTCCACAGTCACCACTGACCTCCATGGACTCACATGGAGAATTTAAAATCACTGTCTGTTCTGCTTCAAGGTGCAGTCAGTAAAACACAGCTCTTCAGTAACATCAGCTGAAGAAAACTAACTGCATGATCTCTGCCAGAACTCTGGAGTCTAAAAGTATTTAGTATTCTAAACACTAATATAGTAATAAAGCTTCATCTATGCATTTAATTCTAAATACCACCAAAACTGACACAATGAGACACCTCCTGACTATAAAATGTTAGTGTGGAAATCTACCATATACTCTGTTTCTGTCACACCTCTATCAAGGCAGGTGATTCTGCTTTTCTCTGTTTTATATCATTGTAAACTGAATATATTTGGACTGTTGTCAGACAAAGCCAACAATTTCCCTCTTGCTTTTGAGAGGCATTTTTCCAGTTATTTCTAATGTTTTATGGATTTAATTATCACTTAATTCAAAAGAATAATCAAAAGATTAAGAATTTAATTATTTGTTAGTTGCAGCCATAGTAAACCCACATATCCTGACTCTCCCTGTTCAGAAAGCTTTAAGGAAACGTTCAACATTTTGGAAAATGCACTGAATTCTCTTTCTTTCTGATAGTGAGGTGTTCAGATGGGCATCAAACATAAATCAACAACAGATCTGGAGTCAGGATGTGGTTAGCCTAGCTTAGCATAAAGACTGGGAACAGAGGGAAACAGCTAGCCTGGCTCTCTCCAAAGTTCAAAATCTACCAACACCTCTAAGGGTGACTAATTAAAATGTTATATTTAATCATCGTGGAGTCATCTCTGGTTGCCTGACAATCACGACAAGATACATCAGCAACCATTGAGTGAACAGGAGTGACTTAGTCCTTTTTGTTAAAAGAGCCAGTGAAATATTACTGACTGCATCTTTAATGCAGCAACGTTCCTGTTGAGCCTCCAAATGAAACCTGTGTAATGCAGAAGAACAACAACATTGTCCCATCAGCTCCACGTCCGACAGTGTGTTGTGGAAGAAAGCTGTAGGATGACTGTGTGCTGGTAGACGTCACTAATCCTCACTGTAAACTTTCTGCTTTCTCCTCCCACTCAGCATTGATGTGACTGAGGTGCAAATCTTCATAATAATCATGTATTTGCTGGCCGCCGTGGGAGGATCTGCTTTTTGGCAGTCGCTGGTAATTGTGAACGGTTCTAATTCTTACAGATTAATAACACTGATGATTCCATAATTCTATTAAGATGTTTATGTTGGTACTGAAAATGCTGCTCTGACTTTAATGTTTTGACTGTTTTACGACAATTGTTATCAGAGATGCAACGAATGTCACTGAACGCTTTTACCGTTCTCTAACATTACTCACGATGCTTTCTTTGTGGATGTAAAGGTGAATGTGCTCACAAATTACAAAAATAGCTGGAAAATTACAGTATGATCAACGTATCTTTTGATGTAAATGTCTGTTTTGTATCATCTTTCCTTACATTCGGTGTTTTACTGTCTTCACTACCAGATTCCGATCCTAAATATCCAGATGAAAATGGTTCCGGCCATCTGCACTTTTTTAGGAGCCATCTTCTCCTGCACCAATTACTTCAGAGTTATTTTTACGGGAGGTGTGGGCAAAAACGGATCCACAATAGCAGTAAGTCTGGAAACCTCAGCCATCTCACTGATACCTTTCAATATTTGCCAGTGAAATTCCATGTATCATGTTAACTAGCCCGAACCAACAGATAACTATTAATGTGTTTTACTGGTTGCTGGATAAACATAAATTCTGTTATGTAGCCAAACTAAAAGTTTAGCCAAATTAGAGGTTTATTGCAAGTCTGTGTCTGTATGCACCACCACTCTGTATCGTTTTCATTTAATAGAAAATAGAGTCAGCTTTATACCAGTCATTGATAAATGTTATGGTACGTTTGAATGGAATTTAATCTATTCTATTTGTCCAGTCTAGGATCAAACACTTGACCATATAAACATACCGTGTTGAGTTAACTTCTAAGCTGTATTGCAATGTTTTTATAATGTTTTTGTCACAAACATCAGCAGCTTTACTTTTAAGACCAGAATAAGTAGATTCTTGCTACATGAGCATCAGTTCATGCTACAGATTCTGTCAGAGCAGCTCTCCTGTATGTTTCTGCTGACATTGACCATCTGTGTCTTTATTTTGTTTTTGTGTCTCTGTCTTCAGGGAACCAGCGTCCTCTCTCCAGTCTTACATATTGGTTCAGTTATAATTTTGGCGATGATGATATACAAGAAGTCTGCTGTCCAGCTCTTCGAGAAACATCCGTGTCTTTATATCCTGGCGTTTGGCTTCGTCTCAGCCAAAATCACCAATAAATTAGTTGTAAGTCAAACTGGAAAGGGAGGTCAAACATAAGGATGTGGTCACAGAGAGAATCCTCTAAAAATTTATGCCAAGAAATGTAGAGAGCTGTGTTTGATGCTGACTGTGTGTGTTCTTCTGTCGGTCCACAGGTAGCACATATGACAAAAAGTGAGATGCATCTCCACGATTTAGCCTTCCTGGGACCAGGACTACTGTTCTTGGATCAGTATTTCAATAGTTTTATTGACGAGTACCTGGTGCTGTGGATTGCATTGGTAAGTACAAACATGACGTGACATGAGTGATCATATGGTTATGTTTAATCAGTGATACTGATATTTACTTAGTCTTGGTTACATTTTTACAGTCATGATTGAGTATGTCAGAAATGTGAAATGTCAGAATTTTGAGATAAGTTAAAACTTTGACTCAGTTTTTCCAAACTGTTTATCATTTCTTTTGCTTTGCCTGTCAGTTGTGTTTCCACAGTGTGTAGAGCTCCTGTCTTTTTGCCTGAAAAGAGTGACAGTGTTTCTTTCTCTCCTGCAGATCATTTCCTTTTTTGACTTGGTGCGTTACTGTGTCAGTGTTTGCAACCAGATTGCCTGCCATCTTCACATTTTTGTTTTCAAAATCAAGCCTTGTTCAGTGCTCAGTTCAGCTCCTCAATGAGGACACGCCGGCCATTACTGACTCTGTCCCTTCCTGTTAGTCGCACTCATCTTTTCTTCCCTCTGTTTTCCACGTAGAGATGCAGGGGATGACGTGGTGTAAAGTATGTGCTTCTGCCAACTGAATGTGAGGACAAATAATATATATTAAGATACTGGAGTATTACTGTCATTGTTTCTTTTTCACCAGTGCAGAATTGAATTTGTACCAGTTTCATCTTCTGCCCCAATAATAAGAATTCTCCTTCTGACAAAGTCATGGTTACACAGTGCAAATATTTCAGGAGAGTACAGGTGCTACTCAGTATGTTCAAGGAGAGAAACTTAAGTGTGTTTTAACTGTTCTTGTGCAAAGAAAATGTATAGGAAATGAATCAAACTCTTTGCTTTTCATGATTACGATTTTTGTAATATTTGCATAACTTTACCTTTTTGCTATTGTAAATACCAAACTGTTACGGTGTCTGTGCTTCTCTTTTAAGTTAAAAATCCTGCTTCGACACATTTATAAACCTTTTCTTCCTGTATATGATTTTAAAACAACTTTATCTCCTGCACATTACACACAACTATGCAACTGTCATATCAGCAAAATGTGGTTTTGGAGGAAACTTAATGTCGACTTTAGTACGTTTTTCTTTTACATATCAGAGTGTTCTGCTAAATATTCACTGCCAATGTTCTTCGTTTAGTTTGTCAGTTAAAACTACACATGGGATTTTTTTGGGCACTGTTCGAGTCTGGGTTGTGATTTTGTGTCTATTTATTGTCATATATAATATAATTTCCTAATATATTAATTCTGAAGTTTATCGTTTGGTGAATGCTTCATGGACTTAGGTTACTCTACACTTTATTCTTGTTACTGTAAATAGATAGGACACATCATGCACAAGAGGGAATGGCACGACAGCTGAAATCAGATTTTTCAACTCAAATGTTTGAAATGATTGAAACTCAGTGGTCCACGTACTGGCATTAACCGCTATGTGGATGAAAGGTACAGAAGCTAGTAAGTAGGCCTTTGAGTACAAGAACACAGTTGATAGGAACAAAGCTCAGAATGTTTTTAAGTGAAGCAGCACAGTGTGAACACTTCTGTCCTTCTTCCCTCTGGTTGTAGCTGCTTTGGTCAGATCAGGTCATAGAAACAGATCACTCCACTCTGTTGTCACTCTGCTTTCTGTCACTCCTCATCCCCACCTGGTATTATTATTCTACGTGTCAGCAAATCCCATGAAGAGGCCAAAACCGATGTGTTAGTTTATCTCTCAGACTTCCTTCCTCTGTTTGTGGCACTCAGTCTCAACCTCATTGGTTCCTACTGTAGATGCAAATCTTGAAAAAAATTTCATTTCTAAAAAAGACTCATTTCCTGAAACCGCTGCTCGCTGTAGTTTTTAGTTAACATTACTCAAAAAGGAGGAAATGATGCATTTGTTGGACTATTTTCAGTGGTGGATTAATCCACATTATGTGTTCTAGTGAGTATTTCACATGCATGTGTTAACGAAGGAAGATGTCACCCAGTTCAACAGTGTGGCTCATTGATGTGCTTTAATAGTTTTGGAAAACAACTGAACTCTGTGGCACAGAGGAATATTATATATCAGGCTTTGGATACACAGACGGTACAGATCAGTTCATGTTGGTTTTGGTCTTTTTGTGGGGTTTGTTGACAATGACCAGACTTCTCCTTTAAAATGAACAACTACCTTCCACCATTACGGTTATTTATGTGAACATCACACTCCTTTCTGTGTTGCCAATGGATGTTGTTACTTAAACCGAATCACTGTTCTGATAATTTATTCATAATAACAGAACCTGGTTGACATTATGTTTCCCCCAAAACACACCTGCTGAAGCAGAACAGGTGCGTCAGGACTGAATGTGCAGGAGATGAGGTCACATGATGACATCACAGTTTTTAAGGTGGAGACTGATGAGAATCAGATCAAACTTTTGTTCCTGACCGTTAATAAAAACCTGTTTATTTGAAGTGGCTGCTGCTCACTCCGCCTCCACATCTACCAACATCATGTTATACTGTCACAGCACCTCATGCTGAGTGGGTGTTTAATGTTGCTGCTTCTGAAGAGAACCTGTAGTGACAGCCTGTATTAATGTGGAGAACCTGTTTGTGCTTAACAACACATTAGTTTCTTGCATATTGTGCCTGTTTTATTCATATTTTGTCAAACAGTCCATCTGCAGATCCTGTACGAATCTGCTACAGTTTGTTTATAATGTTGCAAAAGATTTAAAGTTCAAAGTGTTGGACTGAGAGTCATTTATGTAAAATAGCTTCAGAACAGCGTCACTTTCTAAACAAGTTGAGGTTCGGGTGGTTTGGTCGTAAACCACAGTTACCTGAACACTGTTGAGACAAAAGACTGTTGAGACAAAAGACTGTCACTTCTTCAGAGAAGCAAAGTGTTAAAGGGTCACTTCACACAAATCATGAACATATTTGTCCCTAAATGCCTTGTAGTATCTTAATATGGAATATTAGAGAAATATTAAGAGTATTATGAGATTTATAGAATAAAGATCTATATCATTAAAATAAAGTGAAAGTAAAAAGGTCACACCATATAAAGTTGGAGTTGATGAAAAAGTGAAGCGATTACAAGAACATGATTTCAATATTATGAGAATGTAATGAATTGAAAATAAAGTTCTGAAAAGGTTCACTGCTATTGAGGAAAATTTTTTTTTTTTTTTTTTGCCAATAAAGACAAAGTAGCAAATTTTAAGAATAAAGCTGTAATATTTTGAGAAAAGAGTCATTGTGAGACTTGTATTTTTGAGAAACTGGTTAAAATACTAGGAAAGTAAAGGTCTAATTTTTGCGGAAATGGAAATAAAAAGGGTAATTTAACAAGAACAAAAGCTGCATTTTGAGAATAATGTGATTATATTGGGAAGAAAGTCATGATTGTTTCTGAAAGGCACGCTGCCAGAAAAGAAGTCCATTTTTCTGATATATTTGGAGAGAGCTATTAAAATTATAAGAATTAAGTTAATTTTACAAAGAAGTTTCAATACTTGGAAAATAAAGCCATATTAGATGGAGAATAAAAGTCATGGGACTATAGTTGAAAGTTTTAGAAAATGTGATTGCATAAGAGAAAGTTGCTCTTTCAGAATAAAATAATATATTGGGAAAGTTGTAACTCTGAAACTTTACATTATGAGAACAAAGTATTTCTGAAAAGACGCTGTTGAGTTTTCAAATGTGATTCTTGAATACTTTGAGCACCACAAACTAAAGTCCATCCTTCAACTTTATATTTGACTTAAAGTCAGAAATATTAGTAGAGATCTTAATATCTTGACATGAAATGAAAACCATCAGCATGATTGATACTAACTGGAGTTTAGAGGGGAAATGATTTGTGATTTGTGTGAACTGACCAGTTAAGGAACATACCCTAACCCTTAACTAAAGGTACATTTTTCTTTTAATTTAACTGATCACATGGGTGTAAATCATAAGGCACATCATGCGTTAAAGATCAATGTTGACTTCAAACAGTCATTCCTCTGATGCCACATTTAGATTTTTTTTTTTTATCCTTTATTTTGTGCCGTGGGTGTTTCTGTGCGGTCATGACTGTTCACACTGGGTGTTTCAGGAGAAAATGGGAAAAGAAATGATGCCCTGATCTGCATGTGTACTATACTGCTGTACAGTTTGTACTATAACTGGAGATTCTTTGTATAATCCACGACCCCAAACCCACAAACTGAACAACTTTTCATAATAACTCTGTGAGATACAGCATCAACAGCTCATGTACATATAGTTCCTGATGTCAGGTCAACTCTCATTGTTACTAGTAAAAGTTTGCCTTAAACACAATTGTTTTCTATTGTTGTTTGTTACAGAGGAGTCGTCTCTCATGATGAGCATGTTGTCACTGTGTGTGTCTCTAATGTGGAAGGCTTGTGTAAAAGTTTGTCTTGTGTTGGCCGGACTGCCGAGCTCAGGTATATCACCAGTGTGCAGAACAGTGTGTTCATAGACAAATACAGTGAACAAGGTCACCTGACAATCTCTCCTTCACCTACCAATGCAAATAAATTTCATACTCCACCTGGAAGCAGGTTTCTTCTTCTGTCTTTTACTGCAAACGCTCAGACTGATGGATTCATGTCTTCTGGAAACTGAAGGATGGTATGTTTCTGGTTCAGCCGTTTGGAAATATGCTCATTTACATTTGTGGCACAAAGTCACATGACGAGATTGATATCGCTCTTATATCTGTTAAACACAGAGCTACACTGAGCAGCTGGTCAGCTTAGCTTAGCACAAAGACTGGAAACAACTATCAAATGGTAACATATCCACCTATCAGCACCTTGAGGATTTCAGGTGATACACCAAATTCTGTGACCCAAATACTACACACACACACACTAACAACACAACAACACACTTCCAGTCCATCCCAAACACACGGAACAAGTGTTTCCTGCTATTTTCTTGATTTTATTATTTCTTTTTAATCTAATTACTACTTGACACCTTGGTAATCTTGTCTTGGTTATATCCATGCTAATAAAGCTTATTAAATTGAAATTAAATAACTGTAGGACCCCCAAACCCTGAAAATCTTCAGGTCACAGAGTCTGATTGGTCCCAGAGTCCGACTGGTCCCAGTCTCAGGTGTAACAGGTGTAACTTCCTGCAGTCTCTGCTGGTTGCAGGGATTTGCTCAGAGCCAAGAAATAGTCCTGCATTGAGCTCCTGTAAACAACAGCAACATAACATAGTTTTTAAAAAACGTTTTTACTCTGGTTTTTGTCAAGATTAAAATGGGTTAATGTATTTAAGCACTTTAAAAGGTGCTGGTTTGCCGAAAATATTGATTATCATCAATGTTATTTGGATTTTAAATTTTACCAAGGCAGAAGCGAAATACTGTCTTATATTTAGCCTTTGATTGATATCCTGAAATGCTCCATGTAAGTACATTCAGTAACATTTTATCACCACCTCACATGAGCTTCCTCTGACCTGTAGTTTCACCTGAGGCCACATGTGGCGCTGTTCCTCCAGACTCGCCTGTGAGGCAGAACTCAGGACACAAATATCCCACCAATTTGTCTAGTGTTTGATGTGCGCGTGCGTGCTTCACCCCAGACGGAACCACAACGACGCTGTGAAACTTTTAAACTTTCTTTTTAAATGGAAACGTGACAGAAACCCCGCAGTAAACCGAGGATCTGTGACATTTGACGGAGGTCTGAGCACCAGATTCAAGCCGGGAGAGAAGTGATTGAAGGAGTTTTGCTGCTCTGGACGTTGATCGTTTCTGGATGACTCGAATAACGTGAGTGTCACAATGTTTGGTTAAAAAGCGACTTTCTGTCATTGAGTCTGGTTCACGTGACGAGTTTTCTCAAACCTAACAGCCGTTTGATCCAACAGATGAAACTAAAAACCCTGAACTATAACGTTAACATTGGTCTGTGAAGGCTGTCAGACGTAGCTAACGTTGGCTAGCTAACTGTTAGCTTTAATCTTAGTGTTTTAATACCTTTCAGAAACATTCGGTGCTAATTAGCTTAATGCGACTGTATATTTGGTGTATGAGTGTGTATTTATATTCAATGTACGCCGTTACAGGTGTCGTCTGGAGTCTGATGTGTTCCAGAGAAGTTGACGTTAATGTGTAAGCTCAGTTTTTGTAAAAGCGTAAATTGTCAGATTTTTGTATGGAGTTTGGTTTGTGCGGCTCTGGTTCCTCATCCACCAGAATAACAGCGAAATGGTTAATTTTACTCTCTTCAGCCTGACTTTCTGTTTCATTTCCTCATTGAGAACAAGGGGACTTTGTTAAACGGCTCTTTACACGGTACTATGACATTTTTTATTACTTTAAATTATTTGAATTTGAATTTAAATTTCCATAAATCGTCCCATAAATACTGTTTAGAGAGACTTTTGATTCTTCAATGCCTGGTGTTTTCACTGGTGATGTTGTGATAATCATGACAGTGTTTATTCCTTTACCTTCATATTTATTAAATTATAGGTTGTTAATCAACAGATACTTTTCACAAATCAACTTATTTCTTTGTCTTTGAAATGTCAGAAAACAGTCAGCAATGTCCATCACAGTTTAGAGTCCAAGGTGACATCTTCAGATTCACTCTACAATAAAACATAGTGTCTAAATCAATTATTTGATCATCACAATAGTTGCGGATTATTTTCTGTCAATCAACTAATCGATTAATTAATTTCACCTTTAATATTTCACACAGAAAAACTCTTGTCAACCTCAAACTCCTTCAGAAGAAATATGAGTCAATAATATCCTCAAATTCAAATACACACACACACACACACACACAGAGGAAAAGCAAAAGTTTCCTTCATTATTACAGTCAGGACTCAACATGTGTCTTAAATACAATAATTTCTGCTATGTTGGACAGGATCATAAGAGCGAACATTTATTCTGTTAACAGAGTAAACCTCCATAGTGTTAAATAAGAGTAATGTGGTTTCGCAGTCGGTGAAAAGCAGAAGCTTCATCTGGTCCTGAAACCTGCAGCTGCCTTGATCTTGTGCTTCAGACTGAGGCAGCTTGTTATCATGGTCACATACTGTATGGCTGATGGCTATTTTTACAGAACCAGAGGTGATGTTCTCAAATGTCTTTTTTTTTTTTTTTGACCAAGCAACAGCCCAAGACCTTAAGATATTCAGTTAAATTCAACCTGTAGGCATAGGCCCTATCTAACTTGAACTTATGGTACTTATCCAGGTTGTTTTCTCCTGACTAGATCCTTGCTTGTGTTGTATTTACGCTCAGATGTACGTTGCTTTGGATAAAAGTGTCTGCTAAATGAAATTGTAGAATTGTAGAATATAAAACAGAGGAAAGTGTTCAATCCTCTCACTGGAGACACAGCAGCCAGAGAACTGATTGAGTTTTTAAGTGACTTAATTTACAAGCCAATTAATCATTTCAGCCCTACAGTGATAATATTTTGAGACTTGACTGCAGAATTCATCTTTGATTGTTCATGTGAAAATTGTTTTTACCAGTTACACAAACAGAAAATGAACATTGATCTTAACATCAACGATCAAAAATCATTTTGTCTTTTTTTTTTTTTTTGTTATATTTTTGGCACGTTCCCAAGAAGATGATGAGACAGCAGCACAGATAATGATGGTGTGTATCACTGTTTGTGTGTTTTGTACAGGACAGAGTGAACCCGCAGCACACACTCTCTCACACACACACAGACACACACACAGTGAGACGGCCATGTGGTGGTTCCAGCAGGGTCTTTGCTTCCTGCCTGCAGCGCTGGTCGTCTGGACAGTGGCATCCTTCGTCTTTGCTTACATCACAGCTGTGGTGCTGAGACATGTGGATCCTCTGGTGCCTTACATCAGGTCTGAGTCTGAACACACGCACACACATGCACACACACGCGCACACACGCACAGTCTAGTCCGAGGTCTGTGTGTCCGTCACATTTGTCACACTAAGTGGTTCCTATTGATTTGGTCTGCACACTTTAAAATGAGCAAATTTGTAATATGGTATTTATTTGTTCTTTTTAAATGTCTCCCTGGACATGTGGCTGAAAGTAGGGCTACAACAAATTGTTTTACATGTTGAATTAATATATTTGATTAATTAACCAGGTGCTCAGTCAAACAAATGTTAAACAGTCAATTAACTGTGTGCTCTCAGAAACTGCAATGTAGGTTTTTAACTATTTTCCAAGTCCTGCGGCCCTCTTAGTTCTTGTTTCTCTCACACAGCACATATGCAGATTACAGTGATAACAGCAGCAGATTTACCATCTAAATTTAGAGTAATTTTTGACACAGTGGGTCCATGACTTCAGACAGAAGTAGACAAAAGAAGCCTTTCATTCATGTCATTTTATTGGATACTGATGCCAACATGTGGTGCATGATTTCCAATACTGGCACCAGAATTAACCCTTCTCCTACCTTACATTTTTGCTTATGAACATTTTTTACCAAAATATTTTCTCTTATTTAACAAAATAAAACAAACTTCTCTTTAATGAACTCTGTTGTGTGCTGCAGTGACACAGGAACGATGGCGCCAGAGAGGTGTGTGTTTGGCATCATGCTGGACGTGTCAGCCTTTTTAGGTAACACACACACTTGTACTTCTATACTTCTGAGGACTCTCATTGACATAATGCATTCCTTAGCCCCTTACTCTAACCAGCAGATAAATTGATAAGGTCAATAATTTATATTACCCTTGTATTTCTTAGTTTTTTTATATATTTTGTATTTTATTAGTTATTATAATAGTTTAAAATCTTACAAAAAAACTTTCATGATCAATGCATTTTTGCCTAAAAGTGTGTTTTGTGTTTGCAGGTATGGCCACAGTGTACGTGCGTTACAAACAGGTGGAGGCTCTGACAGGTGAAGATGGGCCCAGACTCAGACGACTGAACCGCTTCGGGCTTCTACTCGGCTTGATCAGCTCCTTTGGGATGTGCGTGGTCGCCAACTTCCAGGTGAGTGCAGATGGTCCCGGATCAGTTCACACCTGTACAGTGTGTGAAGTGTTAAACTTGTCAGCAGTGAATCTGTGTGTGTGTGTCAGAGCAGAAGACCACACTGTTCTCCATGCACCTGGTGGGGGCGGTGCTGACCTTCGGGGTCGGGGCTCTCTACATCCTGGTTCAGACACTGATCTCGCTCAACATGCAGCCTCACGTCCACAGCAAGACCATCTACCTGGTCCGCCTCGGCATCGGAGTCTGGACCCTGTTCAGCATCATCAGCAGTATCCTTTAATATAGTGACAGCTGGAAACAGTCCAGCTGTGGTGGAACAATGGTTGATTTACACAAGAGTCAGAAAGCAGAGTCGTGAGACCACAGTTACCGAGTGTTGAAAGTTTTTGATGTTGTTCAGACTGAACACAAAGTGATATTTGACTGTACACAAAGTCTGCACTGTGTGAACTCTCAGGTGTTCCTGTCTGTAAAGAGTCATTTTATTTCCACAACAGGAACTTAATGACCAGTAGCTTAACATGTAGTCATTGCCATAACTTTTATTTCAACTCTTCTCCACCTTAGGAGAGGAGTTACTGGAACTGAATCTGCAACACAGGAAACACCATAATGTTCTGTTTTCAGAATACATATTTTAAACACAATGGAAACATAAGGCAGAATCCAGCACCAAACCACCTTCAGGGTTCAGGGTGGGGTCAGCTCTGGTCCCTCACTCTCTGCTCCATACCTTACCTTACATGATTCTGAAGATACCAACCCACATGTTACTGGGAAATGTAGTTTAATTCTTAGTGTACTCCAACACTGTACACACAGTTTACATGGACAATTAGAGAAGAAGGCAGCAAAACATCCATGTCTAATATATGTTGTGTTACAGAGCAAGCAGATGTGATCCTTAACAGCGCCCTCTCCTGTCAGTGTTCATATCATCAGTCATCATGTACAGCAGCCTGCCAGGAGTGGACGTCCCTCACAAACTGCACTGGATTCCTGGAGAGACGGTCAGTGGTCCTCAGTCTGTCTGTGCTCTAAGGTGCTAATATTATTATTTTTTTAATATTGAGAGAGGAGAGGGGAGAGATGAGAAGGGGAGAGAGAGATGAGAAGGAGGGCGAGAGAGCGAGAGAGATTAGAGGGTGAGAGAGAGCGAGAAAATGGGGAAGATAGAGAGAGAGAGCAAGAGAGAGATGAGGATAGAGAGATGAGAAGGAGGGTGAGAGGGCGAGAGAGAGAGAGAGATATGAAAAGGAGGGTGAGAGGTGAAAGAGATGAAAGAGAGAGAGGAGTGATTATATGAATCTATGCATTGTTTTTTTTTTTTAGGACAATCACTCGTTCTGTCTTTAAATGTCTCAACACAAGCATAAGCAAGCAAGAATAATCACGTTTCAGTTTGTTACAACATATTGATGTTGCAGCTCTTTGTAGCTTCACTTTAACATTTACATTTGTTTTTTCAGGGCTACACAGCTCATATTATCAGCACCATATCTGAATGGTCTCTGGCCTTCTCCTTCATCAGCTTCTTCCTCACCTACATCAGAGATTTTCAGGTACTCTGACTCATCTTTTCACCCACTCAGCTGCTGTTGAGGTCTAGTCCATTTTGTTTGTCATCAAACTATCTGGCCAACAAGTGTCATCACTGCCTAGAAAATGTTCTGAATTCACTCCTACAGGGAAATTTGAATTTCAAGGGAATCTTCATGTTCAATGTCTTCCCCAGAGTCATTGAAAAAGAAGTGACTTTAGAATGGTGAATTCATTTGTCTGAGCATCATGAAAACCTGAAATTCTCTTTGTTCTTTTCAGTAAAATTAGAAAAGCCTAGAAGAGCAGTATGATTAAATTCATGTGTAACTTTTTATGCTGTTTCTTTCTCTTTTGTGAAGAAAATTAACTTGCGAGCAGAAGCAGATTTGCAGAGCAGCCACCTGTATGACTGGCCACACGGTGGCATCGCAGCCTCACATCACCACAAACGTGGAGCCTGCGAGTCGTCTCCGCTGCTGGCAGGAGGAACGTGACCAGCAGCAGGACATCACACCGGAACTGCTTTACACTGATTTTTCACATCTTCTAATGATGTTTAAAGGTTTTTATGAGGACTTTCTTAAAACTGGTGTGGTGGCTCTTAAAGGGTCAGTACACCCAAACAATCTGTCTTCCCTCCAGTGTACTGGGATGGAGACAGAAATCTCCAAACAAATAAAACCAAAACTACTTGAGATAAAATACAAGGGGGAAGAGGGAGGTTGTTTTTTCGTAATTTGGGTGAACTGACACTTTAAACCCAAATATGATGCTTTGCACTTCTCTTTCTGTCATCGGTTCCTCTCTGACTTTCGGCGCTGCACTTTACTCAATAATAAATTTTAAACGACTCCACTGTGTTACTTTCAGCTTCAATTTTACCTGCTCCTCCCTCACATGTCTATGAAGCCCACCAGGGGTCGTATGGTCATGAAGATCTAACAGTTATTGATTACCTGTTGGTTATTAGTTTAACAGTTTGTTGGAGCACTGAGTCTCCAGACGATGTAAAGCACTCAGGATGGTTTTTCACTGTTTTTACTGAATCCAGTTATTAGTCTTTCATTTGGCTGCATGACATTTGTTTTTAGCGTGTTTCAGCAAATACTTCTGAACACTACAGGATCGCTTCCAGTCTTTACTGTGAAGGCAGGTACATATTCCAGATGCTTTACTTCAAAATCCCCCTGTGATTCCCCTTGTGCAACTTAACATGAACTGAACTGCTCTCCTGTAGGTGGCGCTGGTCAGTGGGATAGAACTGCTCTGACAATAACTGAACAGCTCCCCCTGCTGGAGAATCAGCAGCCTGATAAATGTTAGATTGTGGGTTTGTGGTGTGCCACTACAATAATTAAATATTGACAGTTTAATTATAACCAGTTAAAAGAGTATTATGAATTTATACAACTTCTGTTTAAATAACATCTTGCTGCTAATACTGGGAACATAGTTTTCCCTTTAACACTTCATTCCTACAACTGATTTTCATTTTTAATGGGGAAATTCCCATACAGGCTACAGGCTGCCCCTCGTGAGGTGCCAACAGACCCCAGCCGGGAATCGAACCTGGGTCGCAGCAGTGAGATCACCGAATCCTAACGACTGGACCACCACCAGGGTTTTTTTGTTTGTTTTGTTTTTTGTGGGGCACAATTAAAAATTTTGAGTAGACTTCCCCCAGGTTATGGGTTAATCACACCAAAAAATTTTGAGTAAAAAATAATTTGTCTGATATAAATATGATTACCATCTACTAAATTTCATCAAGTATGCATGAATAAAAACCATAAAAACATGTAAGCAATACATTTGTGAAGGGAAAACCCAAAAATTAAAAAAGAAAAAAAACACAAGATACTCAAAAAATGTAATTCCACAATTTAACAACATTTTCATAATCAGTTACAACAAACATTTTGAGTATTTTCAACTTGTTCTGGTTTACACTGGGGGGCAGTGTAGGGACATTTAAAGAAGTTGACTAAACTTTTTGCAAGAATAATATAAGTCTAATTGTATGATGTCACCTGTACTATAAAAATAATGTGAGGGTCATGTAAAGTCAAATGTCCTGGCTGCTGATACTGGCAACATAGTTTTCCCTTCAACACTTCATTCCTACAACTGAATTTCATTTTTAATGGGGCAATTCCCATACAGGCTACAGGCTGCCCCTCGTGAGGCGCCAACAGACCCCAGCCGGGAATCGAACCCGGGTCGCGGCGGTGAGATCACCGAATCCTAACGACTGGACCACCACCAGGGTTTTTGTTTGTTTGTTTTTTAAATTGTTTTTTAAATTATTATTTTTTTTTGTGGGGTTTTTTTTTGGTTTTGTTTCAGTTTTTTTTATTTTGAAGTATTTACATTTGATGTTGTTGATCTAAGAGAAGAATTTTGGTGGTGTTGGTTTTGCCGAAGACTCCAGACCAGGGGTCTTGACCCTCGGAGGGTTCCGACGGGTTTTTTTATCATCCCAATTGGGCATGAAGGGGAAACCGGAGCGCCCGGCGTAAACCCCGCCTCACACAGGACAAAACTCCACTCAGCTCAAGAGTGTTTGTGACTCTTGAGCTGAGTGGAGCCGGTGTTAGTGTTGCCACTGTGGAGTCACATGGAGTCGGCATTAAAAGAGTTTTCGGTACCACTTCTTCTTCTTCTTCTTCTTAGCCAGCTGCAGCTGCAGAAGCTGCTCCTCCATCTTGCTGAGCTGCTCCTGCTGCTTCTGAGCTTGAGTCCTCTCAAAAGCCAGATCTTCCTCCAGCTGCTGAGCTTCTGAGAGAACCTCAAACTCTGCGGTGTCTTTGCGCAGAAGCAGCTCCTCCATCTTGCTCAGCTGCTCCTGCAGCTTCTGAGCTTTTGAGAGAGCCTCAAACTCTGCGGTGTCTTTGCGCAGAAGCTGCTCCTCCATCTGGCTGAGCTGCTCCTGCAGCTGCTGAGCTTTTGAGAGAGCCTCAAACTCTGCGGTGTCTTTGCGCAGAAGCTGCTCCTCCATCTGGCTGAGCTGCTGCCGCAGCTGCTGAGCTTCTGAGAGAGCCCCAAACTCTGCGGCGTGTTTTTGCAGAAGTTGCTCCTCCATCTGGCTCAGCTGCACCTGCAGGTGCTGAGCTTCTGAGAGAGCCCCAGACTCTGCGGCGTGTTTTTGCAGAAGTTGCTCTTCCATCTGGCTCAGCTGCACCCGCAGCTGCTGAGCTTCTGAGAGAGCCCCAAACTCTGAGGCGTCTTTTTGCAGAAGCAGCTCCCCCATCTGGCTCAGCTGCTCACGCAGGTGCTGAGCTTCTGAGAGAGCCCCAGACTCTGCGGCATGTTTCTGCAGAAGCAGCTCTTCCATCTGGCTCAGCTGCACCCGCAGCTGCTGAGCTTCTGAGAGAGCCCCAGACTCTGCGGCGTCTTTTTGCAGAAGCAGCTCTTCCATCTGGCTCAGCTGCTCACGCAGCTGCTGAGCTTCTGAGAGAGCCCCAGACTCTGCGGCGTCTTTTTGCAGAAGCAGCTCTTCCATCTGGCTCAGCTGTCTGCGGCGTCTTTTTGCAGAAGCAGCTCTTCCATCTGGCTCAGCTGCACTCCGAGCTGTAGCTTTCTGCTGGAAACGTGCGACATTGTTCCTTATGTTCAGAGACTTCGAACCAATGTGGGTCAGATACTGTCTCAGCATCTTATGTCGTCGACAACTGGGAAATCATGTTTGAAGTGTAACCAAGTGCTAACAAACTGTGTCACAATGGTCTGAGTTATCTTGTTAATGATCTTGTCCAATGATCTAATGTATCGGATCAAAACCATTCTGAACCAAACTGGGAAAGAATCTTAGAATCTGATTTAATGAATCCTTTGAACCGCGTGGGTAATGTATCCTTAATCACTCATTTCAAAGTACATTCTCAAATAATGTTAATATCTACATCAACAATTAATTTTAATAGTAGAGAATTTTTGAATTCAATTAAGCTTACAAATAATTTAATCATTTTGATTAAACCCTGATTTGCCTTATAGCTTTATGTGTGTTGGCCAATTCTGTTTGAAGCCAAATAAAACTACTGTAATAATTAATATGTATATATATATAGATTAATTTGTCAGTGGCAAAAGTTATCTGACTAATAAATTAATAAAGCTATGAATATAACCTATATATGTTACAAACTGTCTATTCAACTTTATAATCAATAATCTAGTCAATTAGCTATAACTAAAAATATAATATTAAATGATTAATTCAAAGTCTATTAATTACAACTCCTATAGTACAATTTGAAGCTAAAATAGAACTACACTTAATTAATCTTTCACAAGGTAATACTACAAAATTCCTTTATTTAGCTTATTAAAGTGGTCTAAACAGTTAAGTAATTAAAGAATTATAAAACAATTCAAAATTCATTATTATATTTAAAACCTTAAAAGTGATAGCTGAGTTACTTTTAATGGAAAAATGAAATTACAACAAATAATTGCAAAACCGTTATAAAGTAGCAATCAGATTAAAATAAAATTGATTAGGAATTGATTTATAATTTAGTATTCCATTAAAATGATAAAAAAAATGTAAGACAAAAAATGGGTTAGAAACGTAATTAAGTGAATTTACACCCAATTAATTGTGAAATGAGTGAAACTTATGAAACAATGTAGTGCACTTCAAACTATATTTAAAAGTCAAATTAAAGTCTTGCATCAGTGGAACGCGCTAAAATAGGTAAAAGACATATCTTAAAATAATTTAATCTAAACAATTCAAAAACTACTTCATTTAAATTTAGGTTTGTATAAATTAAAAACTATCAATCTATTTCAAATCAAAAGCAATGTTTAAGGATCAATAAGTAAATTAAGACAGATTATTAGTCATTAAACGAAAATGTAATTTCTAAAGAATGGAGCTAGCAACATAAGACAACTGTAACACCTAAATAAAATAAAATGTAGAACTTTATTGCAGCAATAAAATGTTACAACTTAAGAACAAATTTCTTATTATTCATAATAATTTCCTGTTCAACATTCATTATGATTCAATTAAGCAACGTTCTGCTCTGGCCAAAACTTTGTAAACATTACGATCAACTATGTTAATAAGTGATGGTAAGTTGTGGAAAAAATTTATAAAACACAAAAAGTTGATCCTTGCAACCTGACATGTTATTTTTATTAAAATAATCATACTACTTGCAAACATTCAATTGCAACTGTAACATGGTGCCAATATCATTGAAATAACCAGTGTCGCGTAGGACAACCTTTTTGAATCAGTAGAAAAGATAGTTTGAAAGACACTAGCTATAAAAATTTATTAATTATCAATTAATCAAAAAAGGATTAACTTGGACATAAAACTGATTTTCAATTCACGTTTCCACTGTAAATCATTACTAAATTTGTCTTGAATCTGATATTAAAAAAAAGACATTAAGCATCATCAAATGCTAGGTTTACTTGTGTTCTCAGTTGCAAAAAAATATGAATTGAATTAAGGTAATTATTACAAATTCAAACTTCAGTGTAAAAAAAAAGCTTGTCACTTTTATGACTTTCCGTTTTGTAAACTTAAACAAGACACAATCTAAAACTAGATGACTTTAAGTTGTTGCTTCCCTTTGGAAAAAACAAAAAAATAAGAAGAACCTGTTAACTGCTCACGGAAGGATTGGTGCTATCGGAATTTTCAGAAACCTCAGAGGGAAGGTAAAGGGATAACTCAATCGATAGTGAATAATTCATTTGAGTTTTATTTTTTTGAACACTACATGTAAGTGCAAAAAATTGCAGTTTGGATTTATGTTATTAGTTTATGACTTTTGTAGGAAATATCCTAAAGCAGGTTAATGAGTTGAATTACACTTGAAATTTTTGAAATAATTATTAGAGGGTGTTAAACATTGTACTAGGATTAGTGTGTGCAACAACTGAAATTTAGGCAAATTGTTGTTCATGTGTGGTAGTTTAGCTACGTTAACAATGTAGAGCAGATCCCTTTTAATATTAAAGTAGGATACACTGTGTGTTATTTTACTTGTTCAGAGGATAAGAGTGAATTCATTTCTTATTCAATTCAATGTTATTTTCACACCTAAATTATTTAGAACTTGTTTTGACAGTAATAGTTGGACTTACATTACATGATCATGACTTGAACAAACAGTTTAGTTTTTTGCCATCAAGTCAAACCTGTTATTTTAACCATTAAGTACATCAGTTAGAGTAATGCAGTGTTTTAATTGTTTATAAATTACTAATGTATAATTTTAATTTATAATGGGTTGTTGACTATTTAAAAGAATGAATGATTGATTATATATTTTGATCTTGACAAAAGTTTTTTTGTTGTTTTTTAAATTTAATAATTACTGGTTTCTTATATTTTAATTAATAAATTTTAACTAATTGCATGTTTTGTATTGCAAGCTAAGAAGTTTATTTATGTTAGTGAATAAAAAAAGTTCATTTTCAACTTCCAGTTTGAATAAGCATAAAAAATTCGCAAGACAGTATCTAATAATATACACTCAATTATAGTACTGAAAGAGTAATTTATTTTAATCTATCGTATGAATTGGGTGGTTTGAGCCCCAAACTCTGCGGCGTCTTTTTGCAGAAGTTGCTCCTCCATCTGGCTCAGCTGCACCTGCAGGTGCTGAGCTTCTGAGAGAGCCCCAGACTCTGCGGCGTGTTTTTGCAGAAGTTGCTCTTCCATCTGGCTCAGCTGCACCCGCAGCTGCTGAGCTTCTGAGAGAGCCCCAAACTCTGAGGCGTCTTTTTGCAGAAGCAGCTCCCCCATCTGGCTCAGCTGCTCACGCAGGTGCTGAGCTTCTGAGAGAGCCCCAGACTCTGCGGCATGTTTCTGCAGAAGCAGCTCTTCCATCTGGCTCAGCTGCACCCGCAGCTGCTGAGCTTCTGAGAGAGCCCCAGACTCTGAGGCGTGCTTTTGCAGAAGCAGCTCTTCCATCTGGCTCAGCTGCTCACGCAGCTGCTGAGCTTCTGAGAGAGCCCCAGACTCTGAGGCGTGCTTTTGCAGAAGCAGCTCTTCCATCTGGCTCAGCTGCTCACGCAGCTGCTGAGCTTCTGAGAGAGCCCCAAACTCTGCGGCGTCTTTTTGCAGAAGCAGCTCTTCCATCTGGCTCAGCTGCACCTGCAGATGCTGAGCTTCTGAGAGAGCCCCAGACTCTGCAGCGTCTTTTTGCAGAAGCAGCTCTTCCATTTGGCTCAGCTGCACCCGCAGGTGCTGAGCTTCTGAGAGAGCCCCAGACTCAGAGGCGTCTTTTTGCAGAAGCAGCTCCCCATCTGGCTCAGCTGCTCCCGCAGCTGCTGAGCTTCTGAGAGAGCCCCAGACTCTGCGGTGTCTTTTTGCAGAAGCAGCTCCCCATCTGGCTCAGCTGCTCACGCAGCTGCTGAGCTTCTGAGAGAGCCCCAGACTCTGCGGTGTCTTTTTGCAGAAGCTGCTCCTCCATCTGGCTCAGCTGCTCCCGCAGCTGCTGAGCTTGAGTCCTCTCAAAAGAGAGCTGATGCTTGATGGTCTCCACTTCATCTTGAAGGGTCTTGTTCTCTCCCTTCATCTCCTCTAACTGGACCCCAAGTTGACTGATGGTAGTCTCCTGGCACTTCAGGTCAAGCTGAGCTTTCTGCAGCGTCACGTCGACCTTGATCAGCTGCGACCTCAGGTCCCGTGAGCTGGCGACATGACTATCCTGAGCCTGGTCCAGCTGGGCTTCCAGGAAGGATATGTCCCGCTGCATCAGCTCTTTCTCCAGGGCGTGTCTATTCTGCTTCTGGAGCTGATCGAACAGATTGGCCAGCAAGTCTTCCTCGATGTCGAGGAGGACTCTGCCCTTAGAGCGACTGTGGGTGAGCCTGGCCTTGCTGTCCTGCAGTAGACATTGGACCTGCTCCTCCAGGAAACGGAGAGGGAAATTCAGTTCTTGATGTTCCAGCTCCCCGAAGTCGCGTCCAATGTCTTCCAGCACGATCTGCTGCTGGCTTTTCTTCTGTCTGTGCGTCGTCTTCTTCTGTGGACGATCCATTGTCTCTGTGAAAATGTCTCTGAACCAAAGCTGGGTCAAATGGAATTGTCTGAACCAAAGCTGGGTCAAATGTAATCGTTTGAACCGAACGTGGGTCAAATGTAATCGTTTGAACCGAACGTGGATCAAATGCAATTGTCTGAACCAAACCTGGGTCAAATGCAATCGTCTGAAGCCAACCTGGGTCAAATGTAATCCTTTGAACCGAGCGTGGGTCAAATGTAATCCTCCTCAAAATCACCCTCTATTTACAAAGTCTGTTGGAACTCCCGTTCTGACTCCTTTGATATCTTGATTCCATTCTATTCTTTCATCTGCTCGTTGCCGTTGGAGACCAGTTTCATTTTGTTTGAATATGTGAATGTAGAGATTTCTCAAATGAATGATAATTACAAATATAATATGGATTAAAATCCTGATTAATTTGCCTGAAATATGGCAAAGAAAGTCTTTTTTGAGGATGATGACTTTTTGAGGCTGCTGCAAATAAAGACCTTGTTGTGCATTTTGAATTCAGTCGTCACTGTTGCTGCCTCTTATCATAACTTTCATGTGATGTGGCCCCATGTCCTCGAGTGAAGAGCACAAGCACTCAAACACACGCAGTAATAATAATAATAATAATAATAATAATAATGATGATAATATCTGTCCTTCATGGTAGAAACGGTTATATCATGATTCCTATATTTAATATTGAAGTCAACATTAGCCTATGACTTTATTAAGCCTTTTCCTAGTGTTTCTACAACCTGCTCTCAACTTTCCAGCCTTATTTCTTATATCTGACACAGAACCTGTCACAGCAACAATTTGAAGCTCACACAAATATAACTTTAGCGACTTGAACATTGAATCTGTGTCACAAGTCGAACAGCTCACAGATGCCTAACTGCCCATTGACGCTGCTGTTAGCTTAAAGTGTAGGTCTGGAATCAGATTAGCTCAATGCTAATCAAAATTAGCTTAATACACATGTAGCAATAACTTCATTTGCATTTAGTACTGTTTAAAAACGTTTTTTTAAACCGTGTTTAGGTACAGTTAATAGCATTTTTTAATAAAACAAAATGCAAAAAGCTACTTACCAAGTAATATTGGGCCAGAAAACCCGTGAAAAAGTCCGGCCAGATCAGACGTGTCCACTTTGAAATGATGCACGTAGGTGAAACTCGGCAGATAAATAAGTTGCACTAACTTAATATCTCCTATTGTAAAGTGGACGCAGAAAAAAATGTTCAAAACTGCTAAAGAAATGAGTTAGGACAATGCTGGTGTATTTTAAGTTTGACATACTCCTTAATATATGTTGTGAACTGACTAAAACTAGTACATGAAAAAAACATAATGGGTTTATGTTGATTTATTTTAAGTGTTATTTACTAACCCATGAATCATTTCTTAGCGTGCAAGGTTGACTTCATGGAGGTGGAACGGCCGCTAGATCCAGGCATCCAGAAAAGTACATATTAGTTATCCAGACTTCATGCCTAAGTCCTGATGGCAGTTTCAAAAACGTACTCTTGCATTCAAAAGATATTTGGGCTTGGCGACCACGACACTGAAAAAGACTAATTATCAATCACACATACAAAATCTAAAAACTAGCTACATGTGTGTAATTGGAAAGTGATTTGTAGTAAAAAATTAAGGAACCAGTTTGATGTAAATGTGATTTAAACACGCAGAAGTATCTGTATGTTTTTAAATCAGAGAGCAGGAGCCAATGTGCAACCATCAAGAGACAAACTGTCACTTAGTCGCCTAAAAACGGAACAAAATGAATTCTGGGAGGAAGTTAAGTGGTTTCCGCTAATTCATAAAGCACAGCTCGTAAAGCACCGTCAAAGCTTTTATCTGACCGTTTAGATAGTTTGACCTTTACAACCCAGTCACATATAAAATGTTTCCAACATTTTGACAACAAACTTTCTCGCTCAGACTTCCATAACTATCATTTCCAAACATGTTACGATTTCATGCTCAGCGATCATGTTGAAAACAGTCGAAGTGGTCGTGGTTGTTGGAGCAAAACTTTTTGTATGAAGTAGCAGCAGGAAACAGACTAGTTGTCATCACACTTTGTCCGTATGTGTTAGAAATTTCATTAAAAAGTGAGATTCACTCAACAAACTTGCAAAAAGATGTTGAAAAACTTGTAACTCCTCGAACACTGTTTTCTTTATTATCAGACAGTTTCCAGCCATTGACTTCATGGTCTCAACATTCTCCTCTTATTGAACTTGGCAGTGGAGGACGAAAGAAGTTAACAGACTCTGGAAACGACACCAGAGTCACCAGAGTAATTAGTTATTACTCACTTATTTCACTTATCAAGTAGAGACAGAGATAACTTATAGAGATAGAGATAGCTTATTAGACATTACAGATATCTTCTCTTTTAAAATCTAAATCTGATTATTTTAATAAATAATGGTTGTTCCTACATGTCTCATAAAAACGCATTAACACAAATGAGCACAGTTCCACTGGTCATCTAATACAGTTCAACTTGACTTTTTAGGCTTTGATTTATTCTTGTTGGCCTTAAAAAAAAAAAAAACACTAATAAGAAGAGTAACCTGCTCTTCAAACAGGCTCAGGCTCGTCTTCGTGCCTCCCTCGTCCCGTTTGACCACAAACCTTTGAATCCTGGCTTGATGTGTAATTTCATTTCCTCAAGATAACAAATTTCAAATAGTAGAAAATAAAACAGGCTTGTCAGTTTTTTGGGACTTTTCCTCTTTCTGGGCAAAAACTGAAATGGAAAGACGACAACAAAAAAACCTTTAGTCTTGTTTATGTTAAAAGTGAGTTGAAGGCGCAGTGCTGGAAAAAAGACAAGACGAAACTTCACTCAGAGGAGCAAAGTGAGGAGGAGCAGACTGACACAGGGACGAGCAAATGAATTACTTCTAAGAGGGTTTTTTTTCCTGAAAATCTACCTACCTGGTTGAGGTTTGAAAAAAAAGAGAATAACCACAACGGTTTTGGTGAGTTTTATTTTGATTTGGTTCTCATGAATTTTTGTTGTAGCGTTGTACTATGCTAATGCTAGCAAGCTAATGGCGTAGCAATTTAGCAGTTAGCATTTCCTCTGTTTGACAATTAATGTTGTTCAGTAGAGTAATATGACCTGTTGTACAGGTCAGGTTTTTAGTTGTCGTTGCAAACTTTCCACCTGGAAAGTTTGTGGAAAAGCTTGAGACTCTGCTGCAGTGCGTGTGGAGGACGCACACGAGCTTACGCTAGATACAAGATGGCGGCCAGACCCACAGATCACCGTCCTAAGGACAAGACCATCCAGTGAGAGGATCCACTGAACGGCTGGATTATTTTGTCAACTCGTTACCAGAGTGGTAGGAGTGTGGGATTTACCTTTTTTTCTTTCTTCTATTCGAACTGAGTAGGAAACACACTGAACTGATTGAATTTGAACTTGGGTTGAGCTGGACTGAATTTGAATTGAATTTGAATTGAATTCAATTGTTGTATATATTGTTATTGTATTTACATTTGATGTTGTTGATCTAAGAGAAGAATTTTGGTGGTGTTGGTTTTGCCGAAGACTCCAGACCAGGGGTCTTGACCCTCGGAGGGTTCCGACGGTTTTTTTATCATCCCAATTGGGCATGAAGGGGAAACCGGAGCGCCCGGCGTAAACCCCGCCTCACACAGGACAAAACTCCACTCAGCTCAAGAGTGTTTGTGACTCTTGAGCTGAGTGCGGTGTTAGTGTTGCCACTGTGGAGTCACATGGAGTGGGCATTAAAAGAGTACCACTTCTTCTTCTTCTTCTTAGCCAGCTGCAGCTGCGCTGCTCCTCCATCTTGCTGAGCTGCTCCTGCTGCTTCTGAGCTTGAGTCCTCTCAAAAGCCAGATCTTCCTCCAGCTGCTGAGCTTCTGAGAGAACCTCAAATCTGGCTTTGCGCAGAAGCAGCTCCTCCATCTTGCTCAGCTGCTCCTGCAGCTGCTGAGCCTCAAACTCTCGGTGTCTTTGCGAGAGCCCCAGAGCTCTGCAGAAGCTGTCTGGCTTTTGCAGAAGCAAAGCTGTTTTTTCCATCTGGCTCAGCTGCTCACGCAGCTGTGTTTTTGAGCTCTTCCATCTGGCTCAGCTGAGAGAGCCCCAGACTCTGCAGGCGTCTCAGCTTTTGCAGAAGCAGCTCTTCCATCTGGCTCAGCTGCTCACGCAGCTGTGTCTTTTTGCAGCTTCCATCTGGCTCAGCTGCTCAGCAGCCCCAAGACTCTGCGGCGTCTTTTTGCAGAAGCAGCTCTTCCATCTGGCTCAGCTGCACCTGCAGATGCTGAGCTTCTGAGAGAGCCCCAGACTCTGCAGCGTCTTTTTGCAGAAGCAGCTCTTCCATTTGGCTCAGCTGCACCCGCAGGTGCTGAGCTTCTGAGAGAGCCCCAGACTCAGAGGCGTCTTTTTGCAGAAGCAGCTCCCCATCTGGCTCAGCTGCTCACGCAGCTGCTGAGCTTCTGAGAGAGCCCCAGACTCTGCGGTGTCTTTTTGCAGAAGCAGCTCCCCATCTGGCTCAGCTGCTCACGCAGCTGCTGAGCTTCTGAGAGAGCCCCAGACTCTGCGGTGTCTTTTTGCAGAAGCTGCTCCTCCATCTGGCTCAGCTGCTCCCGCAGCTGCTGAGCTTGAGTCCTCTCAAAAGAGAGCTGATGCTTGATGGTCTCCACTTCATCTTGAAGGGTCTTGTTCTCTCCCTTCATCTCCTCTAACTGGACCCCAAGTTGACTGATGGTAGTCTCCTGGCACTTCAGGTCAAGCTGAGCTTTCTGCAGCGTCACGTCGACCTTGATCAGCTGCGACCTCAGGTCCCGTGAGCTGGCGACATGACTATCCTGAGCCTGGTCCAGCTGGGCTTCCAGGAAGGATATGTCCCGCTGCATCAGCTCTTTCTCCAGGGCGTGTCTATTCTGCTTCTGGAGCTGATCGAACAGATTGGCCAGCAAGTCTTCCTCGATGTCGAGGAGGACTCTGCCCTTAGAGCGACTGTGGGTGAGCCTGGCCTTGCTGTCCTGCAGTAGACATTGGACCTGCTCCTCCAGGAAACGGAGAGGGAAATTCAGTTCTTGATGTTCCAGCTCCCCGAAGTCGCGTCCAATGTCTTCCAGCACGATCTGCTGCTGGCTTTTCTTCTGTCTGTGCGTCGTCTTCTTCTGTGGACGATCCATTGTCTCTGTGAAAATGTCTCTGAACCAAAGCTGGGTCAAATGGAATTGTCTGAACCAAAGCTGGGTCAAATGTAATCGTTTGAACCGAACGTGGGTCAAATGTAATCGTTTGAACCGAACGTGGATCAAATGCAATTGTCTGAACCAAACCTGGGTCAAATGCAATCGTCTGAAGCCAACCTGGGTCAAATGTAATCCTTTGAACCGAGCGTGGGTCAAATGTAATCCTCCTCAAAATCACCCTCTATTTACAAAGTCTGTTGGAACTCCCGTTCTGACTCCTTTGATATCTTGATTCCATTCTATTCTTTCATCTGCTCGTTGCCGTTGGAGACCAGTTTCATTTTGTTTGAATATGTGAATGTAGAGATTTCTCAAATGAATGATAATTACAAATATAATATGGATTAAAATCCTGATTAATTTGCCTGAAATATGGCAAAGAAAGTCTTTTTTTGAGGATGATGACTTTTTGAGGCTGCTGCAAATAAAGACCTTGTTGTGCATTTTGAATTCAGTCGTCACTGTTGCTGCCTCTTATCATAACTTTCATGTGATGTGGCCCCATGTCCTCGAGTGAACAGCACAAGCACTCAAACACACGCAGTAATAATAATAATAATAATAATAATAATAATGATGATAATATCTGTCCTTCATGGTAGAAACGGTTATATCATGATTCCTATATTTAATATTGAAGTCAACATTAGCCTATGACTTTATTAAGCCTTTTCCTAGTGTTTCTACAACCTGCTCTCAACTTTCCAGCCTTATTTCTTATATCTGACACAGAACCTGTCACAGCAACAATTTGAAGCTCACACAAATATAACTTTAGCGACTTGAACATTGAATCTGTGTCACAAGTCGAACAGCTCACAGATGCCTAACTGCCCATTGACGCTGCTGTTAGCTTAAAGTGTAGGTCTGGAATCAGATTAGCTCAATGCTAATCAAAATTAGCTTAATACACATGTAGCAATAACTTCATTTGCATTTAGTACTGTTTAAAAACGTTTTTTTAAACCGTGTTTAGGTACAGTTAATAGCATTTTTTAATAAAACAAAATGCAAAAAGCTACTTACCAAGTAATATTGGGCCAGAAAACCCGTGAAAAAGTCCGGCCAGATCAGACGTGTCCACTTTGAAATGATGCACGTAGGTGAAACTCGGCAGATAAATAAGTTGCACTAACTTAATATCTCCTATTGTAAAGTGGACGCAGAAAAAAATGTTCAAAACTGCTAAAGAAATGAGTTAGGACAATGCTGGTGTATTTTAAGTTTGACATACTCCTTAATATATGTTGTGAACTGACTAAAACTAGTACATGAAAAAAACATAATGGGTTTATGTTGATTTATTTTAAGTGTTATTTACTAACCCATGAATCATTTCTTAGCGTGCAAGGTTGACTTCATGGAGGTGGAACGGCCGCTAGATCCAGGCATCCAGAAAAGTACATATTAGTTATCCAGACTTCATGCCTAAGTCCTGATGGCAGTTTCAAAAACGTACTCTTGCATTCAAAAGATATTTGGGCTTGGCGACCACGACACTGAAAAAGACTAATTATCAATCACACATACAAAATCTAAAAACTAGCTACATGTGTGTAATTGGAAAGTGATTTGTAGTAAAAAATTAAGGAACCAGTTTGATGTAAATGTGATTTAAACACGCAGAAGTATCTGTATGTTTTTAAATCAGAGAGCAGGAGCCAATGTGCAACCATCAAGAGACAAACTGTCACTTAGTCGCCTAAAAAACGGAACAAAATGAATTCTGGGAGGAAGTTAAGTGGTTTCCGCTAATTCATAAAGCACAGCTCGTAAAGCACCGTCAAAGCTTTTATCTGACCGTTTAGATAGTTTGACCTTTACAACCCAGTCACATATAAAATGTTTCCAACATTTTGACAACAAACTTTCTCGCTCAGACTTCCATAACTATCATTTCCAAACATGTTACGATTTCATGCTCAGCGATCATGTTGAAAACAGTCGAAGTGGTCGTGGTTGTTGGAGCAAAACTTTTTGTATGAAGTAGCAGCAGGAAACAGACTAGTTGTCATCACACTTTGTCCGTATGTGTTAGAAATTTCATTAAAAAAGTGAGATTCACTCAACAAACTTGCAAAAAGATGTTGAAAAACTTGTAACTCCTCGAACACTGTTTTCTTTATTATCAGACAGTTTCCAGCCATTGACTTCATGGTCTCAACATTCTCCTCTTATTGAACTTGGCAGTGGAGGACGAAAGAAGTTAACAGACTCTGGAAACGACACCAGAGTCACCAGAGTAATTAGTTATTACTCACTTATTTCACTTATCAAGTAGAGACAGAGATAACTTATAGAGATAGAGATAGCTTATTAGACATTACAGATATCTTCTCTTTTAAAATCTAAATCTGATTATTTTAATAAATAATGGTTGTTCCTACATGTCTCATAAAAACGCATTAACACAAATGAGCACAGTTCCACTGGTCATCTAATACAGTTCAACTTGACTTTTTAGGCTTTGATTTATTCTTGTTGGCCTTAAAAAAAAAAAAAACACTAATAAGAAGAGTAACCTGCTCTTCAAACAGGCTCAGGCTCGTCTTCGTGCCTCCCTCGTCCCGTTTGACCACAAACCTTTGAATCCTGGCTTGATGTGTAATTTCATTTCCTCAAGATAACAAATTTCAAATAGTAGAAAATAAAACAGGCTTGTCAGTTTTTTGGGACTTTTCCTCTTTCTGGGCAAAAACTGAAATGGAAAGACGACAACAAAAAAACCTTTAGTCTTGTTTATGTTAAAAGTGAGTTGAAGGCGCAGTGCTGGAAAAAAGACAAGACGAAACTTCACTCAGAGGAGCAAAGTGAGGAGGAGCAGACTGACACAGGGACGAGCAAATGAATTACTTCTAAGAGGGTTTTTTTTTCCTGAAAATCTACCTACCTGGTTGAGGTTTGAAAAAAAAGAGAATAACCACAACGGTTTTGGTGAGTTTTATTTTGATTTGGTTCTCATGAATTTTTGTTGTAGCGTTGTACTATGCTAATGCTAGCAAGCTAATGGCGTAGCAATTTAGCAGTTAGCATTTCCTCTGTTTGACAATTAATGTTGTTCAGTAGAGTAATATGACCTGTTGTACAGGTCAGGTTTTTAGTTGTCGTTGCAAACTTTCCACCTGGAAAGTTTGTGGAAAAGCTTGAGACTCTGCTGCAGTGCGTGTGGAGGACGCACACGAGCTTACGCTAGATACAAGATGGCGGCCAGACCCACAGATCACCGTCCTAAGGACAAGACCATCCAGTGAGAGGATCCACTGAACGGCTGGATTATTTTGTCAACTCGTTACCAGAGTGGTAGGAGTGTGGGATTTACCTTTTTTTCTTTCTTCTATTCGAACTGAGTAGGAAACACACTGAACTGATTGAATTTGAACTTGGGTTGAGCTGGACTGAATTTGAATTGAATTTGAATTGAATTCAATTGTTGTATATATTGTTATTTTGTTCACAAGTAAAGTTTCAGTTTTTTTTGTTGTTTTTTTTTTGTTCAAGGTAACTGGTCTCTGGTTCTTTCTACATTGTTAATTCCACTCCATTGAACCTAGAACTGGTCCAGTAGCTTTAAGGTTGTATTGGTCATACAAGTGCTACACACATTTTGAATTATTTAAGGTGCATAAAAGAAACATGGTCACTTTTTCTACCACAGTACAGTGCAGATGGCTGTAACATTCGGCTTTAAAAAAAATTCTTTCAGTGTCTCAGATGTTTCAAGTTTTATAATGGGTTGTTTTGAACCTTTATTTAAAAAGTGAACTGAAAAAGTGAGTTGAATATATTTATTTTTAAATACATTATTAGCTAAAATAGGTGTTTTTTTGTAAGTTTCAAGCTGTTGAGAAGTTAATTTTTGTTTTTTCCTTCAGTGAATAAGAAAAGCACAATTCAAAATTTTGAGCAGACTTCCCCCAGGTTATGGATTAAGCACACAAAAAATTTTTGAGTAAAGAATAGTTTGTCTGATATAAATATAATGATTACCATCTACTAAATTTCATCAAGTATGCATGAATAAAAACCATAAAAACATACAACAACAGACCCCAGCCGGGAATCGAACCCGGGTCGCGGCGGTGAGATCACCGAATCCTAACGACTGGACCACCACCAGGGTTTTTGTTTGTTTGTTTTTTTAATTGTTTTTTAAATTGTTTTTTTTGTGGGGGGTTTTTTTGGTTTTGTTTCAGTTTTTTTTATTTTGAAGTATTTACATTTGATGTTGTTGATCTAAGAGAAGAATTTTGGTGGTGTTGGTTTTGCCGAAGACTCCAGACCAGGGGTCTTGACCCTCGGAGGGTTCCGACGGGTTTTTTTATCATCCCAATTGGGCATGAAGGGGAAACCGGAGCGCCCGGCGTAAACCCCGCCTCACACAGGACAAAACTCCACTCAGCTCAAGAGTGTTTGTGACTCTTGAGCTGAGTGGAGCCGGTGTTAGTGTTGCCACTGTGGAGTCACATGGAGTGGGCATTAAAAGAGTTTTCGGTACCACTTCTTCTTCTTCTTCTTAGCCAGCTGCAGCTGCAGAAGCTGCTCCTCCATCTTGCTGAGCTGCTCCTGCTGCTTCTGAGCTTGAGTCCTCTCAAAAGCCAGATCTTCCTCCAGCTGCTGAGCTTCTGAGAGAACCTCAAACTCTGCGGTGTCTTTGCGCAGAAGCAGCTCCTCCATCTTGCTCAGCTGCTCCTGCAGCTTCTGAGCTTTTGAGAGAGCCTCAAACTCTGCGGTGTCTTTGCGCAGAAGCTGCTCCTCCATCTGGCTGAGCTGCTCCTGCAGCTGCTGAGCTTTTGAGAGAGCCTCAAACTCTGCGGTGTCTTTGCGCAGAAGCTGCTCCTCCATCTGGCTGAGCTGCTGCCGCAGCTGCTGAGCTTCTGAGAGAGCCCCAAACTCTGCGGCGTGTTTTTGCAGAAGTTGCTCCTCCATCTGGCTCAGCTGCACCTGCAGGTGCTGAGCTTCTGAGAGAGCCCCAGACTCTGCGGCGTGTTTTTGCAGAAGTTGCTCTTCCATCTGGCTCAGCTGCACCCGCAGCTGCTGAGCTTCTGAGAGAGCCCCAAACTCTGAGGCGTCTTTTTGCAGAAGCAGCTCCCCATCTGGCTCAGCTGCTCACGCAGGTGCTGAGCTTCTGAGAGAGCCCCAGACTCTGCGGCATGTTTCTGCAGAAGCAGCTCTTCCATCTGGCTCAGCTGCACCCGCAGCTGCTGAGCTTCTGAGAGAGCCCCAGACTCTGCGGCGTCTTTTTGCAGAAGCAGCTCTTCCATCTGGCTCAGCTGCTCACGCAGCTGCTGAGCTTCTGAGAGAGCCCCAGACTCTGCGGCGTCTTTTTGCAGAAGCAGCTCTTCCATCTGGCTCAGCTGCTCACGCAGCTGCTGAGCTTCTGAGAGAGCCCCAAACTCTGCGGCGTCTTTTTGCAGAAGCAGCTCTTCCATCTGGCTCAGCTGCACCTGCAGATGCTGAGCTTCTGAGAGAGCCCCAGACTCTGCAGCGTCTTTTTGCAGAAGCAGCTCTTCCATTTGGCTCAGCTGCACCCGCAGGTGCTGAGCTTCTGAGAGAGCCCCAGACTCAGAGGCGTCTTTTTGCAGAAGCAGCTCCCCCATCTGGCTCAGCTGCTCACGCAGCTGCTGAGCTTCTGAGAGAGCCCCAGACTCTGCGGTGTCTTTTTGCAGAAGCAGCTCCCCCATCTGGCTCAGCTGCTCACGCAGCTGCTGAGCTTCTGAGAGAGCCCCAGACTCTGCGGTGTCTTTTTGCAGAAGCTGCTCCTCCATCTGGCTCAGCTGCTCCCGCAGCTGCTGAGCTTGAGTCCTCTCAAAAGAGAGCTGATGCTTGATGGTCTCCACTTCATCTTGAAGGGTCTTGTTCTCTCCCTTCATCTCCTCTAACTGGACCCCAAGTTGACTGATGGTAGTCTCCTGGCACTTCAGGTCAAGCTGAGCTTTCTGCAGCGTCACGTCGACCTTGATCAGCTGCGACCTCAGGTCCCGTGAGCTGGCGACATGACTATCCTGAGCCTGGTCCAGCTGGGCTTCCAGGAAGGATATGTCCCGCTGCATCAGCTCTTTCTCCAGGGCGTGTCTATTCTGCTTCTGGAGCTGATCGAACAGATTGGCCAGCAAGTCTTCCTCGATGTCGAGGAGGACTCTGCCCTTAGAGCGACTGTGGGTGAGCCTGGCCTTGCTGTCCTGCAGTAGACATTGGACCTGCTCCTCCAGGAAACGGAGAGGGAAATTCAGTTCTTGATGTTCCAGCTCCCCGAAGTCGCGTCCAATGTCTTCCAGCACGATCTGCTGCTGGCTTTTCTTCTGTCTGTGCGTCGTCTTCTTCTGTGGACGATCCATTGTCTCTGTGAAAATGTCTCTGAACCAAAGCTGGGTCAAATGGAATTGTCTGAACCAAAGCTGGGTCAAATGTAATCGTTTGAACCGAACGTGGGTCAAATGTAATCGTTTGAACCGAACGTGGATCAAATGCAATTGTCTGAACCAAACCTGGGTCAAATGCAATCGTCTGAAGCCAACCTGGGTCAAATGTAATCCTTTGAACCGAGCGTGGGTCAAATGTAATCCTCCTCAAAATCACCCTCTATTTACAAAGTCTGTTGGAACTCCCGTTCTGACTCCTTTGATATCTTGATTCCATTCTATTCTTTCATCTGCTCGTTGCCGTTGGAGACCAGTTTCATTTTGTTTGAATATGTGAATGTAGAGATTTCTCAAATGAATGATAATTACAAATATAATATGGATTAAAATCCTGATTAATTTGCCTGAAATATGGCAAAGAAAGTCTTTTTTGAGGATGATGACTTTTTGAGGCTGCTGCAAATAAAGACCTTGTTGTGCATTTTGAATTCAGTCGTCACTGTTGCTGCCTCTTATCATAACTTTCATGTGATGTGGCCCCATGTCCTCGAGTGAACAGCACAAGCACTCAAACACACACAGTAATAATTAATAATTATGATGATGATAATATCTGCCCATCATGGTAAAAACTGTTATATCATGATTGAGCCAAATCCGAGCGTCTTGTGAAACATTACAGAAAATTTTCAAAGATTTCAAAGCAGACTGGGTTTTCAACATGTGCTGTTAAGAATGATTTTGTCTCAGGTGCCTTGGCACAACTGTCAAATGAAAACCAGGACTTTTAAAACAATGTGTGAAAATCTCAAATCCACAGTTTATTTTCTCAAAACTTCATATGAACTTCTTGTTGCTTGACCCAGAGACACATTGACCAATGTGGATTACAATGCTTTTCTAATGGGTTCTATTACTCCCTAGCACATTTGTCAACAAGTTCACTATATGTCTCCTCACATGCAAAAGTCTTGCACCCAACCATCATTGATTGAATGGTGTTTCTTGATTTCAACTCACTCCACCTTACTCCAGACCACATCCGTGACCTCCTCAGAGTTTATGTTCCTCACAGACCGTTATGTGCTGCTGACTCTCGCATATGACCTGTTCCTCAATCTAAAATTAAAGCTTACAGTGATGCTATATTTAGTTCACATGTAGATTTGAGAATGTGTAGCTCACTTACGATTTTTTCTTTTCCTGCTTTTGCTTTTCCTTGCTTTTACATTAAAACTTTTATTCTCACCTAAAGTTAATTTACTTACAGCAGTCTATGCAGTTCTTGTTGCTTTCGCACAAAATTCAAGTATATAAGTACAAATATCTTTGAATAAATCAGACATAAAGAGAGTTAGCCTTGGTGTTTAAAATTAATGACGCTGCTTTTCTATTGAAACATAGCTCTCAGATGTGTTCATCAACACCCATTCTTTATCTCAATTGTAAATTATGTGAAGAACCTTTCAAACATAGATGTATAATTAATTCCACTAACCACTGTTTATTGTCATTAAAAGACAATTTGTAACATGTCCATTCTCAAACTGTACAGACAGGAAATGTGAGCGGACTGTATGTGTTGATGGTTTGGTCAGAGGGGGACGTGGATCAGAGGAAGAGGCAGAGACAAACTATACAGTCTACAGTCAAGACAACTTGCTATCTGCTATCAGATTCCACTCAGGATTGTCAGACTTCACACCTTATCCAGTTTTCACATTTCATTTTCCCATGAATCATTTCCCGAACAGAATGCGGCCATATATATTCCACACCACTTGGTGGCAGTAATGCACCAACTCGTAAACCAGAAGAAGAAGAAGTCGGTCTCTGGGCTGTTTGTGGCAGCCATGGTCAATAAATAGCAAACTAGTTTTTTTTAATACATAAATTTGTTATTGGAGTGTAACGTGAGGAGGAAGAGAGCCCCAGCACGGCGGTGGATCTCACTTTAAGGTGAGGCTTCCGGTTTTCTCTAGTTTTCCATAAGCGACGTAAACTGAAGGTGTTATGCGAAGCTAACAAGCTCAAGCTAACATGTCAGTGAACTGCTGTGAGCTCTGCGGTGCCAAGTTAGTAAGTTTGTGCCTCCACTAGCGTTAAATCACATAATGTTGATGATCATTAAAGCTAAATGGTGCCAGCTCACTGTTTTGGTGTCGGGTTTGTAGTGACATTAAACGTGGCTGCTGGTTTTAAATGTGCTTCCTGCTGTTTTTCTATTTACCGAAGCACGACTGGTTCGCCCGCTAATTACTTCCCATAGAGACACTTGTGAGTTTGTTATTGTCTCTATGTGAACACCTGGGAGTCTCTTATCGTCACCAGTATGTGGACACCTGAGAGTTTATTTTATCTGTGTCGTCCTACATGATTTAAACTGTGTTTGTAGTCAGTTTAACCGGGGGTTAGGTTAATTTAGGTTAGTTAAGTTGGCTAGTATCGCCAGTCACTTACTAACAGAGCCTGAAGCATCAGTTTCTCATTCTGGTCCTGACTGAAAATGGTGGTTAACCACTAAACCTGTAACTGCATTCCTACATAGCTGGTGTCTTTAGAGACCCATTACTTTGTCAACACAGACTGAGCTGCTAATTAACATTTCATTTATTTTTTTCCCCAAAACTTACTGTTATCTTTCATTTGTCTACAAACAGGCAAAACTGCTTGCTTACATGACACTGGTACTCAAACAGGAACATTTTTCAATGCTTATCCTAAATCTTTGCTTTTCCAGTGAGGTTTGCTTGTACAAGTGCTGCAAGTCACATTCATGAAATGCTCTTCGCTGCACAAACTTGTCATAAATCAACATACAATCTGCATGAGCAGGCATGCAGTCATGGGATGTGATCACTTGCATAATCTACCCCACTAAATTGCCATGTAAGGTTAGTTTTCTACTCTGTTTGAGGACAGGGTTTTTATTCAGAAAAAGAGTAAAAAGAAAATCACAGTGTGGAGTTTTAGTTCCTGCTGTCAGAAATCAGAAGATGGAAACATAAATGTTTAGCAGTGTCAGTTAACATGTTAGGGGACCTGAAACAATTAGAAAATATTAATAAAACTACCGATGTCATGTCACCTGAACAGTGCTGTACAGCGAAAGAAACAAAGACAGAAATGTTTAACATGAGGTGATGCTAAAACAAGTGTTGCTAAAGCAGGCTATGACTTAAAGTCAAAGCAATGTGACAGTCAAGGAGATGAGACGAGATCTTATTATAAGGTACTGTAGATGTTACCATACACATACACATACACTGTCAGCTGTTGTAAGGATCCTCATCTGGACAACACCTTTAATCTTATAAGTTCTAATAGTTAGCTGGTTAGGAAAGTTTTGAAGTGGCAGTTAACATTTCAGATGACTTGATAGGTGACACCATGCTCCTGGAGCCTGCAGCAGCTGAAGATCGACGTGTTTGACTGAAAGCTGCTGTCACTGCTGCCATCATGGGAACGACGATGAGTGAGCCATGTATCTACGACAAGCTGTCCGAGAGTATCGACATCCTCCGCCAGTCGGGCTACCGCTACGGCATGTCGGAGAGGGAGATTGAGAGGTTCATCAAGCAGGTCCTGGAGACCAACGAGCCCAGGAGAGAGCCTCCCCAGTTCCCCATCCTGAGGGCCACCATAAAGGTCAGGCCTTCCAGCATGGATATTACACTGCTAAAGCCTCTAGTAGACAGAAAATATAATCAATGAATCAGTGAAGGCCTTGATAATGTAAAGGTATTAAACATGGAGCTCACTTCCTGTCCCTGTAGTTTGTGGTGGCAGTGGGCTTCCTGTTGGTGGCGGTGCTGGCCTTCACGTACCCCCAGAGTGCCCCCCAGCTGGGTCTGGTCAAATTGGGCTATTACAACTGGTCGTCCCCCCTCAGCCATGTCCGACTGCTGTCCCTGCCGATTGCCAAGAAGTACAACCTGCAAGGTCTGAAGCATGATCACGCTGTCTTTTTTTTCTGTTTTGAATTTCTCTCAAAAACACACACATGCACACATGAACAGTTTTTCACTGATGGGAAAGTACTTGGTATCTGAAGCGTGAAAACATTTAATGCTCTATTGCTTAAGTGTAACAGGCATCCAATAATTGTATCATAGTGAGTCTCTACTTGTACAAGTAATTACTGGTAATTATTAAGTACAGCCAAGTTCAGTCCTGCATGAAAAAACACAGCCCTCTCATTCATTTGAATGAGGCCAGTCAAAGCAAAACAGCAGGGTGACAACACAGGAATGTCTGGGGGAAAAAGTTAACCTGGTTCAACTTTGGTGCAGTGCAAAGTCATCTGGCAAGTTGCTGTTTTAGCCAATCAAACACATGCAAGCTCACGTTCCTGGTTGTTTGCTTTGTAACGTGAATACCATATTTCTACTGTTTACCTTGTGATATCCACAGTGAAAGATAAAGTGAGCAGGACTAATCTCCAGAGTTGTAAAATCCTGCCTGATATTTTCATAAACAGCTGTGCAGTTTGTTGCTGTCTGATAAATGGTGGCAGCTCTGTGGTGAATTTCACTTGTAGTTTGTTTACAGTAAGTGTCGGTAAATAAGATAAGATAAACCTTTATTCGTCCCACAGTGGGGAAATTTGCAAAGTGTTCATGCTCTGCAGGTTTCCATGAATGGTGGAGTGCCGGCTCTCTCAGGCAGAATCTGGTCAACTGCTCGGGCTGTGCAGAGATCTCCTCAGTGCTAGAAGTCCCAGAGAACCTCAGAGGGACTGTGACTCTGCGACGGGGGCCACAGCTCGTCCTGCTGAAGGTCAGAGGTCAACACAGACAGGGTTGGCCACTTTAATGGGCCTCCCCATGTGACACCCATGGTTGCAAACGACAACTTAAAAAAAGCAGAGAGACAATCATCACAGTTGGTGTTGTGCCTGATTTTATTGTGATCACAATTAAATTATCATTCTTTTCAAATCTATTTGAACTGGTCTCTGCAGGGTGGGGAGTCCCTCAGTGTCCAGCGGCAGCAGCTTGAGGAACTCTACTTGGCCCATTCAGGCTCCATGTCCATTCTGCTGGAGGAGGATGACAGTCTGCAGAACCACAACCTCGGCCTCCCACAAGGACCTGCCAACTTCACTCTGCTCTGGTACACATTTCTGTTCAAAGTACAGGTCTTCGTGGGTCCTGGTGAGCTTGGACACAAGTCAGACTGGGTCAAAAGTTATGCTCAGTCTGATCAGGTCGGGTCCGGTTTTGTTTTACTGATGCAGGTCTTGCGCCAGTATGTCTGATATTTAAGTAGATCTGCATTGATCTGAGCATACTCAGCATCAACTCTGATCAAGTGGTGCATCATAATCACTGTGGGAGAGAATAATTTAGGAAATAGTCTATGCAGAAGATGTATGCTATCAAATGGGAATTATTTTTGGCATTTGATGCTACATTTATTAGAAAATTAGTATCCTCTGTCTGTTGTGGATTTAGTTGCAGAATGTTGTATTTACAGTGCATGAACTGAGTGGACACGGTGGGATTTAATGATGCTGATTGGTGTTGTGTGTGCTGCAGGAGGTTCAGCTCTGGGACCAGAGAGAAGGTGTTGAGGTGGCTCTTCCCGAAGGCTGAGCTCTGCCCCCTGCTGGACAGTGCTGGGACCATCGTGCAGCGCTGCCTGGTCACACACAGCACAAACTCCCAGAGCAAGGTGAGTTCAAATGTCCCAATGTCCCCACACTGACAGACAGGAGGTGTTATTGTTATTGACAAAAAGTAAATAATATCTTCGATTACCATTAAGGACAAAGCAGTGACTATTTCCAATATGCTGTATCGATTTTTTTTTTTTTTTCTGAAGTTGTGGAGAAAATGAAAATCCAATCTTAATTTAATGAGTTTTTAGATTTTATTTTGACTTTTGATGGAGATTCATGGATAAAACTACTTCAGATTTTGCCTTAAAAATACTGTATGTTTAAATGTCAGGAGTATTGTTTAATGATGTTTTCTCTTAATTTCTCTTTTTTCTCCATGACAGCTTCTGGTGTCATAGATTTGCCTCCATATTAAAAGATTAAATTTCTGTTCTTATGATATACATCTATGTAGAAAAGCAGTTGAAAGTGTGTTTGGTCGTGTCATCATGTGCAGTTCTTGGTGTGTTTTTGTAGCAGTGTCTTGACCCTCCGTTCTGTATCCCTCCATCATTCACCACTAACGATGTTGTCTGTGTTTCAGGGTGTTGGGGTGTTTGGCTGGCTGGTGGTTGGCGAGGGGCTTCCTACAGTTCGAGTTCTGCCCGTTCAACGCTGTCAGAAACACTGTAGCTCCTTCAACCTGTGGCTGACACCTGGAGACATGGGTAACACCTGCCGCACCCGTTTTTATCCACAAGTACTTTTAACATGACAAAATCACAACTTCAGACAGGACAAATAAACTTTGTCCCCCTAAGATAAAAATATCTTCTGGGCTCATAAAAGGCATAAATTACTTGTAGATAACAGCAGCAGACAGATTTTTATACAGTTAGTTGGTGACCTGAATTTTCTGCTGAACTACAACTGCTTTCCTTTTAGGCTGCAGACCAAACAAAGAGTGTAAAAACGTCTACAGTTTGATCAACAGGAGACATTTTGTCGTCATAACTGACACATGAATGTAGTCATTGCTCAAACTGTGTGATAGTCTTTGAGGTGTTTGCATGCTGTATCTGTTCTCCTGATCCCTAAAATCACACAGTTGATGTCAAATGTCTGCTGAAGCTGCCCGGTCTGAACTCTCAGTTGATGGCTATTCCCTCTGACCTTTGACCTGTGCAGTGTACGCTGACCCTCGGTACTGGCAGATGGAGCTGTTCCCCGGCCGAGGCCAGAACATCATCTGTGATGGATCGGCCTTTTAACCTTCAGGTGGAGCCAGGTAAAGGAGGACAGAGTTCAGGACTGTGGTGTGACGTGCAGATCGACTGTGAATGTTTTACCTTCTGCTGAGGCAATTTCGGAGCTTGTCGGCCTTTGTGTGGCCCCGCCCACTGATGCCTTATAACCCTCCAGTCTTTTTCGGACGCCCCGCCCATTTGATAATCCTCCCAGTGTCCTCAGAGAACTGCAAACCACTGCACACATAACTTCAGGGGTCGAGGTCAGAGGATTTAGAAGTGACTTTTTGTCCTCATGTATAACAGCAGAGCATCATCGGTCTTTAAACTCTCTGCAGCTCTCAGATGTTCTGGATGTGCTGTGCTCGTGCCATAGCTTCAAGCAGATCTCTAGCAATTAAACAAACATCATGAAATCATTGGGCGTGTTTCCCTTCAGAATGTAGTGAAACACTGTTGAATGCTTAGGAATTGTCCTGGTTTCAGACCACATCTACGGTTTGTTCTGTGATTCAAGACATAGGTCAGCTGGTGTGCTTATTGACACCTGTTTCCTCTGTTAGTAGTCAATCAGAACTTCGTAGGTGCGATTAAGAAGAGGGAAATTAGTTTGGATGAAATGTTTGCAGATGCACAGGTTGGTCTAAGTTGACTTAAAGGGATAAGGAGTCTTGATCGCCACATTTCTTAAATCGAATTTATGTAAACTACTCCTTGAAACCACAGCTTCTGAAAATTATGTTGACTAGATGAATCAGTCAAGCAAAACAAACCCCTCTTTCACTACAGTTAATATGCACTCAATGTCAGACTGAAGAATGAGAAGAAACAAAGTGCATATTCAGTCTGATCATCAGGGCTGCAGCTCTTGATATTACGATTACATTGGGATATATTCCTTTTGTATTTAATCAACTTATAATCAGACTAAGTTTATTAACCCATGGAGCTCAACAAGGACCCACACCTCACTTTTTGCCATTAGTTAATGCAGCCCTGGCTGTTAATGTTCATCCCCACTTCTTTCTGCAGTGCATTCTGGGAGTTTTCTAGGAATGTTAATGATTTTGCTGTCGGTACTTGCTGGACATTCACTACCTCCTGAAGGTGTGAGACTCACCTGCAGCTTCACCTTCTGCTGCTCAGCTGGTTCTTTCCTCGATGTTAAAGGGCCAGTTCACCCAAATTACACAAACCACATTTCTTAGAGGAGTTTTAATAAGTTTGTACTAAACATAATCCAACTTATTTCTATGTGAAAAGAAAAACTATATGCTTCTTGTTGATGACCTCCAGGGTTCATTTCTACAGAGAATAATTTAGCTCCCATTAAACATATGATATTGCTGCCCAATAGTTAACAAAAATATATTGATTTTAACTGTGACATTTTAAATACTGTTCACTCTCACTAGTTGTCATTCATTTACTCGACTACTGACGTGATAATTTAAAGTTGTGTTTTGTACTTGAAGAAAACATTTTTGGGTGTAAATTGTAGAGATCTGCTTAGAATTTAATTTCAAGCCTTAAACTGCAGCTGAGTACAGTTAAAGGAGAATAGACCTCAAGGAAACTTTTTGCAGCTCATTGGAACATCATTGATCTAAGTTATGTTGAAATTGCAGCAATCTTTTTTAAATTGTGATTTGATTTTAAAATGATTTTTCAGAAAACCGTCTCCAGCGTCTTTGTGGATCATCCAGAGAAACAAGCGCTGTTTCCAAAAAAGTATTTTTGTAATTAGGGTGAACTGATCCTTTAACAACTAGTTACTATTGTCACCTAACACACCGCATCATTGTTCATTTTCATCCTTCATGCCGCTCATCAGGATCAACTTCAGATATTTTTTACTCGTGATTTTACTAATTTAACAGACAAAGCTGCTCTAATTTTAGTGTCATTATTTATTGTTATGATTGTATGTATATATGTTCATGCCATTAATTTGAATAATTATGTGTTGTAAGATTATTATCCTTTGATCAGTTGTGGTCATCAGTACAGGGTGCAAACGTGTTAACATCACAATGAAGTGGTAGAGGAAATCTTTTGTGCATAATCAGGGTTTCAGTGGCTAAAAGGTCTGAATGCCTGTCAAGTCTGAGTTTCAGTGTTTAATAGATGTTCTGCCTCATTCTGTTTTAGCTCCCCTGTAAACTTCCAAACATCACCAGTTGGGAGAGCTTGGACAGAATTAGGAAGAGAATCTTTTAACATGTTCGCTTTGCATAGAAATGTCATAGTTTTATGAGAAAATTAAAGCTTGTCATGTATTTGCTTTCATCTGTGTGCGATTTAATTTTTTTTTTGTGCTCGGAAGCGCAGTGGTTGAACATGAGGTGAGCTGGTTTGAAAACTGGTTGAATTTAATAACTCTAGAGGACCAAGATTTTAAATCCCGGAAGAGTGAAGTTAAACACGAGAGGAGGCTGAAAGCTTGGGTAAGTGGACATATTCTCCTTATTTTGCACTCACGTCACATACAGATGAGAATTTATGTTAAATTGTTTTCAGGTCAGAATCATCACGCGTGATCTGTTGGAAGCAGCAGCTGATCAGAGAACAGGCCTGAAGAACCTCGACCCTGAACTGAGAGCTGTGAGGAAATGTGAACTTCTACTTCAAACCCTAAATATGACACAGTTTTATTAATCAAACCTGTAACAGTAAAGTTGTTACTTTAAAATATTCTCATCCAACAGACACAGCAACATTATCTTCCCATTGTAGTCATGTTTGTGAGCTCTGGTTTAGCCTCCACAAACTCCTAATGAACTCCACTTTCTTTACCAGGGGCTCACTAACTAACCAAGACTAGGAGCTATTTTCCTATTTATAGGAGCAATTTTACCCTTACAGTCAGCTGATCCATTTTTCATTTCAAAAATAATTTGTGCAACTTTATATCAAAATTAATTATATCAATTGGATATTAAATGTGAAGTTTATATGTAACTTAGCAGCGGTCTGAAGTAGACAGAAACGAAAAAAATGAAGAAATAAATCTTTATTAGTCTTAACATGAATAATGTAAACAGACTCCAGGAAGTGGTACAATGTGGAGCAGCAACTTAGGGTTAGAAGTTAAGTAGGTTTATATCTGATTAAACATTAATGTTTATTTGTGGATATGTTATCAGTTAGCAGATAGCAGGTTCTGTGGAGGTCTGGAGTTTGCCATCGGAATAATTATGGACTGTTTAATAATTAAGTTGATTTAGAGACAGTTCCTTATTTTTCAACAAGGTGTCAGTAGTTTTATTTTTTGTCACATTCTTCTTTTACTCATTGACATGTTTGTGAATGAAGCTCTAACAGAGCGGGACGTCATCAAGTTTAAACAAGTGATGATGAGTTTGTGCAGCTGAGAGAATCTGATTTGAAACGTATGAACAAACCTCACTGAAAAAAATAAGAGGTTCAGGCAAAGAAAATGTTGTGATGGGAGATCTGCTGTGAAGCAGTTCCACGATCCCACGATATCTGATTGATGTTGACGTAAATTTGCAGACAGAGATTGAAGTCCCTGATGAGCAGCCCCGAAGGAAGAAATACAATCACAACGAGGAGAAAATGAATATAAAGCATTGGAGCACTGACAGGACAGACTTGGTGGCAGAGAGACTGACAACAGCGAACTCAGAGAAACGATGAGAAGATGATAAAAAACACGACATCAGTCATCATCCAAAAACCTCAATGCAAGTCAGAAATAAAACCTGCTCCCTGAGGTAATTCAGTGAAGTAACAGTAAATATGAAATCTTTTGAATATATCCATTTTCCCCCTCAGCTTTATTTTTTTAAGACTAAAGGTTTTGTTGTTGTCGTCTTTCCAGTTCGGTTTTTGCCCAGAAAGAGGAAAAGTCCCAAAAAACTGACAAGCCTGTTTTATTTTCTACTATTTGAAGTTTGTTATCTTGAGGAAATGAAATTACACATCAAGCCAGGATTCAAAGGTTTGTGGTCAAACGGGACGAGGAAGGCACGAAGACGAGCCTGAGCCTGTTTGAAGAGCAGGTTACTCTGTTTTTTTTTTTTTTAAGGCCAACAAGAATAAATCAAAGCCTAAAAAGTCAAGTTGAACTGTATTAGATGACCAGTGGAACTGTGCTCATTTGTGTTAATGCGTTTTTATGAGACATGTAGGAACAACCATTATTTATTAAAATAATCAGATTTAGATTTTAAAAGAGAAGATATCTGTAATGTCTAATAAGCTATCTCTATCTCTATAAGTTATCTCTGTCTCTACTTGATAAGTGAAATAAGTGAGTAATAACTAATTACTCTGGTGACTCTGGTGTCGTTTCCAGAGTCTGTTAACTTCTTTCGTCCTCCACTGCCAAGTTCAATAAGAGGAGAATGTTGAGACCATGAAGTCAATGGCTGGAAACTGTCTGATAATAAAGAAAACAGTGTTCGAGGAGTTACAAGTTTTTCAACATCTTTTTGCAAGTTTGTTGAGTGAATCTCACTTTTTAATGAAATTTCTAACACATACGGACAAAGTGTGATGACAACTAGTCTGTTTCCTGCTGCTACTTCATACAAAAAGTTTTGCTCCAACAACCACGACCACTTCGACTGTTTTCAACATGATCGCTGAGCATGAAATCGTAACATGTTTGGAAATGATAGTTATGGAAGTCTGAGCGAGAAAGTTTGTTGTCAAAATGTTGGAAACATTTTATATGTGACTGGGTTGTAAAGGTCAAACTATCTAAACGGTCAGATAAAAGCTTTGACGGTGCTTTACGAGCTGTGCTTTATGAATTAGCGGAAACCACTTAACTTCCTCCCAGAATTCATTTTGTTCCGTTTTTTAGGCGACTAAGTGACAGTTTGTCTCTTGATGGTTGCACATTGGCTCCTGCTCTCTGATTTAAAAACATACAGATACTTCTGCGTGTTTAAATCACATTTACATCAAACTGGTTCCTTAATTTTTTACTACAAATCACTTTCCAATTACACACATGTAGCTAGTTTTTAGATTTTGTATGTGTGATTGATAATTAGTCTTTTTCAGTGTCGTGGTCGCCAAGCCCAAATATCTTTTGAATGCAAGAGTACGTTTTTGAAACTGCCATCAGGACTTAGGCATGAAGTCTGGATAACTAATATGTACTTTTCTGGATGCCTGGATCTAGCGGCCGTTCCACCTCCATGAAGTCAACCTTGCACGCTAAGAAATGATTCATGGGTTAGTAAATAACACTTAAAATAAATCAACATAAACCCATTATGTTTTTTTCATGTACTAGTTTTAGTCAGTTCACAACATATATTAAGGAGTATGTCAAACTTAAAATACACCAGCATTGTCCTAACTCATTTCTTTAGCAGTTTTGAACATTTTTTTCTGCGTCCACTTTACAATAGGAGATATTAAGTTAGTGCAACTTATTTATCTGCCGAGTTTCACCTACGTGCATCATTTCAAAGTGGACACGTCTGATCTGGCCGGACTTTTCACGGGTTTTCTGGCCCAATATTACTTGGTAAGTAGCTTTTTGCATTTTGTTTTATTAAAAATGCTATTAACTGTACCTAAACACGGTTTAAAAAAACGTTTTTAAACAGTACTAAATGCAAATGAAGTTATTGCTACATGTGTATTAAGCTAATTTTGATTAGCATTGAGCTAATCTGATTCCAGACCTACACTTTAAGCTAACAGCAGCGTCAATGGGCAGTTAGGCATCTGTGAGCTGTTCGACTTGTGACACAGATTCAATGTTCAAGTCGCTAAAGTTATATTTGTGTGAGCTTCAAATTGTTGCTGTGACAGGTTCTGTGTCAGATATAAGAAATAAGGCTGGAAAGTTGAGAGCAGGTTGTAGAAACACTAGGAAAAGGCTTAATAAAGTCATAGGCTAATGTTGACTTCAATATTAAATATAGGAATCATGATATAACCGTTTCTACCATGAAGGACAGATATTATCATCATTATTATTATTACTGTGTGTGTTTGAGTGCTTGTGCTCTTCACTCGAGGACATGGGGCCACATCACATGAGAGTTATGATAAGAGGCAGCAACAGTGACGACTGAATTCAAAATGCACAACAAGGTCTTTATTTGCAGCAGCCTCAAAAAGTCATCATCCTCAAAAAAGACTTTCTTTGCCATATTTCAGGCAAATTAATCAGGATTTTAATCCATATTATATTTGTAATTATCATTCATTTGAGAAATCTCTACATTCACATATTCAAACAAAATGAAACTGGTCTCCAACGGCAACGAGCAGATGAAAGAATAGAATGGAATCAAGATATCAAAGGAGTCAGAACGGGAGTTCCAACAGACTTTGTAAATAGAGGGTGATTTTGAGGAGGATTACATTTGACCCACGCTCGGTTCAAAGGATTACATTTGACCCAGGTTGGCTTCAGACGATTGCATTTGACCCAGGTTTGGTTCAGACAATTGCATTTGATCCACGTTCGGTTCAAACGATTACATTTGACCCACGTTCGGTTCAAACGATTACATTTGACCCAGCTTTGGTTCAGACAATTCCATTTGACCCAGCTTTGGTTCAGAGACATTTTCACAGAGACAATGGATCGTCCACAGAAGAAGACGACGCACAGACAGAAGAAAAGCCAGCAGCAGATCGTGCTGGAAGACATTGGACGCGACTTCGGGGAGCTGGAACATCAAGAACTGAATTTCCCTCTCCGTTTCCTGGAGGAGCAGGTCCAATGTCTACTGCAGGACAGCAAGGCCAGGCTCACCCACAGTCGCTCTAAGGGCAGAGTCCTCCTCGACATCGAGGAAGACTTGCTGGCCAATCTGTTCGATCAGCTCCAGAAGCAGAATAGACACGCCCTGGAGAAAGAGCTGATGCAGCGGGACATATCCTTCCTGGAAGCCCAGCTGGACCAGGCTCAGGATAGTCATGTCGCCAGCTCACGGGACCTGAGGTCGCAGCTGATCAAGGTCGACGTGACGCTGCAGAAAGCTCAGCTTGACCTGAAGTGCCAGGAGACTACCATCAGTCAACTTGGGGTCCAGTTAGAGGAGATGAAGGGAGAGAACAAGACCCTTCAAGATGAAGTGGAGACCATCAAGCATCAGCTCTCTTTTGAGAGGACTCAAGCTCAGCAGCTGCGGGAGCAGCTGAGCCAGATGGAGGAGCAGCTTCTGCAAAAAGACACCGCAGAGTCTGGGGCTCTCTCAGAAGCTCAGCAGCTGCGTGAGCAGCTGAGCCAGATGGGGAGCTGCTTCTGCAAAAAGACACCGCAGAGTCTGGGGCTCTCTCAGAAGCTCAGCAGCTGCGTGAGCAGCTGAGCCAGATGGGGGAGCTGCTTCTGCAAAAAGACGCCTCTGAGTCTGGGGCTCTCTCAGAAGCTCAGCACCTGCGGGTGCAGCTGAGCCAAATGGAAGAGCTGCTTCTGCAAAAAGACGCTGCAGAGTCTGGGGCTCTCTCAGAAGCTCAGCATCTGCAGGTGCAGCTGAGCCAGATGGAAGAGCTGCTTCTGCAAAAAGACGCGCAGAGTTTGGGGCTCTCTCAGAAGCTCAGCAGCTGCGTGAGCAGCTGAGCCAGATGGAAGAGCTGCTTCTGCAAAAAGACGCCGCAGAGTCTGGGGCTCTCTCAGAAGCTCAGCAGCTGCGTGAGCAGCTGAGCCAGATGGAAGAGCTGCTTCTGCAAAAAGACGCCTCTGAGTCTGGGGCTCTCTCAGAAGCTCAGCAGCTGCGGGTGCAGCTGAGCCAGATGGAAGAGCTGCTTCTGCAGAAACATGCCGCAGAGTCTGGGGCTCTCTCAGAAGCTCAGCACCTGCGTGAGCAGCTGAGCCAGATGGGGGAGCTGCTTCTGCAAAAAGACGCCTCAGAGTTTGGGGCTCTCTCAGAAGCTCAGCAGCTGCGGGTGCAGCTGAGCCAGATGGAAGAGCAACTTCTGCAAAAACACGCCGCAGAGTCTGGGGCTCTCTCAGAAGCTCAGCACCTGCAGGTGCAGCTGAGCCAGATGGAGGAGCAACTTCTGCAAAAACACGCCGCAGAGTTTGGGGCTCTCTCAGAAGCTCAGCAGCTGCGGCAGCAGCTCAGCCAGATGGAGGAGCAGCTTCTGCGCAAAGACACCGCAGAGTTTGAGGCTCTCTCAAAAGCTCAGCAGCTGCAGGAGCAGCTCAGCCAGATGGAGGAGCAGCTTCTGCGCAAAGACACCGCAGAGTTTGAGGCTCTCTCAAAAGCTCAGAAGCTGCAGGAGCAGCTGAGCAAGATGGAGGAGCTGCTTCTGCGCAAAGACACCGCAGAGTTTGAGGTTCTCTCAGAAGCTCAGCAGCTGGAGGAAGATCTGGCTTTTGAGAGGACTCAAGCTCAGAAGCAGCAGGAGCAGCTCAGCAAGATGGAGGAGCAGCTTCTGCAGCTGCAGCTGGCTAAGAAGAAGAAGAAGAAGTGGTACCGAAAACTCTTTTAATGCCCACTCCATGTGACTCCACAGTGGCAACACTAACACCGGCTCCACTCAGCTCAAGAGTCACAAACACTCTTGAGCTGAGTGGAGTTTTGTCCTGTGTGAGACGGGGTTTACGCCGGGCGCTCCGGTTTCCCCTTCATGCCCAATTGGGATGATAAAAAAACCCGTCGGAACCCTCCGAGGGTCAAGACCCCTGGTCTGGAGTCTTCGGCAAAACCAACACCACCAAAGTTCTTCTCTTAGATCAACAACATCAAATGTAAATACTTCAAAATAAAAAAAACTGAAACAAAACCAAAAAAACCCCCCAAAAAAAAAAATTTAAAAAACAATTAAAAAAACAAACAAACAAAAACCCTGGTGGTGGTCCAGTCGTTAGGATTCGGTGATCTCACCGCCGCGACCCGGGTTCGATTCCCGGCTGGGGTCTGTTGGCGCCTCACGAGGGGCAGCCTGTAGCCTGTATGGGAATTGCCCCATTAAAAATGAAATGCAGTTGTCGGAATGAAGTGTTGAAGGGAAAACTATGTTGCCAGTATCAGCAGCAGGACATTTGACTTTACATGACCCTCACATTATTTTTATAGTACAGGTGACATCATACAATTAGACTTATATTATTCTTGCAAAAAGTTTCCTCAAACTGCACATTTTATAACAGTGAGGAAGAAAATTAGTCAACTTCTTTAAATGTCCCTACACTGCCCCCCAGTGTAAACCAGAACAAGTTGAAAATACTCAAAATGGTTTTTTATTTTTATTTTTAGGTTTTCCCTTCACAAATGCATTGCTTACATGTTTTTTTATGCATACTTGATTTTATAGATGGTAATCATTATATTTATATCAGACAAAATTCTTTTCAAAATTTTTTTGTGTGCTTAACCTATAACCTGGGGGAAGTCTACTCAAAATTTTTAATTGTGCTTTTCTTATTCACTGAAGGAAAAAACAAAAATTAACTTCTCAACAGCTTGAAATTTACAAAAAAAAACACCTATTTCAGCTAATAATGTATTTAAAAATAAATATATTCAACTCACTTTTTTTCAGTTCACTTTTTAAATTAAGGTTCAAAACAACCCATTATAAAACTTGAAACATCTGAGACACTGAAAGAAATTTTTTTAAAGCCGAATGTTACAGCCATCTGCACTGTACTGTGGTAGAAAAAGTGACCATGTTTCTTTTATGCACCTTAAATAATTCAAAATGTGTGTAGCACTTGTATGACCAATACAACCTTAAAGCTACTGGACCAGTTCTAGGTTCAATGGAGTGGAATTAACAATGTAGAAAGAACCAGAGACCATTTACCTTGAACAAAAAAAAAATCAACAAAAAAACCTGAAACTTTACTTGTGAACAAAATAACAATATATACAACAATTGAATTCAATTCAAATTCAATTCAAATTCAGTCCAGCTCAACCCAAGTTCAAATTCAATCAGTTCAGTGTGTTTCCTACTCAGTTCGAATAGAAGAAAGAAAAAAAGGTAAATCCCACACTCCTACCACTCTGGTAACGAGTTGACAAAATAATCCAGCCGTTCAGTGGATCCTCTCACTGGATGGTCTTGTCCTTAGGATGGTGATTTGTGGGTCTGGCCGCCATCTTGTATCTAGCGTAAGCTCGTGTGCGTCCTCCACACGCACTGCAGCAGAGTCTCAAGCTTTTCCACAAACTTTCCAGGTGGAAAGTTTGCAACGACAACAAAAAACCTGACCTGTACAACAGGTCATAAAACAAAATATATTACTCTACTGAACAACATTAACTGTCAAACAGAGGAAATGCTAACTGCTAAATTGCTACGCCATTAGCTTGCTAGCATTAGCATAGTACAACACTACAACAAAAATTCATGAGAACCAAATCAAAATAAAACTCACCAAAACCGTTGTGATTATTCTCTTTTTTTTCAAACCTCAACCAGGTAGGTAGATTTTCAGGAAAAAAAACCCTTTTTTTAGAAGTAATTCATTTGCTCGTCCCTGTGTCAGTCTGCTCCTCACTTTGCTCCTCTGAGTGAAGTTTCGTTTTGTCTTTTTTCCGGCGCTGTGCCTTCAACTCACTTTTAACATAAACATATGCATTAATAAATTAATGAATTTTAATTCATTAATGCGCTAGTTGTGGTGGGTCGGCCAGGAGCCATCGCTGGTCAGACAGAGCGCAGCTCGCCAAGTGGACACAACTGATGTCTCCTGTCTCTGCTTTACCTGTATTAAAACAGATGAGTGTCGTGGGAAATTGTATCAGGGAACATGCCTTGTGACTTTGAACATCATTCTGGTGTTTATGAGTTTGATGTCGGGGATAGTAAGTTTGGCCCATTATTAAACTTAGAAATCTCTAGCTAGTTTTGCTAGCACAGGTTAGCGCATTGAAAAGATGGTGGCCTTACGGCTGATACTTTTTCTTTATTGTAAGGGAAGCTCCTGCACATTTATTTCTATACTGTAGCCTAATTATTTAATTAGTGCAATGTTTGTGTAATGTTTTATGCTTTAAATCAGGGGTGTCAAACTCAATTTCATCTTGGGCCACGTCAGCGTTAGGTTTGCCCCCAAAGGGCCGGTTGTAAATGTAAGACAATACACTTGTATCTATATCACACAATTGCCCCTGCATTTGATTAATATTGATTTGATAACAATTATAAGATTATAAGACATCCAATCGTGCAACAATTATGTATTCAAAAATGAAACAGAGTTGTGTCTCTGTTTAAAATAGGAGTATTCTTGCAGTAAAATGATCTGCTACTCTTTCATTTGAAGAGTGTTGTGGTTGTGATTGGTGTGGAGGAACAGTGATGCTCCGTGTTATCTGCTCTCACAGTGACATGACGTCTCTGTGGGTCAGACTCGTGGCTCTGGACTCTGCTGTCAGACGCGTTTTACAGAAATGATTTGCAGCAGTGTTTCTCATCTTTCCTAAAAGACTTAAGACTGTATAACGTCTGTGGTGCTCAACTTTTAACCTTCCGGGCGACGAAACCCTCGTTTCATAAACTTCTAGTTTTCACCAATCAGAACACAGACAAATGCGATGGTCCCCCCTCAACTGGACCAAAACAACACATATTAGCCAATGAGAGCCCATCGTGTTCAAAGGAAGTCCCGCCCCTGTTTCCGTTCCTTGTGCAACCATGAAACAGCAACGACTCCAAAGTGCGTCAAGCTGCTGAGAGTCACCTCATCAAACTGCAGAGAGGCCGGAAGTGAGCTCCGGAAAAATAAAATGATCTAAATTTATTTAAAATATAATGTTATTTTCTCTACAGAACTTCAATTAATGTTAATTTGTCTATTTGTATAAAAATATATAATTGAAAAATATATAATTAAAATATTTTTGTTCAAAGTAAAACATTTCACGCATGCCATTGTAATATTATATTTTGAAACTCATCACCGGAAATGTTAGTAGTTAACATGTCTACCTTGACACGGACAGATTCTGGTGTAATCTGAACGTAACTGACAGGCGGCAACGTTTCTCGAACCAAACCAAACTTGTCCCGGATCGCTTGCATTTCAACATCATTCTTAAATCGCGACTCGTCCTGTTCCACAGAAATCAGCAGGTTAAACTGGTTCGGGCCGGGCTGCACTGGTGTTGAGGCTGCGGCAGCGTGTTGTTGTTATCGGAGGTCAGCGGGTCTCCAGGTGAAGGCAGCACGCCGTCCAGATGCTGTCCCCGAGCAGGACCGTCTCCTCCCGGCTCTTCCGGCCGGCCTCATGGATCCCTGTCCGGCTGGGCTCTGAGCGCAGAGCCGTGAGCACTCTGCAGAAAGGTAACAGCTGCCCGGAGCCGGTCCGCCTGGTTATTAGGCTCAGAGCAGCTATTAGCATGAAGCTAATCCCAAAATGACGCAGTTTAGTGTGGAGACGAGAAACTTCAGAGCAGCTTTGGACTGAGTGATGAAACATTACAGAGAGACCCGAGTGAATCTGTAACATTACAGTAATACATTAATATACAATGAAATCACTTAACAACAAGAAGTCTTCAGGAAGTCGTTCATTGATAAAAAATTGTCAACAATTTTGATAATAATAGTAATTTAAGTCATTTACAAGGCAGAAGTGAGACATTCAGTGTTTACAGCTCTGTTTATATGTTTAATTATTTTATTTTTCTACCTGGATTTAATACAATTTATCATGTTGGGGTTTTTTTAAAACATTTTTTTCAATTTCTTTATTTTTAAAAAAAACGTGTTTGTGATTTTTGTGTTGACTGTTGTTCTGACTAAATAAGACATTTGGAAACGTTTATGTTTGCATTGTAAAAATGTTATTTCTGTTAAATGTTTATGTATCTAATTGTTATTCTTTAAGAGCTACATTTATGGATCCTTATCAGTACATGGTTGTTTCTGCTCTGTGTGTTACATGATGAACATTAATGAGCATCTGCTGTTATATAGTGACGTTATCAGATATTGTATAACTCTGGCCTCAGAAAGTAGTGTCAGTCTGGCTTGAGCCCAAAAACCCAAAGAGATTCATTTGATTACCAAATGAGCACATGAAAAAGCTGGAAGCAGATAATGTTTTTATATGACGTTTTTGCACAAAATTGCAGTTAAAATGTCAAGATCAAGGCTTGATTTATTGCCCTTCCCACATATACAGCATTCATTCAGAAATAAGCACTCTTCTTGCATCCATCTTTGTCAGCTCAGCTGTCTGTTCCACCAGTAGAGACTGACCTCTGGTGGCGTGTGCTGTGCACTACAATACTTCACATTATCTTTGTGTCAATTTAATACAAAGAGCAGCGTCAGTATTTTTGACAATATTGACAATCATACCTTCAGGATTTCTAAATAACCTAGTATACTGTAATACATTTGCTACTAACATTATGCCTGTTACAGTGTTCAATTTTCAGAACTTTACACTAGGTTTCTATACTGGCCTCTACAGACCCAACTCATGAATGACTCAGCGAGTGCTGACCTGCCTGTCACAGATGAGACCCAGTGTTTTAGTCCAGAATTGCATAAATCTGATTAAACTCTGAGTAAAGCCAGCTGACTGTCTGTTGCTGTTTTGTGCTGCAGAATTGATCAAGAAACATGAAGTGGAGAAAGATGAGCCCCGCCCCCTCTACATGGACTTCCAGGCCACCACACCCATGGTACCAACAACCATGTTGTCGTGATTACAGCCTTTACCAGCTAATGTCAGAGTCAGAGATACTTACGCTTAACTACATTTACAGTTTAACGTATGTGTGTGTATGTAGGATCCCCGGGTGCTGGACGCCATGTTGCCCTACCAGGTGAATTACTATGGTAACCCTCACTCCAGAACACACGCCTACGGATGGGAGAGCGAGAGCGCCATGGAGACAGCAAGGAAGGTAGAGAGACACTCAGTTTATGCAGAGAGACAGAGGACAAAAGAAGTAAAATTTAACATATGTATATTCTTTTTTTCATTGCAGTGCACTGTGTGGTCAGGTGTAAACCATTAGTTGTCTTTTTCTTATAAATTCGACATTTTTATATCTACATTGTAAACTTTGTACAACAGGCTGGGTATTTAGTTGTGACCATCATTTAATTGAATCTGAATTTGAGAGAGAGACACTGACTGTGCTTTGTCTCTCTCTCTGAGCAGCAGGTGGCTGATTTGATCGGAGCAGATCCCAGAGAGATCATCTTCACCAGTGGAGCCACCGAGTCCAACAACATGGCCATCAAGGTCTCCCTCTGCTCCTCCTCTTCATCACTCCCTCCCTGTTACCTCCTCTTCGTCACACATTCTGTCCCCCTTTTCACACCGTTACATCCTCTTGTTTTAGTTCACAGTGGCAACAGATCCAGAACTGAGGGAACATAGACAGTAAAGTGAGAACAGAGTGAAGGTGGTCACACCAGAAATTAATCAGTGTGTCTTTGTGAAATATGCATTTGTAGGATCTTGGTGACATAGTGACTTCTCACAGGGCTAGTTGGTGAACTGCTAAATGCTAGCATGCTACTCAAGCGGGCTAGCGCTAGTCAGTCACAGTAGCTTTGTTCTGCTTGGTCACTAATAAAATAAGTTCACAGTTTATTCAAAAGACTTAATTGTACCACCAACTCCTGTCTCATAACTGTCTGCTAACCTTTTCAGTTTACATCTTGACAGGCAAAGATAAATAAAACTGGTTGGTGACACGCAGCTACAATAGTGTCCTAGTTAAATAATTTCCTCTATTCTGGAGAGTCCAGCTCTTCATTCAACACTGTCAAGACATTTTTCTTTTGATCATTGACCTGAATTCACATGCCAGAGTCCTCCCAAGTTGAACTAGTTGAAAATTCACCCGTGTGAGCAAATCCACTGATCGTAGCAAATCCATTGAAGTGAATATTTCCTCACAAAATTACACCCTTTTAGATGCTGGTGTGACCATACCTAGAGAACACATTAAGAATAAAATAAAAAAAGCACATAAAAAACAACACTGACTTGTGATGTTAGTAGTGAACCTGCCTCCCTGTCCTGCAGGGCGTGGCCAGGTTCTACCAGACCAAGAAGCGCCATGTGATCACCACCCAAACAGAACATAAATGTGTTCTGGACTCGTGTCGAGTTCTGGAGGCTGAAGGATTCAGCGTCACCTACCTGCCAGTCCAGACAAATGGACTCCTGGACCTGGAGGTACACATGCTGAGCATACAGGGAAAACACACATACAGAGAAAAGAGAAAGTGCAGAGTTCATGTTCAACATGTACAGAGAACATACGGAGCATTCAGACAACATACAGAAGTCATTGTATGTATGTGTGTGTCTGTGTGTTCAGCTGTTGGAGGCCTCCATCCGTCCTGACACCTCTCTGGTGTCGGTGATGACTGTCAACAATGAGATCGGAGTCAAGCAGCCCATCAAAGAGATCGGTAAGGATGGCTACACAAACATGTTACTTAGTCCCCTCATTAGGCAAAAAACAGATTTCTGAAATGACTACGCATGCAGGTTTTCATCCATGTTTGGGTGATTCAGAATAAAGCGGATTGGCAGTTTTCTGATCTTTTTTTTCACTAGGACTTTCAGTGTTCTGATCTAAATTATTCCTTAAGTAATCTTTACTCTTCCTGTCCACAGGTCAGATTTGTCGTTCTAAAGGAATCTTTCTCCACACTGATGCCGCTCAGGCTGTTGGAAAGCTTCCCATCAGTGTCACCGACTGGAAAGTTGATCTGATGTCCATCAGTGGTCACAAGATCTATGGACCTAAAGGTTAGCCGTAGCATTACTGTAGACGAGTACGAGTCAATTAGAATCAAATTGAGCTGAGCCATACGATGCAGTGGAAACGTGGCAAAAGCCACTTGACCTCAGTGTTGTAGTGTTCTACTATAGATACCACAGCTTTCTTTGGTAGATCTGAGGAAAGGCTTTTACAGTGGTCTGCTGCTGAATGATTTTGAGGTCAATGAGTCCCCTTACTATAGTGATATTTTTTAGATGATATGATTTAATGTGACTTCTGAAATTTAGATCTGAGTTAATGAAAACATCTAGATTTCTGACCTGACTCAGATCTTACAGATTATGACTTAAGGTGTGGAATGATTTTCATTATGGTTGCCAAACACAATCCCCTCAATTTTGTCTAGAGAAAATGATCAGCACAGATGTCACATGTCCAGTCATTCATTTATTCAATTCAATGACAGAGTGAGTTAACGGGACCTTAGTCACCTGTAAATGTAAATTCAGTAACTTCAAATTGAATTAATTAATGTTGTTTGTTTTGCGTGTGTGTACAGGTGTGGGTGCTTTGTATGTACGTCGCCGGCCTCGGGTGCGTTTGGAGCCACTGCAGAACGGAGGTGGGCAAGAGAGGGGGCTGCGTTCTGGCACTGTCCCCACCCCGCTGGCTGTTGGTCTGGGAGCTGCCTGCAGCATTGCACAGCAGGAGATGGAGGTAAAACAAATGTGCCCAAACATCCAGAGACTCAACAAATGTAACCAAACATCCTGAGACTTAATGTGTGTGTGTGTGTGTGTGTGTGTGTGTGTGTGTGTGTGTGTGTGTGTGTGTGTGTGTGTGTGTGTGCGTGCGCATGTGCACAGTATGATCATGAAAGAGTGTCTGCACTGGCTAATCGTCTGGTCCAGAAGATCACATCCGGGATTCCTGACGTAATCCTGAACGGAGATCCAGAACAACGCTACCCTGGTACACACACACACGCACAAACAAGGGAAATGCTTGCACAAAAACACACCACTGTCACGTGCTTGAATTTCATCTAATATGAACTTAAAAGTCAGTGAACGTCATTGAATTTAATGTTTGAGGTTTTTGTTGAAAACCTGTCATAGTAACAAAAATTCTTACTGCAGTCGTTGAGGCAGATGGACTTACTGTATCTGTTTTTACGCTTTTCAGGCTGTATCAATCTGTCCTTTGCCTATGTGGAGGGGGAGAGTCTGTTGATGGCGTTGAAGGATGTCGCTCTGTCATCTGGGAGGTCAGACACACACTCATGTTTAAAATGTTAAAGACAGGCCTGAAGCTTCATTTGGAGCAGGTGCTTCTGATGAGACAAGCTGTTCAGTCAAACTATTTTTATATATGTAAACTTTAATGTTACCCTGTGGAGTTTTTGACCATTACTAGCAGTAGGCAGTGATGTTTGTATCGTTCATATGATCTGTTATTTCACATTAAAATAGTCATAATCATTAATGATTTATAAGGAAAGAAATTCAGTCAGACCTCAAGGATGCACACAGTGTGTTTTGGTGAGAAACAGCTTTTTGTTTAAAAGTTAAAACGGTAGTTTTAACTGATATATAAAAGATGAGTGAATATTTGTGTGTGTGTTTGTGCACACAGTGCTTGTACGTCAGCCTCTCTGGAACCATCATATGTCCTCAGAGCGATCGGAGCAGATGAAGACCTGGCTCACTCTTCCATCAGGTACGAACACTTATAATAACATAGCATAATCCTGATGATAATTCTCATTACAATGTTCACTATAATCATATTTAACTTTACTTGTCATTTTAATAAAATGACTTTTCTTTAAGGGATCCTATTAATAGTCCTGACTCTATATTGGTGAGAAAACAGGATAATAATCAAAATTATAATCATGTTAAAGTTTATTTGTTGTTAATATGTAAAAAAAAAATATATGCAGCTAAAATTCAATAACAGTCTTTAAGACTTGACTGTCAATTCTCATCAGGATAATGATCTCATTTATAATCCTAACTTTGATTCTCATACTAAACTGAACAACACTCACTGACTCCCAGAAGGAAGACATTTTTTATTTTAAACTCAGCAAACTGGAACCTCTGTCTAAACATCAGCAGCTCTCTGCTGACTTTCTGTTCTCTGGTTTGACTTCAGATGAATCACATGTAGATTAATGTAAACTTAATTAATGTGTTTGTGTGTGTGTGTGTTAGGTTTGGTATTGGCAGGTTCACCACCGAAGATGAGGTGGACTACACAGTAGAGAAATGTATCCAACAGGTCTCCAGGCTCAGAGAGATGAGGTGAGTTCAGCTAGACTAATGATTCTGGTTTGTTCTAACTGATTCTTTTTTGTTAGTCTTGTCCATAATTTATCAGTTATAATAACACCATAGTAATAATACTCACCAAGGTAATATCTGAGTCTCAGTTTTATGTTACTGTTCCTGTTCTTTGACCCATCAGACTTCTTTTTAGTGATGAGGTGATCTGTCTCTCTCTCTCTCTCTCTCTCTCTCTCTGTCTCTGTGTCTGTCTTTCAGTCCTCTGTGGGAGATGGTTCAAGAAGGCATCGATCTGAAGAGCATCCAATGGTCGCAGCACTAGACTCCTCCCACTTTGGGTTTACTTGCTGGCTCACGACATCAGTGACAAAGATGATGATGATGATGATGATTCCCAGGGGATTCTGGGAATAGACCAGCTTTTCCTTCCTGTACACAAACACGCACAAACTTCCTGTCCGACTTGAAGTCTGTTTGTAGCTGTATCTCTCTGTCTTTGTAGAAGCCCCTTGTGTTGCTCTGTCATGAGATGTTGACCAACACGTGCAAACCTCTGCTTGTTCTAGTCATTCTGTGATAAATCAGTCAGCTTCTGTTGGCCAACAAGTTGCTTCTATGTCTCAAATGAAAAACTGTGAGAGGCTGTGACATCTGGTTCCTGTATCACAAAGTCAGTTCTTCTTCGTCTGACTCTCTTTGAATTACTCTTAGGGCATGTTCACATGAAAGAGGAGTTCTTAATTAAAGCCAGTTACATGTAACATCATCAGAAACATGAAGTACAATGACAGTTATATCACTGAGGTTGCAAAAAGTGATGTGAAATATATCAAACAATCACACAACTAGAATAAAATAAGAAGTGGTTACAATTAATATCCAAATATTGAAAATAAGGGTAAGGCTGTAAATCTGTGTTTGACACTCCCTGTCAGGTTCCTGTAGGAATGATGACTCCATTTCTTTGGATAATTGACAGGTTTTGATCTTGTCTTTTGAAGTGGATTTCTGGAGTAGGTTCGCCCAACAGCATAGGCTACCATAGTCATGTAACCTGCCTGAAAGTGAGCCACTTTCATGAGTTAAATGCAATGATAGCTGGCTGAACTGCTAATCTCGCTTCATGACACAGGCTCTGATCAACGTGTTAAGCAACCAAGATAGGCAATGATCCAAGTGGCGAGAAACAATGGGAACAGTGGATGGTGTTGCTTCACCAAGGCTGTTAATGGCAACTAAAGGCAGCAGACCTAAATTCACAGAGTGGATTTGATGTTTCAGTAATAATTCTTCTAAGTCAGAACTTTTCATTTGATGATTCACATATTGTCTCCTGTCCTCTATGTTTCAGAACCTACTCTTGCACTTTTCTCTTTCTCTTCCCACATCAGTTTTCAGTATTCAACAAAACCAGCAATATTGTGTCAGTGTTAGCAGCCGCAGTTTCATTATTATGTTTAAGTCTGGAACACTCTACAAGACTGAATCCAGATTTTCAAGATGGTGGAGAATAAAAACAGCTCAGGTCCAGTCTCTGACATACTAAGTGAGACTCAGTGTCACACTTCTGTCACAAACATGTGTCTTAGGTTATTGATGGGAATCTGAAGGTGAACCTGAAAGTGTGAACACAAAAATCTAAAACATTTGGTTTGTAAATATCCTCTTTAAAAGTTCTCGCAGTCTGAGAGGATTTTAAAAGTCTTGTATTGTGTTCCTGGATGTAGTCGGTTGAGCCTATAAAGGTCATATTTATTAGACTCCTGCATCTACTGTCTTCAGCTGTTACTCTCATCACATACATTATTATCCAATAAAGTTCTGCTTCATGATTATGCAATAAGCAATTGTTTAGTTTTTTATTGTTATTTAATCTTTATTTTTATTGGCTTAATGACAAATGCTACAATACATACCACAGCATTTATAGCCTGAGCTAGTTTTATTTCCATAGCCTGTACACAAATACACACAACAAACAGCACATGCAACTCAGGATTCAGAACAATATGAAACGTTGACAGTAATGCAATAAAATACCATAATACTAGTTTACTGTTAATACATAAGTTATATAAGTGTTCAAGCATTATCTAAAAAGTATCACTGTGTGGCTACTGTCCACTAAACACCAGAAGCAAAGTACAAGATACAATATTTTTTTACTTCACTACCTTTATACATTTTGTCTGTAATACTATATATATAAATATAAAATGACGTGTTGGCCCCTTTGACTTTTGACACCTCACCTCATGTGCAGGTGTCTTATCACCTTCAACTAAAGTAATTAATGCACCTTGTGTATGCAAAATAAGTTTAAATAATGAAGATACTAAAGCTAGTTTTTGACACAGGGCCAGTGATGAAGTAATAACGCAGGATCATGGCTATTTCACTTGATATTGTAATTGAGTGGTACATATTCACATAAATGTGCTATTAATCAAAGAAAGACAAGAAGCAAGTCATTGAAGGCCCCAGAGAGTTGCTCACTTTGCCCAGTTGGTAATCCAGCAGTCTTAAACTTCATAGCCAAAAGTATGTGGACATCTGAACATTTGAACCATTTATCTGCTGCTATAACATCCTCCAATCTTCTGGGAAAGTTCTGGGAAACAGTGATTTTCGGGGATCAGGCCTCTCTCACAGTTCCTGTTCATTCCAGAGGCGCTGAATGTGGGTCAGGTCTCTGTGCAGGGAGCAGTGTGTCCATATACTTTTGGACATATAGTGAAAGTTTTGTGAGGGAAGTTAAAACTTCTCCTTGGATCCAGTTTCATTAGCCCTTTTCAGCCAGTAGGGGGCGTCGGGGGTCGATGTCGCTCTGACGTTGGGGAAACGCAGGCCGCAGTCTCGCGTCATCACGTCTGGTATCGCGGTGTTTACGCCGAGTCCGACATTTCGTGCCGTTGCAACCTGCAGAGAGAAGAGAAGAAGAGAGCGTCGTTCATGAGTTAAACCTCATTGTGTATATTGACAAATTTCTCGGTAAGAATCCAGCAGCGGCAGTCCGCTCAGTGACGCACTTACACCGGGAGCCGAGGGCGAGAGGAGCCGCTCGAAGCTGCATCCTGCTCGTCTCTCCGCTTCAACACACACACACAAAGCACTACCAGCTAGCAATAGGAGGCTAACGGAACATTAGCCTGCTCTGGTAGCTATGCTAAGCTAAAGTAGCTACACTCAGCATCTCTGCTGGGAGCTAGCTAGTTATCTATGACTGTTAGGGTCTCGCTTTAGAGGCCTAATGTTTATTATATTGATTCATTGAGTAAAACGTTAGTGCAGGCTTGTTTAAAATGGTGTCTTGTACGTAGCTACTAGCCACCGTTAGCTAGCTAACCGTCACATTAGTGTTCTCGTGTATTCTTCATTACGGCTCAGTTGTAGTTACTTCCCTGTATGAACTGATTTGGATGGAGGAGGTGTGTGAGTTTGAGCCCTAAATTCTTGCTGTATTTCGGTTTTTGTCGATTCCGCTGCGGTTGCTGCCCACTGGATAGTACAAGCCACGCCCCTTGGTCATGACGTCACACGTCCACCGCTCTATGACCTGGACTCTTGATATGAGCAGGTAGACAGGTGTTCAAGATGAGTGACAGGTGTCGACGAGTCTGGGTTGAACTGCCAGCAAACAGATTTACTGACTGAAGCCCTTTTCAGACATGGAATCAAAAACTAATGCCAGATTAATTACTGTTTATTATTCAAACATATTGATATATATATATATATATATATATATATAGAGACTATTATCAGATTTTTTTAAATTCTCGAATATCAAAAATCCTGTATCTGTCAGGCCATAATGACCATTTTCTGTGGGAGAAAGGTTTGCTCTGTCGTGAATTTCATAATTTATTTGATAGAACATAGAGATCTGAGACTGATGGTTTGATGATTGTTGGGGTTTTGACTTTCAACCTTTTTGGCCTTGGTCCCACCATGAGTAGAAAAGTCAGTCTCCTTGCATGTCTGAAAAAAGGAAAAATGGCTCATTCTGTGTTTTCCGTTTTATGAATCTTATATGTATGTTTTTATTTGTAGTTAGAGCATGTTACAGGTCCAAACTCATCAGATTGCTGTTGTGACTTTTAACATAAATGCAACTGAGTTTTATTCAAACATGAGACAAAAAATAATAATAAAATAAAATAATCTATGTAGCGAGATGCATATCTGAAAGGGGCTATTGTTAAGTCAGTGAATGAGACCTCATATGGTGAATCTGTTTGGAAAAGGAGAATAAATGCCTTGGTGCATTTTCCTGTACGGCAGTTCTTACTGTATTTGTCTTCAGCAGGTCAATGGAGTTCTATTCAGTCGCTTCTGAAATAGATGGAGGGATAAGCCCTGGAACAAAGGTTAAATGAGGTGCTGCAAAATGCTGTGTGTCCCAGGCCTCATCATGCCAGATCCTGTCTCATTGTCCTGTCTGTTGAGATTTGAGCTCCAAGTTGCTGATATGTGTTAGATTCTATCTTTGAGTTGAGTTATTTAGTTCATGGATGGCGTTCCTCTCTTCTCGTTTAATTCCATGATTTGTGCTGTGTTTGAGGTTGATGACAACATGTGGACAGTTATGTATTCCAACTTTAAAATGAGAATTCAAGGCTGTGTTTGTGTTCGTTAATCCTGAATTTGCTGTATTTGGAATCTCTGGTTTTCTGCCTCCTTTCAGCTCCATTTTTTTCTTGGTTTCTTGGTCAGTTGAACCTTTTCTCCTCTCTGACATTATTAGCTGTTACTGTTTCCTCTCCTGCTGTGTTAATCCTCTTGCTGCTGTTGATGTTTCATACTGTGAAGCTGTTAGCAGGTTGACACCAAATTGAGGAGTGGATGTTCAGGTTGAAAATCCAATGAAACTCAGTCGTGAAGAAACATTAGGTGATCTGCCAATCCTATGTCAATGCTGGATGTGATTTGTCTTTGCTGAGGGTGAGCACTGAAATCATTGATGATGATGATGTCTGAGATTATTTTGAAAGTTGGGTGAGCTGCAGGTAGCAGCCTCACACCCAGAGCAGGATTTCAACGTTTTTCAACTAGCTAATTTTGTGACCTCCAGCTGACTGAGATGTCAGGGTTTCACGTGATCTCAGTCATGGACCTGATGGATCAGGATTAGTTAGAGCATAGAAACTTGAAGATGTGTCTGTGGAACCAGGGGATTGTAGAAGCACAGAGTATTGCTCCACCTGCTGTTGCCCAGTTGTTTCTATCAGTGCTAGCCAACATGTTGCTCTGCACTTTGCTTCTGTTTGCTTTCCCTTCTGATCAGCTGCTGTCTTTGGTGCTGTGCTGGCAATCAGTTGCTGATGTTGCTCTCGTTCACATAATGCTAATGTTGCTCTTGTTGATATAATGCTAATGTTGCTCTGGTTGACATGATGCTAATGTTGCTTTGGTTTACATGTACCTGACATTGCTTTTGTTAAAATGTTGATGACATTTCTCTTGTTGCTCTGGTTGATAAGTTACTGCTGTTGCTCTGCTGTTGGACAATGTATTGCAGATTTGCTGTTTGACATGTTGCTTGTGTTGGGATCTTCTACAATCAGTTGCTAAAGTGCTGCCTGCTGATTTGATGCTGCTTGAGGATACAAGAAGCAGGACCAGTCCTGCTCACCTCTTGTGTTGTTGCTGGCCTCCTGGTTGTTTGATAGGTCTTGGGTTGTTGCTTGGTGTTTGCAGGGTGTTGCTGGCTGGTTGTGAGGTGGTTGTTGACTGGTTGTAGCTTCAGTTTAAAGTTTGAGTTTGACATTTGGTGTACGCTGTCAGTTTTAGTCATGGTAGGTTTTGGTTTTGGACATGAGTGCCTGCTGTCAGTTAGGAGAGCTGCAGCAGTCTGATTCTGAGGTTTGTTTTCCTGCTGCCTGTTTTAAAAGTCTCTTGAGTTCTGTAGTTTTTTCAGTGTTGAGGCTAAAGACAATCTTTTACTAGTACGAATGAAATCATATATCATGTACTGCTTTGTTAATATTCAACACATTGTTGAATTTGAATCAAAGCCAGTTACTGACACTGATTGAGCACATTAAGCTGTCAACTGCTGAAGACACCAACATGTCGACCACTAGAAGCTAACATTTGTTTTTGTGAAATTTAATCAAGATGTTTTGAACTGGAATGTTTGTTTTTCTGACCCTTTCACCAGGTTTCAGTGTCCTGCAGAAATCCTCTATCTGTTAAACAGTGAATCTATACACACAGCTTAGTTGCATTGGTGAGTTGCAAGTTGCATGAGATTCATGAAGGTTTACTGTTGCACGAAATATTTCAGACTTAGCCGAAACTATCAATATCTTTGTACTGCATGGTAGACAACAGTAAGGGTTCAAGAACAAAATTGCACACAACTTCTCAGTTAAATACACAGAACAACTCTATTGAGATTTGATGTCTTCAGTAAACTGAATTGGGTTCTATGACATATTGTTATTCAACATTTCATTGTGTGCTTCAAGCTTGAAAAATTGTCGATTTCACCTATGAAAATGAAGTATACTGAAGATACTGTTTGAAGTATACTGAAGATGTTAATTTTGAACAAAAGAAGTTGCCTCAGGAAGTTTCTTGTGTAATTACTAAACATTAGGCTGACTGTTTTACTGAAACACACAAGTAAAGGTCTGCATAAACTTAAAAACAGTTGTTGGACAAAATAGAAACTATGTTGGTTGTCAATCAGATCCATCAGACTTCACTGGGAGCAGTTTTGAATGTGATTTGGCCCTGGTGCATGCTTGCTTCAGAAAACAGCGGTAAAATTTTACAGTTAAAAAAATCTTGGCCTGACTCAGCAATGAATGATTTCACAGATGGCAAATGTTTTGATGTCTGTTTTGCACTGTGAAACACTTTTAACCCCGTTTGAATACGTAACATCAGACTCAGTTGAGGAGAGAATGCGTGTTTATGTATGTATATATGTTGTGTGTGGGTGTGTGTGTGTAATGTCTATTGACATCAGTGCCATTCCTTTATTCTTTGCCATGTATTTCTTTTACAACAACAAAATAATGAATGGTGGATCAATGTTAATGCTTAAGATAGCGTCTGTTGGGGTCTAACAAAGTCTGACGTGATCTGATTTGCACAAGTTTAGCAAACTTATTAAAAGCTGCAGATGGCTGGAGAATGTTTCAGTTTAGCTTTTTTTTGCCAGTTTCCTGCAAATGTTTCATCCCCATCCCCCAACCCCCTTCCAAACACCACTGGTTTCCAAATGTCAGGACCTAAAAATGGGTGTACAAAGTTTGAAAAATGGTCTCTGGGTTATTCTGAAGAAACTGAAATGTAAGCTGTGTTGGCTAAGCTATTATTGGCCCATGAAGTCAGATCTAAGTTCCCCTAGGAAACATCTGGAAACCACTGGTTGCTCTCTTTCTGCTCTTCATCTGACAGTAGTGTTGCTTTCTCCCCAGGTTGTAGGGCTGTTGTTTAGCAGTCAGTATGGCGGTAGTCATCAGGCTGCAGGGTCTGCCCATTGTGGCCGGCACCATGGACATCAGACACTTCTTCTCTGGCCTCACCATCCCGGACGGGGGAGTGCACATCGTGGGGGGTGAGCATGGTGAGGCCTTCATCGTCTTTGCCACTGATGAGGACGCTCGGCTGGGGATGATGCGTACAGGCGGGTCCATTAAGGGCTCAAAAGTGTCACTGTTGCTTAGCAGCAAGACAGAAATGCAGAACATGATTGAACTCAGCCGTCGCAGGTTTGAGGCTGGAGCGGGTGCCGTGGAGACAGCTGCAGCTACAGCAGGAAATGCCAACCGACAAGTGGCTACCCCCATACCCACAGTGCAGTCAGGGGCAGGGGGAGAAGCGGCAGCCATGGAAACCAGGGTTTCAGTAACACCACAGCCTCAGTGACGGCAGCAAGCTCCACTCAAGAGCCACAGAGCAACAAGGCAGTGGCCAGCGTGGTGCCCAGCTTCCCCAACAGCTACAGCTCCGCCCCCACAATCACCACAGCTCTCACATCGCTCAATGCGGGCCCCCCACCCATACCTCCACTTCCAAGCATGCCTTCCATGCCCCCCATGCCCACGCTGCCAACCATTCCAGTTCCTCCCCCAGTGTCCTCCCTCCCCCCTGTCCCTACTGTCTCCCCACTGTCCCAAGGACCTCCAGTGCCTCCTATGTCCCACCTCCCTCACATGTCCTCCCTGCCTCCTTTCAACCCATCCCTACCTCCCCCAGCAGGACTGGGCTCTGGCCTCCCTCTTGGAACCCCTAACCCCATGCTTTTCAACCCGCTCTCTCCTCTAGCCTCTCTTGGCCTCCAGGCCCATATGAAGGCTGCTGCTGCTGCAGCCAGTGGAGCAGGAGCGGTCAATCCTGATGAGTTGTTTGTCCTCCTGCAAAACCTCCCATTCTCCTGCTCAGAGGTGGATGTCAGGGGTTTTTTCCGGGGTCTGGGGGTGGATGGGGTTCGCCTGCTGAGGGATGGACAGGGCCGACCAAGTGGCAGGGCTATGGTCAAGTTCTTCTCACCTCAAGACAGTTTTGAAGCTGTGAAGCGGGGAGGTGGCATGATGGGTCAAAGATTCATTGAAATCACCCCAGGCTCTGAGCGGCAATGGGCCAGCCTCAATGATAGTGCATCAGGACATACTCCTCACAATAGCACCAAATCAAATAATGAGTCACAGGACCAGCAGCACCGCCGTGGTAATGCTGGGTCCGGGGCAGGAGGCAGGGATCAGCGAGGAAGGTCGCGCTCTCCCCACCGGCAGGAGTTCTGTGTCTACCTGAAGGGCCTTCCCTATGAAGCAGACAAAAAACAGATAAAGGAGTTCTTCAACAATTTGGCCATCATAGAGGACAGCATCTACATCGCCTATGGGCCCAACGGGCGTGCCACAGGAGAGGGCTTCCTTGAGTTCAAAACAGAACAGGACTATAAGACTGCTCTAGGTGCTCACATGCAGTACATGGGCACCCGCTTCATCCAGGTCCACCCGATTAGCCGGAAGGGAATGCTTGAGAAGATTGACACCATCCGCAAACGTGAAGCAGCACAGGGTGATGGCAAGAACCAGGATGGCTCAAAAGTTCCCAGGAACTGTGCCCACATCACCAACATCCCTTACAATGTCTCTAAGAAGGATGTCCGTGCCTTCTTGGAAGGTGTGGGGCTTTACGAGGACACCCTGAAGGTTCTGACAGATAGTCATGGTAATGGTTTAGGCCAAGCTATCTTCCAGCTGCGGACTGAGGAAGATGCCCGCAAAGCTGAGAGACTGCACCGTCAAAAACTCAATGGCCGTGATGCCTTTGTCCACCTGGTGACCTTTGAGCAGATGAAGGAAATTGAGAGGAATCCCCCTCCCCAGAACAAGAGGGGCCAACGTAACCAGAACCAGAACCAGCTGAACCAAAATCAGAACCAGCATCAGCAAGCCCAGCCCAGTCCTCAGCAACCCCAGATCAACCCGTTTGCTGGCATTAGTGGTGAGGAGTTTAACTTTCTCAGAAACACCATGGGGAACCTCAATAGTGCCCCGTTTGTGACTCCATTCTCTGCCCCAGGGAATGGGCTTGCAGGCCCTCCTCCTCTCCCTCCTCTAGCAGCAGGGCTGGGGGACGTGAATCTGGGTGTGGCTCCTCCACTTGTTGCTGGTCTTCCTGGAGCTCCGATCCTAGAGCCACCAGGCTTTCGACCTGGAGCTGCAGGAGGAGCTCCGTTCAGCCAGGATGGACTGAGAGGGTTGGTTCCCTTTGACAATGCCAATAGAAAAGGAGGTGGAGGAGGACAGAACCGAGGGGGAGGGGCTAACAACAACCAAGGACGTCCAGTGGGTGCAGCTACTGGTGGACAGCAGGTGTTCAGTCCAGGAGCTGATAGCCTCCGTACCCAGCCAGCCCCTGGAGGATCTAACAATCCCAACGGTCAACGCAGTGCTGCTGGCCCAACAATAGTAAAGCTTCAGAACATGCCGTTCACTGTAACTGTGGACGAGATTATGGACTTCTTTTATGGCTACCAGGTGCTGCCAGGCTCAGTCTGCCTGCAGTTCAGTGACAAAGGACTGCCAACTGGCGAGGCTATGGTGGCCTTCCAGAACCATGAGGAGGCCACTGCCGCCGTTATGGACCTCAATGACCGACCTATTGGGGCACGCAAGGTCAAGATAAGTCTGGGTTAAAGCCCTGCTTAGACCTACCTGGATCAGCCATCCAGGTGAAATAAAGCCAACATAAACTGTACCTGATTCTGGACTGAAACTCAACCGTTAGCAGCTCAGTTTAGACTTTGCCCTGCCCTCTGACTGTCAGTCATTACTGAAGCCCTCCCCGCGTGTAGATAATGGCAGGTAAGCCCCGCCCCCTGCAGTCTGTCCAGTAGGAAGACTCTGGTCCAGCTCTTTTCTGCAGCTCCTCCATTGACTCTGGTAGCACAAACTGATGCTGGTCTTGATGTTGGCAGCATTTTGATCCTTTCTTACCCTGTTTCCAATGCAGCTTTTTGTCAAGTCATGTCCAGAGTCTGACACACTGAACATATTCACCTGTTTTGTTGCTTTGGTAACATGATGATTATAATGAGGCTGACAAACATTGTTGCTGTATGCGGTTAAATATGCTGTGCTGCTGTGGTTTAAAATGTACATGCTCTGTTGCTGTGGTAAAGTCTTCACATTTTCTCTTGCTATGATAAAATTATGATAAAGAGCTATGTTGCCATGATCAAATGTTTATGCTCTGTTGCTGTGCTGAAATGTTGACATGCCCTGTAGGTATGGTAAAAATTATACTGACATCAAGCTCTGTTGCCATCGTTAAAGGCCGACACTTGCTATGGTAAAATGTTGACGCAGTTCTGTGTTGCTCCGTTGCTCTGTAGAGGATGTGGGATGGACAGATTGCTGACTCATGTTTTATTTAGTAAACAATGACTTTTGGCTGCTGAATCTTTTTTTCTCTGTCACATTTTTCTGATGTTGGTGTGTTTGAACAATGCCACCCCCAACCCTTCCCTTTCTGCAGCACATGCTCAATAGATGTTCGGACTGTAGAGCGCTGAGATGAAGTCTGTAGCGTTTTTTTAGTTCGGTAGCTTTTTGTTGTATGTATGTTTGATAATGTTTTGGATGTTTTCACCTTAAAGCTCCTTTTTGTTTCTATTGTCAGTGTGAACAAACTTGTATGATCGTATAACCATACATGATGTGGAGTCTCCTTTGCTTTGGCTAATAAAATGACATTCCTGACGCACACCTGCTCACCTGCAATCAGCGCTCTCTGACTGTCTACTCTTCACTGCCTGATGATGGAAACGTTCTAATGAACTGGTTCATTTGAGTCAATGAATCACTTGTTTCTTTATTCTGTAAAACTTGAATGGAAGACTGGGTTTTATTTGGAATACATATTACCTTCAATTTGACATCTTCAATGCAATATAAGGTACTAAAATTTAACTTTGATCCAGTAAATTGCTCCAGGTTGGTCCTTGTGTAATCATTACTTTTATATTTGAGATTAGGCCACAGAATTTATGAAAATTAAGTCAAAATGAAACCACCACCTCTGTTAGCATCTTGGCCCAATGTTTATCTTCTGTACTATTGACTGAATCAGTGGCTGGTGTCTGTTTTGTAGAATTACAAATCCAACTAATAGATTTCTGTTGTGTTCAGTCTGTGAATCCTGGCATATTTTATCATAACCAACTCAGTTGAGCAGTTTTCACCTGTCCTGTCTGCCTACATTAGTAAAAGCCTCCACAATGACAGCTAGACTAGCAGGGAAGCTAATAACTGACAGGCCAACATAGAGCCAGAACTAGTGAATTTTCATTGGATTTATTTAGCATGATTTACTATTTCGTCTCATAAACAGCCAGGTTTTCAGTGTTCAGCGTGTTCCAGGTGGTTCATGGTACAGCTGAGAGCTGCTGGGGTTGCTATTAAGTTTTTTTAGATCACTTGTATTAATGATAGAAATTTGTGAACTACCTTTGCATCCCCTTGCAAAACTTTTAAGATTACCTCGCAATTCTGTTGCCCTTGTGTGTGGTTGCAGCCAGTGGCTGTAGTTATTGTCGAAGCTTGTGCTTCTTCCAAAAATGTGGATCAGAGGAAAATGCAATCAGGCCTGGCCTTCATGTTCTATTTAAGTGGGATCCATCATCAAGTCTTTCCTCTTCCTTGACCTCCAAACAGAACATAGCAAAAATGACAGAAGAGAAAAGGTCTGCATAGAACATAACTGTTATACATACATATATAATTTATCCCCAGATCCGTTTTAAACTGTGCATACAGTGACTGTCTTCAAAATAATAAGCACAAAAAGTATCATAAATAGTAAGTTTTGATTTCAACATTAATAACCTGAATCTTATTAGTCAGCACAGCTGCTCTCAGCTTTTGTGATGTGCTTCATGCTGCAGATTTGAGCCTCATTTGAGTTATTTCTGTTTGGTCCACGCATTCTATTTCTTATATGAATCTAGCAGAAATCATCAGTGGAAGTAGTTTTGTCTGAAGAGGGACCGTCTGCTGCTGTCAGGAAGTGGTTAACCTCCAAACAGGTACACTGATGACAATGTTCACCTGGATGTGCATGCAGTTTTTTGTGTGTGTGTGTAAAAGAAAGATAAACCGGTCTTAATAAAGTGAAGTGAAACACTGTCTAGACAAAAGGTTGCTGGAGAAGATAATTGTGTCTGTGTTGTGGACGTGGTGTGTGGAGAAGAGGGGAAAAAAACATTGAAATAAAAGGAAAATCCTGATGACAGACAGCTTCTGCGAAGGGTGTGAGGCTGAACAGTGAGTCTGTATGGGTGGGTGAGTGGGATAGAGGTGAAATTATCACTGAATGACTGACACTGAGCTGTCAATCACCTGTGGTTCCCCCCTCCGACTGATCAATAGACAGACAAAGGCAGGACTTGCAGGTGAGTGACGGACACAGAGATGCTGCATTCAAAACATGAGAAACCTGTAAACATTCAGTTGTCACCGGTACACCATCAACCATCATAGATTCACATTGAATGACCGTAGAGATTAAGTCTGTATTTGCAGCCATGTTCAGCAAGAAAAAGGGGGAGTTGGTAGCCTGTAGATGGTAATTGGTGCAAAGTAAGTAAATGGTACAAGGTATTCGGTAGATGGTAACATTAGCCTGTAGATGGTAACATTTAGGTGCTGTGTGGTAGCTAGTAGATGGTAGATGATAGCCTGAAGATGGTGGCCTGTGGATGGTAGATTTGAGCTCAGGTCTGCCCAAAATGTGGCCAGAGGGACAGAGTTGGCCTGCCATAAGGTTCGATTTGACCAGTGAAATGTTTCTAGCAAAAAAATAGGTAGATAAAAATGAATTTTAAAAATATAATATAAATCCCTGTTTAATGTTTTTGTGAGGAAAATATGCAGATAAGTGAGACAGTTTTTCCTAATCTGAGTACAGTGGGCAGTGACATTTTGCCCAGGAAGTCATTTAAGAGAATTTCGGATCCTAGTACCATTATTCATCTTTATGATACCATAGGTCTTTGCCTTTGGGCTGTGGCCCAACATTTAGTTTTGGTCTTGGTTGTCCTAGGAAAACGTGTGTACCCCTCTGGTTGGATAATAGATGGAGGCGAAGATACATGGCAGCAATTAGGTGCTTATTGGTGGCCATGATGGTTAATGGTAGCCTGAAGATGGACGGATGTAGATGGTGGTCTGTAAATGGTGTCAAGGGCCAATTTCTTTCAGCATCCTTAAATGGGGGACAATGCAGATTTGTGTGATTGTATAGTTTTTTTGTCTATGTATTATAGTATAAATACATTCATAAAACTGCTGTAGATTCTTATCACCATAGCTTTAGTGCAGGTCCTGAAATGTGCAGTCAATCAGACCTGTAGTTTTGGAAATAAAGCCAGTTTCTGACTGATGTGTCTCCTTTACACCTAAACTGTTGCTGTTTGAAGCATTAGATTATTAGATAGTTTAAGTGATTTATTTCCACCCTCCATAATAAATCTAACAATAAATAACACAAAGTTCTGTGGGTTTGAGCAAAGTTTAGACATAGATTGACCTGGTGATGCTTGAGTGGATGGTTGAGCAGAATTTAAGAGTTCAATAAAGGATGTAGTTTTTACAGGGAGGTGGATCGTTTGAGGAAGACGTCAAGGATGGATGAGGGAGGAGCTGTGTGTGTGTGTGTGTGTGTGTGTGTTGTGATTGACAGTGTTTAACACACCATCATTCTGTATATTTTGCCCTTTTTCCTTCTCAGCATATCTTTCTGTTATGGTCTTTCCTGTTCTGTTAATGTGACTTGCTGCTGCTTTTACTGACTCCACCGTGGTTCTGCAGCAAAGGATGAATAAACTGAACCTGTTGTTCTCTGTGAGGAGTTTGACTCCTGCTGTGTTCACTTTGTTCTGTTTAATTAATGTTCTCAACTTCTGAGACTTTCCTGTTTCTCTCTCGTCATCTCAGTACAGCTCATCATCTGACTCATCAGACACATTCAGAGCTTTTTGCCTCAGCAACAGTGCTTCCGGCTTGAGTGTGTGCCCTTCAGCATAAAAGCACATAAATGTACTTTTAACCAGTTGTGTAATGAGTGTGGAAGTTCACTCTTGTCCTTGAAACAGTATTTTGACTCAACTTACATGCATTTTTGGAGATTTTAAACCACATGTCACAGTCTTCCTTAACAGATGATGTTATCAGTTCTCATTACGATCATATATCTCCACCTGTTACCATCTCCAGTAAACTCCACCTGCCGAAAAAGATCTTGAGATGTCGTTGAAATCCCCAGAAAAAAAAAAAAAAAGATAGTTATTGGACCTTGAGTGAAGATTTGTCTGGTCAAAGTAATGTGGTAGACAATCATCCAGCCAGAGCAGTTTCTTTATTTGTTAATGCACAACTTTAATGCATGAGCACTGCTGCTGGTCTGTACTGTTTCATTAAGTTTAATGAGAGAAGCTGCTTTTATTTGATTGCTGTATGCATCGTTTGTCAGAATACTCCTAGTTTAATACAAATATATCGAAATGTCCTATAGTGTGTTTGTTTCTGCTGTAGTTGGTATTACTTTAGTTCCCTTTTGTCTGTCACACAAAATATATAATTGAACTAAAAAAGACACAATCAATGCTTTAGCCAAGAATAATGGCCTAAAGACTCTTTGGACTGTAGAGAGCAACCTCAGTTTTATAACATTGAAGGACTGGAGGGATAATGGACTTGTAATGAGGTCATTAAAAAATCCTTTCTACTCCTACTTACTTGAGACTCTTTCCTTTCTTGTTTATATGCTCTTCTCTTTCAATATTGAATTCATGGAGGCAGGGTAGAGATTTGTGGCATAATCTCACCTACTTTTAAGGTGAACTGAGGTGGAAGAACAGCAATAAAGTTGTTCTTTATATTACCAGTGTTACCGGTTTTGACCTCATGTCCCAGCCAACTTGTACATTAATCCAGAGGCTGATGAAATAAATTGTTGCCATACTAATATTTAAGGTTGGTATAGTCCAGTTTGTCTTTAATATGTCAGTATTTGACATTTTGTGTATTGTATCAAAAGCAGCAAAGCACTTGCTGTAGTACTTCTGCTGCTGTATTACATCCAATTCTGCTTCAAGGAACGAGTTGTTGTGATGCGGCTTTTATTCTGAAGGAGTTGGGACGGAAGTGTCATGTTAACAGAAACTAAAAACGTCATCCACTCGCCCTGAGCGCAGAGGGCGTGACTGACAGTCATCTCCTCCAATCAGGACTTGGGTGTGTAGCTGTCTGTCCAATCAGAGCGCATCCTGCTTGCGAGCCGCTCCCTGTTATCTAAAGCTGCTCAACGGACACAAACGGCTGCTTTTCTGTCTCAATTCCAGTTAAACTGCAAACTCCAGCTTTGATCAATCTCAGTAAAAAGTCCTCAGAGCGCTCAGGTAAAGGCTCGTGAACTCTCAGGTGTGTTTGCTCTCATTGTAAAGGTGTCGCTTCCTGTTCCGGACTGTGTGTAGTTTGTCTCCGTCTTGGTGCTTTTTCTGGTCTGGAGATAAAACTCTGCTCTGAAAAGGTGATTTATAAAGTTAAAATTGGCACAGTGTCGTGTGTGTATGTGTTAAAGAAAGTGTGTGTTTGCTGTACTGGTTGAACTGACTGACTGGTTTTACAGCCTCGCTCTTCGGTCAGTATCCTGCTCGTGTTGCCTTCAGGTGCTGCTCGATCAGTTCAGATTTTTGAGGAGAAAACGATTACAGGTTCATCAGTGGCTCCAGCTCAGAAACAGTTCAGTCCAGACACCTGACAGCTTCATTTAATGTGACAGTCATTCTTGTTTGATTCCCAGCAGAGTTTGGGGAAGAAAAGAGGACGTTTGGGTAAAGGTGTGTCAAGTGTGTTGCGGTGAATTCATTAATGGCTGTGTTATATAGTTTGGTGAAGATTAGATGAGTTTCTTGTTAAGAAAATAATTACATTGTGTCACTCTGTCAAACACATTTTATTTACCAAAGTGATTTAACCTTTTCAATGCCTTGCTCAAGGACACTTGGAAAATCACTGGATGGTAACTAATACTTTAAGTTACTTACTTAGTAATGTAATAATCCAATTTAAATTGTTTTCAGGATAAACCTCTAATATGAGGATTTGCTGCTTTTCTCTGTTTTATAGTATTGTAAACTCTTGTTTTTTGGACTGTTGGTCAGACAGACCAAGAAAGATTTGCATACTTAGAGAGAGATTTGAAGACATCACCATGGACTCTAGGGAATCATGATGGACATTTTATAACTCCACAGTAAATATTTTCAGAGTAATAAAGAGGAATGGCAGAAGTGCATCTGGGATCTGACGTAATGAAACTCAAAGCAGGTGCTCCTGTACACAGGTACATGTTTTAATGCCAAAAAGAAAGGGAATTCCCCTAAAGGTCGAGGCAATCGGCTTTGAAGAATAAAAAAATTAAAAAAAAACATTTATTATTGTGGCTACGATGATTAATAACAAGACAACATGTACCAAACTCAGTCATCAACAAATTAATCGATAATCAAAATTACTTAGTTTCAGACAGAAATAGCTTATAGTTCAATTGTTAAAATCTTCACAGTAAATATTGACTATAGGTATATCTCAGTATTTCCATCGCTTCAGGCAGTGACACACTTTAACTTGCTTCTCGTTTAGACATAATAACAGTGACTGACCACAGCTCTTTATCAGAGTTTATTCACCACAGAATCATGCAGAGAGCCCAGCCCTGGTTATAACTGCTGATGGAGCAGATTCTCAGAGGCTTCAGCTGTGGGTCAGTCATTTTGTTCAGTGTGTGTTTGAGGACTAACAGCCTCCTTTGCATGTGGAAAAGATACATTTGTACAGTATCATCTCAACTGACTCGCGTAGTTGCGTGTCAGTGTACATATTGCATCATTTATTGCTAGTACAGAAGTACATTCATTTCTTGTTTGCTAACAGCAAATACAGTATAATGACATTTATTACATCAACACAACACAGAATAAATGACAGTGACTGCATCCTGTCTTTCTGTTTAAGTTCCTGTTGTAAAAAAGTTTGTCTTTTTGATCTCATTGTTTCAAACTGCAACTTCCACAGAAAATTCATTCAGTTTATCACAGATTCCTGCTTTATAAACAGTTTTCTAACGCGTTGGTTTGTCAGTTGCAGACTTGAGAAGGTTTTAATGCGACCAACCATACAATCTTTGCTGATATGGAAGTTATTCTGTAAGAACATTTGCATATTCTGAACTGGTCTCCCTCTGTCCCCCTCAGATGGCGGACTGTGTCTCTAAGGTGGAGCTGTGTGTCTCCTGCTCTGACCTGCTGGATAAAGATGTCGGATCAAAGTCTGATCCTCTGTGCGTGCTGCTGCAGCGCTCAGGAGGAGACAACTGGACCGAGGTAACATGGCAGCCACACTGCAGGATTTTTGTTTAATTTTTAACTTATATTTTTAATTATGTGAGATCATTTCAACAAAAAATATCCCCCTTCTCTCTCTGTCTGTCTGTCCGTCCGTCTGTCAGCTGGGTCGCACTGAGCGTTTGATGAACACCTCCAGTCCGTCCTTCAGTCAGCGCCTCAGGCTGGATTATCACTTTGAGACGGTTCAGAACCTGAAGCTGGGGGTGTACGATATCGACAACTCCAGCAAAGACCTTGGTGATGATGACTACCTGGGAGGGGTGGAGCTGACACTGGGACAGGTACAAACCAGAAAAAAATCCAGATTCAGTCCTTTCTTCATCTCTCACCTTCTCATCTCTTCAACCGTTTACATTGAAACATGTCAATATGTTGTTAATAAGAGGCAGAAAAGTTTCTCCGTCCACTGAGTGTTATGACGTCCACAGCACCCTCTGCTGGACAGACTGTTTGTGAATTCTATGGACTGTGTTTATACAGTTTTCTGTATTTTTAAAGCACTTTGCATTGGTTGCTGTCACTACAGGACTGATACAGGATGGGAGTCTGTCATGATTCAGCTGAAGACAAAACTCCTCTGTGTGTGTTTCAGATAGTTTCCAGTAAAACTGTGACCAGACCTCTGCAGCTGAAGAAAGGCAAACCTGCAGGGAAAGGAACCATTACTGTATGTACAGTGTGTGTGTGTTGTATTTTTTTGTTTCATTATTGAACATTGTGTACATGGAGAATCCTGTTCTGTGATGATCAAAACAGTATTCAGATTATTGTGGCCATTGAGTAAAGTGTTTGTGCGTGTGTGCTTAGGTCACAGCAGAGGAGATCAAGGACAACAGAGCCATTGTTTTGGAGCTGGAGGCTAAAAACCTTGACAAGAAGGTAACCCTGCTCCCCCTCTTCATCTTCCCATTGTCTTCCTTTTTTTTCTCTCCATCTTCTTCCTCCTTGCCCTCCAATCAAAAACAGGCAATTTTTGCAGTGACTTCCTGTAAATCGGAAGTTTATATTTCAATACCCCACTGTGGGATGAATAAAGGTTTATCTTATCTTATATTACCAACGTCAGAATTGTGACGTCACATCCTTTTTCTGAAATGAATGCGGGGTCGTTTCCTTGAATGGAAGACCAATTTGACCGTACTTTATACACTCTTTCTGAAGTCTTTATCATACACATGCACACTTGTAAAAGAAACCTGATTACCTGTATACATGTCCAACAACATCAGCGTTCTCCAGGGGAAATCCAACTGGGGCTGTTTCCCTAATCCCCGACCCCAATCACGGAAACCAGGTCACTGGTTGACGTGACGTTTAAGAAATCAGCTTACTGGTGAAGCAGCACTGCAAGCCGATTACTTAAGCACATTTAATAAACCTTACTTAAATTAATAAAGGTACTTAAACACATGTAATAAAATGGCAGCATGTTGTCTTTTCTCTGTTCAGGATACATTTGGGAAGTCTGATCCTTTCCTGGAGTTTTTCAAAAAAGGAGACGATGGAAGGTGGCAGCTGGTCCACAGAACAGAGGTACACTCTCTCTCTCACACACGCACACACACACATTTCCGTTTATACTCTCTTTTGAACACAGAGCAAGTAAATAATACTTCAAAATGCTTTTAAAGTCCTAAATATTTAACGTTATAGAAGTAATTTAGATATGACACCATGTTAGTATCAGAAAAAATGTCCTCACACACACAGCATGATGTCATTGTGATGAAGATGACTGTGAAAGTTTTATGCATGATGTGTGTGTGTGTGTGTGTGTGTGTGTGTGTGTGTGTGTGTGTGTGTGTGTATAGGTGGTGAAGAACAATCTGAGTCCCACCTGGAGGAAGTTTACTGTTCCTCTACAGACATTCTGCGGCAGCGACCTTGACAAACCATTGAAGGTTCCACCAATCAGAATCCACTTCTATTCAAAACCCCCAATCAGAATCCACAGTCATAACAACCGTTAAATGAAATTTTCTCCTTCTGTAGGTGGATTGTTCTGATCATGACAGTGATGGATCTCATGATCTGATTGGTTCTTTCACCACTAAAGTCTCTGAGCTGCAGAAAGCAGGACATGGTTCACCGGTGAGCTCACTGAGAATAAAACATGTTACGTCTGTCTGTTGGCCACTCAGAGGTCATTAAACTGTCCGATGTTTTGTCCCCCAGGTGGAGTTTGACTGCATCCACCCTGAGAAACAGAAGAAAAAGAAGAGCTACAAGAACTCTGGAGTTGTGTCTGTGAAGAACTGCAAGGTAGAGACCACATTACCCAGAGTTCCTTGCTGGGAGTTTCTGCTGTCAAGTTGGAACTTGTCAGTCTGAGAACAGATTCCTCCTTTGATCAATCTTTCCCATCTGTAACCTGAACCGAGCCGCCTGATTGATTATTCACACTTTTGTGTGTAACCACAACCTGAAGTCTATTTTTTAATATACACATAGATGCATGACAGATTATTTCACTTACACTGTGTCACTGTGTTTCTGTGCCTTTGCAGCTGGTGACTCAGCACACCTTCCTGGACTATGTGATGGGAGGCTGCCAGATCAACTTCACCGTATGTCAACGACAATGAACACATACACATTTAAACACCGCCAATCTGCAGACCTCTCATACAGACCTTTCAGTTAACAGTTTAATTAAACTATAAAACACAAGTTAGTAACTGGTTGGTTAATTTAAACACTGGATTTCAATAATGAATAAATGAATGTTTGTAGGTTGGGAATCATGAATGAATGAATGTTGTATGAACACTGTAGGTGGGGATCGACTTCACTGGCTCTAATGGTGACCCTCGCTCACCCAACTCTCTCCACTACATGAGTCCAGATGGGTCGAACCAATACCTGTCTGCTCTGTGGTCTGTGGGTCAGGTGGTCCAGGACTACGACACGTGAGTACACTCTCACACCCTGATTCCTACAACCTACACCCTAAATCTCACAGCCTGAACCATGGACTAAAAAACATTGTGTGACTGTAACAGTGGTTATTTTGTGTTTCAGTGATAAACTCTTCCCAGCATTCGGTTTTGGTGCCAAACTGCCTCCAGACTACCAGGTCAGCTCTCTAACAACCAATCACAACACAGCTATATCCAGGATCTGTTGGTCTCTCAAGTGTGACATCATTTTCAGTCCTCAAAGCAGCCAATCAGAGTAAAGTTTGTAGACTGTCAGGTTTATTGAATTGTTGTGTTGTTGATCTTTCAGGCTGCACACCATGAGTTCGCCCTCAACTTCAACCCCACTAACCCGTACTGCCAAGGTACACACACACAAACACAGAATGAAAGTACTGTATTCAAAATATTTCTTAAGTAACAGTTCTGAAGTAAAAGTACTCCTTCTGCAAAAAATGATCCCTGTGACTGAGATATTATTATATATGACATTATTACATAGTTAATATTGATACATTTATGTGTAAGTAGTATTTTTATTCCAGTGAGGCCCCTTTCAAAGGGTCACAAGTTAAATCTGAGGGGTTGTGAGATGATGAATGGGGGGAAAGAAGAAGAAGGAGCAAAATTCTGCTACACAAATATGTTTTTGTTTTTTTTACTTTTCTCTAATATTTGCTTTTCGTGAAATTAATGCAGCTGAAAGTTGGTTGAGTTAAGTTACCAAAATAACAGCATTTTAAAGGTTGGATTATATTTATGACAGTTGTGTGGTGGCGTTAATGAGGTTTGTTTTATTTCATATGATAGTCTTCAGTATGTGAATGCACAAGATCATACAGACTCAAACTGGAGCAGATTTTGGCCAGAACATTCAGGAAATAACAGGATTTCAATTCTCTGCATCCCAAAGTTCCTAGTCTTTTTTTTCTCTGTTTTCATATTTGCCTGGATTGTTTCAGCTGCTCAACATTCGTATCATATTTTTATCTCTGTTAAACTTCCTCCTTTCGGTCTCTCTCAGGTGTTCAGGGGATTGTTGAAGCCTACAGGATGGTTTTGCCTCAGCTGAGACTCTCTGGACCCACAAACTTCTCTCCCATCATCAATCACGTTGCTTCCATCGCTGCAAGCGGCGCTCAAAGCAACAGCGCCTCTGTGAGGACACACAAACAAAACACACATGAAAGGAATTCACCAAAACAAAACCCACACTCCTACTGAAACCTGTCTGTCTCTCTACAGCAATACTTTGTCCTCCTCATCCTCACTGATGGTGAGATCACAGACTTCGACCAGACCCGGGACGCCATTGTTCGGGCGTCGCGGCTGCCGCTGTCAATCATCATTGTGGGAGTGGGGCCGGCAGACTTTAAGGCCATGGAGCTTCTGGATGGAGACGATGGCGTGCTGAGGTCGACAGTGGGAGAGGCTGTAGCCAGAGACATTGTCCAATTCGTCCCATTCAGACAGTTCAAAGATGTAAGGCTGTGTATGTGTATGTGTGTGTGTGTGTGTGTGTGTGTGTGTGTTCACTTATGTCCAAATTGCGGATATACACTAGACTCAAGACCAGTTGATTCGGGACAGCGGTGCGACTGGGGACAAAAAGTGGTGTCCTCAATTTGGAAAACTGTGATTTTTAGGTCAACAGTTAAGGTTATTGTTAGGTTAAGGTCAGGTAGTCCTTCAGGTTAGTCTCCAGGAAATGAATGTAAGTCTATGTAAATTCCCCAAAAGTGACATAAGTAAAGACTCTGTGTGTGTATGTGTGTGTGTGTGTATGTGTGTGTGTGTGTGTGTATGTGTATGTGTATGAATGTGTATCTTTTGAAGATACCCAACAGGCACTTGTACATCACATCTCTCTCTCTGTCTCCAGGCTCCTGCGGCGGCTCTGGCTCAGTCTGTCCTCGCTGAGGTTCCCAACCAGCTGGTTTCTTATTTTAAAATGAGAGGCCTTGAACCACCGAAACCACAAGCTGCCCCCAAATCCTAAACCCCCACAAAGCCAAAACGACACCCATGCACTCCCCAGACCATAATGCTGAAGACCACCCTCATCTCATTCCAGGATCAGACCACACCCCTTCTGCTCTGGCTCCACCCACACAGTCCACCACCGTTCTGGGACCAACCTGACACGTTGCATGGAATCTCAGCCAATCACAATGCAGCACTGAGCTGTCAGCCAATCAGGATGCCAAGGGCAACCATTCCTTTTTTTAAAAATCATTTTACAATCTTCTGTTTTTCTGACCATTAAGTAGAATGATAATGATGTAGAGTAGGTGATTTTTTTTTTGACTTCCTGCTGCTTCCACACTAACTATGCAGATCACATGTGTTTACAAACATGTGTTTAACAATCACAGAGCCACACACACACACACAAACAGGAGAAGTGTCGGCCATTTTTGCCTCCACATTCTGTATCCATTGTCTTTGCCATAGTAACAGAAGAAGGTCAGTAAGAGGGAGGGAAGTTGAGGATTTTCCCATTCACTTTAATACTGTCAGAATTTTGTCACAGCATCTTGTGGACATTAGAGGAACTGCAGCTGCAGGAACCTCACTGTAACCAGTGGTGTCCGCATCAACATGGGGACTCTGCTTTCTGGACCAGCTCTGTGTGTGTGTTCATGTGTGGCTCTTATTAGCTTTATTGATCAGGTATTGATACTTTGCACTTAGCTTTTGCTCTAAATGCTGGAAAACTATATTATGAATGACATTATATATTCAATATCATAGCTTTACTTCTATAGCCTTACTAAAAACCTTTAATATAGCCTTACTGTAGTCTTTAGTGTAGCCTGTGAGACCTTAGCACTGCTTCAGCTGCTTCAGCCTGAATGTTTCCAGATTGTTCCGTCATGACTCTCAGTGGTTTGTTGATGCCGCCATCTTAGCTCTTAGCACAGAACTCATTTCTTCACTCAAAATGAACACTGAAGCTGATCACCTGCAACATCTCATACACAGAGGCACCGCAGGAGGTGAAAAATACATCTTCAAAACAACAGCAATGAATGACAAAAAGAACAGTAATGAAAGTATCATGAAGTGAAGTAAAGTCTACAGAAGATAGATTCTTTATAAATGTGGAGACGATGTCTCAGAGTAAAGTGCCTTATTGAATAAACCCTCTGAAAGACTCCTCAGTCTTGAGAATTAAATGTTTGCTGGGAGCCAACATGGCTGCGTCAGTCATGATGTGATGCTGCGTTCAGGACATGTGAAAGTTACCGTAAATACTGTCACTGTCCCAGTGAGAATTTTTCCAGTTGTAAGTAAAATATATATGTGTGTAAAATAATATGTTCATGTCTGAAAAAGTATACCAACATTTAATGATTCAGTGTAACTAAATTCAGAGCATTGGCTGGTTGTGGTGAATATGCAGGGACTTCATAAACAGTCCAGCAGGTGACAGGACTTCACATTCAGTCTGAACTCATTTTTATACTTTAAAACGCAAACTGTCTTCAGTCATTTGTTGATTTGGAAGTCATAAGGTAACCCTCCATCCCACATGACTGAGCATCATCACACTGAGAGTCTGTCTGAACATCTGCTCTGTTTCTTTACCAAAGACTATAACTATCTTAACCATCACAACTAAACGCCTAACCCCGACTTTAATTGAACCTTAACCTAAACCTTCAAACAGCCCTTTGAAGTTGTGAGGACCAGCCAAAATGTCCTAACTTTGAGAAATGTCTTCATTCTGTAACTTGTTCTGGTCCTCACTATGTAGCAAGTACAAGTGTACACACAATATGTCAAAATGTGTCAAAAGCCACAGATAATGTTATTAAAGTTTCAACATCTCCTCTGCAACCACTTTACTTAAAATTAATTTTAAATCACACTTAAAATCACCACTAAAATCACTTTTGCTCTGGATGTTGATAAAATGACAGAATAGAAAGGAAATATTTTTTTAGGGTTTTTTTCCCCCTCTTGTTCATTTTTAGGGACATTTTTGGCTTTTTCAGGGTCCATTTTGTTAAAGTGAAATATTTGTATTGCATATAATTTGTAGCACTGAATTTTGTTTTAACTATAGCAAAGAAGTTCATTCTTCGTGTTTGGGAACAGACTGTGTGACAAAATATTCTCTTACTAGATTTGTAACTTACAACTGCAGGTGTAAAGAATTTTGAATGAAAATTAAGTGTCATATAAATTCAGTCCAACCACATCTCATGGTGTTGATCAGCAAAGGAGCTCAAACTGGAATTATGCTTCTCACGGCTGCAGGTAAGCGAATGTACACAGGTGTCATTTGTGCTTGTATGGAATCAGGGTATAGCAGACCATAATGTAAAGAAAACTCAGGAAATAAATACAGAGACGGTACAATGACAAGATGTTCAATGATATAAAGTGCCTTAAAGAGGATTCATTCGGTCTCTGTGCTTGAAGATTGTTTCCGTGATTGATCCACAGGTCCACTCATTTGGTCCATCAGGAGTCAACCTCATCTCATTGGTCCATAAAACCTTTGAAAGTCAGTCTTCATGTGCTTGTTGACCCGTTCTAGAGGCTTCAGCTTGTCTCTCTAATTGTAAGTGTAAGCCTTCCTTGGCAGTGTTTCTCAGCACTTTGTAACTTGTGCTTCTGGAGACTGCAGGAAGGTTGTCTTTCATGAAACTGGGATCACTAGAGGCTGAACGGTTCCAGGAAGCTCTTATCGCTCTCATCTCATTGTAGCTCTGGTGAAGTTGACTTGTGGCTTTTCTTCTCAGTCACCAGGGTCACAAATATGAACTGTCACCAATGAAATGTTTGTGATCCCACTTTAACAATAAGGCTGTTGCTATGTTAGATCAACTATAACACCTGCGTAGGTTCACAAAGACGTTCACGTGTATCTGAAGAAGCATAATTCTAGCTTCAGGTGTCCTCGTGATAACACCTGAAGATCTGTGCCTCCTCTTCTACTTACTGATGATGCCTGAACTAATGCTCTCTGCTGAAAGGCTGTGAGATGTGGTTGAAAGCTTTGGGAAAAACTTGCAGATTAAGTGAGAGGAGATTTTTTTGTCAAACATCAGTTTGTTATTTTTTACTTGAAGCTGTATTTAATGTTGCTCAGCAGTTTGTCCTCTGTGGTGCCAACAGTGTCTGATTTTGTCCACTTTTATTTTACCATCACCTGTCGCCTGCTCACAGACTCCTGTGAACCTCTTACAGTAGCTCATGAAGGACAGGACAGAAAAAGATGCTCAAGTTTAGAGTATCTTTAAATTCTTAAACATTTCCTGAGTTTTTGGAGACATTTTAAATCAGAGTGTTGGAATAGGAGAGATTTTTACAAAGTTTTGACAAAAAGTTCAAATCAGAATCTCAGACAGTCGAAACGATTAATGTGTTCATTTCTAAGGATGTTTTTTCTAGAGACCGAAACAAAGTAATGTCTACTTGTGAACAATTCATTTTTGGGTTGAATTGGTCATAGCTATTATCAACATACATATCTGCTGCATCAACAGTTGTGACCATTTCAACCAAAGAATAAATCAAAAACTGATTGAAAGCTTCAGAAGAAATTAATTAAATGGACCAAGAGTTCAGATTTCTATGCGCTTGTTGTTTGAATTATGTTGTTTTGATGCCAAAGTGCAGCACATTCTGTAAACTGAAGTTTGTCCCTGTCAGGCTGCCATGATGTCCTCTGCGTTTTTTGTTTTCTCATTCGTTGCCAACAAATGTGTTGAAGGTTGAAGGGAAATTGTGTTTTCAGATATGTGATTTAAAGTTTTACAATGAGCCTCAATTGTTAAAAATCTCAGCCAAATTTACAGAATGATTAAAGCTGCAGGGACTCAAACTATTACGGGGATGAAAATGAGTAGTTTGAAAAGAAAGAAACAAAACAAGAGAAAATGCTGCCTGTCTTATTTTGGTACAGAACTACATCTCCCATATTGCTTTGCTCCACAGGGCCGCTCACTGTGATTGAACAGTGTTTAATGTTTGTTGGCTCATCCTCTGCTCAGTTATTCTACTAACTGCTGTGAGGCTAACTAACCAGTATAACTAACCAGTATAACCAGTAACATCATATCTATATGAATGCTGCCTGTTACAATACAATAATAAAACAACTTTGAAAAAGAGACATTTTTCTTTCTTTACTGTTTCAGTGGAGAAATCTGCTGCTTGAAATGACAATTCTACCTTATTCACATTCGTTTTATTTTCATAGTTTTGACTCATTTCTGTCGTCTGACTGCTCGAGTTTGTTGACCTGTCAGACTTGTGTTTATTGTTCTCAACATGTTCCCAGATCTCTGCTATTAACTTGGTGAGTAGGATGTTATTATCACTCATAGAAATAATGAGCCATATTTAGTAAATTAACTTGAGATGTGTTCACACTCATCATCTAATGAGTTTGTCATCATTCTCAAATAAACGTGAATCACTATGAATCATTATGTATAAATAAGAAATGGAAGTGTTTCATTACAAGGAAATAATTTTTCATGCTGTACTATAATATCAGGCCTAACTGACTCATGTATGTCGCCATAAAATGCATTCGCTATGCTTTGACTGACTATCGTTTCCAGCTAACTATCTCACCATGTTTTTATATTTGACTTGACATTTTTCTGTGTCCTTGAGCTGATTCAACCTGACAATCTTCTCCAGTAAGCAGCGTCCAAAAGGTGGGAGGGATTTAAAAAACCTCGACTTGTGGCTCAGAAATGTATTGATATAAATATATTGAGTTAACAGTTTGTTGTATTTTCTTGTTTTCACAGGATAAAATGCAGATTTGCTTGTGTGTGTGTGTGTGTGTGTGTGTGTGTGTGTGTGTGTTCTAAGGAGGAAACTAGTTGAGCAACTCTATTTGCTTTCTCAAACATTAGAGAAGACCTACCCTAACAGACACACACACTTTAACAAGCCTCCATGTACAGTTATGCACACACGCACACAGGTACCTCCCATAACCCTGTTGGACAGAAAACACACACAGCAGTTAGTTTCCAGCTGCTGAAGGGAGAAGACAGAGGAGAGCAGATGAGACTTCAGAAAGACACGATGTAAACAGGTGAAGAGGTAGACAGGTGTGTGTCAGGTACCGGGATAATCATGTCCATCAGTGTGAATCTGAGGAGGATCTCCAACCTGCCGGGACAATCTGACAGAAAAGTTGAACTCTGCTTCAGAGGTCAGTAACACACACTCACCCATCTGTTTCTAAATGGATTAAATGTCTCATTAGGTTATGTTACACATATACACTCGACAGTCAAACATATGTGGACTACCCTGTCTTTACATTCTTCTATTATCATACCAGTAACACTTTATTGATCTCCACAGGGAGACTAGACAGCAGTAGATAACATAATATGCTGTATGTGAAAATATACAAATAGATTAAGGTTGGTCCCACATTTACCAGCTGCAACATTGAAGTGATGTACGCACTAATGCAGCAATAATCATATAACTAATAATAAACATTATTTGGAAATGGGCCTTTCTGATAAATGAGTTCCTGTACTTTGTAATATTATGGCTGTATAGTAATATTATAGTATATTTTTTAATGCTAATATTTTTGTACTTCTGCTTTGGTCATTTGTTTCAATGCATGACTTTTACTTGTAACAGAGTATTAAGTTTTAGTATTTAGTAGAGTATTTAGTAAAAGATCTGAGTACTTCCTCCACCACTAAATTTAAATCCTAAACCCTAAACTTAGTTCCTGCTTTGTTTGTTTGAGACAGTAGTAAACTTCTTCAGTTCCCAGAAAGTTCTTGGTCCTCTGGAAAAGAGTCTCTCTCTTTGCTTACTGTGTGAATGAAAGCTGACACTTTATGTCTCTTTGTGGAAACCTGGGAGTTTGTCATCAAAGGTCATCTGTGTTGAAATGTCTGTCTGTCTGTGTCTGTCTGTCTGTCTGTCCTCCAGATTTCACCCATAAGACCAGAGTCCTGCAGTGTGAGAGTGTGGCTGTCTTCAACGAGGTCAGTAAAACACGTCACTGATGTGATCTGTCCGCTGTGGACACATTCAGACCAATCAGAAGACAGAACAGGGGGATGATGTCAAGATTATGGTCGTGTGTGTGTCGAGCTTCAGTTCCTCTAATGTCAATGCTGCTGTCATAAGATTGAAGTGAATTGGAGAAACCCCCAACAACAGGTTCAGATCAGTGACTTTTATCGACAGGTCAGTTCAGGTTCAGCTGTGAGGAAGATGAGCTGCTGAGATTTCAGATCACATGACCTTCATCAAGTTCGTCCTGTACGTGTGCGTGTGTTACAGCAGGTAGCTGCAGTTGTTTGTCTGCTTCAGATGAAACTATTTTAATGGAACTGATAGGAAACGGTACCACTCCTACAGAACACACACTCACACACAACTGCTCCTTCAAACACACACCTACACACCTAACATTTGATGTGATGCTGTTTTCTGGACTCTACAGTGCCAGTGTGGCTCCTGGAGAAGAAGAACAACAACAAAGAAAAAGGAGATAGTTCATGCTCTTGAAATAACACTGTTATGAAAAAACGACCGCTGAGGCTCGTGGGTACTGTAGTGTTTAGAGTCATGAAAACGTGAAACACTCGTGCCTGATGATCAGACTCTTGACTTTGGCTGAATGATCAGGAGAGTCTGCGGATCTGTGTTTGAAGTTCTCCTGAAAGCAAACTTAATTATGTGATTTTTATAAAGGAGAAAATATTTGTTGAATCGAAGCCTCCACCCACTTCACTACATCACCACCTGTCTGTTGACATAAGCACTGCTGGTTAGATAAAGTCATTACAGTAACTTCTGTGTGATGTGAACACAGCAGAGAGTCCTGACTACCTGAGTTACGTTTCTCTGTGCAGCCAATGACTCAGGCTGGTGTTTGTTCTTCAGGTGTGACCAGGTGATTTTCTCTGTGTGCGTGTGTGTGTCTAAACCAAGCACATGGTGATTAATATTTGTATAAAAAATGTCCAGTGTAAAGACGGTCTCTTCCTTCTTGCTCTAGTTTGAGTAAACAGAAGTCAGCAGTTTGCCTGATATTAATACACCAGCTGTATTTCAGGTGGTGGAGTGTGTTGGCTATTAATCACAGGGGTTGTGGTTTCATCCCTGGCTCTGAAATATTGCTGAACAAAACACTGAAGCTCAAATTGTTCCCAGTGTTTCTGTATTTACCTCAGTTAAAGTTCACATGAAAAAATGTTCAACAGACAGAAGCAAAAGATCAAGAAGAACATTCACATCCAACATAAGACCATCTTTGTGACCATCTCCACCATCATGTGACTAAAGGTCACGTAGCGACACTTGAGCCATCTTCCTTTGCTGAGGAAGGCTGTGAGACATGGTTGAAAGCTCAAAAAACGCAAAAAAAAAAAGTGGTAGATTATTTTAACACACTGCTCCCAAAAAGGTTAATAAAGAATTTTTTAAAAATTGTGTAGTTCAAGTTTTTACTTGTTTTTCTTTTCAGGTCATTTCAGACTATAAATTCAGAAATTTTACAGAGATAGTAACCTGTGTGTATGTGTGGGTTTGTGGCTTTCACATATTAGACTAATGACCAGTTAAATAGGGACAGCTTGTCCAGTTGGGGACAAAAACTGTGTCCTCAACTGGGAAAGAACTTGTTTTTTTGGGGGTCAGTTAAGGTTAGGCTTAGGTTAAATCTCCAGGAAATTAATGTAAATTAAAATTAATGTGTGTGTGTGTGTGTGTGTGTGTGTGTGTGTGTGTGTGTGTGTGTGTGTGTGTGTGTGTGCGTGCAGTATTTCCGTTGGCCTCACTATGGTAAAGTGATAAGAGATGAAGTTTTGTCCATCAGTGTTTACAACTACAGTAAAGTCTTCTCCAACAGGTAACCCCCTCCCACACACACACAATGAATATACAAAAATCTAGTTTTCATATTAGTCACACTAAAAATCTCTGTGTGTGTGTGTGTGTGTGTGTGTGTGTAGACTGCTTGGTAAGCTGGTCATCAGTCTCCAGCATGTTGTTACTTCAGGGAGGCTGCTGCTTCGGGAACCACTCACTGATGCCAACTACTGCCTGACTGACGTAAGGACACCCACACACACACACATACATACACACACGCACACACCGTTGTATATATGTACATACTAATGTTGGTTGACGTCACTTTCGCTCTCTGTAGATCTTTATAGAGTTGGATATTCGGTATCATCCAGTTGAGGGAGCAGCAGGAAGCTGGCAAGGACACGACTTCCTGAGAGTTGAGGACAAGGATGAGTAAGATCATGTCCACAGTGAAGTGGAAACATCTTTTCCACCAAACTGTAAAAAAACAGTTGTTGTCTGAATGAGCTTCTTCTTGTTTGGTTGCTTTTTGCATGTTAAAGGAGCAACTTTCCTGACTGAACAACTGAACAACTGATTCCTTTCTCTCATGTCATTTTGTTTCTCTTCCTTCCTTCATCCTCAGTTCAGCTCTGATCATCAGAAATGAAGGATTTAATGACCCGGAAAGGTGAGAATTTACACAACTCACATTTATTCTCTTATCCAGAGCAACACTGGATACTGATTGTGATGTCTCTATGAAAAGATATCAGCCAACATGTTGGACATATTCAAGTATCAGTTGGACCAGTACAGGAATCATCTTACCTAGATGTCCTCCGAAGTTGCAATCTTGCATTCCCACGGAATACAGAGCTTTCAACCGAATCCCATGGGGGCTTGAGTTCTCCTCATATACAACCACTTGTAGAGTAAATTTATTTGCTGAAGAAGGCGATGGGACATCATAAAAACTGGATAAACTGCCTCAGTGTTAGGCTGCATCATGGGTAATGTAGGCACCAGGTTTAGACAAGGAAAAAGAATACAAAGTGAAAAAGACAAATATATATAAAGTTCAATCGTCCACTTCTGTCAGGAGAATCACTTATTCATTACCCTTTCTCTCTCTCCTGTCAGTCAGCTGACCGTCGCTGACCCAGATCAGCTGGAGAAAGAGGTTCGCCGCCTGGGGCGGAGCCTGGTCCGGACTGGAGATGACGATGAAGACGACGATGATGACGATTATGACGATGACCTAATGGACTTGGAGGCTTCCAACATCATATTCACTCCTCTGCTGAGGTCTTGTCACTTTACTGTCTGTCTGTCTGCCTGTTTGTCTGCCTGTCTGTCTGATATTTGTCAACTCATCTGTGTGGTGTAATACTGATCTGCTGTCAACAATGTGTCTGTGTGTGTGTTTCTGTTTGTAGTCGTTGCAGGCCGATGTCCAGAAGTTTTGCTTCAGCGACTCGTCGAGTTCAGAGCTTCCAGGTGAGTTCATTCATCTGTCTATTTTTGACCATCCATTCATTTTCTCCAGCCACATCCTCAAGCTACTCCTGGAGGACCCTGAAACGTAATCCCTCCAGCATGCCCTGGTGTACCCTGCGGTCTCCTCCCAGTTTGATGCGCCTGGAAACCCTTTAATTAAAGTGGCTTTAATCTCTAATTTTATATGAAGTGACAATGTATAATGTGAGAGGCTTGAATCTGCAGCTCCACTCTGAAGAAATTAATAGACAGACTTTTAAGCCATTCAGAAGAAACCATTACATCACTGAAGTGTGTGTATAGTAACGTGTGTGTGTGTGTTTTTGCAGGTGAATGTGAACATCCTGGAGGCTCAGAAACTTGTTGGAGTGAACATCAACCCTGCGGTTTTCATCAGAGTGGGAAATCAGAAAAAACACACAGCGACACAGAAATCCACCAACTGCCCCTTCTACAATGAGGTACAGCACAGAGGAGTACAGTACAATACTGTAAGATACAATACAGCTGTTTACCTCCTCTCATCTCCTCTTTCAGAATTTCCAGTTTGAGTTTCAGGAAGATCCACAGATCCTCTTTGATAAAGTCATAGAGATAAAGGTCAGTTCCCCTGTTAAGTTACTGCTGTTTGCGTGGTGGGAATCCTGAGAGAGGCTAAAATGAACGCCTGAAATTTCACCTCCTCTCAGGTGTTCCACAGGCGGACTCTGGCCTTCCTGATGACACACATTGGAAGCTTTAAGATTGACATCTCCACTGTTTACAACCAGCCAGGTACCAGTACTGCTCACACTGCAGGACTCTGATCAAAATACTGCAGTTTTCACTGACATCTGACCTTGCATCTCCAGACCACCGCTTCTACCAGAAATGGGCTCCTCTTACTGACCCTGCAGACACCAGGTCAGGGGTCAAGGGTTACGTCAAGGCCAGTCTCAGTATGCTGATGAAGGGAGACGCTCTGAGCATGCCCAGTCTGCCACCGACCTCTTCGCCCGGAACCAGTGAGGACATAGAAAAGTCAGTAACAGGACAGTGTGAATAGTATAATCCATCGTCGTATAAATCATCATCATTACTAGGATCACATAAAATTTTACAAAAACACAAATTCACAGCACTTCACAAAGGACAAAAACCAAAAACAGATGTGATGGTAGTCATGAATCGGCACACTGTTTTTCTTGCAGGAACCTGCTGCTTCCTCGTGGTATGGCTTCTGAGCGTCCATGGGCTCGGTTCCGTGTCCGGATCTACAGGGCCGAGGGCCTGCCCACCATGGAGGCAGGGCTGATGGCCAAGATGTCAAAGGCCACTGACCGGACGGTCTTCATTGATCCCTACGTGCAGGTGACCTTCGCTGGACAACAGGTACTTAGACATGTATATACAGGACGAACTAATTTGAACTCTAAACTTAATTTAGTTCCTGTACAGTTCTAGGTGCAAAAATGTTTGGGCTGTCTAATGGTTCAAAAACATCTGGGGCAGTTAGTTCCTCTGGTTCCATAGTTCTTGGAACGTTTTGGTTGAAAAATGCAAATTGTCTTTTAATACTACAAATAACCAGATTGGAAATTTTCTATTTGCACTGTGTATTTATGTATACAGGGGGAGACGTCGGTTGCTGGCGCCACCAGCTGTCCAGTTTGGAATGAGGAGATCTCCTTTATTGAGCAGTTTCCTCCTCTGGCTCAGCGAATCAGAGTCCAGATCCTTGATGATGCCAGGATGGGAGACATTGCCCTGGCCACACACTTCCTGGACCTGCAGCAGATTTCTGATCCCACTAGGAACGGTATGACCCACAGTTTACATATGCTCTGAAACAGGCTTATATTAGAGACATTATCTGTGTACATTGTCTACATTGTCTATTACAGTTTATATTTTGAGCTTTTAATAGAGACAAACCTTTACTTCTTTGTGCCATTATTTGAATACCAGCTTTTATTTGAGAAATATCTGTCTGTCTGCAGGGTTTAACCCCACCTTTGGTCCATGTTGGGTTAACCTGTATGGTTCCCCTCAGAACTCCACCCTCGGAGACATCCACCAGGTAAACCAGACATGACCAGATCAAACCTGATATTTAAAGCAACAATTCAACATTTTGGGAAATACACTAATTTGCTTTTTTTTCTGAGAGTTAAATGAGAAGATTAATAACATTTTCATGTCTGTATAGTCAATATAAGACTACAGCCAGCTGCTGGTTAGCTAATACATGTTGAACAGTTCCTTTACTGTCCAGACCTCTTGTGGAGTCAGTATCACTGGTAAATCTTAATTTTGTGCTTTGGCAGGCTCCACTCATGTAACCCTGCTCTATAGTACTCTTTTCAATCCACCCTGAAATTTCTGCAGGATTAGAACAGACTAAACAAAACTGATCTCTTCTTCTCCAGGCTTTGAACCAGGGTCTGGGTGAAGGAATCTTCTACCGTGGTCGAATTCTCCTCGCTCTCTCTGTAGAGGTTTACTCTTCCCCCTCTGCTGTCACCACTGATACAAGCTCAGTTGTCTCAGGAAAGGTACCTCATACTTCCTGTTTTTCATAAGAATTACGCTGTATAAGTAAAATATTGCATGTTACAATCTTTTAACCAGGACAACACATCAGTTTAATAGCAGCTATTTCCAGTTGCACGTTCAATCGGAGTCAAGATGTTGTTACCTTGACAAACAAAATATCTCATAACATCTTATATGACCTTAATGAAATTCAGCAACTCTCACATCACCTTGTCGAATCACATATGGTCTCACCGACTCTTATGTGACTCAATTTTTTGTGCCCTTGAAGGTGAAAGGAGCACTGGGGAAGCTGGGACTGAGGAAGAAGAGGGGCAGCAAGAGGAAGGAGAAGAAGGAAGGTCAGTCTACTGAGGAGAAGCTGGAGAATTGAGAAACTCAACTTGGAGACAGTGTCGTTTTCCTATCATCATATAAGAATATTGATGAAACAGCAGAAGCACTTTAATGTTATAGTACAAAGACATCTCTGGAAGCAAATTCTCCTCGATGTGAGACACTCCAAAATGATCAAAATCATCTTGTACTTTGTCTTCTCCAGAGTCAGATGAAAAGATGGGTATCTCTCTCCACATGTATTTAAAGTTAATTTATCTGTTTGTTTATTTGCTGGTTGCTGTAGCATCTCCGGCTGCCAGCTCATTGGCCGACGAGTCAGGAGAGGCGGGAGTTGAGGTACCAGAGGCTGTTACTGTGGAGGTTGAAGAGACCCACCCACTCCCTGAGGTCAGTTTGGTCACCACCAATATCATCATCTTCATCATTAATGAGCTATTTTAAACAAACTGATATCTAACATTTAAGGATAAATAACTTATTTTTTTATCATTTCTACAGTATTTCAATTCTATATTAGGCACCAGGTTTAGACAATATTGAGAATCAAAGAATATGTTGTTTGGGGTTGTTACAGTCTTTCTTTTTCTATGTCTGTGTGCTTTTTCTGCCATTCTGTTTCTTTCCCTTCTTTTTGGAATTCTTTTTTGCTTATTTGCTCACATTACACATTTGTCTCCATTTCTGCCTCTTCTCCTTTCTGTCTCAATGTCTACCTACCTTTTTTTATTTCCTGTCCGTACATCTTAGTTGAAAGAAATTGATGTTAAAAGATCAATTATTTTACTTTCTGTCCTCGAAAACCCAATAGACTTTCATCAGTGGAGAGTAGAAGAAATGTATTTTTAAAATTATTTTAATGCAGGTTCTTCACAGGATGATTATCAGGAAACATGGGATATCATTTTTGTGTGGGGCTCAAAGAAAAACTTCTTTTTTTATCAGCATTTAATTGTTGGAAATTTTCTGCCATCCAATTTGTAATTGAGTTTAGGCAGTCAAATAAAATAGGCAACATTTTGAGTGAGTGAATGCATAACAGTGACAAGAAACACCTTTAAAACTACTCATAATCTCCCCTTGTGGATGGACATACAATATAAGGCAAACAAAGAGGACCCAGACCCAAAGTTCACCCCACAAGACAGAGTTGCAGATGAAGGTGGAATGTGGAGATTGACTTCCTGCAGCGCTAACATTTTTCTTCATATTTTTTTCCTCAGGGTTACCTGGGAGAGAGGGAGGAGTTTCTGTTGTTCGCATCTCTGTTTGAAGTCACTATGATGGACCCATCTGTAGGAACCAGACCAATGACCTTTGAACTCTCCATAGGTAAGCAGTCTATTTTATGTGCTGGATGTAACAATTATTGTCTTACAGACACATCTGTACTGGGGCTACTAACAACAAATTTGATTTTCACTATTGAAAAAATGAAAATTGATCCATCACAATTTCCCACAGCCAAATGTAAAATCTTCAAATGTGTGATCAGTGCAAAACCTAAAGATATTCAATTTACTGTAACATAAGACTAAGGAACAAATGCTGTTCAGGTTCAGGTGTGGAAATTTATTTGTAACATCAAAACCTTGAGGTCCATCAGCTGTTCTGTTTCTGGCAGGGAATTATGGGAAGGCAGTTGAGGTTGGGAGATCCAAGAAGAGTCAGAGCAGGGAGGAGCTGAGGAGGAGCAGGGAGGATCTAAACGAGGAGGTACAGGGTCTGCTGGAGTCAGAGGAGGAGCTGGACAAAGAAGAGGTGCTGAGTCCTGAACCTGAGAATAGATCTGTGTCTGCTGCCATGAGACCCGAGCCCACTGAGTATGACAGGTAAATAACTGCACCCACACAGGTAAATATTGCACCTACACAAATAACTAGTACACAATCCATCCATCCATTTCCTGCCACTTCTTCAGCTGCAGGACATGGTGGCATATAGCCTAGAAATCCTTCTCCCCAACTCCATCATCCAGAGTGATCCCAAAACTTTTCCAGGTCAGATAGGATAGATAATCTCTCTAGTTTGTTCCAGGACTACCCTGGTGACACCTTGCCATGGTAACACTTCCTCCAGGTCTTCTAACTCTTCCTCTTCTACAAGGGCATATCAGGTTTAGGAGCTCCACAACGTGTTACTTCCCTTCCAACAATATCCACAGTCAACGTCAGCAGCTCCCTCCCCCAGCGCTCAACCCTGCCTCCTCTTCCTGAGTTGTTAGACAGTTATTTGTTCTTCGTGGTCCTCCCGAACACCTACATCTGAGCTTTGCCTCTGTGACAACTGAACCCTTCCTCACCTTGATAGCTTTTTTCACTGTTGCTGACCAAGCAGTTGCCTCCACAATGTAAGCTTTGAACATGGCCCACTCAGTTTCCATCTTTTGACCTCTCACAGGATGCATGACAAATTCCTCTGGATGTGGGAGTACAAGACCTCACACACAGGGGCCTCAACTAAATGTTCCCTATTTGTGCAATCCAGACACTTTATCCTGAAGATCCTGATTCATAGACGTTCTGGAATTGCTCTTAGTCTTGCCTCTCACTTGGCACCAATTTGCCTTTAGAGACCCCTCTGGCCAGAGGGACACACAAACCCCTCCATTGCGATTGCTCAGCAAGTAGATTAGATCTTTGACGAAGAGTTTTCCACAGTTTTGGCAGTTTTGGATAAAAGTACTACATAAATGCAGTCCATTTACTGTTTACCATGATAAGGTGGTGATTCTTTGAGGTGTAACTACTGCACCTACAGTAACTCACAAACACTGCCCAATTGCTGTCTGTCTGCTTGACCGTCTGTATCTACCTGTCTGTCTACCTCACAGGTCATTCCAGTATCTTCCTCTCCAGCCTCCCTCTATGAGACAGAAGCCTTGTCTGTTTGTCTGGAGTCAGTTTGAAGATCACAGCTTTCGTCTCTATCAGGCTAACTGGCTCAGCAAGATGGCCGACAGGCTGGTGAGAGTCAAGTGATCTTGAAATTCCAAGATGTGTATCACACAATGCTTTCAAACTGTGGTTACATTTCCCCTCTCCTCTACTCCCCACTGCTCTTTTAGGAGATTGGTCTTGATGAGGTAGAACGTCTCTTGAGGAGACCAAGGAGTAATGCAAAGGAGCGTTTTGTGGAGGTACTGCTGGAGCTGGTGGCCTCCTGCAAGTAAGTCTCCCCCTTCTGAAAATGTAATTAGAAGATATTTAGTTTGATTTGATTTGATTTGTTCCCATGTTTGTCTCTCTGTCTATTCTGTTGCCTGTCCCCCTGTCTGTCTGTCTTTCTGCAGACAGTTTAGTGCTTTCTCAGATAGAAGGTCTCAGTCTCGACCCAATAACCTGGACAGATGCAGAAAGGAATTTATCAAGAAGAATTTGGTGAGTGTGTTCTCTTTCTACCTGCCTGCTTATTTACCTGTCACCATCTACCTGTCTAGGTATTCTCTGCCTCTTATCTGACTGTCTTCCTGTCTGTCTGTTTGATTTAATGTATGACTGTGTTCAGGTCTTGTTGGCCAGACAGGCAGTGAGGGCCAGGCGGAGGATCACCAGGCGGACGGCCAAACAGCGTTTGAACGATAGCCGGAAACTCCTGAAGAAACTCCGCCAACTGGCTAAAGAGGTTAGAGGTTATAGAGTGGTCACCATAGGTCACCACAAAGATGTCAAAGGTTGCAATATGTTCAGTATGTCTAAGGTCTGACACCCCTCCCCTGACCGTTCTCTCTCCAGCCCCAGACTACCATACCAGATGCATTTCTATGGTTACTAAGTGGAAGCAAGCGATTGGCTTATGTCAGGATCCCTGCCTACTCTATCCTCTTTTCATTGGTGGAGGAGCAGAGGGGGCGGGACAGTGGTCGAGTCACAACCTTCTACATGAAGGTAACTGTTCTAGCACTGACATCTGTCACTAAAATCATAGATGCACTCGCTGTTGTGTCTCCCAAATCACAGATGATGCTCGCCTTTCTGTCTCTAAAATCATTGATGACACTTGCTGTTCTGTCTGTCTGTTCCAGTCACCAGGAGGTTCAGCAAGTGAGATCTTTGCCAAGCTCGAGGTCTACCTGTGGCTTGGTCTTGCCAAGTACAGTAAAGAGGCCACCAACAGCTTGCCTGAGGAGTTTCTGCCAATTTATGAACAGGAGGAGGAGGAGCAGAGGAGACTGGTGTCCAGCAACAGGAAGCTTCCTTTCAGTCTGTCCTGCCAAGGTGAGTCAGTTCGTGTAGCAGGGAACATGGTTTTTGCACAGAATAATTGCTCAAGACTTCTTGTTGGATTTTAGAATGAATGGATAAATGTTTGTTATTCAAAATAAAAGCTCAGTGATTAGTTTTATTTGAACTTGTCAACCTTGAAGCTTTGCTTGGACTGTCTTTTCTGGTCAGGTGAAGGTAGAACTCTCACTTTCTTTCTCACTCCCTCTGCAGACAGCAGGTACTTCCAGCTACGATGTCACATGTACCAGGGGCGTGGCATAATGGCTGCTGAAGCTAATGGCCTATCAGACCCCTTCGCCAAGGTCCTCTTCTCTTCACAGTGCCAGGTCACAAAGGTAGGTGCAACTGTCCCACTAGTTAAAAGGTTATAATTGTTCAATTATATTCAAATTCAATAAATGATCGAACTGATTTCAAATTCTGGCAATTCAAATGCATTGACCTGCACTATGAAATCAAGAGGGCAAATCACTCTTTCAACTAGGGTTTGTTGACACCAGTAGTCATGGTTGAGTAGCACATGACAACATCAATATTTGTCTCTTTCACAATAAAATTTAGCTTGTTTAGAAGAATACGTGGCCTGCCAATGAGAAAGGAGGATGTTCTGTGAATGTAGTGTAAATTTAAGTGCATTTATATCAGTACTCCAGTGATTCAGTCTGTCACTTTGAGAAAAAATGATCAAAGTCTGTGCAGCAAGAGTCAAAATAACTTTTTATTCCTAGTATGAGTCATGCTCCAAATACCACTGAATGGTACATTGTCCATGATGCAACAGGTATATAATAGTGTCTTTCTTTAAACCCTTCCTGCCTGGTAAACACCTGTATCTCCAAACCCACAGAGGATATTATAAAACTGTTTTCGCATGCTGAGTAATATTAACCATGACCAATAAACTGAACTTCATGTGTAATATTGTTGAAGTGCCTCTTTAAGATACACATATTAATACATATTCTGTGTGTGCATGTTCAGGTGTTGTCCGACACTCTCTCTCCAGCCTGGTGTGAGACTTTGTTGTTTGACAGAGTTCTGCTGGAGGGAACGAGGGAGGAGCTCCAACGAGACCCGCCCATCCTCATCATCAACATCTACAACTACGACACCATGGTATCACAGATGTCCTTTTTATTATCCTCCACATTCTGCTTCTGTCGCTGCATATTCAGGACGTGATGTCATAACACCCTGTGTGTATGTGTGTGTGTAGGGCAGTCCTACGCTTCTGGGTCGGGCGTTTGCTGAGCCAGAGTTTAAAACTGTGGAACAGTTCTATCAGAAGCCAAACCTCCGTTTTTATGACATCAACCTGGGGAGGGCCGCTGCTGGTGAGCTCTTGGGTGCCTTTGAGCTTATCGAGCTGGACTACTCTGGGTTTGGAGAGGTGACACCTGTCAATCAATCAATCAATTTACTTATTTATTACAACTTGAGTCTTACTTTAGAAATTTTGCCCATCATTTCTATCAGTAATAATGACATTGTTTGTAGCTGAGATCTGGGATACATTGACATCATTAAAAGGAAGTTTGACAGACTCTCCCAGAAGCATTGCTCCTACCAGGTGGCATGGAAAAGATTGAGCCTGGTGACAGTTTAGTCCTGGGTCCCTCTCTCTTTGCCCTTTACACAGGAGCTCTTGGTGCTGTCATTCCCTCAGAATGCTTCTCCTACCACTTCTATGCTGATGACACACAGCTATTCTTCTCTTTCCCTCCCAGCTGGCAGTTAGAAGTGAAGTAGGAACATAGAGCTTGGTGTCATCTTTCTGACAGTGGAAACAGATACCATGTTTATGGATGATAGAACTTAATAGCAGCTTGTACAGACAGGAACTGCACAGGGCTCAAGACTGAACCTTGAGGCACACCACATCAAATATTCACTCTTTCTGAACAGAACTTCCCAAGAAAGACAAAGTAGTCCCAAGCCATTAAGCCAGAACTGAATTAGGCTAGAACTGTGGCAGACAGCTGAATCCACATTTTTCGCCACTCAATGTGGAGACTGATTGACTGTGTTGAATGCAACACTGAGGTCGAGATCAAAATCTATTCTGATATCATTAAACATTTTGAGGAAAGCTGTCTCTGTGCTGTGTACAACATGGAGGATAAACCAATATTTCCAGTATTTTGCTCAAAAACACCTAGTTGGAATATGGCCTAAAGGTCCTGGACACAGTTTCCTGTACAATGAGAGACTGTTACCAACATATCCCAACATTACAGGCACACTCACTTTCAGTGTGACGTCCAAATAAAATGGTTTAGGTAAATGGAATAAACTGTTGGTATGTTTCCAACCTGTCTGATTGCCTGACTGCTCATGTTTCTTGACCTGTCAGACTTACGTACAGTGTTACCTTTACTCATAGAAATGATAGACAAAAAACGGTATGCATGAATTAATAATAGATAGTGAACTAGAAAATTGTTTCACCCTCTGCAGCCCTGCCTCCCCAGCAGTGTGGAGCCTAAGGATTTGACCTACTTGGAGGAGCAGAGATGTTACATCATCCCAGAAGGAGTCCGACCTGTTCTGAAGACCTTCAGGATTGAGGTCTCTGCTGTTGCTGACATGTTGCAGACACATTCAAGGCTGTTGAATCTATGAAGTAACGGTCCTAAAGGATGCTACCTGTGCATTTGTGTGTGTGTTCAGGTGCTGTTCTGGGGTCTGCGGGAGCTGAAGCGGGTGGAGCTGTTTGAGGTGTCGCGCCCCTTGGTGAGGATGGAGTGTGCGGGACGACAGCTGGAGTCTGAAGAGATTGAGAACTTCAAGACTCACCCCAACTTCAAAGAACTTGTCCGCTATATCGACGTGGTAAGTTTTTGTCATTAGTGATGACTACTAAAGTCCACAGATCTGGATTGAATTTAGAGGACACACCTCATGTATCCATTGAAGCATATGGAGGAGAGACATAGCCATCATCCTCCTTCCTGTTTCCTTGTTTCCTCTTCCTGTGCTTGGTCCGATCAGGAGCTTCCAGAGCAGGCCTACCTCCACCCTCCTCTGACATTATTCGTGATGGAGCATCGGGCATTTGGTCGGCTTGCTCTGGTCGGGTCCCATGTGGTCCAGAGCCTCATGCATTACGCTCCGCCTGAGTTAGGGGGGGAGCAAGAGGAGGAGGATGAAGAGCCAAAACCGAAGGGTAAGAGCTATGAAAGAAGTAATGAAGGTAGTACTCACAGTAGTACTGTCTACTATACGGTTAGAGTTATTTGTTTTGAATTTTTTTTGAAACATTCAGACAGAATTAATTAATTAATTAATTAATTAATTAAGTATACCCCACCATCAGCTGTGAAACTGCAATTCTGTGCTTGGATGCTACTCACAACTACACTCTCTGGGATTGGTAGTTTTCATGGACACAGTTTCTCTGTGTGTCTCTCCAGTCAGGAAGAATACAGAAAAGATCAACCCTCTGATGTCAGTGAAGAAGATTGAGCTCAGTGCCCTGTCGATTAAACAGTCAAAGATTCCCATCAATCCCATCAAGCTGGTTAATGTACGTATGTTAAATTTTTTTTCTCTGTTTTAAAAACATAAAACCCAAACTGTTCAGGCAAATTCAATCCAGATTTCAACCATCAAGGATTAAAGAATGAGTTGATGTTTACACTTTGTCCCCTCAGGCTCCTCTGAAGAAGCTGAGGAAGACGGGGGAGGAGCTAGAGGAGGAGCTGCCTGAGAAGGAGGAATTGGATTGGTGGTCCAAATACTATGCTTCACTGGAGGAGTTGGAGAGACAGGTGAAGAGCTTATTTATACCTGTCTGTCTGAATAAATCTGTTGGACATTAAAGTCTGAGCCACCGTATCTGATGTTTTGGTTGTCTTCAGGCTGCTGAGGAGGAGGAGATGGAGGAACAAGCAGATACAGGTACTCTTGCTTGTTATTTCAGCCATAATGATGTGTATTTTGCTGTATTTGTCTATTTAATAAAAATATGAAATTTTTTTAGAGCAACAATAGATACACTGATATTTCCAATCAGCAGCTGAGTGTGTTCAGGTGCAGTTCCTCTAATGTCCACTTGATGCTGCTATTAAAAAAAAAAGCCCAACTTCTCTCTACAAACAAAAACTCAGTACAGTTTTTTTTTTTTTTTACAGAAGTTCAGCTCTCAGGCAATCATTTAGCTTCTTCACATGTCAGTCTGAGGGTAGGTTTCCAGAATCAGTGTCCCATTAAAGAGGTACACTATTGTTATTGATATGTTATAGTTGAACATGTAATTCCTAAACCAAAGCCATCAATCTGCTGGCTTTCCACCAGATTGTGGTACCTGGCTGCAGGGATTTTCACCCATTCAGTCACAGGAGCATTAGTGATATCCGACACTGATGTTAGGTGATAAGGTCTCGCTCACAGCATGATGCATGTGTGTGAATCAGTGGTAAAACATGATGGGAGAATCCAAACACTAAAAAATATGAACAGTAAGATAAACACACCACAAAATAAAATATCAACACTAAAAATAAATGAACAACAATATTAATAGAGGTGTGTTTTCTTTTCCATTCAGATGGAGGCAATCTGACTATGGCGAACATCGAAGAGGAGGAAGAGGAAACTGTGGTGGTGGAGATTGAGCCTCCCAAACGCAAGAAGATTGCCACACTAAAGGTGAAGTCTGTGAAGTCCAGGACTTATACTTTTATGCAGTACTACAGAGTGTTTGAGCCTCTCTTAGCTCCTAGTTTTGGTTTTACAGCTGTATGGTTTAGTTTCAGCACTCCCATCAACTCCAGCAGGCAGCTGTTTTCAGCTCTGATGAATCAACCATGGAACCCGACCAGACCTGATTAGACCAAATGGACTTGGACTGAGAGGGCTAAAAACTTTTAGTTTCAGTTTGTTCAGAACAAGATTTTCCCAATGTTGACAGACCAAAGGCAGTAAAGGCAGAACAGATGTGGAGCAATGGTGGATTTTTTTAAATTTATGCTTCTGCTTGTGTGTTTTTATGTGTGTTCAGCTGTATGCAGGTGATCTGGAGTCAGAATTCAGTCAGTTTCAAGACTGGCTGCAGATCTTTCCACTGTATAAAGGCAGAGCAAGTGGCGAAGATGATGATGATGATGAAGAGGAGAGACTAATGGGAAAATACAAGGTACTGTGGATGGAGAGCTCTCTACTTGTTTGTCTGTTACTCTGCAGAGAAATGTTAATAATTCCATACTGTCCACCCTAAGGGCTCCTTCCTAGTTTATCCAATTGATTCAGGAGAGGAAGAAGAAGACACTAAGTGTCAAATCACCAATGGAATCCCCACAAATTCACCCATCAAAGTCTTGGTCCGAGTTTACATCATTAAGGTACCTGCCTATCATATTCTGATATTCTGCCTTTCAAAATGTCCCTATCTACAGCTGCATTATGGGCTAACAGTGCTGTTATGCTATGCTCTTTGTATTCTACTGTGTGTTCTGCTGTCTTTGTTTGTGCCATCAGGCCACCAATCTGGCTCCCACAGACCCAAATGGTAAAGCCGACCCGTATCTGGTGGTTCGAGTTGGACAGCAGAGTCTGGACACCAAAGATCGATACATCCCTAAACAGCTCAACCCCACCTTTGGAGAGTCAGTACCTGTCGATCTACCTGTACCTGTCCAACACTCTGTCTGTCTGTCTGTCTGTCTGACTGTATGTCTGACACTGTCTTTCAGGGTGTTTGAATTCACAGTGTCTTTCCCGCTGGAAACAGAGTTGGTTATCACAGTGATGGACCATGATCTTGTGGGGTCTGATGATGTCATCGGTGAGACACGGGTTGACCTGGAGAACCGGTTCTACAGTCGCCACAGAGCCAGTTGTGGTCTGGCTCTTTACTATGACACGTTAGTATTACAACTACATCATGTCAGTGTCAGAACTATGACACATTAGAACCACTACTAGAACCTGTTAGCCCCAAAACTAAGACATGTTACAACCAGAACTACAACACATTAGAACTACAACTTGGGCACCTTAGAAACAATACTCTGGCATGTTAGAACCAGCATTATGACAGTTTTGGACCAAAATAAATACCAACACCACCACGCAACATCAATAGTAGAATTATAAAATATTAGTACAGTAACTACTGTATGCGTTATGTACTTCATCAGTAGACTCCCTCTTTTTACCCCTTTTGTTTACCTGTACCTCTGCTTGACTCTCTCTCCAGTGACGGTTACAATACATGGCGTGATGCGAAGAAGCCGTCCACCATCTTGGCTGAGCTCTGCAGGAAGCACGGCATCCTGTCTCCAGAGTACAGACCATCTGAGGTCAAAGTCCTCAACAAAATCTTCAAGATCCCACCCGATGCAGTACCTGAAGGTAGGTCAAACAGACAGGTAGACCTAGCCAGATGGAGTTAGTCATTAAGTAAGAGATTATTTATTCTGAAGTGTCCTTATATATTACAATAATATACAAATGTGAAGTGAACAGTCTATAATTGTCCCTTTGTGGATACATATATACAATATTATGTACCACTGCTAGTATTGCTGCCACGTCTTGTTCTACTGATACACCACAACCATTTCATAGGCTCTATTGATGCTACTACTACTGACACAATAGTACTACTGCTGCTCCCCTCATACGCAGAAACCTCTAGCAAAGAAAAACTCAAACAAGACTATTAGCAGTAACAGTGTTAGCTTTGACAGCAAGTGTTGTTGTTAACAGTTTTGCTGAAGAAGAACCAACGGTCTCCAGAGGAGGAGGTAGAGATGGAGGAGCATGCAGCCCTGAGCGTGCTGCAGCGCTGGGGGGAGATGAACGAGTTCCTGCCTGGAGCTATTCGTCTGGTCCCAGAGCACGTGGAGATTCGGTCCCTGCTGAACCAGGACAATCCTGGACTGCCACAGGTAATCAAACAATAACTACATTACCAAGAGTCACAATAGTGACAACATACTGCTGCTGGTATTACTACATGTTATCATGTCATGTTCCAGGGTTACCTTCATATGTGGGTGGACATGTTTCCTACTGATGTCCCGGCTCCGCCCCCTGTTAACATCAAGCCCCGCCTACCTGAACAGTAGGTTGACACACAATCGAGTACAGGAAAGTTGAATAGAATCAAGAAGGAGTTACTAGATATAACCTTTGTTGTTGTTTTCATGACAGGTACGAGCTGCGTGTGATCATCTGGAACACTGATGATGTGTTTCTGGACGATGTCAATCCGTTTACTGGTGATCCATCTTCTGACATCTACGTTAAAGGGTTAGATTCAAAAGCACACACACATGCACGAGCGCAAACACACAGATGTTTACAGGCTTGCAATTTAGACGTTTATTTATCCCAAGGGCTTGAAGATTCAATGTTTTATTCTGTTCTGGTTTCTATGTGCAGCTGGATAAAGGGGCTGGAAGGAGACAAACAGGAGACTGATGTCCACTTCAGCTCTCTGACAGGAGAAGGAAACTTCAACTGGAGATTTGTGTTCCGTTTTGACTACCTTCCTACTGAGGTACACATATATACACATGGACACCTGAACGTTTCCACTGATCCCACAGATATTGTGGCTGTAATGAACATTACATTGAATTTCATACTGTCAGTCCAGTTGTTAGTGGAAATAAATCTCCTATCTTCCTATAGAAAGAGGTAGTGTATAAGAAGAAAGAGTCCATTTTCTCTCTGGAGGAGTCAGAGTTTCGACAGCCGGCTGTTCTGACGCTGCAGGTCTGGGACTACGACCGCATCTCTGCCAACGACTTCCTGGGTAAGACACAAACAGACGGGACAATAAATTTTCAATATTTTTAAGTATTTACCTTTACTACTAAAAACCTGAAAAGATGATCTAGATGATCAAGATTCAGTTTGCATGATGGGATACAACAGCTTACGATACTAAAATCCTCTTCCTCATCATCTTTCTTCTCTTCTTCCACCTCCAGGCTCCATAGAGTTGCATCTCGGCGACATGGTGCGAGCGGCAAAGTCTTCCACTAAATGTACGATTAAGATGGCGAAGGATCGGGCTGGCCCTCGATTCTCTATCTTCCGTGCCAAGAAGATGAAGGGCTGGTGGCCACTGACCCGTTTGAAGACAGCCGAGGACTTCGAGAGGGAGGAGAAGGAGAAGGAGGAAGCCAAGAAGAAGGGAAGCAAGAAGAAGAAGGACAGGAGGAGCAAGATGAAACAGGAGGACATCCAGTACACCGACAGCAGCGGCAACACTTACCTGCTCATGGTACAAAAAATCACAATACCAGTATACTAATACTAATGCTGCCAGACACAGGCAAGATGCAGTAACTACATATTTTACCATAATAAAAGTTTTATTCCATAGAAATGTACAATTTTACAATAACTACAAAATGGAACCAAAGACCAAATCACACTTTGGGATGAGTGAACATTCTTCTAATTTACAGTGTCGCTGTCTTTATTATATTTCAAAAGGACAAAAAACTCTTGTTGTACTGATGGAAATAATGCTGCAGATATGTACTCTACCAACTTTACCATATTTAGACATTACAGTAGAAGGTGATCCCACCCCCTCGAGGTTACAAATCGAGTTGTTGCAAATGTAAATAGTAATTCTAATTTAAACTCCAGTTTGAATGATTGTGGTGACATTGAAACAGATGATGAAACTGTGTGTGTGTGTGTGTGTGTGTGTGTGTGAAGGGGAAGGTGGAGGCGGAGCTTCAGCTGGTGACATTAGAGCAGGCTGAGGCCAACCCTGTAGGACGAGCCCGCAAGGAGCCAGAGCCTCTGGACAAACCAAAGTACGACACACACATACACACACACACTGTAAAAGGATGGGTTCACAGTTTTTGAAGTCAGTCTTAAAACAATAGTCAAATGCCTGTATGAACACTGAAACAGGTTTTACTTGCATTCCTCCTGTTCATACTGGACATTCATAGATCACTTCCTAAAATCCACAGGCCTCCTGTGCAAAAATACACTCAAACTCTTCAAAAGATTTCACTGTAAAAAGGAGCCTTTTTAAATGCTAATATGATCAGACATTTAGCCAATTGTTGACTCAGTCCAGGTGTAAACTGTCTCCTGTTGTCCCTCAAGCCGTCCCAGCACCAGCTTCGCCTGGTTCGTCAACCCGATGAAGACCTTCATCTTCCTCATCTGGAAGAAGTTCAAGAAGTACATCATCGCTCTGGTCATCCTCGCCATCCTCACGCTCTTCCTCGTCCTCATCGTCTACACGCTGCCGCAGCAAATCTCCTCCATCATTGTCAATGGATGAAGAAACCTCGCCCTGGATGTCACAGACTAGATTGAGCCTGATTTTTATGGAACCAATCAGTAAAACTAAAAAAATAAAATAAAAAAAAAAATCACTCTGAAACTGTCCCGCAGCACTGGAGAGATTTGTGCTGGACATACAACAAAAATTGGACTGGATAAATCAGCACCTTTCATAAACCCTTTATTGTATACAAGTGTATTTAAATTTTAAAATAAGTACGTAAATAAATCAGTGCATTCATATTTTTCTTTAATTATGCACTGACTCAAAACTGAAGATAATATTCTTATCAATTTCACCTTTTTTTTTTACTGAATGATGAATCTGAATGTTAGCTGTTATTTACGAGTAAGTATATTGAGCAATGATTTTATTCGTCTGTCTGCAGGAAGTGAACAGACTGTAAAAAAAAAAAAATTTTAGCTAAATTATTTGAAAAAACTTGGTGAATTAAGATGCATCATTCCCTATTTTTGTTTTTTCATAATGAGCTAATTAAATATGATTATGAGAGAACAAAGTTTGACTTATGAAGGGGAGTGAAATAAAAGTCAGGACGTCAGACTTCATCCTCGTCTTCAGGCTGATCAGCAGGAAGTCAGAAATGGTTTGTTTACAGACGCTCGCTCTGATTGTTTCCTGTCAGACTCTAATGATGTTGGATCAGACCATTAGATGTTGGCTCATTGTCTCAGAGACTAGAAGGGAAATGATGTCAGAAGATGAGTATGAGGTTCAGTTTGTGCCAAAAATATGTCAAATGCTGTCAGATAACGCTGTTAAATCGTTTTGTGAGAAGGTCTGTCAGTCAGTCCATCCACCACTTTGGTTCAGACTGAAATATCTCTACAACTGCATGGATTTGTTTGTGCAAAATTGAAGTTTTGTTCAGACATTCATGATCCCCAGAGGATGAACCTTACTGACTTTGGTGAGCCCATGAATTCTCTTCTAGTGTCGACATGTGGTTCACATTTGTGGTTTTGAGTGAAATGTCTTAATGTTTGACAAATTGCAGTGAAGTTCTTTGTTTCAAATTTGTTTCAGACTTTCATGTCTCTCTCAGGATGAAATGATAACGTTTAAAACATTTTAATGTTACTGACTTTGATAAACCTGTAAATTTTGATCTAGAACCATCATCAGATAAAACTTTGAAATTGTCCAATACTTTATGTCCAAAATCCTGCAAAACTGTCATTTCCATTAGCCTTAGCTCACTTGTGTTTCCTGCTAATTAGCATATGTTAGCATGCTAGCACGCTAAAGTAAGAGGGCAAGCATTGGATCTGCACATTTGCATGTTAGCATTGTCATTGTGAGCATGTTAGCATTTAGCTCGAAGCCCTGTGGCTAATTACAACCTAGCTGCTAGCAGCAGTAGACTCTTTAAAGAAATAATATATTTTTTCTTTCATAAATAAATAAATATTTTAATAAAACCATAAATTCAGATTTTCAATTTATGATACTTTCTTTTTTTGTAAAATAAATAAAAATATGAAGGAGTTCTGCTGGAATTCAAACCTCAGTTTTAACCTCTTTAAACTGACTTTCAGCAGGTTTGTTATAGATTAAATAGACCCTGGTGTTCCGGGCTGTTCGGTCTCTGTGCTCGGTCAGCAGTGCGCGCCCCCGCGGCTCGCAGCCCCACCGCCGTGCACCGTGAACGCGCCTCTCCATGCGGTTTGAATAAAGAAGGAAAAGCAGAAAAAAAAATCAGCTGATGATGAAAAGACGTGATTGTGGACCCGGAGCGGACAGCGGAGACCGGTCTGACCCCCTCATCTGAGCCCGGCCCCGGTGTCCCACCTCCTCTTTGTCAGCAGGTTCACACCGGAGACCCGGTCTGAGACCAGATAAAGACCCGGGAGGGTCTGAGGGATCCGGTTTCTCTGTCGGATCTGAGCTGCTCGGGTTTGATTTCCTGCTGGATTCAATCAGCTTTTGTTTGGAGGAAGAAGCGTCTGATGCTGCGGCTCACATTGAAGTGAAGGAGTCACCGGATCTGGTCTGTAATTATCGTTAATGCTGGTTCGTCTGCAGGGACTGATGGGATTTTTTTCTCCTTCAATTATTATTCACATCGTTTTATTATTTATCATAACTGACTGAGGATCCGCTTCACGGTTCCGCCTGGTTTCCTCCGTCTTTTGTGTGGAACTGATCCGTCGGTCCCGGTCAGTTCCGGTCCGGTGTGTGTCCCGGGTGGAGGAGCACCATGCCGGAGTGCGTGTCGGTGTCCGAGTTCTTGCAGGAGGTTCAGGAGGACTGGAGCTCCCCCACCACCTCCTCCTTCACCTCCAAGATGATCAGCTGCAGGAACACCGTCTACCTGCTGGAGGAGGTCAGTGCTGACACCGGGGGGTGGTGGTAGTAGTAGTAGTAGTCGTGGTACTAGTAGTAGTCAGTAGTAGTAGTGGTAGCAGTCAGTAGTAGTTGTGGTAGTAGGTTGTAGTAGTAGGTTGTAGTCCAGTAGTAGTTGTAGTAGAAATAGTAGTAGTAATAGTATTAATAGCAGTGGTAGCAATTAGTAGTGGTCGTCTGTTGTAGTAGTTGTGGTAGCAGTCAGTAGTAATAGTAGTAGTCAGTAGTAGTAGTAGAAGTAGTGGTTGGAAATGTAGCCACCCTCCATCATGTGGGAGGTTTCATCAGTTTGATGAATGAGACAATCCAGTTGTGTGTGTTTCCTCTGCTCCACATTCAGGGCCGGACTGAACTGTTTCGAGGCCCCCAGGGCAAAAAAATGTTGGGCCCCCATGAAGTTTCTCTGTGTGCAGTTTTTCTAAATTAAAGTCAGCACAGTATTTTCAGAAATTTTGCTTATATGTTTCAATTTAAATCAAATTACTCTTTTAAAGAAGTGTTTTTATTAAACGTATCTGCAAAGATGCAAAATGTTCAAATCAAAGGTCTTTGCAAAATGTTGACTGATAAGGTACAGGTGCAGTCAAACGTTAACACTCTTGACAACAAAAGCACGATGCAGGTTTTTGTGGTTCTGTTTAAATGACTTAATGACTTTCAATATCCAAATGTAACCACATGCATGACTCTGGTGTCAAAGTCCTGAACTGTACAAACCTCTGTCTGACTGAGGCACGAGAACGAAGCTGTTGGAGGACTGAAACACCGCCAGTTATGTTTTCTCGTAACTGTGGTAAAATGTCATACATATCATTCAGCACCTTTACATGTGGAGGAAAATGTTGTTTTTGTCACCCTGTGTTGGGAATTCTAGTGTAACAGTATGAAATTTCTCTCAAAACATTATAGCCAAGTCATCTGCAAATATCAAATGAATTAATAATAATGCACCATTTTCATGAAGCAGCTTGTGGAGATGAATTAATCTGAATCATCTGAGGAACTTTACACGTGATCAAAGTCTGACTCATTCCTGCTGAAATAGTTTCCTTTCTGTTGACGTCTTCCTTGTTTTGTCCGACCAAAAGTCCAACAATGAACCGATTTGTAAGATAGTTGTTCAATAATTTTCTGTTCATGTACAAATCAATGAATCGACTAATCGTTTTGAACAGTTTGTGTGGCTGTGAAGTCGCCCTGCTGCTGCGAGATGTCTGTTTCTGTGTGTGTTTGGATGGGAGCCCTTAAAACCAGCAGGCAGCTCACACACACACACACACACACACACACACACACACACGGTCAGTGGAGTCATTGACCCAAAGACTTCAGATCCTGGAGTGCCCTGAAAAACTGAGACTCAACCTGCCCCCCTGCCCTCTTTTTACCCCCAGCAGAGTCGGCGTATGTTAGCAGGGCCGCAGATTAATCCTCATTAGCATTCATTGTTATTCTTATGTGATGGTAATGAGGAGGAGCCAGAGAGATTATTAATAAGGATATGAGTTAATCTGCACCCTGCACACCGATCCACAGTTTATCCAAGTATGTGTGGAACAAATTGTAGATGTGTGTGTACGAACTGTGTGTAAAAACAGGAAAACTGTTGAAGTTACGTTTCTGTAACATTAATATCAATTGACTTAAATAAGCTGAATATATTTTCTGTTATGCTGAAAAGCACAACAATAAAAATGCAAATTTGTATCTGTTTTGAATTATCACCTAATTTAGGAATTGATTCATCTACTGCAGTTTCATTGGTTCTCAGTGAATTAATCAATCAGATTCTATTTGTAGAAATGAGCACACAGTAGAAACTGCTGATGTTTCACAGTGGAGTGGGCAATACAGATAAAATCCCATGATACAGAACATTTTCTGTATCATGTTATTGATAAACTGTTAATGGATAAAACACCAAGAGAAGAATTTCTTTTTTGAGTAAACACCTAACAAATCACCACATCACACAAAAATCTGAATAAATCTAATAAATCTCAACCTCATCATTTATTTTTTTCAACATTGGAAATAACATTTTGACATGTCACTGAAGGAAAAGCACAGGTAAGTAATGAAGTTCATGATGGCTGAATTCCATTTAGCTGCTGCAGTCTAATGGTTTTAGTATTGTGCCTGCTGACTTCCTGTCACACTGTGACACACAGCTTACTGGGACTCCTGATGACAACACAGCCATCGTTAATGTTATCAGTAACACCTGTGCTTTCCTACCATGAGGGGTCAAAATGTCTGCTGGGAAAAGCCCACGAAAAGGCAGAGATCTCAGTATAAACTGTGTTCAGATCTCTGAGGACAAACAAATTTATATCTCATGATTATTGTTGTCTTGCTCATCCTGATGTTGGACTGAGCTTCAGTTTAAAACGTCCGACTTCATGCTTCATGTGGAGATTTAGACTGATGAGACTCACACAGGAATGTAGCTGCCTGTTGTCAGAGAACAAAGCTTGTCGTTTGTGTGTGTGTTGAGTCAGCAGGTGAATTAGTGCTTTTCCACCCCTCTACACACACACACACACACACACACACACACACACATTCAGCAGATTCACACACTGTTCTCTTGTGTGTTCAGGTTCTGGACAGTGACCGCTTGGTGTTGCAGAAGATGAAGAAAGCTGCTAAAGCGAAATACACATCAGGACAAGGTATACACACATACACATACACACACACAGACATAGAAACACACACGTTACTTCCTGTACTAACAGTGCTTCCCTCTGTTAGACCACGTCTCTCACCTGGAGCAGTACATTAATTCGATGGAGAAGCTGTCAGTCAACTGTCACTCAAACGGAGAGACGGAGGTCGGATCAGCCTTCTGCCGACTGGCGGACTTTTCTAAAGAACTCGTCTCTCCCATGAAGAACCTGGTGAGTCATCAGTGACAGCAGTATGATGTCACAGAGGTCAGAGGTCACCACACCTGCACCTGTTAACAGTCACAGTTAGTCTGAAGCTGGTTTAGAGATCTCAGTCTGTCACCTCATTCAGCTCATAACCAGTTGGGAGTCCTCTGATTGAAAACCATCTGGGTCTAAACTGGTCCAATGGAAAAACATCTCATTTAAACTTCTTACCAGTCTTCCATTGGAAAAACACACTTTACTCGATTAGCTCATATGATCAAAACTCCCTTGAGGAAACCCTCTGTTTAAAACCAGATTGGAAATTAAATGATTGGCTTAAAACTGGTACATTCCAAACTGGTTAATTCCACAATCCATGAGGAAAATCTCTGATTAAAAACCAACTGGATGTGGCTGTTTGTCTCCACAGCACCCATTATCATTGTTGAATATAACATACTATGCTTCTTATTCTCATTTTTGTTGATAGTGGAAGTTACTTTGAAGCAGATGTGCAACATTTCAAACATGAAAATCATCATCTTGCTGTTGTTCATGTTCATGTCAAGCACTACAGTAGATTATTACCCATGATACCTTTCAACAGTGAATTTTCTCACCCAAAGATGACCTGTGTGTGTGTGTGTGTGTGTGTGTGTGTTAGTTAAAGAGCATGCTGCACAACATCAATTTCTTCCTGGACTCACTGGTTAAAGGAGACCTGCGGGAGGTGAAAGGGGTGAGGATTTAATCTTTATTTACTGCTTTCATATCACCCGGAGGATACATTTCAGTTATTTACGAGAGTTATTATTATCATATTTGCTCCTTGTGGCCTCAGGATGGCGCTGTCTGTCACCTGACTGTTCTCTGAAGTTCATGATAGTGATCAGATGTTGAGTTCATCCTCAGGAGTAGGAATGTGTTCAGTAAAGTTAATGCCAATGATTAAAATGTTTACAGCCTTGTCAGCAGAGCGGATCTAAAATTGTGTTTCCTCCTCTGTCTGTTTCTGTCTTTCCCTCTGTAGGATTTGAAGAAACCTTTTGACAGAGCATGGAGGGACTATGAGAGCAGATTGTAAGCGATGATCACACCGAATACACTTATCCAATTTTTTCATGCAAAATCTTGCAAAAGACTCAAAGGTCATGTGTTAGTATTTGTAATCCAATTAGTGAATAAAAATAAACTCTGTGTGTGCAGTAAACAGGTGGAGAAGGAGAAGAGGGAGTTAGCTCGTCAGTATGGGATGGTCAGGAATGAGGTTAGCGGAGGAGAGATTGCAGAGGAGCTTGAGAAGGAGAGACGCTCCTTCCAACTGAGTATGTGTGAGGTAAGAGACTCGGCCTTCTCACACTCCTTTACCTCCTTAGTCTTCTTCTTCCTCCTCCATCTTCTCCCTCTAACTCCTGCTCTGTCTGCTCTTCTCTCTCTTACTTTTACAACTACTCTGAAACATATCCATCACAAAATGTGCATCCCTCCTTCTGTCCAATAAATTGACTCTCTCTCTCTCTCTCTCTCTCTCAGTATCTGATTAAGGTCAACGAGATAAAGACGAAGAGAGGAGTCGACCTGCTGCAGAACCTCATCAAACACTATCACAGCCACAACAAGTAAGAGCACACACACACACACTCACACACACAAACAAGCCTAACATGCAGTACTATTTACTGTATCTGTGTGTGTGTGTGTGTGTAGTTTCCTGCAGGAGTGTGTCTCCACCACTCAGAGGTTGAAGCAGTACATGGAGGAGCTGAATGGAGTCCTGACGACGGTACGACAACCAGTAACAGCACATAACAGTACATTTACTCAAATATTTAACTTAAGTATAATTTTGCTTGACTTGTACTTTTCCATTTGATAGTATATTATATATATAAGTATATTTTGATGTTCATACCTTTGTACTTTTACTTTAGTGAAATTTTGAAATGCAGGACTTTTTGCCAAAGTATTTCTACACTGTGGTATTGCTACTTTTTCTTGAATAACAGATCTGAGTACTTCCTGCACCACTGGAGGCTTCCCTACACACCTGCCTCATATAATTGCAATCACATGATCAGCACTCAGCCAATCATGTGAGAGCTTATCATAGTTCCAACTCTACACACATGTTGCCTTTATTTCAAAAATAAGAGTGGACTCTGCAAAATAACTTAATCTAAAATGAGAATCTTAGATGAGATCTGAGAATTAACAGGATCATTTTAGCCTGATAACAGCAATCTAAAATAATTAGTCTGGATTAGTTAGGCCACATGTGAAGAAGAGGACTTAGGTTAGCTGTTGTGTGTCTGCAGGTGAAGCAGCGTCAGGAGGAGGAGAAGAGGCAGCTTGTGTCTCTGAGAGATCAGCTGAGGCCGGTCGTCCACACAGAGCAGGTCAGAGACACAAACACTGACACAAACTAACATTTTAATATTGTTCAACAGATAATTAATGAGTGTGTGTGTGTGTGTGTGTGTGTGTAGGACTCTTTACCGAAGCAGGTGTACAGTATGCATCAGCTGCTGGGAGACAAACAGTATGGAACAGAAAGAACAGGATTCCTCTACAAGAAGAGTGATGGGTAAAAATAAACACACACACACTAACAAACACACTGACAGTCTCAACACTGACCATCAGTATTTGTAATATTAGAAGTAGGACAGTGTGTCTCTGTGTTTCAGGTTGAGGAAAATGTGGCAGAAGAGGAAATGTTCAGTCCACAACTGTTATCTGACCATCGCACACGCTACTGTGAGTTCACCTGTGTGTGTGTGGACGTGAATTACTCATACTGTGGGGACATAAATCTAAATATACAGTCACATTGTGGGACTCACCGTCCTTATGAGGACCTGAAAAATCCTCTGAGCTGCACTACCCTGAATGAAAGGTGTTCTACAAATAAAGATTTAATTGACTGATACTGATTGATCACCCCCTCTCGTCTCTCTCAGCCTAATAAACCTCCAACCAGACTCAACCTGCTCACCTGCCAAGTTAAACCCAGTGTGGAGGACAAGAAATGCTTCGACCTCATCTCTCGTAAGTTGCAGGCACGCACTTGCACATATACACACACACACAGAGGAACATAATACAGATATGGAACATAATACTATATAAAATTCATTATTCCCAACCAGTGAGCATAAATGTAATTTATGTGCAAGTGTAGTTTGCTGATATTCCAGATTAAAGTGAAAGCTGCATGAGGACTGAGAACTGATGCAGGATATCTGATATTGTTGTACCAACTTGTACAAAGTTGGAGGGTATTTTCCTGCATAAACCATGGCCACTTTATTCACACCTATACCTAATGCTTTAATCATCAATGTAGTACTCTATAGTTCCCAAGCCTCAGAATTTAGTTATTTAAAGTCCCAACAAGTTTTGTTATCTTATTTGTGACTTCTCGGCTCCCTTTTATTTTCTCTTGACTCGGTCCTCTCTCCTCCCCTGCTGCTCTCCCTCAGACTCACAGCTTCATTGTGAATGTTATTTCAATGATTGTCTCTTACCTCCACCTCAGTTAGTTTATTTTTAAGTCTAGATTCATGCAAATATCAGACACATTTGAGTTTAAATTTGCGTGGTTCTGACTGAGCAGCTATTTCTCTTTTTTGTTCTTGGCGGTTACCATAAACAACCCTTTCTCAAAGCTCATATATATAACAGACACTTTGTCCTCCAGATAATCGGACCTACCATTTCCTGGCTGAAGATGAAGCTGAATGTGTGGCGTGAGTCAAAAATGAACTTCATTCTGACTTGCTGTTGATACAGCCTGATACTGGCATCATCCTGTCTTTATAGTGATTCTCATGAAAATTGAAAGTATTAAATGTGTTGAGTGTGTTTGTGTGGCTTTGTGTTTCTATGTTTGTGTGTGTGTTCAGCTGGATCTCGGTGCTCAGTAACAGTAAGCAGGAGGCTCTGAGCGTGGCTCTGGATGGGGGGAGGAGAGGGGGAGGAGGTGGGGAGAGCAGCGTGGAGGATCTGACCAGGGCCATCACCGATGACATCAGACGGATGCCGGGAAACAACAACTGCTGCGACTGCGGAGCTCCGGGTAATCGCTGTCAGTCAGTCAGTCATTTAATCAATCAATCAATCAATCAACTGGTGCATCTTGTTTTCATTCTCATTCCACCTCATGCACCTCAGGAAAACAGAACAGACGTTATTCCTCATAACATTCAAAAGACACGTTCACTGTTCCCTTTATTAAAGCTGAAAACACACACACACCAACATGTCAAACAAAACAAAGGCGAGTAGACAAACACAGACATTTCTCTCCTTAAATTAAACCAGGCTGAACAAACCAGTTCATACAACTTCAACATGAAACACAACTGTGGACAACAGAAAACAAACACTCCAGTAAAGACAAAGAAAAGAGATCAATAGCATCCTCCCACTGGTGCTCATTTTGTTCACAGAAAAAAAAACACACGTACAAGAGAACAGCTTCTTTCTCATATTTCCAGCAGGGGTCACTGTTCCTTAGTTTTGCTTTAGCTAATTTACTTACTATTTAACAGTTTATACTAATTAAGATTGAGCCAAGCGCCAACACACTTTTCCATCTGTCTTCAATTTTTTTTTACCCTCATCTTTTTCCTAACAGTCACAAACCCTCCAGTCGGCGTAATTTTACAAGCCCATAAAAATTGGAAGCTCCACCTTTTTTATGCCAAGTTGTGTGGGACAACTCCTAATTCCAGTTGGAGGGTCAGAATTATTTTTCCTTTTGGTCATCTCATGCTCTTTTAGATCCACTAGAAACTTGATTTTACCAGGTTGTGTCATTCAGATGACTCTTTTTCAAGAGAAAGCTGAGAGCAAAACATTTACAAACAGATACAAAGGTCATAGGTCATCAGATAGAGTTTGAATGTTTACGGGATTAATTTATTAGTCAACGGGCAGAAAATGAGTCTTTTGAGTAAACAAATGGAAGATTATTTGATAATGAAACTAATTGTTAGTTGCTGCCCTAATTAGATAGATAGATTTTTTCTATTGTGTCTTTTGATGCTACTGTCAGTAAAACTCATCTAATGGACATGGTAGTGACAATAAACTTTAATTCTCTCTCTCTCTCTCTCTCTCTGTCTCTCTGTCTGTAGATCCTGGATGGGTCTCAACCAACCTGGGCATCCTGACCTGTATCGAGTGTTCAGGGATCCACAGGGAGATGGGGGTCCACGTCTCCAGGATCCAGTCTCTCAGTCTAGACAGTCTGGGGACCTCAGACCTGCTGGTAGGTCTGGCCTGTTGGCGAACAAGCTAATCCATCTGTAGTGCATCCTGTAGTCCGCTGTCCCAAACGAAATAATGAAACATAATTTTTCCTCCTTGGAAACATAGTTTAAGTACAACCATTTATAAATCAAACAGATGCACTGAATTGGGCCCCTGGCTCCAGTTTACTAAACCCAGCTGACTACAGGATGGATTGGTCTTGGATTAGCTTGTTGGCTAACGAAATACAGCATGTAAATCAGACATGTCTGGAGTTGTTGGAAGGTGGATTTTCCTCTGATGAAGCTCGTTTATCAGCTCCTTCAGTCGGTTCTGACTCTTTAGTCAGAATTATGAGAGTTCAGACCCTAAATAGACTTTTTCGCATGCCTGTAACTTTGTTTTCTAATTGAATTTCCTGCTGTGTGTTCTAGTAATAGTAGTAAATTCTGTCTTCTCTCTCCCACAGTTGGCTAGAAATGTCGGTAACTCTGGTTTTAATGAAATACTGGAGGCAAACCTGCTGAGTCCATCACTGAAGCCCTCCCAGCACAGCCACATGTAAGATACACACACACACCAACCAGGTGTATGTTATTGTAGTGACAAATACTTTTCATTTAATGAATCTGATGTTCTATATTTGTGGTGTGTGTGTGCAGGGCGGAGCGTAAAGACTTCATCGTATCAAAGTATCAGGACGTTCATTTCGTGAGGCGGAGCCACAGCTCTACTGCAGCGCAGCGACTCAGCCTGCAGGAGGCGACCAAGAGCTGCGACATCTACAGTCTGATCCAGCTGTACGCTCAGAGGACGGAGCTGAGCCAGCCACTGCACACACACATACAGGTACACACACGTACAGGTACACACACGTACAGGTACACACAGGTACAGGAACGCAGATGTCGGTAAACAAAGGTAAATTCCCATGAACACATGCTCAGCAGTGTGTTTCCATGCCAACAGGAGAAAGGCGAGACAGCACTCCATCTGGCCGTCCTATTGGCTGACAGGACGTCGCTGCACATCCTAGACTTCCTGGCTCAGAACTGGTCGGTTTGCTCGGACAATGTTTATGAGTGATTTCATCTCAGTGTGATAATTTGCACACCTGTGTGTTTACCTGTGTGTGTGTGTGTGTGTGTGTTTGTTTCTTCAGCTCTAACGTGGACACTCAGACATCAGCAGGAAACACAGCGCTGCACTACAGCTGTCTGCACAACAAGAGCGACTGTGTGAGACTGCTGCTGAGAGCCAGGGCCAACATACACATCAGTAATACACACACACAACAACACACACACTTACATTTGTACATTTGTGAGGACCGTTGGTGACCCCCCCCCCCCTCAAACTTTAACCCTGAAAACAAGTCTTAACCTTCAAACAGCCAAAATGGCCCAATTTTCTAAAAAATATGTGGAAAGTGAGGATATTTTTAGAAAGAGGCAACATTTTTAGAAAGTTAAAATTACTCTCCGAGAACATCTTCACCTGGTCCTCACAAATGTAGAAGTGCAGGATTTTTTTCCTGTTGATGATTATGACAACAGAGAACATCTTAATAATGTATTAGTGTTTTTTTAACAGAGAACGAGTTGGGAGAGTCGGCTCTGGACGTGAGCCGCAAGTTGAAGCACAGCGACTGTGAAGCGCTGGTGAGATCACAGTTCTTCTTCTCTACATGTGACTGTTGATGTCAATGTAACACTTACTATAATTGTGTGTGTGTGTGTGTGTGTGTGCAGCTGCAGCAGGCCCAGTCCAACCAGTTTGACCATCACGTCCATGTGGAGTACGAGTGGAGGCTTCGTCATGACGATCTATACGACAGTGACGATGACTTTGATGACAAGGTAACTGACAGCCTGCTAATATATCTGCTTAAATCCTTCTTTGTTTAAGAAGACAAACATTAAGGTGGAAGGCTTTAGTTTCTGGTGTGACACTATTGTCTTTGTACAGTTTTCAATAGAGTATATATCAACAAACTAACTTCGCTCCTCCTCTTCTCTTTCAGAATGGTCCAGTGAAGAAGGAGCGCTTCTCCTCCTCCTCATCCTCTTCCTTCACCTCATCCTTCTCCTTCTCCTCCCGTCCCTTCAGCTTCAGTCAGTCCACCTCCTCCTCCATCACCCCGTCCTCTGGAGGAGGAGGAGGAGGAGGAGGAGGTCTGCTCAGCGTGGGGAGGAGGCTCGCCATGGCGATGGAGCTCCACAGCCGGCCTTCTGGCTCTGCCTCCAGCCCCCCTCCTCCGCCCCCGTCCTCCCCTGCACCTCCACTGCCCCCGAGAGTCAAAGGTGAGCTCAGATTCTAACAGTTGTGCTTTTTATTGTTACACCTGTCATGTTTCCAGGCAAAAAACAGCAAAGTAGAAACAACTTGAAATAACTGAAAGTTAGAACAGTGTTAGTGTTAAACATCTCCACTTTCTGTCATCCTCCAGCTCCCAATGTTCCTCCTCCTCCCCCTCCTGCTGGTGGGGAGGGAGTAGGGGAGGAAGACGAGGAAGAGGGGGAGGTCTTCTTCTCCCTGACAGGAACCAGAAAGCCGACCCCTCCCCCCATAGCCGTCCGACACAAGAGGAGCAGCTCTGAGTCCAGCAAGCACGGTAGCATCTGAGAGACACACTGCAATTAATCTGTCACAGTGATACTGTGTTATTAACTGTGTGTGTGTGTGTGTGTGTGTGTGTGTGTGTGTGTGTGTGTGTGTGTGTGTAGATTATGGGTTGCCAACCAGTCCCAGGATCTACAGTGGTCCAGACTCCTCCTTTAAGAAGTGTGTGTGAGTATCTAAAACACAATCACTCTGACTTTAAACATAAAATCATATTTTATTACAATAATGCATTCAAAGGAAAAAGGCTTCTGATTGGATCTGAAGTGGCATGATGTCACACCAGTCCAGATGAGACAGTCTCAACACCTGTTGATAGTTGAAACAAACTACAAATTATGAAAATAATCCTACTTATTAGAATATAAATAGATCAATCAGACACCATTAATGCAACAACATGATGATGATTATTTTTATGCACTGAAGCAAGAAAAAACTGAAACGACTCCTTTTCAGCTGAACTGAGACTATACTGACCTCTGGTGGACTGAAGCTGAATTACACCTCAGATAATAAACCTGTCTCCTGTCTTTGTCTCTTTCTCTTTGTCTGTTTCTCCAGGCCAGCGTCTCCTCTCGGCTCATTGGCTGAACGACCCGACAGAGGTACTTCCTGTCCAGAATTATCCTGCTCCTTCCTCTCAGATCCACGTCTGTTTTATCTGTTTGCAGTCTGATGAATCTGTCATGTGTAACTGTATAAATGGTAGCTCACTGTTTCCGCCCAAGAGCTTTAACTTTACTGGCCCCATGGGTGGATTGTACATTCTAGTTTTTAATACAATACTTTAAACAGATTAATTTTACATTTTTCATTTCTGTTATTGTATTTTATTTGTTGTCTTTTTAATCCTTTATTGTAGAGCTACAACGATTAGTCAATGAATTGATTATTCCATCAAGTGAAAATTAATTGCCAACTATTTTGACTAATTTCCTGATTGATCTGGTCATACATCATAGTAAACAGACAAAAACAATTTTAAGATGTGACCTTAGACGTTGGGAAGCTGATAATTGTGTTTTCTGACATTGTGTAAAACAATCAATTTAATTGAAAGTATAATCTGCAGATTAATTGATAATGGAAATAATTGTTAGTTGCTCTACTTTATTTTAAAAGTGCAAGTTACATTTTTAGTTGCTTCTGTTGCATTTTGGCATTCCTATAATATTCTTCCTTTCTTTCACCTTTTTTCTTTTGTTTTAAAGCAAATATATATATTACTTTATATTTAATGTAGAAAAGAAAAATTATCACACTAAAAAAATCTAAATCTCTTTGGGATTATGTAAAAGAAAAAGAACACAACCCCCAAAAAACTGTTTCAAAATGATGAATAATGAATCAATACTTAAATTAATTAAATGGCAAATTGCAATCAATTTAATTGAAAATCTGTTTTAAAGTTTAAACACTGAATTTATCACATCTGCTACTTCTCTTGGATGTATTTACGTTTTCATTCCATAAAATAACTTTTATTATATATATTTCTTATCATTTTCTCCATTTGAGGTTTTCGGAGGGCAGACAGTGACGGTAGCTCCTCCCACTTCACGCACCCTGCCAGTAAAGCCCCGCCCAACGGGTCTCCCACCAGTCAGCGCTCTCAGAGCTTTGAGAGTGACAGGAGAGGCCCCGCCCCCCAGCCGCTTCCTCGCCGATCATTGGTGAGATTTTCAACAACCTTTAACTCCCTAACAGCTAACTTTAGTTAATAGTTAAAGCAGCTACAAGAAACTTTCATTTTGTGTTGATGTGGACAAATGTGGTTGTGTTTGCACCACCTCCTGTCATAAAGCTCTCAATCTGGATCTGAGTAGTAGTTCATAAATAAAATAAACAATACATACTAGTCTAGGAAAAATTCAGTATCAGTTTTGAATCTTTAAATCCTGCAGGTCTCTTCATTCAACAGCTGGAGAGACTTGCAGGTTCGTGTTTTCGCCTGTGCTCTATCACAGGTTTGTGCTGCAAATGGTTTTGTCTCAGAGTCAGGACAGGTATCAAGAATGGCTATATAGAAATAGCCAATCTTCTCACTGATGGTCTCGTTTGGTCATATAGAGGCATCTGTATGAAATTGAGACTGTTTCATAACTAGTTAAAAACTGCTCAGCTGCTTTAATGCAAAATACAAATCAGCTAATACATTTTAAATATATAAGCTACCCAGCAGTTCAGTGTAATTAAAATGAGCCTTTACCTTTCCCAGCTGCAACATTAAAGTGATGCTCACATATTAATGAAACACATTATAATCCAGTTATAAAATGTAAATTTTTCTGAGATGGAAGTACTTTTACTTTTGGTACTCCAGGTATATTTCGTTGATTGAGATTTTCAATGCAGGACTTAGTATAGTATTGCTGCTTTTACTGACTAAAAAATACTAAACACTTCTTCCACCTTTGGTGACAACTATATACATTTTTGTTTCCACCTACTTTGCTTTGACAGTGAACACATTAATCCTTTTCTCATAATTAGTAATATTTATTAGTGTTACAATACATTTTTCAATATTACTTGCTTCTGTCCATCAGCCTCGGGGTTCGACGACCCGTCGGGTGGAGGCGCTGTACGACTGCCAGGCCGACCACCACGATGAGCTGAGCTTCTCTGAGGGACAGGTGCTGGTGGTCCTGGGACAGGAGGACAGTGATTGGTGGGTGAGTATCATCACCCTGCGCTCTGATTGGTGCTCCCATGGGTTGGGTGGGAAAACTCTAACAAAGTTGCCTCAGCTGTCATCCAAACCATTGAGTTTACATTTTTGTTAATGTTCACCTGACTCTTCAAATCTCAGTGGTTTAACCTCAGTGTTCACTATGTTAACGAAAACTACGACAAGAAATATCGAACCTCCTTTTTTCATATAATTTTAGTGAACGAGTAAGACCCAAGAAATGTGAAAGACAGACAAATGGAGTCATTACTCTTTAAACAGAAACTCTTATTCAGCAGCTTTCATAAATCTGCACAATTACACACTGAAGCTCCTAATTTAGTAAAAGCCGTCGTCTGCCAGCTGCAATAACTTTAATTGACCAGAAACGACGAGAGAGCGTGTATGTGTGTTTAAGCAGCAGAGTTTGTGATGACAGCTGAGGAGAGTCAGTCTGATGTATTACTGCACAGCGGAGTGACACAGACACTGAATCTGTGAACTATTTAAAAATCTGCTCTTTACAGGCAAACAGTCATTTTTTCCACTCGCCTCATGATCGACAAGAACCTGTAACAATAACACAACAAAGATGCTAAGTTTGCTTAGAAAATATAAAAATGCATAAATTATAAAAATGAACCACAAAATTGAGACAAAATTAAGTTTTGTTGACTAAAACAATAATTGTGTGTGTGTGTGTGTAGCATGGCTACATAGAGGACGAACCGGACCAGAGAGGTTTGTTTCCGTCGTCCTTCGTCCAGCTGCTCTTAGACTGAAGTGAACCTGGACCGAACCTGACCAGACCAGGACCCGTGTAGATCCTGGACCAGTTCAGATTCAGACCACGCCAGTCATCCTGGAGAACCAGAACCTGGAGCTCAGGAGAACCAAACCACAACCAAACCAGATCAGTGCTGAACCCCCGATCTGTGATGGACCAGGTCAGACTTTCAGGTTTTTTTTCCTACTCCACCTCCAGGACTGGACTGATCTGGTCCTGACCAGCATCCTGGATCTCAGTCCAGTTCCTGTCAGCCATGTTGTCATAGCAACTAGCGTTTGATATGCCTTCTGTTACCATGGAAACGCTACACATGGCCAGACCAGGTCTTTCTGTGGCCTGGGTCATGTGATAATGTTGCCATGGAGACGGCCTCACACAGACCGATCAGCGGTGATTGACTTTTATTTATTTATTTATTTATTTAAATTTAAAAATAGTATTTTACTAAACGCACAGATAACGGCAAACCACTTCAAAATAAAACAATCAACTGGACTTTTATTTTGAAGTTCGACTGCACAACTTTTTTTGTTCTAATTTATTCTGATTCTTGTTATTGATCCTGTGGAGACGCCACTACACAAGCCGCTTCTGCCCCATTTCAGGCTCCAGCTCCTCTGATGGGCTGTGCCAACAAGGTCTGTCACATGACCAGAGCACAAAGGATTGTAAGATACTGAAAACCAAAGGATAAATACGAGCTGTCTGCTCTAAATTAACATCAGTGGTTTGTAAAAGTGGGAATCAGAGGAGGCGGAGCCTAAAATGAGACACAGCTGATGCTTCCAGCTGCCTTACATGTCACAAGATATCAACGCCTCAATGAGTAAGTACAACAGCGTGTTGCCGCCACTGTTACAGAAATAAATTGCTCAGTTTTTTATGCTATAGTGACATATTTTCTTATTATTACTACATACCAAATAATTCTGTTTCAACATGAAACTTTTATAGAACTTATTACGTTGTCTTGTTACATCACTAGCTCATTACAAAATGTATCTTGTTAAAGAAAGACAACACTATAACTTAGAACATCTTATAGTGAAAAATGAGCCGAATGGTTTTTTTTTAATCATGGTGGCAGCAACACACTGAAGACCTTTTATAGACAGCAGATTTCTCAGCACAACTTTTCTCATTTGAGTTTGATTGTGTCAACTTTTACCTCCAGAGTTTTTGATGAGGAAAAAAAAACTTCTTGAATTTTGTTTCTTTTTTTTTTTTATTTCATTCAAAGTAACAGCGGTGAATTTACGTTGTTTCGAAATATCACAGTGCTTCTGTCTGTTTGGTAACTATGAATGAATGAACTGATGATCAGCAGGCTGTTAATTGAAACTGGCATTTTTTTTCTCTCTTATCAAACAGAATCACAGTTTAAACACGATGAGCTGAATTAAAGCTATGATAAATGAACAGTACATCATACATACATCTTGTTTGGTTAGTGTTTGTCGCTCTGCTCTAAATCTACAGATCACATACAGTTGTTTATGATGGAATTACCAGCAGCTGATTGCTTGATTTAATTTAATCTGCACATTCCTGCGTTCTTGAAGGAAATAATCTGTAAATTTCCAGACTGCAGGGAATCTGATAAGCACAACTTTAGATTTATACTCACAACAAACTTAATTTTTTTTTCAGCATGAGGAAGTAAATCTTTTCACTATAACTTAAGACTGCAAACTCCAAAACCTTGCATCCAGACATTAAGTCCAGCTCAGGACTCCAGAGGGCTGCTGCTCTGTCATTAAGAGGCTAAACGTTCCTCATAAGGTGGATAATTTCCCAGTTTACCAGCAGGAAGTTTTCCCGGAGAAGCCTACAAACTCTTAACTCTCAGCAGTGAGTGAAAACTATAAAGCCAAACTGCAGATGTTTCCGATTAAACCACAGCTACTGATGACTCAGCATTCAGGTTTTAAGAGAGTGCGACTTGTTCCAGACAAACAGGGTTAAACTCTAAACTGCAGCCGAGCTAACGACAGAGCAACAGCCTCCAGATAATGATTCAGCATTTATGATTATTTATAGAAGCCTCAGTCTGCTTCAAACGAACTGCTCGTGGGATCGTCTAACAGCGTTTGAAACCTCCCTTTTCGACAGCTGCATCTGACAATTTTTATCACTTCAAGGACAGACTGTCTGGAAGTGAACTCTGTTATCCCCATTTGTACGATTCATGGCGTTACTACAAAGACTCGTTGGACAGAGCTCAGGGAGGTAGTGGGACGCAGCCAGGAGGAGTCTGACTGCAGCCTTTTCACTCTGCTGCAGAACAACTATAAACACCTTTGCCTTCAGACATGGCCGGACAACACCTCATACAAACTAGTTGGTTTCTGGCATAACCCGGCCCTTACACGTTGCACCAGCACGCTTGTCTGAAGCTGACTGAGCTCTTGACTGAGTGATTTCACACTGGCAGGTTGGTCTGAATCTGGATCACCAAAAATTAGGTAGTGTCAAAGTCAAAGGACAATTTTGTACTTTGCTCAGCAGTTCTATACGGCCTCCACTGGTTTTGGGCTTAACTGCATCTTGTTGATGTGTAGCATTAATAAATTCGCACACAACCAATGGGAGGAACACAGGACTCGCAGAGTAAACGTCATGCAAGCACAAAAGAAAGAAGGAAACTCTATAAATGAGGGATGATCGCACTCAGATTCAGACTCGAAATAACTCAGTGTGAAAACGCGCAGAAATGCCTCATTGTGTAAATGAAGCCACAAACATTCAGACGACTGTGATTGACAATCAGCAACAGTTTTTGTACATTCACAGTACAGGTGTGACAGCAGCCCTCTGCACGCTGTCGTCTACCTTGAACAGAAAGTCCAGCAGACTGACTCCTCTGCTACCTGCTGTCAGTCTCTCTTCATTTATATGGTTGGTTATTTTTGGTTGGACTTTAGTACATTGCACTACATCTTCCATTCATTCATGCACCGCACACACTGGTGATGTTACTGATTGTTTGACTTTGTCCTTGTTAAGTTTTGTTTAATAAATCTTTAGTTAAAAGTCGTGCACGGTCTTGTCGTCTTTGTCACTCAGATTAGCTGAGCTCTTACATCACGTCTGTCCGCGAAGTTCAACAGTCTGCAGCTTTACTCACTGAGTCACATCTTACGTTGTGTTGTTGAGTTTGACTTTAGCGCTTACTATTAACTTTGTCAGCTACTGGAGCTGAAAATGAGCTCTTTAAAACTTGGCAAATGCTAAATGAATAATTGAATGTAATTAAAATGAAATGAAATAAATTAATTAAATGAATAAAATGTTCCTGGTTTGGACTGTCCGTGAACTCGGCTAAAAACCTGCAGACTGTTGAAGCGTTGTTGAACACATGGAGAAACTCAAACACGGGCTGAGAACGTCACACAAGCTCCTCCACAGCCTCCAGCTCCATATGGTCGAGAAAGAAAGTGTCATTGGTGACGTGACAGAAAACCTAAAAAAAAACCTTTTGTCCTGTTTCCGGTTCCAGTCAGGACGGAAACATCCTCCAAATTAGGACGGTTTGCGTTAAGATTCAGTCAGAATAATGGATGGATTATAAATGATATAAAATACAAAAAGTCTTGGACAGAGAAGCAACAACGTGGCCTTTTTTTTTTTTTTTTTTTTACCAGTTCCTCTTCAGGGCAAAGTGCTTTGATTAAAAAAAGAGGTTATCCCTGTATAATGTCTATAAAATCTGATAAAAAAAATTTATAAAAAGTCTGTGGTTGTTTCCTGCTCAGAGCAAAACTTGTGTGGTCGATCCTTGCAGTCGCAGACGGCAGGGTGGTCTGTCTGTCTGTTTCAACAGTGGAGAGTCCCAAAAAACAGTCTGTGTTCAAGTTGAGCTCCAGCTCGTTTAAACCAGCAGGAGTCTGAGCAGGGTGCATATCTGAGCCCCGCTCACCAGGTGGAGGTGGCACGTTTAGCTCCTCCCACTCCGAAGGCTCTGTCCACAGGTAATCCAGGTACGTAAAAACATCTCTGCCCAACAACAGCTTCAGTCCGGCACGTCTGAATATTTGACTCGAGGCAGACGTGAGGATTGAGGTGCAAGAAGTACACAGGTCCAAATCCCCCAAAACTCTGGCATCGATATACGGTTCAGAGTCGGCTCAGGTTTGTTTTTCAGTGCCAGAGAACAGCGACTGAGCCGCAGTCAACCAGACCGAATGTAGCTGGTTCTTGGTCTCAACAATTAAGTGGTAAATGATGTGCTGATCAGTAAACAGATCAGTCCGTCCGTCAACAGGTCTGCGGGTCAGTGGTTGTGTCACAGGTGCAGACTGATCTTTCCCTCCTTGGCGAGCTGGTGGATGACCTGCGTTTCGAAGTCGGCGCTGTGGACGCCCGTCTTCCTGAAGGCTCCAGCGTAGCGATTCTGCTCCCAGTAGTGATGCCAGTTTCCGTCCTTGTCGGCACCGTAACCAAACACCGACACCTGAACACAGACAGGAAGTGACACCAAGGCATACTGCAACATAAAATCTCTTTGGCTGCAGTATGCAAGCTAGCACGCTTTCTTTCCTCTGCATAGCAAGAGATACGTTACATCGAGCAAACACAGACAGATGAAAGAGGCCGTAATGACAGATGAGTGCATTCAAGTGCAAGTACTACATATTTTTTGCAACTTGTGTGCATAATTAATACATTAAATTTTGCGCTATGGATATAAGAGCAAGAAGGTCAAAGTTCAAGGTGCAATGTTATGAAGTCCCAATTGTATTTTGTCGTTGTACCTTAGTAAGGCCAGCTGCATCATGTGTAAGATAAAAAGGAAATAAGTAAAAAATAATCAAACATGGATATAAAAGAAGGATGTGAATCTGTCTCAGTGTTCCTGAATGCACCAGTATATGATGACAACTTAAGTTTGACTGAAAAATGACTGTTGTGTCGTATGTAGGTGACAGACTCCGCCCCCCTCCTCCCTACCTGGTCACAGGTGTGCAGAGCGAAGATGATGGCCAGCATGCCGGTGGACGGGTAGCGACCGTGATGCTCGGTCCAACGATCATGAACATACTTAAAGAATATAGGGTTCACCACCAGAACCTACACACACACACACACACACACACACACACATACACAAATAGTGTTATTTGTGCCATGCCATGTACCATGATTGGCTCTCTGGCAGTACCTGCAATTTACCAACAAAGTACAAAGTACCAACAAAAAATCTGAAAACAGCTGAACTAACAGCAAAAACTTTGTGGACAAGAATCTAATTTCTTCAACTATGTGTGGGAAAAAAAATGTATGTATGTAGTTTAGGTTTAGCTTTATGTGTGTGTGATGTGGAGAGATCATGATGGAGCATTTATTTTACCTTGTCTTTATCAGCCTTCACTCGGTCTTTAACCCTCATGTAGGTCCTGAACACACACACACACACACACACACACAAGAAGAATTACTGCTTAAATCTTACATATTAAAACAGACAGTATTTCATATTTCTCTATCTATTTGCTTGTATGTATATTAATGTATATACTACATGAATGACTCCCAATAATTCCCATTTGGTCCTGTCTGATGTAAATATTCAACGTCTTGCATGTGTTAATATTCAGGCATATTGTTGAGTATATAAGCACGAATATTATCTGTAAACGTGAACAGACTCAGCAGTCAGTTCAGGTCTGTTTCTGTACATATGTGTACATTCAATTCAATTTTAATGTATGTATATTTTGAGTGCATAAGTTTTAAGCTGTGAGGTATTTATGTACTGTATGTTCACTTCAGTTTACTGTCCAGTTTAGTATTTTTTTTGCATAATACATACAAAAGTATGTTATATTTTTCTGTCTGTTGTAAATTCCTATGGTATATATTTATACGTACTGATGTACATATCTGTGTTCATAGTAACATACAACATTTCTGTACAATACAATATATATTTTCTCAGGATGTGTTACACAGTACTTCATATGTGTTTATTTCAAGTAACTGTTTACATTTAATATATTTTTGAAAATACTTTTATATACTTTTTTCATACTAATGCAGCCTAAAACAACAGCTCTGCAACAAATGCAAATAATCATGAAAGTTATAATGAATCTGTTTCAGAGGTGGATATTCAACTTTTCAAGTCTCTGAATCAACAAGTTTCAATAAAAACTGAACATTACAACCTTCGGGAAAGTAGGATTTAATGCAGGGCTGTTGTATTAGAATGCATTAGTTTTAGCTAGATGGCAGCTGAGTGTATTTCTGTGTCTGCTGGATGTTTCATACATTTTGATTTTGCCGGTGGACAGGGCGCTGCCCACCCACTCCAGGTCTCTCAGTTTGAACGGCAGGAGGACGAGGCTGACGCCATTTTCAACGTCCACTGCGCTCTCTGGATACATGACGTGATGCGTCGTCCGATTCCCGACGTCTTTCTCGAATCCTCGAGTCACCGCCTTGTTCATCCTGTGGAGGTGAAAGGCGAGGAAGATGAGGAGGAGGAAGATGGGAAGGACAAGACGTCCAAGCTCGAACATACATACGTACCGGATGACGTAGTCGTGGGCGTTGATTAGGTTGCCGTTTCCTGACTCTCGCAATTTGCCAGAGTTGCCGACCACAGCACAAGTACGGCAGCGGGAGGGGAGGGGCCTGTAGTCCACAGTGGGCGAGGAAATGACCTGGAACATCTCTGACATCACTTCCTCTATAGTCTGGTCTTTACCAGACCGCTGAAGATTCTGTGGAGAGAAAGAACATATCACTTTGGTTTTTTAATGTGGCTTTGTTAACCTTTTTATATTCACATTAGGCTCGTTGAGCTCCATGAAAAATAAAGGAAACACTTTCCAACAGGTCTAAAAGTATTTTTCATTCTTTAGTTTTATGCTGTCGATTGTTTATGCATGTGTTTACAGTTACAGTGAAGCTGCAGCACACAGCTCTGGTTGTTCTTTATTAGTTCTCACTCTCACTCTCACACTCACACACACACACACACACACACACAGAGTATATACAGTCCACTGTGGATCAGACTGATGATGCTAGCAGCATTTCTAACCCCCCTCACTGCCCCCTTTAATCTACTAATGGCTTCTGCAGCAGGACTGAATCTATAAATGCAGGAAAAAGACTGAGAGGTTTGATTCTTCATCCAGACTGCTGACAGCTGCGACAAAAACAACTTCAAGACTTTTCACATCTCAGTTTTCTGAAAATACAGATTTTCATTATTGGTCCAGACTATTTACTGAAAACACTCTATGACCATCAGCAGTATATTACACATTCATCTTTGGTCTTGTGTGATTCAGCTGATTTAACAATTCAGACACATCAATTCAATGCTGTCAGGTCACTTCCAGCGTGCAGCCTGCGGTTATGTTCTGTATAGAAGCTCACATTTTGTTATCGTTAAAGTGAAAAAGGACACCAGAAAAAAAATAGATTTTAGAATTTATATTTAGAATGAAAAAAATTAACAAAAACTCTAAAATCTTTCTGATAATGATCCTTTTTAATCCAATCTGAATTTTATCTTCGATTTCAAACCTCACACTGATAAATCATCATGCAGGAATTTATTTTTGTAGCTCTATTCTATTCAATTCAATTTCACAGAAGGCACTTCTCATAACAAGCAGGTCTAGACCGTACTCTTTACAATAGGAACTAGTGTTCTAGTAGGAACAGCAACAGATAACAACATTATTTTTGGTCCTCACCAGCCACCAATTGAGTGCGTCAAGGTCAAAGTTGTTGTTGGATTCTCTGAGGACGGGCTGCTGTTTGGGGTCATAATGCTGGCTGAACCAGTCCGACGTCCCCAGGTCTGAAATACAGGACTCGATACAACCACACGACCTGAAAGAGGACGACACACAGTCAGACAGGGACAGAACAAGGACTCATGGGATACACAGTCTGTGACCTCCTGCATGTTACCTCTGGGAGTCCTTTAAATGCGGCTTCTTGGCTATAGGTGGGGTGGTGGTGGTGGGATGGGAGGTCGTCCTGGGACGAGCAGAGGGCTGATGAGCAGGAGGTGCCGTGGCTTCAACTACTGCAAACACAAACAGACTGAGAGTCAGAACAGTGCATGATGGGAGTTCAGTGAACACTGTTAAAATCTCAAGATACAGTCACAACACTACTATTGCTAATGATACTACTACTCCTATTATCCTAATAGTACTAATACTGTGACAACTACTAGTATTTCTACAACCCTGATTCAAAGTTGGGATGCTGTGTTTTTGGATCAGTTCACAACTTTCACAGTCTTTTGTTGCTCCTGTCTCAACTTGTTTGAAACGTGTTGCTGCCATCAAATTCAGAATAAGCAGATATTTACAAAAATCAATGAAGCTGATGATCAAACATTAAATATATTGCCTTTGTACTTTTTTCAATTGAGTATATGTCAAAAAGGATTAGCAAATTATGAAATTCTGTTATATGTGTTTCACACAGTGTCCCAACTTTTTTGGAATCTGGGCTGCACCACATTAGTGTTCCATTGTTCTTCTGTCTCGATTGATGGACGACACTGTAAACCTCGCTGTTTCTGAGATTCGTTTGACTTCAGTGATGACATCAGCTCCTCACCTGTCTCCCTGCTGGTGGGCGTGGCTCGGCTAATGGGCAGGGCTAATGACAGAGGCAGAAAGTTCCTCCCCTGGATGCTCTGACTGGCAATCATGAGGAAGAGGATGCCACCAATCGCCACGGCAACGCACATCTTCCTCCTCAACAACATGGCTGGACGGACGACGAGTGGCCGGCAGCAGGAGCAAGAAGACGTGCTGAGCTGTCAATCAACCTTTCAGCCTGCTATGTCAGCATATCTGGACTGTGTCATCTGGACATTTTCCCTTGTTCTGTCATCTCTCCACTTGGGTCCATGAAGCCTGAGTGTGGAACTTCCTGTCCTGTGAACCTCACTATTCTGATTGGTGGAGATGGGATCTATGATCGCACCTGGGTCAGACAGAAAGACACAGCGACATCAGCTTCATCAAAAACAAACCAAATGAGTGAAAACTATTTTTGTTTGCTCAAAATTAATTGAAAAAATATTTTAAAATAATAAAGTATTTTTTAACATTATAATACATTCGAGAATTTAATTGGTGTAAAAACATTTCTGCCTGTAGCTGCAGACTAGTTGAACTTCACACAGCTGGACCGCTGCAGTAATAGATCATCCATTACAGACATCATGATGTGGAACAGTTTGAACAAAGTTAGCTGCATGACTGAACAGACTTCTGTTTTTATTATTTATTTATTCCTCAAGGAAATTCTGGGTTTCACTGCGCAGCGATCCAGACACCTGGTAACTAATTATCCTTAACAAAATAATTATCTGACAAAGACAAAAACAATTATCCATCACAAACCTATTAACTATAACATTGTGACTATTAATAACAGATAACAAGACAAACAAGATTTTCCAAACAAATAATTGTTACCAAATATACGAACACACTAATTATGTACAAAACCAACCATCACAACATCAATTAACCCTGAGATTATAACAAACTAGCAATACAAAATAACTATCATTAACAATATAAAGTATCTATAACAAATTATGTTTAACAACTAATTATCTATGACAAACTAATTATTGATAACATTGGTAACGTTATAATAACATGACCCCTTTTGTAATACGATGACATCATCAACAACAACAAACCCACTGCCTTCTACCTCAAACACAGGAAGAGAGAGAGGGAGGGAGGAGGGAGGGAGAGGTCCAGCTTTAGATTTTTGCTGATGAATGGAGTCGCCCTCTTCCTCCCTTTTCCTCCCCCTCCTCTTCCTCCCACACCACACCTCCCCTCTCCTCCTGCAGGAATGTCTCCCTGCAGACAGACTCGGTCTCTGAATACCAATCAGATCTGGATTCAGTTCAGCTTCTCCTGTTTCAGCTCTCCTCGCTCTCCTCCTGTCTGCTTCAATGTCTCTCTCTCACTGCGTGTGTGTGTGTGTGTGTGTGTGTGTGTGTGTGCGCGCGCACGTGCATTTTTGTTAGCTCATTAGGACCTTTTCCGGTAAAAACACCAACTTTGTCGGGACTGTTATTCCTCGTGGAGACCGAAGCCTGGTCCTAATGAGGCAAAATGGCATTTCTGAGTTCTTGGTGAAGGTTGGTGTGAGGTGTGAATTGAGGTTAAGGTTTGGATTAGGCTGTCCACAATTGAAGTCAATGTTGGCTGTGTGTGTGTGTGTGTGTGTGAGAGAGAGAGAGAGAGAGAGAGCGGTCTGAATCAGCTGACCACTATGTGTGTGTGTTTCTTCACTTCTCTATTGTGTAAGTTATATTTATTTCATAACATTTGTTGTAACTAGTTCAACACACACACACACACACACACACACACACTCAGTACTAATAGTATTACTTTTCCTTTTACCAGCAGCACTAAAGCTCCTTTCAGACCTGCACCTTGTTACATCAATCTGATTTCACATCTCGTGTCTGAAAAAACTTTAATGTCAAAGTCCTGACATAAATTTAACAAACTGGACCTGTAAAATTTCTGCAGCACTAAAACTGGACTGTTTACAGTTAGTTACAGCAGCACAAGGTTCAATACGCAGAGATTAAGTACACGTCATTTTCAGCCTGATTAGGTTTACTGCAGTGAAATTATCGCTTTATTATATCCTGTGTGACGAGAGTTAAATTTCAAATGTTGACAGAAATGTGGGGAAAGTTAATTCTACATTCAGGAAAAATGCATTCATTTTCTGTTAGATAAGGCGATTGATACCAGCAACATATATTTCAGTTGAATAACAGCATCACTAAAGTTCACAACTTATACATTTCCGTGTTGTTTCACAGCTTTTACGTTATCCATCATCTACTTGTTGAGATATTTCAGTCTGGAGGAACGACACCAACACACGAACATTGTTGTTTCTGTAACGTTCATTTTTGTCTGAATGCAGACAGAACCAACATTTACTGACTTCACTGTAACAGAAGACAAAAATTTTCCTCTCTGAAAAGAGCTCAATTACCGGCACCTGTGAATTTGGAAAAAAAGAAAGACCATATGAGACAAGTCAGGACAAATACTGATTAACAGATCAACACACTCGCACATATTTGTTCATGTTTTTTTTTTTCGTATCCTCCCCCGGCAGGAAAGGGCAATGCTTTTAGGAGACAAGCTGCCAGAGGTTCCTGACAGGAGGCAAAGATCCTGGTCCAACATCTGTATTGCACGTTAGCACAGAACTTGACAGTGTGCCATGTGTACTGTGCAAACTTGTCCTGGTACAAAGTGCTGTAAAACAGAAGACCAGGCCAAAGTTGCCGGATTTGTCCATAAAGACAACAGGGATACGTGGATCAATATCTCTGTTAAAAATTAATTCTTGTGATAAAGTTTCGGTGCAACAATACATCACAATAAAAGTCACTAAAACATGGTGGGCTGTTACTGGGGTTTGGACTGTATCTGCGTGGAGGAGTGAATAATGGTTTATACGGTGTATTGAAGAAAACCGATCAGTAATACTGTTGAATATTTGTAAGAAAAAAAAAACTAGATAAGAAAAAGCATGAACCACAAGCACATGACAAATTGAAGTACTGAAGTCCCCTAAGGGTCAGAGTCGATGCTGACTTTGGATAATCCATTTGGCTCGCGTGCTGCATCTCAGTATTTTGCTGGTTGTTCATTTATTCATGCAGTTTAGACTGAGATCAATCTCCCTGACAGAGTAAAATTGTCTCATTCAGCGTTTCCTGATTTATTAAATTGATTTCATTTTCTTTGAGCACAAGAGATGAACGTGAAAAATTTATTACAGACATCATATTCCGGCAAAGATTTTTAATTTTTTTCTGTGTATACTGAACATTGTGCTGCTGGAGCCTTTCTGTCAGTCTGACAGTATTCAGGTCATCTCTTCCTGTGCTCCTGTCTTTCTTGAACTGTACAGCAGGAAAATTCAACCTGCTTTGCCCAGGGGCTAATCAAGGGGCCAGGTAATGAACAAGCATTAATAATATTTATCAGATAAAATGAATAAACTTTAAAAGGCCTATAACTCATCTTTCTTTGAAATTCTATGTTTTCAAATTAAGTGACTCATTAACTAAATTAACTTGATACAAGGATTGACAATAATAACTAATAAAAACTGCAACTGCATTTTAATTGTAAATCCTTTTCATTTGAAAGAGTTTATACACTGTGATACAGTATTTGATTTTCTTCCTCATCAGATTATCGTTGTGACTTTTATGTTAACGTGACTCTGGAGGAGGAAAATGTTAAATTGCAAGAACATTTACATAAAGAGGTGCATGTCTGAAAGGAACTATAGGATCAAAGTCCTTATTTTACACTCGCCAACAGCTTTTTTTCCCCAACAGACAAAACCCCCCTAGATCAGAGGTACATCACCAATTGGTTGCCACTTGCAAATTGGTGGTTGATTGCTATGTGTGAAGCACTTCAAGGCTTGTATCCAATCATCAGGCCAAAAGACAGTGACAAACATCAAATCGCAGAGCTTCCAATTCTGCTCTGCTGATTCGAGCAGAAGCTACTTGCAACTATTGCAACTCCATTTCTGATTCAGGATCAGTCTGGGATCAATTCAATAAGCACGGTGATGAATTTCAGATTCTGAATTCACACCACTGACGTCCTCCTTCCACATGGAAACAGCTGCTAAAGCTCATCAGTACGCTAGTATTTAGATCCGTCCATCAAACAGACAGAAAAACAAAGTTAAAATAATTCAAACTGAAGGTCATAACACAAACTTATAATATTGCATTAAAAGAAAACAGTACAGTGGGAACAGACACACACACAGAGATAGAGTTAAGAGGCCAGTGGAGGGTTAATGGCCAGCAGCTGGGTCACAGTGTCTGCATGTTATTTTAGGGTTTGGGGGGTGGGGAGATGGGGGTGACAGGGTTAAAGGTCACATGTTTTCCTGTGCTGAGAAAACCATGTGACAGCACTCCATCCTGTATCTCCCTCTCTCGCTCTCTATCTCTAACTCTCCATGACCTCTGACCTCTGCGTTGACACCCGCATGGAAACCAGCTGCTCTGCTGATGGAGTACAGAGACGAGCTGGAAAATAACAACACCACAGAAGAAGAATGGTGTCGGTTCTCACGCAGACCGCCACAGTGATGATGACGAAAAACTTGTTTTACTCTTTGTTCTGTTTACACAGCTTGACCGTCCACACGGAAGAGGGGACAATTAGGCTTCACTGTCTGTTTAACTGTTGGTTTTTAAGCATTTGTGGAGCTTTTTTTTGTCTTTATTTGGTTGTGAACAGCAGAGAGATGACATGAAATGAGAGGGGATGATATAAAACAAAGGTTCCTGTTGTAGGTGAAGCATGTTGCTGTATCTATCTTTATGGAGCGGCTGACATTAATTAGACTCTGCAATTTCATATTCACCGTAATTTAATTCTAAAGTTTTATTAAAACAGATTTAAAAGGTCAGTTTGACCAAATTACAAAACGAGCACATATTCTCTCTGACCTGACCTGGCATTTTGATCAGGTATGAAGAAATGTTGACTGACGTAATTACTTTCTGTCCTGCAACATCTGGCAATCAAACCTCAGATCGAGTGTGAACTGAGTGTGATTTGACAAACTGTGAGAGGACAGAAGCTTCATGCCATAGTTCAACTTTTCTGTGAGAAAAAAGGAAGTAAAAACCCTTAAAAAAAAAAATGTCACAACACAGTTCTGAACTGACAAACGGAAATATGCTTACATCAAGTTGAATGTGTGTTGAACTGCTGATAGAAAACTTCACAAGAAACAGCAAAAACAATATATTAAAGACAAAATACAAACATGGAGTTAATATTAAGAGTTTCAGGCAGAGTCTGAAAGTCTTACTGTGCACCTGTTTGAGGTGAAAACTAATTTAGGTTGTGGTGAAAGTTGTGAAAAGTCACAGCTGTTGCAAAAACTTGAGTAATAACTGGGAAGATTTCGTTTCTAACCACGAGTGTTGAGTTGTTACCAGTAAACATGTTCGACAGATTGTGAACAAGCTGCTCTATGTTGAAGCAAACAAGTAAAACCACGCTTTCTGTTCTCAGCTGTTAGCAGCTGTTGGAAAAATAGATAATTGTGTATGTAACCTTATGTCATGATATAAAAATATTCTGTTATGTTTGCTACGTTTCTTGAGAAATTGCTTGTGGATAAAATAAGAAGACGAGAACGTCCGTTTCTGTTAATCCAGCAAATTAAACACATGACAAATCAAACTACTTCACATTATCATGGTCACTTTTTCAAAAGCAGAGCAGAGATTTCTGGCACAATTTCACCAGTTTCCAAGGTGCAGAGTCTAAAGAGGTCAAAACTTGTAGTTTTATAGAACTGATCACATGTCATCGCTATTTTTATAAGCACAGAAGTGATAAAGTCCTGCCAAAGAGGAAATTAAAAAAAAAAAGCAGAAGAAGAAAGAAGCCGTTTGAATTTTCTATTTCAAAAGCTTCCAGGGAATTAATGTGACTTCAATTATTGAGTGTTTATAGTGGTTCTTAAATGTCTCTCATTTAGCGGTTTCGTAGTGGTTTTCATGTTGGATCTGGTTTCTCTCCCTGTTCTGTCTCTATATATAGCATTTTATAAGAAGTAAATAAATTAAAGTGTGCCACATCAAACAGGCACATTTTGGGTTAAGGCCTCTTCCGTAGAAACTCAAGCACCACCCTTAGTTACCTCTCCAGTTTATGGACCAAATATTATGTCACTCATGTCTCTTACTGGACAGCGAGTGGGCTGAAGCCAGTTGACCACACACCCAACCCAGCTCTGCAGGCGCCTGTTGGCTGATATGTGTTTGTGGATGTTAACTTTCCGAACTCTTTTCTAATCAAACGTTTGTAATGTGTTTCACGATGATCCCTGATGAAGGCCATAAAATGGAAACTTTTTCAAAAGCTGATGTCAGAACAAATTTGAAATAATTTCTAATTCAGGAAATATACTGTTGTCAAAGTCAATCAACAGGAAAAAAATAAAATAAAATAATGAATTGCATTGATGACAGATTAATTGCTTGAGCCATTTTTTGACTTGTGTAAATTTAAATTTCCGTTTAGGTCAGTCAGGGAAATTAATTATTAAGAACATGTCTAGTTGTGGAGAATTTTTAACTTTGAACAGATGATTATAAATTGAACATTATTATTCTATTTTTTTCCACTACATTTGAATTTCTAACATTAGCATTAAACAAAGTACAGCTGGTGGGAATGTCTTTAGTTTTGCAGGTTTTTGGACATGAATCAAAGTTTCGGTTTCCATGAAGACATGAAAAGCAGGACATTGTTATTTCCTTTAAGCATCACTGACCAGACGCACGATGGAAAAAATGTCCAGCTGAGCGCAGAAAGGTTTACAGAGGAAAAATTTACACACACACACACACACACACACACACACAGACACACACCCACTTCCTGTGACTTCCTGTGACAAAGCTGACTCACAGACAGACACTTAAAGTCTGTAACTTAATATTACATATTTGTACTCTCCATATAGTAACTGTCCTCGTGGTCCAGCTGTCTACTCTGTAAAGACGACATCTATTTCCTGTCTGTCTGTGCTGGACCAGGGATCTCCTCCTCTACAGCTCGTCCAGACGTTTCTCCTTTTATTGTGCATTTTTTCATTCCAATGAATCGAGGCTCTAAGAATAAAAGGTGTCATATGTTGGACAGACTGTAAAGATCTCTGGGAAATCTGTGATTCTGAGCTGTTGAAATGAAACTGACTTGAGAGAGACAGTCAGTCGGGTCTGTGACAATCTGTGTTTCTGTAGTTCAGATTTAGAATCAGGCCACTATAATTACATCTATCCAAATACAGAGAGGGAGGTTTGACTCACAGACCACACAACCTGTCTCTCTATGTATTATTATGCGTTTCAGCGTCCTGACTCTGAAGTCACGTCAACCCAAATATCGTAAACACAGAGTCACACGTCACATCAAAGACGGCTATAAAACACTAACACACAGTATTATAAAAAATTGCAAACACAGCAAAAGATAAGACGACTAGATTCATCCCTGAGGATCAGAAACACAATTAACATCTGATTTCATTACAGGACATTAAAAAAGTCACAAAGCAAGATGGCCTTCAAGATAAGATAAGATAAACCTTTATTCGGCCCACATCGGGGAAATTTGCTTTCATGGGAACATTAGACACAAAAGTAGATAAAATAGCATAAAAAGCAAAATGAAATCACTAAGTCATCAGTGAGGACCAAAGAGCAGCAGGTCTGTTCAAAATACAACAGTAAAACTAAGAGTACTACAGAAGATGAAAGTAGGTCAATAAGGTCGAAACTGCCCCAACAGAGACATTAGAAGAAGTTATTTAAATATTAAAGACGACATGTAGAATAATCCATATCTAATTTTACGTTACAAAATTGACATATGTTATAATATATTGTATTGAAGAAATGTTTAGGGGATAAACATTTATAATAGAAACATCTAATATTGGTTTATCTTATCTTATTGCCGTGACTCAATCCTCAACTTAAAACTGCCCACAACTGCATAATACATCTAAAATATCAAAAGGGAAAATAACTGCAGGCCAAAGTGAAATTTATACTGCTCTATTGGTGTGAATTATTACTATTTAAATATTATAAAAACAACTGCTGATCAACTTATATTGTATGAGAATTCAGCAAAGAGCAGCTGAGCAGCACACACAAACTGAAAGTATCACAGAAAAACGGAAGGAGACATTAAAATGAAGTAGACCTACAATAAGATAACTACAGACTGCCAGTTAACTAAGGCTAATTATAGGAATACTGCAAGAGATAATAATACAGTAGAGTAACTTAAAGTCAAAATAGAGTACGACAGACATACTTTTATAAACATAAAGTGTAGGCGAGTAAATTACAGTAAAGTACAACACACACAACTGCGACATTATAAGAGAAAATTGTAGGTGATACTGTGTAAAACCTACATTAAAATAAATACAGGCTACGAGCAGACGATGATTTTAGAAATATTATAAAAAATAAATGTTAGACCCAGACGCTGCTCTGTTTCTTGTGCTGCCGTCATGCTAAAACTCACTGGGGATCAATAAAGTTTGATCTTATCTGAAAATCAATACATTTGCCCTTAAGTGTTTTTTAGAGGATAAGTGTAGCAGATTAAATTGCATTAAAGCACAATAACATCAAAACAGAGCGGGCGCATCACAGAAATATTACAAGAGTACCACATCTGGTTCTATACAAAACACTGCAAACATATTGTAGAAACGCTGCAAGAAATTACAGTAAATTATGTTTAGGTCAAATGGATCCAAATACATATTATTTAATTTTAGGAATATTACTCAAACAAATGAGCGACTATCCAATAATTTACTGTAGGGCATTCAAATAAAGCACAGTAAACAGAATACTGAAGAAATATTACAGACATATATTTGTTGTGCAACTGTAATTACTGACTGAGAATCACTAAAGTTTAATTGTGCTTTTTCTTATCTGGGGAACAATATATTTTTATGTGTTAAGTATTGTGTGAAAGGTGCAGCAGCTGAAACAACCGGCAACATGTAATAAAATCCAAACAACAGACTGTTGGTGTCCAGGATACCGTAGATCAGGGGCGCCCAATACGTCGGGAAATACTGAAAATACTGAAATACTGTCCAGACTATGCAACCCTGGCTGACTGCGTTCAGTGCAAGTCATCAGAGTAAGGTAATGACCAACAATGTACGGAATTGTGTTGTGCCATATGGGTTCACGCAGTATATATAAAGTATGCTCAATATATATATAAATAAATATATGTTTATGTTGTTTACATTTGTAATGTAGGTAGATCATTTTGACTTGGTCATTTTAAAAGTAGCTCGCAAGCCAAAAAAGTGTGGGCACCCCTGCTGTAGATGGTATTATGACCTGGACCAACAATAATATCACAACAGGCTGAAGGCAGAAGAATATTATAAAGATATTATGAGAGATTAAAAGATATAGAATTTAAAGAATTTCCCAGTTTGGGACAAATAAAGCACATCTATCTATCTATCTATATTACAACACAGAAATGTCACAGGACTGCATGTGGTCCTACACAAACACTGTAAGAACATTTAAAACCAAAGTGAATTAAGGTCAAGGAATTTTATAAAGTATAATACTATGAAAAGATAAATATTACATAAAGTACAGTTAAGTCAAAACAGTCCCCGCTGTGAACCAGACAAACCAAAGTCAAATAAGGGTTGAATCGACAGCAACTTTCACTTCTCACTCAAGGATTCTTCTCTTATTATTATTCTTGGATAAGAAGTGAAACGTCTTCAAACGTCTTTCAACCAAGTACAGTTCCCGTCGTTTCAACTCTTATTTGACTACCATGACCTGGATGACTGAGAACCTTCTCAGACAAACCAAAGAAATATTACAAGACAACTTTATGTGGTTCTGTACAAATACTGTAAGAATATTATAAACTATAGACGATTCCAGTACAACCTTTATTCCAAAAAAGTTGGGACGCTGCATGAAACATAAAAAAACAGAATGTGATACTTTTAAATTCTGACATATACTCAATTAAAAAATGTACAAAGACAATATATTTAATATTTGACCTCATCAGCTTCATTGATTGTTGTAAATATCTGCTTATTCTGAATTTGATGGCAGCAACATGTTTCAAACAAGTTGGGACAGGAGCAACAAAAGACTGTGAAAGTTGTGGACTGATTGAAAACACCTGTTTGGATCATTCCACAGGTAAACAGGTTCATTGGTAACAGGTGATAGGATCATGATTGGGTATGAAAGGTTCATCCTGGAAAGACTCAGTCGTTCACAAGCGAGGATGGAGAGAGGTTCAACACTTTTGATGATTGTATTAAGGAGATTAATACATGGGCTCAGGAACACATAAAACTGTTGTTGGTAAAGACAGTTTGTAAATGATTGCATAAAGAATAAGGGAATATTTATATTTTACACAGTGTTGCAGCTTTTTTGGAATCAGGGTTGTACATTAAATCAAACAGTATCAGAGGAGACAAGAACAAGACGGACAAAACATTTAGTCAATGATCCACAGACAAACTATTCAAATATTAATAGACTGCAAAAAAAAAATTAAACTAATATTACAGGAGTCAAGTATAGTGATGTTAAAATAGACTTCAGCAAATTGTAACCTAAATTATAACAGTAAATCAGACACTTTATTAAAGTTGGCCTATAATAAAAACGTAAATTATTATTAGAGGATTATAATAAAACTTCACGGCTGGAAAAAACAGACCACTATAAAAGTAACATACAACAATGGTACTTTACATTATGTGGTGGTCTCAGTTTTAAAATACTATATAAATACTATGAGAGGATATTTAAAAGTTGCCACACACCCAAGTAGAAGTACTACTGGAGTACTAAGCGAATACCATAGGAATTTGATAGATAAAGTGGAGACAGAGTTTGAAGACAGTTTGTCCCCCCTCGGCCCCCCTCCTCCTCCCTGCCTCTCTCTCTTGTCCTTATCTTTCTCGACCACCTTTTCTTTCCCACACAAACACGCAAAACTACGAGCAACAACACCGACAACCGCGAACCCGCCTGAGAACGAGCCGCAGCAAAATCAGCAGAAAAACACATGAAGTTTGGTGGAAACTTTCCCAAGTTTCTAGCTGAAGTTTCCACCACGCTGCCACACAAACACACACAGATACACACACAGACACACGCGCACGGTGGTGAACCGGGTGTAGACACACACACCGAGCCGGTAAACGGCCCGTTAAAGAGCTCAAAGCCCCGTTAGGAAACAAACAGAGGAGACTCACATGAAGCAGCAGCGGCCGGATGGATTTTCTTCTTCTTCTCTTTGTGAAGCTGCAGTTTGAAGGCATGACGATGCTGAGCCGAGGCCCCGCCCACCGGGGGGGCGGGGGGGGCTCTGGTGTGTGTGTGTGTGTGTGTGTGTGTGTGTGTGTGTGTGTGTGTGTGTGTGTGTGTGTGTGTGTGTGTGTGTGTGTGTGTGTGTTTTTATTGCCTCATTGAGCCTTTTCCGGTTTGACCACTGCCTGTGGTGAAACATCCAGGTTGAGGTTAAAGGCAAAACGTGAATTGAGTTTTAGGTTAAATTTGAGGTTAGGCCTTAATTGGTTATGGTTAATGAGGGTTAATTGTCCCCATGCTATGATCTGAATGATAATCAGTGCACTGTCCTAACATGGATGGCTGTGGGAATTTGTGTGTGTGTACTTTTATCATTGTAGGAACCAATTTGAGTTTTAGACAGAAGATGAGCTCATCACTTTTAGACAAACCTTCAAAGATCAGAAACAATCTAGAAAATCTATCAATCATCACCGTCACATAATAAATAACAGCAGGAATCACATTTTTACATCACTGATTTGTGGTTCATATTCAGCGCACAGTTTTTTTGTTTTTTTTAAAGCTGCTTTTCTTGATTGATTTTATTTGTCCACTTAAAGGTATCACATGTTTACACATACTGAGCCAAAAATGCCTGATTCTGATTGGTTCTAACAGATTTTATCAGCTGCAGCGAATGTTGGCTGCATGAGTTAATGACTGGCTTTTTAATGTTTCCAGCTGACTTGTTTCAAAACAAGAACCCTGCAAAAGGGAATCTGCACTCGATGGCTGTAATTGTGCAACAAGACAAAAGCTCAAATGAACAGGTGCCAGTTATAAATATGATAAAGAAAAGTGTATCAGACCATTATTTTGTTCCAGCATCATCCTGTTTGTCTGTGACAGTATGTTCGGCGTTGAGGGTGAAAACAGTAACACTGTCTTGTATAATCTTTGGTTCCTGCAGCGTTAACTTCCCTAAATCAAATCAACAGCAGGACACAGCTGCGAACATCTGTTATCACACGTTTCCTGTCTTCACTCTTAGCTGTGCAAAACATAAACAAAATGAAAGCCAAATTTCTCCAAGCAGATCAATGATGTGTCATTTACCTTAATGGGTTTTTTTAAGAATCAGTACAACAAATAATTATGTGAGTGAATAACATGAAAAATGATTTCAGGCCGGAGTAAATCAATCAGTTGTCCATTTAATGTGTCTCTGTCTCACATGGTGGACTTCCTGTCGGCGCAGGATGGATGGAAATTAGTTCTTTATTTGACAAGACAGAACATGTTAAAAGCTTCAGAGAGACATTCGTCTTCTTTATCTGGCAGGGCACGAGGCAGGACATGAGACAGGAAGTGAGAGGGGCTCTGCTTGATTCACACAGGAAATACAGCACAGAAGAACAGAACTGTGATGTTGTTTCTGTACAACAAACAGGTCGTGTGCAGCAGTGCATTCTGGGATGAGCTCTGAATGGAGAGGACATCTCACAGTTGATCTGATGATGCGATAGTGACGTCAGCAGAATGTCAGACTGCACGGACGGATGTGAGTGGTGGATGTACAATATTTAGCACTTAGGATGCTCTGGTTTAAGGATTTAATTCAACTCAATGGTGTGTCGGTCAGGACAGATGAGCACATACAGGAGGTTCCACACTTGAATCTTTTATTACGGGGTTGTTTGAACTGGTTTTATACGTCATGTACTCAGTTCAAACATTTCAAGGGAAGGCTGAGGCATCCACATGCTCCTTTGTTCTCCAGAAGAACACGATGGCCACATGTGGTCTGGCTGCTATATGGACTCTGGGCTCCATCCATCCAGAAAGGGGAAGGCAGGTAGGAGTGGTTGGGGGTTTTTCCTCCAGGTAGAGGGAAACAGGTGGGGAGAGAGGGCATGGGGGATTTTCCACAGTGGATTTGGTCTAAATTAATTAGCATGATTGACAGTAACAGAAGAGATAACAGACGGACGGAGATGAGAACCAGCTCAACTTTCAGCTTCACTACACTTCCTATATGATTCTTCTTTGCCTGCTACAACAAACCATTAGAGACGCTTTTGTATTGCAGAGTAATTTGATCCACTGTTGATGTGAAATACATTATATACGTACACACACACAAACACACACACACACTAATACAGCATGTGTGGATCCTGTATGCGACATCTTGTGGTGAATGCTGCTCATGTTTAATTTCAAAATTTTGCACAGTCAACACACATAAAAACACAGACAGCAGCAGATAGTGAAAATATAAAATAATAGACAACAAAACAAATGATTTAAAAAAACACTGAAAAACTATATCTGTTATTTGCATCATCTGCACAAAACAACCTAAATAACTAAATAAAATGATTAAAAAAATAAAAATAGAATGATGTTGACAGTGCAGTGAAATTAAAAACTATAAGAGACAAAGTGTAGAGAAAAAAATAGTAATGAAACATGACTTTAAAGTTTTTTTTTTAAAAGAACAATTTGAGGCAAACAAGTAAAGAAAGCAGTAACAGACCTGAGAGAGTTTGGTTTGTTATTCCAGTCTGATGGTGGTGATTCAAATTTTATTGATCCACATCAGCTTTGAGCAGGTTTTCCACAGGTCTGTAGCTAATAAAAACACATTGCGCTTTGAGGCATCCTGTTGTATGTTGGCTTTCAACCTGAGAATGGGTAAAAACCTGGACTTTTGGATGTGGTGTGTGTGTTGCGATTTTTAAATTAACTTCCAGAAAGGCTAAAGACAATATTCCACTTTTAATAATTCCATTTCTAAATGAAAGTACTGGTACATCTCACCATCAGCTGACATCTAAAGTTTCCTCTACCTGTTTCCAACACGTCGATAATCTGGACTTTTTTCATGAGCTGTTTGAAAAAGGTCATTTAAAGATCAACTCTTATCTCTCTGACATATTTGTATCACTAATGACCTTCTGTCATGATGGACAGTGTCTCGCCATGTCTTATCCTCTGTTGTTTACATGTGATAAGTCTTTATTGATCCTCAGACTCAAAATTCAGGCAACATTCCAGCACTAAAGCCTTAATGTATTGAGTTATATTTTTGACTTGTCTGATAAACTTTTATTACTCAATTCCATGGCTCCATACTGCGAATGTTTCACCTGTGTGGTTGTAAACAGATGCGACAGAAGCAGGTGAGTCTCAGAGTTTATTTTCAGTTTTAACTGTAACATACGATTAATGATCTAATGTAACAACAGAGTATGACTGAGTACTGACAGAGTAATAACATCATCGGGTCCAGCAGGTTAGTAGCAGAGAGGTTTGTTAGTCTGAGTATTATTTTAAGGCATTTAAGTTGCAGATAAAGGGGCATCCCACTCAACACAGGTTCATCGCAGTCCCTCAGCACCACTTTAGTTTGAGACAATAAACGGCAACGTGACGTCAATGTCAAGTTTGGTGTGTTCAAAAACGCTCTGGCATCACGGAATTAACAGTCGACTGCTGTCACACAGAAAAAAATAAGGTGAATTAGCAAAGGAATCAATAAGCAACATGGATATTAGGAAATGCAGAATGTGAATTAGTTCACTAGCAAATGAACTAAAAGATGTAAAAACACATGTATTGCCCTTTTAGACATTAACAGTTAAAACCTATAAACCTGAAGTGGCTTCGTCCTGTTTGTTGTAGGTAAACCAGCTGTACTGAAGGCAGGGGGCAGCAGAGTCTGTTTAAAACCTGAGTCAAACACATAGCACCCTCTACAGGAGCTCTGCTGTACTGCAGGAAGGCAGTTTAACGGGACGGCTTGAATATTTTTTTCCTGACATGCACTGTCGACGTCAGCTGAAGCTGGAGACAAACAGAAGCAACAATACAACTCAGAAGGTTCCTTTCATCGCGCAAAGTTATGAAGCAGCAGAACCACAGACATTAAACTGCCTGCTTGGTTTCAGACTTGGTGCTCAAGTCTGGTTTTGATGTTGTGTTGTCGTTTCAGATGTTTGTGCTCACTCTGCCCTGTCAGCTGCTGTTCAGTTTTGTCTGGAAACACCAGCAGCTTCAGGAGTCTCAGCCTCAAACATGATCAATGCAGCCGACTGGAAAAAAATCATGAATTAACCTGTAAACAATAACAAATCATGTGACCTCAGCAGGTCTCTGATTTATTTGATTAAGAACCAGTTTTTATTCTACTCTTCTCCAAAACCTTTTAGGGTCCAACAAAAACACTTTGTTTAGGCATCAAAGATCTTTTAAAGAGTTTTGGTGAGACTAAAAGCGATCTTCACTCACTGAAGATGAAATTCTTTTAACTTATTCTGTAACAGCTAGTATTCCTTCTTCCTTCCTTCCTTCCTTCTTCCCAGAATGCCTTGCAGAAGGTTAACAAATTGTCTGACAAACTGTCAAAGTGAAAGCGAAGCAGTGGGAGAGGCTTTGCTGGACTTCATGCAGGACAGGAAATACAGAACACAATAGCAAAAGTTGACCATAACATGTTATATAACGTTAAGAAGAGGTGAGGATATAATTCCTTTTTTAAAAAACAGAGGTATGAAACATTTAAGAATACTGTTTCAACACTTTGGTGTGGTTTGTCTGCTTGATGTGACAAACGTCTGGCAGATTATTTAACGCTGTTTGTTTTTAACATGTTTCTAGACTGAAAATTAAGGCTGTCGTGGTAATACTTTCATTCTGCCTGACCTGAAGAAAGGCAAGACCTTTACTAGCCTGTAAAACAAACAAAGTGACTACAGGCCCCGTCACACTCAAATTTAAAACAGGTAATTTTTGTAAATCAATTAATATCAATTAAATTACTGTGATCAGTGGATTCATTATTTTTCAAATTCAGTGTGGCAAACCGTTGTGACATTACTGACCTTTACTGAGATATGATGTCTGTCACCATCAAATTCATCAAACCTCCTCAGCTACAGAATAAACTGCTCCACAACAGAGACAATGATGCTGATGCAGATACGACTGTCAGCTGACAGTTGGCTGACAGTCGGCTAACTGACTGTGACCAAGCTTCAGTCGCTCTTTATGGAATGAAAAGTAAAATCCTGAAATCAAAATACCAGACGAGGAATAAACAGCTAATTACAGAGATGATAGTCGTGTGAGCTGTGAGCCCTGTGAGCAGTTTATATGTGGCCAAGCTTTGAGACCCAAATATTAATGAAGAGACATGGATGAATTTCATTTGACGCTCTCTGGTGTGACCGGGCCTATAGTAGAAATTATCACCTTTTGTTCCTGGAGCCATGAAAATCTGCTCGTGTTGAAACCTCTGATCTCAGTATTTTAGACACCAAAGTGGTTTCTACCTTCAACATTCAAACCACAGATAGAAGAACACAGGTAGAAACCAGGTGAACCACATGTGTTGTTATTCTATAAACCTGCTGTTTCCCTCGCAGGGCAGCAGTTCGCCTCCATCACCTGATTACACACAGGTGAGATATTATAGAGCACATATCATATACAGCACATATATATATTAACCTCTGTTAGATGAAAACCTCATATTTTTTTTTTGCTGTTTCTCATGTTTGACCTATTTTTTACCTGTTATTACTTTGAATGTTTTTTTTTCGAGACAGATTTCATGACAAGTTCTCGTTCTTGAAACAGCAATATTTCGAACATAAGACGTTTCCATGCAATACTGAGGACACTAAATGGCACATACTGGCATATGTTTTCAGTAAATGGTTCAGCAAAAGTGTAACAGAATCATATCTTTAGTAAGTGGTCATATGAAATCACATGAGACACGATGGTCAACACGTGTCCACACAGAGACGATAAAGGACTCTGACAAGGGAGACATACCATCATTTTTTCCTATGTACTGTATAAAAGACAAAATCTTAAACTTGGATATCAACAATTCAATTCTTGATGTCAAAGTTTACAATTTTGTCCAGATGAAACTTAATTCTTGATATGAATGACTCTCCAGTTAAAGTCTATTATTTTCTCTTATCAGGACACTTGGTGGATCAACACAGTGTCCAACAGGACGTAGTATCTGAGAGTCTGAACTGAGCAGACAGTTCTGGAAACAGAAACAGACAAATGTAGTCCCTCCAGGATTGTTTAGTTAGAGTGGAGTATTTTTATGTTTTATGTTTTAATTGTGAATTTGTGGAAGACTGGTCACAGTAATTCCTCTAATTTGACCATTTCTGTGCAAAAATATTAAAGATTTGTGTAGTGATTGGTTAAAAGTTATTCTGGAGGGAGGGGACAGCATTTCAAAACGAAACAATAGCGATACTAACAGGTTGGGTCGGTTGAGATCGGCTCTGTTTGTCTATTGGATGACGCAGCAGCAGGTCGCTGGGTAATTGTCGGCGCTGACTTGGTGCTCGTTGCCGTAGACGTAGTAGAGGTGAGAGTCGCCTTTCCACTTATAGTTCACCTTAGTGATGGGGATCAACTCGACCGTCTGCCTCTGAGAGAGAGAGAGAGAGAGTAATGTTGAAGGAATACTTTCAACATTTTAGGAAATACACTTATTCTGCTTCTGTCTGAGAGTGAAGTGTTGACAAGGACAGCATGTGGTTAGCCTAGCTTAGCATAGAGACTGGAAGCAGACAGCTTTCCTGGTTTTGATGAAAGTCCAAAAATACACAACACTTCTGAAGCTCAGCCTCAACTCAAACTTCAACTGCTCTCACTACTTATGATGCCAACTGATACTTCAACTGCTTTTATCGCTTCTATGTCATCTGACATTTCAATTGCTTTCAGTAATTATTGTCATTTATTCATTATTGTCACATTTTAAATTCCGACAGACGCGTCAGTCATCTACAGTGCAACCACTTTAACTGTCTCGCACCTCAACTTTCATCTCTTATTTTACAAATGAGGAGTCATCTGCTTTATCAGCGCTTCAGCTGACATTGTAATTGTTAGATTAGATTAGCTCATGTGTGATGTAACATGTGTTTTTGGTTCAAGGCCATTGAAAATGAAATGAGTTTATTAGTTTACAGCAGCAGATATGAGTTGGTTTTGTTTCCTGACAATGTT